>OU015694.1:14800000-17200000 GCA_907165295.1 Nomada fabriciana
TATATTTTTGCAACATGTAGTTAATATAACTAGTAGTATGAGCGTTAAAAGTACAGACACAACGTGACACAATAATTTATGTTCGATTACAATTTATTAAAAATTAAGAAGATCGAAGATAAGCATGTAAGCTCAATTTACAATTATGCCGTGCACTGTCAGGGTAAATTGTAAGTACATAATTTGAACTGGTGCCTATCATAAAAACATATGAATTAAATACCTATATTAATTAAATACATAATAGTTAAACGTGTTCACAAAATTTTAAATCGATTTCCTATTTATTATAATGCTTTAAATTTATTTATTTTACTATTTAACAAGAACAACATAGCTTAAAATATATTTCGCTCTTCCTACTGAACCAAACCGAGCTGTCGATAAACTCACCAACTGATTTATTATACATTACCACGCGTGGCATTGTTTAACAATTCGCAATACTTCTTTGCTAAAATTCTTGCTGCAACGAGTGCGCTAATTCGCAGCTTCCTTGTGCAAACTTTTCTCCATTTGTATTTGTCCGCCGGCCATTAGCCTGCAAATTGACCAGCTTCCGGCACACGTATCGAACCGGAAATCAAGCCAAATACATCCGAACGGGGCTAATTGGAAATTCGAATAGAACTGTTACCGATCTACTCTCCGAATACATCCAGACATTATTTTCAATCTCACGACCATCCGCAATAAATAATAGTTGCACTCAGTTTCAATTCGTCTTTCACGCAGCGTACCCGTGAAAATGTATTTGCGCAACGATAGCCTAATCGCACGAGCAACTAGTACAAGGATCTATCGTGCACGTGGACGCGAGGAGGAGGAAATCAAAAAGGAAATCAGGTGTAACAGAACAGTTCAATGTTCCGCAGAATAAATTCTCCGATTTAAAGCAAATATAAAAGAAAACGAGAAGCTATGCACGAAGGCACAGAACTCCAAACTTTCGTTCCCCGTTCACTTACGATTGCAAATGGACTGGAGCGTCGTGAGACTCAAGAGACACTCCATCTCATCTCCTTTTCTCCGTGTCCGCGAGCATCACGCCGACGCGACCCGACGCCACGCGTCGAGGAGACGACCAGGCGAGGAAGATGGAATTTTCACAGGTCGGATGGCGTCGTGGGCGACTGGCGTTTGGTAAACCATTAGTGAACATAGCAAATTAACTCGGCGATTCTATCGCGGTGCATCCTGTGAACCCTGTGAGCGAACCCTGCACAGCCTTTAGACTTGCGGACGTTTCCGAACGATCGATTGAAACCCGAAAGACGTAGTACGTCCACGTAGACGAGCATCGTCGTCGTCGATCTAGATTCACGTTGCCATTACTCTCTCCAGTAGAAACAATTAATGCGCTTCAGAAGGGGGGGAGGGGACTGTTTTTTCTCCAGTGAAATTATCTTGCATTTAGATTCGATTGTTCGAGTATCGTTGAGGCGTACACATTCACGTAGCCCGATGGAAGAGTAATCCTCTGCTTTCGTAAACGGGGCATCGCCACTTGGACTTAATGAGAATACTTAATGCATGTGATTAAACGCATCGAGAGAACGTTCACGTAGAGAACTTAGTTGAAATTAGCTGAGATTAGTACGAGTACCGATGCTTAGTGCTTGGCCCCCATTACTCTATCCCATTCTCAATATTGTACGACAGAATCGCGCGATGCTCGTCTCAGGTTGTCGACTGTCCCATTTAATTGAAAACTATTTCAAAGAGAGACACAAAGATGACGGAAGAGAGAGAGAGAGGGGGAGAGTGAGAGAGCGAGAGAGCGAGAGAGAATTGTAGTAGGACTGACTGAGCCAAGGGTTGTCTTTCCGGTGTTGCAGGATGCACGCGGTTGGATTGCATTCGGCGCTGGCCATCAAGCGTCAGAGAAAGCGTCGGGACGAGCAGCGTCGTGCCCGTGAGCGTCGTTATAGCGCGCAATCTGGCGAGAGCGGTCTGACGTCGCCCAGGGCTTCGACTGGTTCCCTGGACCATCACTCGCGGCACCATAAAGCTGGACACTCGGGTCGCTCGGCTGGCCAGGGTATGTTGGACACGAAGGTGGTCACGTCGGTGGGGATGCTCCACATCGGCGTGGTCTTCCTGGTGCTCGGTGCTTTCCTTCTGATGAGCGGCCTGTTGCCCGGGGATCTCACTCAATGGGGCACCAAAGCATCAGGTGGTTGGTGGAACGAGCTGGTGGCGGTTGGTTTGTTCGCCATATTCGTCGGGATCTTCCTGATCGTTCTGAACAAGGTGATCGCGAAGAAAGAGGAGAACGACATGGAGGAGTACGTGCAGAGGCAGCTGACCAGGACCAGGTCTGGGCACAGGTTGGAAAGGGACGCGGAGACCGGCGGATTGACCACCAAGCACGCCAGAAGAGCGAGACAGATGCAGCAGGAGGCGGCTGCCAGTGGAACCATCGAGGCGCAGAACGAGAAAGACGCCGACTCACCACCCAGGAGTCCCCCGCCTGCTTATTCACCGCCGCCGACGATCAACGGGGATAACCCGGCCGTACAAACCGCCCTGTTCCTCGAACAGATCACCGAGGAGGAGATTATCAGCGATCGCGTGGAAACGTCGACCACCAACAGCCTGAGCCCCGGCTCGCCGAGCGAGACAAGGGAATTGCTGCAGAATCCTCGTTATTCGAAGCAGAACGGGAACACCCAACAGGTTCATCGTCCCCTTTACGTGTCTAGGATCTAGATAACCGAGGGAACGTTCGAGACCCTTCTGGTTGGAAATTGGAACGATCGCAGAGACGTTTCCACGAGGACGACGGCCGCGTTTGTAATTCGTTATTAAACCGTGGGAATCTTTTTCGGCGGATGCTATTCGATTCGCGTTGGCGAGGGAAGTCAATTTCGAAACACGGCACTGTACGCTTGGTCGATTATATTTATATTTTGGTTGCGTTAATTGCCGGCACGGTGAACTTAGACGAGATCTCAATGTTAAAATAGTCGACCGGTGTCTCGAAATCATCGAGATTTCGTCGATTCTGCCGCAGCCCTATAATTTCACTGATCTCGCTACTGTTCCATTGGGCAAACTGATTTTCCCTGCGACTTCTTAATACAGAATACTTTGCCGGGGGGTTAATTGTTGGATGATCGTTGAGTTCTATCAGTGGGACCAAGGTTTCGTTGCAAGTATCGCGTTATACTAATTTCTTCTGCATCATACAATCAACGCGCCCTATACTATTACCTGCACAGTAAATGCGACAAGGACAGGTATTGCAATTTTTAAAGGAAACAATGCCACTTTAGTCCAACTGTTTCTTTATCAGTTCGAAGTCTGTACAATTTACCGATCGATCGTAAAACAACCGGCCAATCGAAGCCATCTCGTTCAGGCGGGGACGCAATCTGTGTGATCGAAAAACGCCTACTTCCTTGAAAGTTTCAAATTCCTGAGCAATCGAGACTCGACGGGCATTCCTCTTCGCTCCGAACACAATTCTACTTCGAGCAATTTCCTGTCAGGAAACCCGGCGGGAACGACACCAGACTGTGCACGGACTAGATGTCCTTTTGTATACGATTCAATCGTTACGGGGGTGGAAAATCTAACAAGATAGAGAGGACGAAGAAACCTTTCAATATGGACGCCTTGTAGGAAATCAATTTCCTCGACGAATTACAGCGGTGAGATCGTTATTCGTGGCGTCGCTACTGGAACAGGGACGATGTCGAGATCAGGATAACTTCTGTCCAGACTGACGACCCGCGAGGGGTAATATTTGTCGCGTTCACGGACCTTAAGAAATCGAGGTAATCAATACAGTAATCGATGCTGTAATATCGCGACAACGGTGTAACAAACTGTACCACGACAATTAACCAGATGAATGTTCCATGTTTACGTTAAGAACAATCGTATCCCCGAATCCCTCGTTCACCTCTCTGTATTGGCTTCGAATTTCCTCCCTAATTAATGGGGCACCATTCACGCCCGATAATGTCAAATGAACGTCGCGGCTATTCGTCCATTGAACGTTTCGCGTTAAATAATTACATCCTCGGAGGGAAACTCGGGAAATGTTGAAGGAAGCTTTTTCCCTCGATCTTTTGGTCCACGTCAAACGGACAGTAAAGAAGCGTTTAAGTAGACGTGCGGGTTCGATGGAGGTTCGAAGTTCTTCGTGATATCGTACGATACTCGAGGATACGGGAAGTATTTGAAGGGTATCCCGGGAGAGTCGTAGGATCGTGCCGTAATCCAGAATGTGGCAGGATTTATGTCCTGCGTGTAACAGAGGCCCTCGTGGTGTAATGGGAATCGAAGGGTATACAATGCGGATGGATAGCATGGGGAGAAGTTCGGCGAAGTATTGGCTCGTCGATGAAAGAGAAAAGTCGAATGCCGGAAGAAGAGAGCTCGAATAAATTTGATTTTATGCGCGGCATAAAAAGAAAATATAATACCATGCACTCAAGGACCAAGATTTAATCGATTCGAGAGAAGGGGCGGACAATTTTACGAATGATCTTGAGAATGACGAAGGGGAATGTTCCACTTGGAAGGAAGAGTGGGGAAAGAAGATGTGGCCGACGTTGCCTCGGCCGCGAGATATCAGTAATTAAAAATTCATCGATTAATCATCTATGTACGAAATTCGTTTTAATAGACGTGTAAGGAACTATACTGAGGTTTCGAATGCCAACATACTCATTAACCTTTAGTACTTAAATCGTAAGTAAGACGGGCCCGAGGCCGGGACCGCGCGCCTTCGGAGAAAACGATTTATCGAGAAACGAATGTCCTTTATACGTTTAAGCAAGCTGGCCCCGGTTTCGACGGTCTGATATCAGTCGTTGCACGCGCAGAGTCGTTCTACGGGTCTACGAGATCAAAATAGGGACGAAATTCGTTCGCAGACATACATATACACCCGGGCACACAAGTGGTCGTCCACCCTTTGAAACAGAATAACATTTTTAAAATTGGACGAAACGAGTTGAATACTGTTTTCAGAAGTTGAAGGGATCGGTTCGCTAGAGATGAGGGGACACTTTTTTTTTAAATTGCAATTAGTCGGATTCGCAATCTCGAAAAAACTCAAAAAAATTAGTTAAGGTGCTTTTTACAACTTTTTTGCCTGAGCCGTTCGTGAAAATTTGAAATGCACGTTTTACACATTTATGCCAGTTATTATATGTGGTGGAAATTTCACCGTGATCTGTCGACGTACGCACGAGCTAATTGAAGATAACGAAAATCGATGCCTGCCCTTGTTACTGCAATCAACTGATTTCGATGAAACTTTCAGCATGCATATAATTGATATGGATCTATGAAACGTATCTCTCAAATTTTCATTACGGGCTCAGGCGAAAAAGTTGTAGAAAGCACATTTTACTTGCAATTAATTGAAATTGCAATTTTAGAATAATTGTTTCTTCACGTCATCTAGTAAACCAATGTTTTCAATTTTTAAAGAAAATTCAAGTCGTTCGATCGAATTTTAAAAAAGTCATTCTGTTTGGAGGGGTGGCCAAGCACTTGTGCGGCCAACTGTATTTGATAACAATTTTCCAGTAAGTTAATGCAAACGTTTCATTTCCAATTTATCGCTACTGCAGTTTCTACAGACTCGAAGAGTGCAGTGCAATTTTTGTACCCATTTTGAAACTCGCCAGAGAAATTAGATTTTATATGGTACAATATCCGCGTATAGTAATTGCATTTAATTTATGACTACATTTTCCCCTACACTTTCTATCGTTATTTTCTTCATTCCAACGTGTTCATAATACAGATGAAAATTTTCGAGCAAGGTAACAGCCCTATTGCTATTTATTTTTCTCGTCGAAGAGCCACTCGATTTTCGTTGCATCTATCTGCATAAATCAAGTGCGTTTCTTTGTTAAATAATTTTCCTGTTATAGGAAGTCTAGTTTTTGTCGGAGTTTTTGCATAGTAATCGATTCGGCAAATAGTCGGGCGATTTGAAATAAACGACGGCGATTGAACAATCGCTTTGCCAGTCGTTTACGCGTGTACACATTGTTTCCATCTTTCAAATAGTACGTTGCGTTCCGATTTGCATTTAACGCAATCATGCATTCCATTCGAAATGTATAGTCACTCGTAGCTCTAATTAATCGAGTTGATCTCACGGTATCTTCGCGATAGAAGCGTCTCGAATCGTGTACTATATTTAATTTCCCGCAGAAAAAACATTACGGATTTAAGAATTACTAGATTCTAGAAGTGTTACCGATTTTTGTATTGCTTAAACTTTACCGGGGCAATGAATAGCGTTGATGAATTTCTATGGTACGCGATGCTGTAGCCCCGTTCAAAGGTTTCGGCCGTTCAAAGTCACAGACACGCTTCCATAGTCCGCCGCCATAGTCCTTCGACTACCTGCCTCTTCGTATTTCCATGTAAAGACCTAAGAAAAGAAGAGATGCTTCGTGGAGAAGTTTCGCGTTTTCAGCCGACGTCGAAGCAAAGGCAAATAACATAATTAATATCTTATCGAAGGAAAGGACAAGTAAGAAAGTATAAGGAAAGTAATAAGGCAGAAGACACGATCGTAAAGGTAAGCGTGGCTACTGACGTACTTGTACGTGGCTTTGAACAGTGATATTGAACGATCGCAAACTTTGGCGGGGACAATGAATAAGATAAGCAAATTAAACGCCGAACGTGGTCACGCTGTGTCCTTCGAGTTCGTTCAAGAAAATTCTTCTAAGCTCGGGGTTTGATTGCATTTACGTCGCGTGTATTACGTGCCGCTTTCTCTCATAAGTAAATGCATGCCGATCGAGACTCGACACACACACACACACACACACACACAATCATACACGCGTATCACTTAACGAAAATTGGCCGAGACAGTTCCAATCATTTTCGCCGCCCCGATTGTTTAAGTCGGGGGGCCACCATTGTCCAGTGACTGATAGCGCAGTACCGTTTAAGATAGTCTGTAATTTTAATATGCTATATTCCATTTTATAATACCTTGAGTATTTAACTACATATGCTAGCTTTAGACGGCGAGACTTTCGAAAACGACCCGGACACACGTTCGACGTTCATTCCCGTGGAGAAATCTGTCGTTATTATATTTTGGGGTGGTCGCGCGAATGGAGCAGCACGCGAGACGGAGGGACAAGGGTAAAAAGAAACGGGCGAATAAAACGAGGGGGTTTCGTTTGGGAAAGGGAGCGTTTGGTATACTTTGGGAACCTATTTAAGGACGACGTTCTGTTATCTCGTTCGACTGGTCGTTTTCGGGCGTCTTCAAGAAGAAATTGCCACGCTCGGGCGCTACCATTCTGTGATCCAAAGAAAAATTAATTAATTAAACTCATACCGAGAAAACGTGAATAATGTTCTTTCGAGGAATCTTACTCTGTACATATATTATATTATTATACATCTCTACCTTTTTTAAATTGGGACACCGTGTATTTATTAAGATGCGAAAGTCAGACAGAAGGGCGACGAATGAGGAAAGAGAGGGTTGAACGGGCGGGGAAATTAAGAGAAAAAAAGAACAAAAAATTGTGAAGAAAAGAAACGAGGTGGTGTCCACACTTTTCACATTCCGCGCAATTCCAACTTTTTGTATGCTCTTGTAAGACAGAAGACATAAGAGAGAGAGTGAGAGAGAGTACGAGGGAGAGAATGTGAGCGAGCGAGAATGAAAGAGGCAGAGAAAAGATGTATCGTGAATTATGTTACGCGAAAGGTGAGCTCAAGACAAAAGGATGGACAAAAGACGAACTGAATAGAATATGTGAAACAAAGCGATTTGGTTCGATTGTGTATTGAGTGAAAGTGCCTTTTGCGATGTGTTTCGTATTTCGTGCAGCTTTTCGGTGGTGAAGGAAATCGATTACTTTTGATTAATGATTCTGTTCCGTTCTTATTCTTTTCTTTATTTTATTTTAGACGACGACCCCGATAACACAGGAATTGGATCGATGATACTTATCGTGCACTCGACACTCGACGTTGGCACGTTAATTTTTCCTTTCCTTCGTATTGTTTGGTCCTATTGAATTCGTTTTATTCGCATTTTTCGGTGGAGTAGTAATGTGATTGCGACGCGTTCTGCAAATAAATTGGAATTATTTGACGTTACGAGGCACTCCGGGGGTGCCTTTATCATTTTGCTTTACTATTTTTAAACGCAAGATTCTGTTGCAACATGCATACTTTTGAATACCCTGTACGTGAATAAGGGAGAAGAGAATTCCGTTTTGATGTAAAAGAACTGTCATCGAATTATCAGATACAACATCCCACGCCACACACGTTGTTGTCTACATTTTACGAAATCTCTAAAACGAATTAAAAAAGAAAGAAACGAAGAATGGCAAAGATATACACATATAATATATAAAGCAATGACTTAACTAAAACTCTACGCATAAATGTGATATTCAATTAAGCTAACGGAAATATAATCTCTAAAAAAAAATCTCTTACTATACCTTGCAATTTCCACTAAAAAGGTCCACCCTTACTCGTCCACACTCATATTTATTACATGTTATTACTTAACGTTCGTTGTAACGTGTGGTTACCGACGATTCATTTGATACATCCTTCCTTCGAAACTGAAAGGCTGAAACCACATATTAACTTTAATCATAGGTACTTCTGTACTTCTCTCGCCTTCATTTAAGCGATCTATTATATCTAGCTACTCCGAACGGTGAACTTATTCTATATCATACCGGGCTGTAACATTTTCTATTGCTGTAAATTGTAATGGAATTTTAACGCACGACAGATCTTCGGTTAGGAATATCGCACCCCGCGTATGTTCTGCTTTTAGGGCGGAGGGGTTAAGGGGTGTAGGGTTACTGAAAGCGACGGGTTCCACGGCACGTTAATTTGAGGTACAGAAATATCCTAAAATAAGTGGTACAATTACTTTTACGTAGTGACGTGCGCGCACTTCTAGAGTGCGAAAGCTTACCGTTTTAAAAAACAAGGAAAATGGAACTTCGAGCAATTATCGAGGGTCCCAACGAGGAATCATAGATAAAATTTCATACGCGTAAAGTGTTCGTAATTTCATTCAGTTCGATCAGTTCAAATATTTTTTTCAGTTCAAATACCAATATAATACTATGTTTATTTCATAAAAGGTACGAATTTCAGTGGAAATGTTGGTATCGAAATTCGATGCCAGCATGCGCGGGCTATAAATGGAAAGCTGTTGCAATATTGAATTAAATGTGAAAGGAAATAATGATAATAATGTAAATGAGGAACGAAACTCGTTAACAAACGAGAGAAAGGGAGTAACCCAAATTAGAAATATATACCTTGCTGTTATAAAATATCTTGTCAGCCCTCCCGCGCGATATAATCTCGATTTTTCATGTAATTATGATCAAGGCCTCTTCGCAAACACGTAACTACCCTGTTTCTAATTTATGACCGCTGTTAATAACGCGCCGTTGTCCCCACGAATTCTCTACATCAAAATTCCTTTCTAACCACCCTTTCTACTTTCATTTTTATCCAACTAATTTCCATCTCTTCGTGCAAACAAAGTACCCGTGAAATGACTACCTACAAAATATTCAATCACCGTTAACACCTACGTCTTTTTACACTCGGAACAAAAAGTAAGCCAGCAATGTGCAAGAAGAAAATAGTACAACTGCCCCGATATCCTCGCGTCAAGGGACCCTCGAGAACGAGCCATTCCATACAAAATTTCGTCACAAAATTACGCGGATATTCTCGATCCGGTCGAACGACCATTTTTCCCTATCAATCGCGAGCTCGAGCCTCGTTAACGGAAACGCTCGGCAGTTAATTAGCAAATAGACGCGACACGAACCGGCCATGTCGCGTGCACACACGAATAATTCCTGTCTACGGAGCTGCCTTCCACAGGCCATCGAGAAACTCCTGGACGTTTTATACTTTCGGTCGAGTCGTTTCGCTCGCGGCAGGCACAAGGAAACGCACGTTTCGTCCGCCGCAAGGGAAACGGTCCCCCGTTGAGATCAGTAACAGTCCCGCGAAGTTGTTCGCTCACGGCATATCGATTCGGGGCTCGAAAGGGTGAAAACAGGGCGCGGGACGATTTCGCACGTAGGAAACGGCTCGACGCCGCGGGGAAAGAAGTGCCTGGCCCCTCACGAGCCAGAATTTTCTATTAGTATCAAGGAATCCGTCGATCGCTAGAGAGGATAAGCTGTATATTCGTTATATCTCTGTTGGACACGCTTTGCACCTGGAAAAAAGAGAAAAACGGAAACGAAAAACGACGATATCGAATGAGAAAGTCGAGGGCTGCTGAACGACAGACTGTACTTACTTCCGTGAACGCGATGCTCGGAACAAGGGGCGTTTCTAAATGTTAAGGGAAATATATTTCACTCTGACGTTTGCTCGGCTCGCAACGGTAGATTGATGCCACGCGATGGAAAAGCCCCTTTGCTATAATTAACTCTTTCAGTGGTCGTCGATGTGACGAGGCGTCGGTGTCGTTCAAAAATTTCTACTGTTTTTTCATTAAGCCGACCACCTTTTTATCTGTTACTAAAATATCACGAAAATATTGGTGCTTCATTTTTATCGCGACCGATTCGCGCTGAACGCTGAAAGGGTTAAGGCATCGGGGGTGCACGGTTCCGGGTCGAGGAAACAATCAGAAGGACGAGATCCATTTGAGAGCGATTATTCGAACGCGTAACCGTATTGTATGTACAAGTTTATTAGGGTTTAAGATAGACGATAAGAGTATTATGAAGTATGTATGTATATGGCTGAAGTTGGGCGGCGACGATCTTTATCATTGTTACAATTATTATAGCTCTTGCATACATTATTGCAATACATTATTACTACCGCAACTATTATGAATAGGAATTAATAAGCTTTCTTATGCCGTTTCTCTATTGTACCACTTATATACACCTGATGCACGACTTTTCGAGAATAAATCTTTATGAAACGCTCCAGTCTTTGTAACTTGGCTGTTCTCTCTAGACTTTTATACCGCAAACAGTTCCCGATGCGTTCACGACAATCTGCCAATCTGCGTTTCTCATCGCTTATTACTTTTTCTTGGAGTTTAAGAATAAATCGTGATTAATCATCTTCTCGTTCCTTTGAGTCGCTTCATTTTTGTGCGTTATAAGTTTCTTGCCTGTTCGTCCTACGTATGTGAGATGCTCATATGCGTATCGATATCGAGAAGAAAGTAATCTAACCAGTGAAATGGAATATCAATAGCGGTAATTGAGATTGGGATTATAAGAAAATAATCAACTACGACGTAAATGGAGCGGATTAATTTTACCTTAAGCTACTTTCAGCTACTAAATTTGCTCCTCGCGTATATTGTATTTACCATGAAATACGAATAAAATGAACATTGCAATTCTTCGAAACGCATTAATATAAAACTTGCCGACACAGTCATGGATTAAAATGGCGTTCCCTTAAACGAATGCAAAGGAATTCAACAAGTTACTCGGAGCATTGCTTCGAGACATTCCATTAACATTACGAGACATTAAAGGTTTGTCCACCGTGCGATCCTGCTGAAAATCATTTCAGAAACAATTTCCAACGGAAAAATTGACTCGATGAAATCTAAAATATGTTAGGTCCGGTATCCATGGTCCGTCGCGTGTACCTTTCATACGCGATCAGACGCGATCAAACGTGATGTTTGCCGATTTCGTATCAAGCTCCCTGGACATCGTACGTTCCACGATTCTCGGGACACATTCCAGCAATTTGGAGTAGCCGTCTTTTCGTGTTAAGTGAAAAGTCTAACAATATGAAAGAGACTCCGACGAAGTTTCTCTGTGATAAGAACTTTATCAGTAGAGTTGCTTCACCAGGAAGTGTTGCTCGATGGTCTTAGCAGCCCTCTAACATCGTTTATTAAAGTTGCTTTGAAAACAATTTTGATACATGATAGATTATTTTACAAATCTGATATTTGACGCGGCAAATAGTTTTGAGTTAGTTCGTGAAAGTTCAAAGTTCGTATTACGTCGCTTATCCGTCGTGTAAATTACTAATTTGTTTTCTAGCGAGAAACATGACGTAATTTGTATGGAGATTTTGGTGACGGGGAGTTAACAATTGGTTAATTAGTATTGTAATTGAAGCGTGTGTTTAATAACTGATTAAACATTATGAAGTTAATTAAAGCGTGGATAAATTTCACATTGAGTCTGCCAAAAATGATTTTTCATTTATATATATTGTATAAAGAATTTTGTTGCCATTAGAATAGCATTTTATATTTTCTACGAGTTAAGTTGATATGATATTTAATAGATTTTTTATTTAATCCCTTAATTGGGATGACATCAATCGATCCATCCAATTATACTGTAATTATATTACCGTGGCTGGATAAAATTTTAAATATTCAATTATTCTGAAACTTAATGACAGATTGGCAATTATGTGACATTTTTCCTGTGATATTTTCCTATTTTCTCCTTCGACCAGTTTAGTTATTTGCGCCATAGAATGTTCGTAAAATTATAATTAATCGACAAATACGAAACAAAATAAAATTATATTAATTAATCTTCCAATGCACATTTACTGCGATACCTTTGTAGGCCATTACGGTCAGAGATAAAATTTATCCTTTGTTTAAATTGGTATCATAGCACAGAATGCCAACTTGGACACGTTTTTGTCCCTCAAATAAATTCGTTACAAATTTCTGAACGAATCCTCTTTGGTGGAAACTTCGCGATCTATAAAATTGCTTCCATCACATTTGCGGCTAGATCCGGCTACCAATTCAATACAAACTGTTAAACTCGATTTGATGTTATCAATTACTGTTACTGCAACACATGCTACAATGGCGGTATTAAATTGCACCTCGGCTGCGTCATAAGCTAATATCGAATAGTGGTAGAGTGCTATTATTCAGAATTGGGTTGCTGTAAAATATTTTTACTAACGTAATGTTTACTGGCATACTATGAAATGGTTACTATTGATTCCAAATGAAGTATTATGAGGATTATATAAAAATTAAGCATAATAATACTGATGGAAGACAATAGGAATTATGTACATGGAAAAAAGTAAATAAATATATTTCCGTACAAATTTCTAATTTCGTCTGAATCGTGTTAAAACGTGTTAAAACGTATTAATAGATTCAAAAAAGTTCAATATATGCTGACTATCGTAAAAGCCATTTTATTCTTTTTTACAATGGACGATTTTAATAGAGTACCAACCACGCGTAGAAGAACACCGGTAACACATATTTATCATTTGCAATATCCGCTATAACATACTATACACCTGTTACCCTTTGCAAATCAATGTTATAAAAGATTCGTTCTACCTGGGACGCTATGCAAGGGACACATAATGACATATTGTATTTTCTACGAATTATCAAACGATTCCATAATCTACGCTCATTACACTCCACCACACAATTTGCCACGAATCTTTCATTAAAAGATCATTTTAATACCATGATTAATCAAATTCCCCCACTAACATTCATCCATCCATTCTCTAGCAATCTCCGATCAACGAACGAAACGACTGTTAAATATTCATTATCCCTTTCGTCTATTACAACTACGATATTCCACATTTTCCTATATAATTAATATAACAATTTCAGATGGAATACAATCATATTCAATGCATCACAATCTTATTTCTCTCCTGATTTGTTCGACACGATCCCTGGTTCCTCTTAAACATGGAAATAAATATTCGAGCAACCTGTGAATAATGGGCGACGATTCGCGGTGGATCGTTTCGTTGGCAAGCGACTGAATTCACCGCGCAGACAGAATCCTGGATATTTTTGCGAAATATATTTATAAAGGCGTTTTGCACAACGTTTGCGCGCGATATGGATTTTCCGCCCGTCGAGAGTACTGCGCAATGAGACAAATTCAACGACCTGGATAAAAAGTTGCTTCGTTCACCGACTCGTGCTTTATTACTCCTTGAGATGGGGTGAACGTAGCAAACGAAGTAAACGGTATCCGGTTCTTGGAGGAAAAAAAGGGGAGAAATAATATTTTCGTTTCAATATTATCTCGATTTTGCTTCACGTTCAAACGTATCATATATGAAACTTCGCGAACTATTTTGTTTGTGTGATCTAGGCTCCGAAGAATGTGTAATATAAAAATAACTGGTGTAAAATAATCTTCGTGCTTTTTAATCGAACAGCACGGTAACTTGGTTGTCATTGAATGTAATAGGTATGGATACTATCAATATTTAAATATATTGAATTATATGATGCTTGCGCAGCAAATCATTTTTAAAATTTATGGGAAAAATCGAGCTCAATTATGGAACACATTTTAAAAATAGTGGCAGTATGGTACATGTATATTTGACAGAATGGGCTATAAATTTCGAAATACCTTTCACGCTTTGTTACTCATTTTATATCCATGAGCATATCGATAAAAATTGTGTTTAAGTGAAAGAAGGTGCTTGCCGCATAAATATTGCCAGTACAATCAACAAAATGTAGCAATTTCCAAAATGCACAGAATATTTCAGAGGAAAACGTATTATTATCGATCTACGTCGAATCGACCTAATAACATTTCTTATATTTCATTTTACATTTATATTCAGATTGCTGTTATTTGACCCTCCAGCTGCTTTCTATACAATATTTCTCTTTTTCTCTTTTGCTTAGTCTTCGTCGTTGCGTCGAGTGAGTCTTGTAAGAAATAGTTATTTCCCTTGAATCGCACGAACCTACCTTGTCAAGCTCCAACGAAAACATTTCTAATATTTCAAAACGAAACACCTGAAACCCTTGTTTGTCCGTCAAAAATTAAAAATCTGGTACGAACGTTGTTAGATAGAAGAGAAACAATGATTAAAAAATATTTCCACAATGGTACGCCAGGAACATTGTACTAATTGTAAGTCGAAGAAGAAACAATTTTTTCTATGAATCTGAAATGAAATTTATCGAAAAGCGTGCCTGTAATACTTTACTATATCACATTAATCTACTTCGCAGGCGGATGCGGGTTTCACGTCGCGCAAAGAGAAGCAAAGACAAAAAAAAGACACAAAAGCGCAGTGTATAAATCTCGAAAGGCAATCACAAAGGACTACGGTGCACGCGGATCTGATTTAATGATTCTGTTTAAATGCAAAATCGAGATTCAGTAAGAATGAGTAAATTCCGTTGTTTATTGCGTGGCTCTTTTCCATTTCACATCCCTTGCTGCTGTTTATCCGAGTACATGGCAGCGGGTGAACGAAAAGCAGAATTATAATACTTATTGATAAGGCAGGGACGTTTAGAATGATTTGTTGACAAGTTTCATATAATCTATTTTTCCCATCGATTGGCCCATTAGTAAAATAAAAATAAAACGACAGGCAAGGCTTCGTGATCTCCGTGCATTAGACCCTTCCCCGTATCCCTAATTTCATACAAATTCAACAATGAATGACCCATCATGCAAAGATCTCCTTTGTCCCTATTCTAAGCTTTATAAATCAGCGACATTTTTAAGCAATCGTCGATATCGAGCGCACGCCATTGTTAAACAGGAACAAAACTGCTCCAGCATTGAGAACATCACACACAGATAGTACTATTATATTTACTATCAGTATAATATCATTCTAGGCACTCTATTCCGTGTTCATTATTTATCAATACTTCGAAATAAACTCCCAGGCTCCCATGGCATTGATCAGTGTAACATAATTTCGAGTGCTCAAAAGGAATCCAACTAAAAGGGTGTACGTCACGAGGTCCTTCAGATACAAATATCTGGTTCCACTTTGTTAATAAATAACTTCGGGACTTGTACACGAACCCGATTAAACTCATCGCAGCCTCGTTCCCGGCGTTGGTTCGCGCAACCCCATGAAACCCGGCTACGTTCGAGCTGGCTGGTGAGCCAGCAGGGTGAAACGGGGTGGATGTAGTGACGTATCGACCGACGGGGTCACCAGGGGTCACCAAAGTTCATAGCGTCTCCTGGTTCCACGAACTCACCGAAAGTGCAGCCACCATTCCGTATTGCTGCACGTCCATTTCGTCAGAATCGAAATTTCCCTCTTGTGCCTCCTTTCGTGCGCGTATGGAACGATTCGAACGAGTACGTGCCTGAGGTACTGTTCCTCTGAACAGTAATTTATAAAAAATATCAAACGTCGACCCTTCGGGAGCATTCGTTTGAAATGTGTAAAAAGTTTTCAAGGGGATCCTTTGGAAATAATGATTTTTCCTATAATGTTATTGATCATTTGTAATTTATTGCGAATGAAAACAGAAACACTTGCTGTGAAGGAAGAGGTATGTCGTTTGAGATGTAAATAGGAATATGCGAGCGAATTTCTTGGAAATACGACACCTATGGTATATGCGGAACAAGGTAATGAAAATCACAATTCTGATAGCTTGCTGATACAAACTTTTATGTGATGTTTGTTCTGATAAAGAATACGGATGTTTGTTATAAAGAGTGGCATCCATTCGAGGAATAGAATATTGACAGGTACTTGTATCTCCTTATTGGAGTCGGCGCGTCTGGCCAATCAGGGTATATTCTACTGCGGTCGACGTTTGTATTGGTATCGTGAACGAAAATGAGACTCTTCGAGTTGTTTGTATAACAAACGAATTATTCGTAGCATCCGTGTCACGGGGAAAGGGAATTTCATTATTGAGATTGAAAATTAGGATTGAATAAACATATTACTAAACAAATGAGGAACATCGTTAATAAACGTTAGAAATTAATCACACCAAACCTGACACAGTAAAAGGGATAATTATCATCAATTTATTTACAACTACATAAATTCATGATTGAAACATCATTTTTTCAACACACTAGGAAATTGCTGCAACATTAACACTAGAACTACCAGGGGGATCAAAATGACTTGTTTCAGATTTCTTGCTTTATAATTATTAATATATAGGTATCGTTGTAGCAATTTATGATGGGTTTTAATAAGACAAAATGACAATTATATATCTCTATTTAATGTCCATTCAACGACTTACGTGTTCATAATATGTCTAACGTAAGCTATCTCAATAAGACCAAAATGTATCGGTAGTTCTAGTGTTAAAATTTAGTGTTACAAAGCATCGATCGGGAACATTTTGTTAATTAATTTAAAGAGAAATATAATTTTTCGAATGTAGCTTAATTGTTTTCTTGATTTATAATCGGTGCACAGGCTGAAAATTAAAGTGATGAACAATTTTTAGAAACCAGAAAATGATTCATCGTTGATATTGTGTTGGTTGCAAAAGATAAAGCCATCAAATTATCAGGCATACCGAGTGTGGACGTAAGCTAATCCTTGCTCTTATCATCACTTATTCACTAGAAATACGATATATCATTTTTACGTGCCGTATATGGAAGGTAAACAGTAAAATCTTGTGTAAACTTCGGAAATTGGGGCAAACAGATTCATCGACACGCATCAGATGCTTTCGCACTTGAAAGGGGGGATGGATGAGCCATAGCATTTGTTAGGAAATATTCGTGTATAACAGATTTACTCTATGTGCGTATGGTATCTGTGTGACTTAAACAGAAATTGTTTAATTGTAACATTATCATTTTACATTTTAAATTACTAGCGGTTGGTTAATTATATTAAAAAATGAAGGAATTGTTTTATACTTCTCCGTGCTATAAGATCTTTGACGAGTTATTCAGTTTTTAAACTGAAATGTTTGAAACCAAAATTAGTATAAAATTATTTAAGAAACAAAGCGGATGGAAATAAACGACTTCTGTTACCCAAAAAGAGAATATCACCACTACATAGTATATTTAAAATTAATTCTATTACCTTGTAATCTATCAAGTCATGTTTTACATGTTTTAAGTAACATTAATTTATTCCAGTCATATAATGATGAATATTTACTGAATTATATGTAACTGATTGATTTCTTAGCTTATGTCAGCAAGAGCTATTATGTAATACACGTTTGTAAAAAATATATCAATCTTCGTTAACAATGTCTTCATAATTATTAAGCAAGGAATAAAAAATTACAAAACATATCTATTTAAAATCATTTGCAGAGTGAACAGACTGTCAAACGTTTATCCACCTGGTGAAACCAGGTACTATTTTACAAGCTTAACATTCCATTGTATGACTCATTCTACTTTACAAAGGGTTCGAAATGTCGATGGACGCCAGCTGCACATTAAAAGAAATATAGACAGCAGTGACTTAAATAAAATAGCACGTGCTGTAGACAAATGTTGTAGAATCTAACAAAGAAAATTCTACTTACTCTAGTATTTATAGCCAAAAATGATGTTACAAGAAGTGTTATAAAAATGAATTTGTTCAATAGTAAAGACGCCATACTTGTCCCACATACTTGTATCAAAATTAATACTTACTTCTATTTCAATTCAATAATGTATAAATCTATATTAAAATCATATTAAAAATATATTTTGGAAAATTATATTCACGAACATTATTCTGCCGAGTCACTTCGAATTAGAAAGCTCACGAAAGTATTCGTTCTCAAATTGCCATGCTCCAATTCAGAATTGCAAAGGTATGTTGAAACGAAAGTTGATGGGCACTTCAAAGGCGCCCCAAGATAAGTAATCAATAAATAACTTGAAAACCAGTAAAATCGACCAATTTGAACAGAAATTTTGTTCAAATATACAGCCCCTAGCCATTGGATTGAGACCGCACACAAAAATTTCACTCCAACGCTATGACATAAATGACAAATTATCCTTAGCCGTTCATGTATGCGTAGTAATTAGTAATTGATTTATTACTACTGTGCGAGTCGACTATTCGCGGCCAGGCAATTGACTCAACGCCACTGAAAATACTTGAATTCTACTCAAAATACCCGCTCGTCACCGGTTATCGCCATTACTCGAATTAAAAACCAAAATTATAGACATTCCCTGACACAATCAAGGCATAAACGATCTAATAAAGCAGTTGCTTAAAAATGAATAAACTTTCTCATCAAAGTTCGCTCGGTCCTTTCAATTCTACTGCAAACGTAACGAGATGTGGCAAATTTCGAGCGTTCGCAATCCGATGGCCAGAGACTGTAATACCTTCATAGCTTTCAGCGCTAAACGACCAAAAATTGAAAACGACATTTCGTTTTTTCGCTAACGCTTCTCTGGGTGTTTTGCAGGATGATCGGTGCGATGCCAGCGGTGGCAGTCCGCCACGAACGTAAACGGCAGGAAAAAAGGTTAAAACGTCCTAGTCAGCTTTACCTAGGGGGTCAATGGTTGCCACCGCTTCAAGGCTCGCCGCCTACACCCAGCCCCCATGGCCACAACAGTCAACTGGAACCCTTACCCGAGTTGTATCTTTGTGGCAAGGTAATTTCTTACTCACGCAAACGTACATACATAGGTCGCAATAAGGCATACCGTCGCCCTAACGCGACTATTTATCGATCTCGAGTGAACGTATGGTACCCATACGGTGTTACACATTTAATTGCGCTGCGAACTTTTAACTTCTGTGTTCTTGGAACACTTTACGCCACGTGTGGTTGACACCGTTTGCGCACCTTTTATCAATAAGGATTAGCCGTTGGCGTGCTACATCACCGGGCGAATATACGAAGCGTCGTGGAATTGCGAATTTTATTATTGGAATATATCTTTGCGATTTGAGTGAACTGTTTTGACATATTTATCGGGGAGCTTTTATCAATTTTAATATAAAGAAGAAATGGGAGAGATAATAAATGATCCTTTCTTTATCGTTTGAGATTAATGGTTACTCGCTCCAGAAGAGATTTCGCTTGCGTCTTAAGAAAGTGTGTTACCTAGAGAGAAATGGAGAGATAAATAGTAGGGCTCCCAGCAATTTCCTGCTGTTTATCGATGAAAACATGAAAACCATGCTACAGCTTTAAGCCAAAAACTAAAAGAAACTAGACTCCGTAGAAAAGTACCATACACAAAAATCCTATAAAGACGTAGATTAATAAAATGACGCAAAAACGATCATCATTCCTTTCACGCGAGATAATTCATAATCAAAACGTCACGATAAAACAAGGAGTGCAAAGGAACAGATCGCAAATGCATCGTCCAATGTTTTCACGTAATGGCACTAATCGAAACGTTTGCAGCAATCTGAATAATTGACATCGTCCACGTGAAACCACCTTAGGATGGTCCGCATGGCCGTCAGGCGTGTGAAATGATTTAACAGGAGCATTGTCGTTCACAGATATCTGGGCTACACGCGGTGGTGGTGTGCCTATTGTTGGGCGCAGTGGTGCTAGTCGTTGGCTTAGTCCAACTTGCCCCAGGTGCGACGACCACCGACCATAGACTCGCTCTACTCGTAGCGGGTACTATTCTGCTTCTCCTAGGTGAGCCACTTTTTTCCGCAGTCCATGAAACCGTGGCAAGGAAATCCTGAAATTCTGCCAGAACGCATCCGCTCGTTCGCTTGACAAATGCTCGCAGAATAGTGGGTCAAGGGAATGCCTTGCGTTTTATTTCGCGTTTGATACAAGCAAAATGCATGGAGAAAATAATAGGTGACCATGGACGTGGTAGGGGAGTGATTCTGTATTATTTAGACCTTTATACCGATGGGAAGAATATATTGGCGCGACCACGGAGAATGGAGTGTCGGTCTCCCTTTTGGCTCGAATCGCTGTTTTCTCTTTTCGTGGAAAATTTGGATCTGTGTCGACCTTCTGTGGAGAGTTATTAGAATTGTTACGATTGAAAGACTAAATACTTCTGGGGCCACGGGGCCCCGAATTAACTTGTGCTTGTTTGTGCATCCAGCTGTCCTACGTAAAAACGTGCTCCTATATGCTAATTTATTACGAAATAATTAGAAACGGGAATTGAAACGTCTGGTGCAATCGTGCAAGAAAGCACGCCTAGAGATATTTCCCGCGTATAATTTCAGTGGGTCTAGTATCGTTTTTTGTGCCACGTGTATAAAGGATTCGACCCAGCCTAGTTTAAATGTAGATCATCCGAATGCAATAGCAAGAAGCTTCACAACACTTGCATGCACCTCGAAGTTCGCCAATGGAATTCATATGCATTCGTACAATCAATGCATGACATTGCTCGTAAATTCAACAACGTTGAATTCAACGCTTTATAAATAATGCGTTGCATTACCTGTGAGTCAGACAAGGTATTTTTTTTGACGTATGAACTTCGAGTACATTAAACTTTATCCATTTAAAGTGGCAAGTAGCAAAATTTCAGTTAAAAACGTCCTCTGTTATTTATACAGTGTCGAAATTCACTTTGCAATTGGCAATTAGAATAACAAGAATATAACGATGCAAGATATGCAAGAATATATAACACTGCACAACTTTATTATGGAAAGGTACACGTTGTATCAAACTGCATAAATCTCATTTAAAAGGTTAATTCGTTAATCAACCAGTGATTCAAACGTCCCAAACTTTATTACGGTGTAATGTAGAAACAGCGCGCAGTAGTCAATCCCAATGTTTAATCAGACGTTCAGTTACATACAGTCGCCTCGGAAAGTAAGTTAACGTCGACTCTAATCAACAGTTTAAATCTCTAATAATGATTATAATGTATGTTTCTATGTTTCACTGTATCCATTATAGTATAAATACATAAAAACAAATGTGCATATATCGTTTTCATTTGCACAAGAATGCCAATCGTTAACTTACTTTCCGAGGCGACTGTACGTGTACGCTTCCCCGGATGCAACTCAAAATCACATTACAAACTTACGGTTGCTTCTTCAAATTACCAAATACAATTTCGCGAAGCGCAGTTACAGCTCTGCGTACAATAAAACAGTCCAACCATTACACAATACATTTCCCCTACAGTAACTGCATGCTGAGTACGATAAAGAATAATAACGCTCCCACCCCAGTACGATTGCGCGAGCCCTAATAAAATCCCCGCGAACTTTCCGGCGTCAAATGCGTTTCAAGATCCATTTTGACGCAGATGTAACAATTTCCAGGTATCGTTCTGGCGGCAGTGAGATGTTACGTGTTGCACTGCGTCCCATTGCCAAACGAGTCACCTGTGGCAACGCCAATTCCGCCACCGGCCAACGACCAAGCTGGACTTCCACGGGGCACGTTGGACCTTCTGGTCGGCCATCAAAATCAGCCGGAGACCGACGCGCTGATGCACGCCGAGCACCAACATCAACACCACCATCATCACCATCATCACGGAAACCACAAGAAGAAGCGTAGCTCCCAGGGCTCCCACTCCGACGAAGCCTAATGATCGACGTCAGAGGGCCGGCCAATTAACCGGATCCACTTAATGGACGATGAAAGTACATCCGTCGAAACGAGAGAAACTCCTTAGGCGTCGCAGGCTAAATTAGCGGGGAAAAAGAAGGGAGAAAAAAAGAGAAGCGAAAGGAGGGTGGAAGGAGAAGGAGGGGAGAAACGGCTAAGTATTGATAATGCTTCTGGAAAGTAAAACGGGGATTAACCGTTGGGGACATTCGTCTCCTAGGACAGTCTGTACGTGTACATTATACTCGATTCTTTTATCTTTTGTAACTTTCTATATATATGTATATATATGCATACATATATATATATACATATAGAATACATACTATACAGATTTATATATATACATATATATTGTCGACGTGTAATGCGTAACGTGTACTCAGCTTGGGTCGCCGCTGAGGAAAGTGCACTTTTCTATCTTGCCTGCTGGGTGTTCGAGCTTTATATATCCGCGATATCGTTTGAACCACAGATATCCTATCGCTCTGAAGAATCGACATTTCTTGAATATTATAGGATACTTGTGTTGTTTGCGGTTGCAAATTGGAGAGGGTTGAGCAATTCGTTGGTCAAGGGGATGGGGGTGAAAAGAAAATACAACAGAATATTACTTCTATGGGTGTCCCCCTTTTCTTCCTGGACTATCTTGCTGCTTTCTCTCAGCCAGGATATATGAATCGATTGACCTGGAATACTTTGAATATATCTGAACACAAGCATTCTTCTTTGATCCTCGCGTGTACAGAGTTCGAGAAATCTTCCTCGATATTCTGTTGCTTCGGCGTCGGTTGAAACGAAGGTGAAGGATTGAGAAATTGATGTGAACATTGTGCAATATATTGGGAGATTATAATCGTGCCATTCCGAATGTCAGCGCAGGCAAGAACAGGTCGGAAGAATTACTCGAGTTTACTGAGTAATGACTTGCACTGCGACGAAAATAAATGGAGACCCAGAAGAAACGGAAACGATTATTTCCGAGTCGAACACCCTGCACGCAAACGAAAACAGTTCGTTACCGCTGTGAAAGACTAATCTCTTCTTGTGGGAAGGCAAAGAAAGCTCTGTACAAAAAAAAAACATGTTACATACATAGAATAGATGCATTGTACGTATATTTCTCATGCGACTAAACCGAAATGTCCTGTCCACGAGCATAATGAGACAGAGGGTAATGGTTATGAGTATTTTGAAAATTCACGGGGGAGAAGAATTTTTGAACTTATTTGAACGTCGTTAGAAAGTTTAGAGAGCTCGGGTAAAAATACGGAAAAGCGTCATGAAATCTATGCAAGAAAATGGAATTCATTGAATTTGCTAGGTCATTCGTGTACCGAATGTTCGAACTCTTTGAGTTTAATAGACAAATTAGCGGTGAATTTTAAGTTAGATTTTATGTGCCAATTTGGAGGTAATGAACTTTACACGATTCAGTTGCATTTACGATGGTACGAAATATGATTGTATTGAACATTATCGATCGTATTCCTTTTTCGACGCTATGTTTCACTGATACATACATTACGCGCGCATGTGTGTATGCGAATGCAAATTCTAGGATAAGGTTCATCGTTATAAATCTTAGGAGTCTAAAAGAGTTGGCCTAGTGACAGTAGCTGTACGTAGAAACTTCGTAGACATCTTTGGAATTGCAGAAATCATCGGTGTCACGTGAAAGTTTTATTAACTTTTCCAATCGATATTCCTTGAAAAATATAATGTATTATTTAAATCATCAAATACAAGGAATAGTCCGTTACGAAATCGCGCAATTATTATAATTAATTGTTACTATATTGTCGCGATACGTTATTGTATTTCCAATAACAGTTAATCACGAGAACTCAGAACTTCCATTACAGAAAAAAAGGGTAATAAGAAGTAATAAGGAGAATAAGGAGTAACCGTGTAATCTATTTTCCAAAAATCAATAAGAATAAAGCCTTTACTATTAAATAATAAATATCGCAGATTATTGAAACGAAAATTTGTATGGAATAATTAGACGCGATAACATTTGGGATAATAATGGACTATTCTGTACGCATAAAAAACCAGGGCACAAAAAACATTCACCATAAAATAAAATACTCTATTATACCTGACGATAAATCATTTAACACGATAGCACACCTATAGCAATCAGCGGAAAAATAATTCAAAAAGTGTCTACGAAAGAGAATTCTATTTGACTCTTTCCCGTCAGTGATGCAACATTTTCTACTTTCTCGCGTGTAATTAACTTCGATATCGGGTGTTCGAAGGAACTCCAATGGACAATTAATCTTCGACAAATCAAAATGAAGCATTGCGATGGAATGAGAATGTGCACTTTTGAACGATTGAAAAGTTTCGCCGCGAAAATACAAAACTATGTATGCTCGCCTGGTAAACATAATAGCATGTAATGTTCAATTGTTTAAGAGAAGGCGTTTCTCTGCGACTTAATTTTACTTACTCACAAATTCTAATGCTCGCCAGCGAAGAAAAGTAAGGTAAACTCTGGCGTCGCTCCTTCGATCACTCGTTACACTTTCGCGACGTTGATCGTCGGAATATATACTAGTATAAAGTTCACGATAAGTTTCCACCGCTGTCCTGAACTTTGCCTTTCGCGATAGTCTTCTGTCTCGACCAAGCGTGTGTGTGCAAGGCCTATTTAAAAACGTACTGTGGTCGCCTCGCGAATAAAAGTAAAGAAAATATAAAGTGGTACTTAGAATGTTCGTAGCACATTGATATAAGGTAGTGTCGTTAGATTGATTTTTATATGTAATATCGTTATCATTATCGATAAATTTCTGTCTCGACCAATTAGATACTTAGCGTTCTACGATCAGAAGGATTCACGTTTCAATGCACGACAAGAACATAACCGCGTGATATACTGTATCGTGTATTGCGTGCGACGATTTAACGACAGTCCTGTTCCACCGTGCAATGTACTTACTTGGTCTCGGGAGACAACTTTTCTTGGTCGAAAGGCACGAAACGCAATGAGAAGATGCTGGAAATGGGAATGTAGCGAACCGTTGGAGGAAAATCGAAGGGAACAATTGAGACTTTCGCAGACTTATGTGTTGATGATTGTGTAACATCCGCGTCTCTCTCCAAGAATCTTGCACGTAAATCGTAAGAGGAACGATAAGGGAAGAATACGGTGAACAATTGCGGAACGTCGTTACGAGTATTTACACCTTGTCGATAAATGTAACTCTGCACCTGCACCGATCTTCGATGTTATTTTTTCGACCGAGGTTTTCAGAAGGAG
Source organism: Nomada fabriciana (assembly GCA_907165295.1). NCBI lineage: Eukaryota > Metazoa > Arthropoda > Insecta > Hymenoptera > Apidae > Nomada > Nomada fabriciana. Next base: position 14,825,563 of record OU015694.1, read on the forward strand.
AAGGAAACCGTAGAGAGCAATTTTCCAATGATCTTACGACGAAACGTAAAATGCGATCTAGATGTGTCTTTCGAGTAACGGATATTCAAATTATCTATTTACACTGCAATATTTATACTGAAAAGAAAAAAAAAACAGTTACAAATTCTTCTAATGCCTGTGCGTCAAGAAGATTTTTCGTGCGGAACATTTTTCTAAACGTCTTGTGAAATGAAACTAGACGAAGAAGAATGAGGGTAAAGGAGAAACGAACTTGACGATCTTTCAGCATTTTAAACGTTTCGAATTTGTAGAATCATACGGGTCCCGGATAGATACTGGAATCTAGTTCTGTGTCGATCTATTTATCAAAGTTGGCGCGACACCTGCCATGACATTAACACATTTCTCTCATCGTTTATTGTTTCAAACACGTCCATTACGTTAAGTGAGATTACGGGTAGTAGAGTATTTTGAAGTGTTTAAATACAATTTATTACTGTAACATAATTGGAAAGAAGTTTTATCGTCATCGCCAATTATCATCGTGCACATTTATTCAACCTATATATATGTATACGCACAGTGTATTGTACTTAATGTGACGTAGTGCACGATACAATTTTTAACTGAACACAGTAAAGACACATTATTTGATTCAAAACGATGCAAATCACTTCTAAACTTACCGCCTTTTAAACATTTCTACGAGAATCGTAAAGCAAGTCGAATACAATGTTTGTACTGTTCTAACTTCAATCGTACATCATCCAATAACAATGTAAAAATCGTAGATGACAAAAAATCCACGACGCCGAAGTTATAAATACTTCCTTGCCGTTGATTAACCATTAACAATTAACCACACACGGCGATCGCTTTATTTTCATCGATGTTGAGCAAAACTCTTCTCGTCGTACAGGCGGGCACGTTCGACTACCGTTGGGGTCCACTTAAAGTTATTACAAAAAGTTACACCGATATATATATATATGTATATGAGAACAGTTGTAAGTTATTTTACAAAGCGTTGGGCATTAGGTGAATGAAGGAGGAAATCCCACAGAATGCAGTCTCCCAGTTTCAGTCCTCACTCACCTACTGCTAGTGATATATGATAATATAATGAATATTGCATAATATAATACATATACATAAAGAAAACAAAAAAATATATCTATATATATATATACATACACACTCTAAAATAATAATGACGATACACGCACGAGTTGTCTATGAACTAACTAAGGATTCTGTATCTAATTGTAAGCCGATAAGCTTAAGTACAGCGACAGGTGAGCAGATGTAACAAGCTCCAACAGCCTTCCGTTTAATGCGATCTGTGTAAATAGTTTCGTAAAATAATTTAAGCTCGCTGATAGACAACGTTCAACGGAGATTTTTCTATGCGCCCCGCGCGCTGTCATTGAAATTTTTTACTGTTTTGCACTGTTTTCGGGATTCGATGCTCCAACAGGACCCGTGGTTCACTTGAACATGTCACGGGCAAGAGGTAGCGGTGAAAAAAAAAACGGGGACCCCCAAATGCGTTCCTGTGTTTAATCGCCAGCGAACCTTCCGATCAACAGCTGTACGCACGGTACTTTATATAGTTTGCCGATTGAAGAATCTTTGATTTGCTGCGAGTGTCGCGAGGAAATATTTTAAGTCTTTTGTTTCAATCAAACGAGTGTTTGATTATTCGTTTAATAATTATTATTCTGCAGAGTATGACGGCAATGTAATTTGTATTACAAAAAATGTATTCATGATTCGTTTAATTCTTTTTTAACGCATCGCTTCTTTCACCCGGATAGAGAGGTAATGCAATAATAAAAGTACTATAAACCATTTAAAGTGAAACAAGTTAAGAACAGAGATTGAAGGCAAAATTATTCGAAATTGCAAACTATATTTCATAATTTATATAATTACGTGAACCAAAAGAATTTAATCGTGAATTATTGCTTTCCATCTTTGAATAGCAATGTAAGTTTTTCAACTATGCAAATTAAACAAAATACCTTGCGTCTGCGTGCGTTGTATTTGACTCGATCGTCGATCTATGATCGATATTGTACGGATTACGCTTACTTACCGTTCGTTGCTTTCCCGCTCTAATTCTTCAATTTCGTACGATCTGTTACGCGACTAGTGCGCAATGTTAATATTTTTAATCTACAAAGATAATTGCTGCTGCTGCGCCGAAATATTTTATAATCACAAACGTCAAAGATTTTTAAGGTAACTAAACAATATTACGCTTACGATTGATTCATTGCTTTGCTATGGTGCTTTGCAGATGCTCGTTTGTTCCCCGTGTCGAAAGTTTCACTGTCAGAACGATTCCACCTCCCTTTTCCTTTGAAATTTCAGTAACATCAAAATCAATTGAACATTCAAGACCACTTCACCAATTTTCCAGTTGCAAGTCGTACAACAAACGAATAAGGAAAGTAATTTTAATAAATTCAGGAAACAAAATGATCGAACCATTTGAAAGGATAATTAATCCCACTAAGAACCTTGAATGAACAATTCATTTTAATTAATATAACACCGATTGATATCCGATTTCCCTAATCAACGTTGATATCAGTTAATTGATTCTCCATAGACTTATCCATGTCAAGTGACATGAGTCAAATTACCACAGCTGTATGTATATTACAATTTCGTTATAATTGCGCGACATTTTAAGATTCAACCAAACCATTTGTAAATTCATTCTAGGAATATCAATTCTACAGCTCGCTCGGATTAGAAGCTAAATAGCAACGTTTCGTTTACGGGTTCGTAGTGTCTAAGAATAATTACATCAACGTTCTCTCAGATAGTACTAAAGTATAAAAGCGAACAAACAGAGAAAAGAATTTAGCGTAATACACGCAATGAGAATTGTAATCGAGCCTACGTGCGGAATACCTTGGATGCAAGGACTTCTAACGAACTAATATAATTAAGAAAAACCGCGAAAGCAATAAGAAATAGTTTGTCCAGCTCACAAGTTCTTACATACCTTTCACTCTTTTCTCATCGACGTTTACTATTCTATCGCAATAGATCTCGCACAAATGCAACCCGAGCGCACCTCCCCTTTCCAATTCGAATCGGCCAAGGTACTCCGCGACTTGCACCAATCCAAGAAAAAAAAATCGACGGCTGAAAGAAACCGGGAATAGCATACGTTCACCGTGCACAACGTTCAGAACTCTATTTCTCGTGAGAATTATGTGATCTTAATAGCTTCTAAAAAGTGTGTTATATTTTATATATTATACTTGACTCGTGCTCTCTGTTGTACGATTGCTCTCCGTGTTCTCGCAGAAACGTGACAAAACGTGGGCGGGTTTATTGAACTTGCAGAGAGGTCAGGCCACAATTGCGCGCGGCTTTCGTTTAATTTCGCTGGTTGAAACGGGAGTATAAAGTGATACGAAAAAAATGAAGAAGAAAACGGGGGGGACATTGAAAAGCGGCAAAAATGAACAAAAAGCGATTGCCCCCCCCCCACCCCCGACCCCGCGAAGATCGAAGATCAAACGAATCACGACCAATTGCAAGTAAAAATCTTTCAGCTGAGAGAGTGCGAGGGAGAGAAAGGGATAGATAATCGATGCGAAGCGAACCTTTCAAATTTACCTGAGATACACACACTCTCACACGCACTCACGCATATATTATACTACCAGGCATAAGTATTTGGACGCTCGATGCTGTCCGATTATAAGATTTATTGTCTTGATTGCGAATAAGTCCACGGCTGCTTTTCTGATCGTAGACAACACTTTTACTTTACGGTTCGATACACTTATTTTCTTATGATTGTAATAGTAGAACATGTTTTTGCTGTCGATTCTTTGCCATAATCGTGATCGAATCCTCAGCTAAACTTCATTCTGAGTTAAGAAAAGTAATCGTGTTGCTCTGACACTAGGTGCATCTCTAACAGAGGGTTGGAATTTTACAGACCTCTGGATCGTAACTGGATTCATTATACCATGTATCCCAAGGGCCCAGGAATAAAAAGAAACGCAATTACACGAACAGTAAGAAGAGCTTGCGGCTAATTTCAGTTACTGTTTTTTTAATTCACACTAATTGGTGTTTACCGTAATTCTTTATCAGTATTTATAAACGATACATGATCGCCTGAGACAAAATCGGAGGCGAAATCTATATTAGAGGGTCGTGTACTTAAAGTATAATTCCCAAACTTTTTAATAATACGAAGGTATCCAAATACTTTTGCACGGTAGTGTACATACATAATATAATATAATATACAGGAATAATATATGTATGTATAAATACGCTATTTCTCTGGTATAGTATTTATTGTACATTATACACACAGAGCCGTAAGCACGTATCGCATGAAAATTACGTTCGTGCAGGTTACAATTATCGTGGAACCTTCTTATCGCACACTCGGTTCGAAAATTGCCTGGCAGCACAACCGGACTTCGCATGCAGGCACGTGACATGATCATTTTTCTTGTCGCATCCGAGCTCGTCGTAACTTCGTGCGTGAAGTTTCGTGACAGTTCTCAGAAGCAAGCACGGCCTTTGGTTCCTTTCTGATTGCACTGTTCCGCCCGAAATAATGTGAACGAAACGTGACACGTAGGAAATTACTTACGAAGTTTCGCGGTGTACAATTGTTTCAATCGGAACGCCAAGTTTCGCGATGGAAATTCAAAGATAATCAATTTCGTGGCGTCTTCGACGCTGTTACAATATTTATTTTCAATCGACGTTTCAATTGGTATTTAAAAATATTATTCCATTGCCTATAATAATGTGTAACGAATATAATGCACAAGGAGAAAGTTATGAAAATTAATTGATCGAAGATTACTTTGTTTAAAATGTGTAAATCCTGTTCGCATCATTTCGTGCGATCTTTAGTTTAGACGCGATTGACGAGGGAAGCTGTTTATTTCGAAAACACGCAGTAAATCAAAGGGTTAAACGATTTTTTGTCGTTCATTAAGATTGCCATTCATTCGATAGTTTCGTTAAAAGCTTTAGCTCGAGGAGAACGCGATCCCTCTAGTGTACGTGACAATGATTTTCGGAAAGACTGAATTATTTCTTAACTTAATGGGAACGTGAACACGGAATTACGACGAAACTTGAGGTTTGCACGGAAATGTGTCGCAATTATTACGCATGGAGAGCCTCAAGTACTGTAACCTTGTATGTGATTCTACAGTAATGAAAAATCGTAAATAACCGAAAAAAAAACTCTACCGCTATTGTAACTTTCAGAGTTTAATAAAACGTTTTCACTAACAGAGATGGAGTTTCAATTATGACAGCGCAACCTTCCTGTGGAACCAGTACCTACATCTTGCAAAATTATACTCTCCTACGATTCTTTTTCCTTCTTTTTTTTATATCCTCCACCTGCGATTTGTTCCTGTATAAAAAATTGTATGCAACACTTCAGAAAACTATAACTTGACAGGTCGAACAGTCAATGCCTATGAAAAGATTGAAACTGAACCACAATAAATAAAAAGTGAAAAGATGACAGCAGAGGAAGACCAGGTTTGAGTTTGTAAAAACTTTCAAACGTGGTACTACAGTGGAATGCTCTCTATTTGAAATATTTTTAATGATCGAAAATCGAAATTTGAAAATATCTTGCCTGAAGTAGTCGTGCAGTCGTTTCGATTCAATTTAATTGCAACGTGAATTTGTAACGAACAGTTAAATCCTCGAAAGAAAGGCAAATAGTGAAAGAGACACACTAGTGCAGAATTCAAACTTTTTGTTATTCAACAGAGAGAAAGGGAAACAAACAATCGTATCAGATTTGCAACGTTCTCCTGGAAGCAATAACCAGGAACAAGATATTTAACAAGATAGTACATGTTCTAGAGAATCCTGACTCACGGATTCTTACTCACGCTGGGTGTTCGTGTATAATCTGTCCGCCAACGCGTTTTTTTTCACCATTTGCGTAAATGGGAAACAAAAAGGGATCCAGAAACATCTGATACCAATCACTATAATCAAATCGTTTGACGGGCAACTTACCAACATCCGTACAATCAGAATTATCTATCGAGACATCGGGAAAGAAATTGCCAAGATTACTTGTACCTACGAAAAGCAATATTTAGATTTTTAAGTGAAAAATGTAAAATTGCAAGGTACAAGTAATCTTGGCAATTTCTTTCCTGAAATCTCGATAGATAATTCTAATTGTATTTTTCTTAAAATCTTTTCTTAATATTACAATGGGCTCGAAAGCAGATGAAATTGTGGCACAGAATGTTTGTTCATAAAACGTATACCTACAATTACATTTTTTAAATGAAATTTTTAAGTGAAAAATGTAAATATTGCTATCGATATTAAATATTATCTATCCAGATTTCAGGAAAGAAATTGCCAAGATTACTTGTACCTACGAAATTGTGGCCCAGAATGTTTGTTCATAAAACGTATACATACACTTATTACTCCTTCGTTTAATCTTTTCAATATCTGGATATGTATCATGGACCTAAATGCAGTAAATGGACCTAAATGAATCAGATGAAGAACATTTGCTCATAAAAATAGTTGCGTCGTTTCGTATCGAAATATTATAATGAATCCAAACTCTGACAACAGACAAATTATTTGGATCAATAGCACTTAGGCCTAGGTCGTGGAACTCACGACGCCCACGAACAAACTAACACCCACGTCATGCAAGTCGATATTGTCAACTTTTGTGTGGTGGGACCAGATGGTGGCGGTTCTGAGGTCACGAGATCTGATACGAAAGATATCCGGATCATGCGGGTTAATGGCAACAATCCTCCCACTATGGCGTATACTGTCAATTTGTTAGTAGTTGGGGATAATGTATACCGTCAATCACTTAAGTTGCTACGATGTGGATCGTCATTAGAGGGCATTATCGACACAGAGCGAAGGGGTGTTGATTTTGCCTTGTGGGATTTCAAGTGCTATATATATGTATATAAATAATCAATATATAAGTTAATATGAATAATATGAAAGCTTATACAATGGAGCGCAATATTTTATGATTGTGATCCGTTCGAAATGAATAAAGAACTGAATATTTCGAGGTGATGATGTGTTTAAAAATAATAAAATTTATAGAAATTTACCAAAGACTTCTGATTTATTGACAATCCCTTGTCTCACTGAATCGTGACTTATTTTTTTAGCATTCTTAAAATATTTCACTTATATTAATTGAATTTCGTAGAACCATGTTATTCGTTACACAAGATCCTCTACCACTTTCAAATCGAATTGCAAAAAATTCAATGAAACCACATTTGTTAATTCGCCCTCTGTGCACTTCAATTCATTAACAGCTAAAATTCACGACAATTAGTAATTCGTAGTTGTTAATTGTAATAGCGCAAAGAATAACGCAAATAAGATCAATATGCAAATTAAAAAGCAAAATAGGCATTTAATTTCTCACCTATGAGCCTCTATACTTTCCTCGTTACGCTGGAGTACGAGAGACGGGTAAGGTGGATATGAATTTTACGGAAAAGAACAGACGTTATTGTAAACACACAGACTACTAACTACGAGTTCCTCTCGTCGGAATAACCCAAAAATCTTTCAAAGAAATATAACGTAACTGTCTGACCAAGTGTCTGAGTCATCGGTTTCAAAGAAACAGTTCCGTGGGAATTGATTTCTGACGTAAGGAAAGATCGTTTCTCTGAATGGTGGGTGTTCAGACTGATCCTCCACGCTATCGATCCAATCCTAATTAGTCAGTTGCCAGGAATTTCTTCGTACCGCCACATTCACACAGGTACTATGGACAAGCTTTTGTTTGTATGTACGTATTATACATAAATACAGAGTATCCCACGCATCTGGACAAGCTGTGTCTTCCAAACGGTTAGAGATGTATAAGCATGCTCTAAGTGAAAATGAAGTGGTATTCAATGATGCATAATAGAGAAATAATTTTACATAATTTAACTACTCGCTTAAAACTACATGTCTGCCATCAGTATATTTCGGTCGAAATATTCTTGTGGGTTATTACGCATCACGATGTTTATAAAACAAATTAGTTCCAACAAGGTGGTGGTCTAGCACATAATTCTCAAGTTACCGTCGGATATTTAAATAGAACTTATTAAGACAGTTGTATCAGCACACGAAGTCCAATTTTATGAGCACTGCGATCGCCAAGCCTAACACCACTCGCATTTCTTTTTATGGGCAGCCATAAAAGACAAAATATAAACTCGGCATGTTGTTTAGCGTCCAAACATCCAACAACCCATTCGACTGCAAATATTAAAAATTCGAGAAAGAAGACGTGAGAAAAGTGTTAAGTAATGCGTGGAAAAGACTAAGATAGGTGTTTAGACTGCAATGGAGGACTGTTCAAACATTCGTACAGCGTAAGTATCCTATGTCGTCTGCAGGTACACAGAAATAATTTAGCAAACTTTTAAACTGATAGATTCAGTGCATACTTTTTAAGTATTTTAATACTTTTCTTGTAGAGATTACAAAAATTGTGTTGACCAGTCTAGACAAAACTATAGAGTTCTACTTTTATTGAAAATGTAATTGCATTTTCCAGGTACATCAATGCATACAATGCAAAAATGCATACAATTATTTTTCGATTACGCAACATAGGATACCATTTAATTTTTACTCGTAGCATTTTTATCCATCTGCATGTAGCTTCTCTCAGTTACGTGGGACATCCCTGTAAAAGGTGTTCAAGAAATGGGATATACCCATTTTACATTATTCACTAAAGTGAAGAAAAGATGCCTACACGCCCAGTAAACATGGGTCAAAGGATCAATATTTATGAAGACAGAAACGATATTCCAAGCATTCTTTAACCACTAAAACAGTGAAGTAAAAGTAAAGCAGTAGAGGCAGTTAAAACAATAAAATGAATATGAAACAAAATTAATAGACGATTAACTTTATCGAACTGAACTCTTAGGAACGTTTCGATCCTTGTTGCAAGGCTTCTTAATTACCGTACGAATTGATTAATGTTTTAATAGCGGTAAATACACGAATTGTTTCGCCAACGAATTGTTATTATTTGGATGAATTATTCCTGTTCTGTATATATACCCCCATTCAATTGCAGCCAATTCGATCACAGAATTATTACAATTAATTTCCAGCTGTATTTTAGTAGGAGTATTCTTCGTTTATTTTTAACTCTAGTGATGCCTCTTTTTTCACTTTCAATTTTATTTAGTCTTGCACTTTAATTGTTTTCAACCTCTACGCTTTTTTTAATTTCAGTGTAATCTTATCCTAACATGCATGTGAATATATAGAAGCTGTCTCCCACGTTTCTACCGTAAGAATAACGAAGAATACGCCACTGTCTGACTTGCAGTCGAGTATATCACTGTGGTGACAGTCGGGAACGAAACTCATAACGCTCTACACATTTGCCACGTTCAAAGTTCCGCTTTAATGTTTCTCTTGTCAAGGAATTACTGTTGAGTTCACATTTCATACGATATCGGCAGACGAAGCCAAGTAAAACGAGTACAACGTAGAAATTAAACAAAATAGAATAGGTATATTGCTAAATTTCTTTTCACAAAAGTATTATACTACACTCGTCTGTTGCACAATACGCGAATTCAATACGGGCGGGTAAATATTGTTCATTGCAAAATGTTATTATTGGCTATTTTGCAAGGTCAATTACGAAATTAATTACTGCCGTTTAGCACATCGCGTTAAGCCCCGATGAGGAGACGGCCAACCTTGCGGAGAAGGTCTCATCGATATTTTATCGATAGCGTAACACCTATACTCCGAACGCTCTAAAAATAATCACCCTGAATGCTACGGACAATGTAAAATCTGCGTCTCATGTTGAACGTGCATAGAATGTGTACAGCATGCGATTCTGTTTAAAGTTTCGAGAGCTTAGATCTTTGCCAGACAGACACTGAAATCTGCTCCATATCTTTTATTAACAGTTATTTATTGTGCTTGTTAGTTACGCTCATCGAAGTTGCGCGTACGTTGTATGCGAATAACTTGGGGAGAATGATTTAGTAAGACACTGGGCTGCTGTCAAAATCGGTGGGAGAAAATAATTTAATACTATTAAGTCGATCGTACTGTTCGATGAATTAAATTTGTAGATTGCTCGAAGTTTATCAGAACAGTGAATATACATATATACATATTATACTTACGTGTGTAAATTTTTGTAAGACTTAATTGTAAAGTTTTGCATTATCTCTCGTCTGCAGTAGAAATCCTTAAAAATGACGCGCAGTAAGTGAACAGTACAGTATCTGTAAAGGTGTAATTGGTATTCTATCGTAATGTTTAATATTGTATATCGAAAATATACTCTTTATCAAATACGTGCACATGTAAAGTACGTTTATGTTTACAGCGTTCTTAATTTCTTCTACTTACATAATTGTCTATGAATCATCTTATAATTAGAAATGTTACCTAACGAACTTCTCGCTTCAGTGACTATGTTCGAACAATGACTACTAAATCGTCTCGTCCTCGCTGAAAATCGTCTCTCCAATACCAACAAAAATATAGTAATCAGTGGAACCTTTAATATCCAATTAGGATTTGGTAAAAATAATTGAACATTCATTTGAGTGATTAAGTTCTGGTAGACGTTGACAGCAGTTAGAAATATCGATGGTTTGTATACAGTAAAAGACAATATTCAAAGTAAAATATGGAAATACAGCAACTAGCAAGTAAGTACTTGAAAACATTATCAAATGGTTCGCCTGCCGTTACAGAAATGTCAGTGGTTGAGAACAAAGGTTAAAGGTGTATTAACCACGGAAAGTATCCGTTTAGTGCATAAATCGCGATATATCGGGTCAAGTGTAGTAAAGACACTTAAGCCATATTATCATTCGCAGCGGCGTTCGTTTTCATCTAGAACGCCTGCTATTTAAAGCGACGTTTGACGTCGTTTGCCTTTAATTTACGTACAAATCCAACTAACGACATGAAATATATTAATTCAATATCAATTTGCTGTGGCTGGTATATCGTTAAATTATATATAAGAATATATTCTTCCTGATATATTCTTATAGTAGCACTTGTTAAAGTCGATGGCCGCTTCAAATCACGAAGGCACGTGTCGAAGTTCATCATGGTTGTTAGTAAATAATATAGAATTGAAGCTCGTAAGTATTTTCGGCTGCGTAAATTCGATATTAAAATGAAGAACGTAATTGTAACAAGATAAATTAGTATGATATTAGTCTAATGATTGACATTGTTTTTAAATTGCTTCTACTTTGTATAATTGTATAGTAACATGGGCAAGAGGGAGATCTATGGTTCTCATTAGTCGAATTATTTAACGCTTATGCTTGTAATTTCCACGATGCTCAAGATTTTCAGATATTTAAGTCTTGAATGGATTACCAAACAGACTGCATTAGGTATAAAACATTTGGACTATAGGAATACCATTCATTAATTCCATGGTTGCTTTATACAAATTCTGTATATTCATGTTGTTGAAAATAATACGTACGTTTCACACTTTTGACAATGTCCTGCGAAATCTACTATTCTAGAACACAGAAATTCTAACCCACTGACAGATCTTCGCACAATTGAATATACATATACATATCATTACCCGCAAGGCAATTGCTATTTCTATCTACTAAAATCGCAATTTCTCGTTTCCTGCAGAAACGAGGACACGAAAATTTCTCGCACGCTAAGAGGGGTGAAATTAACAAAACAAAATATGTGCCGCTTCGATTTTTCCATGCCAAACTCTTATACAAAAATGCTCGTGCTAAACCTAACAAGCACTGCCATATCCAGCCCCCACGAAATCTCAACGGACGTACTTGTTGCACAGTGCAACTTCCGCAGAAGGTAGCAGCAGCAGGTAATAACGTGCATCGTCGCGCTTCGACCGGCTGGCGTATAATAAACAACGGGCAAACAGAGGGTAGCAAACAAACGGGGTGGCCCGGGTGGCAGCAGTCTCGACTGGAGTTCAAACATACGCGAACAGACAAATTGCAGGGCAAACAGCAAGAATACATGCGGGGAAACGTGGCTGGACGGCTCACTCATTCGAAATCACGTTTCGGAACTGTGCACGCACGTACACAGCAAGTGCCTACGTTTGTAACGCAAACATTGTAAACGCTATTCTCCACTGTGGCCGTCGCGTCGAGCGACGTGAAAGGTTAAAGGTGCCCTCGGTGCGTAGTGTGAATGCACGGGAGCCCACGTGAGCGCAGGTGTGATCGTACCTTTAGCGCGAGTGGGTGGCCTGGAGGGTGGCTTATCGACCAGAGCACGAAGCTCCGGAGGCTCAGTGTTCGCGGGACCACCACCCCGTCGAAGCGATCTCTCACCGAACGGGATACACGCACGGTCGTTCTTCGAAGTTTTAACTCTCCATTGCTTGCCCAAGCTCGATGTGCCGTTGCTCGTGAGAACGAGCTCCGTCTCCATCTGTAACCGGTGTTCGCCTTCTCGCGAATCGACGCTGCGTTCCGTCACGGAGATCCGCCGCACACAATCAGCAAAGTAAGTCTTGACGAGCGCACCACCTGAACCCGATCATTTCATTTCATTTAGAACGATCCTGGAATTGGCGCGAGTGACACTCCGGTGTGCGGGGGACAGATACATTTATTGGAGACAGAGGATCGAGGAACGAGTTGGCAACTGGCTTCGGTTCGGTCTACGTGTTCGGAGCGGGTGAAGCTGTCGCGTTGGTGATGGGGAATGTAAATACGTGACGGCTGATCGTTTCTGCGACGCTCTCGAGCGGGTGTGGGATGGTTGGTCGTGGTGCACGTTTGTTTTGGGGATTGTTTATGGCGGACACTTCTTAGTAACGCGTTCGTAACGTGTCTCATGTTGATACGTCGCTTTCGGTTGCCTCGGTCGACGTTGACGAAAGGAAATTATGCCCGAGCGAGATCGTTGCCGTTTTGAGGGACGCATTTTCGAATCCCTGTCACATTTGCCGCCTGTTCTCGCTACTGTCGAATGACCCAGTTGACGATCGAGTACTCGTCGTGGATGCGTGTGATATTGCACCCCACGACCTGCGGTGACCCATTTATTGATTCTCGAGATTTTAACGAACCGTTTCTGCTATTGTTTTCATTCGCGACCACCCCTGCGCATCCCGTGCAGGCTCGCCGCGTATTAACCTCTGTCCCGTCGTGCACCGACCAAGCTGGGCCATCCCTGTTCCCCAATCACACATGCAAAAATGTAATTCCAGATAATCTCGACGAAATTAATGGGAAAATTCTACGAAAATTTTCGTATCCACTGCGTGCAGCAAGCAGGAAAACCTTAGTAAGCTATAATTTTATCGATCCGATGGAACGACAAGAAGCTTTCCAACGGAATTTCCTCCCTTTCCCCGTGTTTCTACGTGCACGGGGCCAAAGCCCGGCGAAAGGGATGAGCAATTCCATTGCTCTGCAAATAGGAACGTCGAAGCAACGGGTACACTGACCTCGATTGCCGAATCTATCGCGGCGGGATATAGTTGTACCCCGTTGGAACGGTGCCAGACGAAGTTGCAATTGCATTTAATGCGACTGACAATCCTGAGTCAACGTACGAAGAATCCTTCTCGCCGGGTACGCGTCCGTAAATCAGCGCTGCCCGACGCTCACGAGGATGCCGGCCTTACACGCGGTCGATAATTAGGTCTCCGTGAGAGATTCCAGGCGGATATTCGATTCGGTTTCTCGCGAGTTCTAAGCCGGGGGAACCTATATGCCCGCGACAAAGGAAACCGAGCGAGCCTCGAGATTCCAGGTGAAGTGGCGTCCGGACGCGGCAAAAGCGTCGGGTCAAAGTGGAAACGGCTTCGTGAATTATTTCACGAAAAAGAACGACTCGATGAAATTTTTATGCCGGTAAACTCGAGCGACAGTTTCGAACGGGTGGTTCGCTTGCAGGGGAACGGGAAGGTGTTGGAAATTGATTGGAATTCTGCTGAACTCAGTCGGGCGATTTTTAAGGGGATATTAAGTTAATCGGGGGAAAGTGGGTGTTCACGTGGAATATTGGTTCAGAGTCTTCGTCGGCGGATCGCGCGTGAAATATCGAAAAAGAAATCGAAATGCGGTGTGATTGGTCGAAGGTGGCGGTGATTGTTGGCAAGTGGATTCCTCGAAATTCAGTTTGAGGTCACTCCTTGCGGGGCAGCCGTGGTTGGTCGCCGGGAAACGCTTATTTCCACGCAGCGCACGGAACACCCCTTGCAGATTGGTACCTTCCGCGAAAGGGTGAACCACCTTGATGCCGTGCCGCCTTCGATAAAACTGACTTGCATGCGCCATGCGAAGTCACGTATTTGCATAAATACTTCCCAAGCTATTTTCTTTTATCGTTAAGACTACGCCTTCCACGGTTCGTTTAATTAAACAGCCGGCAAAGCCGCGGAGGGAAAGATCGCCGGTCGTCGGCCCTGTTTGACCAGTCTCCCCCAACGATCCTACTGAATTCTCAAAGGGGAATGTGGAAGATACTGGCAAGACACGATTCCCCCCAGCTGGAGAATAATTTTGTGCTTCTCACTGTGATTCATCGCGACTGAAATTGCACGTACATCCCGGCTGATCGCCCCGACAAAAGTCGTTTGCGTATTTCATTTACGTATACCTTAACGCGCGGGGGCTGTTTATCGCGGTCAACAATCTGTTTACTAATTTTTGCTCGAAACTCACCGGCGTGTCCCGCTAATCCAATTTCACGAATCGATAATTCTCTCATGCATGGAATAGATTATCGATCGCCCCCTAATTACTTACGTTCTACTGCCAGGGACGGAATCCTGTGATAAAAAAACTGCCCCAACGTAATACCTCTCCCCTATTTAACGCGGGCCATCCTCGTCAGTTTACCAACAAATTAACAACCGTGCCAACGAATGGAATCACCCGAATCGTTCCAGAAATCCATACCGAACTACGCTCCGCCGCTTAATTAGCATTTCCACTTACCCCCGTGAAACGATACGCGTCGTCGACGTCCGACAGGCGTCGAAGTATCAGGCCTGGAAAAAAAAGACTCGTTCCCTTGGCCGGTACGTTGCCGTGAAACCAACCGGAAAGAGTGGAGCGAGTCGGAAATGCGATGGAAACAGGCGAGTCCACTGTGCGCGCCCGTAATCTGCACATATTAATCCGGCGTGTTTCCTTTTTCTTCCGCGTGTACCGCGAGAATAGAAGGCCGTGGGGGGGACAGAATGCCCGAGGGTTTTTGGCAGACATCCAAGACGGACCGTGGGGCAGAGTACTGGTTGCACATTCGCTGTGTCTATAGCCGTTCCACTCTCGTCGGTGCACATACAGCTGCAGCCATGACACCAGGAATCAGGCCACTGTCCCACTTTACGCCATTCCGAGCAATAAAGGTTACCCCTTCGTTCTTCGTGCACGTAACCGACGCGTTGCGAAACTTCTGCGATTCCGGTTGGAAAAGCAGGACGTCGGCCCGTGTGTTTCGCTGACTGACGAATGGGGAAACGAAGCGCTGAAAGGGCCGGGAAGGTGGAGGACTGCAGCTGACAATGGGCGATCTTGGGATTTCGTTTTGCGGCCGCGTGGCCGTCTGTGAGAAGGGGCCATCGACGAGGCCCTCTTCAACGGGCAGCCTTGAAAGTTACACCGACGAAAGTTCCAGCCGCGACGCGAATCTAGGTTCCCTGGAATCAGCACGCTCCTACGGTTTCTACGGTAGCCTCCTTTTAATTGTCGTTCACGGCGGTCGTGCTCGGGACAATGGTATCGCGATATTGGCTGGTATTGCAGAGATGCGATTGCTCGTTCGATTCTGGAACGAATTTACCAATGTACCATTGCACTATTGTACGATATACCTGTATTGTATATCGCTGATGAGAAATTGCTGATGATCGCTGATTCGAGTGTTCAAAGGGTTCCAATGTGTCAACGTGTAATTAATGAAATGGGACATTTGGGATTATTGGGTGTGCGGGGGAGTTGACACTATTGTAGTAGAAATTGAACATTGAAATGAAGCCATTGTTGGTCCCTGGAATATTTATTTCGAATTAGGTGGAGGATTATTAAGGGGGCAGATGTTTACGGTGCAGATCACTCAAAAATGTTTATGATAAATACGATAGTGGTAAGATGGTAATAAAATTAGTTTAGATAAATGAATCGTGATAATTCATTATTACTCTATTCATTCGATTGAGACAAATGTTTAGGCCCATCTTTTCTCTGCAAGGAAATACGGAAAGTCCTTGCTCCTCGTAATAATTATTTATTCGAGCAATTTGATTCCTCGAAAAGGCTACCTTCTAAATATCGTTCAATTGCAACTCTGTAATCTTGTTATTTAATCGCTAGTCTGCATGTATGAACGTTGCCTTAGATCTATCTTATTCAGGTCAGACTTCAATTTACAAAAGCCTATGTATATAAATGTCCATGCCGGACCTATCATTCGATATCTAGAAATCGCGGGTTTCGGCTTATATTTCATGAGTTTCAAACTAACAGAAACGACGAGGGGGAAAGCAGTGTTAATTATGTAGGTTAGCCAATAACAGCAGGCAAAGTCCCGCGTTCTAATTCAAACGAAACGAGAACAATAGAAACAAAATTCAATGGCTGGAGATGCTCGAATACAGCGGTGGCTATTCGCCGGAATGTATGAGTAAACAGATCAGAATTGTAGAATATTTGGTACGATGATTCCTTTCTGTCTATCCAAGCCCCACTTGTAATTCATGTGCAGTTGAATACCCCGACTGTTCAACTCACGGCAGCATAGGCCACACACGTTGAATAGCGTGTCGTTCATCTCTCGTCCTTCGCGAACGAACACCCGTGGGCAACCGAGATCGTGTTTATCATTAACACGTGCACAATTATTCTTTTGTAAGATTACCGGTGAATTACGGCTGGTCGTCGTCGCTGCTCTGCTCAACGCACAGATACGCGAACAATGCGTTGGCAAATTTGTTGCTACCCAAAAAGGAAAATCGGACAATCCTTAGCAAATCAAGTTCGAATTGTATTCGGTTTATAGTTTGAAGAAATATACAGGTTTCTGGCACTAATACACATGGCACTGCGGCTGTGTTCGAACGCTCGAATGAAAATTTATGAAATATAGCACTCTTCGTAATTCCTAAACGCAGTGACCACGATGGGAGTTCTTTGTAGTTAAAAATCGGCACAATTGTTCCACTGTCCCAGTTTGCTGGATTCCTTCGATGTACTAGATTTCAAAGGCGATTGATCTGTTGATACTGCTAATCAACTTGGTGCAAAGCAAAATCAATTGTCTTTAATACTATATGTGTATACAGGGTGAATCAGGAATTGTGATCAGTAGAGATTGCTCTGTTATTAGCAGTCCGAACGAAAATGTTTTTAGCAGCTTTTGCATGGTTTCAAGTAAGATTTAATGTGATTATAGAAAATTATTTCTCAAGTCTTTTGTTTATGTTTTTTCACGGTCACCCCGAAGTTTTTGCAAATATACATATAAATTTTGTAGGTACGCCTAAGTGTTAGAGGATTTCAAGATTTCAGGATTTCATTTTCTTATCTAAGTCGAGAAAAATTTGAAAAATTTTGTATTCCAGAGAGTGTCATATTGCTGACAAATCGAAATTTGTTCTGACCTCTTGCCTACTCTTTGTAAACATTTCGATCTGTACATTGGGACTCATCTAAATTGTTAGTAGTCTTTGCGATATTCGTGAGCATATATTTTAATTTTCCCTTGACCCAGATAAAAAGAAAGTTATATTCCGATATTTACCGAATTCGTCTTGAAATCCTCTAACAGATAGGCGTACAAAAATTATATGTTTATTTGCAAAAACTTCGGGGTGACCGTGAAAAAACGTAAAACAAAAGAATTCACAAATAATTTTCTATAATCACTTTAAAGCTGTCTTGAAACCATTCAAAAGCTGATAAAAACATTTTCGTTCGGACTGCCAATAACAGAGTAATCTCTACTGATCGCGTTTCGTGATTCACCCTGTATACCGCGTCCCTGGCCAGCACCAAGTCTCTTGGAGCAGCAAAAAACTAAGTTGATCGAATACGGAATACTGGATTTAAATTTAATTCTTCCACAAAACGTCTGCGAAAAATATTCCGTGCACCGAAGCTACCGGCAATTGAACAAATTGTGTGCAATTTCAATCGAATGCACCTCTGCAACGATAACTCATGAACAAGTCCCGCTACCGATATCTGTTTAAAGTGCAGGGATTTGAACGAAATAAATCATCGACGAAGCGGGTGTAACGGTGTTTGGAAGTTGAAACGTGCTCCGGCCCGTGGCTTTCAACGCAGGTCGGTCGATTCCGAAAGGAAATCAAGGAGGACGCCAAAAACGAGTCTGCAATAGTTCTCTGGCCGTGCTGCTGCACCCTGTGAAAGCTCTGCTGTTCGATAACCGAGGTGCAACGGCCGTCGGCCCCAAGAGCAGTATCTAGGCCACCGGCACCAGCATTTCCACCACCACCGGCACCACCATCAATATCATTGCTACTGCTACAAGCATCGCGGGCCATCGTGTATTAATTTCTACAACGGTGTTATTGTTTCTTCTTTGCCATTGCTTCATCTCTTTGTGTCCTGCATAGTTTAGCTAGAAGATCGTTTTGTCTGGACGGTCTGGGGCTGGGAATTGACCGAGTGGATTGAGATGGTTCGTTTAATTCAGAAGGATGAGAGCTTTATTAAACTTTTATGGTGATGGTTTAGAGATTTTATTGGGGCAGACGTTTTACAGGACGATCGATGAAAATAGGTTGGCTGTCGTGATCGGGAAACGAAGAACTTCTAGATTTTAACGGAATGATTGAAATTCAAGGGCTGGCTATTCTTTTGTCTGTATTTAGAGAAGCTAGGTGTCTTTGTGTGTCTCAGTGGCAATTTGAGTGCATTGCATGCGAGTTAAACAGGTCGAATATTTGTGTAATGAAGAATACAGATTTCAGAAGTATGTAAGTTCTGTAGAATTAGTTTTTCTCTTCCCCTTATTATTATTACTGTTATTGCTATCGTGTTGTTAAACACAGTGAGTAACCGTAGTGTAGAATCCAGTCATATTGAAGAATCCACATTTCAGAAGTATGTAAATTCTGTAGAATTCGTTTTTTTCTTGTTTATTCTTTTTTCGAATATTTGTGTAATGACGAATCCAGATTTCAGAAGCATGTAAGTTCTGTAGAATTATTTTTTCTCTTCCCCTTATTATTATTATTGTTATTGCTATCGTGTTATTAAACACAGTGAGTAATCGTAGTGTAGGGTCGATTGTCACTCGCCACAAATCGATGTGGAAGGTCAACGCTATTGTTTTTTTTATCGGCAATGTGCACTTGGATAAATATTACGAGGCCAAAGTT
Source organism: Nomada fabriciana (assembly GCA_907165295.1). Taxonomy (NCBI): domain Eukaryota; kingdom Metazoa; phylum Arthropoda; class Insecta; order Hymenoptera; family Apidae; genus Nomada; species Nomada fabriciana. The sequence continues at coordinate 14,844,968 of OU015694.1, forward strand.
AAAGCATTTTGTACTGCAGCAATTGCTCTCACATGACTTTGTTTGCCATAATATTGACCCCGTTCGATATTTTTCAAGTACAAATCCTCGAAGACAAACTCGTGTTCCTGTGGGGCGAGCAGGTTGTACGATTTTATTCGAACATTTGCATTCTACGTACTTGCACGACCCATCACCGAAACGTGCGATAACTAATCTTATCCCAAAGCACTCGTACCACTCGCATAACGAGCGATACACCATTCTACAACCATGCTACGCATACAACATTCTGTACAAACTTTCAATTAACACAGACCCCTGCACAAGCTTCGCGCACCATTAAACATTGCAAGATATCAGCACCACGCTACAATGCCTTCAGAACTCCGTGAAATCCAATTTCCCGGCATCAGCCGCAACAGATACATCATAGAAAGAAACTAGGCGATGCCTCCATAGGAAGACGCTTAAAGCTGTGCCAAGGACACGATCATTAGTCCCACTGAAGACACAAGTTTCCATTTAACGTCGGCCTTCCTCACTCGCCCATCACCTTGCCATCGATCGCGGGTCGAGGAGTAAGGGCTGGCAGAAAAACGTACAATCGACTAATCCCGTGTCTCACTGATATCAAGTGAAAGAAGCACGGATTGTCAGACGTCGAACGTACAATAGCTGCCGCGGTATCGTGGAAACGCGACACCCTCGATTTCTTTGTCGTGAAGGCGCGTTAGAAACAGGGATGTCGCAGACGATCGGGAAATTAAAGCCAAGGACAGGTCTGTGCTATCTTTCAGATCGAACACACCGTTGGGGTGGGTCGCGTTATTGCCGTTTTATCGTCGTGCCACGGCGCCTCGGGAACTTCCCTTGTTTCCATGAGCCGACACCACTCGACGGTTGCTGGGTGATGCTGGAGCAACGTGTAACGAGGACGGGGAAAGTTCTACGAGGACGCCAGGTTGAAGTGCGAGCTTAAAGGACTGATGTATCAGTTAACGTCCGTGGACGATTTGGCGAGATGTGTGTGATACTCGTTGTACGGGGTAGTGAGATAGGGTTTTTTAGATACATTCGTATACAACCAGTCTTATAGGTATTCGCAAGGTCTCCCAAAAAAATGTTTGCTATAAATGGAGACGTGCACGTAAAGTTGTAGGAACAAAGTTGAGTAATTAATAATAGAGATATCTGTATTTTGATCTGCCTTTAAACACTTGATTTCAACCTTGTGTAGACAGTAATAGATAGCAAGGGTACGGATACTTATGGGGCTGACTGTACGCGAGGGTGGTAAAATATTATGTGCGTTTCCATTCTCGCACAAGAATATCGAAGGAAAATGCAATTATTTTGATAGCGACATCGATATCTAACGTTTGAAATTTAATTAGATAATGTAATTCGGATTGTTGAAGCTGCAGATTGGAGAAAAATATATTATCTGGATGAATAAAGAACTTTTTATATTCGTTTGGGCTGTATTATATAGTTAACGTAACAAATATTTCATTCAATAATATAAATTTTCCTACTGACTTAACTACAACCACTGAAACTTTGTGCTATTACTACAATTGAAACTCAAATAAAAACATATGATTAATTCGAGTCAAACTTAAAATTGAAGACAATATTGGAATTAATTTCAAATAAGTTTATTGGCATCATTTTAAATACATTCTTTTTAACTACCAATGTATATACACATATTGTAGTTAATTTAGAATACTACTAATCATGTAAATACAACAGTAATGCATTACGTATAATAATGTTAATAGGCACAGATGATACATGGACAAAACTGCAACGCAGACACACTTTTGTAGCAGGATGCACGAAGACAAAAAGAAAATTTCGAATCAAGTGACTTTTAAATACCACCTGTCCTGCCGGTTATCCAACGTGTAGTTCGCAGTTATAGTGTAAAATATAACGCGACAATTAAAATTGCATAGTGTGTTGTGCAAGGAGTTTATTATTGATTAAGTGGTCTCTCCTCATCCGCTTCAGACCTGCATTGCCTCTTTGTTCCGCTAGAGTTTAGACTTTTAGAGCATTGTTTCAAGGAGAAATCGATACATGCTCTATTGGATTTTCAATTAGTTCAATTAGTTAAGTGCCTGGATTTATAAGAATAATAAAACTTTTGTCTGTATTTTTTAAGATGATCACGGCGTTACCAGTGCCCTCGGTGAAGGTCTTCCACAAAACCTATTACCAAGAAAAGGGGTCCAGAATAGCCAATAGTCAGCCTGGAAGCCCTTTAGCCGAAAGTGAAGCAGTTTTGGCGTTAGTTGACAAGGAACCGCCTGAATATTACTTTTGTGGCAAGGTAAAAAGCAATTTCTTAATAAACTGCTCTGTTAGAACTATAAACAGCTATATTAATAATCACAAACGATAACTACTGAGGTTGGAAAAATTGGAACCACTGAAAATTACCATATTTTACTCAATTATCACAGTTCGTGTTCTTTAGTGACGACTTAATAATATTCTGGGAAGTAGCAATAAATCGATAAACGCTAAAAACGACGAAACATTTGAGAGCGCGAAGATAACGAATTATTTAAAACCATAATTGCAAAACCGATCGAACAAGGATCCTTGACCGATAAATATACGTAAAAATGAAAAACACTAAATAGAAATCTCCATTGGCCCAAATAATTATAACAAAAATCGTGTCTTCCGCGTTTACAACTATTGCTTGATTAATTTACTTTCAACCATCTTGCGAGTCAAATACAATTCACGTACTGTTCGAAAGCGTTCTGAACTCCCCCAAATCCTTTTTTTTACTTTCCAATTGTTTATGCCGAAGTTATTCATCGCTTTTCAATCGATCTGTAATAAACTACATGCGTTTTCGAACTTTATGTGTTTCAAGTACGACGGACTGTGTGGTACCGTTGTTATCGATGGAAATATTCATATGATAACAGAGAGACGTCCAGGAAGACGATGGAAAATTTAATTATTCGTTGAATAAAGCGTGTATTACTAAATGTAAGGCTACGAGAAAAATTGAATGCAGTACTGATGTAAAAAGGGAACGAAAAATAATTGTTTACAAGTAACCAGAACGTTGCAAAGACTTTTAATAATTGGATTTATACGTGTACGTATCGTTTTTACCCTCTTCCCGAGAATCATATTTTACGACAGTCGACAAAAAATGCTATCCACTCGAGTGCCCCATCGATGGCAAACGTGTTCAAGAAACGCCTGCTGATACTCATACTACTTACTGATACTGCTGACGCAACGCTTCATCTCCCGACTCATGTCAGAACGTTTCGTAGTTCTCCGTCATCGATGTAGGAAGTTAGGTATTTGCGTCACGTTATGTGTCCTTTCGTTCTTCGTTTTATATTCTTGAAAAACGTTGCAGTATTGATGTCATAGAGAGAGGGAAGCAAAAAAGAAAAGAGTTACATAATTCTGCACCAGTTGCATCGAGACAAATTATTCAATTTGACTTGAGATAAATGTAGGGTTGTAAGATAAGTATGTTCGGTTTCAAGTACACAATTGCATTGAACTTAAATTGAATATAATCGAACTTATTTATGTGACAGCCCATTATGAGTAGGTATTGGAATTTACTGATTGATGCAACTTCGGATATGGGAGCTATGGAATAAGGAATGCAACATAATTCTGAAGTATTTTGTAGGACATGTACAAATTTAAAGAGTTACAGAGTTTGCACCCCTTGTAATTGTCAGTTCTAACACAGTTCATGAAAATTATTCTGCTTTTTGATACATGCAATATTCTTTTTTTAACAATTTCCTTAGACTGTTAACGGAGAACTGTAAAATGAATAAATAAAAATTACACGTGCAACGTTCACTATCGTACAAATGGTATATCTGTGAACATTTGCATATTACACATTACTATTAAATTAATGCTAGCATGTGTATATCACGCTTATGGACAAATTCATGCGTAACATATAGAACTTGATGATCTTTGTGATGCTCCAATATTTGTGCAAACAATATATTCGTTACACAGTACTAAAAAAAACAATCGTCGCAACTGTAATAATTGTGTCGTAAGACACCCACTCTGTATTTTATAAACAGAATTTGTTGCAGAAGTTTCTGTTTAAAAAGCCAGCAAATGTGATTTGCGTGGGGCTGCGTGAACTTAAAGTGCGTCGGTGATACAAGTGCAAGAAGAAAATCCTCCGGCACGTGAAGCTCGCGCAAATTGAGTCTGGTACCCCCGTTTGTGAATTTCAAATAATCTCCACTCGAGTTTCCAAAGCAAAATTAGTCTCAATGCCGAGAATATGACAGAATTGATTAATTTTTATTGCTTGTCAAAATCAAGTTAAGACCGTAAAAAGGAAAGGGAAGATGCGGGGGGCACGAAATGACTGTTACATTTTTCAAAAACTTGCAAATCAATTCGGTATGGTGTAAACTTAAGGGAAACTGTCTAGGAATACGGAACTTGGAAACGTACAAAGGGTGCGTCGAATAGAGTGAAGGTAATGTCATTCGTTGCTATTTAGAAAGTGGGTTAAGATTGTCAATTGCACCATAAATTGAAACAACGATAATAAAATGAGGAATGGCTTTACTTCTTGGAACGTTTATAAGCAGAATGATTTCGTTTCCATAATTTCGGGTTTCATGGTCGTCACGTGTACACAATATTTCCAAACACTTCTTAGAAATAGTACGTTCGTGACTCATTGTCAGATACAGTTAGTGTAGAAAGTACATACATGTATGTATATACAAATGAGCTATGGATTTCAGTATTTAATAGTTGCAAACACCTACGTTAAATCGCGATTTATATAGTTCAGTTAATAAACTACAATTTCACAAAGTCTTTTTATTTAATTGGATCGGTGTACATATATGTGTACACTTCTGAAATTGTAGTTTATTAACTAATTTTTCATGCAAAACGAGCTTTTACTTACCCTCGGAAATATTTACAGTAGACTCAGTCAGTGCAAAAAAGATTAATAGTTTGAATAATTTCCAAAACAGTTGTTAATTTTTTTAAGATTCCTATGAAAATAACCATTTAACGTGATTTAACGTAGGTGTTTGTAACTATTAAATACTGAAATCCGTAGCTCATTTTTTTGGTGGAATGTAAATATGAAAAAAAGCAATATTATTAAAAAATGGAATATGAAATGTTGTAACTATGTACACAGTACAATACTTCTGAAAAAAGCAGTTGCATTGGTATTACTTGACTGACAAATCCTTGAGAAACGCAACACGAGAAGGGTGTTCCCTTCATCTGTTGAATGAGGAGCATTCGACACCTACTACTGAATACTGATAAAAGGAACGATCGATATCACTTGTGCAATGAAAACAAGAGGAATCTAACGTGGTATAGTACGGTCACAAGGTCCGTTATTTTCTGCCAGACTTCAAAAGGTGAAGGTTGAAACAATGGGTTAGTAGAAGTGTTAGTAGAAGTTAGTCATAATCCATGAAGTGGCCATGTAGATGAAATTTTAATTTTAAAAACTCCTAATTTTTATTTTATCTGCAATTGTGTGTCTCGTCATCATTACACTATTTCAAGGACCTTCCTTTGCAAAAGGATGTTACAAAATTTTATAGCGTTCAAAAATGTACCAGGGTGCTTTCTTAGAAACCATTAAATAATTATATTGTCAAGATATTTTCACGACTTTTAATCTTGCTATTTTGTTTACTATTCAGCGGTCTCTAAATTATTTTCACAAGATCACTCGTTTTTTAACGACATCGCTTTGTACTCCTGAAGATTACAGAAGAATCTAATCCTCTTGCTACCCTCTATCAAAGAATCTTGTGTAATATAAACTCCAGTTGGAAAAAATCGCTTTCAAACGTCCTACTCAATCGTAAAGTAATAGAATTTTGTCTAATTCAAGTCACCCGGACAATTTCAGAGATGCCAGAACATTAACCAGCGTCTATAATTAATTGCGAAGCGGGGCTTCCCCGCGTCTCTTCTTCGAAACAACCCATTGAATCATTCGACAAAAGAACTTAAGTGAAAGCGTTCTTTCAGAACTTGCAAGTCGACGATATTTCAAGCGCCAAATGTCCAAAGAAACTTGCACACAGATTTCACGTAATTAGGCGTTCGTCGAGTTAAAAATTTTGCAGGGAACACTGCGAAATTTCGCGTTCAGGCGTGCAACGTCGAACTTATACACGCGACAACCCGCGACAATGTAACTATGTACAAGTCTATGAATCTACCTACAACTGCAGCGAGGAAAGCGAAGAATTAAGCGCGAATTTTTCTTCGCACAATTACTCAGCTTAGCTGAAAACTGGACGGGCCGTGGTTCGTTGTAGTAGTCGGTTGCTAAATTACCACGATGGAAATGGAATATTTCCACGGTGTGCGGAGGGTGACGTCATTGGAAACTCGTGGGCGTTCTCTAGAAGCGGCCGGGAACTTCACGATAAAGCACGTAGATTTTCTGTTTGGAATTTATTTTCGCTTCCAGCCTCTCTCGGCTCATCCTCTGCGTGCATTTTTTATGGACACCCTTCCCCAACAAACGACACTAAATTTAGTTGTTCCTTTTTTACACGCAAACGACGATTTTCTTCTTTATCGTATAAGTACGGCTTGGAAGTTAATAATAGAGTACCGAGACGTTGCTACGTTGTCGACGACGTTTCACGGCGCAGAGTAATAAGTATTTTCTGTAGGTTGAGGAGGCGAGAGTGAGAAGTAGGAAAGGACAGAACGTGTATAATTATTGATAATAGACAAAGGGGGCGGCGTTTTGAGTCAAGAATGCCGCACTCTAAAGTGGTAACCGTGCATTTCAAGCAAAGTTGCATAAGAACGGTGGAATCTATAAAAATTGTCTCGCGAAAATGATTTCACGCGATAAGAAACCTTTGTGCCCAACAAATCATATGACGCAGAATTGATTTCACTATGGAAATGCATTTGATTCTACGGTGTGAATAGTACGACCGTTACGCGGACACGGGATCTAAATTTAAATCCGTTAGCTGGCCGGAAATGGCGTAATTTGAGTTATTAATTAAAATCTCCAACGCTCAGCCTTGAAACACAACGTTAGCGAATTACGTCGAACGGGAAACGCGAGGCACGAATTTTCTTCCCTTGACTGTGGAAATCCCTTTCCCTTCCTTCCCCTTGAACATTCCAGAGTGATCATAAGAATTCGTGAATCCTTGAGCAGAGAAGAAATTCAATCAAGCTGGCCGAAACTTTGTGCAAAATTTTCCAACGAATTTCACGATAGTTAGACAACTTTGTGGATTGTATGTTATTACTAATTGTACTGACTTTTCATGTTATAGATGAGATAAAACCGGAAATGCGAATTGCGTTGCGTTTCGGGGGAAGTAAAGGATCGCATACTTTTTCTTATTTGATTTTACAAAGTCGGGATTTAAAGGTTAATATACAGTTAAACACTCAAATGCCCTTTTATCTGGCACTTGTCTACAATCCTATTGTTTATAGCTCGAGTATTGCGTAATTACACCTACCCTTAGCAGACGCTTCTGACCCCTCAGCCCTTTCTCCCACGTATTACGCTTTTCGAAAAAACAACGCGGAACTTGCCTTTTCATTATTATTATATAAGAGCTTAAACGAATCGACTAGATCAGAAGCAACGTAAATCAGTTTTCTGTGATTTTTCATAAACTGGGGAGAAAGTATTTTTTAGAAAATTAATAACAATAATTGGTCTCGAAATATTTTTATATGTGCGCTTCGTGCTGCATTTTGCGATCATTTCATGTATTTGAAATATGAATATAATTTGGTGCATAAATTAATTGCAAAGGATATCGCTTATTTCGTTTTCGATTCGCCGATTCAGTTAATAAAGTGGTTTATTGAAGTTTTTGCTTTGTCCTTCGGTCGTGAAATATTTAAAGAATTGTTGTAATTAAGTCAGACGGTTTCTATGCAACAAAGTATAAACAATTGGTGCTTTCGCGTACTGTTATACGTCAAGGAGAGTTTTGCACAAAAGGGAACCTTCGAAGTTGAGCCTTGCTTGTGGAGAATTCACAGCTCGTTATCGGTATTAAATATAGGGTTTAAGAAAATATTAAATAGAAGTGAATGTATATTTTAATGAAATAAAATTAATTATATTTGAATAATGCTTAAATTGCAAAATAAATGGACGTAATAATGATCACAAATAAATTCATTTCAATCTGCCACTAACAGAACCCGTAATAGAATTTACTAGCTAAATATTACTTAAAAATGCATATAAAAGCTTTGCTCTTATAATTCCCCTACAACAAATAAAACATAATATTTTCCTCGTCAACAAAAAATACCATTTTATAATAATAAATTTATATTAGATTTCTAAATAAAACCTAAATCGTTGCAGCAAAATTATTCGCGCCTTCGCTCAATTAATTAAGAAACGTACTTTCTTCACCCTTCTCTTCTACCTTAAAAATTTAAACTATAAAACGTTAACCAATCAAAACCATTCTTTCCAAATAATTTCCTTGCAATCGTCAATCTTTAATGAATTTTCTCGCATTTCCGATTCGTCCAACAATGGTCGACCTTCATTGTACGTAAGCATATTTTCCGCTCAGACGGCGTCTTTTTTAAACTATTCATATCACTCGCCCAAGTAATCTGACAAAATTGTACGTCGTATAAACGATGAGCCTCATTATTGACCTGCACTTTTTTCAATATTTTCGAAGGTCAATTCCTTACACGTAGTAGTTGGCTCGTTGTTGCTGGGCGCTGTGGTACTGGTAGTTGGGCTGGTTCAACTTGCACCTGGTGCAGAAGCTGCACAAAACTCGACGGCCCTCATTGTCGTTGGATGCAGTTTGCTGGTGGTTGGCGTGTTTGTCGCGCCACTCAGGGCCTTGTGCATCAAGAAACAGAAAGCTGCCCAGAAGGATGGAACGCATCAAAGAAGTGTGACCAGCATAGACATGTTGCTGGCCCAGCACAGGTGAGAACGTGTGCCGTACTTTGGTTTGTTTAATACGCGAAACACGAAATACGAACAACGAAACAAGTGATATTTAAGGGTAAACGAAATTTTAATTTAATCATGGTATTCTTATCATTTCTTTTTTAAGCAGGCTGCTGTTTCGCAATATGTAATCGTTTGCTAGGTAAAAATCGATTAAATTGTTCATCGTTACTTAGCTTACGAATGAGTAAAATGAATTTTTTTGTATTATCAGCACGTAGAATATAATAAGGTTACCTCGTTCTAGCGTAGATGGAACATACAATGCAATTTAGGGAATGCTACTTTAAATGTACGATATTATACATATATGTACAGTGTTGGCTATAAATATAAAGGCGACCGAAATTATTTTTGAATTCTTCGTAACAGAAAAATTACGCGCTTTTCGAGAAAACTGTAATTATTTTGATAAGGAAATCGTACAACATGTTTTCTATCTCTCGGTTTCTAAGAATATAAATAGCTCGTAACGAAGAGTATCGAACAGGTTTTTCACTCGTGCATTAAATGAATATCAAAAATGAAATGCAGCACTAATTGAAACGTGAGGAGACTAAACGAACGAAGTTCTAAACTAATCTCTTAATCAAAACTATGATACATTTTTTACATTAACGAAAATATCAAAACGATCTATGGACTCACAAATAATAACAGAACACTTTAATAAATAACGACATGGCTAAGTGCAAGGAAATAATAAACAAATCCACAATCATAGGCCCTCCCTATATTTATAGCCGGTACCGTGTTATTAGTTAAAACGTGTAGCCGATGTACCCATTAGAAAATGACGAAAACTCTACCACTAGCTGCCAATTAGATATAGAACTTACAAATTAATGGGTCGTTAATGAATATCAAATTACAATTCTCTTCCATCCTACCAAAATCAACGAAACAATTAGTATCCAAAAAGGTTGAAATCCCCCTTAACACTGGAACTACCAATAGATTTTGGTACCATTTAGATAGCATACGTTCAACGGATTAAGAACACGAAAATCGGTGAATGAACATTTAATAGAGATATACAATTGTCATTCTGTATTGGATTTGGTGTGTTAAAGAAAATAACTATTATATTTTTCTCAATCCGTATATTTAAAATAGCTCTGAAGGAATGTCCTCTCTCTGTAAAATGCTCTTTCCAACTGAACGAACACGCCCAAAGAACTGGGGTTCACTTAGTCCTACGAATGCGCATTGTCTCATTTTACAACCTAGACCCTTTTGACTCTCCAAGTCCAGACCAATCTGGTTCTCCTACTATCTATGTTAGTAAGACATTTCTAAGAAAGTTGAGCCAATTTTGCTACAGCATGATATATTATATTTACTATCGCTAGTAAATATCCAACATTCTGTCTCATTAAAAGTCACCATAAATTTATATTAATAATTTTAAAGCAAACAATCTGAAACAAGTCACTTCCTTGGTAGTTCTAGTATTAATACCACTATTTTTGACAAAAACAAATGTTACGAAACACGAAAATACGTATATCGAGCCACGAATCCAGTACACTTGTGAAATAACCTGTGCCACGAATAATAGTAGTAGAATGGTAAAATGAAACGAATTGTTTTCCCTAACAGAGACTTCACGGTTCTGACGCCCGATGAGCTGGAGGATCTCGTAGGCCGACCTACCTCCGCCCTGGAGAACAAAATCCGCAAACAGGGCCACAACACCTAGGTATTGTCGGCCTCGAAGAAGGCCCATCCATCGTCACCGCCGTGCTCGAACACGCCATCATCATCGACGTCGCCAGGAACCAGCTCATCCATTCTGTACACGCATCGTTACGACTCTCGTGAACACAGTTTAGTTTGAAAAAACGAAAAGGAAGCAAAAAACATACACATACACACACACATACTGGCGTACCGTCAGCCTGATTTTTTTTAGAGGAAATCAATTTTTGACTATTGTGCACGCGCGACAAGAGCTGTTTCGTTCTGCGAAAGTTGCACGCCTGCCTTTAGCTTCGATGCTAGCGTATCCTTAAGACGACCGAGTGAAACGTCGCGGGTACAAGGACGATCACGTATCACAGTTTCAGTTCTGATAAGCACTCGCGATCGACAGTTCTGTGAAAGCAACGACGGCGGAGTTCCTTCCGATTGATCGTCCATTGTTGTCCGGTGAACACTGCTCCAGATTGCCCCGGAGGAGGTGTGAAACGGAGGCGGTGCGAAATATCAACGTGAATCGAAGGAAGCTCGAGGTCGCGATCAAGGAGCATACCAATGCCAAGATGATGAAGTCTTATCCTGTGAAAGATGCGCCGCCGAACGGCGGTGGGTGATAATCGACCGGACGAACGACCATTTCTTCCGAGCGTGACAATTTTTTGGCGAATCGATCGGATCGATCAGGGTGCTTGCAACGAGTCTTATTGGCGAGAAATGAAATAAAACGGGACCTAATAATCGGCTGCCTTCCTTTCATCGTCGTTCGAAAGTCTCTCCCCCTGTCTCTCTCGATTCTCGACGGAACGTCTCGTTCTTGAACGCGTGCAGACGTTCCTTTCGTCCCGGACTAAAGAGTTAAGTATGAAGTACGTTAACGCGTTAAGTATAGGCAGTCCCGTGATCATTCGTCGGCTCGCAAATCGTCCACACCTACGAAAGCCATACCGTGCACGCGAATTTGTAATACATGTCCAACTCACTGTCGGTCTTCGCCCTATTTGTCCATGGGCAATAATTAAAGGGGAGCGTTGCGGCTAGGACGATATCGACTTACCCAAGACTGTGCCAGCGAACGAAGTTACATAGAAAGTTCCACGGTTGGCCGGTTGATAACGCGTAATATAAATCTTCGATCGAAGAATCGGCGATAGGGAACAAGCGAGAGAGAATTTGGCGGATTTCCAATGGAATTGTCGTTAAAACGCAAGCAGGAAAGAAGAGACAGCCAGGGGGCTGCACCACGACTAACGATCAATGAAATTTTTCGACGTTTCGAAATATCGTTTACAATCGCGAGACCAAAAAAGCAATTTCGTTCGAGACTTGATTGTGTTCAAATCGCCCGTGACACCTGTCTGACTCTCAAGTACGTCAAACCTTTGAAACATCGTTGAGATGAAAAGGCGAGGACAAAAGATAGATCGATCGATCGACGTGCCGCGGCAGAGATGAAGAAAAAGGAAAAACACTGTGTATACCGTGAAGGTTTTTGTATGAAAACTTAGATTAATTGTGACGACCGATTACTTCATGTCAACTACTCATTTCATCGGCGAGGAGCTTAGAGAAGGGACGAGGAATAGAGAAAAATACGAACTCGATTTAAAAGCTCGATTTAAAAACGATGAAACGGATCGCGTAGCTTGGAGCGGCCTTGTTACAGTCAACAGACACCCTGCAGATACTAGCAGAATATTTTTAGCCGGGACCCAGTGCCCGTTCACTTGCCACTAATACATTTAAGTGAATATCTCTCACACTACAAGTATCTATCACCGCATGATGTATTTGCACATATCTTCGACGATTAAGCAGTAGTCGTAAAGGAGTTTGAACAAAAACGAGCAGAAAAACAGAGGAAATCGGAGGAGCTTCTCGTACGAAGCGGAATTTAATGGGAGTCGAGTGTTCTAAGAGAGAGGAGCTTCTCGATAGAGTGCACTTCTTGATCGAGCAGATTATAAATTGTTCCACTGAACCATTGTTTCGATACTAGCGATAGATACAACCGATAGAGAACACTTCCGGTTCTCCGTCGTGATCCACTTTCACCCAGCACCGTTCCTCCAACATCCCCATTACTCGTGCAAAAAAGAAACACAAGAGGCGACTGAATAACAAGAGGACGACACCGAATTTCTGCAATCTTGTCACGAGCAACGTCTAATCAGTGCTGTCTGTGTTCGGTGAGATGCATTGAAGAAAAACGAGAGGCATGAAGAATTGAGACGAACGAAGCAGCGAGATGAATGATACACTCTCGTGGAATTTAGGGCAGTTAAAAGGAAACAGATACCGATCCAGACATACCCGAGATAATTTCGTGAACCTTCTCGTGGAATGGTAGAATTTTACGAGCAGCGATATATTTCGTAAAATATTTTTATGGCCGACGAATTCGTCGTGGCGGTTTGAGGGGCAAAGCCAGAAGAACGATTCCGGATATTCGTACGTACGTAAAAGATATAATTACATATATCTTCTAAGGTAGCAGCTTTACACGGGCGTTTAACGATAAGTACAGATTTACGATAACAATGACTGTACTCAGGCCGTATCAAACTTAAGACGCTGCATTGGGAAAGCGACTAGTGCATTTTTGCAATTCACTTTTCTATAGTTTCCAATGTCGTCCGTGTGGAATCCTTTTCACGATTCCCCGAAGAGACAAGCATTTATTGGGGACTACCGGAAGTTTTTATCATCGGCCAGAACGTAATGCCGTATCCATAGCGCAAGGAACAAGGGTAAAAAGACAAACGTGACCGGGGTTGATCTTCGTACTGTACCAGTGTGAAGGAAATCGTGGAACACGATAGCGTTAAATTCTCGTACGGCGCGTAACGACGAGGAAGTTCATGATTTTTATTGCCCGTTTGAAAGGCGAACAGAAGAAGCTTGGTGGAATGGAGGTGTCGTGGCGAGAAATGAAAGCCATGATCATTGAAACATACCCGAAGACGAATATTAATGAAATGATGTGCTTCACATTGCGAAACATAAATCGATGTTTAGTCTTAGTCCATAGGCATTAAGGCTGCTCGTGTTTGTGTGTTGGAACGGGGTGGAATGAACGAGATTCTCGAAGGGAATATTAAACATTGTCGAATTTAAGAATGTTTGCTCGAGAGAAAACGATCGTATCGATCCCGGAAAAGCTGTTAGAATCATAATATGACATTTTCTATTCCATTCTTTATTCGTATTACACCCCCAGATGATAGTAGATAATCGTTTGTTATTAAACGGCTGATAACATTAAATAATTTGCATTCAGAAAGTTCCCCTTTGCCGTTGCATTTTACTGCTCAATCATTTAATCCAAATTATTCAAGGTTTCATACGTTTTCATATATTCTTTTCACTCTGTGGATAAAACGCACCAATTCTTCTCTCTTACTCTGTCTTAATCGTGAGGATTCTTCGCGTACTTGTTGATGTTAACGAGGCATCGTCTGGTATCAAAATATTAGTATCAATAAGGTTTTTATTGAACATTTGATAGAGTTCGAACGATAACAATGAAATATACAAACCAATGGGCATCGTCGCAATATGAACGAAATCATGCACATTCAAATGCAAAGTCCATTTGCGCTCGTTTCGTATCAATGACGAAACAGTAAACAGTAAAAGGACAATGGACAAACTAAGTATTTTAGCCAATTGGTTTGCCCTCCTGTCGAACCTGCACCTTCATTGTCAAATATCAAAATCATGATACAAGAAGAACGGTTTAAAAGCCTTAAAATTTGGAGCACGATTCGACTAAAAGTCGTATCGTATACACTGTGCGTAAGAAGAAGAAATGGAAATGCATGCCAGTTCATCGTTAAAAGTAATTATTTAACGTTTCGTGCATCTAGCGTAGATCGATAGCTACCGTCGTCTGGCGGTGTATGTACAATAAAAAAATGAATCCAGCCACACAATCACCGCGCAAAATCTATCGTTCGAAATTTTTACCAATTTTCTCATTCATGGCTAGCGATAAACGATTCACACGGTGTTCTCTCCTAAAGCATAAAAAGAAAAAGACGACGAATTCGCGCTTACGATATAATATAAACGTCTAAGTATCACTACACCTTCCTTTCATTGAGTATAGAACGAAGTGCGTACATATATACTACATATATGTATAATACATAAGTGGACACGACTTAATCAGTTATGCTCGCTGCGTAATGATCACCTAAGAATAATTACGACCGATTACATTTTCAATGATCATTCAAAATCATAATTGATTACGACATAAGATTAAACTATGCATAAACGATTAACACTACGTAACTCGTAAGTTAAATAAGAAGGCATAGAACGTGGATAGACGATGTAGCCGTTTATTTCGAGTAATTTTCGAACAACAATTCACGCCTGCACATTTTCGTTTCATTCTTGTTCTTTCGTTCACGAGCAACGGATGTATGGTTTCCAAGACCGAAATCCTTGGTGATCCTCGATTGGCGAAATGAACTTTGCAGAGGGTCGCCCGATATTGACCCTACGCCTCGTCGTTCGTGTTCCATTTGTCGCACCTTCGAAATTTAAAGCGCAGCGACGAAATTGAAACTAACATCTTTGGAACAAAACAACCGGCTGACTTGGTTACACAAATTTATGCAACATACGTTTCATCCCGTGAATCGAGGATCGACAAAACAACCGCGTACGTTTCTCCTTATTTGCAACGAGCGATGAATTTCAAAAGAAACATATCTATCGAGCAAGCGATACGTAGATAACTATTTTTTCATTGCCATTAGTGTATACAGCCGAGGTGATTAAGGGAAAAAAAACAAAAGAGAAAAAAAAGGGAAAGAGCGATTAGAACGACGCTAGACACGCCGCTATGGAAGATTCGTTTGTTGTCGAACAGCATCCCATTTCGCTGAGATTTCCTTCTACAGTGAAAAACGTTTGCCTTAATTTATAAGATGTCCGCTTCCTTTACATAAATATATATAATAAATATATATATATATATATACCTTAGGAGAAGTTAGCAAAGACGAATAGTTTCGACAAGGGATAAATATGAATATGTTTGTAGGCGAGCAAGCAATTATGTATTTTCGAACGTGAGGTAATTTTTAATGGCTAAGGAGGAAAAGCGACGGGAATATTTTGGGGGGAAATCCAATGGTTGAGATTCGAATTCTTCTGTCTTTCCTATTCTTTTTTCTGGCGGGCTTCTTTCGTGGTGATGGGATATTTGCCAATGTTACAGACATGATTCTATACTTTCATATTGTAAAGTTATTGTTTGCTTCTTGTCTGGCATTTCGTTGCCTTTGGACATTTTATTTCTCCCCAAGATATTACTCCCATTGCCGTATTTAATATGAAGCGATGTCTGGATAAGATGCAACAAGGAGCGCATATTGTATACATATGTATACAATATACCATAAGATTCTTTTAAATTTTGTCAACGATAAAAATACTTAGAGTGATTTCCTCGTTGATATCACGCTTAATTAAATTCAGAACTATTTCATCTAAAAACTTTCTGTGAAATTAAATTTCCTATTTTGTACAATCTTTTAACTATTTTTTCGATTACTCATCGGCCCATCTAATTATGAATGCAATTTATAATGATAAGAAAATGATATGGCTTGTCAAATAGTACATTTTTTTTTTCTTCTTTTTTGTTGTATGCGATATAATTGTATTCATGTCGTAATAATCGGTAAAGACAAAACAAGCTCCTTGTTGCATGTTGGTATCCAGCTTAACGTTAAGTCATTCAACGCACACACTTAGATGTAAGGGTTTTTATAATGGTGCTCTATGAGATTGTCTCTGCCGTCGAATGCTGATATCATCACACGAATCGTATCTTTTTAATATAAAAGCTTTTTCTTTTGTCGCTTAATAATACTAGAAGAAAGAATTGAGGGTATATTGCGCGTAACATCTTCGGCTTACCCCCATAGAACACCATGGTACATGCCGAGTACTTTTATTGTAAATACTAGGATACATAAAAGAGGGATGCGATGGTGATTAAAAAACACAGGGACAGATTGAGTTTATCAACGCGCAATGATGACTACATATTTTGTTCGCCGTCGAGACATTCGATGACAGTAAAAATTACTATTATTGTTATTATTATTATTATTGTATAGATAGCCGTTTAATGACCAATTCGGATGCCACGTTAGAATTGTTAAGAAAAACTTTGATTAGAGCAACTGATCAGCGGTTCTTAATCCGTGTCTGATAAAAGTAATTGCTATCGAACTGTAACTTTTAAGTTTGTTAAGTATTCTCGCTATTACGTTGCAATTGATTTTCCATGCATTGAGTTCCCCATATATAAAATATGTTGGTATTTAAATCTAAATTTAAATTGCATTGACATTGTATGGTATAATTCTGACTCAGAGTTCGTCAACTGTGCGTGCGTATAGTCTATGGCTGAATCCAGTCACAGACTTGAGATTTATCAGATACGAATTAACGAGGCTCTATACGTCATACGGGAATTCAGGACAAACGGCTTAATGCAAGAAACAAATTTTGGAACGGCTCGAATACACTATCGTATTGCCGATTAGTACACGTATATCGAGAAAGTTCTATCGATAAGCTTAAAATTAGAAATATTACAAGAACGTTTGCGGAATAATGGTAAAACGTTCACGATGGCGTAACTTCCCACCTTTATATCTCAACATTGTTTCCATAATCTAATATTATTACATATCATTCTATAATCACAAACTTTAAAACGCATGGTAAAAACATTTGAATACATATTGTGTATATTTGACCGAGTAATGAGTTTCTTCTCTCTTTAGTAGTATAGTCGAAGACTTATGATTGATTAGTAAAGGCGGCTCTCAAGAACCAACGTGGGATAAAGCAAACTTTTCCAATGAAAAGTTTAGTCTGTTTTATCACTGCCAGAGAGTATTTGAAAAATAATGTAGACTTTCTAAAGTATAATTAAAAATATAAACATTAAACTGTTTTATCGCTTTGACAAACTCATTCTGATCAATTATATGACTTAGTCTTTATTCTTTTGTAAACTGTGTACGCTTGGGATGAAACTTTCATTTCTTTTTAATAAATACAAAACGAAATTAATTATTGCGGTTACATGCCTTGATACTTATTTAGCGTAAAGTTACAAGTGAAGAAAGAAAGTGAAAATAATCAAATATCGATGTTCCCTTTCGCCATCGTAAACGTATTAAAACTGCTACTAATGGCTATTATACATTAAAATATTTTATCTGGAATATTATTACCTTGTCGCTTAAAAGTTGTGTTATTCCGTATATTTTATAAGCAGAAGATTATCGATAGCGATTAATAAAGATACTATTACGACAGAAATTATGGTTCTAATTGTGAAAAAATGGAGATATTACAAAAAATACATACTTGAAAATTTCAAAAAGTGGTAGTTATTAATTAAATATACGAAACACTGTCTATTGGAAACAAAACAATTTATTATATTTGACATTTCTATATTACTTATGTAAGGAATGATAAGTAGAAATAAATTTAATCTATAATCAATGTTTCATTAAACCTAATTAACGAATACGAATACGTGGTAAGTGCATAAAAATGTATAGCAAATTTTTAACATTTACAATCTTGTTTTTGCATAGTATTAACAGTATATGTAGAGACACCTATCATAAGTGAAGGACACACTAATTTTCATGGTAGGCCACATTTTCATGATTTTAATGCGAATTTTTAAATTTGAA
Organism: Nomada fabriciana; assembly: GCA_907165295.1. NCBI lineage: Eukaryota > Metazoa > Arthropoda > Insecta > Hymenoptera > Apidae > Nomada > Nomada fabriciana. Next base: position 14,863,412 of record OU015694.1, read on the forward strand.
ATAATACATATTAAAAAAGTTTATATGCATTTGTACTCGTATATATATATGATATCAATAGTAACAATAATTTCACTATTAATTCATATTCTGATACTACTACATAAAAACTTTCCCATAATTCCCCTTATAGTTTATATTATACATATTTACGAATACTGTGAAAGTTTAACGTTGAAAATAAATGAATCTAAAAATTTAAAAACATGTAGTTTATTTTTCTATAAATAGCGCCAGTATCTTATTATTTTGATTTTTAATAAAGGTATCCTTACATTTCATTTTGATTAACGATCAATTAAAATTACATTAGTTAAACTTCAATGCAGGTCCTTGAATTCTTGGAATAAATTAAATATTTAACAAAGTTTATAAACAAATACTAACTACAAATTTGTTACATAATACGTACATCGACATTGGAAACGCAGTGCGCACACATGGGAACAGGATTTTACTTTCCGGCCGCCCGACGGGATCGTAGAACCCAACGGAAAAAGTTTAATGGCCACCGATATAATTGCAAATGGCTGACATGACGGTATAGGATGGGTTTTAATTTCATATGCCCATAAATAACAGTTCCAAAAATGTTGCGTAGTACTGGCATGTGTTAATTTTAATGGTGTTATTTATTGAAATTATTGCCGCTATTTTACGTGATTGAACACAAGTGGGGTAAGTGTGTGGAAAGTACGCGGGAAAAAGTGACTCGTGGCCGGAGACACGCGCCCTCAGTTAAACTCATCCGGTAACCGCGTATCGAGGCACGTAAGCGCGTGGAATTTCGAATTAATCGATACCATTGTGATTCTACGTGGCCGTAGTCGAAAAACGGTGTTTATAATGCGAAATGTATTATAGTACTGTCGTTCAGAAATATTTTTATAAGCTATAACGTGTATAATCATAGCGGTGAAGGTAAACAATGAATCTGTTCGCGCGGTATCTATTGCACGCCGCGTGCTTTTAGTGTATTCCGTTAATGGTTCGAAGTGATGTCGTGTAAGTACAGGAAAAAGTTCATCTAATATTACCCCTTTTTCCTTCGTGTTAATCAATTCGTCTATTTCTGCCTGAATTCGTCACTTATAGTGTGATTATAAATGAATTAGGAGCGAGAATTAACCCCTTCGCTGCAATACCTACGGAATCCTTGTAGTCATAATAGGCACATACATATCTTAAGTGAGAATAAGAATCGTTTGATGCTTGTGCTGTAAAAGCTTCGGCTTATCTTATCACGATGGACCGAACGATTTGTGTAACCATTGTGTTATTTTACAATGTGTTGTAAAAAGGAAAAGAAAATGTAATGCGGTGTTTTGTTTTTCGTAATGACCAAATCTTTTTTTACACATCTCGTAATTGTTATTTTCGGTATATCGTTTAACACCGGGTCGCCAGGGGTGGCAAGATCTTATTTTATCGATTAATATTATTATCAACACTTAATTATGCATTTACCGGGTGCAATTTAAAGTCATGCATTTATTTGTGCAATGTAATATAACATTATCACTTGTATAATTCGCAATCGTTTGCTTCTAATAAATATCCTGCGCATTTCATGAAAGTAATTTTCAGCCTCGATAGACTTTTATTATCTTTATTTATTAATACCGATTGTATACATCAATACATTTACCATTTACTAAATTTTTTCATTTTTTTTCCACAGGAGAAATAAATAAATCAACACTAAATACGAGTTAAAACCAAGTGAAAATGCCTGCCGTGAGTATTTGCGACCCCGTTGCGGCTACTCTCCGTCGTACGTTGGAGACCAGCCAATCTAAAGCGTCGGATGATTTGTCAACAAGTTTAGTTACTAGTGCATCGAGAATCCTTCAATCAGAAATTCAGTACAGAGAGGTGGAGGATTATCAGACAACAATTTTGGATCAGCTTAAAGCCAAATATATTGTATTAAGTTTGCCAAATTCTGAAAATTTGGATGACAAAGCAAAAGATGGCGGAAATTGTACAAAACGAATGGAAAGAACACCTAAAGGACCTAGTTTACCAGAGCCGACTGTTACTTTATACTCCCCAAAAAAAGTTGCCCTCGGCTGGAAAGGCACAATACCTGTCGGGGCTGGCATGTACAATGTTGGAAATACTTGTTACTTAAACAGCACTCTCCAAGCTCTGTTTCACGTACCGGCACTTGTTAATTGGCTATTGTCAGATTCGCATGATACATCGAAATGTGAACAAAATGGTACGTTTTTTCAAGTTGTAACTTGCACTTGTTATTCTGAGACCGTGTGAAAAAAATGGCAAAATTATAACTCCACAGTTTTGTATCGTATTTTGATAATAGGTTAGTTTTAGATGGAGGCGGAGAGTGCCTTACTTGCGCAGTGGCCAAAACTCTACAATTTAGTCATCAAAAATCAGGATGCGCTATTAAACCATTTTACATATATAATAAATTAAAACGTGAGTATCAAGTAGTTTACGAAGTGTTGTCATATTGTTATCAAATTTCCTACATCCAGGTTTTACTTATTTTGTTTGCTTGGTAGTTATTTGCCGAACCATGGTGCCAGGACAGCAGGAAGATGCTCATGAATTTTTACGATATTTACTGGAAGGCATGGAGAAAGCTTATTTAGTAAGGCATAAAGCCAGCAAGCTAGATAGTTATTCAAAGGAAACAACACCTATTAATCAAATCTTCGGTGGTTATATTCGTACTGAAGTGAAATGTCTACAATGTCGGCATGTTTCCACCACCTTTCAACACTTTCAAGTACAAATAATATAAATCTATCGAGTGACCGTAACATTTATTAGGTATGTAATATAATAATAACGTTACTAAAACTTGTTGCAGGATCTGCTCGTTGATATACGAAAAGCAAGCACTCTGGACGAAGCATTAAGTAGTTACTTTAGTCGCGAGCAGCTTGATAACAATGATTACAAGTGCGAAGCTTGTAAAAGAAGAGTTCCTGCTACAAAACAATTTAGTTTGGAACGACCGCCTAAAGTGCTTTGCGTGCAATTGAAAAGATTCAGTGTCCTAGGCGGAAAAATATCAAAGCATATAGGGTTCAAGCAAACTATAGATATGAGCCCCTATCTTCGGAAGGAACCAGGAGAACCTATGCAACCACTCACGTATAAACTTATGTCAATTGTTACCCATATGGGTCCATCGGTAAATTGTGGGCATTATACAGCAGTTGCCAAGGTCTCAACTGGTCAATATTATTGTTTCGACGATTCTTGTGTGCGTATAAATAATATGTCATCATTCACAAAATATATGGTACTTTTATGGCTTGTACTACTAAAGATACTGTTTCTATAGGTACGCCCACTTAGCGTGAGTAATGTACTCAGCACAAACGCGTATATAATGATTTTTGAAATGGAACAACAGACGCAATCACAGGATCAAAATCAACACATCATCAAACTAAATGGTGCAATGACTGTAAACAATATATTATCCTCGCCTGGAAGCCCTATGACTAAAACTATAACACCTAAAGCCTCAACATCTGGTTTTCTGTCGCTTAATGGATCTATTAATGGCGCGTCAACCAGTAAAGACAATATAGAAAACTCGGAAACAAATTTACAAACATCGACCAATAAAAATACAGGACTTCAATATTCAACTCAGAAGAACACAAGTTTTATCGGGCCGCAGTTACCGCAAAAGCTGCAAGATAAATCTCAACCAAGACTAGTTATGCATATTAAAAATGGAAAAATTTGTAACGGGAGTAGCTTAGTTCCATATGATGGATCCAGTGAGGAGGAGGATCTTAATTCCATTGGAGCCTTGAAAACTCACACAAACTCCAATACGCCAGTAAAAACTAACACATCTGCCAGTACCGCTAACGGTACACAAAAGAATTTACCAGCGAAAACTAATTCACCGAAAGTGATTCTTAGTTCTAAAGAGGTGCTAAAATCTGTGTCGAAGACAAATGGCAGCGGTGTGCCTCAAAATCAAACTATTGTAACGCAGTGTACAAAAACACAGAATGGATCTAGTTGTAGTACCATTACGAGTCTGATAAAATATCAAAACGGTAAATCAGAAGCAAACGGCAAGACGGAGAATGGTAGTAATAATAGTAAAAGTAAGTGGCATCAGTCTGTTCGAGTGAAAACTGTACAAGAAGAGAAAATAATTACAAAAGCTACAAGTAGTAGTATGAAAGGATGGCACGTTTCAAAAGAAACATACTCTCCTACATCGAATGCAGCACCTAATGGTTGGTCCGTGACTGATAAGTAAGTTGCATTTTGATTAAAAGCTAATATGAACTTAATTAAGGGATGCATCTTTGCGTGTGTGTGTATGTAGATACTTAATTATTCGTTTATTTTTATAGGGAAGACGTTAACAAAGTTAGTCAAAATAATACCACGCCCAGTGCTGCAGCTTTACGAGATTTTAATGGAACGAATCGTTCCGAAACAGTATCTCATTTATTAAAAATGTCTCATCGTGGTTACGGCAGTTCCTCTGGTCAGTATAGCAAAAGAATAATATTGAAGAACCCATTGAATCCAGCTTCTTTTCCTCCCAAATCATCAACAACCCAGCATAGGTCCATGCGCCCTAAGACTAAAAATTCTACACAGAACACTAGAACAAATAAACAAGAAGTGAAAATTCGCGTTTCCTCGAATATTATAAAGTCAAAGATATCGCCCAAAGTCGTCTTAACAAGAAATTAAGATTTTTAATAATACTAGAAAATTGATAGACCTGAAATGGTGAAATTGTACAATATTATAAAACATGAACTATTTAATCCGTCCGTCGTTCAAGTGGAAATGCTGGTTTCGTTATACTCCTATTGAGTCGGTATCAATGAAATACTTATTTTGTGATTTAGTAAGAAAAATTATATGTTAAATATTAAATAAGAAAATATTAAAGGCTGAATCAAATATATTAATTGCATAAAAGTTATCTATTTATAAGAAACTCATTCTACAGTGAAAAAAGAATTGTCAAAGATATTCTTGTTTGTTTATAGTTACAAATTGGAACGGCAACAGAACACATTTAGACAGAGAGGTTGACAACGATAGAAGAGAGGAACGTAAACGGCACTTCGATCCAGATGATGAAGAAATAGATAGGGGTCGAGTGAAAAAAGTAAAAGATCATCGTACGTATGAAGAAAGAAGTAGTAATTCAGGATATAATCCTTTCCAAGAATATCAAAATGGCAAAACGTGGAACAGATCGTTTAGTGGTTATCACCGAAGACATTATTATAACACTTCAAGCCATTCACGACAGCGACATGGTAGAAATTATAGGCCCCCGCAATACAGATACCATAATCATTCTCGTGCGCATTGGCAACGAGGATAAGAGAAGAAAAGAAAGAAACAAGATGGGCTATTGGAAAAATATTTCGAAAGCAATCCGATGTCGGAAGACTTCGTTAGCTTTGAATTGCTAAATTCAACTATAATTTTTCATGTTGAAGTCGAAGTGCAGGCGCGGAGTGCTGACTTAGATAATTAATGTTGAAAGTAACAGTTCGACATTTATTGTAATGAATCACTAAACTGTAACGTCAAAATCTTGCATGTTCCTGACAGAGTCTTCGTGTACTCTTATCGTCGCTTGCAGTTTACACATGCCTGTTGGCATTGTACTACACGAGGGTACACGGGGGGATGAGTATCAGTAGCTCTGCCAATTTTGTGTTCAGTATGAACGAAACAAAAACTTGTTATAGAATTGTACTTTACGGTATATGCGTTATTAATTTAGATTTGTACGCATAGTGGTGAAAAAATGTATGTATGAATGCAACGTTTAAAAGTTATACGAATAACGATTTAAACAATATATTTCTAAGAGTTAGGTAACATTTTAGGTGAATTTTTTGTATGATTTAGTTCCGGACGTAAAATATGTTCTCGTTATTTAAATGAAATTACGTAATTGTAAAGTAATTTAACATTTACATTATATGGTAATCCAAAAATGTTTTAACAAGTATTTTATATATTAATCTTACATTACTTCTATTACGTTGATGTATTGTTAAATTGAAATAGCGAGGATGCCCTTTTTTCGCGCATGTTTTCTCCGTATATGGCTAATTATTTAGAGAAATTTGTATATGCATACATTTTCAAGAAAAAGTGCATGCAATCATATAAACAAATCAAATCACAAAGAAAATGCCGATTAGTTTTATAACATCGGAAAGATAAAATTAAGTGAAAAGAGATATTTGAAAATTTTGTATTGGAAATCGTCTTTAATTCTTTAGAACTGAATAATCCGTCCTTTTGTTTTAACAACCGAGATACTCCTCCCTCTTTAAAATGTAACAAAAAGAAAATTGTAATTGCCCAGCAAATTTAACTGTTCATTAATATCGAGACACAAGGTCTTCGTCGTGGTTTACTGCAGAGAATATATTCATAACAATTACAATGACTACCGTAAGTGAATTGAAGCTCGATGAATATTCATACACGTGAATACACGCAACATCATTTCCATTTTTTAATGTAGTATGTATACACGTATAAGATTCCAGGGTGATTATGGAAGTTGTGCATAATCGTATGGGGAGTGTTTAATGATAATTGATTAACAATATCGAGTTATTAAAGCATTAGTTTAAAAATAAAAGAAATTGTAAATTACATAGATAAGCGTAGAATTTTAATATTATGGACTTTTCATAGAGCATTAAAAGTTGCAAAGCCATAGGTAATTTGTTAAGGCGAATATAAGAAGCTGGCTGCGCCGCCGGCGCGTTACGTATAATACCTCGTTATATCAATCTATAAGGGAAATCTTACCCGAAAGACAAGGGAAGACAAACATACGTTAAGATCTGGCGATTCACATAGATTTTATGATATTCAATGTTTTTCATTTCAGAAGGTACATGAGCATGAAGCATACGCGTCTGACCTCCATTTTTATCCTAAATATTAGTCGCAATTTTAATAATCATATTAGCTTAATATCGCGGTGAATAGAATATAATTACCGTGAGATAGCCTTATATTAAGCACAATGTTACTGCGTCCGCTGAGATATAATAATAATTATATAAATGATAACAATAATGGTCTTTGCATTGTACAAATTCATGTACCGTTTGAAAAAAGAAACGGAATTCGAAGTTTCTGTAAAATCGGTACTTCTGATCAATTGTAAACGTGTGTGATAGCACTCTGTACAGCGACAGGTAGCGGTAAATGCTAGATTTAATTTCTGTACTACGTATCATAAATAAAATGAAAATTGTCGTCTGTACAGCATCCGAACTATCGATATAAACAGAGTGAAATAGACTGTAATTCCATAGAAACCAATTCATTTGTATCGCCATGAAAAAAAAGACTCGCGTTTTCGAGTGGAAGATAAATGTAATATCTGTAAACGCACCGAAACAATTTTTATCTTGCTCTTGTATCTTTATAATTTGTAAAAAGCCATTTCTACATATTTCTTCATCTACTACTTTATTGTCAAATGGAGTTTCTTGTGAAAAAGGGGAAGCCGTTGTATAACGAACTCATAAAAACACTTGAAAGAAATGTGAGTAAACAATTTGACTCTTTCATGCACGGAACATATTTGCATTGTTTTCGTTTCAATCATTATTACAAAAGTGTATAAAAGGGCATAATGTGTACGTATGTATGATATATTTATGTCGAGCATGTATTTTTTTTTATCGTTTAGCATGAAAGAGTTAAACTATAACGACAGCAAAAAAAAAGAGAAATGATTTGTGGATATATAAATAAAATGGATAAGTGCATTAACGTTTACTTGGAAAAAATAATTGAATGTAAATAAAGACGAGCAAACACAATACAGAACTCTCGAAATTCATTTAGGTAGCAATTTTAAGAATAGAGAACCATTATAATTTAAAGATCAATTATGAATTGGATGTCAAGCTCACGTGGTTCCATAATGTATCACGTTCTCTTACGGATAAACTTGATTCCTTATGGAAATTAGCTGAAGCGCATCAACCGGGAGAAAATGAAATAAAACAGTTCGCTGATCAAATTGCGAATTCGTGGACTTGTGTGAACCGTCAGGTAAAACTAAATCCTTTAAACTTAAATCTTAATCCCCAAAAAAGCATTCCTTCTAAACCATATTTCTTTGCTTCTTCGTATTCGTACATGTGAAATCTTACACAATTCTCGTGAGATTATTTTTTAACAAATGTGTCATAGAAGTTCTCAAATAATTTATTAAACATATATATATATAGATCTGCGAAAAATATTCTAAAATACGAATGGCTAGTCGAACATTACAAGGAGTGCCGTTATCTTTGCTTTTGGATAAAATAAAGAAAGAAGTTACTCTATTGAAAGTATCGTTGCAAATTTACGACTCTGCCTACGATCGAGAGTACGTATTAAAAGGATACAAATTAATAGCAGAAAGCGAAGAATTGAAGAACAACTTGGAAGAATGCGATAGCAAGGTAAAGAACTTGCTGAATTTTATACAAGTATGGAAATATTTAATATAATTGAAGCAGCAAAAATTAATGAACCAATTTTAATTTTTAATTTGCAGTTACAGCAATATCTGTTTGTATCGAATATTACTCCGCATCTAATAAGATTAGAATCTGCGATTGAGAAATATGTTACTAGCGGTGAATTATTACCTGCAAAGAAATCATTTTCATCCGATTTAAGTACATTTTCATTAGTTGCGAAACTATTGACTGGCGAATTATTAGGACACAAATCAATCGATCCTAATTACGTTTTAATGGAAAATATGCCCAGAAAGCCAGTTTTCATTATTAAAAACATTAGACGTAAAACTATTTGTCCTTATTACCCAACATAAGAAATGTTTCTCTGCAATAACAACTGTATCTACAATGATGTACATTATTAACAGCAAATAATTATGAATTTATTTAATTAATTAGTATTTTTATTCACTTAATGACTTATATTTGGCAACATGTTGCACAGTGGGCAAATAGAATTTACATCGATAAAAGTATAAGTCCTTACCGATACTATACACAATTTAGGTATATTAATATAATATTAATTTACAATATACAAACATACGATATTTGAGTCCTACCAAGTAGGAGGAAAATTTAAATACAAGGAGTTCGATAATTTATGAAAAATATAATGTAATAGATGGTGTATTTATATATGAAGAAAGGGTAGCCTCGTTAAAAAAAGCAAATATAATTTAATTTTTTACGTGGAATACGATAACAGAACAATATAATGTTCATGGAATGAAATTAAGAGATCCAATGTAATGTACATGTATTACACACAGCAGTCGTAAATACTAACAGACCGCTACACACCAATGAGTGCGATATTAAATTTTGATATTCAAAGACTAGATTAAAAAATACCCTCAAGATCTGGTAAAGAAGTTGGTGGCGCAAGTCTTAGAGACAGGTCTTTATTACGCATAAATTCTGGTGGTAGAGTTTCCTTATGCTCCTGCAGAAAAGCAAATTACAGTTTTCATATAGAAGTACCGAAAGATTACAAATTTCCATGCAGATATAATTTTTCGTTGGAAAGCAGAGTTAAAATATTACTTACATGGAATGATTTGGTGGTATGTGTAATATTAGTAACAACAGGTGCCCATCCCTTTAAGTTCAGACACTTATAACACGATCTAGGCTCTCCCAGACATTGTGAATGAAAAGCATGCCCGCAATTGAAAACTATTATATAGTCTGTGCATTGTGATAGCAAATGTCTACATATTGGGCAGATAACTGACACGCTGCCACAGGCTCTTCCCGCGTCCCTAAGGCATAAAATTGTTAGTATTAAAGATGTAACGTGTGTGTTAAAGTTAATCAATAGTGACCAGTAATTATTACGATTGTTTTAATACCTAAGTGATTTTTTCAGTGCCTTGTGAAGCTCTAAACTGACCAGACGTGCGGTAGTTTCAACTAAAGTTTGCTCGTATCGAGAGTGTGTAAGTACTCCTGATAGTAACTGCCTTATATCGCCTATCGTTCCACTTGTTGCCAATGGATGTTTTAATATTTGCTCCAATACTGTTGATAATGCATTTGTACCGCTAAGAAAATCTAACGCAACCCTTAACAATTTTCCACTCAGCTTTTCAACTGTAATTTAATAACAGTTAGCATTCACTTCGAAAAACTATTTATTTATATTACATATTAGAAAATAAATAAATAAATAAGCAGTATACCCTTTTCGTCATTACTATTTGAATGCGTCTGAAGTATAGTTTCTACGAGTGGCATCCAATCTAAATTCCCTGCAGATCGTCTACATATTCCAGCAAGATGCATTGCACTGTGTATCGATGCATTTTCCGACACCTGGTTTTGACAGTACTGAAAATAAAATTGTTTAAAATAGACAATCAACAGCGCTACATTATTCTTATACGGAACACACACCAGTTCGAGATTGGTTTGAAATTCTTTTAAAAGGATATCAAATGCATCTTGATAATTTCCCAATTTTTCTAACATTACTGCTTCTGCATCTTTATGATTTGCCTTTTGAACTATTCGTAACGCTTCGTTCAGTCTACAACCATGCAGTCCCTTAATATGATCGACAACCTGTATGTAAAAACAAAAGTAATCGAAAGTATGGAATAATTAATTGTAGTTAAAAAGACTTCACTCAAATTTGTAACTTACGCGGTCCGAGTGTAATTCGCACATCAATTCCAAATATTTTTCTAGCATGTCAGTAGTGAGTTCTAACGTGATATCCTCTTCTTTATATTGTACTATGTGATAAAGTGCTTCAAGCAATGCATATTGCAAATTTAGAGCACTTTCTAATTTTTCTAATACTTCTATGACTTTGTTTTGTAACTGTGTAGCAATCAGCATAGCAAATTGATTCGCATTGACCCGAACTAAAGCTTCAGCATTGTCCATTACAACAGCTCGCATGGAATCCGGACGAAGATGTTTCAACCAGACCCAAATGTCATGATGTCTCGACGGATGCTGTATCATACATTTACAAACTGCAATCCAATCTTCCCTGGCACTGTACAGCAACTCTGCGACTTGCAAACTGTAACATTATATACTGCGATACAAGTTACTATGTATGATGATATTAACACATTGGCGACGGATGACGCGAAAACGCGTCATTTTTTAACCGTATTCGAAATCCCCCGTCGCCAATGTGTTAATATTAATAATGCTATACAATTTCTCGGATTCTTGTATTATTATACATCTTATTGTATTAATAAGTATACGACATACGATTAAAATTAAGCAACGCCGTACACACATTAAAATTAAAAAAGTGTTTTATTATACTAATTTGTTCTATCTTCAATATGATACATACATTTAGATTTCTGCATATACTTACAAGTTGGCCCTCTCGGCTAAATTAAGTAGAGTATTATCCGATATATTACGCAATTTCTTTGAATGTAACAATCCCAGTATTGCATTTTCTTTATCAGTCTTAAGCTCTTGCGATGATCCCATACTTGAATCGGTACATAATATTTCTATCATTCTATTTAACGTACTAGGTTCTAAAGTAACAGTATTTTCTGAAACTTCGTTAGCTATAAATATAAGAACTAGATTTCTTTGTTCATCGGTAATATAATCAGGATTCCTTGGGCTTAACGGTGTACTAGGCATAACTATGTTTAGTAGTATATCTATAAGCCTCTGCCTCTGTCTAAGACCCATTTCAGACGTGAACTCTGGCTCCTGAAAGGCCATCGCTATCACATCAAGGAATCCTTTTGCATCGAACTGAAGCAAAGTCCTTAGGTAAGGATATTGCCTTTCTGTATCATTAGCCAAACTTGAATGCTGAGAAAGTAACGCTCTTAATACATCTGCTTTTGCCCGTTGAGACATGCTCTCAGAAAGTTGAACCCTCGGAAAACCACGACCGGCAAGGCAACAACTAGCATAAATTAAGAGTGCATTGCCAAGATGTATACTATCTCGTAACGAGTCTCCCGAATTCGTTAACATGCTTTGTAAAATCGGCACTAGTTGGTGTATCGGAGCGGTGAAATCACCTAACGCTGTTGTCTGTAGATGTATTAAAGCTTCCCAGAGGCCTCGTTGCCGACAAAGTATCGTTACCTATGGTTTTAAAAAAAAAAGATAAGAAGGGATCAATACTTCCATATATAATTTCGAACCATTTTCCTTAGCTAAGTAAGCAAAGGATGTTAATTAACCCGTTCGCTAACGGTGGCTGTGATCGTCTATATTTTGTTTCAACGAATATCATAAACTACTTGAAAATTTATCCTTCACATTATCATAAATACAAAAAAATGTGTCCTTAATGACTGTAATCGAAGTCAACAGCATCTGACATCCAAATTCTGTTACACGCTAGCAGCGAACGTGTTAAAGGAATAACAAATACTTTTACTTACTTGATGAATATCCAAACAATCAACATCTAATAACACTATAATTGCTTGAAGCGAATCTACTTTTTCCTCTTGGTCGTAAAGGGTAACTAGTTGTTGAGCAATTAACGGCGGCAATCGTGGTTGCAAACTTCTATTTAGTAAGGGAGTTTCGAGTGCGTATAAATAACTCGCCTTTAGTCCCTCGGATTCCGAAACCAAGTCCCATAATTTCCCAAATAATAATTCGGTATTTTCTAATTGTATACAATAATCTACACAAGTCGTAACTATTTCAAACTCCGCATTCTCATCGGCAGAACAATGATTCATCTCATCCATGTATTGAATTAATACTTGACAAACTTTATCGCGCGCAATTTGCTTACGACGTTGTTTCGAACCACGGAGACCAACTACCGCCTTTCCTTTGTCCTGATAAAAGGAAAGTCCTAATGCTAATGCCTCCGGAAATCTTTTCTGGAAAAACAAAGAAAGAATTAATATTAATAGGCAAAAAGTTGATTGGGCTGTAACGATATACAAACCTGCATTGTTAAGTGTTTCAATCGTTCTGTCCATGTTCGGATGCAAACAACGTGTAAGCTTTTAGTACCCAACAGTAACAGTTGTGTACCAAATGTTACTACAGTATTATAACATGCTCTCTCACCGGCTAATGCCATAGCCTGGTTTAAAAAGTAAAAATATAAGTACAAAATTTTAATTTAATAACTAGCCGATACAGTGGTTTGGTTAAATAGTACCTTTGAAACATTTCCACCGGTGGATAGACCTTTAAAATGGCTGGATGCATACGATATACCAACGCGGCTCATATCTAAAGTTTCTAAATTATCCTGTGCCCTTACATCTAATAAATGTAACCTTTCTTGGGTATCCAATACTGCTAACGATCTTGGATTTAACCATCGCAAGTTACTTATAGTATATGGCAGTGTCATTCTTCTTAAGGGGTATAATTTCACTCTCGAACCAGCTTCGGTACATACCTAATAACAAAATTCGAGCAACATTCATTTATTAACGATGTAAGTATTCATTGCATAGAACGATATAACGTTATATAAAATTAGTACTTGATAAAAATGGACCACATCGTCCCTCGCAAGAGCCAAAACCGGATCAATTACACGAGAAGCATCGGCTGCTTGTATAACAACAAGCTGCCAAGATAACTGTGGCGGTGCTATGGGAGCACCGGATAAAGGGTGAGTCAACATAATACGCATACGTGGTCTTATACACACTACTATTACCTAAAATAAAATCAAGTAACATAAAATGATATACAGGGTGTCTCTCTAACTCTATTACAAGGCCATATCTCCATTATTTTGTAAAATGTATTGTCTCGAGATTTCAAGGACATTAATGTGTAAAATTTCCAAATTTTTAGTATTCAAGATCATTGGTTTCCTTTGGCATGTCAGCGTAGCATAAAAAGTAACAGAGATATCGCCTTGTGACGGAGTTAGGTGAGACTCCCGTATAAATAACACATTATAAAATTTTATATTGACAACAGGAGAGGAACCTTTGATAATGTTGCCATTGCCACTAGAGTATAGTTTTTCAGGGGATGTGATGGCAGATGATTCAGTAACAAAGGTTCCAATGTGCACACTTCACCTCTAGATCCACTAAATAAACATCTACTATCACAGCCTCTTACTCCCATAACTCTGGTAAAATTTAATTCAAAAACGGATCCACCGCTGTCGCTACACAGTGCTACTTTCGGCGAGTCAGTGAACTGGAAGAAAACAAGTTATATTTTATAAATAAAATGTTGATAGAACTAAACGTTGAATATTAAAATTAGACGAGCCGATCTTACTTTCACATGTAACACAGCTGTGTCCAGAGGATGAACATCAGTGAGCGTTCTTAAGACTTTTCCATTAGAACTATCTATCATTAATATATGTCCCCTGGCAAAACCAGCCAATATTCTGCTTTCATCGTGGTTAAAACATAATGCAGACACAGATCCCTGATGCCTTGCTTCCTGATCGCACCACCTCAATGTCTGCGATGAATCGAATCCTAATATCAAACCATGACTAGTACCAACTACTATCATATTCCAACCAGCAGCAACTGCACTTGCTAGGCCGGAGTTAACCTTTTCCTATACAAAGTATAGCAAGTATAAGTATGTGGAATTTGAATACATTCAAAGCTCAGCAACTCGAAACCCTAGAAAGGATTAGAATTTTGTGCATTCCCCTCAGCTCCATTGTTAAAACCTTTGCAATTTGAAATATAAACCGCCTGTACTCAAATTATTTGCTATATGACTTCTGCAAATTGGAGTTTACCTCTATAAATCAAAATTTTGCCATAGCTGCCCCCAGAACTCAAAACATGTGACCTAATTTAAATGGTAAGAGAAACAGGAGCTCTGAATTTCCTGCCATCGAGGGGCATTTATTAAAATGATTTAAACAGCACAGGAATAAGTCACCAGGCTGTAACAATGATAGAGCTAGCGATGGTTGACTAGAAACCTTTAATACTAGCTCATATAAAAAGTGTCTGTAAAACGAATTTTTCTTCGTTAGCCATCTGTTATTCTAGCATTTTGATAAGACGAAACTGCCATAATTTGAAACAATATAGTTCTTCCCTTGAGCTTCGAGTCACTGATGTTTGACTATAATTGATGCGTATTTTCTACTGACTAAAAAGTATATTCCCTTACGCTAGCTGATTGTATTTGAGATGATATTCCTTTTAGTATCACATGTCTCAAAATAGCACCGGAAGAAGTCGATTGTGCAGCTTTATATGACTTGTTTAAAGAGTTCAACGATAAATGACTTCCAACACTTGTTGTTTCACTGCTACCTAGTTTTTCTCCTGGTGTTAAGCCAAAGTCGTCATCTGTTCCTGACAGTGACGCACAGTCAGGTTCTGTTAGAATACTTTCTAAGGAAGGCAATTCTTCTACAGCTGGTATAGAGTATTCGGTGTTATCCAACTGAAAATACAGGGCAGAATGTAATCTTTGGCCTTCCTTATAAGACGATATGACAATTAGGCTGTTAGCGTAATTAAATTTATTGCACAAATTTTATCGAAGATTTTCGTTACGGTTTAAAACGAAAAGTACACATACAGTAAACTTAAAGTAATGTATAGACTGATTTCAATATTAGAATAATAAAATTCTTAATAATTTGATCATGTTAATATTGTATTAGATATTATAGACACAGTAAACGGTGTATAATTGGAAAAGCGAACTATACGAACATAACCTAAAAATCCGAAGTTCTATCAAAATATTAAATACAGGTATTCGTGGAATAGAAAAACTTTATTACCTCCTCAATATCAAAGTTAATAACCTCAGGTGCGAGGTATTCTTGAGACCCAGCATCCGACCCCAGCCCATTTTCAGCCATTTTTTATCCCACCTGTCATTCCACAGCTGATACACGTAAATATAGCGGCTCCACATTGAACTAATAGAGATACAGGCCATTATTTATTAGTTTATTGTATGGGTTTAATTACGAAAAAGATATTCTGTCAACATAGGTCGCTTAACATTTGATTGAAAAGTCATGGCAAATATTAATATATTTAATGTGCAAGAATGAAAGTTATTAAATTCAAAATATTGAATTGTTGAAGCTAGCATTCCACAATATTACATCTCAAAGTGTTCAGCGTTCGTCGTTTTGATTTGAGATCAGTCTGGATAAAAAAGAACTATAGTAACCTAAGAATAACGCAATTGTTTAAATTAACGATTTAATCGAGAAATTTGGTTTTGAAGGCGCGGTAAACTGTTCGAAAGGCCGTAAACGCGAGATGGCGCGACAATGCCGATTACCAACTGTGTCTGGGGCACTAGCGCCCCAGTACCATTTCCATGTCACGCACAACGTTACCAATAAATTCTTACACAATTTTTACCTCTGCTCCTGGTGGTTATTTTTTAATAAATGGGTGGTCAAATGAAAGGGAAACGAATAAGCTGTACACGAAAAATATCCCATTGCTGTAACTTCATCCCCATACCCGTAATAATTGGTTTAACATTATATTTGTTTCTAGCAAAGATCGTCACGTGGAATAAGGCAGCGTTGACATCGTTTTCCACAATCTGTTGGTAACGTTGCGAGTGACTCGGAAATGGTATTGGCCCATCAGGTACCCAAAAATTCGGCCCGAAAAAAAGGATTGGGTGATTTGTCTATTCCTATATCTCGACTGTGGCACAGGTACCCAGGAATTCGGACCCAAAAAATACATTGGGTGATTTGTCTATTCCTATATCTCGACTGTGGCCATACGTATACGCCACTGACAGACGAGATACTCACGCATGAGTGACCTGAAAGTGGAGGGGTATTTAAGCCCCGGCAATTCGGGCCGTATGAATACATTGTACGATTGGTCTATTCACATATCTCGTCGGTGGTGCCGCATAGAGGCCGATCGTCATGCTCTCTTGCGACTATAGTAATCAGTAACTTTGAGGAAAAACCAAATGCATTCTGCTGACATCACTTGTGCAACACCAATCCGTGATATCTATGGTATCCGCAGGGGGTTTTTGATACGTGACGTCGTGACGTCTAGGTCCTGTACGTCATATGTGCACGTTGCATCTGCATTGCGAATATATACATATATATAGCAATAAAACCGTGAAAAATTCAAGTTTGATTGTACAATATACAAATTTAAAATTAACTACAGGAGGATGATCAAAAAGTTGACGCATTGACAACGGTTGAAATATCACGTTGTGTGTTACATTGGACAGTACCATTTTTTGCTCATTGCTGTTTTTTAATTTTAACCAAGAGTCACGAGTGACTATAGTGCCCATTGTTGGCCGCAAAGAATTCATAAAAGTTGTGCATATTTGGTGAGAAGAAATGCCAGACAGCGGTGCCGTTTATCAACCTACAACAGTAGGTTACACTTACGATAGCGGAGGTGATGGTGCCGGAGGTGGTAGCGGTTTAAGAAGTGGTTTCTGGAGGATCATCTCTAGGCACAAACTTAGCTCTAGAAAGTGGTTCGAATGGCTATTACTATCGGTCGCTGTCTCATTTTTCGTTGCTGGCTTAACGACGATGATGGTCAGTTTAGTATCCGATGACATATCGCAGGAAAATAAAGTGGAGGTAACATTTTCTTTTGCAGCATCATTTACGTAGCATCAATATAATAAATGTAAGCGATTACACTATCGCGATGCATATTTAAATCGACTTCCAACCTTCCCTAAATAGAATTTATCAGTAATGTTTGTTTCGTTTTAAACAACACTTTAAATTGATTTATGGAAACATTTTAAATTAACTTGAATTATCAAGATACATTTCATAATGAGGGTAATAAGTTATATACCGTATTTTTAATTGTTTTATAAATGTTGTAATTAAATTAGTGTTAGATTCATCTGATTCGTTTATATATTGTTCAAGTAAATGTAGATTATACAGGGCGATAACATAATCGGATAAGGAAGATACCAAAATAATCACACTTATACATGTTCTTATCTCAATGCATCAAAGGTGGATGCCGGTTACACATTCATGATTGCAATAGTGCATCAAGCCCTGTAAAAACATGCAAAATATAACTTTCATACCATTAAATTAAAATACTCTTAAAGTTAAAAGATCTGTCTTAAAAGACAGATTTAATCAAGTGGTCTGGTTGATCCTTTCTTAGCATCTATAGCAGATTCATTTTAAACATACCCTTAGATTTATTGATACTTTCTGGTAGATGTCCTGAAAAAATATTCATACGTCCAATTATTCTAACCAGAAAAAGTTAATATTTTATTTTTTAATTTTAATATCAAGCGTATTAATGCGATAGAACATTAACTAAAACATTAAATTAAAATATGATTATGCATAAAGGTGCACGAGCATCCAACCACATCTACAACAAATGTCGAGGAGCATGTCGAAGATGGAGCAAAGAGTTCGATAGCATTAGGTGCTAGCATGATGCTAGTAGGGCTTCTACTTGGTTTCGGCTGGGCCTGGCTTCGATTCTTCCGTCGTGGTAAATCTCCAAGGGGTGGAATGGTTGGCAGTAGTGGTCAGGTAGGCAAGACATTATTTGTAGATGTATATTTTGAGTTTGGTTTAATTTATCGGACACCATCCGTGCTTTGTCCCGTACGTTCGTTTCTTTATCTTATATACGCGTTGCTATGAGGAAAGATGTTGGGCGGTTTGAATCCATCGACTGACTTGCTGGTGGGTTCCACTTCGCAGTACGGGCCAGTACTTACGGAGCTGCCGAGTCAACTGAAGCTGAAGCAGACAAGTTCTCACGACACTCCAGCAATACCACTTTCCGATCAAGAGGAAGAAACACGTACCCTAATGCAGGATACGACAATTCCGTCTGTGGTTTCCACTGGTCCTAATACCATTGCTAATCAGATTCCAGGTTGAGTACAAGGTTAAGTGAATCGATGTGTAGTAAGAACACACGATATGGACATTCTTTTAATTTTACGCCATTCAATTTCAATAGCAGTTTTAGCTATTTTTATGGTGTAGCTGGTTTATTTACAAATAGAACAATTATCCTTTCTCAATAGTAACATTGATCGCCATTGATTCTGTTAACCTGTTTGGAATCCTTTGCTTGAACTTGAAGTGTAAGTTTATTTGCATAGATTATCAGCACAAGTTTTAGCATAAGATATTTTATTTACTGTATCTTTGTTCAATTTTATCCCTTGACTTATATCTATGCATTCCTCCACTCCGTCCATCGTCACTGGTAATATGTTAGATAAGCGTTGAATCCAGATAATACAAATAGAACAATTTAGTAGAACTTACTTCTTTAAAATACAACAAAACATATTGTCTAATATATTATTTCAATATGATTTAAATGCATAGCATGTTTAATAGTAATACCAATATCAGTTACCTTGGTATAGTAGTGACTTATATTAGTACTTTATTGGCCCTAGGAGACCAGTCATGGATGCATGTATAAACAAATGATATTTTGTATTATTCTGCCCAATTTAACATAATGGCAGCATTAAGTGTGACTGACAATATGCGTAAAAAAAGTATTTGCTCATCCGTATGTACATACATGGAAAAAGAAATGAGCTGTAACATGGTGGTACTAGCAGATTAAATCAGTATGTATATACTAGCATAATATACATAAATTATAATGTAAAGCAGTCCCATCTCTATAAATAACTAAGAATCGAAATAAGTGGGTGTGATGCAGAGCAATGGAGGGAATGCGCTGCACAATTTTTGTTATATTACTTGAACTTTTTTATACTTATGTTATTTATAGTTAATATTCCTAATTGCATACAATTTAATTAACATATATACACCTATGAAAATACGGATACATTTTTATAATACAAGTATTTTAATACTTTAACGAATTTTTCGACTCTGTTTTACTGTCTTTTCGTATATCTATTGAGACTGGGTAATATTATGTATATATAAGATAATCTATGGTCAAGGTGTTGTAATTATGAGCCACAAATTTAAGATTATTATTGAAATGTGTCCAAGCAACAATTTTTATTTATATATAGGTATAATTTTACTTTATATCAAAATTGCATTTGTAATAAGAGACCAATTTGTACTGTACATTAAAATCGAATTCTTTACCAAGGACGTTATCTAATTTTACTTTTTTATGCAATTGTTATTGCAAATGAATAGGTTTTATGAACTAAACGCTGAGCTGTTTTATTTTTGTAATAAGATATCAAATACTAAAAATACAAAGAAATTCGGGAAATCTTGCTAATGTTTGTCTGGATTCAATGCTATTGTAGAATGAGTATACGTAACACTAATAGTTTTTTAATGATTTATGTAAATTCCGTACTATATTGCATAATGATTTATTCATTCAGTTATGTAAGTATTCTCATTACATAAAATAATAAACAAAAAAAAAATGTGAAACCTAGACCTTGCTGACTCCACCATTTTCCTTCTCCCGACTTCTGTTACTAGACATAGGTATAAACGTGCATTATTGCTCCAATATTTTCATTACTGCAATTTTAGAAAATTCTTTTGTGTGCAGTACAATATTAAATTTTTAAATGAAACGAGTGCAACTATGTATATACATGTATGTACACATACAATTCTACGTACTATACAGGGATATAAATTCGCAATTTTTTCAGTAATGCACATGCGCAGATTGCAATGAAAAACATTTGAAATTCTTAGTTCAAAGAAACCGCGAAGGGTTATGTTGTGTTTGGATTATGTTAGTAACTACCGGCACTTTATTTCCGCCTTTGTTTTAAAAAGAAATTTAGCCTGCACGTTACTGTTGCACGATCTCTGCGAAATGAGTAAGAAAGTAAAACTTGACACTCTTACCTCGTCAAGATCTTTACGATCCCGAAATAAAGAGGATAATAAGGATTCAGTGCCCACAGTGTCCAAATATTTTGATAATGAAAGCACATCGCCAAAGAAAGCACAAAGGAAGAAACGCACTCCCGTCAAAATAAAGTATGAGGAAGCAGAAGGTTCACCTGAATTGGGAAATATCGATGTAAAAACGGAATATACAAAAGATGAAGCTGCGACAATAAACACGAAGAAAGAAAAAGATGAACGGATGCCGTCGAACTGGGAAACTATTTTGAATAATATTCGCGAAATGCGGAAGCATAAAACAGCGCCGGTAGATGAAATGGGTTGTCATAAATGTCCGGATCCAAAAGCTACCGCCAAAGTTGCTAGATATCAATCGTTGATTGCGTTAATGCTGAGTAGCCAAACTAAAGATCAAGTTACGCATGCGGCTATGCAGAGATTGAATACTTATGGCTGTACTCCAGAACTGATAGCAGGTACTCCCGACGATGTTCTTGGCAAACTTATATATCCAGTTGGATTTTGGAAGGTACGACCCTTGGCTATTTTGATAATATCTTAATTGTGATACTAGAAAGTTCATGTTGCATGATCAATGTGTTGATATAAGAAAATTCATTTCACAGAAGAAAGTGGATTACATTAAAAAAGCATCTACAATTCTAATCGATAAATATGATGGTGAAATTCCTAGAACGCTGAAAGAGCTGTGTCAGTTACCGGGAGTAGGGCCAAAAATGGGTCACATATGTATGCAAATAGCATGGGGTGAGGTTTCTGGCATCGGTGTAGATACACATGTACATCGTATTTGTAATAGATTGGAATGGGTAAATAAGCCCACCAAAACACCTGAAGAAACTAGAGTGGGAGTGGAAGAATGGCTCCCAAAAAATCTTTGGAAAGAGGTAAACCATTTACTTGTTGGATTTGGACAAGAAATTTGTTTACCAAGATTTCCAAAATGTAGCGAGTGTCTGAATAAAGATATATGTCCATACAATGCGAAAAGTGTCACGAAGAAGAGAGCATAATATTTTACAGCTGTTAATTATAAACTGTATTTATTTTAGATACCTAAAAAACAGAAAATTTGTATATTCTCAGCGATTTAATTTTTTTTTGGTTTTTCCGCTGCGTTTTTGTGCTTTCTCAATTCTGTTGCGTTTCCTCAGGCTTTCCTTCCGGTTCTTTTGTCGTTCCAATTTCTGTTTCTGTTGGAACACCTTGCTCTTTTTGACTTGCTTCAACGCCGCCTTTTTTATTGCTTTTTTTAAATCCTTCCCGCTGCTGATTTGCTTCTCTTCTGGAATCTTTTTCTCACTTTTCTTTTTCTCTTTTCCATTTAATGACATTCCAACAATCCTTTCATCGTTATCAGAATCTGTGTGATTGTCTTCTTCTTCCTCTTCTTTGTTATCTTCTATTTTGTCAGTGCCTTTATTCTCACCAATTAATGCATTTTTTTCTGCTAGATCTGCAACATTTAATTCTAAAATACTGATGGTATGTCCTTCTGTTTCATATTCCTTTTGGGATAATAATTGTTGAATCTCTGGAATATCACGACTTGATAATAACTTTTTATAACGTTCTTTCGCCTGCGAAAACAATGGTTGTTATTAATATGTTATGATACATCTAATATCAGAGTGAAATTAATACACTTACAGCAAAGTATACTTACATTGAGTTTAATTTTTTTCCGTTCTTCTTTCAATTGTTGTTGCAGTTCTTCTTGGGCCTTTTGCTTTCGTTGTAATTTCCGTTTATGAAATCCTGTCAGGAATTCTCTACAAATTGAAGGTATGAAATGTTCATATGATTTATAGCTTTCTTATACTCCGATTTAGTCTTAATATATTTACCGTCTCTTTTTCTCGTCGAACATAAGTGTTACTTTCCTGCGTTTTTTTGGTTGATGCGGTGTTCTATTTATATTGAGTAATTTCGGCTGCATTTTTGTATGTGGCGCCATGGTACAAGAGTATAGGTTATATGTAGGTTATGTTGTTATGTATCGCGTGTTACAATTTTTCAGTTTTCCTGAGCTGCAACAGCAATAAAAATAACACAAAAACCATTTAGAAACAGGAAATACGTATAATTTTGTACTGGCGTCATCGTTGCAATATTTGAATGATAATAAATTCATGAAGCATGATTGTAGACTTATCATATCAATTAAATATTGCAAATGACATACAAAGGAATCTTTACACAGTTTCAACATATATATATATATAATATTATATAAACATACAATTTCTGTAAGAAATACAAAATATGTACCACGAATGCTTTTTAAAAATTTAACACGTGAGTCTGCTACTATTTACTTCAACTGCATACAAGTTTTGTTAAATCGAAACGCTAGGTTTTCAGGAGTGGGGAAATACATATCAACTTCTTTTCAAAAATAACTTCAACAGCGCTCCTTGTTTTACACGATTTTTGTCTATATAATAAAAATAACGCTTAGTCGCGAAAAATTCTTTATTTAAAAATTGACAAATTAATGGTACGAAATGAGTATTCATCTTCCAAAGTGTATACAACCTAATATTTATAAAATCCATCGTTCCCTTTTACCTAATTGTTACATAAAACATCGACACATTCCAGGTTACTTAATCGTTCAAACATATTCTACAACAGCGAAATAAGATCATACTTAATATATTCAAGATACATAGTTATGTATCTGAATGTGTTCTATATTCAATGCGCTATCTGCTTTTACCTAGCTGTGCGATAATTTCAAACGAGTAATACCCGTGACTACATAGAACTGACTTTGCAAATCCCTTGCGTGACACACATAGCGGATTGCGCATGCGTGAGAAAGCCCTTTCATGAAAAGAATCCCTCAATCTGGTAAGAGACGTATAACAGCACCAAAGAACATGTGTGAAGAACGCTAAGCGTGGTGAGTTGGGTTACCAGTAGTAGGTGTAAAGAGTCGATTATTTACGCCAAGAATGTGACGGGTGTGAAGCGATTGGTTCTTTTCACGAGGAGATCCGTCGGTAGGCGGGTGGTCGTAGAGCGGGGACTCTATTGATTTAAATTTGGTTTGCCGGTGCGCGTGTCAATAGTCAACACAGTGCCGCGAAGAGCGCGCACTCGAGCATATACGTTTTACTGGTCTTGTCGCGCGGATCGAAAGGTTAGGCCCTTCGCGGTGCAGTCATTAGGATATGTCGTCTAATACGAAAAACGGGACTAACAAGGATGCGAAGAACTTAAATGGACCCATCCGTTTCCAGAGTGTTGTACCGAAAGAAAGGTCAGTTTTGCACCGGCAATTTCTGGTTTGCGTCAGTGCACGCGGAATCCGATCCGCGGCAGAGACAATATCGCGAAAAGTGTTGTAGATGAACAAGAGCCTGGTTAAATTACTTGCAGCCACGCCTTGGAGCGAGTGCTAGCTGACTCATCGGCAGATGTTGCGAATCGAAAGCACCCCTCGTACTATTTGAGGATGAAAGAGAAAGAAATCGATCGACAACATTTTTTCGTAGGGTATCAATAGTGATGCCTCTGTGAACGTTATGAACGATTTCCCCAGTAAACAATGAAAACATTGAGACATTCAGTTTCTTTTATTATTTCTCCTTTCAGTCGGGTATTTTTCCGACAAAATCGATTCTTTTGCCGGCTATTTGCTATCAGGGAGGCTAATGCTTCTCGTACCGATTGGCTGCTCGATCAGTCACGTGGTACGAGAAATATGCGCCGGGATGTTACGAATTTTCACTTCGAGATCTTCTCTTATTTATTTATTTCTTCGCCTATATCACTGTGTTTTTTGATGATTTTTCAAATGATACGCCGATACTTATTAAATAATCGCATTTTCCCGAATCTTTGAAGGCAAGAATTATTGAAATGGAATGGCTGGGGATACAAGGATTCTGAGTTTCGTGTAAACAAGAAACATATCATCGAATTCACTGGCGATAGGTAAGTCTTTTAACCAATAATTCTATCGTTATTTCCTATTGATAGTCCAGCAGATAGTCGTTAGAAATTGCTTATGCATATATAAAATAGAAAACAATAAATTTATTTACTTCAAGAATGGATAAATAAAAGAAGTAGTTTGTTTATATTTTAAGTTATCAGGATAACTAAAAGAAGAAACAAAATCGAAAATCAATATTGAACTCCATTTTTATTCATAAACAATTTACAAAAGTTTATATGACGTGCTATTAAAAGCGCGGCAATATTCCGATTAAACGAAAAGATTATACTAATTCTAATATTATTTTTATTATGTTCTTCCTACGTTATAATTTGTTCGATTTTTATTGCATGCAATCGAAATGATAATACACCAAACGATAGATAGTACACCTAACGTAATTTTAGATTATATAGTTATGTCAAAGTTCGAAAAAGTTGCATGCATGACATAACTTAACGTATTCTTGTATCATACAATAATGGCAAAATGACAAACAGTTTCACGTACGAGAGAAGTACATATATCGGAAGAAAAATATATTATATAATGGTATAAAAAAAATTCTAATATATAATAAAATTTCTTTAAATAGTCACGCAGTAAGGAGTCGCGTTGTATATTACGTGAACGTGAACTCCAGTTTTTTATTATTATGGAAATGTTCTGCTTGCATAATAATTGTGTCTAAAATGAAAATAAAGTAGGCGAATATAATTTTTCCATTACAAAATTTATGGTTCCAACTTTAAATAGTTTTAGTTTTGCATAGCATGTTTAATGCCGATTCAAACAGCAAGTGTACATGCTTACGCGTGTATTATCTGTCAACTCAAAGTACGTTTTCCCGGTAATGAATTACGTCTACGCATAT
This sequence comes from Nomada fabriciana, assembly GCA_907165295.1. Lineage (NCBI taxonomy): Eukaryota > Metazoa > Arthropoda > Insecta > Hymenoptera > Apidae > Nomada > Nomada fabriciana. The sequence goes on from OU015694.1 coordinate 14,889,094, forward strand.
GCATGCATTACTTATGCATTACCTACAATGTACCATTACACAGTATACAAAATTCCTGGATGTATTTTTCTGAAGTAAAATAAGTATTTAGTGAATGTCACAACTGTATTTTTGTTTAATTGATAGACCAAGTACTAACTAGTAAAAACTTAATAAAAACAATAAATACTGCACCTTAATAATGTGTAATTATTAACAGCAAATAGCATTGTAAAATTTCTATATTGCATAAGAAAATATAAAGTCTAGTTAAGGTACATATTGTGTTTTGTTAACTTTATTCATATAACTTTGTTAGATTTTTCTCGATTCTTCTGGTAATTGTTAGATGCTTATTTTTTATCTTTATGCTTTATGCTTCCTTCTTAACGCCACAATGATAAAAGTAAAAGCAGTTGTAAAATTCAATTGATTATTACCATTTTAAGCAGCCATACCAATGAATGCTTACAGATGCATTAATTCCTAATAAAGTAGCAAAATGCAATCGTATTTCATGTTTAACCGGATAATGTTAATCGACCTATAAATATTTATTGCTTCTCGCACATAAATCTTTTTTCATAAAGACGCATTTATTATTCTATCGCCGCATTTAACAACATCTGCTTAAAAAAAGATTTTATAAAAACATATATTTTTGCCCGTTAATTTTACCGTTCTGTCAGATTCAATTAAATTTCCCGCATAATTGACCCGGGATTGTATTGTTTCATTTGTGTGCATGCGAAATAATGATCGCAAAAATGGTTTACGGTGGATGCATATGACAGTCTACTCGAATTCGAATTTTATTTTATATCAAACGGAAGATCTTACAATATGCTATATATATTAAAATTAACATCGTGAATAAGTTCTTTAATGGTTCATCGTTACGTTACTTATAACATTAATTCAGGAAGCTATCAAATGAAATGTACATATTAATTCGTTCAAATCTTTTCGCATTTTTTAAATAAAATGTCATCAGAAAGTGAAAGTAACATAAACCGGACATCGATGTGAATACACATCCCTCTAAAAGAAGTATCGATAGCGTTTAAAAATGTTAAGTAACAGAAAAAGCCAACCAAATTTTATTAAAAAGTTAATTATAAAAATTGTTTAATATTGAATATCCCACAGCAACATTCTTATGTAACTTTTATATCTCGACATTTTTCATGGATTTGCTTCTGTTGTTGTTATTATCATTATTACTATTATTAATTAATTGATAATACAAATATTTAATGCTTGAAAGGGATATGATTTATGCGTATTGCAATTTTTCGCTTCACGTACTCTATCAACAGGTTGTCGCAATAGATTGTCATGTAGCGTGCATGCTCTTTATGCAATAAGCTTACGCATCCAAGAAATGCCTTTCTTTATGTTTGCTTTGTCCATCTTGAGAACCGTGTTTGTTGTGCCCGTTTCTATTCAGCAAATGAATTCTAATGAAGGTAAATGAACGAAGGAAGTACGAGCGACGTCTAAAGTGTGAATCTTAGAATATATTCTTCAACCGGTTTGCCTTATTATGTAATCGCATGGCTTTCCGTGATATAATTTTTGTGCGATTGGTTATTGCTTGCTTGATTAGAAACGGAAGCAGTGTGATACATATACGTCACATGTAGCTTTCAATGTAACGGCTCTAATCAATCTAGTAACCATTAGGTTCTAATGTACATTACCGATCAAAAGTTTTCGATTACTGGACTTTCGGCGGAGTACACAGAATTTCATAATAATTAACAATTTTACGTTGAAAATTGATTAGCCCCTCCCTTATACGTAATCCTTATGCTATAGACCCCTATGATATTAATTCGGAATTAATGTTCGACCAACTTAAGCTTCAATTTTTGTTTGCTTCTAAGGAAGGGACTTCCAAACTTTTGACCAGTAGTGTAACTGTAACAATCGCCGACCTGTAAAGTAGGAAACGCGTGATCACATTCACGAAAAATTTCGATGATAAGATACACTGATTAAACACAATGGGCACTACAATATGTATAATACCCATATTATACGCGTCAAAGAATTTTCTATTTTAAGTTACTCTTGATTTGAAAATTATTATTCGGCTAAATATTCTGCCGTCAGAAATAATCTTTGTGAAAACTTCCGAATCAAAAACTATGAGTGCAATTCATTATTTTCGTTACATCGTTTGAGAGAAATTAAATTAGACGTTACCAAAAAAAGCCCGCAACATTTAACTACAATATTTTCACATAACAATTTTCAATTAGACATAATATAATAAGTGAAATTTACGATTAAATAATCGTGATCGTTAATATAATCGTGAAACAAACTACATATGTAGGTCACGGATAAAATTATCTACAATGTAAATGAAGTTCACGAATGCATCGCAAAACATTTTTTTCTACATGCGTTGTGCTATTATACATATACATGCATTTTCAATAATTCAACAAGCAACTATACTTACGCACAAGGACGAGTTCTTTAACATTTAACTGCAAAATGGTGTGCATAGTATAGAAGACGTAATATTTAAATATTGTATTAATGCCAAGAATAAATGGAATAATACGTGCAGATACCCTATTGGCAACAAGGAACTTCCATACTTTACACAATGGGTGCAAAATACATTTCATGTGGACGTGACGACGAAGGTGGAGCATCAACAGGCACCGACAAATTTGCCAGAATCGAACATTTCATCGGAACTGCTAGAAGTGATTCAAGACTTAAACATCGAATATTCTTTAAAAGATATCGATCGGCTGGTTAGGTCACACGGACATACACTTCGGGAAATTTATGTCCTCAAGCATGGATCGTTCAAGCGAATACCGGATATTATACTCTGGCCGAGTGAGTATCGAAAATTATTCGTAAATTAATATAAATATCATAAATCGATGAAAATTTTTTCTTCAATCGAATACATTTAATAATAATATATTTGATTATATTGTCGATCGTAAATGTTTGTTGCCTTTTTTGTTTAACGTTTGTGCTTATTTGTAAGTCATTTTCAGCATGATGCATTAATAATTAATTTTAGTTAGGAATTTATGTTGATTTGTACTTGTGTTCATAAAATCTATTCAATAATAATATATGTGTCTGTGTTTACATTATACTCAATGTGTGGTATTTAATTGCTTTTACCTAGAATTTGCATTGGTTTGTAATAAAATTGGTATCAAAGCAGCGTCACGATCATTGTCCGCGTTCTACGAATTTATACAGTCTTTTCTTCATAAAATCTCGATTCATAGATTTCTCAATATCTCTCAACCTGTTATTATTTAACTTCTAATCTTAGCGAGTGCGTCCAGTGGCATCATTTCTCTTGCATCGCGCTTGCAGTTGACGCACTTCGCTATTGCTTTGCACAGTGATATCGACTAAGGTAGCGGGGGGTTATCGAATGTCATCGAATTCTCAAACCTTGACTTCGTTTTACTCCGTAATTTCCGGAACGTGTTTCAACATAATAACACGAATGAGACACAAATAACACAAATTAAAATAGATTTTTCACGAACGGAAACTGTGCTGCGAAAATTTCATTCTGTCTTGTGCTTTATTTTTATTTGGAATGATAAATGAACAAGTTTATTGCATTGTTGCCTTGCAAAACTAGCTATTTTCATATTATCGATAATCGTTTTATTGTGTATCAATGACGAAATCTAACATTGGCAACAACGTATACTAAGAGATATATAAAATTATATTTAACGCGTAAAAAGTACAAGAAAATCATTTGAAAGGACTTATGCAGGGTGTTAAAAAACCATTCCATATTTACATGACATGTCGGATACACTGTACTCTTTAAAAAAGTCTTAATAAGCACAGGTCGAAAGGTCAACCCTTTCTGAGATATAAGTTTTTTTTGCTTGCATTATGATTGCCTTACTAATGGCTTTTCCATATTTACAGAAGATTTTCCATGTATCCCCCCTCCGTTTCTATACGCGCTTGGCATCTTCTTACATGGCCGCAAACTCTATTGAATATTCCACATCTCTGTGGAATTATTTGACAAGCATGGTGTATTTGGTTACGTCATTCTTCTAAGTCATTTATCGGAGAGTCATGCACTTCGCTTCTCAAATATCCTCATAAAAAGAAGTCCAAAGGGTTCAAATCAGGGGATCAAGGGGGCCATGCAACTAGTTCAGCACGTCCAACTCACCTTTCCATCCATCGCACGTGATGGAAGCAAGTACATAAGTCAATCATGATTCAGTAAACAAAAATGTTTATATCTCAGTATGTATATCCGAAATATCATTTGACGGCACGATCACAATTCGAATATGTGTGCGTTTTAATTTTTTGTGTCTGCTTGCTCTCATATTTCTCGATTTTTGTTATTCTGTGATCTCTTACTAGCATTCTTTCTTTCTTTTTTTTTGCACTAATAAACCACTCAAGTCGGGACGATATTTAACCATCCAGCTTTATCTGCAACTGAATATGTACGCCTGTTATCCGTAATTCAACTTCTTTGTACTGACTATTGCGATTGCAATTCTATTATCGTCACTCATTACACGATTTAGTATGAAATAAAGCTGGAAAAAGCGTATAACGTACCTATATTATACGTTATATGTACATAATCGTTACTATGTACATATTGATAGAGAAATAGAAACGAAGGTATACCACCAACAATTATGTTATACCCATACGCAGAGTGTGACGTTACCAGTAAAAATAACTCCGTTTTCTTATAGTTTTATTCTTTGCTTTCGTGCAGAAATCGCTATGTCTGTATTTTCCCGTTCTGTATAATGCGCGTTTATTGTATGCCTTTTATTACCTTTTCGCGGCTATACTTTTCCTCGTAATTGTTTCCTGCTATTTCCGCTGATTTCGGTTACCATAAGCATACGTTAAGCTCTCACGAAGTTTCGAACGTTATGCTCAAAAAATGAAACGAAAAACTTTAGAACTACGTGTTGAGACCACCTGCCTGATCACAACCCTCAGAACTTTTTCCAAAGATAAACTTCTGTTAATACGTACTTTTCGCGAAGTTACGCGAGAATTTGATCCTACTTAAAAAATCTTGCCATTTATGAAATCGTTTGAAATTCAGTTTCCCTAAAATTTTCCAGTAAAACATAAAATTAAAATTAAAATAACAAACTTTCCAAATTCTATCAAAATTAATTCCTCTCAAACATTTCACATCGAATCGTTTATTAACCCTAGAACTACCAAGGGGGTCAAAATGTCTTGTTTCACATTTCTTGCTTTAGAATGATTAATATATATGTAGGTATCTTTGTAGCAATTTGTGATGAGTTTAATAAGACAGAATGACAAATTATATATCTCTCTTTAATGTCCATGCAACGACTTTCGTGTTCGTAATCTGTCTAACGTATGCTATCTGAATAATACCATAATGTAAATGTATCGGTAGTTCTAGTGTTAATGCCCCTCGAAATCTGCTTTTTTCTCTTTTATTATCAAATGACAAACGAAATAAAGTTTGCCAAGAAACGAGAAGACCATCGAAAGGAAAAAGGGCCGAGGGTCTCGTAGTAGGAGGATTGAAAAGCTTCCCCCGTTAATGTGTGTCGATGCTTTTCTAGAGTCTCACGAGGACGTCGTGAAAATAATTAAATTGTGCGCCCGATACGGGGCGGCCTGTATCCCATTCGGAGGTGGCACGAGCGTGAGCGGTGCCGCGACTTGTCCAACAAACGAACGTCGAACGATAATATCGCTGGACACGTCGCAGATGAACAGAATACTATGGATAGACAGGGAAAATTTAATCGCCTGTTGCGAGTCTGGTATTATTGGCCAGGACCTCGAAAGGCAACTCCGACTGCAAGGTCTGACTTGTGGTCACGAGCCTGATTCGTACGAATTTTCTAGGTACACGATATTATAATAAGAGAAAGAAAGAAAGTCTGCTTCTACGGCACTAGAATAAATCAGGACAATTGTTTTCGTAGAGATTTATTTCGAACATAAGCACTCGTGACTTTATGACGATTACAATACAGGTATTAACTGTAAGAGAATGTTCATTTTTATGGATTTCACTGAGAACCCTGTTGTGAAAGATATTGATAAATTTGTATGGACAATGCAGTATAGTAATTGTTTTTTATCGCCTCTGTGTCGTAGCAATTTCCTTCGTGTATAGGTGATGCAGGTAACTCGACCACCTGAAATTATACGTAAATCGATTGTTTCGTACACAATTGTTGGTAAGAAAAGTTGCATAGCGTCAAGGGGCGCATAAGATACAGCAATCATCTTTTTTATTATTTTTGATATCCATCAAGATATGATGGTCACCTTGAACTGTTTAAATGAAATGTGCTACTTTTACACACGCAACCACCAGTTCGAAAGAGTATTGAACCAAAAACCAATAATTATTGAGATATTTTGGAAAGAATTTTTCATGTAAATAACCGCTCGTAATGTTGTCTACCACCACATTCAATTAGCACAATTAGCGCAAGTCATGCACGTCGAAATTTGTCTTCAGTTATTGCCACATAATATGTTAAGATGTTCTTTCATGCATTCAAGTGCCGTTGGCCATTCGCCTCAAACTCCATTCTGATGGTGCCGTCAGAAAAAATAATTTAATGGCGCGGTGGGTCAAATCTGGACAACGACCAGCCCACAAAATTTGACCTTCATGCAGCCCTTACGATACCATAATTTTGATTTACATCGCAATAATAATCTCAGTAATTCTTAAATTTTTTCATCCCATGGACCTCACAATTATTTACTCAGCGGCGTTCAATACTCTTTGGAACTAGCTAGTCACAAGTGCCACATTCCATTTATAAAATTAAAGGTGATCTCGATATCTAGATAAATAATGAAAATAACAAGAAACTAAGTACTGCTGGTACCACTTTTTTTTTACCAACGATTTTGCGCATAACAAGCGATTTGTGAGTAAATCCAGGTGGGCGAGTTAGCTGAATCGCCCTTATAATATATGTAGAACAAGTTCCATGATAAATGGCAAGAGCAACTCCTACTGGGAGACACTGATTGCAAGCTGACCTCATCGTGTTCAACTGCAGACATTAGAGAGTTACTAAATGGTGAAGGTCGAAGCGATACAACTAAATGTCGTAATATTAACGAGTGTTTGTGTTTTCATTTAGCTGCACAACCCGCGTTTAAAAATAGAGACAAAATTGTAATCCGAAAAATGAAAAACAATGATGGCTTTAATTTTTTTACTGACTTATGCCAAACATTTTAGCGAGAAGTATATAAAATAGCTGTCTGTATTTAACGATTAAAAGATAATCGACTACTAGCAGTATAATCGTTTGAATTTCTTGAAAGAACAGCTTAGGTGGATGGGTCGCAACGAGGGCGAGTGGTATGAAAAAGAATCGATATGGGAACATCGAAGACCTAGTTGTACGTGTAAGAATGGTCACAGGCAGGACAGAAGATTCAGAAATAACGTTAGAGAAAGGTATAATGGTACCTCGTGCTTCCTGCGGTCCTGACTTCGACCATATGATCTTGGGCAGCGAAGGGACCTTGGGTGTGGTAACGGAGGTGGTGCTGAAAATCAGACCGCTACCAAAAGTAGTGAAATATGGTAGCATAGTTTTTCCAAATTTTCAAACCGGTGTGTCGGCGCTAAGACAGGTAAATAATAATTACCAATTACTTATTTACAGCCCATAATAGAGTATTAGTATACAGTACCGGACACTAGCAATCGGACGATGTATGTCACTGGATACCTATATCGCTTTCCACAGTGTCAGTAGCTTGAGCAGTCGTTGTATTGTCAGTTATTAAGGCAGTTAGTTTATGGTTATTTGTTAATGTATATCACATTGGAAAATTTATTTACGACGGACGTTGAAAACTACTGCTCGGTGGATTCGTGTAATATATTACTTCAAATGATAGATTGCGCTTTAATTTCATTTAATCGATCTGCAAGAATTTCGTGTTCAACTATTTGTAATTTTTGATAATTGAAAGACAACAAGTTTCCGGGCTGTTTGTTTAAATTGTGTAACGTTTTTGAGGAAATAATTATAACGTTCTAATGGAAAATGTGCCAACATTCATCCTTTGTAAGGAAACGTAAAACGCAGGTACATGACAGGAATGAATGAAAACGTTTCCGGTGGTCCGAATACTTATGACCGGAACTGTACCCCCCTTGTATAAATCTACAAAATTTTCCCAAATTGTGACAATATTTATTTAATTAATATTTATAAAATATCTTTGCATTTGCTTTGAGGCTTCTCAATGCAAATGCATAGACCACCAGCGATTTTCAAACAGTGCGCCCCATAATGATTTAACGATTAACAGCAATTATGGGAGATAAGTTCTAAATAATTCTGAGCATTACTTTTCTGTTTCAAAGTGAAACACATAAATGAAGCATTTAAAAAGATTTTTCTCCAAAAGAATATACATTCCACATTTTCTAGATCGGTGAAGAAATATAATACACTTTTCGGTGGTGCCCCGTGAAATAAAGTGCGTTGAAAATCGCTCGCGTAGACTATTCTGCATGCCCTAGTCCAATTCTTATCTTCATCAATTTATATGATTATCAACAGGTAGCCAAAGAACGATGTCAGCCGACTAGCATACGTTTGATGGACAATGACCAATTTCAATTCGGCCAAATGTTACGACCAGAGCCCGGCTGGGGTGGTTTAATTTTACAAGGATTGAAGCATGCGTATATTACAAGGATAAAACGTTTCAAATGGGACGAAATATGTGTCGCCACACTTTTGTTCGAGGGTAACACGACTGCGGAGGTAGCGGCGCAGGAGAGAAAAATTTACGATATCGCGAAGGAACACAACGGTATTCCAGCGGGGGAAACGAACGGCGAACGCGGCTACGTTTTAACATTTGTTATCGCGTATATTCGAGACCTGGGCCTTGATTTCTACGTTCTGGCCGAGTCGTTCGAAACTTCCGTCTCCTGGAATCGCGCGTTGTCGTTGTGCAGAAATGTGAAATCTCGCGTTGCCAGGGAATGTTACGCCCATGGTGTCGAACGGTATTATATCTCGTGCCGAATCACACAGACGTACGATGCCGGCTGCTGTATATACTTTTACATGGCGTTCAACTGCAAGAACCTTGCGAACCCAGTAGAAACGTACGAGGCCATCGAGCACAATGCGAGGGAAGAGATTTTAGCTAACGGCGGATCTCTGTCGCATCATCATGGTATAGGAAAGTTACGTTCTAGCTTCTACGCAGACGCGGTTGGAGAAGCTGGCGTGTCCCTGTATCGAGCAGCCAAAGCACACTTGGATCCCCATAACATATTCGCAGCTGGAAACTTGGATCCGCAATGTGTATCGAAACTATGAACTCAACGGGCAATGACGAGAGCATTGTGATAGTTTGGAACATGTTGCACCCAGAAGAGTGACCCCTATCGGAAATAAATTTTGGTAGTGAATTACAGAAAAAAAAGAGGACAAAGTAAAAATAAGAAAAGGAAGGACAATTGGCATATAGCCATTTTTTTATCATTGTTACGTTGTGACGGTATGAAGAAAAGCGATGGTAAAGGAAAAGACTAGTATAATATAAATAAATATAAACCATAATGTCGTTTGGTACAAATACGGAATTGTAATTGTATCGACATTTTTATAAGTTATTATAAATAAACAAGACTCGCTTACTTATAGTACTTAACCGATATTATCCGCAACTATATTTATCTGAGTTTCTTTCTTTTCTTCTATAAGTGATTCGTACATTAGTTTATTTTTTACTTTTCTTCCCCTAATGAAAGTGTATTCGTTATTTTTCAGTCCATGAAATTAAGAGACTCATCTCGTTATCAGGCCTAATCAACCAGCAAGTTCACTCGACCAGTGCAATCAACTTGTAAATACATGTTTAACGTTGCTACATTAGTATGTATTCGAGACGATACTGATGTCTAACGCGACAAGCTCACTGGTTATCACCCTTTAAAGTGGATAGAAATGAGTCGAAATCGTATTCGTCATCGTATTGTTGTTGTTCCCATAATTCAGGAAGAATTTCTAGAACAGTGCGACTAACACCTGGAACACCAGTAATTTTCGACACACCATCTTCTTGCGCTTCTGATTTCTTCCCCTTGCCATTCTCTAACGAGAATAAATCAAGTAACTGAAAAACAGGTGATGAAATAAGTATAGGTCCTGCGTTAAATATCGAACTATAGTACCACCTTGATTAACCAGCTTAATCCGGAGACCAGACAGGTGAATGATATTGATATCCGAGGAGTCATGACATCCATTTTCGAGATAAGATTTCTAATGATAAGGAAAAATTTGCTTTTAATCATTTCTCCTCGGATATAAACATCCTATACTCCGATTAACCCTTTCGAGCATAAGCCTTTCTCTGGAATTCTTTGGCAACAAAAGAAAAACTTTGCAGATCATGTGTATGTTTGATTGCATGCTTCGGTAGGTATACTAACAGGAAACATAAAACAATACAAAAATATTCACATATTTAATGGGTGATTGGATATGCATATTTGGACTCTATTTGGCAGTATGGCCGTGTTAATTCGGTTAATCCGATTAATCAAGGTCCTCCTGTATCTTCATTTTAATTGTCATAACAAGATATGCTATAAAGATCTACTATTAAACCTAATTGTAATTATGTAACTTAATGCTATGATTCATATGCTTTACCTGATCGGTTGCCATTGTTTCCAAAGACGCATTTTCCGTCGAAATTACTGTATTTGCAGTGAGAAGCTTGAATTTCTGCAGCCCCATAATTTTCTCCTCTACCGTGGATCTCGTGATTAATCTATACACGTTGACAACTTTCTTTTGTCCAATACGATGCGCTCGATCCATCGCTTGAAGATCCTTCATTGGATTCCAGTCGTGCTCCACGAATATAACAGTGTCTGCGCCAGTCAGATTTAATCCAAGTCCACCTACCTGAGTGGTTAACAGGAGCACGTCTATTGACGGATCAGCGTTGAAACGTGCCACTACGGAATGCCTTTGTGTCGCCGGTATACTACCGTCGAGACGAAGATATGTAACCGTTGGTAAATGTGTGCGAAGAAGATCCCTTTCCACGATATCCAGCATCGCCTTTAATTGACAAAAGATCAAAGCCCGATGTTGACTAACTAATTGTTGCTGTTGTGGCGGCTGGTTATCCGGTGTACCACCAACAGTCACCGAATTACGTGGTTGTTGCGGTTGCTGTTGCCCTATACCACAATCCAGTAACAACTGTTTCAATGCAGGCAATTTAGCTCCGTGCTCAATCTCGGCTAAAGTAGTCTTTTGTTGTTTCAACGTATTGCACACCTTAGGAACGAATGGATTATATTAAACCTTGACATTACAGACATACGACGTTTAGCGAATATTCTATTGATACTAACGGTTTGGTACAATGGATGCCGTTGGTTAAGGACTAATTTAGGATGATTGCAAACGTTACGTAGATATCGCAATGCTTCGAAGACGTGGCCGCCGTGAGGATCGTTTCCGGAAGGAGTACAGGATGTAGTAGATATCAGAGTAGCCGAATGTCGAGTACGGAAATCTTCGTATAGCATACGTTGCAACGGAGATAAATCGCAGTAATAGTCTTGTGTAATTTTTGGTGGTAAATCTTGAAGGACATCCTCTTTATTTCGTCTGAGTAAAAATGGCAAGACCTGTTTGAAATAAACGTCAATAATTTATATAGAATTCCGTAAGGGGCATATTAGATTAATTAAGAACAAAAATAAATGAAATACAGCGTGTTCCAAAAAAATGTATACACACTATTATATGGGAAACGTATTCAATACCATCGTCAACGGTGCTTGAACCAGAACGGTCATCAATTCGAAACACTAACGATAATCCAACAGATACTACATTTGTCTTTTCGAATTTTAATTAAAAAATATTGATATATCTTAACAAACCTTGTGTCTACAATCAATTAAAGTGTATATACATATTTTTTGCGACATCCTGTAGAAAGAAGGATTCTGAGAATATGGGTTACTTGTCTATGAAGCGCTTCCATGGCCAGGGCACCTGCCTCTTGTTCTTTCGGGCCCGCCTTTGGTTCTCTACAGGCTAGGATGGGACGGGAGTATTTTGCTGCAAATTGCTTCTCCGTGCCCAGAAAACCTGGCATCAAAAAGTCAAACAAAGACCACAGTTCGAGTACGTCATTTTGTACCGGTGTTCCCGAGAGTATGAGTCTGTGATTGGCGTGCAATCGTTTCGTCGCTTTTGCACTCTTTGTCTTTCCATTTTTTATAACGTGCCCTTCGTCAAGCACACAATAATTCCACTGGCGTAACTCGAAGTAATCGATGTCCTTGCGCACTATATCGTAACTCGCCACGACCAGTCTGTGATAAGTAACTTTTGGACGTAATTTTTCGCGTTCCGGCGGTGTGCCAGCGTATTGCAACACCGAGAGATCTTTGGCTTCGAAGAACTTCTCCGCCTCGTACACCCAATGACCGGTCAAAGTCGGCGGACACACTACCAGACTTGGCGGAGCATGAGGATTGCAATGATGATCTAATGCTAGTATACAAAGAGTTTGCAATGTTTTTCCGAGACCCATGTCGTCGCACAGGACACCGTGAAGACGGTAACGGTTTAAAAAGTTCAACCAATTTAAACCTTGCCGCTGATACGAACGCAATTCTGCCGCTACTGGAATCGGTAGTTCTGTATCGGAGATACTACGTGGATTCAGTAGTTGTTCCAAAAATCGCCGCTCTTGAGACTTCTTTTCCCTGAAAAATTAAAAAAATATATATACACACGCATATACACATGTTCATTTGTTACAAGTTTGTTGAGAGTGACCGATTAAACTTACACTAAATCTGGGGGATCCGTGATCGCACCAGGATCGAGGGGTAAAAGTTGCACAAGAGTTGCAAACGTTGCGCTACATGCTAATCTTACAGCCTGATTCTGATCACTCATTCGTCCTAGCAAAGGAACCATGAAAAGTACAGCATACGGTACAATATTAACACCTAAGTTTTCAACGAGGCATGTCAACGCTTCGGCTGCACCTTGCCTGATTGCGTCTACTTCGCTCGGTGCGGTGACCGTTGTTGAGTATAATTTTTCACCGCCGGCTGTTTCTAATAGAGGTATTACACTGCGCGTAACATGCACTATAACCTGGAAAACGATTTGTCAAGTACAAAATGTTAATTACAATCGATATATTAATTGATGATCGTACCTTCTCCGTACTTAAAGTAGCTAACACAGCGGTACAACGTGACGCCATGTGCCTGACAGCTTTATACGGATGTGCCAACAATTTACATAAACACGAAAGGCATTCTAAGGCTGGAGGTAGTAAAGCTTTATCAAGACTTGGAGCCATAACTTCTAAAACTTGCAAAGCAAAAATTAATTGATTCACTTCTTCTTGAGTATTTTCGCGACCCGTGATTTTATCCTCCTCACGTAATATACTTGGCAATATTAATTCCCAAAGCTGTGGCAATCGTGTTGGTAATTGTGCGCCGAATAGGGTAGCTGTATACGTAAATAGTATAAGAAATTTGTACAATGTTATTGTATTGTTCAGAATGTCTTCATTGCGAACCTATTGCCGTAAGTGCCAAAGTAGCTCCACGGCGTCGTGTTCTAGCAGCTTTCGCTTCGGGTTCTTCGCACGCGAGTAGTTCTTCCAACGGGATTTCAGTTGTTGGTGGTCGACCGGGTCCCCTTCCACCACCAAGACCACTGTTTGCTCCTCGATTATATGCTATCCTTTCAGCGTGTTTCTGTCGATTGTTTAAAGTAAGAATCCCATCGAACACGTCTGGGTCCGTGATGCAATTTACACGTGGTGTAAATTCAATATCCGAGCATAGGAATGTACATAAATTTGTCGATATCTAAAATGCAAAATTGGTACTACACATTAATGATACTGTATTAATTCTGCCGTATTGATTACAATCATTTAATTATCACCGCGCATACCTTTGCATTAGGTGAAGGTTTTCTATCTACGCAGAGGTCAACCAGATACGACAAATGTTTCGCAGCCAATTTCTGCAATTCCTCATTTTCTTCGCGTTTAATAGCTTCCATTAACGGTTTTACCAGTGGATTAAGAGGCTGTGGTGACGTAGGAAGACAATGTAACATTGTCGCGGCACCAGCAAGTGCAGCCATTGACATAACATTGTACGAAAGCTGTTGAGCTGCTGTATCAGCTGCGCCAACTTCTAATGCTTTTCGCCTTTCTTCCAAGCTTTCAATTAACTTTGGCTTCAGTTTAATCGTAATTGGGCTACTGCTAATATTCCCACTCGGCCCCCCAGAACCCGCCGTATTGCCCATGGCACACAGTTCCAATATTGGCTTACCAGCTAGGTTTGCAATTTGATCGAGCGTCATTACCCCAGACGTATCTATGTCAATAGGAACAGGTAATTTGTAATGTTTGAGTGTGGCAATGTAATCACGGCTGTCATGTAACAGGCGAGTGAAAGATGCGGCGATTTCATCGTAGTATACGCATTCGTTTAAACACTCCAAAAGTCTCTGCCTTTTGTGGAAATACATTGATATTATTATTACATTGTGTCAAGTAAAACTGAAATAGAAGAAATATTATTTTTGTACCTGAGGATATCTGGTATCGTGGCCGGTTTCGTGTTGTTCACAGTAGCCCAATGGGACATTGTTAAGCCTGCAACGGTGCGTTGCAACGCTGAACGCGAGTTAAGATGCGCCAATAATACTTTAGCATAACAAAGTGAAGGACTAGGCATATCCGGTGTATAGGTAACACCTGGTGCTGGTTGTACCACATAATGCGATAGCAATCCTAGCATTCGTGCAGCTCTACAACGTGCCTGTACCACGTTTGACTTCCTTATGCTTTGAGCGACAGTTTCGATTCCACCGATGTAAACTTTCAGTTCCGACATCGGTTTCCCATTTCCGGTCACGATGTTGTTCCCTCCGTTGTTAGTGGCGTCTGATTGTCCGTCGCAAGTTCCAATAATTTGATTAGGTTTAGTTCCTTTAGTAGGACTACTTATTGTCATTAATAAGTTCGGATAAAATGGCACGTGTTCCGGTTGCATAGCAAGACAGAGCCACGTGCTGACAAGGGGACACGCTGCATGCAATAATAATTCGAGATCGCTCTGTACGACTAGATTTTCCCAAACACGTTCAGCTACGTCTTGTATGGCAGTCACGTGTTCTATTAGCACACGCTGAAAAACATGACGGAGAGCTTCTTGCAGTACAAGCCCGCCTCCTTCGCCCCAACGTTCTTTCTTATTCTCATTACTGGCACCGTCATCTCTAGTTAATGTTCGTAACGTTTGTAAAGTGGCTTTCCGTACGCTCGAGCTAGAATGGCTAAGCAAGGGCCACAATCGTGGTAAAACCTAGAAACGATCATGTTGAATTAAAGTGAACATAAGCATCAATAAAACTAGTATTCAGTAATATTGGAGTAACTTTGCTACCTGAGACAACGGCTGAGGTGTAAGACAAGCATGCGCCGATGGTAGCGAAAGTATAGCAGCAAGTAATCCCATGAAACTGTTACATGCTGCCGCCAGATCGTCTTGTTCACGTAAAAGTTCCCAAAGACGAATTACGACTGCCTCTAATTCTGATGGTTTCAATAGACGTGGCAGAGTAGACGCTACTGGTATGAGAGCGCTGGCTGCAGCAGCACCTACATCATCGACCGGATCGGAAAGACCTTGCATAGTGGCTGGAAATACTCTGGGTAGAAAGTCATCCAATAGATCGTCCCGTACGGCAAGTAAATATTTCAGTGCAAGCAGTGCACCATGCCTTGCCTCCCATTCGTCGTGCTCTAGAAGCTTCAGCATAACTGAAAGTATTCCTACGATACCCTTATTTTCCTTTCCATTATCTTTCTCATTTGGCACCAGTAGCAACAGAGAGCCCAGCGCTTGAGCACACGTTTCTCGTACCGGCGCAACAACTTGATCAGAAACGAAATCACCAAATCTATCTAATCCTAAGACACATAATAATCGCAGAGCAGCATCGATAATCCACTGATAATGACTCTCTGCCATTTGCTCCGCAGTTTGATCCCTTGATTTACCCGCACCTGCGTTCAATTACAATTCACGTGATCATTCCATTACTGTATTACTACGATGTAACATTATTAAGATTCTTTGTACCTTTGCCATGAAGTTTCACGAGTTCTCGTAAAGCAGTCGCAGCACCATGCCGTACTTCCCATTTTTGGCTAAACAAGTCCTGACAGAGATTTTCTGCGAACGATTCTAGTGGCCAGTCTATTACAGAGTCTGGCCAGCAACCAGTACTATCTGGTACACCATTCGTTGATTCAGTCTGTGAACTATTACAGTTAACGCCGACCTCTGGTAAGATCGCTTCTTCTAATTTTATTTTTTTACATAGCGATTCCCCTGTACTGTTAATGGGGGATTGAGCATTCGAATTGTTGTGATAATCTTCGTTGTTACGATGATCATCCGGTTCCCGTGAACGCTGTTTCGAGACTGACTGTCGTGCCTATCAACACAAACAATACATCGATAATTATACGAGTATATCATCAAATAGGTATTGCAGAAACATTTCAACGCGACAGATATGCGTTACCTTGCGCCTAGCTCTATTCATTTCGCGTCTACTAAGTCCACCAGGTTGTTTTAGTGTTTCATTAACAGATACTTTAGCCTGTGTGTTTGAGGTAGGTGGTAATACTACTGGAGTAAGATCCTCAGCGGTAAACAATTCTGACGTATCAACTCCCATTAATCGTGGATGAAGGCCCAATTTAGCAGCAATTTTTTCTTCTTGATTCGGTGGTGACACTTGTTCTCCTTCAGCTGCAATTAAATCGTATTCACTGCCCTCCGATCCAGTAAGATGCGAGCTGCGTGCCAATACCTTCTCCATATCAAAGTCTTCCAAATTTAATCTATTATTTGGTTTCTTGGTTTCTCCATCCTCTGTAAAATTCGTAACGTTTACATATGAGATTGTAATTGTGGAACCGCTGTCGAAAATAATAACGACTTATAACAAAACTCAAATCCAACCAAACCTAAACAAATCTAACCTGCATTAGTTTCCATTTTGACGGGTTGTGGGTCCCAAGCGGGAACTTGAGCTAATATAGCTTGGACAGCTTGAGCAGCTGAAACTCTGGTATCCCATTGTGGAGATTTTAAAAGAGTGGAAACTCTTGCCAACAAGTGATGTAAATCGTGCGGATGCAATCTCTGTGCTTCCCCTAATTGTTGTGCTGCAGCCCTTTTAGTTACTGCATTTGTTCCAGTCTCCAATAATATAAATAATCTGTCTAGCCTAGTTGGGAATGTATATGTAATCGTGTCATAAAATGAATTACCTTCTTTATAATTGAAAATCGATTTTATTGTCAAATCTAGTTATTATTTTCAAATGCACATACAGAATTAATGATACGGCCTTGCATTTAATAGACACAATTAAAAGTACAACTTTTCTGAACATTCAGTTAGATAAAAGTGTACTATTAATTGAAAATATTGATCATATTACAACTTATAAAGATATTTACAAATTACTACTTTTGAGCAATATATAGATCCAAAAGATACCGTACAATTACAATTATATTACATAGAATACTGTCCATGAACAATTTATACAATTTTCTGCGCAATTGTGAAAATATTGATGTAAACAAATATGATATATCAAAGATTGTATTTCAATTGGACAATTAATAATGTTTTACCTGGATGTCATGTTTGTAAGGGATGTAGAACAATGAACAGCTGTGGATGCCTAAAATCAAGGTACACATATACATGTAAATTCTTCTGTGCAAACAGATGAAATATTATTGGTTTCCAGAATCGAGAGTCTAGTATATCGGCAAATAACGATCAATATAAATATTTACGAAGGTATAACAAGGTATATTTTATTTCGCATAATTTTATTATGTTTTCGGATATTACAGAAATTTGATAAGGAGTGAATGGAATGCACCAGCTGTGCAAAACGATGTACATGTAATGGTGTGTAGGAAATACAAAGGTGAACTGGCTATCATGTCATATTTGTTTGTTAAGGGGAAGGAAATAATGGGAATAGGAAAAGTCGATTGTCAAGTCGCAGGACGAAAACCTGTTGTAGTTAGATTGACAGAGTGAAGATGATAGATGACATCTGCGAGGACGCGCTTTTTAATCGGTACGCAAGTTCGAGAATCTGCATAATACGAAATTCGGAAAAGATGTTCTGAGTTTTGTTGAAGAAAAAACGGAATATAATCGTCGTTGAGATATTAAAGGAGAAGTGCAATATGGATATACAAATAAATAACGAAGGAACGAACTTTGAAACATACCTGATTATCAGATATAGTCTATTTAATTGCTACACTTCAGCTAACCCGCATAGCCGTTTCCCACTGTTTGGGATCCTCGAAAATCACATTACGTTGTATATTTCGAAAAAGTCGACAGATAGACAGACTATTTGTCAAATTTTTCGGAGAGAAACGCATGTTACAAGCATCAAATTTATACTGACAGCCATATTGCAGGGGAACCTGAGTTTTGTCCCCCAATTTTACTCCTATTGGCGGATTATACGCACCCTACAGATCGATCAACCAATCAACGTTTTCCTCGTGCATCCATCGCATCCAGTTGCACACGTTTCGTCTGTGGAACGAATTTATGTCGTGTACACATACTTTTACTGGATGCACTATTCATACCAGTATTAATTTGCATTGTATTATTTAAGAGCATTCAAATATACGTATCGTTTATTATTGTATGTATAATTCGTTACTGTTTAAAATTCTTGCTTGTGCGTTTCAATAATTTGCGTAGTTGAATGCATTTATGAGTCCGTTCCCTTTTTGCGCACTATTTTAAATAATCTATATTTAGAACACATTTATGTTTCACTTAATACTATGTTATTTTATTTATCTAAGTTTTATGAGTCATACAGTATTGTGTTTTTCAGTACATAATGCACTTTACTGGGCGTCATTGTTTTTCTTTTACCGTCGAACGGCTGGTAGTGCAGTTTTAACAAAAGATTGTTGGTTATTGTTAATTATCGCATGGTAACATTAAAATGCGAAAAACATTTGACTTGGTACGTTCAAATACGTTCCCCAATTATGTGGACATATAAGATCGTGCTATTATTATTTTATTCTCTGTCAATTGGAATTGCATATAGTATTTTTAAATCCGCGCCACGGCAAAGGTCTCGTGACTTTATTCGAATCGACTTTTATTTTCTTCCGCAACTACACAAAAATTGAAATGTTATTTTATTTCTAGTTATGATTGGTTAAAGTGAAATCTTCTATTTAGTACACTACTATATTTCAACATTTTTATAAAGTCTCGTTTGCTATGCATATGTATTCTGTACAATACATATTTCACTCTACTGGCACTTTTTTCTTAAATATAAAAGTTTTATTCAAACTTCTGATATTTTTATCACTTTTCGTGGTACTTAGTTGCATCTTTTAATTACTGATTGAATTTCCTTTTAATCATAAATCATATTGTTCATCATTTTATTTTAAATTTAGTATGCAAGAGGTGCATCGTCATTTAAAGAATTAGTAAACAATAAACGAAAAGTTTAATGTTTACTCTTAATGTTTATAACGCTGTATTTTTTAATTTGATGTGCAATGGTGTTCAAGACATTCAATTAATGGAACATTAAGTAACAAATCGATAATAATTATTGTGTTCATATCGTACGTAAAATTATTTACCAAAAGGGAATATATTACTATTATGTTACATACATTCCTTTTGTGACATTAAACGACATTAAACTGTGTACTTAAATAAACGTTTTAACATCATTTATTATACATTACAGGTGTTTCAAATTGTTTGGCTAATACATAGTAATATATAAGACTCTATTTTTACTGAATGTATTTTCAATATATGATAGTTTAATGATATTTATAGCTCCTGTGACCCCCTGGAAATTAACAGACACAATATTATATATTAGAATACCATTAGACAATTCACTGATAATGAATATCAAAGCCAAATATAAACTTACTGATGCGTTGGTAGTTCATCACATAAAAGAGCATTGAAGTTCCGACAGCAAGCTGAAAGATTGGTGCCGAATTCGCTTTTCTAGGGTGTACATATTTCAGCTGCCATCGCCAGAAAGCTATAATTTTATAACAATTACATTGCGTTGTACACTTTACATCGGGAACATTTTTTTATTCCATTCTAGGTTAAATCGTATTTCATTTCAAACATAGGGTAATAGTGAGCCGTTGTAATACAGTGAAATGTAAGAGAAACAAAAAAGACAATTGTTCCGATTTTCTTGTAATGATAATAAGTATCTTTTTGAAATAAAGAACGATTTGTACAGTAATAGTGTTATGTAATTTTTGGGCCATGGCAAGGGAACTTTCTGTGTTAAGATATGTACCTCGGGAAAATAACGCCGTGAACTGGCGGATTCCTTTTTCACGTCGGGATATCCATGATGGAATTTCACCAAGTTTCACATCGCCAAATGCTGTATCGACTGGAAGTGCATTACAATTTTACTAGTATTAAGTTATTTCAAATTGACGGAGTAGCGGTTCAGTGTGACTTACCTTTGCCGTAATGACGGGAAGGATCGTATGGGCCGTGTTTTGCCGGATCGTATCCTGCAGGATAGTTACCGATTTTGGACAAATCGAATATATTGGACCACGATGATGGCGATGACATTGTAATACAATGAAATTATTGAACAGCTACTTGATGGTTAAGACGATTCGACAAATGATTAAATGGCCTCCTCCATCGAGTATTTTGGACACAGTGTGTACAACGTATTAGAAAGAAAATCCTTAGGCACGTAGACAGTAGTGCTACCAACTATCTCGATCGGGATTTCAGAATTTTTTTGTTGGTATTATTGTATTCGTAATAATTTCAAATCAAACGTTCATCGGCATATGCATACCTGTGACACGGCTATCTGATGATGTGTATGATGTATACCAGGTAAGTTTCTAATTTTATTCGAGGAGAATAGAAAAGATTAACGTTTCCAGAATTAGAACTTGCGAAGTTACCTTAAATTCGATAGGGTTGATTTAATAATCTATCGTTTTTAGCTTTCGAGGTTTCGTTTGTCTTGCCATTCGTACTTTACTTCAGTTTACTTGGTCGAATTTTTTTCTGTTTATTTAATTGTGTTGTATAATTGTATAAAGTTTATAGGTACTCGATAATTAAATTTCTCGCATTTTATACAATTTGTAAGGCAGGCATTAAATACATAATTTAAGGCAATAATGATTTATTTCCAAAATGAAAATTCATTGACCTCAACGAAAGTGTCGAATGAACGATCAATCAATACAAAAATGATTTTTAACTAGATTCTAATTAACCTTTATGTACCCCTTGCTGACCTTAAAAAGTAATTTTAAATTCATGGTCAACTTTTCGTACATACCATGAATGTGACTTCGCGAATGTCTTCGCGAATTCTAATGATTTTTATAAGGAAGAACCGACAGAAACAATTGAACGATGCTTCTTAAACGATACTATTAATTATTATATAACTAAGCCGCTAAAATTCGTGTTTGTATTTAAGTTTTCAAGCCGTACTCGCAGATTACTAAAAATAATAATATATTTGTATACCTTTAACCTCTACCTAAGCGTATGGAATTTTTCATTCTTAATGTATACAAGTAAGGCTACAATTACGTGTAAGGTAGTTCGTATTTGTGCTCGTTGTTGATAATATTTCCTTACATTTTCTATCCTTATTACTATCACTAGCCTCTAGTGGTCACTTATTTCGTTACACTCCCATAGTACAAAGGTTGCTTGCTTCTCTATTTCACGGATTCATAAAAAGGTATAAATTTCGCGATCGTGTGAGTCCGCTTAAAGAAGTTCCAGACTGAACTCCAATCAGTCTCCAAGACCGAGGCGATAAAGAAGTTCAACCCTTTGCACTCGAAGGTTCCTTTCCTGCGATAGTGGTAATTTAACATAGGCTGAGTTTAAAAGAATAATATTAACACTAGATTTACGGACATTCTTTGTATACTTCTTATTTTGTGCTGATACTCCTCGTATTAATAAGTATCAGTAAAAATGCGCGTCTGCTTCAACAAATTCTTTCATTTCATTTACCCATTAAATATAATTAATTTAATTATACAATATTAGCGTTAGCCCTTTATTAATCTTTTGTTTTCGATATCTGAAGTCCGTCAGATTGCCGGGATCCGTGAATCTAGCATTAAAGACTACGAATTGCACGCAGATCGAACGTCTAAAATTTAAGAGCGAAAGATATCTGGTGTTAAAAATGTTATTGTCGCCTCTAAGTTGCTATCCGAGTCTTTGTGGTAAATCAAGTGGTGACTAAGAGTTGCCAATAAAGCATTGTATCATTAGATGTCGCGATAAGTAATTAATAATTAGGCGATTAGTCGAGTCAAGGTTTCGAAGAATAACTTGTGTCCAATTAATTCGCCGAGCTTCAAAACGATCCTCGTGGAAACGCGGAGGAAAATCATTTTCAAATTTGCTTTCAAATTTTCAGTAGCACAATCTTTGTCGCAGACAGCAGAAATATTTCGATCAGCCTGGGGTCTTTGGAACCACGATTAACCCTTTGACAGTGGAATTTTTCTTTGGAAATGCGCATCTGCATGCGTAATTGAAATCAAGCGATGACCGCGCAGAGTGAATTACTTCATTTGCGTCGCATATAACAATATTTTCGTAAAAAATGTAAATAGTCATTGACCGTTTGATTCTTTTATTTTAACAAAAGGAATTACCCAAAAAAGTGATAACTTCCTCGTGCCAAGTACACTCGTCACACACCATTAAAGGGTTAAAATCGTTCAGTAAAATGCGTCTGAGATTCTTATCACCGTCAGCTCGACGCTGCACAGATTTTAAGATCGACCCTATTCTGTTACTAGCCAAACGCGAAACAACTCGCGGCAGCTTTGAAATTGAACTTAAAAAGGCTGTAAAATGGAGTACAATAAATATCAAATAAATAAATGGCGCTAGGATCAGATCCGCAGTTGAATAAAAACGGTACGCACTTATTGGATAATTTGATTGGTATAAAAGTCGGCTATTTCTGCTTCACTTTTTAAGTACGACACATAGGTGCCGAGCACCGATTAAAAAGTAATTATTTTTCGAGTACAAAGCTCTATTCGCAAAGTTCTATTCGCATTGGAAGAAATAAAAGTGGAGCTAAAGCTTTCGTTATTATAAACGCACTTGTTCGAAATAACATTTAAATCGTTTTTTCTGTCAAGTTACTATTATGTACAAATGTTAGAAATAATCCTCACCTCTGTCGGCAAGCGGAGTGATTCGTGCAATTGCGAACATTATTTTGTCACGAGCAGTGCGATAAATTAAAGAATTTTTTGTTATCCAGATTTACGGAATTGTTCCGATTTTAACCAATTCGCCGCAACACCCTCAACATTGGGTATGCGGGACGAAACAAAACCGTTTTCATCAATATGGAAGATTTATGCGTATAAAACTTGGATACTCTTATACCATTAACTAAGACAAAATTTATATAAATACTTAAAATACAGATACACCGTTTTGAAGAACTTGTCAAGAAACATTTTAGGTGAACGGTTGCTGATTTCCTTGATCACAGTGAAATCGTTAAACGAGAACGTTTTTCAAAGTCCACTGCTGGCTATTTCTACGATACGCCAAATACTACGTTAATTTCCTGAAAGATTCTAACAGAATAAAAGGACACGACTCTGTTACTTACGAAGTATTTCAGGTAGTTCGTATTGGAAATACCTACACTCATTGCTTCCATTGAAATGACTATAAGTATTTGTTAAAATAAAGTTACAATGATGTTCAAATGGTGGTCGATGCCCCCAATGTAGGCGAGATTTCTTTACAAAATTCCTTCATAAAATTCCCATAAACTTCAACAATTATACCTAACAATACCTTGTATGATTTGCAATTAACGTATTCTACGAAGTACTTCTTTACAAATCAAAGGTATCCGAATTTTATGATCGCCTCGCAGTTCAATCGAAACACTTTTCTACACAGAATCAGAAACCTCCTGTTCCATTTCGTGTAACATATTGTACAATCTTGTTTTCAAATTGTCCGGCACTGCAGCACGTGGTAAATGCTCGATATCGCCCGCTGGATTCGCACATTGTCGCAAAAGAACTGCCAATGTGCTGGTAGTGTGTTCTGACATGAGCAATCCAGGAATTATGATAGTCCCAGAGAGAGTCCACCCGAGAAATATCTTCTCGCATACGACCTGCAATTTCGTAATCGTTCATTCATTCATTCAATATTCAAACATAAATTTCGTATCGATGCGTTAATGGTTGATAATTGACTCTTACTTTGATAATTTCAGAATGTTTCTCTCACTATAGTTAACGTTACAATAGATTCCATAAAATGTTTGCATTTGTTATTTTATTTTTATTAAAGATCGACAGAAGATAATATGAATAATTATATTAAAAAAAATGCCACGTAAAATTCAAGGAAATTTAGTTAATATATAAAATTATAGAGGATCGGTTGCTTGTTTTTATTTTCGTTTTCTCGCGTCTGTCGTAAAATAGAAACCATAGGATCTTGCATCTTTGGCAAGTGCAATGTTTCGTTTATTCGCATGCTGTCTTCGAATCATCCGCAACTCTGATAGCCTATCTATGAATAACTGGAAGTCTGATGCCAGCCACCTTCCATTTTCCTGAAGGAACAGCAGGAGGTTAATTTCGAAAATAATATTAAGGTTCCGGGTTTAATACTGCTCAAGACAGTAGGAAATTTTCACAAAGTGCAGTGGGGATAATATTACCCTTGATATTGCGATGAAAAAAATGATTCCTACCCGATCTTCGCAATGGGTACAGAGATAGGGGTACACCAAAATATAGGAACATGAAAAAAAAGTCACAATATCAAATATAATTTCTGAAATCTACACTTTATATTAACACTCAATGTTTGTAATTGGAGAAGTTGAATGAACATTGACAGAAATGATTTTTGAACATCATCGCTAATTAGGGAATACTTTGAAATATAATGAACAGTTGGGCCTCGCGTATAGGCACTGCGGAACTGCAGCACCCCCTACTTCCACTTGATATTGTCATTTAATATAATGAGTCTGTTTTTCTTTAATTCCTTCTTTATGCTTGTACAATATATAATCCTTAAGTTTAATGTCAGTAACCATCCCCCAGTTTATAAAAAGGATAAAACAATCTGGAGCAGCACCCCCACTAATTTTAGCTACGAGCCGCCACTGATAATGAGCACTAAATTTTCATTAGAAGATCAAGAATGAAGGACTGATAGTTACCAAATCTTCTATCTACCAATACTGTCATGAGGTTCTGAGCAAACACGTGATTTCGGCGGCCAACGTGCTAATTAACTTCACTAAGGATTAGGAACACAAGTAATTCAATTCCTTCAGTTTGTCGTACTGTTTACAACAGAATAATATCCGTAATTGTACGAGACACTGCACCTACCAAAATGCCACACTACTTCACCATACATTCCAAAAGGATACCAACAACAACAGGGAGAGAGAGACGAACAAAATAATTCACGCAGCAAGAGACCAACCGATTATAATATCGCCGTCCCCTTCAATTATTCAATTCAATTAACGCATCGAATCCACGCGTGCCAATCGTTACTTGTAAATTATTATTGGCCACCGGTGACTCGCATCGTTTGCCCTTCGAGCAAAATGATCTACAGTCGAAGTAGTCGCAGTCTTCGTGTCTCTCGCAGCTCCTCTTGTCCGAGGTGATACGGCTGATAATCGTTTTAGGAAACGCCGCGTCCAGGTCGAGGAACTTGAGCTTCTGTCCGCCTAGGGGTAAACCGAAATGGTTTATCTTCACGTCGCACAGATGGATTGGCTCGGGGAAGTTTGAATCGAGCTCCTCGAGCAGGTCCAGTATCATCACCGCCAGCTTCAATCGTTTCGCCCATTCCGGTTTCGAGTCGGACAGCGCCAAGATTGTCGTGGGTGTTTCTATAGGCCGGACATACTCGACCGCGTAGAAGGTCCCGCATGTGCCAATCAGTTGGGGAAAAATGTCCCTGTCCTCGTAGAGGATGCTCAACAGGTACTCGTTCTCCTGTAACAACGGCCAGAGGTTTTCCATCTCGAGCTGTCGCCTTTCGGGCTCTGTCTCGACACGATGCGTACGAAGTCGCGACAGCCTCTCTAATTGGTGCTGCGACAGGGTCACGTTCAGCTTGCTAACGACCAGATCTTTGATCATGGTGTTGAAGTCCGCCTCGGATGGGAAGTGCTTCCCGCCGGACCCATCCGTCCAGAACAACGTCTCGAACTGCTCAGCTGGGGTCTTCGTTCTGAAATTCGAGGGCGTCGATTTTTTTGTTACTTGAAATGGAACGCTTGGGGTGTATTTTTTCAATTGCGATCGATTTTCTCCATGGCTTGTTTATTGTGCATTGTATCGGGAAAGTATAGTGAAGGATGTTTGACGAACAGTTCGCGTATACAAAGTGTGGAAACAGTCGAGAACTTGATTCTATAATGCTTGCTGGAAAAAGATTTTATGTATAGTTGAAATTTCGAATTGTTCCATGGATTTCTGTCGAGTCAGATTGTTTATGTTTAGTTGTGCTAGTAAGTAGTTTTTTTTATTATTAGGAACAATCTACAAGGTGCAATCTAATTTTGTATTTGTGCAAAAATATTATTCTGCTGTAGAACAGAAAGTTAAATTGATATCAGATTGTTTCTTTGAAATATCTTATGAAATATATATTCCAACGTACATTGTGGAGTGCATTATGTATCACGACTAGGGTTTCCTAATTTAATGTAGCCTAATTAAATTATTTATTAATCAACTGCTACCTCAAGTTTTGTCATTTAGCGATATTGCACGTGACTTATCAAAGAAATTTATTTCAAGTACAAGAATTTCAACACCAGTCGAGTGTTTCGGTAACGAAGTTTCAAACAATTCAAAAAGTACAGCCGATTGCTTCGAAAAATTAATTTAGACTGCAGAAAATAATATTACACTCGAAGCTATTACGAACTAATCTTCATACTACAACAACAGAGTTCGAGAATAGAGTTCAGAACTTCAAAATTGTATAGAGTTTACTGCAAAAGGATTGTTCACTCCTCACAGGAACTATAACAGTTCCTCCAAATCTTCGAGTCTTTATTTCTCTCTACTAAATTTCGCGTACGCAAAAAAAACCGATTTCATCGGTGAAACGTCACTGATGCATGCATCCATTTGCATTACAGAAAGCAAAATACACCTTGAGGCCTTGAATACGAGTCGCGTTGTTTCCCAGTGGGCCGAGAACACTGCTTCTTTCCCTGCATGCAGAGTTTCGCACGCCAACGAGTGAATTCCTCTTTCTGCGCATAGTGGGTCGCACAGAATTCCTATTGCAGCCCCCTGTTTGTGCGTGCTGCACTGAAATGAAAATTATGATCAGGTACCGTAAGAGCAACGTCCTTATCGTAAAAATTCCTCCGAGGGATGTGCTCGAATTATTGCGGATTCCTTTCTCCCCTGCACCACCCCCCCCCTCCGCCACCCCTTTGAAATTCCGAAATCTTCTCATGGCACGTTCCTCTTACCTGCGTTCTTATTACCATGCGACGCGATGTTCGCCCCTTTTTTTCTTTTCCAATCTTTTTAACCTTTGTTTCTTTGATTTACAGTACTTTTACGAGCACGCTTTCGGCAAGGGCGTTACATAAAACGTCAAACAGGGACGGAAGACTTTTTAAAGCAGTTTTATGACACGAGGTGAAACGTCTCGCGAACCAGGCCTCGGCAGTTTCCAAGTAAAATTTTTTTTAATATTATTTATTACCTATTTGTTGTTCGAAGCGTACGCGCCAGTAGTGCGATACTATATCCAACGATGCATATTTTTCGTGATTTAACAGTCTCCGTTCGAAGTCGATATGAATTCACTTTGCTTTGCTGCCAGGTACGTGCGTAATTATTCACTTCAGAACTCAATGTTCAGAAAGAGGTGTCTAATTTTGCTAGCATTTGTAGTTAATCGTAGACTTGTATTCGTTCGCAGAAAAAAAGATTACGGAAACAGCAACGTGCGGTCTACTCGAGAATTCAAAGCCACCGTTGCTCCAAACGAATCGACGTGTACCCTGCGATAATTTCAACCAATTCTGTCGCAAGATAAGCGTAAAATCTGTTCTACCTCTTTTACCTTCCATACCTGCGCTCGGATGAAATTTCTATACGAATAACCTGCAGGTAAACAAGAATATCTATGACCTTGGTCAGCCTGTCCGTCTGAAGCGATACGTAAAATCGTAGGTAAAATGGGCATTACCTATGCTCGCACGACGTCCCCCAATCAAGTCGAACGACTGTCATTCGAGATATTTGCGCGTTCGTCGCGACCCCACAGTGATATTTGAATCGATCAAGGCAGATTCGTGGCCACGAGTAGAAGTCACGGTTTAAAAGGAACAGCTCGACACGCGAAAATCGTTGCGACGTTAGATTTAAGTGTCGTATAAGTTTGTTTTCTTACGTTCGTCGCGAACCCGTGTAAACGAATTCTCCCGGGTCTATAATAATACACGCAGGGGACACGTTATGTTCTTCGTCATGTATTTCCTTCTGGAACCCGTTCTACACCGAGGTAAAGTTATTTGCGAGGGTATACTGTGCCAGAGGAGTTCTATAGACAGAATGAAGGGATATCGCGGGACTTGTGGCCTGGTAATGGGTCAGTTTTCTCTTTGAGCCACGAACACGCGATGTACAGGGTGGATCAGCTTGACTAACTTCGCAGTGTACATTGCATTGTACACGGCAGGAGGAAATGAGCTTTACATTAATTCACCTTCACGATCGAAAACGCGGATTAACGCGTGTAAAATTGATATCTGTGGCGTTTTATTTATTTATTGGTAGGGTTGCATAGAATTTTGATACCGTGGAGATAAGTTCAAAGGGGTGTGTTGAATTTAACTTGGCTGGTGAATGTTTGATGTTTTTGGGTTACTTAACATGGTAACGATTAATTTGGCAGAGTAACTGTTTGGAAGGGTTACTTTATGAATGTTGGTTACGAATGTTTTTTAAAGTTAACACGATCGTACACGAAGACCGTAGGGAAGATATGGTGTTTTCAATTTTTCAGATATCAAAAATAAATGCTGATCTGCGTTTAAAGGAAAATGACTAAAAGCAATAACCCTTTTAAATAGAAGGTTACGCAAAGCCTAACTTATGCGAGGAGAACAGTTTTTATCGCTGATTACTGCAAACATGACACAACTACAAGCAACAATGTTTTAAGGGTATATGATAATCTCATGACACTGAATGACGATATTATAATGTTTTTGACCTAGTTTAATACGTATCTGGTGATATTTTACGTTAATAGTGAATATTGACGTAATAACACTGTAAAATTACAATGAAACAGAATATTGAAATTCATCTCCTGGAAAATAAGGATTTTTGATTTATGCTACTGTTGTTGTTATAAAAACGATATTATCAATAATATAAATGATTACAAACATAGTGTTGCGCAGTACCGCAATCATAGTATTTACACCATTATTACTTTGTCACACATAGAATGCATGGCGCAGAAAAGTTATTTCAGAATGGTGACAAAAATTTCTGATCGGGAACGTTTTTAGTAATTATCTATCCTTGAGACATATCTTTCGCATTTTCTACTTTCATGTGTAGCTCTAATAATTGATATCTACCGCCCACCCTATAGATACGCCCGCGATTGAAGAGAACGCAATAAATTGTCCATTCAGAAACTAACTTTCAAGGTACTATTTGCAATACGGTCCAACATAAACCAAGGTTACTACGAAAATTTCTTTATGAATGGCAGTGTCATTCATCGTGATAACATCGGATATCTATTTTACCGTGTTGCGATAAATTACATGCACGTGTAGTTATGAGTATTGAACTCGCCTTTTGAAAATTCAATTACACTGACTTTATTGATGGTACGACATGTTCACTCGATGAACGGTTAAATAAAATACAAATTTATTAGTGATTTATTTTTATTAGCAATGCACATAATATTAGTAGAATTTTGGCTGAAAGAAAACAGAAGTTTTGAGTTTCATTACATTTAAGGAACGTTACTAAACTTGTATTAGCAAAACATAAGAAGCTATCAATTATCACGGAATCCAGTGAGGCCTCAAATTATTATGACGGCTGTGTTGAAATATGTTTTCTATGCTTGCGTGAAGATAAAATCATAGCAACAAGAATAATCTTGATTTTTTGTTATTGCAATATGTTTTGTCTGACAACTTGTCATTAAAAATACATTGCAAATGAAAAAATTGGAATATTTTAATGGAAATTATAAAAAATAATAACGCGTTTAGTATTTGATAACACCCCCTTTCCCTGCAATGTCTAATTGCCTGTAACTCCGTAAACAGAATGCCTCGCGCATCATTGTCATAAAAAGTGAAACAAACATTATAGAAATCTCCTAGGAACGTACTTATACGTGTACAAATCTGTCTTCGCACCTTCAACCCTAATCACTGAAGCAAAAAAAACCGCTAATTCTTTTCGTTGCCCCACAATCACAAGTAGCAACACTCGAGCGACACGCACAGCTATAATAGAACAAATTACAGCACCATAGCACCATTGCACGAGTATCAGAGGTGAAACTCTTGCGTCTTACACTACACGCTACACGCGCCTCTGGGAAGTGGGTTAAAGAGTGCGTGAAGGGTCGTTTTAATTGGGAGAAATGAAATTCCGTGGGTGGACGACCAAAGCCGTGTCGTCGGATTTTTACGTCTGATCAGTGGATGTTCGAGGATCGGCCAGAATGGGAGCAATAAAAGTGAATTATTCTCTTGCTGCGTGGGCGGCACTTGCGTTACGTGCATGCACGCGTGTATTCGCGCACGTAAGTTGGCTCGCCGTGCGTGCATTACACGTCTGGCTCTGTACGTACTGCAGACCGGGCACACGATATTTTTAGTCGACGTGACCGCCATGATGAGAGAGCTCCTCGAGCAGAGGCGGCCCCATAACACGCGTGTCACGCACCTTTATGCACAGTAAACGTATGTACGCGTGCCTTATCGTATGTGCATCTCGAAAGCCATCGTTCATATCTGGACCACGTTTGCCATCGACGAAGAGTGGCGGCTAATGTTCCGCGATTTTCAGCGTGGACCAGGATGAATCATGGATTGGGAAGGTAATCGATGGGGAAGAGTTGAAGCCATCTTTTGCTCGAGGTCAAATACAATTGGCGGGGGTGACGACCGATTCCAGGACGGTTTCGTGGAACTCTTTTGGTCGGGCAGACCCTTGAATGCAATTGGGGAAACTGATACATTTTTTCGAGCAATTACCTCTGCTCAGGTGGCGAAGTTTTTCAATCCTCTTCAGGCACTTGCAATTAGTGGGAAATATGTTTCAATGTATTTTCAATTTAGGAGGCTGAAATTTAAAAAATTAATTGCGGAATTGTTTAAAAAATTACGCTTGGCTTTCTTCAAATTCATCACTACAGAGATATTAAGATTTTGATATTGTTTATTATTGTCCCAAAAAAAGGAACCGCCCCAGAATATGGAGATTGAAAACTGAAATCTGTATTTCGCATCTCTGTTGAATATTCGAAACGATTTAAAAAAAGACTTGCGACTCGCGTTTCGAAGGATGCAGCAACGTCGCGGCGTATTATCATGGCGCTTAAATTATCGAGTAACATGCGATTAGCATTTATGATATCAATTTTAATACGCAGGCAATTTTGTAGGCGGAAAAACATTGAACGAGCGATAGCGTAGACCGTGATGCATCCAGAGACATTTTTCCGTGACCTCGCGTGCATTGGATAATGCATTACGTAACTGGTGTCGTTCTTAATATTCCTGCACGATAGTGTGGCTCGCATGTTATGAGCTGTAACACTAATTGTAAGCTGGCATTCGATGGCTCGCCGCATCGATACAGCCGGACCTGGCAAATTGAATTTATAACCGCGTTCGATAACATTTTCTACAGCGAAACAATGTTAATCCGCTTATAATCAGCGGCGTAGTCGGATCGAAAGGTTTTCTAGGCTTGCAATACGTGCACAGGCACCTGCAATAGTTGTAAATAACAAGTGGTTTTTGCAGGCTTCCCTGTCCAGGGGGTGAATTTTTTGAAATTGAATTTACTACATGGTCTAGAAACATGGGAATATTGAGAAAAATATATTAGTAAAACAGAACGCAACTCGTCAACTCGCCTATTTCCAACGAATACTTTAAAGAGAAATAGCTCAACGGCACGACCAAATTGGTCCCATCTACGTTAATAAAAACTCCAATAAATTTCCGCGGGCAATCCCGAACAAACGACAGAATAACTGTGCACACGGATTCATCATAAACCTGACGGCACGAAGGAGCCTCCACCGGTCGAGCTATTCATAGAAAATTCTGTTCTCAGGAAACGAGGAAAAGTCTAAGCGCCTGCACTCCAGAGGTGAGGACAGTATCCCCACTACCCAAGAAATGAACGCAAACACCGAACAATCCGCCCCAATTTCTCAACACTGAACCCGGCGCAGACGAAACCTGAGACAGAAGGCGGCCAATAATGTAAACACGAAGGTAGGCACGCACAATTTTCGTGCAATGTTTCGCAAGTAGTATGTACACGCGTGTTATTGGAACAAGCAGCGTGGCATTCAACATCAGTTCGTCTCGTGGTGGCAGCGAGAGCGCGTGCGTACCGTTCCGATATCCCCTGTTCCTTTCAGTCCACCCTCTCTTGGCTTTCAACCCTTCACTAGCATGTACTCGTATGTGGTCCTTGCGCGAGCCTGCGTACGCGCCTCGCACGCCGCCTTCGCCTTGTGACAGTTATACAAGATCCTTGTACGGCGTTGTAACGTTCAAAAGGACTCACCACATTGGATACGTGCCGCCAGGCCTCGAGGTTCGTGCACATAATACCCCAGTGAAGGAGCAAATAGATGACGAGGAGGAACGTCGAGAAGAGGAACAGCGTGACCACCTTGTAGTGGTACATGAAACCGGGCAGCCGTCGGACGTTCATGATCCTGTGGACTCCTGTACTCTCGGGTGAGTCGACGAGCGAATTGTTCGCGGGGACGTTCCAGTTAACGCGGCCCTCTTTCTCTCTTTCGTCTGCCCCTTTTTTCCCCAAGCGTCTGTGACACCTTTGAAATATCTCGCGGGGCTGGTTGGCGTGGTTCGATGTCGATTTCTCGTTTAGATGAATCGTCGTCGACGTCCGCGACGGCGCATCGTGGGATCGCCTTGCGTTCAACCTGCCCACGATCGGTTCATCCGCTTGGTATTTCGAATCTCGTCACGACGACGCGATCGTCGGCCGACCGGTGCCGTACGCTTGTGGCAATGCGGCATAATCTGCGGCACATGCGAGCGTCGCGACGCCGCGCCGCGCCTCTCGCGGCGGATCTCTCGATGGCGATGGTTGCGCAGGTCCGTACGTATTTAGACCTGTTCGGGGAAAAGTTCGAATTTTGAACGATCGTCGGTTCTTGTTTTTTTTGGGGGGGGGGGTGAAAGATTAGTTAAAGGTTTTTTTTTAAGAAGACGATGATTAAGAATCGATGAATCGACAATTGTGTAGGTAGACGAAGGGGGTTTTCTTTCGTGAGTGCACAATTGGTTAACAATAATTGATGGGTTTATTTTGGGGTTCGCACAGATTTATTGGAGGCATTGACATGGATTGTTCTTTCGCGTTGCTCTCGATTACAGATTTAGGCACTGGGAAGCTTTTGTATTGCTTGTTCGTGCGTATAGGACTCGTTGGAAGGGAGTAATTGAATTGCTACTTCGCGCTGTTCGATACGACTGGAAGTTTGTATATGGCAGCCTCTTTTAATGCGGCAGGACCCAATGCCCCTGTGTACAATTTTCCTGAATTAATCTGAAAATATCTCAAGTATTTTTTGTATCAGGATTGACTGTGAAATTTTTCAATCGAAAAATGTAGTTGCACGCTTGAGCAATATTGAGCAACAATTATTATAAATGCCGTATGTTCTAATGTTTATTTATTACTTCTTATATATTGATATTATGGGTTTTATTAGGTACAAACAAAGTAAAAATGGTGGGCAACAAAAATTAGCAACATTATATTAGTTTCTTTGGGCTTGCTTAATTATTCTCATATTCGCGACATTTCTCACCATTTTTCTCATAAACTCTCATAAATAATTTCACCGGTTAGATAAGTTTGTTTATCGGCATACACTGTTACAACACATTCACAAATTGCAAAACTGCGCAGGAGTTTAAGTATTTGCGTTTAGTTTCAGCCGTATTACACGAAAAAATAATGTTCGCGTTATTCCACTTAGAATCTGTTTAGCTCGACGAAAGTTTTGCATTCACACACGACGTCGTATATGCAACTGCTTCACATCACTTGCAACGGTAGAAACATTTTGCTGGCTCATCGTCGTCGTGAACGTCCACGCTCCGACTTTATGATTGTGTGCACTTTATTTCAAACGAACTGAGGAGCTTTTAATTGGGGGCCCAGTCGGTGCTGCCTCCTTTACTGTGATACTAGAATTCATGTAACCCAGGCTAATATCTAACGATCAATGATGCAAGTAGTTTGAAATTTCTTACGAATTTAGGTTCGAAATAAATTTCAAATAAACATATATTTGCGCGACTATTATTATTCATAGGCCATTACAAATTGTAATTCAAAATTTGCATGGATCGTGATACTTAGATAATAGAAAGGTAGGTCAGGTAATATTTTGAAGGTAATACGTATTTGTGGTCTTAAAGGAAATTTGAATTCACGAGTAATACTTTTACGGTGTTTGGTGAAAAGTTGGTAGATGGAATGAAATGAAATTGAGGGACAAACAACTGTGAAGATACGATCATTAGAAACAATATGAACGAATGTCTGGTATTCTGTGTCCTGATTTACATGCCGCTCAATTCAGCTGTAATATTACAGGTAATAAATACAAAATTAAAAGACCCAGTCCTCGAAAATGTCTATTGCCTATTATCAGTTTAAATTACTCCATAACCTATGAACAAAATTGCACAATTCAAATTTATTCAATTATAACTGTCCCATCAAAAATGTTACAACCGAAAAAGGCGCGTAAAAAAATTTGATAATAACGTAAATGTTGACTTGTTTCAATTTTCATTGCCAGTTTTAATAGCAGTTGTAAGATATTGTAAGTGGCAGCTTATTTTTAATAAATGTCGAGGGTGAAGAAAGATGGTTTTAAACATTTTTTAAGAAGGATCCGTCATTTCTTGTTTAACTTGTGAAATGCTAAAGTTTTAAAGTGACACTTTATGAAATGTTTTAGCATTCCACAAGTTTGAATACTAACGAGCACGTAAAGTCGGAGGTTTTAAGAATTGTGTTTTTCGTCCGATATAACTAAATATATTCAATCCATTTTTTTTAAATAAAAGGCATGAATTCACGTTATGAATTCATGCTTCACATTTATAACAACTGTTCCAAAAATATTTAAGAATAATGCCGAATGAAATATATGGAGAATTCCCCACATTTTGTATAATACACAAGAGATATCATTCTAGTCCCAAAAAGTTCCACATTCTAACAAATTGGAATATTTTCGGCATCCTTTCCTCTACATAATGCCACAAAAATCAATTCGTTCTATCGTGCTACGTACGCGCGTTGGCATCTATCGACGAAACTCCGGGAGGAGTGGAGAACTCAGAGGCTTTTCCATTGCAAGGAATTGCTTATGTTTGTGCCATGGTACCAAAGTTCGTCCCACTATCTTCTACGATTTAAATTTATAGAAAAGTGTCACTAAATTCTTCCGAACGAAGACGTTTTTCGAAAGAAGTGTTTAGATTGTAGGCACTCGAATTTTGTATGCCATGGCGCCGATAAATCTTCGGCTAAGACTTCGTTTCCCTTATTACCGAGTAGTAATAAAATACAGTCCAAAGAGCATTTTGATTTGTTATTGATTTTATCCTTAAAACATATGATTATTGTCGTATTTTTTAACCTACCTGTAAGATAACATTGCTACATTACTTGTCAGGGAAGTTCGGCAACACGAAAATCCAGAAAATTTGAAACTTTGCACAAATGCAGCTAAAAAACAGTCCTAAGGGTGAAAACACCCCTCCAAGGAAACCTTGACTTTTCATATCATCGTGAATAATTAAGAAACTGTTTAAGATTCAGAAAAAAGTTAAATTAAAAGTTGGATGGCTCTTTATAGTCTATAATACGGATGTGAGAAATTTTGAATAAAAAGCCATTTGTTGACAATTCGAAAAAAAACTTTTTTGGGGGACCCCTTTATAGACCACAAAGAGCTATCCAACTTTTAATTTAACTTTTGTCCTGTATCTCGAACAGTTTCTTACTTATTCACGACAACATGAAATGTCAAGATTTCATTGAAGGGATGTTTTCACCCCTAGAACTGTTTTTCAAGCAGGAAACAAAAATTGTTCCGTTGTTAGCATAATATTACCTAAAATACATTTGTGCAAAGTTTCAAATGTTCCCATGTCAGCTCAAATCTCATGCAAATACCTCGAATAATTGAAAAGTTCTACAAAAGTGTGACGGAATGTTTCAATTGCGACCACCGTGTGCCGGCGCGACGCGGCGCGGCGTCGATCCGGTCGGTGACCACTTTTAGACCGGGTTCACAAGCCGGCTTCCGTTTCCCCTCCACGGTGCACACGCGGCAGTGGCGATTCGCGACGCGGCCGCATCTCGCAGGAGCGGCGGATTCGTGGCAGTTTCCAAATCGCGTGGTCGCGCGTATCTCGAAAGAGGGACGCACCTGCATGCCTCTCGGCGCGCAGCTGCGACCTTCGACGCCCTTGTGCCGGCGGTCGTGCAGTGCGACGCCAATCCCCGTCATTTTTACGCCGGACGTACGCACGGCCACGCGTGTGTGTCGCTCGCGAACATCGCGTCTGTTAAGAGATACGTGCGCGCTTTCCAAACGCCCACCGCGGCCGCGAACTGTGGTCGCTTGAGACACAAAGTGTACTTTCACCCCCTTTGGTGGAACAGTGGCAAGTACTTCCGCTGGAGGAAACCGGTGACGTAGTGTGCCACCGCGTGTGCACCTCGGTCTTTGGCCCTCTGGAAGGGGCAACAGCGAAAGGATCGGCTGACGGAAAGTCGGTGAGTGTGCGCGGTGCAGCACGCGTTCGTTTGCACGCTTCTTTTATTTTGTTTACCCTTCCAAGCGACGGTGTGCGGCCCTGCGCAGTGGTTATGAATGAAGGGGTGCGTAGGTCGCGTTGGGGTTGCTTTTAGTTTATTTGGGCGGGTGAGTTGATCTCTTGCCGGTGTTTTGTTTGGTTTGGTTCTGTTTGCGGGGAGGGTGCGCGGATGTTATCGTACGGTGGTAACGGAGGTGGTCAAGTGGTAAGAGTGTTCGGGCGGGGGGTGTTCCGGCGTTTCTGGATGTTCAATTTCTCAGTGAGCCGCGAGAGCGGTAAATGTGGTGTTTCGCCTTTGCGATAGAGGGTGGCTCCGTTTGCCAATGGGTGACAAGGTCTAGTCTCCTAATATGCTATTTCGTGTTTGTAGATTATTTTAATTTGCCGCTACGATTGTTTTCGGTTCGCCTCGTTTTTCTTCGATGTTACGTGCCTCTGTTTGGAATAATATAATCGGTCTGGCAATGAGAGCTGTGGTATGCGGTAGAGGGAATTAATTGTGCGTGATTATGTCAAGTGACGGTGTTGACGATTAACAGTAGAACTACCAAGCCCGACGAGATGACGAGTATCAGATTTCTCGCTGCAAATTTCTTAACATATAGGTATTGTTGCAGGACTTTATAGTGACTTTGAATAAGACAGAATGACAGTTATGTACATATCTCTATTTAGTGCTCATTCAACCACTTTCGTTTTCATAATCTGTCTAACGTATACTGTCCAAATAATGTCAAAACCTGTCGGTAGTTCTAGCGTTAAAGTTCGAATGAACGATTCGTAATTGCGTTTGCGTTAGATAAAATCGTGGTTGGACAGTTTGCTGGTTAAAATTTGTTTCGGATCCATTGGAAACTAAATCTCGACATCGGTACAATATTCGGCGCACCTATCAGTTTTGCAATAAAACTGCTAATGATATTTAGTGATGTACGACCAATTTTGTGCAACACTTACGTAATATTCAGCAAACAATGCTGTTATGACCGTCGCATTTCGACGATAGCAAATCGCAACTCCCAAAACATTAATCGATACAATCTAGTATTTATGATCTCTTAGTCTCACGTGAGATTAAAAAATATGTCACGCTGCGGGTTTGCACGCGTTCAACTATAAATAGGAATTTGAGAAATGCACACACGTGACCGAATCCGCGTATATTTTTGCGCGCGCTATTATATCAATATTGCGCAACAAATATTCTCGTGCATGTCATCGAGGATTGTAGTCGAAATTTAATGCTATCGGAGCATAGCCACCAAGTTATCGATTAGGACAGAACGAACAGGTCGCCGAGCCGTGAATCGATGTTTTTTTTAAAGTGCATAAATCACGCGCTGTTTACGCTGTTGGTAAGTATCTGTTTTGCACCGCCACACTGTAAACTAATTATATTCTTCCCTTTCTGGCTCGACCATTTTTGCATCCTGTTTTAAATTAACGGTGTATATTAAGAGAATCGCGTAAGAACAGTCGGGTTCCAATCGGTGGCTGTCCCGACAACTTTCGATAGCTTGTCTAATCGCTGAACCGTTTGCGTTCTTTGGCGTCTGTCTCGGAGTAAAAATTGTTCGCGGCTTTCCCTTTCAGCTATTGAAGGAATTCATATTTTCCAAGATGTCCTGGTGAAAATTAGTAGGTGGCAATTAACCCTTCCACTCTGGTACCCCCGAGAAGAAAAGTGTCCTCAATGCACGATGCAGTACAGTTTCTATTTCAAAATAGTTGAAGAATTTAGAAGTTATGAATAGTGATTCATCATCCTAAACCAATAATACGTATAAACACAGAGGCATTTTCCTTCAGTACCTCAGGTATACAGTAATTTCTCGATGAGTGCCGCGCGAGTCCTACAGCGTTAGCGAGCGCGTTTCATCCCCACCACTGGGGGGAATCCCCCCGGGCCGGCCGACCGTCCCGGCGGTTAATGCTTGCGGTATTCCTCGAAAGATTAAATGCCTTCGTGTCTGTGAGAACACACTAATGCAATCGTGAATTTTTGTTATTGTTAAGAATTGCGCTATGAAAATTATACTAAATAATTCGTGAAGCTGCTGTGATTAAAATGAGACTAAACACGATATAATTTGGATCATATTGACTTATATGTTTCCATAATAAAACTCTTACCCATTGATTCACTATTAATTATACACTTAGAATTTTCACTATTAATTATACACTTAGAATTTACACTATTAATTATACACTTAGAATTTACACTATTAATTATACACTTAGAATTTACACTATTAATTATACACTTAGAATTTACACTATTAATTATACACTTAGAATTTACACTATTAATTATACACTTAGAATTTACACTATTAATTAATCAATTTTTATGCTAATTTACTATCTACTATTTATGCTAATGCTTGGGTAACAAGAACGAAAGCGTGTCTCGCCGACTCTGAGCGACCGAAAACCGTGTCTCGTCGACTCTGACTGCGCACAAAGCGTGTCTCGTCCACTCTAACTGCGCACAAAGCGTGTCTCGTCCACTCTAACTGCGCACAAAGCGTGTCTCGTCGACTCTAACTGCGCGCAAAGCGTGTCTCCGCGTGACCCTGAGCGATCGCAACATGTTTCTCCTCGGCCGGGGGGATCGTACGGAAGCATTTCATGCTCGGCTCGGAGGGATCCGTTTTTGCAATTTATCAACGCAAATATGATCCAAATTATATCGTGTTTGGTGTTATTTTAATCACAACAGCCTCAGCTATATTTTCATAAAATTTGCAGAACGAAATAATTAACAATAAAGAAGTTTTATAGTTGCATTAGTGTTGTCTCACCGATGAGAAGGCATTTAAATCCTCTACAGACGCCCGACTTCTCTTTCCTCTCTTTCTTTCGCGCGCTGTCCTTTTTTGTGGCCGTCGATGTCGGCAGCTGCACAATATCTCGGCCGAAATTTCCAAGAACCCAAAGTTCACCTAAATTCGATTAGTGCGCGCAGCCGGTCCCGAGTAGCACGCGCTAACCGAAGAATTACTGTAATTTGCGTAATTAATTGTACTCGTGATGCATTGTTGCATGTACGCCTCTGTGGCGAAAGGATTAAAGATAATTGAAGTCTCTTCGAATTATTATAAATCTAGTGAACTTGGAGCATAATACATATTACATGTTTTCATGATTGTAGTAGAAGTTCGTGAAAATGTATTGCCGGAGAATTTTTCGTTTATAATTAATTGTTGGTGAAATTTGTTTTTAATGCAACATTAATGTCGTGTACATCACGCAAACGTATATAGATATTCGATTGCATAGGTGCGCGTTATTGAAAATCGATAAACTATAGACATACAGATAGACCTATGTACACATGTATTTGTCATCCACTTTCGAATGCAATCGAAAGAAATCTAATAGATTGCTGCAGATTCGCATCGCGTTACAGAATCTTGTAAGTGTGACCACACATACATGCATATTACGTTTCGCTACAGAAGTTCTCTCAAATATCGAGCAAATTAATGCCACCGATAGCGGAAAATGTCACGTGGTTTTTTAGCTCCGTTGTGCTCGGAATTTCTTATCATCCACGATGCAGTTCGTTCGACATTGATTGTCGTGACGTCAGCTAGCAAACACAATGAATTCAAGTGACTTAGAATATTCAATATTTTTAGCTGTTTCAATTGATCAACGTTTATAGAGATCAAGCTTAACGAGCCTATTCAGTTGTTTATGCATGCCAATAAATTTTTGATTGCAGACTTTGTGCATTTAATATTATTGCTTTTAATTACGTTCATAATTAAAACGTAATGCAATTAATCTTCCGTATTTACTTCTGAATTACCACGTAGATACTATTACATATTTACTGTTATGTTTATCTCGCACTGTATATACATCGAATTATCACCATTCGCCTGACATTACTTTGCAAATATTGATGCCACAATTTCCAACTAATATTTGCAAAATTACTAATCGGTACCTACGTCATACACACAAATGTCTATGTTACTTTCTTCTGCTCCATTATACCAGAACGTTCAAACTGTTCCTTCCCCTAATTCTTCTAAACGCAGACAAGAAATAAGTTACAATTCATGAAATTAAGGGGAGAATACCTTAAAAACTACCCTTCCAGTGTCTTTAATTCAAAGTAATCAATATTACACTATCCACGGCATATGTTACTTAGAAAAAGATTGCTCATGAATTGAAATAAAGGGTAAACGGTTTTCCCATGAAATTAAAAGGGGCAGAGCGACCGGTAAACATTTGTCACCATTAAAGTACAAAGGGAAACGATGCAAACGATCGATTTGTTTACGATCTAAACGGAAACTTGGCCAATCGATCAACGCACTGGCACAATCCGTGGATCCTCTCTCGTGTTTGCTCTATCGATGCGCCATTAACGCACATTCATTCGTTGTTCCTTTGTGGTATTGTGCCACGTACCATCCGCATGTCGTCCCGTGTACAAATATACGTGCACTTCGATCGTTTAAATAACAGAACATAGTATTGTTACAGCTATTCTTGGCTGCCCTGATTAGCTATCGGGATTTTCCTAACTCACGAGATTGCCCCGACCATTGCAGATGTTCACGTTTGCTGTTGATAGATCGATTATTATTGATAGAAATATGCTGTATTTTTCTTCTCACTGTTTATTGCACGATACCACGCTTATTCGTCTTTATCTGCAGTTTGCCATTATCGTGGAACATTGGTCTGGTGTGTGTACC
This sequence comes from Nomada fabriciana, assembly GCA_907165295.1. Classification (NCBI taxonomy): domain Eukaryota; kingdom Metazoa; phylum Arthropoda; class Insecta; order Hymenoptera; family Apidae; genus Nomada; species Nomada fabriciana. Next base: position 14,931,227 of record OU015694.1, read on the forward strand.
GATGATTTCAGATAATTTGCAATTATATTGGCGACTTGGATAGACGTTATTGTACAATTGCTTGAACTGGACGGCGTTTGAATCGCGAATTAAGAAATCGCGTGGCACTAAATTTCAAATTGCATGATTTTGCTTTGCTGTGGCGCTCGTTTCAGGAGTAATTCGGAGTTTGTAGACATCTTTATTCATTTTCTAAACGTTACTTTATTGTAAATTTACTTTACGCTTCTCCATTTTTTTTGTAAATAAGGTCATTAATATTTTCTGCAAAAGCTCTTCGTAGAATTCAAGAAATAGGATCCTTATAAAATAATGGTGCTTTTATTTAAGAAATATCAAGCACTCTAAACGAAACATAATTAATTCAAGATGAAATAATTCGCAGCAAATGGAAATTACTACACTTGAACATTTTAAATAACTCATATTTAATATTTACCCTTACAACAGATTTCCAGATCTCCTTATTCTCGATGATAAACGGAGATGGAATATTCGTAACATTTAAATGTTTGTCATCTAAATCTGTTGAAAGTATTTTTATTGCCAGCTAGCTTCATTACAAAGTCCTGGTTTCACCACGAATAGTGAACTCGCGTGAACTGTGCTTCATAATCAAGAATTAACGAAGTCCTGCAGAGTATAACAGATTGGTCTGTGATGTTAAGGCCCCGTATAAAGTACCGCGCACGTGTTTTACACGATGTACGAAAAAGTTTGGTTCATGTTCAGCCGCGAATGTACGGCTAATTTACTTCAACGTCGGTGTGCACAGTCTGACCATTCATTAACTCTCTAACGAGAGCCTTATAACAAAAAGGTTATGACGGCGAACCGAGAAATTTTTGCAGACACCGATTACCTGCTCGTGGGAACGTTTCCCCTCGCGTACTCTGTCAAATATTATATAAAATGAAATGAATGAACTTTTCAATACATTCCGATAGAGTACGATATCGAAGGGCAATTTTTGTGTCATATTATATTTGAAAAATAATCATTCATCCGTTTCATGTACGTAAATATAGTCTATTTTTCTCACGAGTAGCATTTCATTTGCGATAAATTATTTCTCGGGATATGTCGCGAGGAACACGCAATGAGAGGCGAAGATTTCGTCGATTTTATTCGTTTGTATTCCAATCGAAACGTAGATTCCTAAGGGGGGCCATTTATACGTTACTTACACTTGATACTAAAGGGGTGTATAATTGCCATCTTCTGCCAGTGACAGATAATTTATTAGGGTCGCAATCCCGATACAGCGAAACGTGCTCCCGCACACGTGGCCGTTGAATCCACGAATAATCTCGATTTGAAATAACTAATTCCCTCGGAAAGTTTATTAAATAATAATCTGTTTGCTCCGACGCCCTTGATCGACGTAATTATCAGACGAATGAAAAATTCGCGCGCAAAACGCAATAATAAAGTTGTTGGAAAATGAACGAGATAGTGGCACCAATAATAATAACGATCATTTTTATTTAGAAGCGTCTCGCTGACATCATACTCCTTCCTCCAGACCGCGATAACGATTAACTCTTGTGAATATTACACTGGACGAAACGGCAATCATTTATTTGAAGGATCTTTATTGCTCGATCCTTCAGTGTTCAATTGTCAATTCGCTAAGTTTTTGTGGAAGTTCATAATGGCTGTGTGAAAAATTGTAACAGGTTGTAGATAAGGAGGGCAAGTATTTCGATTACGTAATTTAGGACTGTTGGACGTTATACAGATCGTACGCGTGACAGTTTTATTGATTGTTTTCCTTCCCAAGTTTTATCTCAATGGTTGTATAATTCACGTGCAAATAGTTATTACCGCCTGTCGCTTATTTAGTTTTTATATACGTTTAATTTTTCTTCGAACTCTAAAGCATCCTTTCAATTAAATTCTTCCAGTTTTTAATAAAAAAAAAAAAATTCTTCCAGTTTCATTAATTTCATTCCCAACTTGCGTCACTTGAATTTTACAAATTAAATTATTAAATGATTATAATAATTATAATAATTCGTTGAAAGGCAGCCGCTATCCGTTTTCCCTGTTTATTAAAGACGAGGAGAGTTAACACGGCGTCTAGCAACAGCGCCGTGTATCGCGGTGAAAAATAAAATTCGCCCGTATCTTATTGGCCGGGCCACGACCTGCGACCAGGTGTGTAAGGTCGTCATTGGAATCCCTCTTAGCCGTACAGATTGTCGACACGGTAAAAACGGGCACAGGTATAGTCTTTGATCTTGGCGGCCGAGTCTCTGCGGTGGCCTCCACTTCGACCTTTGACCCTCTCCTGCATGAGTTCACGCTCGTGTTCGCGGGCCAAGCCACGGAGGAGGCGCGAACGGCGACCCCGATTTAACGTCACGTCGCGTTTCGATTGATCGTGTCAGCCTTTCGTCGACCTTTTAATCGCGATTCGTTACGTGGACGCGTTAGCTAGATCATAGGTGAAGGTGAATAGAAATCGCGTGGGTTACCGGTCTCGAACGGCGGTTCGATCTTCGAGTGGTTCGTGGATCTAGAAACAGGATCGAACTTCTCCGTTGCTTTCGATCTTCGAGGATTCGAGATGATGTTACCGCAGCCTCTGGCCGTCGAATTAGAAGCGTGCACAAGGACCTCGCTTTTTTACCACGCTTATATTAGCTTGCCGTGTCGATGTTGTATGCGTCAAATCTTGTAATTGAATTTTAAACCACTTCCCATAGTGCACTCTTGCTGAAATTTTGTATACGCACTTGCTTCCGATGACAGTACTTGCTGCCATACTCGGGGGACCAAAAATGAAAATAATAAACAAAACTTGTTGAGCGACACTGCTCTCTCCAAACAAACCCACATCGCTACACACATCGTTGAAGTGGTAATCACAATCGATTACAAGATATGTGAAGACTAAAAAGTACAAAATAAAATATTTAAAAGAAACTATTTAAAAACCACGCTTTTATTAAAATGCACTAAAAAGGAGAAAATAATATAATACTTTAATATAAATGTAAATAAAATCATGACATTAGTGACTATGAATAAAAGCGTGGAGCACCCACGAAGATTACGTTAATATAGTTTAGGACTCCAAGATTTTGTTTATAGACACTAATGTCATGATTTTATTTAAATTTATTTTAAATTATTCTATTATTTTCTCCTTTTTAGCGCATTTTAATATAAGCATGGTTTTTAAAAGTTTTTTTTATACATTTTATTCAACGCTATGGCATAAATGGCGAATCGTTGTTGGCTGCTCAAATTATCGCTAAATATGTAGCCACCCGTATATATGGTATAGGCGACTTCTGTTTCCGGTGCATTATACAGTTTTTAAAATGGCTCGATTTGATGGCAGGTACAAATAATAGAAATTGGGGTTGCATCATCGAAATTTACAGTTTACATTGTAATTTACTATGTTTTCTGTGTTGGTAGATATGTAACAAGAAGTCTGCAAAATCGTAATGGATAGAAACACATAACATGTACCATAAGTGAAAACTTTGGAACTCTTTACTTCGTCTTACACATATTGAACGATGTGAACGATTCATTGATTCGAAATCAATAGCATAACTCGCATTTGTTAAAAAATTGCCAAAACAAAATCCTTAATCGGATCAAAAATTTCCTCGATCCCCGCTCAAACTTTTGGCCGCCAAGTGTATACTTTATACATCCAACATAGAAATTATTACATATTACAATTATTACATACAATTTATTCAATGTTTCACTCGAGTTCCTAGAAATTGTTTCATGTATCTCTGTCGAATAACAAAGTTATCCAACGAACATTTTGCGTTTGAAGAAAATTAAGCTCTCGTCTTTCGATACTGAGACGCACGTCGCCAAATATAGTCCATTTTTCCACCAAGTGTCTCTGCCATCTCCTTCCGCTCGATGGCTCCGAGTACGTCGGCGAAGGTCACCTTGAAGCAGAGGGCTGCGTTCGATCCAGCGCGTCGAATAGATTCTAGTCGTTGAAAGTAACCCCGAGGCGCAAGCTCCTCCTACAAGTCAAGCCTCCACGTAATGGTCTTACTCGCAGTTTCCTGTACACGGTCTGGAAAGGTCACCGGGATGGGGTCGCCCTCCTCTCTGCGGCTCAGCTTTTATCCGTGAAGGAAAAAGTGTAAGAGAAGAATGGCCGGGGGTTTAACGACGCGCAGATTTTGTTTATCTTGTCTAGCTCGCTGGAACGTCCAGCTTTTCTGATCGTAAAATCTCGTGGAATGGCTGGTCTTTATCGACGCTCCTTTTCATTGAGGATTCCTAGACGAATCTTTTTCTCGGTTCATTTTCTGAGTGGATCTTCCATTCGCTGGGCGGCAATGCAGAATCGAGATTAGAAACAAATTCTGTCGAATTTCGTTTATTGCTTTTCTGGAACGCACAGTGTTAATTCTTGGTCTTGGTGCTTGGTGGAGTTATCGATCTTCCCAGGAAGGGATTTTATATAGACATTTGATTAATCCTGACGCGATTGCTAAAGGAAACAGCAGTTAAAGGGATGCAGACTGAAATATTCCGGGTCGCATAAATTACAGAGTTACTGTAATCGCGTTTCCATAAATTACAATCGGTGTACAATTGGTAACGCCGTATGCGATCAACAATCATAACGATTATCACGCCTAACAGAAGACGCCCGTGTAAGTAGAAATGATTGCCTCGCAGTAATGCTCTTGGTGCGTGAGACGTCTCTATCATTTGCATAGCGTTGCTGCAGGCTTTCTAACGCTCCTTAATACATTGATATGCGTTTCTACTGATCCAGAGGTGGTGCTGGTAATTACCCGGGGAGCTTTTAATTACCGGTGTGCTCATTCAGAGGCCGTACTTAATTAGCACTCGGGAGATTCAGCAAACGGAAAAACAAGTACCGTGCGGTATAAGTAGTTGACCGCGTGCCAATCTCATGCGTGCACCATTTTGTCCTGGGCGTGTTTCCTCGTTTATTTTCCCCTCTCATCTTTTTCACCAGGTAGACACTTTTTGCTCCCTGGTCCAAACTTTTCTCCGACAATAAGGCCGCGTCGATGCTCCTGGCCATGTGGCGATCGACATTTGGCTGTCTCTGGAAATATATATTAGCGACACAGTTGGGAAGAGTAAAAGACACTTTTGCTTTCGATTGGGATTATTCTTTGGCAACTGTCGATGACAATTTAAGGGACACGAGGTATGTAATTCGGTTGATCAGACTAATTATGCGAAATTTGTTGCTTGCTCATGGTATTATTTTTGATTGGGCGGAATATGATGGTATTGGTAGATATTTCGAGAAAAGATTTATGTACACGGAGCTTGACTTCCATTTCGTTACTGGAATGTCGATTGGTAATAAATTCTCACTTATTTTGTAGTGTTGGTCTATAAAGGTAATTGGTGTAAACAAGAAATATAGAATCTATAGGTATACATCATTTCTACCTGTATTTATAACGTTTGCTTATATCGATAGGAATGTTTGATCAGTTGTTATAATTATATTAGGTAAATTATAGATGGATACAAAAAATATGTTAATATTCACTGATGTACATTTAATTACCATAAATAATTTCATTCATTCTGTACTTCAAATTGAGACATCATTAAGCACAGAATCATTGAAAAATTTGTAGATGAATATATAAAAAATATATTAATATTGCTTGATGTATATTCAGTGGCATTAAAACGCAATCGCAAAGGAAGAAGTGTTTAAGATAACTAACAATAATTTAGAAAAACCGTAGATTTTCTAGCATAAATTTTTGTAATATTTTCGTCTGGTAGTTTGGTATTTTAAGATAGTTTTGCATGTTTTTATTATTGAAGAGGAATGTAGACGAGGACATTCAAGTTTGTAATAAGTTTAGCATTAACTAAGTTGAAAATGTGCAATACTTAAATAATGTAGTGATTTACATTTAATCATTATACGTCCCTCTATTTTTGTAAGGTTTTTTGTAAGGATACACCTCATAAAATTGTTTAGAATATTCATAATTACACGTGCAGTTTTAGATACAAATCACTATTATAATTCGCAATGCAACACTTTTCTTGGAAATTTAGATTTATACAAATATGCAGTACATCATCAAACTGAACTATTATCACTTTTTATACTTCATTTATTGTATTCCATTTAACTTAGAATGATTGAACAAAAATCGTAACAATTTTCGTAATTACTGCCATAATAACAAACGTATGACAAGTATTTCATTCAACAAAATTAAGCAGGTTTATCGCCAGGAGCCGTTCACAGGAAATAACATTTATTTAATTATTATTATTATTTTTTAAATTAATTAATCAATTTATTTATTTAATATAATTTATCTACTAAATCAAAATGATAATATCATCTCAAGTTTCAGCATTATATGGCTGCCTTTTTTTACTATTGTATTTCTAAATATGTGGTCTTCTAAATTGCATTAGTACCGATGGAAATTATATTGTTCAGTAAATATTAACACTAGAACTACCGACAGGTTTTGATACTATTTAGATAGTATATGTTAGACAGATTATGAACACGCATATGGTTGAATAGACATTGAATAAAGATATGTAATTGCCATTTTGCATTATTAAAAGTCATCATAGATTGCTGCAGTAATACCTATATGTTAATAACTTTAAAGCAAGAAATCTAAAATCAGTCATTTTGACTGGCTTGGTAGTTCTAGTGTTAATATATGTATTGAAAATGTATTATTTTCTTTGAATTCAAAAACGGACAGACCTTTCCGGTAGACCTATTTACCTATATACAAAACTTTGATTACACGTTATTCATCAGCATAAGGAATAACACTTGCGATCCTGATTCTGAGAATTTGATTCTTCTAAATGACAATATACATCGCATAAACGCTATTCACCGCGTTTCGTTCGGAAGAAACTTCTATTTACGTACAATTATTTCATCGCAGATAACTACCTAATAGATCTATAACCATATTATAGATCTATTAGGTAGTTCGGAAAGTAATTTCGTTTTTTTGGTGAAAATGACAGACGATTTTCTTATAGTGTTTAAATATTTGATTGAATTCGATAAATTCGATCTCTCAGCGATCTCACGAGTTGTAATTCGGCGGTTTGCATCAATCAATGCCTTTATTTTGCCTTCATCAGCTTGCCACTTCATCAACTGGCCTTCCAGAACGTGGTGCACCTTCAGCATCAAAATTGCCTGAACGAAATTTTGCAAACCAGTTTTGGCGTCGACGTTCTGTCAATAAATCTTCTTCATGCACATCGAATAATTTTTCTCTTGTTTGAATAGCATCTTTACCTTTTCGATAGTAAAAAAGTAAAATATACCGAAAATGCTGGTTTCGACTTTCCATATTTGATAGGGCACCAAACAAAAACTATTGCGCACCATCAAACAAACTTTTACACAAACAAGGCTTGCTATATCAGCTGTCAAAATATATAATGATAATGCGGCTTAAGTGTACAAAAATGCGGTGAAAAAGTAATTAAGTCCTCTGTTGGGAAAAAACGAAATGGCTGTCCGTTAAACAACAAATATTATAAACGTTCTTGCCCAAACCGAATTCACCCAAAGAAAAGCGAACTTCGAACCGTAAATCCAATTACCCTCACCTATCGATCCACGAAAACAGAATCGCCCACACGGTTCCGATTTCCCGGCAATTTATTTTGTTCGCGCCATACAGGATACACGCGACTATGAAGAATCACGGCGAGCGTGCTCATCGTACAGATTCAACGTGCTTTATACGTTCCGCAATGAATCTCACCCCCGTGCTCAATTACGGTCCGTCGATAGTCCGCGCAATCTACTCGTTATTAATCGTTCCATCCAGTTGCGCCAATTAAGCGAAACGCTCGCCGTGTTTCACTTAAGTTTTCCTCGCGGCGGATCGCCGACGAGTTAATTTTTCGTTATTTATGGTAGCTGGTAATCGCCATAAGTATTACCAATTACAAGGGCGCGCTATGTTTCCCCGCGAGACGTTCGCCAGATTGGGGGTTGAGAGTGGTATCGCGTGCACGCTCCAGGTTCTAGAAGACGCGTGTATACGACACGCATACGTAATACACGGGTCACAACGGCCAATGACTTCTGTGTACGACCGTTTTCTTTCAACGTTCTTTATGCGAGATTACCGAGCGTGCTTGAACGACGAATTTTTGCTTTCTTTTTTCTTTGATTTTGCTTGGGCGCATTCAGGTATGCTCCTGGAGTACAGTGCGAGCTCGGCTAATCGGTTTAATAGAGAAAGAGAGAGAGGTTGACAATGAATGGAGATGCTGACGAATAAAATGGGACCTCTCGAGGAATGAGTGGAGGGAAACTTCTTTTAGATATTGGAGGTAGTTTTCAAGTCGGCGGATAGGGTGGAAAAATGTATTGCAATCCTCGATAATTCGTAGCTCAAAGAAAGAACTACAATTTTCGATAAGTCGAAGTTCTTGATCATTGAAATTAGTATTTGTTAGTTTAGATTGGTGGTAAATTTTTGATAGTTGGTAGCTCATAAGCTATCAGCTTTCTCCTGTAACATTGGAGTCTTTATGCTAACATTTTTACGTTTACACTGTTTAAATCATTTTAATAAATACTCACCAGCGCACAGTGGTCTAAATCGAGAAACTTAGTGACATTTTGGTATAACTTTTACATCATTGAAGGCATCGAAGTGCAAAAAAAGTTTGCAGCGGTTTACCAGTCCGACGCTCTACCGCAGGACCACCAGAATATTCTACAATGTGTGCCTCCATAATTGCAATGTCTCAGATTTTTTTCAAAATTTTGTATCCGTTAAAATGGGAGTTATTGAGCAAAAACCATATTTTTGTTTTTTCGCTGTAACTACCCTCCCTGTCGAGCTACAGGGTTGAAACTTGGTACGAATTGATTTTTCATTTCTTACAAGTTGAATTTGGTTTAGGGGCACATTTGACCCCCTTATCCGGCTATAGCCTTTGCAGTGCAGAATATTAACACTTAATCATTTTAAATGGTGTATAATTTTTTTTATTTAACAAAATGTTACTTTACTTTTGCAGGTAATTTTAAATAAATTTTTATTAATTATATGTAAATTTTTACATCCTTTACTATCTACGTCCAGAAGCAGTCTGGGGCTTGCTGTTTTCAACAGCGTTACTAAGAGGTTAATAAATAAACTATCGAGTTAACATTAACAAAAGACGTGTAGCTAATCGATACTCAAAATGAACACGCAAACGTTACACACATTAACTCTACAACCACACAACCCCTCATGTTACATACATTACAATACTACACTTTATTGTTATTTTTTTTTAAAAAAGCGTCTCGGACAAAAGAGTCCCGACGATGAATGCAACCATCTATGTATGTATACGCACAGCGACGCGGGCCGGCTTTAAACAATACTAATTTGTGAAATAGGACAAAGTATGAACTAATTCTTGCAGAATTAAATAGGAGAAAATATTCCAGTAGGTTAGAATGTGGGACTTTTTGAGACGCAAAAAATGTTCCATGTCAAATGTTAAGAATATTAAAAACTTTCTTTACTGCATTCCCTGTGACACTTTTAATACATTAAGAATAGTAATTTTAATTGACAGCGGTAATTTGTAACTTAAAGATATACTTTTCATTTAAAAAGAATTTGAGGGAAATTGTGAAAAAGAATCGTAGGAGCCTCTTAAAGAAAACGAGCAATTTTTTCCATGAAAAATGCTGTCTTCAAAACTTTCAACCTTAACCGTCTGTTACAGGTACGGTTGTTATTCAATTTTATTCATTTTCCCGTTTTCGAGGTCCATGGACATTAGGGAAGCAAAGATCATTGATTAGACATCGATACTAGAAACATGACTTTTTGGCTAAATGTTGCTAAATTCCGTATTTTAGACCACTGTGCAACGGTACGGAAAGAAAGCAATGCAACTTACACACATTTATGACAAAACGTTGATTTAGAGAGATAAAAACTTCGATTTGAAGATATTTATCTTCTTTGAAATCGAGTTACAGTGGTGAAATGACGCATCGTGTTAAAGGAACTTTCTGTTTCGTATTGTATTAGTATTAGGTTGTAACATGTGAAATGTCACATTTACATTTATGAATATTCTAAACCTTATTCTCAATAAATATTGTAGTCTTCGTATACGTTTATACACGTGTACAGCACCTTTGGAAATCTTTTGGACTGGAAATATAAAATTGATAAGTCTGCATGGTCTCGTGCTGTAAATTGCTGTTGATTTATATTTATTAAAATATTGACAATAAGTATTAACCATTAGTGCGTCCGAGGGGAGAAACGTTTGAGGGTTGGACCTCTTGGGGTTCGAAGCGATTTGGTGTAATAGTAGCGAATCTAAGATGGTCATGGCTACATTATAAATAATTTAATGTATTTTTATGCACAATATCATTTTTAGAATGTTGAAATAAATTCTATTATTAACTGCCGATTTTTACTTTGAAAAATTCGAGCTTCATTTTGTAAAGTATTAACGTACAAAGTATTAATGATGATTTTAGATGTTGAAGTTTATCCTATTTAAAGTTCAAAGGTATTTTCTTTAATTAAGAAATCTTAATTGTAAGTGATTGGGAAATAAGTTAATCTTATGTTACTTTAATTTAAAAATGTGTAATAGGTTTTCTAATCGTAATTCATTTCTGATAAATTCAAAGACCTATAAGTATGCAATAGTGAATTATGAAAAATATAACGATAATGATTTTGATACCATATGAAAGCACCTTTTAATATCATTAGAACTAATGAAAGTACTGTTTTCCATCGTTCTTTTTATTCAGGTTCACCCTGTATATTTTGATTTCCTTTGCTTCGAGTCTTATGAGATCGTCGCGTTACCACTGTTTCCGGCTATTAATCATTCAATCGATTGTTAACACTTTCAGTGCGTGGATAGTAGTAATATTACGAATACATTTAAATCGGTTGAACATAAATCACCGACAGGTAGGATATATGATCGATACGTACATACATACGTGATTCGTGATTCTATTGCTTGCTAACCAGCTATATTGCAGATCTCAATTTATCTTGTCCTACGGATTTCATTCATTTCTTCGCCAAGTAGTAACATTTAATCTTCAACGTCTTATTCCCAAATCCCTCGAATACCTTTTATTCCCTCCATTAATTTACTGTTCACGCATTTCATTTATCTTTTGTACATTTCGCGTGAAATTCGCGTTACCGATAAGTATTGATGCATATCTACCGATTGTCTCGTTGTCACACTGTTTGGGGAATTATATTGAACAAATAATTGTCACATGACCGCAGATCCCTCTATCAATGTTTATACGCACCTATAGCAAAACGAAGCTGTACTGTTGCGATACTGATATCGCAAGTTCAATGCAGAATGATTTTTAAAAGATAAAAAGAAAGTAACGTTCTTCACCTTTATTATCAACATCTTTAAACGTGTTCGTTACCCACCCTGTATTGTAAATTACCACCCATTGCAACATTTTTCATTTTACTTTTTCAACCATATCCTTATTCCCATTTCTTTCATTTTACTTTTTCAACCATATTCCTTACTCTCATCCCTTTCATTTTATTTTTTCAACCATATTCCTTACTTCCATTCCTTTCATTTAACTTTTTCAACCATATTCCTTACTCTCATTCCTTTCATTTTACTTTTTCAACCATATTCCTTACTCTCATTCCTTTTATTTTATTTTTTCAACCATATTCCTTACTCTCATTCCTTTCATTTTACTTTTTCAACCATATTCCTTACTCTCATTCCTTTTATTTTATTTTTTCAACCATATTCCTTACTCTCATTCCTTTCATTTTACTTTTTCAACCATATTCCTTACTCTCATTCCTTTCATTTTACTTTTCCAACCATATTTCGTACTCCCATTCCTTTCATTTCAATTTCCGCCCCTTTTCCTTGCATTACCACAAGAAATATCACGGGCTGACCGGCGAATACGGCCCTGAAATACACGCACCTACTATGCGTACAGTGCGAACGCATTGCCAGTTTATTTTCGAGGGAGATACAGGGCCCCCATGGACTCGATGCGGCTGAAATACGATGCGTTACGCACGATAATGCGTCTTAAAAGAGCAAGACGATTTCTCTCCCTTTTCGCCGCGGGACCACACCCTTGGCGAACCGTATACCGGGTGTCCCCGGGAGCGTAACGACATAATTGCAATACGGTGAACGATTATCGGCGAGGCATTAATAACGAGCAAAACGGGACCATTATTAACCGTGCAGGCTCTGCCGCGGCGGGGAAAAATACGATTGGTCGATTGGCCATTGCACTCGATAATACGTCCCTGGACAGGATCGCTCTTTGCCTTGCACTCTTGGTCCCTTTTTTTCCCCCCTCGTATATCTATTTTTCTTGATTCCTCTCTCGGTCTGCGGCCACTCCTTTCTCTCAATAACATCGTATCCAGGCGACCTGGAGACCCTCCGCGTTAACTAGAGATGGACGTAACACTTTTTAATTGGCATCGCGGTGTCAGAATATGAACGGGAATAATTATTATAATATAGCGAGCTTGGATAACATGTCTTTCTTTCTTTCGATTTGCACCTTTCGCTGTTGAGAGCGTGTTACATGCACACGCCTCTGGATACTCGGCAACTGTTTATGCTAATAGTTTATATAAAAGTTCTCTGGCGCAATATATTTAAGAAAATAAAGAGTTATTTATGTAAATTAAACATTGGGTGATTGAACAGAGTATCGTAAGTGTTTCGACGTATGGTAGCTGTTAAATATTAATGAAACCTGTACCGCATTGTGCATCGGGGACAGTTTCATTCTATATGGTACCGAGGCGAAGGGGTTAAGTGTAATATAGTGGTTCACAAGTTTCCTCGCGTGTAAGTATTCCTTTGGCAACATTTTTCCTTTTATTTATTGAAAAGCTCTCATTCCTGCTTAAAAATCAACGCCGAGTTAACGCGACATTTCATTCGCAATTTTCTTCTCTTTCCAACATTACCTTTTACTATTAAATTATTTTTCCCAATACTGTGGTTACAGAATGGAATTGCAGACACTCGCTTGATATTTCCTTCGTCACCCTTTCTTCCAACTAGGTTTTATAAAGCGTGCAGAAATGAAAGTAGTTTTACATACTTGGATATACGTTTTCTTTTTAATCATGGAAACTTTGTTCTACCTCTGCTTTATATAGAGAGCTCCTCTAACCCGTCTGCCACAATAATAAATTTGTTTCTTTTGCACCTTGATAAAATAACAATTACGAGTTATAGCGCGTCGAAACATCGCATTATTTCACTGGTTAGTTCTCAACGGGTTAAAAAGTGTTCGCAATTATTTTATTCCGTCTGCGATACAACCGGCACTCGTTGTTCGCCCGGTATCGATACCAAGTATATGTGCATTATAATCAGGAGAAGGAATTGAATTATCCGGGTAATTGGTATTTAGATTCCCTCGTGGAACGACATCACGCACGTTTGCACGGCCCGCGGCACGGCTCCCGTCCATCTTTTCCGAGAAAATCATCTCACCTGACTGCTTTCGACTGTTGTACACGGAATTCTTCCTGCGTGGAACGAAAGTGAGTGATACAGATGAAACACGACGTACCGCGAGCGGCCTCGCGTGCGTCTCACCTTGAGGAATGCTTTTTTAGCGAGCTGTTTAAATGAAACGATTATTTTTAGCCTGGCGCCCGTTGTTGCTCGTGTTAAGATGTGGTCGTAACCTGTGGTATTTCTGTGGTTTCTGCTGTTTCTTTCTTTTTTCTTCTTTCTACGTTGAGCAGGTTCTAGTTGATGGCGATTGTTGACCCTCTCAGATACCGGAGATTATTGAATGGAAATTTAATTAGGGTGTTCGAATGAATAGAAGTATTTGTACGTTGTATGCTGTAGGGGAGACTGTGAATTGCCTTTTAAGCATTATTTATAGCCTTTGAGACGCTAAAAATGTTTGAATTCAATTAATAAGACTGAAAGGGAACGTTCTTTATTTTTGACAGGGTAAGTAGCGTTGAAACGACAAGTTCAATTTTTGTTTCCCTGTTCTGTTACTAATTCTGTAATGTATTTCATTTATAAGTTGACGCTGGCGATTGTTTTTTGGGATGGTCTTAACTTCACAAGAATTGATTAATGTGCAAAGAAGATAGGTATATTGCAAGTGTTTGAGCGTTTTACTTTAGCGTAGTATGTCTAGTTAAATGGTCTCGCGAGATCGATTTAAGTGTTTGCAACCTTGAATGGACTTATATCACGGGTCGTTGAACTTCTGTGTTAGAAGTCGATCTTACAGTACAGAATGAAAATTGAATGTCTAATACATGAGGACGTTTATTTAATTGTATAAATGAAATAAAACATAGATATTGTTTAATGTTTTAACAATTAATTATAACACATTAGTAACGAACTCCATTATTTCTTAGAACGCACTCAAATTTCTTTAATACAGGTACATATGTATTATACATATAATTATCGTCAGGTGTAGTCATTATTCAAAGCAGAGATGTTAATAAGCTTACACGAAAATTATTTCCAGAACAATATCGATGCCAATTCACTATCTCCATTTATTATTTACAAATCAATTTTTCGCACAAGTGCTGCTTCTTTCCACAAATTGCACAAAATGAGAGAATCCATCCGACCGATATAAAACAACAAAAGAAAAAAGAGCGAAAGCGATGAGATAAGATTCAACTTCTTCGCCGTCTTGTAACTTATAACTCATAATCTATGTCCCATCGATAAGACAGGTTATCAACGCCAGGGCCATTGACGTTTCGATAATTTATCTAAAATACGAAAGTCGTTTTATATCGCGAATATCAGCCCTGATTGTGCACATACAATTACATCGACTGGTACCTCGACTCTTGATGCATCTCAGGTACGTCGAGTTATTGTAGAGACACTTGTGATTCGATGTAAATAGTATGTATCTCAGAGTGCAACAAATGTAATTCAATTATCTTGAGACGGTTATTATTCTAGGCCGTCGATAGTTACCTGTTCAACGCAATAAATGAATAACTTCTCGTGCAATTTGTTCATAAAATTTCGATATGCTAGAGCACTATTCTGGATTTTCGGTGTGCGCCTATATTTTACGCACTTAGAAACCGGTATGATTTTGCTTGGCCAGTCGTAACCCTTGCCTTTGGCCACGAGACGATGAAAGCGGAAGAACGCGTTATGGCGATGCATTTTAAGAGGCGCCCAAATTAAAGGAGCCGGTTTCATGATCGGTCCTTGGCTTCTGTGAACGGTGCAGGGCCACGTGAATTTTTCCCTTCACGGATCTCTCCTGTAGGTCCTTCTCTTCATTATTGATTTTGAAATTTATGAGCGGGTTGTAATTGTTCAGGTATAGGGGAGATTGGGCAAAAATGGTTTTGGAGGACACTGCGATTGTTTAGTGATTTATTTTCCCGAGCAGAATAGAGTATGCACGCGTGTATACGTGAAAGATGTCGCGTACACCTTATCTTGGTCTCTTAATTTGTTATCTAATTGTGGTTCAGTTAGATTGGGTATATATATGGAAGTAGCTATTCAGTTTCCAAGCTTATTACGGTTTATTATATTGATTTTGTAATGGGATTTTGCGTATCAGGGAGTCTGTTTTATTTTGTAAGTAACGTGGATCTAGAAAACGACTATTGTTGTTCGAAACTGTTAGTAACATTCAAGTATACAATTCAACGATGGCGACTCAGCATTTTCGAGAACTTTGCGAACCATAGAAGCGTAATTCACCAACCTATTTACTACTTAAAATTTTTGCAATAAGAGACACGATAATTTGTTTCCATAAATCCTCTTTATTTTTCACTTATCATCTTATCTTCCTATTTATAGACATTTTACCTGACTTGCATTTACTTTACCACCATTCCATGATAGTAGCAACAAACTATCCAACGTGGCCTATGTCTTAGCATTAACCCCTATGTTATCAACCAAAATGGAGTACAAGTTCGAAGCTTAGTTATTCAAATTGTTTTGCATAAATTTGTTTTCACAAAACGTGAGTTTACGTGAAATTGTTCAAAGAATCGAGTTCTAGAGCGGTTTCGCGATATTTTATCAAGAACCTAGAAAAATTATTCAAGAAAATATAGAAATGGGTACCCGGTTGCCAACATAAGTGTTAAGACACAACTATCATCCCTGCAATTTACTCGAGTCTAAACTCTCTTTTGAATGCTTCCACGATATCAGAAAAATTGTAGAAAATCCCGCTTATGCCCAGCAGCGGTTCGCGAATTTTCGACAGGCGATTCTCGAGACCTTAAGCCGCGCCTATAAATGATATTGCCATCGATGACACACGTTATTAAGTACGAAGATAAATAACCAGACACGTACTTAGCTGCAGGTATACAGATTATTTCGTTGTCTTGGATCAGTCTGTACCACGATGTTTGCGCGTACCGTCTCTCTCCGCTCCACTGACATGAATTATCTTTATTGCTCTTCTCGTTCTCCTTGCACACCGGGCAACCACGACACGGACTGTTCGTGTGACGATCAACGAGCAACGATATCTCCAAGTCTTACGACGGTGATATCGTTCCTCTCGTCTGCTCAGGGCTACACCCTTTTCCTTCGGATCTTTCGAACGGGGTTAAGAATTCCGACTCCGTTGATCCCTCGTTCACAGAGAAACGACTGTCCGTTTGTCGACCGAACAATTGGAGCAGCTAGAAGTTTAGAGTTTTAGAGGAAAACGAAGCGTCCCTGCCTTGCGGTATATTGGGCTGTAACTTCGAGGGGCGTGATTTAAGGGCAAGTAACGTTTCAGGGAATATATGACTTTGGGTTGTAGACGGTGCTGTGCTTGACAATTCGTTTCGAAGATGAACACCAGTGTGGGGTCTTTTGTTGCAAGAGTATTTAACGTGGTAAAAATCTTGGAATCATATGCGTACATGTGTACATTATATGTATGTAGGTTTGGGGGGTGTTAATTACTCTTGACGAAAATTGCTTTCAAAATTTTTTCGGGGCATCCCCCAGAATAGTTCTAATTGATAAAAAAGTAGTTTGTGACAAATTTGAACTCGATCGGTTAACGGGAAACCGTGCCCCTGAGCCATTAAACAGTAAAATAATTAATGAAATGCTCGTAGAATCGATTTCTTCCGATTATCTTCTAAAGTATTGACTATATCGAAAAGTATATTAGACAAAACTTATAGATCTACATAGGACGCGTCATTTATGTGCTATTCATTTTTGTTGTACAACAAACGATTCTCGAAAAAAAAGAAAAAGCCTAAAAAAAAAATGTTTTTCTCAATGTGATCTGATTATTTTTTTTATGAATGGAGGCTCAAAAATACGTATTTCTTATTTTGAACCTTCAAGCTCACTTTTTTTTAATTATATATATAATTTCTGTTTTTAATTTCGTAGATTTTATTTCTTACAAGTTAAAAATTGTTTCAAGTGGATATATTGAACAACTCCTTGGAGTACCTGCATCAAAATCCGAGACCCTATTTGCAAATCGCTTGTTGATTGGTGTCACCAAGATTATGTAAAAGGGTTAGCGTTTGATACGATTGCGGTAAATACGAGGCGATTGATAATATACATAACTACATATTCACGATGTATCGTTGTGTACCAAGTACAAAAAATTATTTTGTTTCGGTTATGTGAAACCAGTTTCCGTTTTACTTTACCAGAAAGTGTGAAAAAATTATTCCGTTGTGCAAAATGTCTGGATCCGTCCAGATTTTGTTGTTTGCCAATTTCTAAGGCATTTGGCATCCACTCGACCAACCAAGAATAGTTCCTCTTCTTGAAGTTTTATCTGGGTCAATGCGTCTATTTGTTTCCCAGGTTCTCCTCGTCTCCATTGTAAGGCAACACCTCTGACAAAAGGGGTTTACGATGGATAAAGGTTTTGCTTTATATTATATAAAAAAAAGAAAGAAAAAATACGTATCATCGATTGGCAGCCGATGCTCCGATCAACTATTTGCAGAGTATTAAATATCCAATGATTTCTGTACCTCTGTGTTTCCGTTATTTTTTCCATCATTAGGAGCCTTTATTAGGTCAGTTGACGCGCTAAATAGGTTCAATCAAAACAGGGCGAAGGGGAATGGACCAGAAAATCAGGCTTAATGAATATTAATGAATCTTTGCGTTCGCTGATTTAAGTACCAATGAAGAAAAGTTTAAACAGCTTATCGAGTGTCCAGGCTTGATATTGTTCAGGAAACTTCGAAAGGAAACAGTTTAATAATACCTAGGTACTTGTCCCAATATAATAGTTAAGGAGAAAAAATTGCAAAGATTTTTCTACTCTATGTAAGCACAGTATCTCAGTCACACGCAGAAATTGCGATTAATCTAAAACTAGACGTATTGCGAATGTTTTCAACCTTATCTTTGTTGTGACTTGTATTTAGGTTAACTCTTATCGTGCACCTATTTCGATAAGGTGTAGAAATGAATGAAACACTATTTATAGTGGAATTCTGTTATCGACGATGGCATAATTTAGATTTGACATTTATCTGTTTTCAATATTTTTTTACGATTAATAAGCCTCTCTGTAACAATATTGTTCAAAATTATCATCGCAATTATCATGTCAAATTGTATAATGATAATCCAATTGGTTTGAAATGATATGTAGTAACCATATCGAGTTCAAAACGAGAGGGAAATATTCAAACGATATGATCTTGGTGCAAGATCGATTATTATATAGATAATCTGAGAATGTAAGTGAAAAAAGAAAGAAACGAAATAAATATATACAGACTGTCACATGAATATTCCCACCCTGACTATCTATACAAGAGATTTGTTGAAAATGAGTGTTTAATGTGTACTGGGTGTACGAATATGGGACTGAACATTGAACATACAATAAGGAGGAAAAATGAATCAATCACAGAACTTTTTGACAAGTTGTTGCTATAAAATAAACTTAAGGAAATAAAAATTAATTCCGAACGAATTCATTGTCGTGAAAAATGTTTTTCTTTGGCTGCAATACAGTGGATGCTCAAATTATTATAGAGGCACTTGAAATAACTGTTTGACTTCACACTAAAATCAATGCATTTTTTAATGTAAACTAAAAAAATAAATGACAGAACAAACCCAAAAACTGTTCTCAATTCTTTACAGAAAAAAGTCAAGATTCTCGATTGGCCTCGGATTTCTCTATATCACAACTCAAACGAAATTGTTTAAATAATTGAAAAGGGAACTTTCAAAGAAACTGATTACACACAAGGAACAATTAATTGCCCGTGTAATTGCAATATTGCACGGGAATGATATACAGTAAAAATAACCTGTATAAAATGTATCGAAAGTATGCCAAAATGTATTAAAGCAGCATTTTAACAACGTTATCTTTTATAATTTCTTTAAAAAATTAAAATTTTCTCACGTACTTTTAATGAAGATTAATCAAATCAAGACACTCAAATAAAAACATTAAGATTATTCTTGATCCTACGATTTTATCTTAATGCAAGCATAGAAATGACCGCCCTAATAATTTGAGCACCCAGTGTACAACTAGTATAACATACAATTAGTATAACCATACTATGCACAGCATATAGTATATAGTATTGTATAAAATGTACTATGTATGGGATCAGTTTTGTACCATGGTATCGTGTATTAAGATTCATAATTTTCATTCTACCTTAATATCTTGTCCACAAGGTTTTGAGTTTGTAACAGCCCTAATTCGTCTCGACATACTGTATAATAAGTTGAAGAAAGTGATGTAGAAAGAGGGCCTAATATTAGTGACGTAAGTATTAGGTTGTTACAGATGAAATGTCCGAATTCTTATCAGGACCATAAATGCTGATAATCTTGCGTAAATAACTTTTATTACTTAAAGTACGATTCACTAGATTTAATATGCTTAGACTATCGTACAGCAAAGTTATTTATACCTCATTGAATGGTCCCTGTTTTTGAACAGGAGTAAGCTTTCGAAAGTATTTCCTGCACCGTTTTCATTAATTACTTTTCAGGTAAATGTTTGCACGTTTCCCAAAAACCGTGTCGATAATATGAGTAGCTTCTTATGCCTAACTTTAAATTTATACTTGAATAGCCCCCAAGTTTGGTAGCAATTCATAATTCGTTTCGATAAACAATCTTTCACTCTGAAACAGCAGAGTTCAGGAACCATTCGCCATGTTGTATTCGTCCAGTTTTAAGTTCCAAATGGACGAATAATTAGTTTCCTTTCTGGTTACATTAATCGTAGCACAGGACGAGATAGAAGTACAAAAACTCAACAAATTAATTGAATCTGGCGCGGTACAACATGCAAAATCGCGAGGCAAAGGGTTAAAACTTGCTGCAATTTGTTTACCTTCACTCATAAATATTAAACATCACCGGTCCACTATTATATCTTCATCTCCCACAATGTTCACATCTTCTTCCACGTTAGAAACTACATCTCCCTATACATCTAAACTCCCTAAGACCGGCGTGTCGAAAGGACCACATCTCAGGACACTGATGTCTTCCACACGTTCATTTCCTAGGTCTTCCTGGTATCCCCGGAAGGCAGGGGTACCTTCCGGCTGCCTTTACGCCTCATTTCATTATTTGCGACCCGAGATGGCCTGGTGCTTTCTCTCTTTGTCTCGTTCGAGAAACGGTGTTTCCTAGGTGTCTGCGTACCTGTGTTGGCGTAGGTCGTGTACAGTTAAGCCGCGATTACGAACGCGTAGGCGTTTCGGACTGGCGCGATAAGATCGATGAAATCGAACGATAAGATCGATAGGTGTACCGTTCCTGAATAGCAGGAATCGAGCGAGCGCATAATTTAATAATATTACGTCCCCCGTTGATTTACGATCGAAATGGCCGCGACGATATCCTTTTTGCGAGCAGCTTTTTGGTACCGATTTCGTTCGGACGTGTCCTCGTACATATCAATCGAAAGATAAATCTTTCGGTTACCTGGTCGGCGGTAAACATATTTTTTTCGATAAACTAGAAACGCGAGCGTGGCGTGCGTGCACCGTGATTGCAGTTTTTCGCTCGATTCTTTCGGCGAATAGGACTTCGAGTTTGTAACATTGCACGAGTGTGCAACTTGTTACCGGTTCATGTTTGACAATCTTGTCTATATTAATTTGGAGGTATTGGCGGGTGGCTAGACATTGTGGTTTATTTAATTGTTTTATCGTTATCACTGTGTTAGCGACAACTCATTTTTATGAAAGGAAAGGGACCGAGTAGCGAAGTGCTATGCATTCGGTGAGGGTTTTATGATAGGGACTTAGGGTGTTTTGCAAATGGGCAATCTGGACGACAGACGATGGCTGGTGGCCCGACGATTCAACTATCCAATGTCCAAGGATTGACTGTTTATTAGGGGTGTTTTGAAAGCGAATGAATGAGACCGAAGATCCTGTTGACCGATGATGGCTGGCAACAATCCGGTGTCGAGGGATTGTTTATTAGAGTGTCGAGTAAAAGACCAAATTTGGCAATCGGCGTGTCGCCGTATTACCAAGGAATAGGGACTCTGTTCCTGGATGATCTGGCCACGGAGTGGGGAAGGTTTTGCCCTTTGGTAAAAGAACTGTGATTCACCACTCAATCCTTACCCTAGAACTGACGGGGAAAGATCTACCTCTCTTACGCCTTCCTTTGAATACCAAATTCTTAACAACTTTATACGATACGAATTATTGTATTGGTCATTCTCATTCTGTATTATCAATAGGATTACGGCTAAGAGACCTGGAAAAGAAATGAAAACGGGTAGAGAGCAAGAAAAGAAAGAAGTAAACAAAGATATAAGACAGAATTAGGAAAACCCAAATATAAGAAAGCTTTAAGTTACGGAAAGCAATAAAGACAAAGAAAGAAGTTAGAAAGGACATTTGGAATCAAGCTGGTATGAGTTGATGCTCGAACAACGCATCAAGAAGTGTCACTAATTGTAATTGAAAAAAAAAGAATGTACTATCAATAGGTGCTGCTCTTTTAATTAGTCATACAATTATTATCGTATTAATATTAATATTTATTATAATTCGTATATTATTCTGTGCTGCAAACGTTTATCTAACTAATGATATTTAAGAATTGCTGCAAACATTTTCATCGAGTTGATGTTAATTGCCACGCGTCTTTACCTCCCTATGTGTTTCAAATATGACAAATAATTTATTGACCACTCTCAATCGTGATTCGTAAGTGTTCAACACGCTGGATACATACTTCCTTGAATTCCTTTCGCAGGAATAATATTCGTGGATCGCAATAAACAATGTTTTTATTTTTTCCACCTTCTATACGTTATTGATGCGGAATATGTAATTGCAAATTACTTACTTCACTGCTCAGGTGAGAAATCTTTTGTTCACCGTCGGGGCTTAGAAATTTAGATGCCTTTATTCATTAGCGATTCAGTTGACAAAAGAATAACAAACGGTAGTCCCGGACTACAATACACAGTTAAAGCTGCGTTTCGGCGCATCGACGTGAATTGATCAGGAACTCGTGGAAATGGTTAAATATTAAATATAGAAGCCTAAGACCGAAGAGTGTGAATGAATTTTATGGGCATTCTGGTTCGGAAGTACGTTTATTTTACTTCTTTCGAGATTGATGCTTTTCGTGGTTACGGGGGCAAGTAATACGTGCGCTGGCTGTTTTGTAACAAACTAGTATCACGAGAGCCCATAATTTACATAATCAAGCCGTCGTGGAAGATAATCGCAAAAAATCACTGTCGTAATTTTTGCGTTGGAAAAAGCAAGTCAAAAGTATGCATACAGATCTTTGCATAGAAAAAACTTTAAAATAGTTTAAACAGGTTTGAGCTATTTCAAAATTTAAAGGTAGATAATAGCAATTATGTGTAATAACGCTTGGATATATTCACAAATAAATGACAAACCCATTCTAGTCCTCGCAATTATATTTGAAACTATATAAAATATCAATGAGTAAGTACCTACGGTACCAAAGAACGAATATACAAAGAATATGCAAAGAGAGAATAGGCTGGCAATAAAATCGCACCGTAATAAATATTGAATGACTCGCAAGAAATTTTCACAGAGTTCCAAAATCCGCAATATTATCTTGCCGCAGCAAACAGAGAAGTATTTTTATCTACAGTAAAATTGCAGCGAAACGATAAACGCAGCGAATTGCAAAAACGAGTGTAACGCTATATTTGGAAAAAGTCCCACCGCGAGGAGAAATCATCTTTTCCGTTAAATCGGCCAAGAAAGAAAAACCAGCAATCTGCTTCGAATGAATCGCCGCGACCAATTCGATTTTCTTCCCATGAACTTTTTTCGCGAGAAACCGGGGCGCCTGGCGCCATACGATCTTCGCCCCTTTTTTTTCGTTTTTCTTTCTCGGTGACCCACGAAAAATAATTACGTCGGTGCTATCATGCGGATTCCGTTGCCGCCGGATCGAGACAGCGGCCGTCAGAACGATCTGTCGATCCTAACAGAATGCAAGAACTTATCAGTCGTCTTACGAGCAGTTGCTATGCGTTATGGAAGGGGTCCCTGGAGTCACCTACTAGCTCGACCAGTCAGAAGTCAGTGTGTGTAAGCCGGCTGGTCGTGCCGGCTCCTTTTCTGTCTTTGCTCTGCTACACCTTCGTCTTTCGAGCAAAAAAAAATCGTCGCCGTTTGCACGTTCATTCAGTTATACGCTGCGGTTCAATCGCGAGAAGTGTCCGGCCAATAGGCATACAAATTGCGCCGCGAAAAGGATATTTTTTTTTCTAAATACAAGTCTGCCGTACGAGACGAAGCGAACCATGGTGATAGTCCTGTCGAGGGGTCCTCTTGGTGAAGTTCTTTTCCATGTGTATTGGCTGCTCAAGATTCGGACGGTCTCGTGAAAATTTCTTCGTTTGAAAACGCGGTTCGAGATTTATTCGTCGGCGGGGAAAATCACTGGTGGCGGAAATATTGAATTTCGAGGGAGAGACTCGGGGACCAGCGGAGTGAAATTGATTTCCCGATTGTTTTTCTTCAATGGATATTCTGGATACGAAACGTAATTGCAATTAGACGAAGCATTTATGTGATCGAAGGGAAATGAAAGTTTGGAGAGAAATCGTGGATAGTGTTCGCGAGGAATTCTAGAAAATTTCCTTCTAGTGCAGGAGGAATTGTCGAAATGTCCTATTTTCTTCGTCGATGATACAAGGAACAAGTTTCGTGATACGAAGGGAAAAGATAGACATCTGTGAGAGAGAAATACATGCATATATAATATATGTGGGACAATATTTAGAGCAACGTGTCGAGGGAAAAGAATTCTCCCATTTACTTTCGCGGGGACACGTTTAATTACAAGAGACATGACGATTGAAGAAGCCAGGGAGCCCGAGAGCAAGTGGAATTCGTTCTGATATAAAAAGGAGCCACTGTGGGTCATATGAATCGCGTGTTTTGATCAACCTCGCGCGAAATGAGCTCGATAGTGATTTTTACACGTTTCTGAAACTGAACTTTGTCGACTGCACTATTTCAAGCGATAAATAAAGCACTCGCGCTTACCAACAACAAGTTAAAATGAATTTTTCAACCATACGATAGAAATGCCATGGTTGTCGTCTCGTTAACTCAAGATTAACATTGAAAACGAAAACATTTATTGCTTCGCGATAGGCGCAATAAGTAACCGGGGTCTCGGTAAAATATAAAGCACTCGAGAACGAGTTATCGATTTTCGAAAATGTGAGAACAAAGATGCGTGAAACTGGCTGGAAAGTGCACGAAGAATCATCGCCGAAGTTTAACGAAGTTCCCACCTTCTGGCACCCTTTGATTTCAGCAGACAGTATGATTATGACGCACACGGAAGAAGCTTCGACGGCTTTCGAGTCGAAAACGCCGACGGCGCAAATGAATGGGCACTCAGTGGTGAATAAATAATTCTTCTCGATAAAAGTATTAGTTAATTGTTTAATCGTTGCTTTATGCGGGCACGTAGGTTGCGCATAATTTTTGTTTCCATAAATGGTAAAGGGTGAAGCTTCTTATTATTTTGTTCAATCGAAAGCAATCGTTAGGCGTTCGATCGATTGCAATTAAACGAACGAATATTTAACATTCAGCTTGGCGATCGGCTCATTTACAGCTGCATTTGCTGGCTTATCACGGTATATCGTAAAAGATATGTCGAATTGTAGATAAATTTATTTGTTCTGAAATTACACGCATATCTAATAACGAGCACATTTATATTTAGTTTGCTCCCCGTATCGTATCGCGTATGACTTTCAACGTTTTCTCCGCCTCGTGTCGCGTCGATGATTTTAATATCGTGCGTATACATATGTACATATTATACGTACATACATTACACAATCATTCAATGCGGTCCAATTCAATTGGAAGTGCAACAAACGAGTACCGAGAACTCAGCGATCACTGAATGTTCCAAAATGCATTACCACCTTCCTCCATAGTTTGCCCTATAGTCGCAAGAAAAATCAGACGTCGCCTCATTCTCTTATTCGTTCCGTGAATGAAATGAAAAACCTATTCCCTATCTACGGCATTTTAAAGTTACTGTCAAGATCAGTAATGCCATTCGTTCCAACAATTATCTATACTATACTATATACCGAGCGAACTCTTTAAACCTTATGTTAACTGAATTCGTACTATATACCGAGCGAACATGTCTACTCGCCACTGTTGTTATATAAAGGCTGTATGCCGTCAATAAATAAATAAATAAATTATCAATATTATCGTGCGGTACATTGCAGTCAGTTCACGACTGATCCGATCTCTTCGTATCGTCGCCGCGAATCGCGACAAGTTGTTCAAGCACGGCCGATCGTCGCGGAGTTAATCGCGAATCAATGTTTCGGTGGCAATTGTGGCCGATCAGGTTATTCCCCTGCAGTGCGTGCGATGAATGAATTAACGTTTCACCGCAAAAGGAAGGCCGGGGCCGGTGATAATAATGGAAGTTTGCTTCTGGTACACCTTGACACCGAAAATACCGTGAATCGGTGTCCTGTGCGTACACGACTGCATTGCTTGTCTCTCTCTCTCGCCACACGGCCGCATCCGACTGAACCGCATCCTTTCGACGACGCAATAAAGTATTTACGGCGGTATGGACAGTGTTTCTTAGCGCGCAGTATCTGTTGCTCCAAACCACCACGCGTGATTCATGCGAGATTCGCGATGACCGATGAAAATTTCGCCTCCCGCTACGACTCGCGCCGATACGTAACGAGGTTTCCGCAGTTTTCACGTTGGCTCGTAATCTTTGTTAACGCGGTTACGCGGCGTGAATCGGTGGAGGATCGTGGGTGATCTTTGGTGGCCAAGCTTTTTTCTTCACGAGTTTTGGGAGGACGCGAAGTATGATTTCTGTTGTGGATTAGAAGCTTTCCATAGACTTTTGCTTCGAGAGATACTACATTTTTCTGCTTCGTTTATTTTGTATGTTTTGGGGGGGTATTGTTGGTTATATTAATCTCGAGATTGGGTTTAAATGTTAGATAATTTAGTTGATTTTAAATGTAGAATTTAGTTGAGCGGGATGTTTATTGAGGTTTTGCATTCGAGAAGGTGAGCAAGATTTATTAATCCAAATCTAAAATAATTAGTGTAAATTATTACCTTAAACGTTCGTGATTAATCCTCGTGTAAGTTTGAATAAGTTTGAAGGTTTGACTTAAAATATTTTGCATAAATTTTGTTCACAAAACGTGAATTGACGTAGAAGTGTCGAAGGAATGGAGATCCTTAGTGATTTTGCGAAGACCTTGTGAAGAATATACGAAAATTATTGAATTCATTATTATAAACAATCTATTAGAATTCGGGCATCCACGTGTTTCTACCTGCTTGATTTCGCAATATCCTGTAATGATCGTTGAAAATTAACGATCGCAGAATGTGCGCTGATTTGATTCCTATAAAAAGTCTTTCCGAATTTCTCTGACAACAATGCGATGACGTAATCATAGAACTTTCCATGTGGCAGTTAGTCATCGTTTTCCCCGACAGCTGACAATGAATGAATGAATTCTTCTTTTCTTCAAGTGCAGCACTTTGTTCCAGATAGGGTGTAGATTTATTGCCAAGCAAATGCAAGGAATACCGATAACTCCGATAATTTTCTTTTCTCGACTCGGGACGAATCTCGCTTGCAGAACGTTTGAACTTCTAATAATATTTTTCTTCTGTTGTTGCTTCTCTTTAACGAAGTTCTTTTTGAAGCACATCTCTCACGTACAACGGGAAAAAGTTACATTTTATGCGCGAATATATTCGATATTTTATAGATTATTTATCAATCGATATTGAATTATCATCGTCGATATGATTAAACGACCAAATTTAAAACAAAACTCTCCGTTTACGTTTGAAATGGCAAAAACGCTTCGTCAATCACATTCCACGTGTTCGACGCGAAAATTGTTAACAGTGAAAAATGACGTACTAGTGTAATATTTATGGAAAGGCACGTTTAATTAGCAGAACGCGTTTTCTGAGGATTCGTCAATTAAATACTGCAATTAGAAGATAAGTTCTGGTTATTGACCGTTAGCTAATTAATGCACGTGACATTCTCCTTTTCGAGCAATTCAATATTGAGAAGCCGCGGCGATAACCTTGCCGGGTCGTTCGATTGGATATTAATAATTTCACATGATTCGGTGAAAAAAAATAGCCTCGCGAGAAGATGCCAATGTCATCCAAATCAGACATCCTCTTGTCAAGATGGTTCCTCTCGAAGTCTCTGTGACAACATGATTGCTTCACCGTCCTTGCATTCTTCTGAATACAAATTTCCTGACATAATAGTGTTTTCGTATGCACCGGTTGTAATTCTTCTCTTTTCATTCCTATTCGCGGTCCAACGGGACGACTCATTTCTTTTACGCAACGAAACGTACGAAAATCGAATCGGGAATACGAACACCAGTTTGGAAATATCTGATTGTTTTACGCTCGTGAAACTTCCTAATTGATCGTTTCTTATTATTTCTGTCTCCGATGGTTTTAATCAAATTTAATTAAAACACGCTTTTATCAGAATCTTTCTTTTTTATCCATTTTTGCGGTTACATTCTTTTTTCACTTCTTTTCCACGACAATAATTTTCTTACGAAATTATCAGCTGGTCGCTAAGATGTCTCTCGCTCAATATTTGCGGTGTTCTTTATTAGCGTAGTGGCAGCAGTGTTTCGTTTTACATAACGTCGAGTCACATTGTTTACTGCGATTTGGGCGAACAAATATGCCATTGGTGGTTTATTTGTTATTGGCGGATGCGACACGCTTTAACGGGACGCGAGTGAATAAAGTTTGCACTATTGATAGCCTCTAAGCTTTAATCTTTCTCGAGCAAAGGTTTTGCGAAGCTTCACTATAAATATCGATATTTCTCGTACTTACAATTTGCAACAGTGCCATTTCTCTTTAATTGTACCACTGTGGCAGGTGATACATTGAATACACCAGGTCCACGGGAAGTCCGATTTATTCGAACAAATGCCGTTGGAATCGGATTGGTGAGAATTTCGTTGCAATGGAAAATGTATTGAAAGAAAAGTCTTTATCGTGAATTTTTCATTTTTGCCGTCATGCAGACGTACATTTCTACCAAATATCGAAGCAAGGAATATTCGACAGGCGTTAAGCCGGATGCGTCGCCCAATTTTATCACCGAACTTTATCATCTTGACGAATGCGTTGGTGCGTTTTATCACGATTGCGAACAAGATGGCCGTACGCATAAACACGTTGCAGATGTTCCATGATAAAACGCATTAGAATTCTGCTGTTTATGGCTTCGCGTAAATACGAACACGCGTTGTCGAAATGTATTTGCACGGTGTCGCGAGGAGTACGACAGCGATTCGTGCTGAATTCCGCGGGTGCTTTGTCAAGAATTATTTTGACTTGCAGTCGCGATAGTAGCTCGCGTGGGTTACGATATGGAAAGTTAGTAGATGTACTTAGCAAGTGCATATTGCAATGTTTGTTGCGTAAAATGGTATTGCTTATTCATCGATTATGCATTATGTTTATGTTGTTTGTAGTTGGTTGAATAATTGCAAAAATTTATCTCGGTTTCACGTAATCTATACATTGTCAGCGATTTGATTAATTGTTCGTAAACAAGTTCAGTTAAAGAACCAGATTTCTTTCATTGTTTCGTTGAAATTGAATTCCAGTATTTTTTTCAATCTTTTTTATCTAATTCGCTATAAATATGAATATTTTCAGAATTAGATTCTTGTGACACTGAGATGGTATTTTAAAATTTGGGGCTTGCACGTCGAAAAGATAGATATCATTGCAGGTTATTTATCCTAGCAATTTCGAACTTATTGATATTTAGTACACCTTCAAAGCAATTTATTATCCGACTAGCAATTATAATTTTTCACGATTCGCTGCTTGACAGAAGCATTCCTACTTTCAATTATAACGTCGAGGTAGATTCAGGCGAGGGGTGATAAGATTGAAAAATTATTAGTTACTCCTATTTAAAAATTTCCTTCCCCCTAGTTTAGTCGCTCGCTGCATGAACTTTCGCGCAGAGTTCAAGACGATCGTGCAACAAACTGAAAGTCGTACGGCTATTATATGTTCTTAGCAAATAGGGGTATCTAAATTTCTGATTTTACCGTCGACATTGTTGTTTAAACGGCGCACTGAACAGCGTGGCCACTGTCGTTTGAACGCGGGGATTTCGATGGAATCTCCCACGAGACGATATGCTTTATTAAAAAGCTTTCGCGGTAAGACGGCATTCTTCTTATTTTGTTTTGTGAAGGCGTTGCACGGGAAATTGAAAACCTCTCCTGTTGCGTCGAAGTAGGCAAAATTGAGGCATCCACGAAATTAAAAAGCTCTGCTAGAGAAAGTGCAGTAATTGGTGTGGTATTTTTTCGAAAAAAAAGGTAAATTTTTCTAATGAAACAGTTATATGTACAATCACAGATATGGAACATATTTTTCATTGGAATTTACCTATCTTTTATTGAGTTACTTATTTTACTGTAATATTTGCGCCGTTTTGAATTTTATTTATTTCATTTATCGAGGAAAACTGAATACTTAAGAAATTGGCAATCTGTAAATACACAGACATTTTGTAAATTCCCTTTCACAGTTGTCCATTTCCATTAAAATTAGCTCCATTTATGATAATCTGGACAATATGACTGGTTAAATACAAAGTGAACTATACAAAACTTCTGTCGTCTTATAAACTGAAAAAGAATTATCGAAACAAAAACTAATATAAATCGATGCGATAAATATGCCATACAATTGTTAATATATTTATTTACTCCCTGTCGTTTCAATCGAATCTCGGCGCAAAATTCTTTTCGCACAATAGATGAACAAAAAAACCGCCCCTACGCTACTGCAGCCAAAACCAACAGAAACTTAGAACCAAATAAAAACGACGGCCTCTTGCGACACGAATGTTGATCACGATGAAAAGTGTGCTGGAAAGTGTCCACGCCGGCAAGCCGAAGATGTGCATGCACGCGTGCGCGCGTAACGGTAACCGGTTCCTTTTACGAGATTAACGATCACGATTCTCCCGTTTTATTATCGAAAATCCAGCTGTGTATCGCATCGAGCCATGGCGGATATGGCGATCTAATCTACACGGGGACGGTGGTACGGCAGCCGGATTTCTTCGTGGTTCAGCGAGCCTCTGCAGCGAGCGTGCACGTTATAAGGACTCTCGCAGCCTCCTTGCGCGAAACTTCCAAGCTTATCGCTATGGTCCAGCTACGAAACCGGGAAACAAAACGGTCGTTGTGTCCGCCACTTTGCTAAAGTTACTAACAAGCCGTCTAGCGTGTATACGTGTAGGTCCCCCTTTGTGCGCCCCTTCCACGGTTTCGCTGGCCGCGTCGTGGTAGTAAAGGAAAAAAGGTGTACCGACACACCACGGAGTGGAGAGAAAGAGAGAGATTTATCAGCGAACCACCGCGAGACTAGCAACCCGATAGACGCGCAGATAGGCCGTCGTTTAAATAAATTACCGTCCAAAGGCTTGACTGCCCCGAACCTTCCTCCTCTTTTAACTTGGCGGCTTCTTAGGCTTCGCTCCGCTAGGTACTTACCTTCCACCAGTCGCTGCACACCCCTTCGCGTTCCTTGCAGTTTGATCTACTTTCAGCCCGTCAGTCTTCCCCGTTGTTGGATTATCTCCCTGTTAAGCCGTGAGTAATTGATATTAGGCGCGCTTTGCTGGATGTTTGCATGTGGGATGCTGAGTGGCCTGACAATCACGGACGGCCACTGCGATGTTTGCTGCGGCATTCTGTGTACACGTAGGTGTCTGGGAACAGTTTTCTTTGGGATTTTATTTCGCGAGGGTAATACTTTTTGAGGTATCCTTTTGTGGCTCGGCAAGTGGCTGTCCTTTATGCAGCCGTTGAGTTTGGTTTCGAAGAGGGAATTATGTGCCATGATGTAGGGGAGACTGGGGAGGGTCGATACATTTTGAAGAACAAGTGTCGCGTAGGCGGAAGTAAATAGTATTTTAATGACCCATTTGCACATTTAGGTTCAACGTTATATTTTGAAACGAAAGCATACTTAAAAGTTTTCAACTTATACGAGGAACATGTTAAGAAAATGTTTTTGTAAAAGATGTGAAATGTCTCGATGTCCCCTATGTATTGGAAGCTTGATTGAAAAAGGCAACATTTCTTCTTTTACTGAATTTGGGAAAGCCTCGCATTTTTATCGTTTTTATATTTACTTATTTTATTTGGAATGTGTCATTTTATCAATGCTACATTAACCAGCTGTGGTTCTTGTTTTTTTATTTCGATTTACGACTTCAAGTACAGCGTTTCTAACATCAGGCGAATCGACCTGACTACCCTTAAATATGCATTTAAACGGCACGTATTAACTTATACAAATTTTCGTCACAATTTGTTTGCTACGTACACGTATCAAGCCTTGCTGGAATGTGTGTCTCAAACCACTCCAAACATACAATTTTTGAAGAATAACTGTAATAATATTTAACTTTGAACCGAAATCTCTGAAGATAGAGCTGTGTGCGTAATAGTGGACTTGTTATATTATCATGTAAAGTATTGATATTTCATACAAATTAATACACAGTTACAAAAGATTTATATAAGTTATGTAAAAACATACACCTTGAAGCAAGAAAACGTATTTCCTCAAGTAAAATATTTCAGATCAACAAATTTGTTTAAAACAATCTTTATCTATCGCGACCTGCCAAGAACACTCTATACTACGTATAACACACGATTCGTTTTGGTTTATTATTTAGAAAATATAAAAGTGTATCAAACGTACCCACGTATCAGGTATCCCCTACTTATCATTAAGATGGATAGTTTGATGGTAGATTTTGAGGAGAAACTTATTTATTGCTGGTTTAAATCCTTTCGGACTTTCTTACATAGCTGTGAGTCAACGCAGGTGTATTCCTTCGCACTATATAAATTATCTTTGAGACATCTAATGCAATATAATAATTTTCGTTTTATCAACCTGTTCCTTCTATTTTTCTTTCTTTTTTCTGAAATTGCCGACATTCTGTGACGCTGAATTTGTTGCATATATAACAGTTTTTCGTAACAATCGAGATGCAAACGAGATACGGTTTCGCGTCATTTTGATGCTTCTGCTAAATAAATGCCCCTGTGCCTATTTTACCTGTTATCGCCGTGCCTATTTTTACGTACGTTAAGCATTATTATCAGTTCTTCGGCCTTGGCGTGCAATAAAACACGACAGAGTAGTAACTAGTACGTAGTAGGTAAGCGGAGTTAAGAATTAAACGTCTGCCTGCAACAATTATATCATACGCGTCAATTACAATTTCTTATTCAATATTTATTAAAATATTACATTAAAGGTATTTCTAATTCATTTAGTCGCCTACTATATACGTATAGTCGCAGCGATATATAAATTGACACAATTGCCGTATTTACCT
Organism: Nomada fabriciana; assembly: GCA_907165295.1. Lineage (NCBI taxonomy): Eukaryota > Metazoa > Arthropoda > Insecta > Hymenoptera > Apidae > Nomada > Nomada fabriciana. The sequence continues at coordinate 14,964,251 of OU015694.1, forward strand.
GAAAAACTATCTCAATTAATGTTTGTCATGAAGGAAAGGCACGGAACAAAAAAAGATTCTATAAAACAAAATAAATAATACAATTCGATCTTTCTGGTAGTCGCACATATCAAAGTTCTTTATTTATTTCTTATTTAATACAGCCTCCGTTTATTAGTCACCTGTTGCAATTAACAACAAACAAATGCTCTACAATTTTGCGCAAACGATTATGGAATCTTGCTCATCGGCTCATATCTACTTTATACAATCATATTAAACATTACAATAATCATTGGCGGCGTCAAAATGTATTTTCCACATCTATTTCTTTATTGGGATATTTAATTGCCTTATATACTATGTCCTTCCTCACTAGTAGAGTTTGAAAATCCTTTCTTAATGTATCATCGGACATATACCATGGTGCACATCATAAAAATAACAAGAATTTATTGCTACAGCCATTTTCCAAAAACTTTACATTAAATGCATTAATAAATTCCACCTAATTAACCTGACCAGTTACAACAAAGAAACTCCAAACACGTTTAACTGCATCGCGTCCGCTTAAAATCGTGGTTCCTTCGTCGCATCAAAAGTAACGAGAAACTCTTCGCCTTCGTTTCATAACGTTCTGATAACTGGAAAGACCACGTTAATGTAATCGACGCTGCAGAACGGGTCTCCTCTTTCGGCCAATTAAAACTGCGGCGTTACATTAAAGGCTTCTTTTTCTCCCCTCTGGATTTTCATACCCGAGGAACAAATCCGCCGGAGTCATTGTGCCAAACGCACATATGTTTTCGCCGGTACTCTCTTTTTCGTTCCGTTCAGCGACACGAATTTATAAACACGGGGAACGCTACGGATGCGCGAGGTTATCGCGACGGGATTCACAATAAGCGTCCTTCTGATTGGTTACGTCCGACTGATCATATCTATTTTGCAGTAATTAAAGCGTTAATTACGAACCGTTCTTCTAGCATCGGGAGAAGGTCGATATGTGGAACGCGATAAGTGCCCATCAAACTCTCGAGTGCCATGGAATTTTGTACGAGTGCATACGATAGAGACTCGAGGCGTTCGAGTGGGGAAATGTTTGACTGAAGTGCGATGCAGCAGTGAAATGTAACGCTCGATAATTACCTTTCATTCCAGTTGAATAACAGAATCGTGGAAATCCTACTGGCATTTGTGTAACATCGACCTGATAATTTGAAGATCAACCCCTTGCGTTCAGATTTAATTATGAACAATTGCGCGTTACAGAAGCACTTGATTTTAATTAGCCACTGTATAGAAACTTTTCTGAAGAAAGAAACGTGTTTCATTTTATGATTCGTATACTTCGTAAATGAACAGCATATTATCGATTTGGACAGAATTGTAATTCATTGAGGAGTATGAAAATGACAAACTAAACTAAAAGCGTAATTCAAGGTAGAACTTAAATTAGATATAGCTTAATAGTTTTCAAAGCATTCAAAGCATTCTGGTAAATGGTATCTGCCGTTGGTTACGCTGATTCATTTCACAACACGTATTTCTTTTAGCAAAAATGTATATTGACCGATATTCACACTTAGTCTAGCAAGATAATTATTACGCCGAAGTTTTAAATAGGAACCGTACAAATTTGTTGAATGTTAGAACATGTTAACTGTAGCTTTAGTCGCGTGACGGGTGTAGCTCGTCATTGTGCGGTTTGGCATGAAAAATTCATGAAGAGCTAGGCTCGTCATTGCAGCGGAAAGGGTTAATTTGACGTTGCGTGTAAAATAATGCCTTTTCTAAACAAGATGATAAAAAAGAAACGCCCACAACTTCTAGGGTAATAGACATTATAATAGACATTGATCGTTAAAGGAGTATTCTGAAAGTTATAAACAATTCTTGTTTCGTTTAAAATGTTTTGTTCACTTCGGGAGCTATCGTGGTGCAATTTTTGCGGGGATATTTTTAAGAGTATAACGAACTTTTCAGCAATCAGTGATATAGAAAATTACAAATTTAAAATGATGAAATAACAAATTATTTTTTAACCAGCACGATAGCTCGTGGAGCAGTTCACTCGCTTTAGCAGAAACGAAAAATTATTTCTAACTTTGAGTATATCCTTTTTCGAACTATGTTTATTAGAACTTCTCTTCGTCGTTTGGCGAGTACCATCAACCCTAACAGTGAATATAACACAAACCCTTCCTTATCACCCTCTATAACCGTAATTAATTAATCAGTTACATGCAAACCGGAACTATTTTTTCAATGTTACTTTTGTACCATTACACAGCACGCTTTAAATAGGGAAATTATAAACGGCTACCGTTATTGGAGAGTTTTCAAATATTTATATCAGCTGATACTATACCTGCCATTAGCTTATCGATCACGTTAAACGTACAAATGGCCACTACTTCTTTATACAATTAATACAGTTAGAACATTAATACACCTTGCACAGCAACTAGGAAATTGTACACCAATTGGTAAGGTTAATAATGACCTCAATGCTGTCTCGCCAACAGGAAGTTCACATTCTATTTTACTAGATCATTTGCGAGTCCGAGCCAATTTTTATTCCTTGCGTAAGGTACGGGGCGTCGCGAATTGCAAATATAAAGCGCAACTCTCCCCGCGTTCTCAGCCTTGTGTTATTTTTAATTGGACAGAGTAGGTCAAGGTGCGAGTCTAATGCACGGAACCGACTTGTCAGAATTCTCACCGCTCACATTATTGAACAACATATTGTTTGTTTCGTACATTAATTGCACTATGCGTTAAACGGAACGCGATGTGCCAGGTACGCCAGGAAGCATCAGGAACTTTTCCTGCAGATACATGTATATTCGGTAGAGACGTCGATTTTTTTCTGCCAGTATCATTGGTGCACATATTTCTATAACACGGATGAGTCGAATTCTATTTCAGGTTCGCTTAGGCGATCGAATTCCCGTGGCATACGATATTTTAATAGTTACGTCGATAGGACAGCGCATCGATTATCTAACCCATATCCTTGTAAAAAATCGCCCGTGGCTTGGCAAACGCAATACAATCCTAACGATCTCGTCTGCGGCGATCCGTTATTGCGCGACAACCTGCGACCAGGAAGAACCTTTTCCTTCGCACCTGTGTGTTTACCTAGGCCGATTTGTAGCCGTGTTCTGCCACCGAAAAGTATTTAAACTTATGCTTCGTATTATAGTATCGGTTCATTGATCAAAGTCTTCTGCAATTATTGTGTCGCATTGTAGATCAACCAGTCTTAATTAACGTAAACATTTTTGGATTTATTACGAGGATAGAAGAATGTAAAAAATTATTGCTCGCATCAGGAAGGTAAAACTCAGCTTGTTACGTGTCATCGTGTACCTTGAACAGGTAGTCCTCCTGTTTTTTTTACGTTCTTTTTATTCTTTCTCCTCTTGCATAATATCGAAATCCGGTTTTGTGCAGACCTCAATGTTTATATGTCCCGTGACCATAAAATGCTTCTTGGTCTCTCCCAAAGAACTTTGGTTCTTATGTTTTATGAGAAGAAAAAGGTGTGAAGCTACCTTGAACGTCTACACGTTGACAAGTGCATAGTACCTTTGTACTATATTGTTATATTGTCATATACATATATTTAGTATATTCTTTGTTGAGTTTTAAGTGAATTCGCGGGTCGATTGATACAATTCTCTGAAATTTCTATCAGTTTGCACACCATGCATTACAGAGAATGTAGCAAACAATGTGTATATCGGAACGCGGTCGGGAATACAAATATGCAAGTGGAATAGGGTCGCACGCCGCCAGACGCGACATGATACATACAGCCAAGCGCTACACGTAGTGCATTCTTTTCGTTTTAGAACTCGGAATTAAACTTGATTAAAATCAGGCACTAACATTAATTTACACTGCTGTCAGATTATTGTTTAATAGATTTTACAATTTAATAACAATTTGATACTCTGAAAGTTTGCTTACAATGACTTACATTTTTCCTATTTTAACCGTAATGTTTAGCAGGGTTATCGTATCGATTTTTCTTCGTTTCCTCCACCTTTATTTCACGCCCAAGTTGTTACTAAAACAGCAACAATTTTGTTGCAGTAGTATTAAAATTGGAATAATGATATTAAACTTCTTATTAAAGTGTTTTCAATTTTTATCAGTAAATAAGTTTACAATTGATTAACATTAATAACATTTCTCTCACCTTTACCTTCAATTATTCTACTCGTCAATACTTCTACACATTACTTCCTTGCGGATGCATGTCCACCGAATAATAACTCCGCGAATCATTTGAATTTTCCATAAGCATAAGTTACCCAAGCGCTTTGCGGGCTTCATTATTCCATCGCATTCGGGTACAATAAACTAGGTATGAGTAATTGCAACGTACAGAAAGGTGTTTTGTCCGAAAGCATTAATGACTCGCGGCAACATCGATGCGAGCACGTTTCACTTGCCTCGCTCCGTCCATCTAATCTCTCCGTTTGTAATAAGACGCAGATGCCGGTTGACTCTTATTATTAACCCTTCCGCGACCGGTTGCTTACCTCTGAGTAGACTCCGTCTAGGCAGGCTTGCAATTACTCACCTGCGTATTGGCTTTAAGACGACGATAATAGGCACGGCTTGCTAAGAGGGTCGACAAAATTCCAGAGAAACCGCGAGATAATCGAGAATACATTCTTGAAGAGCTTGAAGCATCTTTCATGTAACGTTAGTTTATACTCACATTTTTTTTTCCTATTTGGAGTTGAATTTAAATTGTTAACTGTAGTTTGCATTCAACATTTATTCAGCTGCGTTATTTCGAGCGGACGCGTAATAGAGTTTTAATGGTCGATGTTTCTGCTCTGTTGAAAGAAATCGTTTGTTGATTTAAAAGTTATTTTGCACGATTTGGGAAAAAAATATCTCAGTTAGTCAATTACGGTGAATCGTATATATGTATCTACATCCCAAAGTTAAACTCAACAGATTTTAAACAGTATTTCCTGCCAAATTCAGTTGTCAATTAATTAATTTTCGCTTCTATTAGTACCTCCCTGGCGACCTGTGCATTCCGTAAAACAGTTCCACCCTTTATTTTTACATTTAACGTGAAGTATTCATAGAGCCACTGTTAACGTACGACATAGCAAATCGTTTTTACAAAAGATTTGGTAGGAAGTTTTTATCAATGGCAAAATTTGTTTGGAACATCTTCAAAGAAAAATACAAAATCATAGAAGCAACAGTAAATGTATCTGTTCAAAGTTTAACGTTTAATGTTTCACGAGTGAAGCGTTTGGACAATTCTCTGGGCGTTTTCTCAAAATTCTCCAGACCATTTAAACGCTTCTCCAAGTAAACAATCGATTGCTTTTTTTAGATAATGTTTTCATCCACCATTAATATGTTATCATGTTCCGCGATATAGATTCGATTCGGGCACTATGCTGAATAAACGCGCCATTGTGTAACACCATGAACTGGTTTTGGCAATAAATTTTCGCTTGCGTGTTAATTGTATGTAGGTCTTGTAGTCTGCAGTAGCACGTGCGTTTACCTAGCACGTACGCAAATTTATCATACCGAATAAACGATGGGCATTATATAATACTATGCTTGCTTTCTTACTAAATCGTGAAATCGGTGTACATTTGTATCTCTCTCCCTCTTTTATGGACTTTTATTCCTCCGTTATTGATGCAGGATTTCTTACAATTAGTGCACTTCGATAGACAATCTAGTGAGTATGAAGCAATGAATGAGTATTTGCGCAAATTAAAATGGGTTCTTTTGTAAGCGATGAAATTGTTTTAACGTGTATAGCGCAGTAGTTATTACAGTTATGTCTACGCCATTTCTAAATATAGTTTTTGTCCCGAAACGACATTTGTTCTAAAGTATCTAAGCCAGGATACAAAATAATTTTATGTTTAACATATGACACAGTCATTCAAAGATTCGTTCACATGTTTTCAAGTTTTAAGATTGATGTTCCCAGCACTATTCTTTGTTGCCTTAGAATGCACTTTGTTTTCCGACACTTTCTTTTATTCGATGAAAATCTTTCGCGTCTGCTTAGACAGCGAGCGAGATTTTATTTCGCGCACGAATGAATTTGTTAGCTCTATATGAACAAATTTATTCAGTCGCTCTATACAGAATTCATTCAGATGCGTACTATCTCATCCGTGACACTTTTTCTCAAAGATGAATCTCAATTATTCTTAACGAAAAAACTGTATTCAATAGACTAGACATTTTTGCTTCCCTTACGATTTAAATAATTCAAGGGAAAAAACACTGAATCTCCTGAAAACCACTGCCAAACGCGCACACGAATATTTATGGGTACCGTATGTATAGGGAATCGAAATGTCTGTTAACACTAAACCTAACGAAGATATAAAAAAGTCATTGTTTTTGTAATTAAACCTAGATAATAGTCAATTTGTTACTGAATGAATTGATAAATGAACAACTTTCATCAAATGAACACACAAAACGCAATATTTTCAATTCCACAATATGGAATTGTCTTTCTTTTCACCTGATTGTATAGATTTGTTAGTGTAAGTAGCATATTTTCTCGACCAGGCAAACAGACCGGTCGCAGTAGGCAGGACAGACAGGCTACTTATATTGCTCAGAGAAGTAAATACTGAAAAGTACATTGCATTCATATTTTAAGGATAGCTGTAAAGTTTGATAGCGACGTGATTACGTTTAACACCAGAACTACCGATACATTTAGGTATTATTCAGATACCATACGATAGACAGATAATGAACACGAAAGTCGATGAATGGACATTAAATAGAGATATAATTGAGCTGCTCTTTAGTCAAATCGATTAACTCCACTTCTTGAAGCTTTTTAAACTGTATTGCCAAAGCGCTTAATTGACTCTTAACTTTCTACATTTAAAATAAATTTCTATATTTTTGTTTTGTGGAGTTAATCGATTTGGCAAGTGAAGCATTCAATTGTCATTCTGTCTTATTAAAACTCATCATAAATTGATACAACGATACCTATATATTAATAACTCTAAAGCAAGAAATCTGAAACAAGTCATTTTGACACCCTTGGTAGTTCTAGTGTTAAATACGTAAAAGTCGTACAAAATTTTGAAAAACGGCCAGTCTGACCGGTAGTGGTAGGTTCTCCTCGAACGATTCTCGTATCGTCGTCGGTTTTTCTCATCCGGTCGGCCACCACGCGTCCAACTCGCAGGATCCAATGTCGTGGGTCGCAGGATCATTCGCCATTAATCTAATGATATCTACCGCGATTACTCCGTTAAGATTCGTTGGTGGTTCTGGAGATTTATCCAATTGGACGCGAGGAATAAATTTTCTCATCGTCGTTCGTTCTGCGCGAGCCAGTACGATTGCATCTGTGCCTCGTAAGTCTCCGTCCAAATAGAGAAGGATATTAATCCTTGTTATGGTGGATCTCGCGTGAGACGACCCGCGAGTCGCGCAATCGTCTCCGTCGAGTGCTTGGAAACCGATACCTGTTCATTATTGAAACGGTAATACGCGTAAGAATGCGTGCCGTGATAGAATTTTCTTCTACACGGACGGGTTCCGTGGCAATTATCGGACACGTTTCGTTGCCGGCTGATTCTTGTTTTCCCTTGCCAGTTTCACGATTTACGACTGGAGCTGGGACGGCTCGAACGGGATGCAAATTAAGGGGGTGCCGTCCACTGTCGTTTATTAATTCAATTACGGGTTTGTTCGTTTGATAAGATGGGCAGGGAAATTGTAGGATATGGGACGTGCAAATGTTGCGTTTCACCTGGATGTACATCGTTGTCGACACACGTGTGCGCAAGTGTGAGTGCGTTTAGCCCCGAGATTCTGATATTTATTCATTTACTCCTGCATTCCGTGCGAAGCTTGTATAGCCTATGATTGTTTCTTTACAAGTGCTCTGATTCGTGTCACGTGGATACTTAGAATGTATTGTAATTTACTTTAAAGCTACTGCATATTTATGGTGGATACGTTCATTGAAATAAATTCTTTTTCTGTCGCAATCGAAATTAGGCACGGTAGGGTTGTGTGAGGTATGACGCGGTTCATGTCAAGCGTCGTTGTGTTCTAAGGTGAGACCTCAGATGGGGCTCGTAACAGTATGAGATCAATTGCACAGTAAAGAGTACTGCAATTTTTCATTTGGCGAAGTTTAATCATTTCGGGCCGAAAAGTTTTGGCCTACAGTTGGATTTAAAGAATCTATTACAGAATTGCGTTCCGCAGCTTATACACAGTATTACACTTTACTCTTTACTCTTTCCAAGTGCAAGGATGAGTGGGTTCGATGCATTGTGTGCCACGGATGGTCTCGCGAGATTTGCACAAATGTCGGAGAGGATGACGAGGATCCTAATTTGCGATTCTCGTTTAACAAATAAGCTGCAGTAAATTTATATGCAAGTTAAAACAAGTTCGTATAAATTCAAATAAGTTGGCATTTGTTAAAATCATGTAAACCGATTTTATTTACTAGCTTTCAAGTAATAGGTATAAACGTTTTAGAATAATACTACGTATTTTGCGTTTTTCTGTTACCCGATATTACCCACACCTGTAGGGTGAATCCACAGGTACAAATATGTATATGCTTGGATACATTCGAAAGATCGAATTTCCCTATGACTCATTTAATTTTCCTCATTTTCTCGTTCTGTAAAGCCCAAGTAATTCTGTAAAGTGCTATTGGGAACGATATATTAGGCACACGGTTTTACGGATATTTATATTTCGTGTAGCAGAGTTTTTTTTTACAGTCGAGCGAAACGGAATGAACGAAATTATAGTCTTATAGGGGTTTAAAAGCTATCGAAGTTCGATATGTCAAGGTTTTGGTTCGGTCTTTAGACTACGGCTATATAATATAGATTATAGAAATTATATAAGTATATTGTTGGTGATATTTATAGATACACGCTTAGTGTTAGTTTAGTGCAAGCAAGTAAAATATTCACTTGTTCAGATCTCTTAACTAAAGAAAAAAATAGTGCAAATGTTGGAAACACGTTGCGTTAGGATAACTGTGGACGGAATTTTGAATCAACCTGTGGCACATTTTGCCAGAAGAATGGAACAATATTTATGGTCGAGTTATAAAACAAAAGTTGACTACTAAAAGAAAATCTAATTATTATTAACGATTTTGGTAAGGATTTGCACAAATTGTTGCAACACGTTTCCTTTTCGACAGAAAATTATGTAAAATATGAAGAAAAATGACTTTCTGTTAAATACAGGGTGTTCCACAGATTTTCGTTCAAATTTTACCAGCGCGCCAAACAGATAAAAGTAAAACCAAAATGTCATCTAACAAAAAATTCATAAACGTTTTACTAAAACATTATGGCGAAAGTTTGAAACGTGAAATGAACGCCGTTCCCATATTTCCATTTCAAAGTGTTACCTGTATTTTCCCTACATTTCCCCATTATCGTTTTACGTTTTATATTATCGTTAGAACTTTTCACTATAGCACTTATGGACCTTTTGCTATATGAAACTTTAATCTTACTTTTAGCTATAAAACGCACCGATAAAGTTTGAACAGAAACACCCGGGACATCTCGTGTATAATCATTTTTAATTATTTTCCATAGACTTCATACATTTCTGTTGCGTGTCTTATGACCTTTGAACGGGGGTGTATTGTAAGATAATCGAATGAGAGGGTAGTTTTCTCTCTATCGATTAGGTATTACTTATTACAATGATTTTGTAGGCGTGTATATGTTAAAAGGTGTTCTGTTTATTAAAAACTGTGCTCTCTCACCCATAGTCTATACAAAAATGCTTTCCTTGGCAAAAGCGTCGGTCGTGAGGACGCCTACGTCACCATGGCCCTTTTTAACCATTTTAGGGTTCGCCCCAAATGAAAGCTACGCTGGACAAAGACGCTGGACAAATGTGCATTTTCAAAATGCACATGGCCCGCCTCGGCCATGGTTACTGTACCTCGAATATTCTAACAGTATGTCCCATCGATAATGAATGAAATGTAACTCGCCTGTACGAATGAAATTAAGGCGCGGGCCGAGGTGAGATCGATCGAGATAGTCGATCGACACCCGTTCCGTACGTGTGTTGCAACGACCTTATCCCGCGCGAGACTTTAAAAATAGCTAGTGGCAGAATTTGTCACCGACTTTCTCTGCTGTCTTAGAAACAGCAGGCATTTACTGGCTTGCATCTTGATGGAACTCGTTGTATTTCCGTTTCTCCTTCCTACTTAACGTACGTCGACTCGTACTGCTCCAATCTTTAAAGATAATCGTTGAAAGACCTATTTGTCTTTTCACTCGTGGAAATTCTCGTAGGTTGCTTGCTGTCTTGTAAGCTGCACGTCGGTATTTGCTGGTACCTTGTCTCTTTCGTCTCTTTCTTTCAATGACATTTTTAGTTAAGCACGAAGGGGTTCGATTTTGGGGCTTTTAATGTACAGAGGTTTTTGTGGCTTTTTTGCTGGACATGTTTCGACATTTTTCGAGATTTATTCATGGTCGAAAAATGTATCGGAACTCGGGACAACGAATTTGTAAAAATTTATTGCCCGGATGTTTCCCTCGTATTATAATTAATTTGCATGAGCAGCTTGTTTCGTTTTTATTGGACAAGTGCCTGGCATATTTTAATACTGTTTAATGTTGATTTACCTATATCAGTCCATTTTGCAAATATTCCTATTGGAATAATCTCCGGATTAATGGAACTAAGTCAATGGTTAGAATACATGTGTGCCCATTGATTCAGGGAAAGTGTTTCCCACTCTTAATTTATTATTTGTCGACGTTTATCGTTCTACTGTGCAAAAATACCGGTTGATTATTTAGAGAAAGCACGTTCGGTACTTCGCGTGATGGTAATAGAACGGGGGGTTGGAATGGATTGTATTTCGTGTATCTTCCACGAAATTCACTTAATTCAACAGAAATGTTATTCCACGATTTCGAAAGTATCTCAAGGCTTTTTTCTATTTTTTCCACCCTGCAGCATCTACAGGAATAAATTTTGTTCATGTGGTGTACTGTAACACTGATGGTACATATTGCACTTTCTTTTGTCCTTACGTATTTTACTAATTTCAAAATATTTTGCAAGGATGATCGTCGAATATTTTTATCTTATCAATATTTGGCACTTACTAAACTGATCACATACTGTACGATGTTCGTAGGAACGGCATATGTTCATACTTGGTATTTGCACGCGTGATACAGCAATGGTTGAACGTACACCATGGCCTGTATCACCTGGCTGAATTTTAATAATAGGAGGTAATATAATTGTGACAGCCTCTTTCCTCTTTGAAACTCGTCACAAAAACTGTCGAGCAATATTTGACTTGCTTTTCAGTCAAAGTAGAAGGTTCCTTATCACCGTGGCCAGTTTAGAAACGATTATTTAATGTCCACAAGGCTCGGTCATACGGTATCAATAGGCTGCGTATCATTCACGTCTGTTTCGTCTTTTGAGAATTCATTGACTTGTGGCAACCGGGTTTGCAAAATTTGGTATAGTCCTTCATATTCACGAAATAATCGTAGATTGGTTATCACCGGGGTTATCTTGGAAATAGTGTTCTGGCTATTTATAGCAGAAATTTTATAACGCCGGTCAAATTCAGACGCAGGTAGCTGAGGACATAGTTCTCGTAATTTTTATCTTCGTCGTTTAAAATTTATCGACTTACGTTTAAATTGAAAGTGTTCAGATTAATATTTCAGACATTTAGAAAAATCCTTTCATACAAATCAGCCATTATTGTGTGCTCTAGCATTAGTTAGCAGTATATTTCATGTACATTGAAACATGACGTTGGTAAAATTTATATTTGGTAGCATGTAAACAAATAGTAACTTGGAGACTTTTTCCTCATGTAAAAACATGAGAAAATTACCATTTATTTTAGGAGTTATGCATGCCTACACATATGTACGTCTAATGATTATTTATCATCGCTTGTAGGATTTCTCAATAGTTGCATACAAATACCTTGCACGCCTGTTGTATATTGCATCAAGTTTGAAATGACACTGGTTTGCATTATACATAGATATACATAGAATGCACGTGACTGTGCATATATGCACATATCTGTTTCACATTCATTGCCAAATGGGATCAACTGATATGCCGTTAACTAATTAAAGTCTGGACTGTCCTTAAAAAAAGGAAAGAAAACGGCGTTAAATTTATAAGAATATTTCGTACCTACCAGATAACTGCGTGCATTCTATCGAATATCTGCGGCAGTACTAAAAATGAAAATGACATGCAACGTCTACCTTAACCTTTCCGTGACTTGTGACACAAATATACAACACTTAGGTGTTCAACGAAAATGTATTTCTGTAGATGGGTGTGTAAAAAAAATTATTCATCTATGAACGGGTTAAAGTGGAACTGAAAAAAGTTAATTTACTAAAATTGAACTGTGTGATACTATTATACCGAAAACGGCTAACAATAAGTATTGGTCCACGGACGTATTGACAAAACTTTGTCAAGTATTCAGAACGTAAGAGGAGAAAGTTTTGGTACTTTACAACATTGCAAATCGTACCTATAATTCGATGCTGCCGTTCAACGACACCTTTATCGGAGCCCTGGCGCTTCTTAATTGATTTTTACGATCTCCACCCCTTCCTGAATGTTAAACGATCTTTTAAATCGCATACAACGTGACAATTTACATCTCGGCTAAATATAAATCGCGACTTTATTTATTCTTGGCAACGAGTTGAATCTCGCCAACATCGAGGCCTCGCATTACAATATTCTCAAGGTGTATCGATGAATATTCAGTTCCATCGATTCAATTGTACACACATTTCTTTCGCTTTTCTTCCTCGCGATGGGAATAGAATCGTGTGTAAAACAGAATAGTAATTTGTTCAATGCAAAATCTGTATCGGGGGAAACTGTAACTCTCGTTAACACTGCTTTCACGTTATATAATAAATTAAATAAGAGATTGTTTATCGAATGCGAATTGATTCATCATGACTGTTTCAGTGCGGTGTACATAACACGAGTCACGTAATGGAAATGAGTCGTATATTTCGCTTGATCGAAGATAAAGCCGCAAACTTTGCCTTCCTGTCACTTTATACATAAGCGAAACAATGCACCTGTGATATGCAGTGATATGCTAGTGATATTGCTTGAATAGTGTACACTGTGCGTTCCTCCCTTTAGATTAATTTAATACTTTACACGTGGAGCGTTAAATATTTGAAAAATTAGTGTTGTTAGATGATGAAGCACATGAAGAATTAATTCAGAAAATATGGAATACAGCGAGGTGTCCTATAACACAAAACCTTCCAACGAACGAATCTTATTAACGAACAGTTTTCCTCATTAAAACAAAACCCTTATAACGAACGAACAGTTCACCAAGAAATCTAGAATCAATGGCTCCCTACCCTCCCCTTCTTTATAATTTTTATAATGCATAATACTTAAATATAATAAATAAACTTTGATATACTTACATTTGCATGCTCCACTCTTTTATCATAGAGTTTTTCGAGTTACACAGATTCGACTATACATTTATCCTAAAACGAATGAATGCTATAACGAATTAGTTTATTGTAGGATAGCCCACCGTATTTAACAGCATTGTAAATTATGAATATTAAACAAAAAGTATTTTACTAAGTTACTATTTAGCATACAAACATTTAATAATCCTCACTGCTGCTGCAGAAAATGTAAAGCATTCAATAGCGTATTTATTATTCAATTGTATCATACATAATGCACTACTATAGTGTTCCAATACAGAGAACCTCAAGTCTCGTTTGCAGTAATGGCGTTGCACTGGTAGGAAATGCATACAAGGTCGTGGATAGATATAAATCTCGTTATATCATTTAACTGTTTTATTGCCATTTCCTTCCACCTCAATCAAATAAGAAATGCAGTCAGCAAGACTCATCTTATTACAGACACAACAATCGTTACAAACGTTACTGCATCAAACGTTTAATATATCTCCCCTTCCCCGCCCCCAAATTGGAACACCTAATTCTCAAACTATTTAATACTATACCGAGCAAACAAATCGACAAGCATTCTTCTTGCGAAAATATTTGCGACGTTGTTGTTCCACGTTTAATACCTCTATTAGTTTCGCACCTTTAATGCTAATTAGCTCCGCTATGAACCTTGCGTTCTTAACGCTTATTAAGTTCATTCCAGATGTGTTTAGCATTTTAATATGTAAAGATATGTCGCCGTTGTGCCGTCACTCGGACGCTTGACTGTGTCAATACCGCACCTGTCAGTTTTGATTAAAAATACGGCAAAAAAAATGGTGCGACGGTTTGTCCAATTATTTAAGTGGAACGATTTTTGCGTTGATTTCAAAGCGCTTCATGGAGGGACGAAATTTTCGAGATGGCGTACGAAATTCTGAATCAAGCAGCATATCTAGAGCTTTGCGATGAAAATTTCGTGGTGCTAGACTTTGACGTTATCGAAACTCGTGATTTAAGGTTGTAACAAAGCTCTATCTGATCTGTGTCTTGGTATATGACATAAGATAGAATTATCGTTCGATCGAGAATAATAATCGGATATTCATCTATTTCTTTTTCCTTTTTTCCTCATTGAATTTAACGTGTAGCACTCGTTGAAACGAACGTCCCGCGTGATCGATAAGACTGCGTACGTGTAATCGTATTTTAGATTAATTATCGCAAGATCGTAAGCAGCGTGTCGTAGCGATGTCGTGAAAGGTTGATTGAAGATCGAAATTCGGTTTCTTCGGCATGAAGTTGTTATCGGTTCTTTGATGGATAGATAATTCTCCGTCGACTAATCATTTTCTTCAAGTGTCTGCAAAACGATAGACGCATTAAATAAAACATTCTGCCCAGTATTATACGTGCATTCTTCTTTAAATGAACAGCTGGCGACTGCGTGCGAGATATTTTCAAGATACCACAGCCGTCATAATTTATAGCAAACGGTCGAAAACTTTTGGTTGATTTTCGGCCGAAAACGATTTCGTTCTCGTCTTATCTGGCGCAAAGATTCTGCTTCGGTCGAATAAAAGGAACTTTCGTAACGATTGATAAATTGGAAATTTAATCGGCCGACAGAAATGAATATCGTCGAGGAGGAAGAATTATTTTCTGCACTCGATTCGAACGACTTACTCGCGGACAACGAATTACGAAGGACGGGAACATAAGGAGATAAAAGAAAGGTTGTTGACTCGGTCGATCGGTGATGCATCGTCGATGGAATGTTTCTCGAGGTGAAAAAATAATGGCGCAGTCGTTGAGCGATAACCCAAGTTGCAGTTTATCGGCGTGTCATGCAATTAGTTTTCGATCGGCGATCGATTAAGTAACTTGGTAAAGTGCAACGCCGATAGGGCGAACAATACGAATGCTCTCGTCGTGAATCCTTTCCTCGTGCGAATAAAAAATAAAAAAATGAGGGGAGATGTGACGACGGATGTCAATTGAACGGTTTGGTCGAATTTATTTTATATTTTTATTGTGGGCGCGAAAACAGTTCATTGAAAGCTAAATTAATAATTTACTATTAGCACTATGGTCCTAGATTCAAATGTATTTTAATAGAAATAAATAGTATAGCTTTGAAAGAGTACAACGTATGATTGAATTTATTTTGTTACCGTTTGTTTTCCAAGCGTGTATTACCCCTATGAAATTGCACAGTCTTCGTTACTTTCATTTTGTAATTTCTCAATGTTTTATCGTCAATTCCTTAGTCCTTATAGATAACTACGAAAGATAATGGTGCTTATTCAGTATTAAGCGTCATACAAGCGCCGATACGATCATAAGTATTACATTGTTTGATATCTCTCAATTAATGCCAGGCTATAGAAATGTTGATCGTTTCTTTAAGATTAGTGATTGTGGTAATAATTCGGAATAACGTGTGAAAGTTTGATAGTTTGTATTTTAAAATGACACTTAAAAATGAAATGGGAGTAAAAAAAATTGCCATAAACGCAATAGAGGAACATCCAATTTATAGATTATGCATACTACGTTTAAAACTGGGTTATTGGACGATCGAAACATTTTTCATTATGTATTTAAATACTCGTAAGTTACCAAACTTTCGGTCAAAAAAATTTCACTTTGAAGTTACTTTTCCTTTAGGTGATTGCTTGAAGAAATTTCGTAACCTTTGGCCGAACATACAAATAGATGTTATAGAAAAACAATTATACACCCTCTGTCCCAAAAATAACCGGAATGGCTCTAGTTTAACGAAATTAGTGGTGCTCTATTCTATTGTTATGCGATTGATTTATGAAGTGTTAACTTTCCTTACCAATCTGTAAAAATGGCATCAGATTTCGTTCAGTAAAAACCAAGATACGACGCATTAAATGACACTAGTTTGTATACATCGGTGGAAAAATGAATAAAGAGCAAAGAATCAACAATATCTGTGTTAAAATCGGTAAAAGTGCTACAGAAACATTCCAAATGCTTAAAATCGCTTATGGAGATATGTAATTGTTTTGTTAGTTCCATTTCCATAAATCTCACTGAAGATATTTTTGTAATTATGACGAAATCACGCACTTTTTCGACATTTTCTTCGGTCATCGTTTCAATTGATCGGCCTGGTCGTTTATCATCATCCACATCCTCCCTGCCTTCTCTGAATCGTCGATGCCACTCAAAAACTTGTGTTTGTGATAAACAATTATCTCCATAAGCGATTTTAAGCATTTGGAACGTTTCTGTAGCACTTTTACCGTTTTTAACACAGATAATGTTGATTCTTTGCTCTTTATTCATTTTTCCACCGATGTATACAAACTAGTGTCACTTAATGCGTCGTATCTTGGCTTTCACTGAACGAAATCTGATGCAATTTTTACAGATTGGTAAGAAAAGTTAACACTTCATAAATCAATCGCAAAACAATAGATAGCACCACTAATTTCGTTAAACTAGAGCCATTTCGGTTATTTTTGGGACAGAGGGTGTATATCCGCTTACTATTCATTTTAGCGATGCCGGCTCAATAAAGTAGACACCAGACGATTTATTTATAGCGGAGCTATTCACGTTTTAATCAAAGATGCAATCATTTTGCGCCTCAGGAATTCTCGCCTGTATATACATATTTTCTTACTGGAGCGCAAAAATAGCATCAGCATGCAACTTTCTAAAATATTCTCCTGACACGCTGTACATTATATATTTACGAATCGTGTCTGTCACCAGTTACAAAATCTAAACAATGCTGTATTACTTTGAGGTCTCTTTTATATTCCCCTGAGGCATCCACCATAAATCCCCGCCATCTTCGCTATTTTCAGCAACACGCCATGCAAAGCTTGATTGGTACACGATAAAATCTCTGCCTTCGGACAATTCCACAATAATTATGCAGTCACTTCTAATCATTTTTATATTTGTCCGAATCAATTTGATACTTTCAACCCTCGAACAATCGATGATCGAAAATCAAAATACATGCCTTCTTCAAAGGTACTATAACGATTTAAAAATAAATACGTCGTTAATTAATATCATACTTTGACTTCGTACTCCCAGGTGGCGTGTAATAGGTTCTTGGAGAAATGATAGCCTTAATTGATACGCGATATTGTAACTCCGACAACTGTTAATTCGTCTCGATTCTGGTGATTCTACCATTCAATTAAATAAAAAGGGAGCTGCGCAGGAAATCTGTACGTTTCTCAGAAATGGAATTCTCTCTTAGGGAATGTCGACGACGCAAAAAGGCAGCAAAAAGGCAGAAAACAATGGAAAAATCTTTAGATTGAGAGGACCGTGGACATACAATTTTCTAACTCGTGACCATCGTGACAATATATATACCGTCGCCCTATACGTGATTTGTTGTTAATCAATTAAAGCAGGATCTCGCGGTTGATTGGCCAGCCTTCTTGCGAGAGCAGAGGCGATAAATCTGTCACGATAAATTGCGAGGCTGCCCTAGCCGTGGGTCAAGTAGTCACGATTTAGACTGTGGTGGTGAATAATCGGGACGGAAATAAAACGTACGCGTTTGTAATGGAACAAGAATAGAGTCCATCCTTTGGATGGCAATTGTATGCGACGCTGCACGACACGAACCACGTGTGCCTACGATAAATTGATACAGTGTCGATTCGTTGCGGATAATTCACGGTCGATATCCTTGAAACCTCCACGAATTGGACCGGACAAAGTGTTTGCACGTAATTGGTTTCTGAGAGTGAAATTGATTTATGCCGCCGCGCCGTTGTGATCACTTTTGCCAGCTGTATAATTAAAAGTTATGGCGATCGAAATTATTGGGGATGAACGGTTGGATTGAAATAATGTTTGAATTCACTTCGCCGGTGTAGCGACGGTGTACGTTTATTTTTCACGGAGTTTGCATCTCGAGGAAGATTCGACTTCGTGGAACAGTGTAATATACACTGATTTCGTTGAAATAATTTTTGGAGAAATTTCTCGTCGTATGGACGAAAAAGATCTGTACAGATTTTTCTTAGGTAAACAATTTTTGTTGAAATGGAGTAACTTTGCTGCAGAAACTGTGATAATCGAATTTGACGATAACAGAGCTTATTAAATGAACCAGTTTCAACGTGATTTTATATATTACGATTGGAATGTGACGGTTGTGTATCGATTGAAAGAATATTGCAAGATAAAATATAATTAATGCGAGCGGGTCACTTCTTTCTAATTGGTACGAATGCTGTCGACAGTATTTGTAAATTCATAAATTGCAATAATCAGTTAACGGAACAAATGGAAGGGCAATGAATATTTATAAATAATTATGAAAACGGATCACGACCAATGCACTGGCTGACAGAATCGACAGAGACGCAATGTGTGAGTGAACATTTTTTAAATAATAACATTTATTTTTATATAAGTCAAGGTATCGAAGTCTAGACACTCGACGTGGACTTTATTTATGACGATGCGGCATTCGAGCGCAATTTTTTTGTGTTTCGGATATCTCAAAGGTCGGCATCGTAGTGTATTAATATCGCTGCTGAATAATAGGAAGTTTCCATTTTAATTTCATAACAGTGAACGCATAAAACGCTACTCATTTAATAAATAGACCCGCGTTACTATCGATATTTAATTAGCTTGCCAAAGTAGCAGTGTTATTATGAATAGCAGAAAAGAATAGAAACAATAAAATTACATAAACGAGTTACCACTGTCTGTAGTATAGTTTATTTTATTCCTCATTGGATCGTATGAAAGTGTATTAAATATTACCATTGGATAATGAACTTGGTAATGGACATTCTAGTCTCTTGCAAAAAAAATACCAAACGATCTATAAATATGATCAATTTTATTCAACTACATTTCCAGGCACTATAAACATCCTCCTTGCTCGAATTAACATTGCGGAAACTTTGGATTCGCTATCCCAGCTTTAAATTATTCAATGAAAACGAGTTACAATAATAGGATTACTTTTTAGAATACCTTCGGGGCATAGTCCGTGATTTCAGTAGCATTGATGTTTGTCGATTACCGTGCAATCAAAGCTTGCACACCTGATATTGCATTTTTCGTTGCTCCGCGAACGGTTTGCACCAACTTCATGAATTGCAAATGGCGAAAATCCGAACACGATTGTTTCCATTGGTTTCAAAGCAATAGACCGACCATACCAATTAGTTATTGCGATGATAATCCCTCGTTACGACCTTGCCCTGTGCTCCTAATCGAAATCGGGGCTATTAATTGGCGAAACGATCGTCCTTATCAGTGAATGGTCTATTCGTTTCTAACGAAGGAAAACAAATCGTGTAGCAGCGTGTCAGATGATAAACCCGGATCAATGTAATCGCAGCCTTAATGAGAATTACGCTGCGTTAGCGCCGCGACATGCTTAAGAAGCACATGATCGACTACTTACTTTATTCTTAACCCGTATACTGTTCTTAATAGCTTAGCAGACGCTTGTACACGCGTAGACCCTTGAAGACGAAACCTGCCGCGAAGAAAGTCGAGGAAAGAAGATGTATTTGAAATCGTTTAATTTAACATTCAGTTCTTGCGTACAGTGTTATAAGTAATTGCAACGAATATAAGGTGCGAGGATTACATTTTTATTGGCTGAGAACGGCTATAATAAATAAATGGTTGATGATTTCTTTGGAAATACGTTGGAAAAATGATATACAGTGCTTCGTACAGAAAAACGAAATAGTCGATGGTTTTAGTTGGGGGGACTATAGAATGCTGGATATTCCATAGAAAATATCACCACTTCCGAAGAATTTGTAACGAAAAGTTTCATGATAATCAGGGGATAATGATCAATCACGGATAACAATTAGTATTACATATAATCGTAACAGAATAGCAATAAGAATTCTTCTGTCAGGCAACCCAGATCTAATATCGAACGAAAATCCAAATCGTGCAAAGTATTATAATTGCCCGCGAGCACGCCAGATCACCTGTTGTTCGAACTTTAAAAAGTAGAAGTCTTCGAAACTTTATATCAACACGTTGGATCACGTTTTCCTTCCACGTAGTTCAGCTTGAAAATAGAGAACGCGTAGGAATATCGGATTGCTGGGCCGTTCATCATCCTCTCGCTCTGGGCTTAATTATTTGCTAATCACGCCGTACCCTCGGTAAATTCCGTTCCGTAGAATGTGTCCAGTGTCGCACGTAAGCCCTTTTTGCACCTCGATGTCTCGTTCCACCCAGGTGCAACGTTCTCCGTTTGCGTGGGCACGTGCACACACACGTGCAACGAGTCCTACGCATGTTTAAATGAACGGTTGACTGGCCTATACGCAGGAAGCCGACGATTACGACCGGGTTCCTGCAATGCAATGGATCGCTGAATATCGCTTCCGAATCGATCTTCGAGTACGCTGAAGAGAAGTCCTCGACGGTGGAAACATTTGAAATTTGAAAAACGATCGTGGCAGCAATTTTCGGACAATCGCTGCGTCGCGCAGTGTTTCGAAACTGAAAAATACTAGGAAAAGAATTTGTTACACACGTAGTCTTTTCACACGTAGAAAAAGAATTTGTTGCTTCTGCATTCTCATGTTAATTTTTTAATTCTACTGCTGTATGTAGTAAAATATTATAAATTTATTTCATATTTTCCTCATAATCAGAAAAACATTGTCTTAATCTCGCGAAAGGGGTCTACAATATTTTGTATTTTTATGTTTCCAGAAAGTAGTTGGCGGTTCAATTTTTGTTGCAATGGTTTTAGTTACCTTTCTTCTTATAATGAATAGTATAAACATTTTACATGATCACTATTTTGCTACCAAATTATCATTTTTTATATTGATTTTATATTTCTGTAAATAACAAAAATTGTTTGCATTTGTTTGTAAATTCACGCATATCTCATCATTCTAGATAGATTCAGGTTTGCAAAATTTAACTATTTGCATCCGTCCCCGTCCGTCCCTTTGAGAAATTGACGTTTTTCTTTCTAACGAAAATAGGTGCAAGATAGGTAAAATGACTCAAAAATGTTCTTCAATGCTTTATATTTTTATGTTTCCAGTAAGTATTTCAAGATTCGGAAGGTATGTAAACTGACAGAGGCATAATGAAGCCTTGAATTTTGTTTGTAATAAATTTTGTTATTTCAAGTTTAAATGAATGTCGTGAAGTAATATTACCTATAACCTTGAATTAGAATAAAAAAATTATAAAATTTGTGAAATTTTGAAGGTGTGCCTAGTATTGTTCAGTTTCGTACCACTGTGCGTCGCGACGGTTCGTGGCGGTGATTGAAAGAATTTGTTGGGGAGAATTCTTTGAAGGAATATGGTTTTTTGAGACGTAATGTTTTGTAACGATTGTTTGCTGTGGTGATTGGAGGATACGATATTGAAAGATGTAAGAGGATAATAGATGGTAGTACGATTGATTTTGCAGACGTACTTTTTAGCTTTGGAACTTATATAACGATTTTGAAAGAAAGAATTGCTTTTCCGAAAGATTGGTTGCTTTTAGAGAAAATGATTTTTTATGTCGACGTTGGTTTGTGCGTAATATTCCGGAACAACTTTCTAAATAGGGTTGTACAATGTTTATTCTAAGTTATGAATTGTTAGGTGGTCGCCGTTTTAGCGTGGTAAATTGGAAATTAGTTGCTGGTTGTCGAAAGCTAAGTTAGGAGAATAATAATCGTAACGCTTATGTAATTTTGAAAGAGACGATAATTTTTAAGAAATATGTCTCTTCATGCTACCTAGAGTTAAATCATTTACGTCTTGTCTAGCAACGTAACTTTGTTGATCAATGTAAATATCTAATCACTAATAAATTAGTGAGCAGTTGATTTTCCAAACGGCGGTCAGTATTAAGTATATCAACAACAATTTATTACATTTTATTGTACTATAGTGTTTAAATGTCTTTTGATTTATCTTAATATTGTTGCACCTTTTTTCTACAAATTTCTACATTTCTCTGAATGTACTCTATTTTGAAAATTGTTGGTCCAAGGACCAGACCCGGGGCGTATAAACCTTGCAGTTATAAATATACATCATAAATATTTTGAAATAAACCGATATCAAACGGCTTTCGCTTGTAAACATAGCTCAGTTAGTACCTACAATTGCAATGCGTAATTTGATATAGAAAGTAGTGCCCTGCTGTGGAATTTCGCATTAAATCTGTTGATCCTAAGAAAAAGTGTGTACAAAATACATACTATGTATATCCGTAGAATTAACTGCTGTTCCATTTTTTTAAATAACTTTCCAAACTACTTTTCAGCTGTGTCATTCTATGGCATCCGAAGTATTTATTGTACCCTCTCACCTATTGTGAACTCAAAGTCACAAGTCGTTTTTCTTATAATAAACTATTTCAAATGTTTTCAAGCGCGAAAATAAATAGGCACCTAGAGGGTTAAAGTTCAGAATTGTCAGTTACGAGGAACTACAATGTATATACCAATTTTTTGCTTATAAAGATTCAAATGTCTTCGTACAATGTTGATGTCCTCACACATTATTCTAAAGAATGCAAGTGAGAATGCAGGTACTGTCTATTAAAGGACTCCAAGGGAGGATGCTGAAAAGTGGTAACGTTTTTTGGGTTGCTCAGACGCTTAAGATATTGATAATTTATTATTTCTTGTGTTCCAAGAAAAGTCGCCATTATTTATGAGCAAAATGATGGGAAAGTTGTTAAAAAATTAAACGAAGTAGAAAACGCGTAAAGTGAAAAATTGAAAATCGTTTATTTCAAATAGTTATCGCCTTCCATCAAATACATGAAAAGTAAAAAGTCAAGCTCTATTTTTCAGGTTGGTAAAAAAGCAAAAGTTGGTATTTATATTGTATGTGAAAACAAAACTAATAAAAATATTAGTTAACACTCTTGCTGTAACTTACACACAGTGTGTTCGTTTTGAGTGTCCACGCGCGATTATTTCTATAATTATCAGTGATACGAAAAAATGTTCCAGATGAAAGTTGTATGGTATTACGGGTGACGTATCATGAGGATAATTGCATGACCTTGAGCTAAGGTTGGAGTGCCCTGCGAAGGTCACATTTAAATTTTGTAATAGAACCCTATATTTTTTACTGACCATTCTTGTAGCCAATACTGAAACGTTTTCAAAACACTATCCACACATGAATTTTTCCTAAGCCGTTGTTGAGTTATTAACTTTCAAAGTTTACGTGCCGTCACTGAACACTGAACCACTTTCTTCATTATCGCCCAAACGATAAGTATGTAGTAAGTTTACTTACTTTACCCAAGTTACTCGTCCCAAGAATTTTATACAGTCTTCTCATCGCCATCGCCATTGGAGAATAACTTGTCTAAAATATTTACGGTATCGCCTTCCGTTATGAATTTCTGACTTCCGGGCTTTTCGAACATCGAGTCACAATAGACAGAAATCTCCAACGCTTGTTACTTTCATTTTTCGTGCAAGCGAAGATATATGAAAACGTTTCAGTATCCTTCCGTCCCGCTTGAACAACTATCAAACCTTTTAACGGCTTCCACAGGTTGTTAAATTCTGTTATGGGTAACATTATGACGAAGCTTTTGCCTCGTTACATTTTATATGCATTATTTCCATCTGTTTGGTAGGTTTCAAAATGTGCAAAAACGTAGCGAATTTCTTTTCGCCGTTTTGCAAATTTCTCAGCGTTCCGTTGAACACAGGTACGCTGATGCATCCGGGAGTAGTCGTTATTGGTTTCCTCGGTTAGCTTTACAGTGATTATCGTACTCGTGCATAGAAACGAAATTATTACCGTCTATATTTGGTACGAGCCCGCAAGACACGCTTGGCAAATATTAAATTCAAAAAACAGGAACCCTAGTGCCACCTACGGAGAAGTTATTGCGGATAATTGGTTGTACCGTTATTGGACATTACGCGAACGCAAAGAGAAAAGTGAAAAATCTGCGTTCGAATATTCAAATTACCTCGAACACCTTTGATGCTTTTTCGTTGCAGCGATTTGCACAGTATTGTAACGCAAATTCAGGATCCTGTATGTATGCACGTTTACCGCACGAATTACATACCGACAATCAGTTACTGCCACGAACGATCATTCTAAAAATATATAGCAAAGATATCTAGCGAAATAGGCACAAGTTTTGTAATAAGACAAATATGAGCTGCTCATTAGCCAAATCGATTAACTGCACTTCTTGAAGCATTTTAAATTTTATTGCCAAAGCGCTTGATTGACTCTTAACTTTCTACATGTAATATAAATTTCCATATGTTTGTTTTGTGGAGTTAATCGATTTGGCGAGTGAAGCATTCATGTATTGAAATGAAAACTGAAATGATTTTTTGAATCTTCAACACTACCGGAGGTTCGAATTATGAGTTCGGAGTCAAATTAGTTTTAGGGGTTGTAAATTTAAGTTAAGGGTTTGAATTCAAACTGGCTTTCGCGTTTGATCTGTTTTCGAAGAATTACAATATTTATTTGTGACATCTAACTATAAAGACTTGTCAGTTGCTTGAGTGCATTGGTAGTATATTTTCTTTATCTTTTTAAAATCAGTAGTAAATTGTATCATAAAGTCGGTATGTCTAATTTATTGTAACTTATGCCTCGAACAGTCGACTATTAGCCTCGCAGTTTCTTCTTCAACGAAGAAGTCCGCTGGGTATTACGAGTCGTCGTTCACACTATTATTTACGACACATTGTCTATACTGGAAGTGTCAGGATCGTAATATCCGCTGTACCTTAATTGACTCCCTGATTTTTTTTCCTCATAAATATTTATTTCTGGTTATAATGGTAAAAACTTTTAGTCGGCTATCAATTGTCACCAGCAGTAATAGTTTTGCCCTTCAACAGCTCGAGTCGACCGAACTTTAACGCCATTTTTAATTTATAGTTTAGTTAATAATATCAGATTTCTACCTTCGTGTTTTCCAAAAGAAAGAGAAAATGGTCAATGCATTGTTTAATAAAGTTAGATTTTTTTTACCAAAAGATGCGCGGGGCACTGAACCATTAACCCTTTGAACACCTCAGTGATTAACAGGATAAGATTTATTTTCCTATGTATACCGTTTTTTTCGTTTAGCAACAATAAAGTTGTCTGCAAACTTTGTATGTGAAGGAACCTGTGTTAATTAAAAAATTGTCAAGTTTTAGAGCCAACTCCAAGACACAGCTGCACAGTTTTGACAATAAATCATGACAGTTTATCTGATGTCAAAAATTACCACCAGTCGCACTCGCATTTTCCGTACTTCGACCTGACCTTGTGCTACAAGTTACACTCGTGCTTCTCAATTTTCACGTGTACCCACCTCGTAACACAAGTAGACACTCGTTTTTATAAGACAAAGTGTTAGAAAACGAAAGCATTGCAATATTGCTTCTTACTGAAAATTCGCTGACATAACTTCCTGTCTAATTCAGAGTCGCGAGACAGGATAGGTAAATCTAAAGAAACATTTAAAACTCGCATAATATCACCTAAACACTTTGTGATCTAATTTTTGCTCATGTTCTAACTTATCTGTTCAATTTCCACGGATAAGTAACAATTTGTAATTACACTAGTTCTGCAACACTACCATGCATGTATGTATATTGCAAAACGTGTGGAGCATCGTCCTTGGATTCAAAACTATTTTTTCATATCTTTCGCTGTTCAACTTTCAACTTCAATTTACATTGTTAAACTATTCATTTCACCGCGCTTTGACAGCCAGTTACTAACGCAACGTATAACCCTGTTATTTCTAAAATATATCGCAAATAGTGTTAATGTTCAGCAATCATTTTTCCTTATCTTCCACACAATAATTCCACATACATATTCCGCATTATTCGTTCGTTTTTGCGGCAAGAAAAAGTGTATCGATCGCGAATTATCTTGTCCTTCGTGAAATCATATTCCAATTACGTACCAGTCGCCATCGTGCGGAAGAAAAGACACATTATCAAGAACATCTGTTTTTCCAGTATACACGGTGATGCATACGAGATTGCAGCGTGTGTGTGTGGGTGTATGTGTGTGTGCTTCACACATAGCTGGTCGTCTATCGGAAGTCTAGGCGTGCGTGATAGATAATCGTTATGTAAGAGAAGGCTTCGAGGCTGTTGGCCTCCAGACTCTTCGACGTGTAACAACTTCGGTCGGGCATAGGGAACGCCCCGGCATGAATGTTGCCTCGGGCCACTTGGCGGACTTCTTTCTGTATTTATGATCCAGATAAAGAAAGTTTACGATTCAGATAGGGCCGACAATGTTCGCGGGGCGAGGTGTAACCAGAGCTGGGAGAGAGAAGAGACGTCTCGCATGCCGGAGGCACGGCACCTTCTTGTTGCCTTTTCTGAATGTAATAATAGAGCGAGAGACTTCTTCCTAGCCTCGCGTACACACGACACGACCGTTCAAGTGCGTAATTAACTTCGAACGACACGCGATTCGCGAGGTCTATTGGACGAGAACACCGCTCCTTAGTCTTTGGCGGTTGCATGTGCCCAGGGGGCACGAAATTACACTTACGTCGACTCACGAACGGTGGACTGATTGTGAGTAAAAAGAATAGAAGAAGTTAATTTATCACTTGTCTCGCGTGTCATCGATTTATATTGCGATAACGCGCGACTGTTTTACTTTAATGCAATCTTTGGCGGAACGAACTATAGCTGTGTCGTTGAACAGTATTTAGTTCGTGTTGAATTTTCAAATCCAGTGGAACCTCGATAACTCGAGTTTCAAGGGAAGAGAAAAAACTGTCGAGTTTTCGAGTGCTCGAATAAGAGAGGTTTAATACGCGAAAATTCGGCTTATAGAGAGCCGGTATGAACAAACTAAAGATTTTAGCGTGATTCGAGTTAAAGTAAGTTTTATTTCGACTTGTGGAGGTTTTTGCAGCGGAGAGGAAGGGAATTAAGAAAATTTTTGTCTTGTAGAGGTTTTCGAGTTATCGAGGTTCGACGTATCGAGTTTCGATTTATCGAAGTTCGACTTATTGAGTTTCGAGTTATCGAAGTTCGAGTTATCGAGATTCGATTTATTGAGTTTCCATTTATCGAAGTTCGAGTTATCGAGATTCGAATTATCGAGATTCGAGTTATCGAGATTCGAGTTATCGAGATTCGAATTATCGAGATTCGAATTATCGAGATTCGAATTATCGAGATTCGAGTTATCGAGGTTCGAGTTTACGAGGTTCTAGTTATCGAGGTTCGAGTTTACGAGGTTCGAGTTATCGAGATTCTACTGTATATGACTTAAGCCACTTTTGTAATCACTGGTCAAAAAATGTGGTTGCCCAATCTATTCATTTTCACAAAATAATTATATACATAGATCTCGTTTACAGTACAAGCAGACACGTGACGTTTTTATTAAGCACAAAGACAATATCGCAAACGAAATATGTAGATAGTTACAGCTTAAGCTGACGAAGAATAAGGGTTATCTTTAAAATGCGAAGGCATGTGAACGAATCTGTGTAGCACTGTCTGTGTGTGTTTGGAATATTTTTGCGGCGGAAACAGAGATGCTTGCAGTAAAAAGTTTTTCTTATTGATGTGAATGTACTTTGAACTAACGATTTTTTAGATATTGTTAGGAAATGTTCAAGAATAATTCTGTGGTAAATAATATCAATAGAATTCGCTTGTAGGGATAGAGATTCAAGGAATAAGACATAATTTTACCTTGTATTGGTTAATTGAGAATGATGATAAAAACAAATAGGTAATCGTAGAAGCGGATAAACAAGTGTAATTGTTGTCCTATGCAATTATAAAATTCTTAATTTTGCGTAAAGTAAGATACACTGGTAGATTGAATTCGGGTTTTTCAAAGTAGGTTATTAAAAATTTCAATTGAGATATTTCCTCAGGACCATTTTTAAAAGCACACTGGCACAATCTTTGTAATGTTTAATATTTTTAATGTGGAATTTTGGTACATCATGCTTCAGGATAATAATTGGAATATCATTTTTAAAGGCGATTCCTAAACTGGTCATTCTGCACGTAAAATTCCAAAATCGTACTGTATCTACAGTTAACATTTCACTCACTTGATAAACGATAAAACATCGAAATTCTGCATCGTTGTTGGAAACCATGAAATACCATATATAAATTATGCATATTAAAAAAGCACATTTACGTAGAACATAATATGTATATAATATTATAAAATCACTAAACGCGTTTAACGAGGACATATGGTATAAATAAATCAGTTTCGTCTCCATTTTTTCGATGGAGTCAAACTAAACGCTATATGTACCTTCTAAAATTAATTGAAATATTATATGCAGATGTCATCTGAAATTACAACATATATGGCATGTGACTAAATTACAAATTGCAGTAACGATGCAAATTACATTGTTCAGTAAATATTAATAATTGTATTAATTTCTTTAAATTAAAAAACGGTCAGAACTTTCCGGTAGCCCTATTATTAAGAAAAATGAAATTCTCACAATCAGAATCGCAAGAGATTAATTTCGTGATTAATTCTACTCATTAATCTCGTCTAATAAAATGTTGTACAAAACGTATCAAATTTGCTGTCAGGAAGCAACATTCATATATATCCATTGTCACTGCGCAAATAAACTTAACGTTAGACACGCAGTAGGTTAAAAACGATAAGTCGCTATCGAATTATGACACCAATTAGCCAAGCGATATAAAGACTATAAATGTGGGATCGAGACCTCCGTGTTAAGAAAAAAGAAAAGAAAAAATAGAACATGAAAACAAAGAAAATTGTGTAACAAAGGTCGCGGACCTTATTGCGAACGAGGAAAGTGCGTACGAATCTAAAAATTCACGTAACGTGTCTCGTTGGCCAACCCTTTCTTTCTTTTCCATTTTCGACAAACACCGTCTTTACTGTTTTTGATTCACCACAACTGTATCGATTGAATTCTCGCAATGTTTCGCGCATTCTGCACGATGATCGACCTCTCACGTTACGTTGTATCGTTTTAATTATGTACCTCCTTGACTTTTGACACAGAATCTCCTCGAACCGAGCGCTACAAGTGCAACGAAAGGTGACGCAATTCATACAGTCGTATTACGAGATATCTAATTCGTTGATCCTTGCAATTGGTTTCTTTCTTGCTCCGTTTTCTTTTTTCGCCTTCTATTGTGCGCAGTATCGCGTGCTTCTACCACCCGTTTGTTTCATTGTCCAGTCGTTCTCGCGCGATTAAACTGTTTTCGTCGTCGATGGGTGCCGAAACGACGAAGGTCAATTACTGCCTGCTGGACTGGCTCTTCCGACTTCTTTCATTTCGCCTGAACGCTGCTCAGAGGCGAGGTATTTTCACTCCTGAACGAAGCATTTTCAGTTAAAGTTTCAATCAAACGTAACTTTATATTACATGGCATTGCAATGTTTAAAGCACAGTGGAAGGGAAAATATTTAAGTGTTCGGGACAATGGTGTATACGAAAGGTGCAGTGCAGTGACCTGTATATCACAGTGCACCCATGTTTCTAGATGCAAATAAAATAGTATTGTGAAAAGTTCCTGCGTATATTTTTTGGAAGAAAATTCGGTGTAACTGAGTTGGTTCAATCATGCGACGACTACATTTCTGTTCCTTTTATTGCCAGTGCGACCTGGAATGATAAATCTCATACGATGCTATAGAATGCATAAACATACACCCGACGTTCAACGATTGCGCTTTCCAAACTCATTAATTCATATTAAAAGAACAGCCGGCTGAGACAAGAAGGAAGAGAAGTAGGTTAATCACGGGTTTTACTTGACGCCCGTGAAAGAAAATGCTGCAGGAATAACCTTTCGATCTTCGAAATAAAAAATCAATTCGGACGCGATTATGTCAGCATTACCCGCGGTGTATTTATGAATTTCGCGTGGCGAAAATGTCGGATCAGCGACCAGCGGCTAGGCAGAGTTGATCCTTTGCCAGCTGTGTATTTATATCGTTCTAATTTTCCCTCGGCACGGCGCGATATCCCCAACATTTTTCCTCCTCGAATATTCGAAAAAAGAATATTGTTTTGGTTTCGAACGAGACTCGTCTACGTTCGATTCCACGGTGCAAGGTGCAAACGAGTGCATGAAACGTTCCTTCCGTTCGTTAGGTCAGTTCGGGCTGAAACGAATTGGGCGCGACGGAAACGGTTTCTAATATTTCGATCGAAAATCAATGAACGACTATTCATGCGCAAGGCGAGATGGCTTGGTGGAGACGAATCATGGTGGTCATCACGCTCCATTTCTTGACCAATTGCTTTCGATGATCGACTATGGCGAGCTCGGCGCCAAAAATAATTGCCAGACCTCTGCGATTGCAAGGCACAAGGCGAAACGAGGGCGTTTCTTCCTCTTCATCTTCGTGTGTACGTTTTGCAGCTGCGTTGCTTTCCCGCGAGGCCTCTTCTTGTTTTTATTGTCCGGTTCTCGTACGAGTGTACATGGAGCGGTGCAACAATAAGCTCGAGGGAAAGGTGAGAGCGCAGAAATATTTTCTCCACTTGTGCACGGCGCGGGGTTTAAAAGACATATTTATTTAGTTTTAATCGGTTGAATTGTAACGGGTAACTTTACTGTGTTATCGTTTCATACTTTAATTTCTAATGCACTCGAATTTTCTGCCTTGCTTAATGGTCAGTGGACCATGCATGGACTTGCGTTAATGGTCAGTGGATAAAATTTGTATCGTTGTATCATTTCTGTTCGAGTGTTCTTTATATTTTACACGTTGCAAATATATTGTATGTTTACTTTTTTGTGTATGTCTGCACTGCCTAACTCATTATTGGGGATTTATCTGTTAAGTTTCATATTTCATTCAATTCCATTTAATTGATATTTGCGTCAATTAATTACAAGTCTTTTCTGTTGCACAGAGTGTCACGATACGCGACTAGTTTGGTTCTTATAATCACACTGTTCTTGGATTTCGTTTATTTAATTACGATTATCATGGGTATGAGCAATGTTGTAACTTTATCACGCTAGTGTAATTAGAGAAATCTTTCTATCACGCGGCGAAATGTTTTTCGTTTCACTGTAAGTCAGTTGCAAGGAAAGTTTAGTATCGTGAGAGGGACAACGAGAAAGCTCCTCGTGGTTTCGTTTTGCGCGTCAAAATTTCGACATGTACGTATGTCGCGTTGACGATCATCCTCATTTCCTGTGCTCGCTCTTTCTATTAACATTGTGGCCGTGAGCCAACCTTGTGATCTGCGTTCAAATTTCTCCGCGATGTCATTAACGCGTGTTCATTTTTGCCACCCTGTTTACCAACAACTCAATGTTGCGCGTTAACACTAATTAGTAGATGCAGTTCACACTTTCACGCTGTAATTTGTTAAAACAAAACGAACGGCCCGAATTACGAACTAGTCAGATAAGACTTATGTACAAAAGTTCCATGTCTTTTTTTGGCAAAGAGATCGAACCTAAATTTTGGAGCTGCGCTCATTTCTGTTCATTCTCATTTCTCTTCAAACCAACAAACGCTCATTTCAATGGGCTATACTATTCTTAAGTTCTTTTTTCACTTCTCGTGGAATTATGAAGAATCATAGATCATAGATTTAATATTTTGTTGTGCGCAATAAAATAGCACCTGTAGTCAACACATTCCTTACGGCAATATGTTAATTATTCTCGATGCAACGGTGACACTGACAGATTCTTTTCCACTCATTCGGCATTTCGACATGCATTTATTTCGCGTTTTCTTTTTGCCACAACTTACCCGCAAGGCTTCGTTACCTTGGCAACGTAACAAAAGATTAAATTATTTTTAATTCGTCGAGACGTCGATACAATGTCCGGTTTGCTATATACGAGATATCTCGTGACCCGTACGCAATGTGTTAACGTTATAAAAAACAGGTTACTGCCCTTCTTGCGTAACCAGAGGGGTAATAAACTATCATTGCACCTCGCGGTAAATAATTAAATATTGTACAATAGCATGGCGGAATAACACTGTACAACCTTCCGTGCCAATAACCAAGAACCATTTGAAATCGTTCCCGGCGACCATTGACGATTCGGTCGAGCAATCTTGAAAGCAATGTCAGAGGAGAATTTGTAGATTTGGCTTATTCAATTGAAATGTTCACAAATAGATCGGCGCGCGTTATTTTCATTCAAGGATGCTGTGACATAGAATTACACGATGTACGATGCACGATCGTAATTTGAAGCTATTACAACAACAACGTTGTAGTAGTGGCTGTAACTCTAACTGTATGGGATAATAATATGATTGTGCCCCTAATACATAGTGACGTGACCTAGGGAACCATTATCAATGACGAAGAAGCACCGCGACGACTATTTTTCTCCGTTCTATTACGTTGTCGAGCGTGGAACTAAGTCACTGATTGCGAGGAATATTGTTTTCATCGCGATACGTCTGCAGTCGTCAATGTTAATGGTAAACGAGACGAGACGCACATTCGTCTCAATTCACGGGCGACACTGTACGTGCAGCTGTTTTTTTACTCAGTTATTTTCGTGATCGGATTAAATCGAGCCCATCTGACTTTTGTTTTCTCCACCCGTTTTATTCTTTCCAGAATCACCGTATGGTTTAGGCGGTTGTTTCGTAAAGCGAGATCAAGCTTACATAATTGTTATTTAACTTCCAACTTCCTTCGTGGATATCTGTTTGCTCGTACGTGTTATCCTTTTGTATGAAAGAAAGATGTTTTGCGTCGGGTTCGTTGATTTTCTTGGGGGAACGAAAAGGAAGAGGTAGAATAATCTGTAGGAAAAGTGGGAAGCGTTTTTGCAAAGCCTGTAAGGGAAAATGTCTTAAGAGGAATCGTAATATATCAGCAAAATAAATTGTTACTAATTCCTACAATATTAATATCAATTTAATCCCCTCTATGCGAGTATGCAAATTTAAAGTCGCATACCCGTCACCTATATTTTAATATCGTTATAATAAATTGTTTAAAATTATCTTCCTTTTTCTAAATTTTTAGGTTCCACGGCACTAAAGTTTATGTTAATAATTTGTTCGTACAGTTGGATTATGTCTACCACCGCTGTATTTCCTGCATTTCCTTCATTAAATTCACCAGGTTCATTCTAAAGGTTCTTAACACTAGAACTACCAAGGGGGGCAAAATGACTTGTTTCAGATTTCTTGCTTTAGAATTATTAATACATGTATAGGTGTCGTAGAAATTTATGAACAAATTTAATAAGACAGAATGACAATTATATATCTCTATTTAATATCGACTCAACGACTTTCGTTTTCATAGTCTGTCTAACGTATGCTATCTGAATAATACCAAAATGTATCGGTAGTTCTAGTGTGAATGACTGCAATACCCAATCTGTTGGGCTGAGTCATAAGTCATAAGTAATTGTTTTGCACCAACTTTATTATTCTTCTCAGAAAGTTAGAGAAGAATAGTTAGTCTAAAACTTGTTCCATATTATTTAATCACTCTTTCCCACTTATTTGGTAGCTTGTCAATCCTTGAAACCAAAAGATTAGGTTGTTTTGATAAAAAGATGTTATCTCCTGACCAAAACTTGGCAAACAAATTTCGCACTGTACGTTCTGATGCTGCACCTTCACAAATAGTACGACGAGTACGTTGCATTCATTTTTCCATTCCAACTGCTCAATAACTTGTACCAATAGTCGGTCTATACTCGCCGACTGTTGATTTTAGACTGCTTTTCCTTGAGAACTACAGTAAGCACCACGGTGACAAGGGACTATCGGTCATTCCGAAATCCCCAAATAGTTTATGCCCAACTACCTGCACCGGCAATTACTTACAACCCGACCCAACAACGACACAACATTATCCGAATAAGCGATTATCATAACTAGTTCCAATACCTTAAACCCAGCTCTTAAAAAGAAAGAACCGTGCTTACGGAATGACCTAATATTTCTAACAACTTGGAGTAAGCACCAGTGTTCTCTCCATTCAGCATAAAGAAAATCGAAGCAAAGCGCCTCTTTCTAAAACGTTCCCTATTCTCTAATTTACAGGCGAGCACCGAGAGTCGGGAAGCAGAAGAGCAGGGTAGCAGCAGGACCTCGCCCTCGGAGGGCAGGCACGCCGACGGAACATCCGGCTCGTCCGTCCTGGGGATGGGCAGCACGGATTCGGCGGGCAACGCCCACAGTGGCGGCCCTTCTTGTGGCCTGGTCAGCTCACTTTTCCCTAGCAGCTGTCGTGGGCGAGCCGAGGCCTTTGCCCGACGACTTCATCGACGACTAACATCACTCGGCAACGAAGACACCCCTCAGCGAAACGAAGATTCCACCAAGCCCAAAGAGACATCGTGGCTGCGGTCCTCTTCAACCTCGAAACCAACGATGAACAATTCGACCAGCAATCACGTTCTCCAGCACCAGCCCCGTCACAATTCAGACACAGATTTAGGTTACGACTTCGATCTCGAGTTCCAGGATGGTCTCAATTCACCAGCGGAGGAAGCCACAGCGGCGGAGGTGGCTGATCTACTAGTGAACCACGAGGTGCTGAAAACGAATCTTCACAACAGCCGCCACAGTTCGCCCAGCGGTTCAAAGGCCATGATTTCCAGTTTTGACTCGGAGTCTGGATTCGTGTACGCGTCGCCCCTCACGGGAACGTCACCGGATAGCGATTCATCGGATATCTACTTCGATCCAGAAACGTCGGACGTCGAGAAGACGAAGAACGAAGCGTACTTCGATCCAACGAAGGCCAAGAGCATACCCATTCGCAGGAGGCCGGACATCAGCGTGGAATATTCTGAAGATACATCGGAGTCTAGCGCCTCGTTGAGAAGGAACAAACTGGGTTTGAGGAAGAACGAGTTGATATGCAGTTCAGAGGATTCTAGAAGTTCTCTGGAGAGCACGTCACCCAGCCATGAATCCCTCTGGAGCACGTTCGACGAGAGCACTATGTCCCTTCAGGACGAAAGTCCCTCCATAATTATCCCTAGCTTAAACACGTTGCAGAACCGTCTTTCCAAGTCGCATTCCGATTCAGAAATACCCGTCCATGGGCCTAGGATAGTGATCTGCGATCCGAGTAGGAACGAGGAGAAAATAAAGCAAGAAGTCGACGAGACAGATTTTGTAAACGGCCTGTCGCCGAACGGCAAGCTGGAGGATATTAAAAACGTGAGAAATCTCGTGAAGGAAGAGTCTCTCGATTCCTCTGACAGCACTAACGAAGGGGAGCTTCCGTGTGACGACGAGAAACCGAAGGTCCTACTGCTGCAGCACAGCGTGAGCGCTCTTACTGTGAAGGTCGAAGAAAACAACTCCGAGACCGACGACCATTCGACGTACAGCAGTATGATCAGCATCCCAGGGGCTCTCGCTCTCGAGTGTCCCACGGGAAAACGAGTGGTAGAGGCAACAGTGAAGAACGAGGTGCAGTTACAGATCGAGAACGGAACCGTGACGAACAGCAGCGACGAGGACAAGATGTGCCTCCTGCTACAGAAGCTGGCTACAAGTCCAACTGTCAAGGACGATGGCCACGTACCTACTCACGAGCCCGAGGAAGCTGGCAACGAGGAGGAGGAGGAGGAAGAAGAGAGACCACAGAAGATCAGACGCTGCTCCTCCTTGAAAACGGGGAAGACACCGCCAGGAACACCAGGAAGAAAGAAGATTGTCAGATTCGCAGACGTCCTGGGTCTAGACCTCGCCGATGTCCGAACGTTCCTCGACGAAATTCCCAAGGTCCCCCATTCAGCCTACAACGATCTTATCTACGACGATATCTTTCAAAAGGATTCGAGTCCAGTGAACATCGTTGCAAACACCACTCAATGGGGGGCCAGGTACGTCGACGACAGACGCGGATCAAGCTCCACGATGCCCAACCGTAAGCTCGACAGGACCCTCGTGCCCCTGTTTCAACAACCCGGCGGTTTACCGAACTTCTTGGACCTAGTTCGCGAGCGCAGAGTCTGCCTGGAGAACGTCCTGGTCCAGGACCCTATCTCCCTCTGCATTCAGGGCACAGTACGCGTGATCAACCTGGACTTCCACAAATCGGTGCACATCAGATACACGCTGAACTCCTGGCGGAACTTCAGCGACCTGCAGGCCCTCTACGTGCCCAACTCGTGCGACGGTCTCAGTGACAAATTCACGTTCGTCCTCTACTGTCACACGCTGTCCGTCGGCCAGAGGCTCGAGTTCGCTGTTCGATTTCAGTGCAAGGGCGAACAGTACTGGGACAGCAACGCCGGAGCCAATTACTGCTTCCAATGTCTGCCAACGTCGTCCACCGTCGGCTACATACCGATCACGGCATCGGCGAATCAGCAGCACGAATGGTCGCCCATGTTCTACTGATGGGCGTCGTGTTATTTGCATGGCCTGCCGGCACGGCGATGCTTCACGAAGACAAGGAGCTTAAAGTGGACCGGAATAAGGCTAACAAGCGACCGACACGGAGATGGAAAAGGAGAGCCTACGGATGTATAAACGTTCCTAGAGTGTGTACCTACTTGTACATAACTGTCCTATGAGAGTTGGGTGGATGAACGAGAGCTGGATCGCGGAGCAGGGATTGTACTGGCGTCAATTATTCTCTCCTGCCCTGCCAGTCTTCCATTGGACTGGAGCATCACGCACTTGTTAGACTGATTGACATTTTCCTTTTTTTTCTTCTTTTTTTTACACGTTCGTTGTTCCTTATTTGCGAGTGAGAATGCTATAATTCGAGGTAGATGCGGCGATAGCCCCACGGAGGGGGCGCTGCTAGTCGTGGGACTAAATGGTAAATGTAAATGGTTGATTCAGACTGATGAATGGTGGAAGATTGATCTTCGAGATGGACAATCCACGTTTCGACACCGGGGATTATGGGTCGCGCAACAGAAGCTCTTTTCCGGGGAGAATGAAGATTAGATTCACGTTCCTAGGAAGTACCTAATCCTACGGACTTCGCGCCATAGTTGAGCTTGACATGTCCGAGAGATTTCACGTTTGAATTGGGAAATGTTGAGGCACATACGGCGAGAAGGAAATTGTTGTTTGCAGCGAGATGTTGTTTGTTCGGCCTTTTGGTAGGCACCCTCTTAGGGGAAACAAAATGGATTGCTGTTGTTCTTCTTCGTTTAAACATTTGTACGGTAACTCGCGTAGTGGCACAAGTAAGGTTTGAAACGACCTCTCGAACAATACATTTTCATCCACAGAGAAACATATCTGCGAATCACGTTCCGAGCGATGACCAATATGGCCTCTGTTTATGAAAGTTTCGATCAGTTCGTCGAAACAGTGTTTTGTACATTTTTAGTCCCCCTTTGAAAACACGAAACTCTGAACGAACGCGTCACAAATTCGGGACGAAGTTTAATTTATTGGTTTAATCAAAATGTTCGATCTGTGCCAATCTCAGCTTCAGTGCCATTGCATGAATTGCAACACCAAGACATAAAAGAAAAAGAAAAATCACGAAACGCAGAGAAATATTGTACTATATCATATGCAATACGTTTTTAATGAAATGTGATAATTCATAAATGACGTATATCCTATTTGTCCACGGGGCAATTTTTTGTTTGTTCTCTGTCCTATTCGTCGAACGTTTATCTCCGAATCAGGGAAATCGAGGCCTGATCGATCAATCGCAGGCACTATTTCTGCATAAATGTTCGGGGTTGGTAGTAATTCATTGTTAGGTTTATTTTACTAAGGCACGTGTATTTCTTGTAGAAACGCTGGGGTGCCAGAAATTGCAATGGAATTTTAATGTTAACGTTATTGTTAAAAGGAGGTTCTATACTTTTATCAATATACTCGTTTTATACCTGCTCTGTACTTTTAATTTTCTATTACAATAAAAGGATTTCCATCGTTCGTTATAATGGTGCACGCGCGGAGATACACTTTATAGGAAATATATTATATGAAATAAAATTCTATTTATACCGTAATGAGTGTAGAGGTTGTGAGAATTTTTTAAACGGGGCCTGTCGTTCATTTTCGTGACACCTGTTATAACGGACGACGCGTAAACGAATTACTCTAACTCCTTTGCGAGACAGCTTTAATTGATAACGTTGTCAACGGGATCTAAACTGGCAATTAATCGAGGCACAGTCGAGAATGGAACATTTTTAGTGTTTTGGCAGGCACTGCATAGCGTGAGTCACATTTTCAAGCACACTGCGTGCCAAAGGGTACAATATCACCTGGTAGCGGTTAATTTGTCCGCGTGTTATCGACGATTTTAGCTGGTCTTTGAGTTATGTTGCCGAAAGTGAACAACAGACCACGTTAACGAACCAATTATACTGTAATTAACGCTTATATTCGAATACAAATAACCGAGAGAAATTATATAATTGTTGGGTGCACAGTAGTGATCGAAATCACCAGACAATAGTATTTCAGCGGCACCACGATATTTTTCGGCAATGCCAAGCGTTTCGCTTGTAAATCAGCTCATCGTTACTATAAACGATCGGAAGTCTTGGCGATTCCAGGTAACCATTGCAATACAACGTTGGCGAAGGGACGAACGATACCCAGATTATAATATATTGTTAAAGCGACGTTTTAACGAGAACTATATATATCGCGTTATTTTTTTGTAACAAATTTTCATCGCGAATCAAGTGCTTTCTATAACGTACAGACATTAGATGATATAATTGCAAATGCAAGGACAAATTGTACATTAGCGGCGTCAGTATTGGTGGCAAGTGTGTCTAGGGGAGGAAAATAGCTTCTGCAAAATTGATCAAGTTCTATTGTACGCCGCGTAGAGAATACTTAGATCGTGTTCGCTATTACACCATACCAATTGTACATATATTTTTCACGATTTACAAACGGTTGTAACACCGAGCCTCTAGTTTTTACGATGCTGTATCTATCTTCTTATTTTTTGCGTTTCTTTACCATAATCAATATTGATCTTTTTCTAATTTTATATTGAACGCGTCGCGTTTTCGTTGTCTTATTTTATCGCACTCTTGTAGGAGGGGGAATAGAATGCTTGGTAAGCGATTACACGTCCCGCAACGCCAATTCTATTTATCATTAACCCCCACGATGTATCGATTTGTAGGAAAGTACAAGGAAATATTGGACGTTTTATAAACGCGTGGATATATTTCTTACGGTGAAGTGCTACGTTTACGATATATTTGTTGATCATGTACTTTGTATTTTAATGGAACGAGACACTTCTTTTTAATAGTAATAATATGGGCGCCACCGAACCACCATTATTGAGGCCCCCTGAATATTTACACACATGTTACTCAACTCACAATGAAAGCGTTTTCTATATAGTTTATTCGGTGTGTATGCATATACGCGTCATAAATACCAAGTCGACTTCTATTCTGGTTAAAGATAGAAACAATATTCTTCCACTTGTTAAGAACGGTGAAGTTATTGAGATTTATCCAAATAGTTATATGGAAGTCACGAATTGCGATATTTTAATTATGTTATGAAAGTTAACGTACGCTGTGAAATGTGCAGGGCATTTCGCTAAATCTGTCAGATGTATCGAATATCTTACATTTGTTTTAGTTTTGTAAATAATCGTGATATTTATAATAAATGTGCACAGTTTTATATCCCCGTGTAGACTTAAGCACAAAGTGTGTTACGAACACGAAAAGAATTCAACAGAAATGAAACTAATAAGCACAGCAAAAGGAAGCTGCTGGAGAAAGAAACAATTGAAGTAGAATAAGGAGAACGGGAACGTCGCAGCCAGACACGTCTTGTGTTCAACATGACAAATATTTCGCCTCTCTACCAAACTTTGGTTATCATTTAAAACCCACGCACTAATTTAACGGTACCGTGGTGCGCAGAAACAGCTCAATGAAAATATTAAATACTATTAACAATTGCTGTTTGCATTAACCAAAAGAAATCCAGAAATAGACGATTTCCCATACTACGAAAGAACTATCGAAACGGAAATTCAGAAATATGTAATTGTACTGCAAAGTTAGTGAAATACCCTGTACATTAACTTTGAAAACAAAGCAATTTATATTATCGACAATTATTAACTAATTACGAGTTGTATATTTATCAATTTTACATGGCTTAGGCTGCCATACAGGAGAAATGTATAATATAAACTATGAAAAAGAATATATGTTCGTTTGGGCACAGAAATGTTGTGCGTCATGAAATTTCTATCGAGTTGATTATATTTGCACGTCACGTGAAACAATGTCTCCGTGGAAATTCTTGTGAAAGACGATCACGTGGCAGTCCCGACTAAACCGGAGACGAATTATTTTCGCGAATGTTCGCTCCCGTTCTGTAAGTTATTGCCGTCACGTTCTATGCGTAACATTCTGTCGACCGTGGCACGTCGAATTTGCACGTGGAACGGCTCGTTCTGTGCCACGAAATCGATTTTCACAGACGACCTACAGCAGCTTCAGCGGATAGACGTCATCGGAGAAAATGAAAGTCTCGCGCGAAACATTGTAAACGTTTGTCTCGGACGTAGAAATCTTTTGACACTGTGCCATCTTCACCGGCTCTGTTCGCCACTGTGGGACACTTACGTCAAATCATATACGAGTTTTATTTTCGCGAATGTTATCAATTCTCATTTGGCACGTTCATTCGGGACCAGTCCCTCCAGGTTTCTTCTGGCGTTCGAAGATATCTTTAGTTTGTTCGGGTCGAACATCGATCCGAATGGAGAGATGGGTAAATCGAGAAAGAATTGAATAATCGACCGACATACTATTTCTAATTATTCCATTAAATCGACATTACTATCGAAGGCTGAAATTTGTGGTAATGGTAGATTACTTTGAAATCTTTGATCCAATGGGAATCACTTAAGTTGAGGCAAACCCGAACTGAACATTTTGCAGCCTGTTACATTTTTGTTCCCTGTTTGTTGTTACGATGAATCTTCTAGTCTTTCGAATTAGCGACAATTTATTCCTAAGCGAGGAACGTTTATTTTAAGAAAAGTATGCGAGTAACAAAAGTGACGATTAGCCGTAAGAATATGAGTGCTAACGTGTTCCCATTGAACTGGAAGGAAATAATGGAATCGGTCAGAGCTTCCTTCGTCGTCGAAATGGGACGTTTCTACGTTCGAGACGGAACGAACGAAAACCATAATGTTGTAACTGTAGTATATTTTTATATGTAATGTACACGTAAGCATACGTTGCACCTCTAGTCCGTAGAGCCGTGAGTTTTCGTCCAATTGCCGAGCTGTTTGCAGTTTTGAACTGAACGAGAAAGAAGGGGAATTTAATTGATTAACGGTGGAAACAAAAATATCGACATTACTAGAGCGTTAAGGTGCGACAGAAAAACGTAGAAAAAAGGGGGAAATGGAAAGACTGTACATGTGTGTGTGTGTGTGTGTGTGTGTGTGTGTGTTTGCATGAGTACGTGTAAAATTTGCCAGATGGGAAATATTAGAAGGAGTACGTGGATGTATATGGAAATGTTGATAATCTCTCTGTCCATTTGTAACAGTTATCTTTAATTTTATTTTTATGTTCGTTGAAATTCGTTTGTTCCTTGCGAGTAATTTCGGTTGTGAAACGTGTGGATAAAGTTTAGCTCTGGATGGGCTTCGAAAAATTCTGAATTCGAAACGACTGTTGTTATTATCATTATTATTATTATGATTATTATTACTATTATCATCATTATCATTATTACTATTATTATTATCATAATTAGTGCAGAGTGGTGTATTGGTGTCGTCTGTTTATTCCTTGTTTCGTTCATCCTCTTATTTTTTTTTTTATAAATGCTGAGATTACTGTCTCTGCTCGTTTGCGATTCGCGTTAAACGTTCGCGTTAGTAGATGTAAAATTAAACATTGTATCCGGTGTTTCTTTTTTTTTATTTTAAAACGTTGTTCTTAGGTTTCTATTTACGTCTGTCTAGCAGATGCTGTATCAAAAATTCGGAAATAATGTAATCGAAGGGCGAAGAAGAAATTAATACGAGGCCAGCAGAAGTTTAGAATGAGCAACTGCAATTGTCTTACGATTAGACAATATTTTTATGTTTTACGAGATGAAGCACAGACGATTATCTGTTATTATTTATGAAAGGAACTCCAATGCTAGGATTTCGGGATCCTGAAGATTGCTTGGAATCGGAACCACGACTGAACGAGACTGTTTCGATGCAGCTTCTGCTACCATTTCTTCTCTTCTTTTTGTTATTTCACGCACGAACGGATTAAATATGTTAACAATATGAACTTCTCGAGTGAATGATTAGCATCTAATTAAGAACAGGGGAGAGATTTGAGGTGTGCGGGGGGGGGATGCAAAGGGTGAGAAAATCTGTTATAAATTATATGGAAATTATTTTTATACATTTACATACGGTTATAAAATACATGGAGTAACTTTTGATCAGAGATAAAATGAACCACGAGTGTGACAAGATGTATTGCCTTCGGATTGCAGGTTTTAGAAGAAAGTACAGTAAATAGGCACTCCATGGATTTCCTAATATAATTGGAAAATTGTCCAATTTTGTTAAATGGTACCGCTGTCGTATGACGTTTATAAAAGCAATAGCAATCAGTCAATTTTGGCGCACCAGAACTTCTCATTTACGCCAAATGACAAATTTCGTCTCCAGAGAACTATGAAATAGAATCATCGAGATTGCGTAGCTTCCCGAAAACGAGTACACTTCTTGCTTTAATACATCTTATACACTTTTTGAGGACGAACTATTTCTTATTTGGAATTATATCGCGCTTTTCACACGCCCAAACACGAAACAATAATACTCATTGAAAATAGGCGCGGAAGTATGTCAGTACGTATATCTAGACATCTTCCTTTTTACAGTCTTCTCCACTTTGCGATGCAGCGTTTCGCCTCGAGGCGACAGTGTAGCTTTAACTTTCGGGGATGAAATAATCAGTGTCGTACGGAAAGCGTCGTTGATATAAAATTATCACTGTATTCGATATGTTCGATCGGTCGAAGGCCACGGTGCAATAATTGCGAGCATCAAAACACGGTTCTTTAATACTTGCACAGGGCCCCGGTGTATCTGTGTTGGTATAAAAATAGCGGCATTGCTGTCCCTCGTTTATCTGTCGTATATATATTTTGCTATGATTGGCACTTTGATTACTTGCGAAAGGTCTGTGAAGTTGTGCATCAAAGGACGCGCAGCTATTAAACGTTTTTTAATTGAAACTCGATTTATTCACTCCGTTTATATTGATCTGCTCGTGTCGCAGAAGGGGAGGGAGTAATTATGGACGGTTCTGTTAAATAATAATGCACTGTGGACTTCGGCGAGATAATTTTCATGGGATATAGTCTTCCATTACAGAAAATATAAGAATACGTTTCTTTGTATAGAGTTCCTGGGTGACAAGTGCGCCTTGCTGCTCAACTTGTCCGTTACAGAAATTATGCCGACGAAAATTGTCTCGTCGCTTGAAGGAGGCCATTGAAATAGTTAAATTGTACCTTTCACCGATCACCAGTTTTGATTAACTCCATTTCGTTAAAACAATAACGACAATTATGATACTCTATTTGATGTTCCTCGATAGTCTTACGTAATATAAAGAAATTAAGATAAGCTGTCATTTCCCATTCAGTCGAACTACACCTTCCCTAGAAATTTCAATGGCAATCCTCCTCTCGTTTCATCGCGATTATTTTTTCCTTTCCCGCGTTCAATTATGGAGTTAATTAAAGTTGCTCTTTGAAGGGGATTCGTCGCGGAGAGATAAGAGCAGCGTTGCTTCAGACTGATAACAACGATCAGACTTTTGCGTACTTTTAACATAAGAAAATTGAGAAGAGAATAATCGCTTCTGTAATACGGCAAAAACAGATTTCAATTGATAGAATGAACATGCGACATATATTTCGATTTTGAATCCAGTTTCCTTTCTCCCTGCACCACAAATTCACCCAACTATTATATGCACGTCAACGAGACCTTATTTTTAATCGCAACTGTTTGTTTTGGATGTTTCCGTTGGTAGCTAGGTAAGGTTTCGCGTTTGTTGCTACGTAATATCGAGTACACTGTGGGTGATAACGTTTAAGG
Source organism: Nomada fabriciana (assembly GCA_907165295.1). Classification (NCBI taxonomy): domain Eukaryota; kingdom Metazoa; phylum Arthropoda; class Insecta; order Hymenoptera; family Apidae; genus Nomada; species Nomada fabriciana. Next base: position 15,008,827 of record OU015694.1, read on the forward strand.
TTCTATGGGAGCGAGATATAGTTGCGAAATGTAACGAACGAATGATGATGCAGGAATGGGAAGAATAATCTATACGTGTAAACGAACGTATATAATATATCTGTAACGCATGTTCTATATGTTATTAAGACAATAAATGGAAGATCGATCGACAGCCTTTTCTTCTGTCCTTGTAAGGCACAATTAGAAATTGAGATTTAATTAATTCAATATTAGCAAGGGGATATTTTATGCGTGGAGTAATTCGAAAATTTATTTATCATTTTTGTAGTACGGTCGATTGGATCCGTTACTACTTAATATTATTTGTAATCGTTTCATTAAAAGGAATCGATGCGCAGCGAATTTATTGTTAGATTTCATTTCCATATTTTGCTAGATTAGTATGGGCTTGGCATTGTTTGTATTATAATATTATTTCATATTCGATGTGTACAGGTAAGTATGTTCACTCGTGATAAGTGATACGTTTGTATTTCCAAATGAATAATAATGGAATATTAAAAAGGTGATTTAATTTATTTATTTTATATAATATACTCGTTTGTAAGAAGTATTACGTATACAATCCTTGTCGTAGGTAAGGTAGAATTATGATCAGGCATACTTGTAGATATTGGAAAAGTCTGTCAAGACGATTGTCGTTCAAATAAGAATATATATTACTATTATATAAGGAACGTTAGGTAAAATCATCTCGTGCTCGATGATTTGTTGCTGGAACACGCTTTTAGATGCCTTTTGCTCGAATCAATTATTTCACAAATGATGCAAACACGGCAGAAAAAATATGAAATTTATTCTCATAAACGAAGTTACATACGAGAATTATTATCGCTAGGTGTGACCTGCCAATCTGGGGTTACTTTAAACCTTAAGTTTATCACATAGGTTGTAGATAGAATGAGGTACTTCGCGATACCGTAAATCTCACGATATCAACAATGTTTTCTTCGTGTCGTTACTCCTTTTTCGATTTCCCCTCCCCCTTGTGTATCCGAAATGTTTAAATCGTTCAAAAAAATATGTACATATATTTAATTTAATCTTCCAGAATAAAAAATAATTACCGCCACATCGATCAATAACTTCGAATCACGTTTTAACATTGCAAGGCTATTTCATCTATGTATCACTGCGTGAAATGAAATGAAAAAAGAACCTTCAATTATTTTCTCTTGTGTACCATAGAACGATCAAGCGGCCGACTGAAAATAATTGATCCGCACCTTCCGGTTAGGCCAAGATTCCTCAGGTATTTTTAGCGGACTTTTAGCAGTGCCAAAAGAGAAACAACTCGTGTGCCGCGTTTGTAATTGTTTTGCATTGCATAAGCGTCGCAGCTCTTGAAAATTTAATCTATATTTATAATGTACGATGCGAATGCAACATACGATAGGCTCAATATGTTTTCGAATTAATTTGCACACAGAGGCAATTTTCTTGATGGGAGCCGATACAATATTACATCGTCGATTGCACTATACCGCCCGCAATTTATTATTTAATATACGTCCTTCGTCGTCATCTACTGGTAAGGGATGGTTCCCAACCTGGAAATTCCGAGAATCGTGAAACTTTCGGGATATTGTAGAGCACATGTGTATATAGATATGTAATATGCAGTTTTGTTTGCTGAAATGTTAAAATTAACCCCTGAAAGAGGTAGAGGAAAAGTTTGAAGGCAAAATTCGTAAATTTACAATTTGGAAATAGATCTATCGAACAGGTAAACGATTCATCGAGTGTTTAGACAATTAGAGAAAGGGTATAAACCAAGACATTGATAATTCATTTCTAAAATTTGTTTCGTTCGCAGGAAATCTTAATCGGTGCTGGTGAAAGACCGCAATTGGTTTCTTTTTATACAAATACAATTTTAAATAAGTAATAAAGAATTTTATACAGAATCCTTCAGCTAGACAACCGACATATTTACGACATACGGTTCTTTTCAGACATTTTCTCTCTTCACCGAGAGGAATACATCAGGATACAAAAATTGTAATGTTAATTTTGATTGTTATAAACAATTCTGTGGACACTTAAACAGTGCTTCACTGATCCAAAAGTGTTGATTCGAGCTGCGATTGTCGGCTCATATGTAAAACGAACTCGATAAGTAGCCAAATTGTCAAAGGTTAATTTCAACCCCTTAAAATGATTTCGGACAGCAAAACAAAATTGCGTATTAATACCTATATGTACTCTACATGCCCTCAAACATAATCATTCTCCGTCAGAAAACTGCAGTTAAAGATCGATTATACAGATGTCTCATCGAAATTTCGATTAACCGTGTATTCAAGTATCTGATCACGATTGATATATGGCAATATTTTTATTCACGTTTATGTTCTATGCTTATTTAAGTTAATTATAATTTGCAGTGCTCGCCACCATATGTTTCTTCTGTATTCGTAGATATTGTTTCGATAGCCCTTAATAAGTCAATGATAATTCTCACTCGCTCGCCGACTAAAATATAAATCGTACAGAATAGAGAAATACTGTACGACTTTCAACAAATAACAAGCATTATATTATATTACACAAACATCCGAAAATTCTTCCCCTAAATCTCCAACCCTACCTAAGCTCGCATCCGACTATCAATGTGAATACGAATAATTGATTCGGGTGAAGTAAGGGAAGGATTCGCATGGTTCGCAAATAGCAGCTGTGTGTATTACGAAGACTAAGAAGAAAAGTAATGCAAGGATAGCTGGATAAGAGTTATAGGCACTCCGTGGTTTTTACTGAAAGACTCTCTCCCAGTCGTGGGAGCCTTCCCTTTTATTATACTAGATTACCATGTACATATAGAGTATAATGTCCATACACTTGTCGAAAGTGCGCTGCGACGCACAGTGACGCACAGTGGTCCAAATCGATAAATTTAGTGACATTTCAAAGTATCGAAGTGAAATTTGTAGTGAAGAACATTGACACGTAATCAATTTGAATGGCGTATAATGTAATCTACTTTATGTTTATTTTACAGATTTGTTTAAAAAAACGTCGCGTAGTCCCGACGATAAATGCAACCATCCATGTATGTATGTATACGTACAGAGACGCGGATGGCTTTAAACAATAATAATTTGTGAAGTAGGGCGAAGTAGGTAGTAATTCTTGCAGAATTAAATAGGAGAAAGTAGGTTGAAAATATTCCAGTTTATTAGAATGTGGGACTTTTTGAGACTCAAAAGAAATTCCATGCCAATTGTTAAGAATATTGCGAATTATTTTTACTGCATTCACTGTAACATTTTTAATACATTGCGTATTTAATACAATAGTAATGTTTAATTGACAGCGGTAATTTGTAACTTAAAGATGTACTTTTCATTTAAGCAAAAGTTTGAGGGAAGATATTAAAAAGAATCGTAGGGGCATCTTAAAGAAGACAAGCAATTTTGTCCATGAAAATGTTATGTTCAAAACTTCTAACTTTAACTGCACGTTACATTTACATTACATTCGTTTCCGAGGTGGTCTTCTAGTTTCCGAGGCCATGGGCATTAGGAAAACAAAGTTCATTGATTAGATATCGAAAGGTGACTGTTTGGCTAAATGTCGCTAAATTTCGCATTCCAGGCCACTGTGCGACATCTCGATGCTCTCGCGTATCACATTCCAAATATCTATTATCGACCAAGGCATATCCCTAATCAGGGCATCGATCCATCCACGAGGCAGGATACGCACATGCATCTTACAGTAGTGAACATTGAGAAATACTTATGTTGTTTAAAAAAGAACCGGCTAGGTCGCCTTCAAAGCAATACCCTAAATTTACCCTGTGTGTTTCTGTCGTTGCAACAATTGTATACCCCTCGATTAAAAGCAATTTCTGTCATTCTGACCAGTCTTCGCGGCGTTACTCGATTACCGGGTGACGACATCGTGAATGCTTCCACGATAAACCGCACAGAAACACCTGTTGGCGTTTTACACAAGAACCAATGGCATCCTGTTGACTACAAATAAATATTCTTAATGCCGTCTCGTGTTAATCGTCTCGATGCACAACGATTACGTCGTCGTTTACCTTAAGTTACTTGAACGGTGTAGAGAAAACGATCACAAAATGGTAAATAGGCACTGGATTCACAAGTGTCCCGATTCGAATACAAAGTCACTCACTCGCGCGAATCACGAACGAGACTGTCCGTTCTAATATTCGTTCATCACGGTCCATCGCACTGATCGATCCACGATCGATCAAACCTTACGACTCTTCTATCGATCCTTTTTACTCCTTTTCATTTCCTTGCTGTCCTTATTCCTCTGTTTATCGGTTTTACGTGGAACTCTTTTTTTCTTCGACAAACACTCGGTTGTCTTTTTACTCGTTATTGTCTAGGTCTCTTGTCTCCCCTTTTCTTTTATCTCCATCGAATGGCATTATAGTTGGATGAAATTTGTCGACATTTTCAATGTCCTCGATCTTCTTTCTTCATCGACGTTCATCGAACGAAACGTATCGTTTCACAACGAAAAATAAATGTGGTTACAAACTGTTCCCTTCCAAAGAAGCCACGTTCTTGGACAATTTCAACGCCCTCAGTTGTTTATACAATCGTTGCTTGCAAAATTGATAAAACTCGATCTCCCTCGTGAAGTTACTTCGCACCATGTTCTTCACCTCCTCGCTGACCGGCGGTTTGAAGAAATTACGATTGATCTTTGTGAACGCGTTCACCTCGTCTGAAACAAGAGAATACTCTGTCAGCATTGTTCTGTAATAATACAAACGTTAATATTAATCCTCTGAACGCCGGTGCAAATTTCCAGTCACGCGATAATCGACATCTATATTCTATAAATATTATCCGAATTTTTCTACATTAAAAGGTTGATTCTAGGATACGAATTCTTAATATGATTGACGTTTTGACGTAGCAAATGGAAAATTGGTTGTTAACAGCAGAATTGTAACATCGGTGTATATTTGTTATAGAGAATCATGAATAGCAAATATTTAGAGAGAGACATTTCATTTTTTAAGTAACAAATATACATAATTATTAGAGAAAAATTTGGATCCACTTGTTCCATCGATGCAAATATCTCTTGTCACGAAGAAACAACCGTCCCTCACTAACATTATGGTTTACGAAACGCGTCAGTTTGACGCATTCCAGAATTCGACAGACAAAAATTAATGAAGTCCGTCAATATCACACAATTAAATAAATTATTATTTCTCGAAATTAAGTGAATTAATTTTTTAAAGAAAACGCGCATTTTTATTGGCAATCGTTAATCCGAGGGAAGTTAGTAAAAATAAGGGTTCAAACTTGTCCGTGAACCTAGTGTTAACAGCTAATACAAGATCAAGCGGAGAGCGCAGTTCTCAATTATAGAATTCCAGGATTAAAATCATTTCAAGCATAACTATAAATTACTTTTACAGATGGCACATACTAATATTTAACTTGAGACTGTTTACAACGAGACATTTATGTCCCTTCTGATCTCGTAGCGGCGGCTGTGAAATTTTTATTACGCAAAACACGTTTCTTTCTCGACGATTGTTAGCTGGCCGAGGGTACAGTTACACTGCAAATAGAAGAAGAAAAGAATTACCATAGTAGACATCGGTGGCGCCACGGAAAAATCCAGGTATGTAATTTTCCAATACCGTGAGAGTGGTGTTCACGTCTTCTAGCACTCCGACGACCGCGTAGTGCTTCTCCACTGCCATTTTCGCTCGTTCCAGGGCACCCACCGTGTTGAATGGTCTTTGAGGTGACAGTTGATAAGCATTGATAACGGATTAGAATGTCTTTCGGCGAAAAGCGAGCAAGTTGAATGTGTACTGGCTATGATGGAACGAGGTTTGAATAATGCAGGCTTGGGCAATATATTTTTTAAATAAACATTCAAAATAACAATTGGGAATAGTGAATCATTTTAACTGTTTTATGGGTTTTACTGTAGGAGTAACGCGGCAACGTTATTTTGTGCGGAAACGTAATAAATAATTTGCGAATAATCGTTGAAATAAAAAATCTCATCGCAAAATAGTGTTTTGTTTGGCAGTTAAATTTGAAGTTTAGGAACTTGCGTATAGCGTGACAACGTTTGGCGGTCATCTTGTTTTCGACAGAAATATTTCTTCAGAAAAACATCCATATCGCGGGAAACGCTGACATAATATATTATTCAGATGCAAAACACGAAATGACAGAAAAAGTTAATGCACTTTGTAGTCAAATGAAATAATTCGGACCAAAACATTTGCTCCCTCAATTTAAAAGAACGCACATTTGTTTCAAGATAACATCGAGTTAAATAATAAGATCGAAATGACCACGACACCACATGAAATATCGCCCTCTGCGTCAAGCAGCTTTTGTGAGGATATTTTTTTGACAAATTCCATCTCTAGTCAGACATCCAACAGTTCCCCAGTGAAGTGGAACACCCTGTACACCCCTTGTAAGGATGGTGCACAGGCAAACTGTATGGTAAACCAGAATTTATAGGAACTCACGTGCATTTCTCGCTGTGGCCGCAGAAAAAAAGCGTTTGCCTGCGATGATCACCGATTCCGTCGTGAATTTCACCCTCCAGGTATCTGCATTCACGATCCCCCTTGAGTACACAGGTCTCGAAGTCCTTCTTTAGCCAGTTAGGATCCGGTAATGGTAGGTCTGGGAATATTTGCTTTCTCTCGACGTAATACCAAGGTGCTCGCACGTAATAATACCAGGATATCACTCTCTCAACAGGATCCCGGACGATGTTGATGTAAATTGGCTGCGGCAGGTCGAATCTGCAAAGAAAAATATGGGAATGCTGGAAATTCCGTGAGAACTAAGCTTACCCTACTACCGGCTAGTTTGCTCTTATTCGTCTGCGAAGTTTATTTTGGTTATTATTTCAACCGTTCCCGCCGGCACGGACTGTAGTTCGATTGCCTTCGTGTTCTCGAATGGACGAATAGGGGCAGAGTTTTTGTTGAAAGAGTTTTTGGTGCCGATTATAATGATTATAAATTGTTGTTGCGCGAAATTCCGTATGGGTGTATGTGCATACTAATTGCAGTAGTGATTTGCAAAGTTGCAGGTGTGAGTTGTAGCGTTTACGGTTTTCGAATTTGAATGTTTAGACCAATGCTGAAAGTTATGGAATTATTTTACTCGCGAAAATTAGGCTGAATTGTGGACAATGATTGGGATATATTTTTTACGAGCTTTCGTGATCAAGGTATACTTATCTCGAAGGATGCACAAACGGTTCAGACGTTGTTACGCCTGATTTATTATTTAAGTTTGTTAATTTATTAAAAGCAATTGCAAGAATGTTGGACAATTTATAATCTAGCTAAATTTTAGTCAATTTCAAAGTACTTACTCGGTGAAATTTGTGAAGCAGACGTGTTTTATGTAGACAGATGGTTCTGCATAACTGCTGACCATTCGTGCAAGTTGCAGCTGAAAATGTATAGTTAATTAATTTAAGATAAGAAATAACATAATATTGTTATGCTGTTCCAAATTTTGTTCGCCATTAGATTATCTGTGCATTTTTATATAAATTTGTATTATGCCATTTTAGGATTACACATATTTAAATATTTGCACCAGCGAAATTTGATTTTATATAACAATTGGAAATTATGACACTTACGCTTCATACGTTTCTCTGTACACAAAAAATGTATTGCTTTCCTTTTAATTATTATAATTGGGTTATTTCAAAAGTATTTGCTTATTTGTTACAAATATGTTGTAGCGTTTGATTTTAAATATTCATTTTTACGTCATTCCAAAGTATGTAATTTCCTTTTTGAAGTTGTCCTTTTATTACCGTTGTTAAGTCAGTTAATAATTAATATTAACAAAATGCATAATGCATAAGGTACAGCGACATATTTTAGAAAGGCAATTAATATGAAAATGTTACACGAGCTACGAAAAATATTAATATCCATTATCATTGATAAACGAGTTAAAATGGTTGCCCATATTTGTTTATTTACAAATATGCAAGCAAAAGAAACTGTAGAACAAAGATTAATTGCCAAAATAATACAACAATGTCTTTTCGGCAGAAAGGAAAATTATGTCGACAGTTAAACTTACACTTCCTTGATTTTCCGTTGCTTTTCGAATGGTTGAAGAATACGCAAAGACTTTTCAAATCACCTGCTCCATATTATGTCTAATAGTTTTAGTATACAGTACCTGTTCAATAAGCGCCAGACGAATAGTTTCGACTCTTTGAACACGATCCCTGTTGAATGAAAAGCCATTTCTCATCGACAACCTCCTTAACAGTTCCATGAAGGTCTGAGAGCCTACTTTTGGTACGCGATTGAAGAACAAGACTTTCTTGTCTGCTCTTTTCGTGTTGTTGAGAGCGTCGATGTCCAACACTTCGGCCTCTTTGTACTGAAACCAGGTAAAGCACCTTTTAAGATTCTCGTTCAATTGCTTGCCTTTCGATGTCCGTATTTACATCTGAATTCTTCCCCACAATCGTAATTCTACTTTTGCGAATTGAACAGTTTATATAAAAAACAACTTTTTGACTTTTAGAATTTTAGTGCCACAAATATTAACTTTAACACTTTTTGTGTGCCGCTTTCATTTCCATTGCTTTTATTTCTTGTTGATATAAAGTAAATAAGATTTTGCAATCTTACATTATTCAACGACCTGTGAGAAAACCAACAAAACGCAATGAAGAAATTACTATTGTGAATGGTAAATTTTGTTTTATCGCTACTATACATGATACATTACATCTGGTATTAGAAAGGGATGCATTGCAAATTTCTAATAGCATATTCGACGATTAAGAAGTGAAACGATCAACATAAAAGTAATTGAAACTATCATTGGCAGAGCGGGGTATTTTATACTTTAATAATAAATAGCGGCGCGAGTAACGAATATATGTATGTACCTTGTTTCTACTTGACATCCGAGTATTTTTTGTGCTCGATAAAAAATGGTTCTCAAGAGGTAGCAGGTGCGCAATTGAATAGAAGCAGAGTTTTTTGATACTTGAACTTGGTTCTTGAAATTTAGTATTTTGTAAAAAGATGGCCGGGAAGAAAACTTTTAAAGCTGCACGCCAGCAAATGCATTGTGTATTATAATATAATATATATGTATTATGAATCAAATATAATAACCAAATTATGAATATTATGAATAATATAAATATGTATTTCGTGCTTTTCTTTTGAAAATAGTTTTGGTCGCATATGTGTACGTATAATTTAGTTTCAACTTTAAAGCTTTTCGCGTGGAATGTTACAATAGAGAAATTAAATATTGTAGATTGTTAATGAATTGTTTTATTCGATTATTTCCGAAGAGGAAAAATTGTTTGAACTATTTCTGAAATAATTATGTAACATCAGTTCAATAATTTTGTTTAAAAAATAGAGGGTGGTATCTTAACCGCATTTTCACATCTTTGTGGGTTGTTTAAACAATTTTAATATTATGATATCCAAGGAATTTTGGATATCATAATATCATAATATACATTATGCTTGATATTACTAGAACTTTGTTATTGTTGTAACTTTAATCCATTTGGTCGTCTATATTTGCTCCCCTTTCATTCGGTTCACCATGTTTCTTGTCGGGATCGATTGGATCAGGGAAATAGCGCTTCCGCAACCTTGTCTGTTCGATTAATCTTCAATTCCTTGTTGCCTCGAAGTCTCGTTCCTTTTGCGCGAAGCTAAATTCCAATCTCTCGTTTGTCCGCCCGTTATTTTACTTAGTTCCGGAAATAGGGAAACTGTTTCTTAATTACGATATCTGAGATTGAGATGCGAAACCTAAATAAATTTCACAAGGGCGCCGCCTATAATTTGTCCATAAACCCTGCCCTTTGATTATGAAATTTTATTTAATTAACAATAATTCGATTTCTATTTTCAACCATGTCGAAATATTTATTGAATTTAAATGAAACATGGAACTTTCGAATAGTACCTAAGCGATTTCATGTCCAAAACGTCTCACTTTTCGAAGAAATATCTATTTTAACTTTCGATGTTGTATTTATATAAACAAAAACCATCTTTCCATATATAAGAACAATAAAAATATAACACTCGTCAGTAAAAACAGATCGATACATTGTACAATACATTGAAGCACAATGTTCGAAAGCTTCAGTGACAAGACAGTTGTCTGAATTAAATCAATTTTATTCATTCTTCAAAAATGATTACAATTAAAATAATATTCTGCTAATAATAATTTTCGGCCTACAAATACGGATTCATCAATATTTTATCAAACGCAAACAGAATCTAGCCCATCTTCTCCTTTCTGACCCTATCTCTATTGGTTGGAAGTTCACCACAAGTACTACGTTATATTATTACATTATTGCTACATGCGTTTGCACGCTTCCGCTTAGATTACGAATTTGTCTACTCCTTCCTTAATGGAGTATTTCTTCCACGAATGCTTTGCTAAGTTACGGCCCATCCTTCTGGCCGCTAGGATCGCGACGTAATTTGCTTTGCGGTTATCCGTGTAATACTGGAAATTATTACGGGAAAAATTGTGCATGCACCCCCGTGACTGGTTCCCGTTTATCGTAATCGAACGTTGTGAATAATTTATGCAAAGTAAAATGCAATTAAAATAATAATAATTAACAATTAACGATAATACAAATTAATTATTAACGGTGTAATTCATTGCAAATTAAATATAATAATAATGGAAAGAAATACAACATAGATTTTAGGTGGGTGTAATTCGGTTTCTTTTTTTGTGTTTTCTTGCTTTTGATAAATACCGTTTAGTATTATAAAAGAACCTGTTAAGTCGTGTTAAGTTAATTATGAGTATTCAGTTTGATCCAAATTTTTATCTTCGTTCCACTGGTTGGTGATTTCTGTCCTTCCTCATTCTTGTCTTTTTTCTTTTTCAAGTATATTGAGTGCAAGTACAATAATTACTAATTGATAGCGTACTTCCAGCCTTTGATATTAGGATTCCAGTGAGTAGATTACAAAGCTGAGTACTAAATAGTAATCTATCGATGGAGGGAATAGTTTTTGGAAGAGTAGGTAAATGAAAATTTCGGAACTTATAATTGCTGCAACTAATTGCACCCTTATTTTTGTTGTCTTAAACAATCTTCATGTTTATTTTTCGTGCATGAACATCTCCAACAAAAGGAAAAAGAAATACGTCCCAAAATTTAACGAATTGATTTGAATTGGAATTTTAGTAATATAAATAATCGAACGAAAAGCATAGCTGAAAATGTTTATATTGAATGACCGGCATATTTAACGTCATAGAAAAATAGCTGTACTTCTTTCAATTTTGGAAATCAAGGAAATTCTGCATTTGTCAATTTGCTGTTTATAGTGATAACAGAACATTGAAAATACCGTTCGAAGACGTTCTGTGTTTCTACCTTCACAGTCTAGTTCTTAAATGGACCTCGCCATAATGAACGTTTTTTCGTTTCACACCTTTACAGTTACTTAATTAAAATTGTGAATTCTTTAGCTGCAATTTATACCGCTATCGTGTCGCTCAAATTCTGCAGATATCCCCAGCATTTTTAACAAGTGTCACGTTTATGTTAATTATGGTGTAGTAAAATACGTTTTATACCGACTGCAGTAGAATTCTACCTATCACAAAATCTTTATATCTTATCATGCACATACTGATACCCCTTACACGTACATCACAATTTCTCTATACTATTATAATAATAGTTTTCGTTTCACAAACTTATAAGTTTTCAAATAATATCAAGTGATCCAATTAATTGTGAACATGTTTTAATTATACAACTTATAAAAATATGTTAATAGCTAATCAATATAAATTAATAGAACTGTTCTAATGTTTCCGAAAGTAACGAAATATACGAGTTATTTATAGTATCATTTAAAATAAGTGTAATTAGTTATGTTCTCGACGGGGCAACAATATTTACGCTCGTCCTGTACAATGTTTTAGTAACAAGTACTCTTTTTCATCGCTATGACACAGTTGTTCCGATTATTAATAACTTCTCATGCGCCAGATTCACGAAATAGACGTTTGAAGTAATGCAGAACGGATTGGGTGTCAGTTTCCGATTTATAAATCTGTTGCAAGCGAAACGTGATTCTAGATCAAATCTAAGAATAAATTACAGGCGTCCGAAATAAAAATTGATCACGACCACAGTGTCAATGATATCGCGTGTCTAGCACATCGTTATCATAATTAAATTACCATAAATGAAATCGGAGTAAACGAATATCTGAAACCACGGCGAGGGAACATTTGAAATGAATTATTAAAACTCAAACATCGAACTGTATGTTGTAAATAAATATTAATTTCACCACACGTAGATCATTCTGTTTCATTGCCAATCAGCATTGACAATTTCAGCAATAATTTAAGGTATTTAAAGGTGTGCAGAAATGTTATAACTGATTAATCATTTTAAATTGAAAGGTTGAGAACATTCCCAAGCAAGGATATGGAATATGGAAATAAAGTTTATTACGATCATAATATTATCTCTGTAATATTAACTTCGAATCAATAAATCGTTAGAAAGTCCTTCAATATTCATACAACCAAGGAAGCGGTCCCAAATTTTTCTCCGGCTAATGTATTTCTTGCCCCAAATTCGTATTAAATTGCTACTGAAGCTCAATAGTGCCAATGGCATCGTTCTCTGGCATTATGCAATTATGTCATAAATTTAGAGTAACATATACTATATACGATCGACATGTCGAAGCGATTAATGGGTGGACTGAAACGTAGCAATCTACTTCGCGGTTTCACGCATCGTAACCAGCGTAATGCTACTTCGAGTTACCTCGAGATCCTTGTTGCTCCCAGCATTCCCTTTTTCACCTTACTTCGTGTAATGTTAAATTTCCTTTGGTAACAGGTAAACGTAACTCGGGCGGAGATCTTTCCTATATCTAACAGTTAATTTTGTTATGTTCGTGGACTGTCCAGGCGATTTCCGAGGGGTCAGTGAAATCGTTACTTTCCTTTTTTCATCGATATTATCAGTGTTCTATTCCTTGAAACTGGAGAACGACTTGATTCTGGTGTCTCGTTCGCTTTGTCACTCATGTGTCAGGGTTGATCATTTTTATGCAAAGATATATAGTACACGGGTACAGTATATGAAATTAGTATATGTACCTTAGACATATTGTAAGATAATCGAATGAGAGGGTAGTAGTGTCTCTATCTCGATTAGGTATTACTTATTACAATGATTTTGTAGGCGTGTATATGTTAAAAGGTGTTCTGTTTAAATCTGTGCTCTCTCGACCGTAGTCTATACAAAAATGCTTTCCTTGGCAAAAGCGTCGGTCGTGAGGACGCCTACGTCGCCATGGCCCTTTTTAACTATTTTAGGGTTCGCCCAAATGAAAGCTACGCTAGACAAAGACAATGTCCATCGGCAAAATGCACATGGCACATGGAATATTCTAACAATATATATATGTATAATAAAATATAATCATAGTAGTTATAATTGCACTGGTCAATGTTCTGCCCAATGTCTCGGAACTTCCAAGAATCGTGTGATCAATTAAAATTCATTTACCAAATACAATCGATATTGATATTCCGCACAATTCGCTGGCTACATTTTCGCGATCTAGTTCGTTCATTTTAAAGACAATGAGGTCTGTGTCGAGTTAGATTCAACGTTTTACCGTTTCTCAGGTGCGCGCGTTACATATGTAACGGGTGATCTTGCAACAAGGTCGACTAAAAATGTTGCCTACACACGTTTGCTTTTCGTACACGAATGGTCGGATACTCACGTGCGAAAACATGAATAAAGTTGAAATAATGGAGACAAATTTCTAATAAATAAATATCCTGCGATATTTTTATTGAAAATAGATAACTTCTTTTGTTTTCTTTATTCAAGTTTCTTTACTGATTAATATTTGTTCAATTTGTTTGTTATATTAATTCTGTGACAACTGTGGTTCATAAGTTGTTAAGAGGTAAAAATTACTAACTAGACTTTCTGAATTTCTTTAAGTTTGACCACCAAAGCAAATTCATTGAAATAAAATTCATTTTCTTGATGGTTATGTTCAAATGGAAAAAGTTTTGCCAATTGATTAACAAATAATTCACTTTGGAATGAAGTGAATATGAATGAACTCCATACGCTAAATTAAATTAGAAAATTCTAGTCAATAATGTTGAATTAATATTGCTACGTCTGCAATAATACATTCTAAAAAGTATATAAAAATGATATTCATATAAAATATATAAGACACAATGTATTATATATAAATTTATCAATTTCCTCTATTTATTGCACTTTGGTGTTAGTCACTTTGACAAGTAAGAGGCTTTGCATATTAATCATCAGTATTCTTTGTGCTAAATCAAGTTAGCTTCCTTCTATTTAGGATAGCTGTTTTCTTTATATATAGATACCAAAGAAAATATACATATACATATGTATATGGAGACTATATTATACGAATTATTTAGTCGCAAATATTCGTGAAATAATACGCAAACTATAGTAATACTTTCAATCTTTTTCCATTGATCAGAACCGCGATTTCACTTTTTGCTGATTCTGCTATCAGCATCCTGCTACGTGCTGCGTTTTTCTTGCATCTTCATCGTCAGCGATGATCGACAATGGTTGGAACTGGTTTACCGTTCGATCGTTTCAACAAGGTTTCTCGTTGCTCCTATTCCTTCTGCGTTTCGATATCAAATTCGTGGCATCCATTTTGGTGGATAATAAAATCCCTCATTTCCTTGTAGCAAATTGATTGACATTTCTTTCGTCATGTACGGAAAAATCATGCACTTCCGATCATCATTACGTTTTGCAATTTAATACGTCATATAGGTAAATCAGGTGCACGTAACATTTCTTGCCCAGGGCTTACACATACATAGTGCAGGACTATAAAAATAATTTATGAGAGGATTTCGGAAAAAAGCGTGGGCGTTATTCGGAACAGTTAGCAAATTCATTGTACTTGAGGCCAATTAGACGAGAGCTGTTAATTTAAAGTTTATTATGACGAATTTCTATGGTTTCAACCGTTCTGGCGTAACAGTGAAGTCATAAAACTAACGGATGCACCTGGCTACCTGTGTCTATTTTACAAGCTAGATTTTCTTGTTCGCGATACTACGAAGACAGTTCATTAGGCGTCTATTACGGATTCCTTGTACACGGTTTTTCGATATATAGGTTTCCCCACAGAGTTAATGAACTTTTCCAAGTTTTACTTGGTATTAGAGTTGGAACAAGTGTGGCACAGGTATTTAGACATATTCGGATACGAGGTTGAATTTCAGTTAGGCATATGCTTATGCGAATTCCAGTTACGTGTTGTTACTAAACAGCAAAATACTTAAAGGTTCCATAGTGATGCAATTCGTACGAGAATTCAAATGGAGTTATTGACGTAAATGAAAGATAGAAATCTTTGGAATGTACGTAGGATGTTCTTCAATGAAATATAAGAGGATTATAAATAGTATAGAGGAAGTTGTTTAGTTTTCTATAATAACATTATCGAGTGTAACAAATTCCATTCCACGTTTTTGTTTAAATGTTAAGTTGTTTATTTGTCATTTTACTATGTGTAATATCCATGTAGATTGAAATAAATGGAAAACGGATTTCAAGCAATATACTATCGAACATATTATGTACCAACTGTAGTTGGTTTCTATTGTTTTCCAATATCGCACGTATTTTACTTGTTTCAATGTAATTTTAATGATTCATGTGTTGTCACGTTTATTTACAATTGATCATTCTTCGGCGAAATTCACAATTGGATACGGGTAACTGAATTTCTCCACGAGAATTCCAGAGATCAGATATTCCGAGGTATTCAAGATCAAAGGATTCCATCGATCGAAGCCAAGGCAGTTCCGCATAATTTCCAACCCATTAAATGTTCAATTGTTTCTCAAACTTGCTCTGGCACGTTGAAATTGATCATTCCAATAATCACATGATTTTATAATTAACAGTAGAAATGTTGGCAATAATTTTCAGTCTTGCGAGATAAATAAATAATATTATTTCCATTATAATGAGCAGGCAGAGCTGGCTTTTGGTACAATGATAGAACAAGTAATTTAGAGTGAAATTACTTGTTCTGAATTGCTCTTATTGTTAGTCGGATATGTACTTGCTTGCCATTTTTGACTCTACTGAACTGGTTATTTTTCAAGACTATCTTGAACTCTTCACCAAAGCAACTATTTTTTCACATTAACTATATTACAACACTGCGAACCACAAAAGAGTGACAAAATTAATCGATTCTAAACCACATCTTTCAACCGCTCAACAACTATTTGGATTATTCTATTTGTGACACCTAATATTACACAATGTTTAATTTCTCCCATTGCACTTGGATTGCCTAAAAAAACTCGCACCATAACGCCATAAATATTTCCACCCTAAAAACCACGGAAGAAAACGCACTTCTGCGAGCCCATCTAACAAACTATAACATTGTAATTTCCGGCCAGTTAGAACAGTCTCGAAAGTTATCGGAGCAAAGAGGCGGTCAGTTTTGTACATCTACCATCAGAAATAAAAAAAGGAGCCACCGTTCTCACCTGACTGTAACAAACGATCGACTCGAATACACCGTCGCAGGTATCTGTTTCAATATTCCTTGCTTGAACGAATCATCTGCTCCACTTGTTTCGTTTGATCGTGAACGAGATCACCGAGACGCAGCCGTATTTCCATGATCCGGCCGTGTTTAGATGATCACGACAGGTGGTTCGTATTCCCACGCGTGCGTTTCACGCTAATCCAATTACAGATTTTTCGCGTGCGCTCGTTAATGTGAACTCTCGACTCGAGATTAGCTCTGGCATCGTGGAACTCGATCGTATCGTCATTTTCCGCAGCGTATAAGTTCGACGATAAAAGGTGGTATGAGGAAGAAAGCGCGGAAAATGCACGGTCACGTTTGATCATGTTTGAAAATGTAACAGCGCGAGTTTTGCATTAATTAGTTCGAATTAATTTGCACGCACAAACGCGGGGGTAAATCGTATTTGCGTCCGTTCCGAGTGGATTCTTGTGTAAAACGTACAGGGAAGGTCAGGCAAGCCGAAGATTTAGAAATGTTTGAAACTTTAAAGTAGAATATGAAAGTAGAATATGTCATCCGTAACGCAAACCTGTTTTCGGTTCGTACCATCATTCGGTTTCAAGGGGTGAGATCAGCCCTTGAAGAAAATTCAGAATGATCCTTTTCGTGAAATATCTCAAGAACGATGAGAGCTAATTAAAAAGATTCTAAATCAAACTTGCATCACTTTATTGTGTTTACGAAATAGCGTAAATAAATTTTTTGCAAAGTCCATGTATTTTTTCATTTTTTTTCAATACGTTTTTCAGGAATACAATTTTGCGCAGTTTTGTAGACGCAATAAAGCAATGCAAGTTTTGTTTATACTTTTTTTAAATATCTCCCAACGTTCTTAAGATATTTCACAAAAAAGAACTTCCTGAATTTTTTCAAGGGCTGATTTCACCCCTTAAAACCGAATTATGGCACGAACGGAAAATAGGGTTGTATTACGGATGACATACTGTACTTGTATGCAAAGTTTCATACGTTTCTGAATCTTAAGATTGCCTAACCTTCCTTGTTAGTTCAAGGGACGAAGTTATTTATACGTTTTCGTGTGCTTTTTTGCTGTGCTAATTTTTGGAGATGATGCTTGCGACGTAGTAAGCGTTTAAGTAGGTCGAAAGATAAGCGTTGAACAAGATTTTTGTGCCTCTTTGATTTAAAGGTGTTTATTGTGTGCGCAGTTGTGGCCTGTGGATTGTTTATTTAATAGTGGACAAATATTGTACTATACTGACTGTTCTAACTAATCTTCAGTGCACACAGTTTTTAGCTCTTCTCTATTTATTTTGCATCCCCTTTGCCATTGCATAGGAAACGTTCAACGATCGTACCACAATTATAAATGTACAATTCAAAGATATTTACGCAGGACGAATAATGCTCAGCCGGTTTAGAAAATCCACCACGAGCTTCCCAACTTTATAAAACAAATGTTAAAAAGGATAAAAGCGTTTACCTGATAATAAGTAGAATAAAATAACAAAATTTATTCCTTAATGTTCATTGAATTTGGAGTAATGGTAAAGTACTATGAACCATTGTATCGTTGGTCCATTTGAATTTAGGGATTGCATGTACTTTTCTAGAATAAGTTATGTCGACAATAAAAATCATTAATAATTCTAAACTCGATCAAATGTCTGATTATTGGAAGTACATACGTGAAAGGCTGAGCCAGGCCATGTGCATTTCGTCGATGCACACTCTGTTTGTTATAGCTTTCCTTTAGGGCGAAGCATAAAATGGTCAAAAAGGGCCCTGGTGGCGTAGCACAGTGGTCTAAATCGAGAAATTTAGTTACGTTTTGGCATAACTTCCAAACCATTCAAGATATCGAAGTGTTCGGAGTGCAGAATATTATACGTAATCACTTTCAGTGGTGTATATATT
Organism: Nomada fabriciana; assembly: GCA_907165295.1. NCBI lineage: Eukaryota > Metazoa > Arthropoda > Insecta > Hymenoptera > Apidae > Nomada > Nomada fabriciana. The sequence continues at coordinate 15,027,380 of OU015694.1, forward strand.
TTAATTTTTATCTATCAAATTATCACTTTACAATTCGAATGGTGCACAATGTAATATACTTTATGTTTACTTAATTGCTTTTCTTAAAAAAGCGTTGCGGAGGACCGACGATTAATGCAACCATCTATGCTTTAGACAATAATAATTTGTGAACTAGGACGATGTAGCTAGTAATTTTTGCAGAATTAAATAGGAGAAAATATGTTGAAAATGTTCCAGTTTGTTAGAATGTGGCCCTTTTTGGGACTCAAAAGATATTCCATGCCAATTGTTAAGAATATTGAGAATTTTCTTTACCGCATTCACTGTAACATTTTAAATACATTACGAATAGTAATCCTTAATTGACAGCGGTAAATTGTAACGAAAAGATATACTTTTCATTTAAACAAAAATTTGAGGGAAAATATTAAAAAGAATCATAGGGGCATCTTAAAGAAGACAAGCCATTTTTTCCATGAAAAATGCAATCTTCAAAAACTTCCAACTGTAACTGCACGTTACATTTACGGTTGTTATTAAACTTTATTTATTTCCTCGTTTCCGAGGTCCATGGACATTGGGGAAGCAAAGTTCATTGATTAGATATCGATACGAGAAAGTTGACTTTTTAGCTAAATGCCACTAAATTTCACCTTTAGACCACTAACGCTTTTGCCAAGAAAAGGCATTGTTGTACACAGGCCGCGAGAGCACAGTTCAATAAACAGAACAGCTTTTCAACACTGACACGCCCGCACAATTATTCGAATCCCTATTCCAGACTCCTTCGATTATCGTGAGCAACAGTTTTCCAAAGAAAATCTGAAGAGTACGCGCGACATTTGCAACGGTCTACAACATTTGCCTCCACCCTGTATAAATGTCTGAACGATCTTGATACGAAACGATTGCGGGGAACCGTTCCCAGGGAAATCCAGGCCATTCCTGTTAGACTGAGCGCCGCTCGCGCGGAATAAACTTCCTGAAGAGAACCTCAGCCATCTGTCTGCTCGGCTGATCGGTCAACGTACTCCTCTTCGACAATTCTCGCTGCTTATTCGATAGCTGCCGCGTGCACACGTACGAGATAGAATCTGATCGGAACGACGACGACGCCGATTCCAGTCTACCCTGTTCTGAGAATTGTTTCGCGGTTGAATAGCGTTTCTGGGCGTCGAATCGCGGCGCGCTCGAATGAAACGTTAGCCGTGAGACGTTGCGGCTGTTCTTCTGCTCGAGAAGAAGTGCTACAATTGTTGAAGATCGGCGACGTGAACGGCGAACGTAGAAGAATTTACGTTTGTTGTAGAGGAAGAACGAGGGGATGGGAGGGTGAAATATGAGCTACAGTGTTCGTTGCACGATAGATTACATTTAATTATAGGGGTGGGCTGTTCAGGTAGCTTTGTTTGTAATTTGCGGGAATGTTCAGATTGCTTTTTTTGACCGCTTTGATTGTATGTATGGGGGACTCATATTGGTTTGCCTGTCTTTAAATCTGAAAACGATGACCCCATCTAGGTGCTCTGGAAATTTGAGGAACGAAAATGAAACGATTTCTGTCACGTCTGCATACTCTGCGATGAACAACATTTTCACTTGGTTTTTTGCAGCAATTGTAAGTGCACAAAGTTGTGAGTTACTGTATGTGGCATAGTAGAGTCTGGAAAGTGAAGACTTAGAGAAACTCGAGTGTGGCAGTCTTTTCTAGTTGTTTTCCTTCGGTTGTGAAGATTTTACATGCATCGTACATTCCTTCTTTTCTAAATTCGTATCAAGTGCTAATAAAAATAATTGGAATCAGATGTACACACAAATAATTGGCAAATGTTAAGTTCAATCGTTTCTTGACTACTATATAAGTAATCAATCTATTAAGAAATTGCTTTAGAGCAAAGAAAATTTTAATTAATAATCAATAGCATAGTGTTTATAAAACAGTGATAATAAATATCTTCGGCGACTGTATTTTTAATTTGGTCTCTGTCGAAATTATATCCCCACAATAAGCAGTTCGGCAAGGCAAACAATAATATAAGTACAATGTGGGGCATCTGAAACGAGTCACCTGAATAACGGGCTTGCTTTGCTGATAAACAAAAAAATGTTCGCATTATAAAAAACCATATAATTCCATTTAAAAACGCGGGTAACATTTGTATCTTCTCTACGCCTCCAATATAAAAAAGATTAGTTTAGTCAAACTATGTGCCCCTCGAAACCAAGCAAGTTTGCTCCGATACATTTTTTTCTATCGCCGAAAACAAGCGAATTATTCAGTTGACCTGTTTTATACGCCCCATCCTGTACAATACATACTGCTATTTTAATTGATCCCGTTACATTATTTGCAAAATTAAATATTAAGTATGAATACTTAAAAGTATTAAGTATGAAGTAGATTCTGTTAAATACAATTTATTATTGTTAAGTTAAGGCGATATTCAGTTATCGACAGCATACATTTCTACTTTCACGTATCATTTCTCCTAATCTTCTTATCATTCGCTACGCTATTACGTATAAGATAAGTAATATAACAATGCGAAAGTAACCCTTATTTTTTAGCACATCCAAAATTGCCACTTGCCACGACACTTCTCTTTAACAGAATATGATCTGAATTCAGTGGAATAAATTTATCTGGAACGACCTGAAAATATAGCGTTGATATAAGCGGATAATTGCAGACGCTAATTGTCTGCGTAGAAAAGAAGCTACGTGCTTTAAGCCGCAATTAGCAGTATGCTTCTCGACAAACACTGTCCTAGTTCCAGTATCACTTGCCTCATTACGCGGACCGTTAATTAAATTCTACTCGACCGCGAAATTTCGTTTCGCGGGCATCTTCAACCGTCTTCCGTTTCTAACTCGAGCTGGTATTCTAACCTTGCGTCTTTCTGTGGGTTTTTCCCGTGCTCCTTGCAGTGAAACCAGATGGTAATTGATCGTGTTGCGTTTGTTATTCGAAATAATGATAGCCTTATAATTCAGGAAAATTGAAGGGACAGGAAAATCGGGACAAAGCCTGTTTGGAAAGGAGGTGTTGTATTTGGTAGAGATCTTTTGTGCTAATTCATCGCTTCCTTCGTTGAGTTTGACGCGTGATTTAATAATGAAATATGTATGTTATTTAGAGGCTAAATGTATTATTTGTATAACAGGTTTGGAAATAGATATTTTGAAGATAAGACGCAGAAAAGACTACGACACAAGACGCCCGTAATAATCATGTGTTTTTAGAATCAATTGGATGAGAATGGTAAACGAGTTATCTATTTTTAATTGGAAATTCGCTAACTTAGAATTTAAACAATATTTGCCAATCACGAGATGTTAATATTATATAATTCTATGTGAATTTTTACTGAAGAAACACGTATAAGAAAGTCCAATTGAAAAAGTGATAGTGATTTGTAGAAGTTCATCCCTCAGTGATTTATAAATGAAATGGTAATAGCTACAACGTCTGCGGCCTTCCGTGCACTCATTTTTCTCTACAGTGAATAATTTGCAAATAATTTGAATACTTCATGCCAGATAAACCACTTTGCATAATCACGTAATAAGCATACAGAGTTATAACGAGGAAATAATGAAATAATGTATAGTAAATAATAAAGTCGCATAGAAAATTAGAAATAACAAGGGAATTAGTAATATTATGCAGGGAATACAGAAACAAATACTTGTTATGTTTAACTCATTAAGCATAATCTAATCACATGCGCATAATAATCGTAGAAACTTCGTTTTCTTATTTACAACAATCAATTACATATACGGTTATTAAAGTAGTGAAGAATATATGAAATATATAAATTCGTCTCGTTATTCGATTAAGGATTTCTCATCGATATAATATCTTCATTATTCGTTATAGGTACTAAATTTCAAGAAGTTATCGTTTCAATGTGAAATCATAAAAGAGAACGAATGATCATCCATTATTGTGATAATTAACAAATTGTGCTGAATACAGAATAGGTAAAATATAAACGTAGCATAAATAGATGAAATAAATAAATATAGAAATATTAAGATGTTTATAAACATAGGTCTTCATTTCTTATTAATTTTCAATTAGTCTTCAATTAGAATGGAAACGTAACGAATATAAGATGAATTATTCAGTCCACATACCTTTAGTGGGGAGATACGATGTCTGTTTGGATAATGGACGATTCCACTTGGACTAGGATCAGTTTGAACCCCCTCTGTAACAGAAAACATAATTTTAATCATTATTGAGATAGTAAAAAGTTAACGATAACATAGACCATACAAAATTAATTGCCTACAGTATTAATATATTTGTCCACTAGTAAAAAAAAGCAGTAACTGCAAACTAAAAAATAAAAATGCAGACAAGAAGAAGTATTATTAAAATGAAAACGTTGAACGAAAAATGAACAAAATATCTATTGCACTTTAACGAGACTGCCCGTTAAAAAGAATTGTATACAGAAACATTAAGAAAGAAAAATTTAGGTTATTTTAGTCTTATGAAAAGGTGTCATTCACCTGTAAAATTATAATTTTTCTTAAATGATCATCATTTTTCTTAGAAGAAATCTATTTAAAAAAATTGCAGCTCAATATGGAATACTTTTAATAGTTCCACTGTTTGCTGCTTTTTTTTAGGAATAGGAACTGTATTTATTTTTCCGTCATTTTAAATCATTGTATCCATGTCCTCTGCGAAAACAAGTGTTTCGACAACTATTTATAACTCCTTCGCAACTCTTGTAATTAGTTCATGAACGAGTCATGTTTTTTCATTCAGTTCGAACGAGAACAAGGTATGAATGACTTAAGAGATTATTTTTAGTCTATCATAGTCGCAATAGTTTATAGAAATCACTTTCATATGCATAAATGAATATATTTTACTAACTTCCACGTAACGTCACTGGAAGCTTAATATATTCATGAGGTTCAGTGAGTCATGTTCATAGAATGTTAGAATGTTAGATACCAAGGTCACGTCCGGCGTTCGATGTACCAACAACAACAACAACAATAACCACAATAATAATAATAATAATGGAATGAATAATAATAGTAATATTCGTTTGTCAAATGGGTGCATTAATTTTTGGATAATTTGTGCATATACAGAAAGCTTGTTGTGTATAGTTTATATTTACATTGACATTTCTATTAACGGAAGAAGAAGAAAAATAGGACCGAAAAATGGGGAATTGACGATATAAAAAGATAAAAAATAATCCATATAAATGAAAGTATGCACTACAGTTATGTAAACCCTTAACTTTAAAAATAAGTATGTCAAATGGACAATTACATAAAATGCGGAAAGGAAATAATTCACGAACATTCACCAGGAAGAATTTGGTCCTCGTTGATATTTATAATCAGACCTTTCTCCTGTTAAAGAAATCGTTGCATCAGTTGAAGATCGTACAGTTCACAGGATCCCATGTCATTAAAAATCGTGATGCTCGTTTTGTACTTTCATTCGTGGGAAAGGTGTTCAGAGAGTGGTACCCTTCGAAATCTTCCAATCACTTACTTATTTGAATAGCACGCGATTAAAATGATACGAGCATATATAAGTTACCGGAAGTAATTCTCCTTTATGTGAGTTTCGATATTAAATTTGCGGCGCACGTGATACACCTAGAAGCTTTGAAATATGAAAGTATTTACTCTTTAATTTGATAAACGTTATAGAATAATCTAAAAACCTTTCGAATTTGAGTTTCGTCTTTAAGAGAAACAAAAGCTTCACGTTTTATTCCTCTTTTGAGAGTACACTTCAGTGTTTGTACGTGCACAGAATTAAGCTCACGTTTATTGTTAGGTAAATTAATTTTTATAAATCCGTATCGAAAGTGTGCCTTTTACGGAAATAATGCGTGGTAATGGCGACGATGTAAGCAGATTCCTGGTTGTCAGGAAGATTAAGCTTGCTAAAGATAAAAAAAAGGAGGGTAATAAATTTATGTTTCAAAAGAGAAAGTGGGTAGCGCAGTTTCGATGAATCGTGTGCGTGGGCGGCAGTTCTTAACATCATAATGAGACGACAATCCATGAAAGTATAAAAGTTCTGAAATCATCGAGCCGGTATTTTCGATACAGGAAATATTTTCCCCTTTCGATCTAAAAAGCCTCGCACGTCGAGGTATATTCATTATTCTTAAAACAAATATTTATTCGTATTCTCACTTTCATACTAAAGTATCTAGCTGAACTTACACTAATTATCAAAATTCCGCCCAACAGAAAAATATTCTCGAAGAAACTATATAAAAAATAAATTAACGAAAGTATTGACAGATATTAATTTTCAAATACACACTCCGTTTTATTGTAATATAAATATCTCCAACAACATTTGCGATCAAATATTCGCATCTTTTCATGAATCTCAAAGTTCAAACATAGTTTGCAAATGAATTCGATTCGCTGAAATGCTGTGAAACATTTCTATCGTACGATCAATTACAAATTGATACTGCAAACTAGCTTGTCTTTCCTTAAACGCGTTACGTGAAAATAAAACTTATTGTGCACAAGTTCAACCAGCATTGCACCTAATCGCCATTGTCGTGCCGAACAGTCTCGGGGAGACATGCACTGTAATAAAGTTATATGCACGTGTACGGCTTATAATGTCTCTATCGCGTCTCGATCCTCGAGGATACATTTCTTCAGCCTTATTGCTCACTACCTGTGGAACGATTGCTTCAGGGAACTCGCTCGTAAATTGAAACTCTTTGTATCGTTTCAATTGCTCGCAATAATCGTTTAGCGGGAACATTACTTCCAGATAAGCAGGGCCGTTCCTAGGTTGTTGGCCACCCAGGTGCAAAAACGACACCGCCGCCCCTATTCATTTAATATTAGTCAGAATTTTGGGGACACCTTTTGCACCGCCGTCAGGAACGGTTCTGCAGATAAGTGTACGCAAAACGTGAAGCAGGTTATTGAAAGACAAACACGTTGTAATGCAGAAGTGGGTTAAATCAATTGATCCAGAGTCAGATTTATGGGTATTTGACTGTGCTGGATTTCAAGATGGTATAAGATACGACGATAAATAATACAATAAGATGAACAGAGTTTATGCATTTTTCAAAACATTTTTCAAAAGAATTAATAATACAATAAGATATATTATCAATAGTAGTATAATGTTTATGAAGATTATAATGTTTAATAAGAATCAAGATTGATACGATATAATAAGTTGGTAAGATAAAATGTATCTTTAAGCCTGTGTTTTTTTGAATCAAATAAAAATCTGACTAATGAACTGTAGAATTAGCTTTTGAGACGATAGTTATGATAATAGTGAACAAGTTGTCCCAAATGAGTTATCTAAATCGAAACGATATAACCGTTTCTTTCAGTATTAGCTATTCTTAAATAACAAAATGTATTTTGTAACACTTGTAAAGTTCACAATTAAATAAAATTGACACCAAGTCTAAAAAACAAACACTTGTTCTTCAAAATTGTAATACGGCATATTTTGTACAATATATAAATAGAGAGTATCGATTTCACCTTCATTGGGATATCATTAATATCATTGCTTAATGGTTTTGGCTACGTTGAACCTTACAATATTTCACACCACACCTTCATACGTGTACCCTACATGTAAATTGTACATATAAGGTACGTCTTGATAATAATTTCAATGCAGCCAATTAATGTGCACATTAAATTACATTAAATTACATTAAATTCCACTTTAAATTCAAGTTAATCCTGCGGAATATCCACTACGAGTTCCAACACGAGATGCACTTCCAGCAAAAATAGGAAGTGCCGATTTCAATGAAACATGGCGGCCTTATTCAAGATTTTATCGGGCCTACACATTCGTATCTCACAACTGTATTCTCGATTCTCCATTGTTTATCGTCGTTCGTTTCATCGATCCCACGTAACACAGGTGTACCTTTATCGTGCTTCATATGTTTCCGCCACAGGCAATTTTCAACCAACGGTTAATTCGAATCCGTTAATTGCTACGATGGAGTTGTAACGTTGTTGCGATTCCTACCCGCAAGGCAGGTCTTATACGATCAATAATCCTGATCAGATAGTCTGATTTGCACAGCCAACGTGGTGAAAAGAAAAAGAAAAGATGAAAATCGATACTCAGAACATCATCCATCAAAACTGACCACAATGTGCTTAATAATGTTGACTGTAGAGTATTCTGAATGGTGCATGGATCGTATGATATTAAACGTTGTTCATCGATCGTGAGGTGAGTCCTATTGTTTCGCCGCGCACCCGCGACGTACCGTGTGGACAGGGCCGAGCAGGTAAAACGAAGGTCGTAAATCTCCGTTCCGACTAGGGTCGCGTCGCGAGGTGTTTGGCAGTTCCTATTCTTCTTTCGAATAGGATAATTATTGATGTAAGTGGAGGATATCAATGAAGTAACGAATTCTTCAGGTAACAATGCGATATATTTATAAAACAAATACGTGAGTGTTCGACGTGGTGTTTGATGACGAAGTATCGGGTGGAATCGCGATGTTCGCACCGCTCGTATATACGGATACTCCGGAGTCGTTTGGAGGTATTCTCCTTTACAGTAAGAACTTTAACTTGTCGTGCGAGTTTGTAAGACTGCACTTGAAGATTAAGACTGTGTTTGTAAGACTGTATTGTATGACTGTGTTTGTAAGACTCCAGTTGGAAGACTCTATTGGAAGACTGTGGAAGACTGTGTAAGACTCTAAGAAGACTGCGTAAGACTGTAGTTGGACGAAGACTGACTGTCGAAGACAGACTGTAGAAGACTGTAGTTGGAAGAAGACTGACTGTCGAAGACAGACTGTAGAAGACTGACTTCCTCCTCGAGTGCTTCTCAGCACGTCGACTTGGAAGCCTTTTTGAGGCACGCTGATTGGACATTTGCAAAAATGAATAGTTTCCAATCAGCGTGTTTTGGAGGTGTCACCACACCCTTCCTTTGCGCCCGTGGCGCGTTGCATGAAGGAGGGGGGGGGGGGTATTCGAATGCTGTAGCGGAATTTCCCTCAGGGTCCTAGAGCTTGACCTGGCCGTATCATCTGGGGCCCAGCTGCGAGGCCCCTTTGGAAACTCACGTTTACGACGCATGCAATTAACTGCTGAGGTTGTGCATGCCTAATTTATGCTACCTTGGCAGATTAGAGAGTAAAACGGCTTCCTCAAAAACAGTTATATTACTTGCGCGTCATAAACGCCCTAGCCATGTGCACGTTGGAGGTCGTTCCTTGTGCAGATGCCTAGACGCCTTTTTAAGAGGGTGCCGTTGTAAGAAATGTGTTGGTTCCGCAGGTACGCTGCGGAACACCTATTTTGTATATTTTTTTACGTTAACCCTCTGAGAACTGCTGGTCATAAATTATAGTGGGTTTTAAAATTAATTGAAAATAATTACTGAATTTTAATATTGTTACTTTTGAATTCATATATAATCAGTGAGTATACTCTTGAGTATTAATCACAAACAGTAACCAAAGGTGAGGAATGAATTAAAAAAAACATTCAGAGAAAAGAATTAGTTGTTTGAAACCTACCATATTGCATGGGGACAATCTCCATAAATAAACTATTTAAATCTATTCTTATAATAAAAAGTTTAACAACAATGTTAAACCATTCCCTAATACTTACTTGTGCCCTTTTAATTTGACATGTACCTTATTTGATGTTTTTTAAAAGGTATAATAAGTCTCTTTATTGTATGCACATTGAAAGTTTTACTTTCGCCAACTTACATGGCTCGTCTGCATAAATAAATGAGTATGAATAAACATGTGACCCAGGCAGCACTCTAACAGAGAACTTACTAAGATTCGCATTTTAAACGCAAATGTATTTTTTAAATCCCGCAGTTATACCGTTATGCACAGATTCATAAATAATAAACTAATTGTAAGATATACGAAATGAACTGCCCCGTTTGAAATGTGCAATCACGATCACGAGGACTGCGCGTATCGTGTTGGAAAGTATGCTTTTAGATCACCTGGATCGACTAACGGATCGAATCGATCCTGCGAAGGTATATAACGGCCTCTTGATCATTGTTAAAAAGTAATTGAGAAAATTTAATTGCATGAAAGGCGAAATCTTGAGTTGAACGGCGCGCATCATTAAGGAAACTGGAACTGCCTTATGATTTAATTAAAGGTCGAGCAGTCTTTCTGCAGAGAGAGGCACACGAGAACACCTTTTCATCTGCTTTCACCTTCATTAAGTCAATCTCCAACGATGAATGGAAATTAACACTTTCTCCTGTACAGATATAGTATTATATTGTTTACAATGCGTTTTTGTATGAATTTTGCGTGTGTTGCGAAACACGTTCCATCATATCATTGTGCTGATTGCATTTGCGTGTTCATTGAAGTACTCTACTAGTTTGATTCTAAGTGAATCTGTGAGTTATACGTTTTGTGTGTTTAGATTTCGGCAATGAATGTTACATAGAAATTTATGACAATTTTCGTAATCTACAATACACAAGTCTGAATGATTTTATTTAAATTTTATATTACCAATGAGTTAAATGAAATTTTTGGATGAAAAATTAGCTTTTATACAGTTTGAAACTGCCGGTAATATTTGCCGTAACTGTGAAAATTCTGGTAATATTAATCAACTGACAAGTGTAATAAACACTTTAGTATTTAAGAAGACTGATTAACTGTGTTGTTATAGAATAGAATAGAATAGAATTTTTATTTGCTTTTCGGCCTCACAGCCATGAAAAGGAACCTGCTTTAAACTCTTAATTTTACCTTACATTACGTTCTCCTTCATCTGCCCTATGCTACTTTTCTTTATTCCTATCTACTTATTATCTATAACCTTATACTATGCACTAATATAATGTACACTAATCCTATACACTGTACCCTAATTTGTATCTTATCGCATTTGTATAACTGTGTTGTTATAATTGGCATGTATTTAGCAGGAAATACAGTGTTATTAATTATACATGAAATTGTATTAGAGTCTCACAATTTTGCTTCTCTCTAATTTCACTTTCCTATATCTACCTTATCAATGTGCTATTGCGAATCGAATACAAGCACATAGATGCCCCACGATTTCGTGATGAGTGAAACAATTTTGAACACAGTAGTTTACAAGCAATTACACTGAATAATTGCATCGCGTGGTGCATTACTGAAATGCGATCGCAGGACGTGGAGAACGTATAAACAATTTCCTGTTTAACCTTGCAACCCTCGCGGCTACAGTCAATTAACCTTTCCACGAGATCTATTTTATGTAACACACTTTGACCGCGCAAAAAGGTGGGAAATGTAATTACCACTCTTTAATAGGTCGCCAAACGAGAAATTATTCTTTCCTGGTTGCAAAAACTTTTCAAGCAATCACGCATTTATATTAATTTCTCCTTTCGCAGGTTTAATTGAACTCAGCGTCATAGCTTTCCCTGCTAATTATAATTTTACCAGGCCAGTTTGAACAGTAGACATTTTGTAAACGTTTTACGTTTATTTCTATAGTGTACTTAAAGGCGTCATTACAATGCTGTCAAATAAATTGTACGATTTGGACAATTATGACGGCTAGTTGTTGCTCTACTATAACTTTTCTAGGAGAATGAGGTTAATTACAATTCATTTGAAATAACAAATACCCAAAATGAATTCATATAAAATAATTTCCTTCCTTTATGTATTCCATTTTCTATAATTTAACAGATTTCAATCTCCATTTTTAATTTCCCCGTAATTGCTTCTCTATGAAATACCCAACAATTGAACAAAGTTCCTAACAATTCGTGCGGTAAAAATATTTCACTTGGAAAATCAGATAGAGTTTCTTCAAGGAATACAAGTGTATCTAATAAATCTTCTTGTAAAACAAAGCTAGCTATCTATTATATTATAGTTCAATTCTGTTCGCTGTCGTGCGAGAAAATATTTAATTCCTCGGGTAGCTGACCACCTTCTTGTTTGGATATCGTACACACTGCACGAACTGCTAGTCAATATTTTATCTGCACGACGCTCGTAAATTAAGTAGCAAGTGCCGATATCGGTTTCTGGTAGATAGCTCGATATCTAGTACTTTTAGCGATTCCAGTAGATTAGACCAATTCGTGACCAGCCCGGCGTGCACGACCGTGAGATGCTCCGCGTCCTTCCGTGATGCAACGCGCCGAGATCGGAACAGATCGATTAAAACAGATCCTTAGAAGTCCTGTGATTCAATTGGTCACGGATTGTCGTGTGAAAGCTATCCCATCAAATTCCACGATTAGTCGACGCTTTTTGAAATCCTGTTGATAACTGTAATGGGTTTCACGTGTTTCCTTGTAATTGTTAACGGGAGGCGTTCAAGCATCGACGCTTTAATAATAGTTTTTCGGAATTGTTAATATTGTGGGCTTGGAAATATTGCGTGACTGTTTAGAATGACTCCGAGGTGTGAAAGGTATGTATTTGGAGCTGAGGACTTGAGAAGATCGTGCGAACGGAGGGAATAGCGGCCCAAGGATTCGGGTGGATGCGACTGACTGTCGCCAAGGAACGTCTGCAGTGTGTATCCTAAATGAGTGAGAGCAGGTGAGGAATAGAAGGAGAGAGTAACTAAGAGTGAATGATGCGAGTCAAAGGCAGAGTTAAGGGAGAGTTAGAAGAGAGCTGATTGAGAATAGAGCAGAATAGTGTGAACGGTTTAAGAGAGACGTATCGTGAGCAGAGAGTGTTGAACTGAGAGTATTGTGAGTATCGTGTGAGAGTTGCCGTGTGTCCACGTCTTACATTAATAAAGTTAGTGTTTAATCGAAGTAAACTGATTGTGAGATCTTATTACCCTCCCTGCCCTCTATTCCAATCTACGTGAGGTTTACTAACAATAACTTCTACAATACCATTCATAAATCAATTTTCTATGTTTCCCCAACACTTTTGCAGAAACCCGTTACTGAAAAACGTTGCGACAAGTCATGTACATAATTAATGTGGGAACAATTTATAGAAATCTCTGCCATCAGTGCGAATTTCACGTTTCTCAATGATCAGCGTATGCGTGAAAATAATTGCGGAGCTGAGAGTGCAAATTTTTCAGTACTATCATTTCGGTTTTATTTCATTTCCCTGTTTTATGTTGCTAACTTTGTAAATTCAGGGGCACATACATTGTTACCATCATTATGGCATTACTATTGCCGGCATTTCGTTTAGAACTATTTGCACTGGAAAATAGTATTTCATTTCTTCCTCAGAACTTATACCATTTATCATCTGAACTCCACAATTATCCTCGATCGTCATCGAGGCCCAATGCCCTTCCCGTCGATTGCACACAAGCTTCTCACAAACGATCTCACGATTGGCTACTATTCTCAGAATCGCATTCCGTCCGCCCTTCTGTCTTCCAATGAAGATAGTCGATGGAATGGCTACGGTAGATTACGAGAACGTTATTCCGATCGTGATGATGAATAATCAAGCGATCAGTACGTGTACTCGTGATTCTTTCATCCTCGCTGCCCAAGCCCTCGGTCATGAATGACGTGGAGGAACGTTCGACGCCCACGCCGCGGCGCAACGCGTCGTGCTTGGAGCATGCAACGAGCGTATCTCGTGGCTGAATCCGTATCTGTATCGGTCACGAAACTTCCTGTCACGATTAAGGTCGAACCTAAGCACCGATCGATGCCAGAGGTCGGCCACCATGTGTATACGAGCAATGAACTTTAGTAGAATAAGATAGCAATGGTCAGACGTGGCATGAAGTGATCAATAAAACAGCCACCATGTTCGCAGGCACATTGTTACTTTTGTTTCTTGGAGGTTTTCAATTTCCAAGTGAAGGCTCCGACGCAAACGATCCATTGAAATGATCCACAACATAAAACTCTCGCAGATAAAAATATTGATAATAAAAAGGAAAGTTTCATACGCGACAACTTAAGACGAAACACCGAATGCTCGTTGCTCGAATCTTCACTGATGCCCAATAGAACGTCGATTCAACAGTTCCCAGCGTTCCCCACAATTCCGTTAACGCGTTTAATTTGCAACAAACCTCACGATCGTAGCGAGAGGAATTAAACAATTTAATCGTCGCGGCCCGTCGATTGGAAAGAGCGAATTGCAAACAAGGTAACGCCAAATAACCACCGCCATTCCTATTGTACCCGTTCAATGCTAATCGGGTGTGGCTGCAGGCGTGCAGTGCACACGTGGATTTCCATAAAATCGACGGAAGTGGCTGTGTGCGGGTGTGCGCGAATTCAAAGGGGGTAGAAATCGAAAAAGAGGAAACGCTTATTGTTCCGGTCGAGGGAGAAAGGAGGTACGGCAATCGTTCGAGCGAGCAGCCAAGAGAAAATCGCCAGGGCGTTAACAATACCTGGCCATACAGCTGGCAATCACGTTTTACGACGCGTTTCCTCTTCTTCGTGTCGGCAACCGCTGACGAACCACCGATCGGAACCGTCTTCGTTCCTAGGAAAAAAGAGACGCATCGAATTTTGCTCCGTTTTGCAGTTCCCTTTCTTCCTGGCGTTCGAAGTTTTCTGTTGTATTCGTCTCTGTGCTATATTCAAGTATTGATACATTTGTGTGTTATTTGTATTTTACTGTCGACAGTTGTGGTGGCGTTACGAAGTGTTGATTAAGTGTTACGTTGATTATACAGGTTTGAGAAATAATACTGTAAAATAGTGTGGGATTGGAAGTTTTAAATGAAATCAAGCCGGTGTAGGTGTAAAATATTTAACAAGGCGACTATTATATGTATTAATGAAACGCTACACTATACTTTCTACGCTATACTACACTGTCTACGCTATTCTACGCTGTTCTACTCTACGCTGTACTTCGCTCTTCGATCTATACACCTTCGCTGCTCAATCTACTCTGTTCCGCTTCCATTCATACATCCATTCGTCCTCAGTCATTCTTGTCTCTCTCTCTCATTCGTATCCTTAAAGCATATCCTTAAAACCTAGAAAACAGGGGACACGGTTCTGCAGGCCATCGCTGCTCGCCTGCAGACCAGCTGTGTCCCAGGTAGCGTGGTCATAAACGCTCCGTACCTGGACGTTGGGCGCTTCTCACTCCCACAATATTATAGATAAAGTGGTGTTGGATTTGGAATAACAGGCTGCAATCGTTCCACGCGATTGAAATAATATTCTGGTATATTTGTCTCTGTTCTTATGGAATGTCGAACTCTTATTTAATTTTGATAAGACGAGATTTGTATAATTTGGGGGATGTTTTGTTACGTCGATAATGTATTCAGTCTCGTTTCATTTGATGTCTGTTCGAAAATTAAATATCTAACACGAAGAAACCTATGTGGAATCCAACTGCAAACAACGTTGTTCGCGGTTTTTATTTATTTTAGAGAGATTTCAAACACGCGTCGGGGAAGCGTGTCGCTGATAATGTAGAAGCATTTTCATACCATACTCTCGTCGCATTTGCTTGCATGTTTAAGTTAGATCCCTAGTTTTCTCGTTCCCAGCGGCAAAATTATTGACATTTCGAGAGCAAATTTACATTGTGCTTCGCTTTTGGTTTTACGTTTCGCGTGCCTTGATATTTTTACTTTCGAAATTGTAGAAAGTTCAAATATATGTATACGCTCACAATATTCCTTTGTTCACAGTTCTCGCTAAATGAGGGGAATAAATGTTATTGCATAATAGTTGTCTACGAAAATATTTTCTTAATGTGGCACGCAAGCCAGAAACAGCAATCAATCATTGATTTCCATTAACTAGATCGCTTCAGCGTCAGATCAGTTTATATGGAAATTAACGAGAAACTAATGTGCTTCAATAAACGTGAGACGTTTCTCTTGTAAGCATCGGGAGACGCAGAACAAGTTACCAAGTACAGAGTGCTACAATTGCACCATGACAAACGATGAATCATAGTCAATGCGTTTACAGAATACCATGTACACCTAATTGCATAGTAATAACAGCTTGATAAACACGATATAATAACCTAGCAAACCTATATCTGTACCAAGTAACCGACTCTCTTTCGGTTTGCTCGGTAGTAACATATATAAGCAGATTGCAATCATGATTCAATTGCATAAAATAAATCTCAAATTCACCATTACAAATTCCAGGAACTAGCATTCTAAATTGGAAGAAGTTTTTTTTAAATATTACAAATTACGATACTTCTCGAGAGACTTAAGCGTGAGAAAATGATTATAAACCTCATTGACATTCGGAAACGAATTTTCAGTTCTAGTTTCTCGAAAATTCTTCAAACATAAAATCCGATTTCTTGTTTTTCGGGAAACGAAAAATATCGAGATATGTATCAGGAACACTGTGCCTCAGCACAGGCGACTATTAAGATGCTCCAATAACATCTGAAAAGCTACAATTCAAGAACCACTTTAACCCGCGCGCACTAATAGATTTTCACAAGTAAGCTAGCGGTTTTCGCAACTAACAGCCAACAAGCGTTTCACATTCTCAGTGGATTCCAGTTGCCTGTGGGCACTGCTCGAAGCATACACAGTGGAATCATGTCAATCGGTCAGATGGAAGACGCGAAATGGGGAAAAACGAGGAGCATGCTGGTCGATCGGTTCGATTCGCGTGGTGTCGAACTTAGAAGACCGGACTGGCGACCTCATCCTCCTGTTTTGGCCCGAGTCGGCGAACAGGAGACCCGGTGACCCAGAACTTGAGAAAGCGAGCCGTTCGCTCGGGGAACGCGGTTGCTGCAACGCTCCTCTCCAGCCGATCTTGTGCTCTAATTGCTCGAGACGACGGGCACCACGACTGCAGAAACTTTCATCTCCACCAGAAGTGGACGCGGCCGGCCAGGATGCCGCCAGGTGACCTCGACTTCCGGCTTTCCACTCAACGGGAACGTACGTGAAATGATCCATCTCTGCGCTGATCGAGATGGTTCGAAGGAAAGTAACAGTGATCGGAGGAGACAATGGCGGACGAGATGTTTTCGGTTGATACTCGAGCTTTTTATTATTTTTTCTTTTCACAATTTCAATTTCGTTATTTGTAACGGGACGCGAGTAATTATTGGCGATCTGCAACTCGACGACGGTGTCGATTGATTTAATGGAACGTTTGAAATTATTCTTTTAAGAGATGGATGATTAATTGTTAGAAGAAAATGTTGGTTAGTCTGTTACAAGTCGGGGCAAGGATACCTTTGTGTTTCTTTGTCGTTTATTATCCTAGAATTGTAAGGGAATCAATTTTGAACGATTTTAAAATAATGTTCGGAGATATTTTAATACTTTGTATTTGCTTCTTGTTTCCCTTTCTTTACTATACTCTATATGAGAGTGTTATTTTTGTGCGAGAGATGTGGGTGGATGTGATTAATGGTGGAAATCGAATGACCAGGCTGCCTCGAACGATTATTACGAGAATCAAGCTTGTGAAATTCCCTTTTGTTTTAATAATAACGGTGTAAAAGCAGATCGTTATTCGAATGAACTTGTGTCATTAACTTTATAAGAGATATCAACGTGTTTAAAGTAAAAGTTGCTTGGAAAATTGTGTCCTTCCTTTTTTTTATTAATGAATTCGTAAAGAGGAAATTAAAGAACAGAGCATAGGAGTAATAAGAGAAATCCTACATGCTAAGATTATTCATTAAAGTTATTTTTTAATAACTTTCAAAGCCTGAATAATGCAATTGAATATAATTCATTTAAACTCATCACTCCAATGTTTCCAATAATTATAACACGAATAAGGTTAGTATCAAACTGCCTAGTAATATGCATCGCCTTCCTCGAAGGTCTATGCAAACTATGTCGCATGGATAGAAGTAATTAAACTAGCACAGATCAATTACAGCAAGACTTCACTCTTCCACACTGTACTACATGTCACTTATATATGTACATTTCAACGAGACAGCAATTCTCAATTGATAAGAAAACAACTTATTTAAAATTATCTTAAATGATCATTCACTAATTCTAGAAATATCGTTTCCAGATATACTGCTTCTCCTGTACAGTTAATCGATCCAATATTCATTTAACCATAATCGAATATTTACTTCCGCCTACTGACACGATATTCAAGCAACCTTTCGCTCGAGCCCCTCGGATGCAACGAGAAACAGTTTGATTTATGTATCGCACTCGAAGAGGAAGCGTTGGGGCGAAAGAAAAAAGATATTCGAAGGAGTCGTTGAACAACTTTCGCGGGCTGAACATTATAAACACTGAATATCTAGGTCGTGATCGAGAGGCCTCGAGATCCTATCGAGAAGCACGGACGTATCCCGGCTCACGCTTCGTGGCACGCGATCAATTCCTGGCAATGTGTGCCAGGAATGTGGAGAGGATTCGCTGCTATTTCTCGGCAAAAATTTTACACAGTTACGCAGCGCACGCTCGTTTCGTTTTGTTGTTCGTCAAACAGAAGCATTTTGCTCGTCGACGGCAATTCGTCGCACACCGTTTCAAACAATTCGGATCCCGTTTCTTCAATAGACTGCAAAAGCTGAATGTTCAGAATGATAGAAAGCATGATTTATCTGCGACGAAGATGGGTGGTGCTGGAATGGAACATTGTTTTAGTCGTCATTTATTGTTTAATTACTGGTGATGGTAAATAAAATATATTATGCTAGAGCTAAATTGACTCAACGTTCTCGGAAACGTCTTACTAACAGAGATAGTAAGACGACCAGATGGGCCTGTACTTGGCTAGACAAAAGGGCCTGGCTTGTAAAATGAAACAATACGCATTCGTAGGTATAACTTTTAATATAATAATAGTTATTTTATTTAACACACTATATCCAATATCATAGTATTAGAAATATTTCTTGATAAAACCACGTTATTAAAATTATTTCGTTTATTGTTGTCTCGAGACGCACAACTGTTCTGCAACTGTGTGTCACATTGAAATAGTAGGAAACCCTCGCGAGAAAAGGAATGTTATTTAAATATTCATTTAAATTCATCGTGAAATAACCATTTATGTGCCACGTTCAATTCTATACGTTTCGTCTGAATTGTCCATGGAAATGTTTTACTTACAATTACTAAATAACAATTTCTATGCTTCCCTTCGCATGTCCCTCCTGTTTTGCATCTGTTTCTCATGAAAATGAATTCTTCGAGGAGAAATCTTACGAGAGAATCTGACTCACAGACTTCGCGCTGAAATCTGGAGCAGTCATTTGATTCGTTATGTCATTATTACGAAAACCTTGCACGTTCGCTTCAACGATCTTACTATGTACTCTCACTATTATGATAATTGCCTTATTTCCTTATCTACCGTGTACACGCAAGGACGGTAAGCATCGGTTAATAATTTTCCTGTATGCACTTCAACGTTGTATTGCGCAATAAATTTTCTCTTCCGTGGCTTGTCACTTTGATGCTTTCGCGGTTAAACTGCTTATTTATAGTTTCCGGCTCGAAGAACAACAGACAGGGAAACGCAGCTGCGTTTTGCATTTCGTTATTCATCAATATGTACTTCGTACCATTTCGTAAGTCTACTATTTTTCTATTTCAATATTTATTATCTCTAACGTATCAATTTTTGCAATAATTTGCAAATCCTTAATTAAGTAAATTGTTCCGTTGAATTCCGTGTAATTCCAGTTTACTAGTCTTATGTTTTTGCTTCAGTATATCACCTCACATTTTCGCCACAATTTTATTCACCATGAAACTCTATGCAACGTTTCGTCTTTACCGCACGAATTCTTTCTGCATATCGAATTGGCTCCCATTTGCGCATAGGCGATTTGCGGAAAGAACGCAGGTATTATTAAAAGTATTTAATTCAATGGAATCTATGGGGGCTTTGAAAGGAGAGCGAACATAATAATACGGGGCAAAATGATGAAGCAAATTCATTGGCGAGTGTCTAGTCATAAAGGATAAAGGGGAAGGAAAAGAAACTCTACGAGCTCTAGAATGCGACCTCAGCTCTGAACCGCAAAAGATTAATCCAGTGCATCGAAGACATCCAGTTCCACAATGTTTTTGCTGCTATTATCCTCTTGATCTTGAAGCAGGCCGACTTTATACCATTCGTTTCATCGTAATTTCAACTCGAGACGTGACAGTTTCTCCGGATGATCTCCTTGACAATCCCGACGTTTTACTTTTATGTGTGTCGTGACTGCATTAATTATACGCATCAATCCATGTTCGCCGAGCAATTACGCCGCACCACTGCCAAGCTTCGTTTATTTCTAGAAGCGGCGTAATTGCAGCGCAAGGAAAATATGATTTTTCCGTTTGCAATCAAACGTCGTTGATCGTTTATTGAATCGCACGGTAACTCGTGTAATTCGTACTAGAATTTATTTTAGAGGGTTAAACGGCGTTTTGAAATGCAAAAGAACGGAAGAATTTGTGCAATTTTTGTTAGATCGATCGAATTACATCAAGTAAGCATTTTGCAGGTTCCAGTGTCCTGTTTATCCCATTTTCTTTTCGCCAGTTTCATAGCAATTTAACAGCGATGATCTAAATGAAAGTCAAAACTAACCGTAAGTTTTCCCTCGTATATTCAGCTGTATTTTGTTTAAACATTTACAAAAGTCTTATCATTAAAATAATGATAACCCAATCGCAATACACAACATATGTATATGTATAATGGTATAATAGTGAAATATAGAAACGATTTTCATGGGTTCACCAAGTCCATATTTAGCAAATGCTATATGTCCGTACCTTTTTAACCCTTTCATGTATACCAACTTGTTCATAATTTAATTTGTACTTCGTTTTTGCACAGCAACCGCATGCGAAGACATATATTCTTTTCCACGTGTTAATTCTTCGCCGTTTACCAAAAATTTGATTGAATTGAAGCATAGATGTAGACAAAATTCTAGTTGCCCTATTTCGTGGTTAAAGAATTCGTTTTTGAATAAATAAAATTATCCCAGTGCTTTCCCCCTCGATCCTCCCTATAATTTATTTTACATTATTTGTTATTATTTAACATTTATTTAAAGTGTGATCAAAAATGGAATCAAAGATACACTTATGAGAGTGCCTTTTTATTACAACATTATATTATTGAGTTTCATATTCACCGAACTATATTAAATTAAAACTGGCATGTTAAAGTAAATAGTAATCCATAAAAGCAATAATCAGCAATGATCAACGGTGGCAGAAATTAATAACTTGCTACAAATATTCGAGTTACTGTACACTAATTAAACGAAATACTGTTACTTTTGGATATTCATTACAAATATCCAACAAAATACTGTTTAGTATTTATACATATACCTACTTGAAACGTGTAACAAACTGACGACAATAAAACAATATAACCCCCTTTCAAAAAAACATCGTTGCCATTGAAATCCCTGTGCATGACACTTAAAAAACCAAATCGTGCATTCCATTTAATTTCCCCAATCAACTCAAACAGCATACATGTACACAAAATTTCGCCCTACTTTCACAAACCATAGATACCATCCCGTGCATGTACTTAAATCAATCATTCCGTACATTCTAAGAACGAAGGAAAGGGGTGCATTACTATACTACTTATAATCGAGATCACAATAACACTGCAAACACAAGGCATGCAATTCATCCATCCGTTCGACAAGAACAATTTGATCGCTCGCAACGCATTTATATATTTCCACCTGATTGTAAGTCCAATAAAACAAAAAGGGGTGAGAACGACCCGCCACTGTGGTCGCCGAGCATTGAACGTCTGCAATTAACAGAATTTACGCGCGATCTCGCAATCAAGGGTACGAGAGACGTCGGACCCACATAAATAGGAATGGCGTAGGGGCGTGTAAAACGGATGATATTAGGCAGAGCCGATCGTGAATTCTCTTTGAGGCTCGTTAACCGTACGAACCTTAATCACTGTAATTTACATCCGACGCGAGCACAGCTACGTGCAACGGGTGTGCACGTTTCGTTTCCGCGTTTTACGTTCCGTGAATCGGCCGACGCGACGATGTACGACGCCGCTCGTTAGCGGTCCCTAGGCTAATTGTATCGAACCCCATTGTCTCGGTGTTCTTAACGAACGGCGAGGAGACTCCGTCGCGTTAACCTGTGCTCCGCTCCAAGGAATTCGTGGATGGGGGAGGCGAAGGGAAGCTTGGGAAAAGAGGCGAAACGTATTGACCATTTCGAGATGGAACTGGAACGGAGATGGAAGTTTAACGGTAGCCTGGAGAATTTTAGTTTGTACATGAACACATATGTTGAGTAGCTGTGAGGCAATAGTGGAAATTGAGACGACTAATGAAAAGATAGAGCATCTCTGGAACGTGGGAAGGTTCTTCTATTCGTTGAGTAATAGGTGAACGCTCGTGCTTTGTAGTAAAATTGCAACGATGGCGATAGTTTTGTTGCTTTTATTAAAATCAATTTATAAATAAATTGTTTTACGTATAATATAGCGGTGTGTGATTCGTGGCAGCCATAGGCGCTGCGTTTAACTGCTATGTGTTGCAGTTTGTATTGCAAATTTGTTAAAACAAGGGAGTTGAATACCTTTACAAGTTACAAAACTTTCGGAACGTTGTGAATTGTTTTATAGTGGAGGAAGTTATACATATAGTCGGCAGTAATCATTTAAACAGTTGCACTGAATTATGTAAGACAAGGATGTAAAGACTTTTAATTTACAACATTTTTATAACACTGTGAATTGCAGTTTTTCTTTTAACACAATACACGTCTCTTACTCCTGCAAATATTTGTTTTAATGTAAATTCGCATTGAACATAATTGTCAATATTTTTTTATGTTCATATTTTGTTCTCCGAGAGTTCAAATAAAAAGCAGAAGTAATTATTTGTTATTTAAACAAGTTTGAGTAAATTATTTAAAATACTGATATTATTTGTTATTCGTATACCTACTTATATACCTCGTATACCCGTATACTTTATTTATTATTTACATACAGCTTCATTTATGCATTCTCCGATGAAACATAGATGATTAATAACTATTAGCTTGTTCAAAAAGCGACTAACTTTAAAAGCAAATATAATCTGCTAGCTGTCTACTGTAAAATAACCGTATTAATTTTACGATTTTTCATTGTGCCAAATAGTATACGTAAGAAATAAATTGTTATTTGCCAATGAGAAGTATTCTTGACATTATCTTAATAATATTTATTTAAATAAGAAATTTCATTCTCATTTTAAATTAAAATCACATTTTCATTTATTATTTATTAATCAATAGTTGAATAAAAATTTGCCGAACAGTGATGCCGACAAGTCACCGCATAATCGCACAAACATTTTCTCCACTTCAATCTTATCCTGTGTCACGAATTACACCCCCGTGTTTTTTAACTTTCCCATACGTAACTTATAACAAGAATGTCACCTGCTGTCACCTGCAGGCGAGGGCTTAATTGCAACAGCCGATTGTGTTCGAATTCGCAGAGCCGTGAAAAATTTTGCCACAACGATATTAGATAAAGTGAAACGATCGGTAAAACGATATCGCGAGGACAAAGTACCGGATAAACGGTGCATTTGCTACGAATTCAAGTGCGTGATATTACATCGCGTTTGATACACCTGTTACTAAAGTACTTACACTGTGTGCAACAACGCGATACTAGTCGCGACACCGTGGAACTTCTTCGGAGCGATTGTTCGAACATGTACAAGATTCCACGATAATGGGACGGTCGTAAAAGGTACGAAGGGTTTGTTCGACGAAAGTCCTGGGAAAAACTGTAAAACGACTTTTACGAGCACCTAGAACTGTGAAAAACGATGGATTCTATCAGTTTCGTGGAACGATTCGACCAGCGTAGCGCATCGAATATGCCCACGATTCCATCGTCTCTCGCTTTTAGGAATAACATCAAGCAAATCGATGCTGACTTATTTTTGAATAAAATTTTGCGGACCCGTAACTGCAACGATTTAGCGGTGAATTGTGTTGTTCCAATTGTGCAATATGTTCATTATTTCATACTCTACAGCAGAGCTGGGCAAATTTGTATTTGAAATAAAGATAATAAGTTAATTATTGAAAATAACATTATCTCAAATAAACTCTATGAAATAACTATTTGAGAGGAATTTATTTGAGTACATTTATTTTACATAATAACTTTATTATAATTTATTTCGGCGTAGTAGTCATTTGAAATAAACTTATTTGAAATTATTAAGGAATAATATTGTATATAATACACTGTAATATATATTTTATAAGTTACTGTATACCAAATTAAGACTTGTAATCGTAATTATTTAACAATATTACCATAGATGACACTTTCTTGGTAAATAAATTAGAAAATCGGCAAAATAATAGTTGACACATTTGTATAACAACTAATTAACAAACGAAAATAAAATAATTGAAACAGACCAAAATACTGACTGGAATCAGAACAAAACTAATTACTTCATGAAAGATTTTACACCCTTTGATTACAATGAAACCCTATGTGTATCATATTGGCCCAAGGTACATATTGGCCATCGAATTACATATTTTCTGCCTTTAAATATAATGTTATTACTACAAGTTATTACTTGAAATAATAAAATAACATGTTATTTCACATTTGAAATACTTATCTCAAATAAGAGAAGAACTTGTTCTTTTTATTATTTGAACTGACGTATTTCACGAAATAAAAGAATAGGTAATGATTTCCTACAATTATTTTGTTGTATAAAATATAATAAAATATAAATATAATTTATTTCAAATAGTGAAACATTTTTGTGAAATAACTTTTTATTTCAAGCAATATTTCCAATAAGTTTTAAAATATTGTATCTGAAATAATGTCCAGCTCTGCTCTACAGTAGGTGTGAATCGTGTTTAAACGTATCACAAGTTTTGAAGGCTGTTGAAGAAGCTACAATAGAATAATTATTAATAATTATTATAATTATGTTTAGATTTCTGGATAAAAAAGATTAGGTCAGTAATTCAACGATGCAATAAGTAACGACTATGTATAAGGAAAGCTAACGATATGAAACTCCATAAATTGTAATGAGGAATGGTGGTCATTTTTAGTCTGACATATTTGTATGTAAGTACTTTGCAGGCAAACGTTTCAAGAACACTTCCAAACGAAAAGAACGAAATTGACATTTGCTGTTATCTTTTGCTTTGATCAGAACACGCAGTATCAGTCTGCACGATAAGAAATATCATCTTTGGCATATACAGGGTGCACAGTCTAATGGTAGCCATCATTTCTTAGCCATTTATAATAATCTCACAAAAACATGTTTGAAACAAAAGTTAGTCTGCCTCGTCGTGGCTATAAACTACAACAAAGAAAAATTTCAAAAATTTGCTTTTTCGACAAAAAATCAAGGACACATGGTGTCTTGCAAATGGCGCTACGTACTTTTGACTTAATAGTACTGTAGCTGGCGCCATGATGAATTCAACGACCTATTACATTATGACCTTCACATGACCTTGAGTTTAGAAATTTTAGCTCAGGGATTACGGATGTTAATATAGAAAGTTTTATTTCAACCGAATTATGTATACTAACTAAGCAACATTAGGCCTGGAGAACTTATAGGTAAGTTTATAAAACAGAAACGAAATAACTTAAATCCACGGCAATTTATATTACAAATTACGATACACAACTCCGCTCTATGTGAATATCATAGTACGCAATAGTAGGTCAAAAGTACATAGTGCCATTTGCAAAAAACAAAGTGTCCTTCACTTTTTATTGAAAAAACAAATTTTCGAAAAATATTCTTATCACATCTTCTGGTCACGACAAGGCTCCTTACCTTTGTCCCATTCCTTTTCTTTTGTTAACACTTTTTTACGAGATTATCGGAAATGCCTGAAAAGGATCACGAATACTCTTAGATTAGACCGTGCACCCTGTAATATTGCAACACATATTTACCTATATGTCCATTTACCTAAAAGCCTATTTATATGCCCCCGACATTTCACGAGCAGTCAACAAAAAAAATATTTCTATGCCACCGGACGTTACCGCGTTAGCTTCCCAAAGTCCGTAATCGTATTCACGACACCTTACCCGACCGCCTTCCGTTCCCAGTTTCAACGCTGTTCTCCGCTCGCAAGGAGAACAACCTGAATAATTAATGCTCATTTCCTCCCGCTATCGAGACCGTTAACTGATAAGTGTTCCATCTAGCCGTATCGCTAATGATTCCATTCCATCCCCCCTACCTGCCCCCCTGCCGTGACATCGTTACCACACGGGAGATTGCTTAAACATAAAGAAAGAATCGGATCGAGTTGATCGAAGTGGAACGTACGCTTCGACCGCCATAGACGCCTCCGTAGAGATGGTTCCGGCCGATGACGTTTCTTCGTCGCGTTCTCGACCTGGCAATTAGTTCTCAACCTTGTTTCCCGGCAACAGGTCTCGAAAACAAACGTTCGAACGGGTTCGTCGCTTCGTTTGCGCCGATGTTCCACTACGGTTCGGCGAACGTGCGCCGACATGGGTCGTTCGGTGCATTAGATGGCGACGAACCATCGCCATATTAATTCCAGGTGTAATCGTTTTCACAGAAATGTGCGCGTCGGCTGGATTCGCTGTGGCCGCGATATCCGTG
Source organism: Nomada fabriciana (assembly GCA_907165295.1). NCBI lineage: Eukaryota > Metazoa > Arthropoda > Insecta > Hymenoptera > Apidae > Nomada > Nomada fabriciana. The sequence continues at coordinate 15,053,956 of OU015694.1, forward strand.
TCAGAGTATGTATGCGGGGCAAATGGAAACCATTAGGGAAAGAGGAACGGCCGCGTATGTTTCGTGGACGGTGGGTTTATTCTATTTCTTTTTATATTTTTGTTGAATATTGTCGTGAACCCGTGGAATGAAGTTTACTCAAAATTACAAAGTATCTATGTATTGTCTTTATTTACTCGTTCGATTGTGAATGGTTTGACTGTTTAGTTTACTCTTAGGTCTAGTCTATTTGACTGTCGGAATTATTCTGATTTGATGATGTGATGTAGCGAAAAATGTAAACTATAACTAAAATTCTATTGGTTATTGGAATTTTGCGAGGGAGTGGAAATAGGACTTCTTATTGGATGTTAATAGGGGTGGAAGTGGTAAGCGGAAGGAGTATTAGGATGTTTAGGGAAGGAGGTTTTTTATGGTATGCAAGAGGTTGCGGAAAATTCCATGTTGTAGTAAAAGGAGAAGGAGTATTATGGTTCTTTTTGCCAGATGTGTGCAGACTTCGGATTTTTCCCGTGGTGTTGCGGGTGTAGGGGTGCAGGGTGGACAGTCAGGTATCTAACAATATGGACGGGCTGATTGTTGGGCGGTTGCATTGCGAAGACGGGAGGGAGATAGGTGGTACGTTGACAAATGTAATTGTAGAGAAGAGACTAACTGAAGGGCTCAGAAGCCAATCAGTTTGAGTCAAAATTTCTCTGAACGTGACTTTCCTAGTAAAAATCTCTGTATTGTTAAAACTTTGAGTTGATAAATCAATTAAGTCCCTATTTTCATACGTAAGCAATAGATGACGGTATTAACGGGGTTACACTGATTGGCTTCTGAACCTCCAACTGCTTGAGGCTAATGAGGATAATTGACTAACAAGTTGAATAATTGAGGGTGTATTTTCACGTGGAAACTTAAACGGTCCGGGACGAAATGTGTCGATCGGTTTGAAATAGTTAGATCATTTTATACTTTATTGGAAATTTTGTCCTCCGGGGAGAGCGACATTTCGGTTCAGTGAAAAATGAGTTTCCATTTATGCAAAGATTCAGTTATTCGACGATTTCATTTAAGAGAACTGGGGATTCATTGGCGCCATACGTTGCATGCAAATTTTTATTTCTGCACGTTTTATATAGGTAAAGATAGGTTATATTTAGCGATGCAAATTTCGTTTATACTTTTTTTAAATATCTCTCAGCGTTCTTGATATATTTCGCGAAAAAGATCTTTCCGAATTTTTTCAAGGGCTTATTTTACCCCTTAAAACCGAATTATGGCACGAACGGACAATAGGGTTGTATTGCGGATGACATACTGTACTTGTATGCAAAGTTTCATACGTTTCTGAATCTTCGGGTTGCCTAACCTTCCTTGTTAGAAGCGATGTTAATAATCTGGAAAAACGTTGAATACGGCAGATAGATATGTAAAATAATTGGAGAAATTGTGCTCATTGGTTCGTATTATCGTTATGAACAGTTTAATACCGTGATAATAATAAGTATTAATAAAAAATAACTTGCTATCATTTTACTGTCGTCGATTTAAAAACTTGTACACCTATTCTATCACACGTTCAACATCACTGTTAACGCAGAAATATTATAATTATAATAATAAATATTAAATGTCTAAGGGACTCTTGAAAAACACCGCAAATCGCGACTGGACAGTGTAATTAACAAATCACCAGTGTAATTAAAATTATCGTTAAGGTCTGAAGGTCGGATGATTTTCTGAAAATCGTCGATGTAAAATATTCAGTAAGTAGTTTACAATAAAAATTCTTCACGTATAGAACTAAATTGTAACCGAAATGCTAACGCAGCGATTCCCCCGTGTATTCGCTGTCCAAATGGCTAAGGTTTCAATTCAGTGCAGCCCAATTTTTGTTTCCCTCGTTTCAATTCGAAGTATATTTATCAGAATTGCTCCCTTTTCCAATTATGTAAACACGACACGCTGCGTTTCTGTAAATGCTACTTCTCCTAAGCGGTATCAAAGGAAGGACACTTCGAAGAATCGAAATTGAATTGAATTTTGCACAAGCTTTCAACACGCCAGAAATCCTGTCTCGCAGTGCGTTGAATTTATTAACCGGTTGGATTATTTTCGCACACGTCCCCGTGGAAAAACTAATCCCGACCAAATCGAGGAAACCTCTTCGAGACAACTTCTCCCGTAAGCCCAAATGAAGCTTCACCAGCAAAGCTACTCAACTACCACGATCCCCTTGAAATAAATCAACATCGTCGAGGTGTTACATTTATGTTCCCATATAAAAGAAGAGGAAGAAAAACATTCGAACGATGGACAATTTATCGAGCAATACAACACCACTTCCACGAGTTCCGTCGATGTGCGACCAAACTTCCATCCTACTCTCGGTTTTTTTACCAAACCGCTATGGGTATCCCATAGAGCAAGTTCTTGCCGCTGCGCTGTGCCAGCCTTGCTTCCCCGATCGAGTAATCCCATCGGAGGTCAGGGCGACACGGCTAAGGGGACACCATAAATCGAAGGCGTACCGCAACGCGTATCTGAACGGAAACGCGAAGATGAAAACGATTACGGGCCGTGCCGTGGTTCCCATAGGTAAGGGTATCGGAATTAATGGTCGATCGGCCTCGTTTCGCGATACGCGAACGGGTTGAAAGAATTCGAGCCGGGCACCGATCGAGCTGCAACACTTCGTTTCCACTTGAGCCAGCCGATGTTCCGTGCCGAAGAAGCGTGCCTCCGGAACTTCCTGGCCACGATCTGCCCCCTGGGCTATCACGAGCTCCGTTTTTCAGACCTTTGTCGTTTGCCACGTACCGCGAGAATCGTGTTGCCGTAATGGCTGTATCGCTTTGACGAGGCTCCCGGCGATCTGCTTTCAATTGTCGGCGTTACACGAGCGAGCGTTAACCCTTCTGGAAGGTGTGCACCGGGGTGGCTGTTCGAAAATGAATTGCCGATTATTTTTTTGGCAGGTAGAACGGAGAGGGAGTGATGGCTGAATTTGGAAGTGAGCAGCAGAAAATTTGTGATAATTATTGCCGGGAAAATTGCGAACTTGTTTGTAAGTTATTTTAATATGTGTTTAAGTAGATGAATGGTTAGATTGCTATTTTTGTGTTAGGTTTGCATCCGTTTGTACTATTATTGCTTGGTTAATTGTAACTTGCGCGTTGAAATTGATCGTGATTTTTCTGCTGATTTAGTGTTTCACAGAATTCGTAGTTGTACCACAGGCAAGATAGTTTGGGTCGAAATAATCCATTTTACGCGTGTACAGAAAACAAATGTAAAATAAATAAATGTGCTCGTAGTTTATTTGAAGGTCTAGTTTTTCCTCGGAACAATAATGCTTCTTTGGGACAGATTGGTTCGATGTGTGCGAGGCATATTTAAAATACAAAAATAGAACTCTTATTTTCTTCTTATTTCAACAGTAAGAGATTATTTTAACCATCCTTGTCAAAGATTAACTTGTAATGTTACCCCTTCAACAATTTCACCTTCGGTTAACAACGATCAAAGTGTAAAGCAAACAATTTTCTAATGAATTAACCACAGGGCACGAGGCTGAAAAAATAGAATCACCATACTATGTATAATGTTCCTTACGAAAAGCGTGATTGTTATCATTATTAACACAAATTGCCCCAATGCATCTCGTAATAGAGTTATAAACATTTTATTAGTCGAACGTCGTACGTAGGCACCGATCGGTTTCTTCGATTATTCGATATCTATACTTTAAATGAGCCCCTTCCTCAATTACGAGTCGAACTCATTTCCATAATAACAGTCGTCTCGTCCGCACAACATTGTACTCATTCGCTTCCCGGTGTGCGTCGGAGCTGATACGATCTGATCGACATTAGTAGCGATTATCAGATTTCTCCTCCGGCCAAAGAATGGAAACTCTATTGCTACTTTTTCTCGATACGATCTGCCTTCTATTCGATATACTTTTCCTTGGCCTGTGGGTGGAATGAAGAGTGCACCACGGGCGAATGTTTCCATATTCGAACCGACACTTTCTTGCGGCGGGAATAAAGCGAGGGATATTTGCGAACTGGATCGAATGAATCGAACAGATTTATTAAAATTATTGTTGCGCCAAAATCGGTGAAAGTTTTTGGCTATCCTTCGTCTTTTCACTATCTCTATTGTCTTTTAACACACCTTTTTTTATATGCAATTCCTGCGGCGACGAAATTGTAAGGCAGAAGAAAAACAAGGGTCGTTAATCCGAGAAATGGATAAATTAAAAATTAGGAACATCACCTTTGCGTGAAACTTTTTCGACAAACTATTTACTGTTGTGTTACACCTTTACTCTCTTATTATGTACTTATTATGCCACAACGTTTAAAAGAAGTGATACAGCAGGATGGCTACCCAACAAGATATTAAAACACATATTAATACAAAAATTAGCCTAAAAATAACTAGTTTCTAAAAGTGTCCGAATATTAAAGTAACTTGGAAATCGGACAGTGTTTTATTTAAATCATGGTATTTAACAACAGTTGTAAGTTAGGTAAATAAAACTTATACTATTGTTTACTAGACATATATCTTAATATAATACTGATTATGTTTTCTTTTTATTTTATTAGAAACCAAGTTATGGTGTAACAAAGTAAAAATCTCATAGTGTCCGAATATTAAAGTTACTTACTGTATATCCATGTGGTATTTTGTAAATGCCATATCATTTTCTCAAATAATTTTCACCATTCTTTCACGACCAATTCGTTTGTCTTGTCCCAAACATCTATTGCAAATTCAGTCACGTTTTTCTTCTTATAATAAACTATTATACTTCAAAACCAAGCGAGCGAGAAAATAAATTTAGGTATGCAGGATTTTTTATATACAAAAAAAGTATTATTAAATACTAAAAGAAAACACTGTGCACATAAATTGAGAATAAAGCAAAACAAGGTATGCTATCCTGACAATTTTGCGGGCTCAATACCCCACAGTTCCAGATTTGAACCCGAGAACATGCATTGTATTTTCTACGCGGATTACACGTATCTTCAATTTACAGCCAGTCACGGAGTTCCCCATCTACTCGCGAAATTATTAGGTTTCGATCAGATCACCTAGGCCACTTCCTACATCGGCACAGTGTTTCAAGGATGCTTCCTTGTTTCCTGCAGCCGCGAGGAGCATCGCCACGTTCTTCTAATTAATCGGCACGCCCGTGTATCGCGGCTCGAAAGGTATCGGCTAACGACAACGGCAAACTGTAACGAGCCATTAAAGCGTCGAGTGGAACGTCCGTGAACTCTCATGCCTAGTAAAACAAACAACGGTAACGACGAGCACTGCTCTGATGAGGCAGCGGAGCATGCGAGAAGCGTGAAACACAGGTGAAAAAAGAAAGAGAAGAATCGCAGTTGTGTGTACATGCGTGGCACTTGATTGAATAATCACGACGAATGAGGATGGCACGAAGTATGGACATACATATATGCAGTCAACCCCATAAATATTCGTATGAGCGCTGTCATACCTATGTATGTTTATACAAGATCGAAATTAAGGGTTTAAAGGTAGGTTAAAATTCATATATTATTGTCACCAATTAGTTCACTCGATTAGGATTTCGTCTAAATAAAATTGATAAATGTGCTCATTTGTAAGAAAAAAAATTGATTGGAATCGCTCGATTATGCTGAACTTTTTTTTATGAACGATGGGAGTACAAATACTTATGGGTTTAACCCTTAATTCTTACTGTGAGGCCCAGGTGCACTCCTGACATTAAAAAAGTCTTTACAATTTTGCTCCCAATCAACAGATAGCTCCAGGTGTCTCTGTAATCCTTAATTAGATTATGCTTTACATTTAGCCACATTAGTTTTGCAAATAATTGTATATACCTGCGTGTTTCGGAATTTTAGACAAAAAGATCTAAGAAACTCGCCATAGAGTTATCGTATTTCTATGATACTATAGCAGTTAAGAGTTAACTGTACGTACATATGTATGTATTTGTTGAGACACTTAAATTAACGTATATTGCAATTGGAGAATGAATATTTACAACCGCGTTTAAGGACAGCTTTTATTTATCGTGCCCCGATCTTGCCTGCCTCCTCAAGCTTTCCTTACTTTGCCCCAATTTTATTTCATTCCGCGTTGTAGTATAATAAACCACTAATTTATTTACGCTGTTCAAATGAAATTTTATTTGTTACATTGCATGAGTGTTTCGCCGCGCACCCGCGACGTACCGTGTGGACAGGGCCGAGCAGGTAAAACGAAGGTCGTAAATCTCCGTTCCGACTAGGGTCGCGTCGCGAGGTGTTTGGCAGTTCCTATTCTTCTTTCGAATAGGATAATTATTGATGTAAGTGGAGGATATCAATGAAGTAACGAATTCTTCAGGTAACAATGCGATATATTTATAAAACAAATACGTGAGTGTTCGACGTGGTGTTTGATGACGAAGTATCGGGTGGAATCGCGATGTTCGCACCTCTCGTGTATACGGATACTCCGGAGTCGTTTGGAGGTATTCTCCTTTACAGTAAGAACTTTAACTTCGTGCGAGTTTGTAAGACTGCACTTGAAGACTAAACTTTTAAGACTGACTTGTTAAGACTGTGTTTGTAAGACTGTATTGTATGACTGGGTTTGTAAGACTCCAGTTGGAAGACTCTAGTTGGAAGACTGTGGAAGACTCTAAGAAGACTGACTGTCGAAGACAGACTGTAGAAGACTGACTTCCTCCTCGAGTGCTTCTCAGCACGTCGACTTGGAAGCCTTTTTGAGGCACGCTGATTGGACATTTGCAAAAATGAATAGTTTCCAATCAGCGTGTTTTGGAGGTGTCACCACACCCTTCCTTTGCGCCCGTGGCGCGTTGCATGAAGGGGGGGGGGGGGGGGGGGGTATTCGAATGCTGTAGCGGAATTTCCCTCAGGGTCCTAGAGCTTGACCTGGCCGTATCATCTGGGGCCCAGCTGCGAGGCCCCTTTGGAAACTCACGTTTACGACGCATGCAATTAACTGCTGAGGTTGTGCATGCCTAATTTATGCTACCTTGGCAGATTAGAGAGTAAAACGGCTTCCTCAAAAACAGTTATATTACTTGCGCGTCATAAACGCCCTAGCCATGTGCACGTTGGAGGTCGTTCCTTGTGCAGATGCCTAGACGCCTTTTTAAGAGGGTGCCGTTGTAAGAAATGTGTTGGTTCCGCAGGTACGCTGCGGAACAATGAGTATATCAAGTGTGTTGTTGTTATTGCTGCTAACGATATTTGATTTTTAATGGAGCATGAAATGAACACGAGATGAAACATTCCACTTGTTTCTTTTCTTTGTATCTTTCCTAATGGTAGATGATAGCAAAGCCGGGCCAAAGAAACATTGATGGAACGCGTCCCATAAAGAAAGGCGTTTAAAATCCAAGATGAATGAACTGGAGTAAGGTTCGCGAATGAGTCGAAAGATTTAATGAAGGAAGAACCGAGCTACCGGATGTTCATCACACGAGATAATCCGCGCAATAGGAAAAGCTTTTTGCAAGGAGAGGTAAAGCAAACAGGAGAACAACCAGGCGTCATTCTCTGGTAGGAATAGTTTGCTGATGAATGACCCGAGGCGAACGATTCCCAACTTGCCGTTTAATTATGAAACAAACCCGGTGCTTAATAGATTTGCTCGTACGTTAATTACGTGAAAATTAGTTCCAGGTAAACGTCGTACTAGTGACGCTCATTGTTTCTCTTAATGTCGACGATAATTCCGCGAACAACTCGAAACGACGACGCTTTTAGAAATATTGTGAATGCAGACAGCAAATGAAAGGTAATGAGCTGCCACCACTCAAGATAGTTTGATGCATTGTGTTAATATTAATAAGTGCCAGAGATTTCCTCTGCCTTTTGCTGGTTCATAAGATGATTGTGTAGTGCTGGGTATTGTTCGAAGATGCAAATATACAATTTATTTTACGGAAATGAAATATTTCAGATGTCGATGTTTATTTTGCTGGATAAATCAAATTTACTTGTCGATAGACCGTTTCAGGGGCTTTACTTTGTAACAGAAAAGTGTATTATGATGTATAAATGAAAAACACTTCGAAAAATGTTAATGTTATCATTACTATTAAACACGCAAATTAATACTATCAGTGGATTAATAATAATCGCAGAAATCACGTTTATTCTTCTTTTCTCATAACCAGTACAAATATAATGAACACTTTGAGGAAACTACACTGTTTTAAAGGAAACACTATTTGCAGCTTCATGGAAAATAGTTTGTTCATTACTATTAAGTTGCAGCTTGTGTGCTTCCACAAAAGTTCAACGGAAGCTGGCTAATCGGCACTAGCCTGAGAGAAATATTCTTTTCTAATAAATAAGCTGAGAACCACAGGTGTCTGATAAACCTTTATAATGGTTACACGTTATACATGATTATATTACCGATAATGATGAACTTGATATTCACCGTTGCACACGTCCGCTAATTAATCACAACGCCATGGAGCTAACAATTTTCGTACCATGTATCGCAATTTACTACGTCATTTAATTAAAATCATTAGACGTTGGTGAGTTCGTAAAACGATATAATTACTGCGAATCATGAGAAAGAATGAAAAAACGTTGCGTCTGTATACCAATCGACAGTTTTTCTAATGATCGCGGCCAACGTGGCACGAATGTGGGTCAGTGTTATTTACGAATGAAATTGTTACGAAGATTTCTGTTCGAAATACTGATTAACAAATAAATAGTTACGCCTTGAATATCAATACAGCGTTGGTCTTTCTCTGTTTTGTAAATGGATTATTAATTATCGGGATGTATGCATACATAAATTAAAATAAAGTAAACGTTATTGTTGTAAGCATTACAACTGATGAGAGACCATTTTTGTGTTTCAAGAATTGCGATCAATTTCTCAGAAAAATCGGCCACTGTTCGTCCTTAAATTTAATCCCCATTTGTTCACGATATTCGTAGTTTATTTGCAATAAAAGCACGTCGAGGAACGCGATAACTGCGAGTTTCTTATGAGAAGCCGACGAGTTCTTTATTTGTCCGTGGAAAGGACAGTTGAAAGATGAATCGACTTGTAAGGTATTCAAGTAAGATTCATTTAACATTTCTTTTTACGACCGTGGAATTCCGATATGTGACACTGAGTTCAATTAAGGCTACTTTTTATGATCTCTTCCTTGATCTTTTTCTTTTAATAAGCATAGGTACACGTGTTTGTACGATAAATTTTCAAGATAATACAGGAAGAAGCACGCTTCGCTGTAGTGTGTAATAATGTCGTTTATGTTTTACTGCCGAAACCTTTATGAAATTCAGTAGTATAAAAATAAAGTGGAACCGGAGTAGAACGTGTTTCTTATTGTCAGACGCGTTAGAGCTATGCACACAGTACTTTTTAAAATGAAATCCCCATCGTACAACATTAATGTCATAGGATTTAGATTGGATTAACAAAGCTTTATTTCTCTACGCTTTTATTTCATACACAATTGTACGCAAATAAACATTCTGAATTAACGTCTATTGAAATAATGTACGTAGGAAGTGAAAATCGTTTATATTCGAACAGAACATAAGGAATTTCTTTAAAATACCGTACGAATGCAATTTAAGCCTGATTTCAATATTTCTTCTCTTATCGTTATTACGCCACTTGACGCATTTGCAGAAAAACAATGTTGCTAGCGATAATATTCTAAATAACTAAATAATTAGGTATTATTTCTGTATTATTGAATTAAACCGTTTTGTTCTTCGAATGACTTCAATCATGTTAATATTTCTTACGATCGTAAGAAATATTAGCAACAGTCGTCCATGTTTAGAATATAAAATTCGTCTCCGAAGATGAATTAATTAATGTATGAAGGACATTAAAGTACTAAAAGTGCGACAATGCGCTGTTTCAGAGAAGAGGATTGGACAATATATCAAATCGCTTGGATAATACGTCAAAATTATCCTAAACTTTTCCCAAAATTTAAAAAGACAGCCTATTAACATTGCCACAGTTTCAGTTTTCTATATTTTGTGCCCGCATACTGCTAGCAGAAACATTTATTAATCACAATATAAGAGCACGTTGCATCTCAATACATTTAACCTGTCAATCGGGAAAGACGAGTTAACTCGTCATCTGGGCGGCCAATGTTTTTCACGAAATCCTTCACACATTTAATACACCTTTTCATTACATTCACGCAATTTGCAAAGGCTTAAAACACAACCATCAAAACTTCCATTGATAATGAAATTGTCAGACCAATCCTAGAATATGGATCATTAGTCTGGTCCCCCTACTATGATTCACATATTCGGACCTTAGAAAATTCTCAACACAAATTCCTACGATTAGCCGCAAAACATTTGGGATGCCCCATTCCCAAATTCTCGCACAATTATGACCGCATCTTATACACACTGGATCTACCTACCTTAGAGAATAGAAGAAAGTTAGCGGATATAATTTTTGTTAACAAAGCGCTAACCGGTATGATAAACTGTCCGGATGCGATTAACAAATTCAAATTCAACGTTCCATCCAGAAACTTACGGCATTTTGAATTATTTCATATCGAACACCATCGTACATTGTATGGGTACTTTAATCCTTACAATAGAATGTTTATTAATGCCAACACCGCTCACAGATCATGCAACGTACTCGTATTTAACCGCTCATCGTCTTCACTTAAGATATCTTTGCGAAATGTCAGGCTATAACCGATTTTTGTCTGTCTTTAGATATTTTAATTACTTGTTATAATACTCCGTTTTCTCTACTCTATATGTAACTACTCTCGCACTAATGGGTTAATACCCGTAAATAAATAAATAAATAATTGAACTTCCTTCTCAAAGGGTGTATCTAATCAAACGCCAATCCGGTTAATAAATTAACAAAAGTCTACCCAAACGTTCTTATCTATTATACGCTTGTGTCGCAAATCACAGCAGCGGTGCAACACCTGAACAATGAAACTTCGTACGAATTGGTTTCTGGGACATTTTCTCAGCCTCGATCGCGCAGAGTTCATTCTACGTGCACATTCTATGTCCGCTTAAAATTTATCTTGTTCATCCTGCCGCGATCTCGATCTTGGCCGTGAAAGCTTGCCATATCCCGTAGCAACGAACTAGGCCGACGATAACGCACAATAGAAAGCACTTGGAATTGCAAAGCAATCGGCGTATGTACAATCATTTCCGCGAGGCTGCGTCCCGTCGTTTGTCAGATTCTGGTTTTCGCGGACCGTCATCCGTGATCTTGATTCGTCCCAAGGAATAACCGACGTGAACACTTTTGGAATTGCAAAGTCGCGATTGTCCGTTTCCACGGGCATGATATATTTGCGAAGCTGTTCCTATGAAAAGGGAACAATGAAATTCCCAGCGGTGCGCCGAGGCCTTTGTGTTCTTTGATTCTTTCACTCTAAAAGGATTGCCGTGCCACTTTTATTTATATGACCAGTGTTTGGTAATATTGAAGTTCGCCTCTCGTAAAACTGAGAATACTCGAAAGCACGGGATACTTTTCCGGAGGTACAATCTCTTGTGTCTGGAAAATGTTTTATACTCGGTCTGAATTTTTTACGTGATAATTGAATACTTCATAATTCTTTTTGTATTTAAATATTGTTGTTCTATAGTTTGATTTCCCAATTGCGGCAATTCTGCATTAAATTATCGTATTATTTTCGAGTCGTTTATGGATTTACTATGACGCTGCCTTTAGCTTTATTAATGCTTTAAAAAAATTAATGATTGCTCCTTAATTGTACATAGTTCTTAATCACTTCACTGTGCATAATCCTCTTGTAAGTTTTCTCTATGGGAACCGTTATTACCATCGTCAAAAGGCCATCATAAAGCACGTTCAATTATATCGTCAAATATTCGAAGAGCGCAATACAAAGCCGTAATTGCCTTAAACGAAAAAAAAATTGAAAGTAGAAACTGAAATAATTATTACAGCCGCGTCTTGATAATCTGCGGTATGAAATGAATATTCGAAATTGAGATATCTTTAATTAACTCATCTCCCGGTGTAGGTATAATTCGTCATGCTCAAAGCGAAACGTGGCTATGGGGATTTTATTAACAGTAAAGTATTCGCTTCGTGCGGAGTTATGAACAAATTTAATAAATAGACTTACGAACTCGAACTTTAATTTGCAGAGGGTAAGAAGCCAGCAATTTGTTGAAAAATATTCATTGCCAGCAAAAATATTAGGAAAATAAGCTTTCGCCTTTCACAATTGGAAAGTTTATACATTACGATCTCATTAATGAGCATTAATAAGTTCTAAAACTATCGACAATTTTTATTTCCATTTGCGCAGCGACGCAAATTTGTAATTCAAATTTACTGTATCCGATTAATTTCATTACTACACTGTTTCATATTGTTGGGTTGCATGTATAGTAACAAGAGAAGTTTGTAATAATGCAATAATAAGCAATTGATGTAAAAATTATGAGAGCAATAATTATTAGCAGTGATATACGGTTAAGATATTTATGACCGTTCAGTTATAAAAGAAACCCCATAAACTGTTCCCCAGATATTCAACTTGACTACTAGGAAGTCACGTCTCGCGTTCCGTGTAGACAAGCTGAGAATTATGTTTGCTTACCAATAATGCCACCGGTAAACGTGCACCGCCATTTTCTAAATAATGAAATTCCTGTTTTAAATTTATAAGAATAGCAACATAAGTTTCCGACAGCAATGATAGAAAATGGGAATCGGAAAATCGTAATTTTGGAACGAATAAATATGTACCCACTTGCGACATACCTTACTATTAAAACGGTAATCAATATTCATATCGCAACTGCAACATAAAATTATTATACGTAGATTGGCCAAATATTAATAGAGCATCCACTAATAACATTAAGTACTGCTACATGCTGCTATACATTTGAAAAATGAATTCCAAGCAACGACCATTAAAATCTCGGCACTCTTAAAACAAATCTAACATTAAAATCTGAAAACTATAGATAACATCATAAAACTGCAGTTTAATTTATCTATAAAATTAGATCGTAACATATGAAATGTCCGATTTTAACTCTTTTTCTTTCAATAAATATTTCAATTTTTGGAAATTTGATATCTACATTTTTGAAGATAGACTTTTAATTGTTAGTGTTGGTAACCAGTCTTACACCCGAAGAAGATAATGTTCACCGTTTGGTGGCCAATGTCCGGTGTGATCCATTATGATTTCTTAAAGCCAGGTGATACCATTACAGCCGAGAAGTACTGTATGGAAATTGAAAAAATGAATTGAGAATTGCGAGATAAACAACCGGCATTGGTCAATAGAAATGAGGCTACACTGTTACACGGTAATAATCAAACGCATATGTCCCAAAAACAATTACAAAAGTTCAGAGAATTAAAACTTTGCCCCATCTTCCGTATTCCCTGGATCTATCGCTGACAGATTTTGATTTCTTCAAAGATCTCTGCTATTTCCTCAATCAAAAAATTCAGAAACCAAGCACGCGTTGAAAAAACCTTTGAAGAATTTATTGAATTAAAAAACATGAAACATGTTGGAAAAGTGTGTCGATTTCAATGGTTTCTACTTTGATTTAAAACATTTAATATAAAAAAAGTATATTCACTTAAAGTTGTCCTCAAAAATCGTTAAATTAATTACAATAGTTCTACATAATCGCCATACAATTTGTTCAGTCAATTTTCTGCAATACTCGATCGATGAACAATTTCAAAAAATCAAGTCTGTCCCTAGTACGTACAGCTTCAACGCGAAACCGTGCATGAACGACTTATCGTAGGGAATTAACGATTTTTGCGCTAGTAACAAAGTCCTCGATGCGCGAATTGAAAGGCTTAGTCACTGCAAATGGAGCATCGAATCGTTTCCGCGTTCAATGGTAAACGTGATCGAGAACGGAACGCCATAGCCAATTCTCGATCTTGATCCTGACCATGAAAAGGCCACGTCGTGCATTCCATGAGGACGTATTACGAGTTGTGGCCTTGCGATACCATCGTGAACGAAAGAGGCGCGAACGTAACTTCTCGGAGAAGTGGAAATCACCTCGTTAATCTTCTGCAAACCCACCACGGGAGAACTTCGCCGAATCGTTTCTTCTTCCTTTTCTATTCTTTTCCTTCCATCGTTCTGTTACGTTACTTTCGCCGCCTCCAATCGTCGATTACGAAAGCGAAACTGTTTTAATCAGAATCAATTTAAGGTAATACTTTTTTAACGGGTGGAAAAAAGGGAAGCATGGAGATGGTGTTGTCCAATGTTACGTACACCTTTCCGTTTCGACTTTTTGTTTGACTATTAATGCGCCTCGAGTTAATTAGAGAATTTTCGGTGACGTTTGGAAGATTGATAGACGATACACAATGACGCGCTGATAAGGAGAAGCAATCATTTATTTGAACTTGAAAGCGAATGACTTTGAACTTTGGAAACTTTATCGTACTTTCTAAGCAGGTTTTTTTTGTAATGCTATTTCTCCAGCAAGTCATTTGCTGAAATATTAAGTACAGTGATTTGGTTTCTCTTTAACGTGACGTGGTAATTTGTATTGCTTTCTACTTATATTAATACTTTACCAAATCATCTTTGGAAAAGTTTGACATTCTGTTCCACTTGGTGTTTCGTTTTACTGCACGCCAGGCATTGCACGTAAGTTTACTACCGAATGCATTTCTCCATCTTTCGTGTAGTCATTGTTAACGAAAAGGTTGTGAATGAAACTTGCCTACACTTCTGTTCACTAAGAACGAATTTTTACAAAAAAAAGTACACATAACAGACACAATAAGAAATATATATCACAATAATATATAGTTAAGTGTTATATGACATGTTCTGCTACAAGATATTCCATGAAATATATTATAATCGGCAATATTCTAATTTCAGGCAGCAATCGATTTTCTGAAAATCTATTTCCCGAGGAATTTTCCCGACTTTAACGTTAGATCAAAGATCTAATATTTTATACGTTTCCCTTTTCTTTTGCTTCTTAAGAATGAACATAGCCAATGTTATCGATTTTCGTTTGTGCTACATATTTAGTATTGTAATGCACATGGCGTTTCCGTTGCTAAAGAAGAAATAAGTGGATCGAGATCACGTGCAGAAACGCTGACGAATTCACTTCGAAAGTTACTTACCTTGATTTCGCGTGTTTCGTTCGTAACTAGAAAGTACAAAAATGCGAGCTTCGCAGGGATTCCTGGAATCGCAATAGAAACTTATGGAAAATGGCTTTAACTTTATCGCCACGTTATTTCCCTTCGTATTAGTAACACTACGAATCGAACATTGTCTTCTTCCTTAAGAAAGAAATCATCGAATTTAATTAGGGGTGAAATTAAAGATATATTTGATATCCCTCTGCAGAAACAGTGTCATTTCCTTTGATTCAAACTGAAGATAAACGAGTACCAAAATACATATTCGAAGTTATTTTAAAAATTCGATATCTGTTATGTATAATTGAACGCAGTATTAATCAGTTGATACTTTTTGTTATCCAATGCTACACGATTATTTAAACATGCTGCGTTAAGTTAATTTTGTTGTTAGGCAATAATTAATTAAATTCTTTCACGCCTCCTATGTCTCGAAATAATTTATGAAACCAATATCACTAATTTTCTTAAAGGATGCAGAATCAAGAAGAACCGCTTCCAAATACTAAGAAAACTATTTTTAAAAAAAGCCAATGCAATAAGATGGAGCCAAATGAAAACAGTTTAAGTGACAGCAATTATTTATTTATTTACTAACGGCATACAGCCTTTATAATTATTATACACCAGCACTACAGTCCGTAGCAGGAAAACAGAAATTCCGAATAACAATTGACACCGTGAAATTACTATGAAATCTGTTGCCACCAATAATAATAAAACAACTAAATAATACCAACGAAACCGTATCGACGTCGAAAGAAGAATTTCATGGAAAGCGATATATTGAAATACATTGAAACAGTGCACATCACGAGTCAACGTGAAATGTTAACAAGCACGTATTTTCGTCCTCGGCTAAATAACACCCTTTCTACGTACAATCACCCACTCTCTTCCCCTACTCGCTCGACTTCCTTTCACCCTTCCCTTCACGGATACGCCTGAAGGAGCATCCTTCTGGTGAGAAGATCGTGATCGAACTTTCATCCGGGACGCCGCGAACGATTAATTCATTTCTCCGTCATGTCGCGGCGAAATATTTCACTTCGTTTATCCTGCGCCCTGCCCCTTTTCTTCCATCGCGAACGTGCATCCTTTCACTTCTTACGATCACCTGAACGGCCGGTTAATTCGTCGGAGCTTTTCCCCCATTTTTCTTTTTCTTTCCTTTTTTTCTTTCTTTACGGGCTAGAGAGCGTACGTGATTTCCTTTCTCTCCTCGGTGAACGTCCCATTGCTGATTACGCGACGGATTTCACGCATCTTTCTCCTTGTATTACTTTTTCGTATCTGCCCGGCGAGATTCCTTTTACAACGCCAGGTAAAAGAAGGCATAAATAAACAGAAATCCCGTTTCCTTCCTGCGTTTGATTACTGGTTGATTTATAGATATGAATACAATTGTCTTTTAATTCAAGGAAAAAGTATATGCCAAATATTTGCGAACTGGTACCGAGATTAATTCAATCTTTTTCTTCTGTTGCACATTGGATCTTGTGCAATACATGGTTTTTTACAGAATATACTTATGTGCATACATGCTTTACTAACAGTTAGACTGAAATGTTACACCTTCGTACATAGGTAGTTTACATTTTTTTGAATCGGTCTGTTTGTTCCAAGAAATGAATTAAATTTTTTTCGAATTTATTATCATTTAGGCTGATTTTAATATCTGGGGGTATTTTTTAGTGTTTCTCGTGGATCTTTGTGGAGGAGCATTCCTGCATTAAGTGTTTTATTGATAGCTGGTCGTTGCATCTATTGCATAGTGGTGGGTCCGTTTTTGATAGTAAGTGGTCATGAGTCAATTTGGAATGGCCTATTCTTAGTCTTGTTAATAGAATTTGGCTTTTCCTAGGCAGAGAAAGGGCTGGGTTTTTAGTGTGAATGTCTTTTCTTACTTCGTGGAATTTGGTGTGTTTTTCGTTAAGCCACTGTTGGTTCCATTTGTCATAGATTATTATATAGCCTTTTATATAGATATTATATAGATTATTTTGGAGAAATGTGTCTGGGCGTCTTGAACTGGGATCGGAGATCCTTATATGTTGATGCTAGTTTCTTTTGGAGGGGATCAGGTCAAACTGTTATCTGGGATTGGTGCGTCTAGTTTTACATTATTATGTTTGGGGAGTTCATGTTGGAGGTTGTTTAGAATCTTATATTCCATCTTATATTCCAGGACGATCTTAAAAGCTCGCTTAATTAAATTCAAGGCGCTTCTTGTCCGATAAAATTTTTACCACAATATTCAGATCAATTCGTAGTTTCGTATTCTGCACTTGCGTTTTGTTATTCATGACCGATCTTTATCTGCTGACAACGATAACTCGTCTGCCCCATTTCCCCTGTTTTAGATTGCCATCTTCGTGTCGACTGACTTTATTTACAAGCGAAATTGAATTGCACAATCGATTATCCCGGATTTCCAGGACGCAGAAAATACGAAAGAGCTCTTCAAAAGTGGACGAAATTTATTGGTACCTTCGAACTCGAGGAAAGTAGAAATCTGGTTTTATGGGGCGAATTCATGCTCGTGGAAAGTAGCTTAAAGTTTATACGACGTTCGAAACCGAATCGATTCTAAGATTTATCGAATCTCGTTGACGTTACACTTTTTCTAGAATTATTTTCGGATACATCCAATCCTCGTCTTAAATTCCAAAGCCTCCGTAAATTTTTTAGAACGATATATTAATATTTCTATATTATTTAACATTTTCGAAGTGTAATGCATATAATATTGCACACCTCCGTCGAATTAGGACCACTCGCAAATTCGTCAGTAAAATTTAAAGTCGCGAGCAAACTTTAATAGCAGAGTTTATTAACTTTGAAGTCTTACTCGCCTACTGGTTAATATTTTGCGTTGCCCTGCCCTTTCCTTGATTACAGCTCACGTCCTTTCCGGCGAGCTCTGTACATACTCCGTTATCGCATCCCATATATCTTCATTACTTTTGTCAATTATCTACAATTTTTGCCTTTAAACAGCGTAACGCGGTGGCCGTTGATAAGTAGACAAGAGCCTTGAGCAGCCTTTTCAATTGCATTGAAGTCAAGAGAATCGCGTACCTAAGAAAGCAGGCTTTCACAGTGGCGTCTAATAAATCATTTTTTACGTGCACATGAACGTCTACGTATTTAGCAATAATTTTAGCTGCTAAAAACAATCTGCCATTTCTGTCGCAGCGTTATAACCGGAAAAGTGAAATTTTTGAGGCTTCATTCGATGGTCACAGTCTAAATGTATAGCATTCGTATACAGCCGAACCTCGATAACTCGAATCTCAAGAGAAGAGAAAAAAGCTTCGAGTTGTAGGCAAATTAAATTTTCTCGCGTGAAGTAAAGTTTTTATTGTATACATATATGTATAAAGGTAATCAGAAGACGAAAGTTGGGTCACTATACATACGTAAGTACATATATGTATCGACATCTTATTATTCAAAAAGTCTGTCATTTTGCTCCGAGTTAATGTATTAACATATTGTTTATATATGGAAATTTACGAAAAACGATTAGCTTCCTTGGATATACACGTGGTCATTCTATGTGTTGAGACAATCCTAACGGTTGTAAGGAAGGAAACAATTGAATGATTTCTGACACTAACAATAAATTATAAACTTCGAGGTGCAGAGGCAGAGCAGCGATAGAAGTTCGACTTATAGAGGTAAACTTCGAGTAGTAGAGGTTTGACTATTCTAAATTCGAGTTACAGAGGTACAATGATGCATCTGGACATGTGGCAAATAATTCGAGTTCAAACAAGCTTTATTTCGACTTATAGAGGTTTTTGCAGCGGAGCTGAAGGGAATTAAGACAATTTTCGTCTTATAGAGGTTCTCGAGTTATAGAGGTTCGAGTTATCGAGGTTCTACTGTATTACATTCTAGCGAATTGATTACAACTTTATTTCAAAAATTAATCCACCTTAAACTTCTATTAGTCAGCTTCAACAATTCTGCAGCAATTTGTACTTAATATCAAAAATTGATATTAATTCCACGACTAAACCAGCGTACTCTAAAAAAAGAATTGCACGATACAGGATGCAAACGATTAACCTTCGATGATTCATGACTAGCGGAAGATTAATTACCCAATGACGGCAGAGAATGTAAAAGTTCATTTTTAGAACGATACCGTAATTCTTGAAACACTTACCAGTTATAGCTCTCGCTGAGCAAAGTTCAACGACTCGAAAATTGAATAGATACATGCACGCATGTACGTGTACCACGGATACAGTGTGTAATGGATGATACAGGTAAGAGGGTGGAAAGGAGATCCATCAACATCTTCCTGCTCTACACTTTCGATTTCCGATGTGTCTCATGAACTTTCTTACGCGCACCTGGAATATTTCTAATTATACGAATTGTGCGGCCGCTGTTATCTTAGTGGAAGATCGTCGGAAGTCTTTCATCCCATTCCACGGCGGCTACTCAATTATGAATATTTATAACCTGCAGCTATTTCGAGAACTCTGCGTTCCGTAACTTTTTCTTGTCCCTTTATCGCAGCTTCCACGATAATAAATTTCCTCGAACAAAGATGTTTCTTCATGCAAAGAAAAACTTCCTTTTGTGCGAGTTTACGGAAGGGGAACGGGCATATAATAATATTCTAGTGTTTAGGGAACAATGGTTATTGTAAGGATTGTCAGGATAAATTAAACATTTTTAATAGTTCAACTTGGGTAACGCGGCGGTGTGTGAATTTTTAATGGAAAACATTTGCCGCCTACAATATCAGTCAATTTTATTTTGCACAATTTTTTAAATTTCGAATGCGGCGCGTTGCCTGCGCCAGAATAAAATTATTGTCTGGAATAAAATTATGGACAGAATTCGAAAAACTGGGTATATGTGCTATTTGTATAGGCCAATGCATGGTTTCATGCCAAAAGAAGTGGAAATTCAAGGAATTATTTGAATGGCCAATTTCAATTGGCCAATCAATGGCCAAATCAATTTGTTTGTCCAAAATATATTGCATTTAGCACAGGGAAAGCTGTCGTTCAATAATCCGAACCTTCTACTAAATAAAATCGAACGAAGGGACCAACAGGTACAAATTTCATTCCCCAATTTGCTCCCTGTTGAAACAAATTTCTATGAATGTTAACAAAGGTAAGAAACACTGAAATTCGCCAACTTTCCACTGCTACGCAAACGAAGCCATAAATTCTCCCAACACCGTAGCATTACAGTCACACCGAAGACGCGTGCAAACGCAAAGCTTTCTATCTAAAAAAAACTACGCCTCCAATTTCCTTCTTCGAAGCACGCCAAATCACCCGAATGGCGCACCACGTCTGCAAAACAGCATCCTTATGACGTATAAGTCTACGCCACGTAAAAACTGTCTACACAAAGCGTCCCGCATAAATCCTTATCCCCTTTCACCGACGTAAACCAGTCGGCGTGTAAAATGTAAAGCGGTTGGACAACCGCTTCTAACTCGAAGAAGAAGGCAACGATTAGTCGTTCCGATCGTAAAACGGTGCCCAACAAATTGGGAACGACGGCCTTGTTAAGAAGAGAATTCAGGACGTCGCGACGCGGAGGATGCAGATCGGCTAATTAACGTGTCACGGACAAACGAGGGCCTCGATACCGTTGTGGATCTCGCTGATGCGAAATTCTACGCGTTAGAATGTCGGAACGATAATAATCTAACGATACGCACACGCGAATGCGCGCGTTCCACTCGAAGTCGGCACTTTGTGTGCTCACTCTCCCACACCTTGACCTTCTTCAACCGGGAAGTCTAGGCCTGCCTCGGAGGATACTCGTGACTGGAGAACGATACACATGTACACGTTCAGGTGAGCCAATTTAGACATTTTTTTCCCCCGGGCGATTATGATTGGAATTTTTGTTCTCGTTTTAATTATGCCGGATGACACTGGGAAATGTGCGTGGACATTCCTTGGTAATTTGTGATTTGTAAACGGCTTAATTAGATGGCCGATGGTAATTAGGTACAATGTTACAGCGTCCAAGGTTTTCGGTTAAGCCTCGAGATGAAGCTCGTTGATACGGGGGAAGACTTTCTCAGGTAATTAAAAGTGTCTATCTTTCCTGTTTCATTATCTGTTTGTTTTAATTATGCGGAGTTACGTAGGGCTACGTGGATTACTTGTGTCCAATACTTTTACGTATTTTTTGCGTATTGATTAATGACATCTATCTTATTAATGAATTTTTTTTCTATAAGGGATTATTATTGTATTAATTATTAATATTATATATGGTTGTCTCTAAGGTTTTGGGGCTGGTTAATTTGTATGCTCGCTACTTTATTCAATTTAGAAGAATACACATAACGAAGTTTACAAGACAAGAAACTCTAAGCAAACTAATATTCCATGTCATATCGCGTAATTCCTTTAAATTTTAATTCTTGAAAAATCGATTCAGAAGGCTGAGGAAATTATAATAAATTCGCTACAATAAATTGAAGGTATTCGCTTCTCCTGTAGAAACGTCGAAAGCTGTTTCATGGTCTAATACAATTAATAACGATGAAATCAAATTTTCACAGGAAGAACAAGAGATTAATTCGAATTGCCGCAGTAAATTCCGATAAAATAAATGTACATGTCGTGTATCTATCTATTAACACTAGATTGTCCAACCACTCAAAATTACTAATTCCAAGTTTTCTTAAAGAAATGTCTACTTTAAACACAGTATATTTTCCCAAGGTATTATAGAGTTTCCTGTTGCATAAACGAATGACCGATTTTAAAAATTATTGAAATCTGTAATTGTTATTGATTGGTAAATCTAGTGCTACTCAATACGTGACGAGAATGATAATTTGTATTCGTAGCAAGTTCCAAACAGTGCAAGTTAGTACAGAGGAAGCACTGTACTGTGTGATAGATCGAAAAGATTCGAGCAGGTAATACAAAGTGGAAACTCACCAAATGAGAGTTGATTGGCCGACAGCATCTCGTCTTCGCTAGGTTGTAGGCGAACTTCCATTTTTCTCAGACGTGAATGCAACTCTCTGGTGTGCAGGAAGAGGAAGAGGGTGCTGGAAATCGCTATTAAAGCGATCAGCTCGATGGTCCTGAAAAAGAAAACTAATTAAAACGGCTGCGTTAAGAGAAAAGAGGTTATCTAATCGAACTTGCAATATTAATTGTAATATGTGTTTATATGATTGAACCTGAACTATACAAACACCAATACCCCCTTATGTGGTAAATATGTATTTAATACTTATTCAATATTAAACGTATGGATGGATTGTTCCGTTCATAGAACCGTTCAATTATTTGCTTTTTAACAAAACTCATTTAATAAATTCAGAAAAATGTTGCAACAATGAACATTTTTTGGATAACCGAATTGTTTGGATCTTCACAACAAATTAAATTTGTTTCGAATAACATAACAGACACCAACAAATACAGATTTAATATGTCTTTTGTTATTTAATATTCTGCTGTAAATTAAAAATCAGTAGAACTGTTTTGTCAGAGACTTGGCAGGTGGTACTTTATCATCTAATATACAAGCTATACGTATACAATGAATTACTTCGAAAAACCATTAATATCAGCAATATAACAAATTGATATTTTAGCCAGATACTTGCAAATAACATAATATAAGAAATAGATCTATACGTATTAGATCAATATATATATATATATATATATATATATATACCTCTCATCCCTTCTTAAATCTTGGCCAGATTACCAAATTATAAATCAAAAACTTCACAACAATAAATGACAAAACAAACACCACGCAAAATAAGAAACTGTTGAACTAAATGTCTCTTTCTATTGCAATGCAAAACTATAGTATCTTATATACAATTTTTAAATATTCCCAAACCCTCAAACGTATAAAACTTATAAAGATCGCAGATAGCAGTGAGGTTTCAATTTCCCGCACACAATCAGACCAGAAGCAGCCAATTTATTCCGATGCTGTAGCCGAGAGAAGTTTCCCCAGATTTCGTGCTTCGATATAGCAATTATATTCGTTCCAGAAAGACAAGGATCGCGCGATTACAACGTGGAACTGTTGGCTAAATAGCGTCGCCATTATGTGAGAACCGTCTCCGTGCCTCTAATAGCAGACTGAGGACAAGATTTTGCATCTCCTCGGTGATGATCATCCTTTCACGGTCTACGAAGGATCATTCGAAACCAGGTTGCACGTGAAACGTCTCCGCGAACAAGGTAATCAATTACGCGACAGATGACTTTGCTGCTCTGTTTCCTCCGGCGCTGACAACCCACATGTCAGCTGGCTTGTGACACATCAATTGGGACACAGAGTCGTTCGTCCGTTCTCAAACATTTTGGCGTTATGTCTTTGATCGTTTTTTTTTTATAAAAATCTAGGCGAAGCGATCCAGCGTTGACTGGTTTGAATGTATTTTTGTTACATATTTAAACGACAGTCGTTTCGTTGTATCTAGAGTAACAAATAAGCAAAAATTCTGGGAATGGAATTGTTTTATAAATAGTTTGTAAGTTTAGAACAATTATTACAGGCGTGTGTGAATGGCATAACCGAGAGTCGCGTGTGTCCATGCATGAAGATGAAACTTGGGCACCCTTGATATATCAAAAATACCATTTACAGATTGGTACAAGGCAAAGAAAGGAAAATTGGCAAACGCAACGCGGAAAACATAATGAAAGAACAGGTTATCGCTAAGGGAAAAAATATTTGTAACTCTATTTAAGTTGTAACTGATATGGTTTAAAGCTATGAGTTAAAGCCATGGTACAAATATGAAAAATTGTCCAGAAAAATGAAGTTCCAACTATCAGGATTGAAGTCTTAATTGCCAAAGCAAACATCAATATCTTTATATCTTCTCCTTCCCTGAAGTCATGAGAATATACCTGAGTATATAGAAATATATGTACTATTCATACTGCACCTGTAAATACATGCAAAACATTAATTTAAGCTGAAATAAATCTCCACTACGTTTTCATATGATCAATAAAAGAAGAGTACAGGGAGAAAATTAAACTCATTTTATGAGAAAGGTATTTTCAATCGATTAAAAAGTTCAAACAGAATCCAATATTCTTTCACACTTGGGATGTCGATTGGAAGTTCGTATTTTTTACTTGACGATTTTAAAAACCTGTGCAATAATAAAAATGCCTGAACTCTTCTAATACCCTAGATGTTATATTGCATTATATTGCATTATATGCCCACTTTCCACTCGCATCTTTTTAATATATAGAAAGAAAAGTCCACGCCGTCATTTAGCTTCAATAGTTGAATATATTATTGCACGATAATAACGTAATTTAATTTGACACAGATGGTCGACTGACAACTACGTCAACTTATATACAGGCCACAAGCTTGTCAATAATTATAATACATATGCAACTGCAACACTCGTTGAAGGAATAATATTTGAAAAATAATTATTACCTTTGCCATGGCCCCATCGACCGTATGTCAAATAATCTCTGTCAATATATTTAATATAAATATTCTCTACGACATTGGTGGCGTCAATGGCGTTTTCTTTTTCAATTACCAGGACATTGGCACCCATTACAGCGCGCACAATTTCTTAGTGAACGATTGAAATGCTGGCGGGAACCGGAAATTCCGGTGAAAGGTATCTTTTCCCGTCGCGTATAAGATGGAGCCAGGCCTTCGGGAAATGCTGATTTTCGTATTGACTAACGGAATAGCAATTTGCATAACATTGCGTTGCATAAATTTTAGGTAATGCACATTTACAAAACCGATACAGTTGCAACTATAGTAATTGTCGAAATAGTTGGAACTTTATATAACACATTATGATTGGTGTGGCGTTTAGATTACTAAATCTCTGTGAAAATTAATAGAATAAGGCTCGCACTGGAAATGAAGGAATAACGTTTTTGGTTGTGAGAGAACCGACGATCGAGTGCTTCGATAAGCATAATTAATGGTGTAATAATACAAGGCTGGGCCGAGTATTTTTTATGAAGCTGAAAAATTGCCCGCTAAAATCTATTGAGAACTGTTAATTGGTTTATTACGCGTAATTCAAAGCGGTAGCATTGTAATGTAAGCATAATGCTCGTATTACATTTGAATTACTAACGCTATTATACGCTTCCTGCCCCCTGTTGATAGTATAACTACACTTAATTGCTGAATAATAATGTTGATTGTTATAATTGCTATTAAACTGCTGCGTATTGTTTCTTTGTCGACGATATTACAGCAAGACGAATTGAATTAAATGTCGGAGAATTTCGACGACAAAAGATAAGATTTTTATACGATGTATAATACAATAATTATTAAACGAAACAATGAAATGAAAAGCGATGAACGAATAAAAGTTTGCATATTAATATTTAAAGAATTAAACGTATATTCGGTGGGAAAAATTTAGAAGTGTCTGCTCTTAACGAGAAAGCAGAATTTCTTTCATTTTTATGAATACCTCCAACAGATTGTTGTTACAATATCCATTAATAATTTATTAAAACAAAATTTATTAGTTTGTACCACGTGAAATTGAAGTACTCCATAATCAACGTTCGTTTGTTAGTAACAAATAATTATTGGCATACCTTGCGTTTACCGTTATATTATTTAAATATTATAGTAATATGGACTTCTTCCATTTTCAGTGATTGATTATCAAGTTGCCAAAGAAAGAATCGCGGGTATTTTTCTCACACGAATATAAGCTAAATCGTAATTCATTATTTATTTTCAGAGCCTTATCAAACAATAGCAGGATATTCATTCTGCCAAGAAAACGAAATTATACATAAAAAATCGATTCAAAGGCAAGCAGCAATAATTATATACTCTGGTATCTTTGCACAACGCTCGATCTCATAAATTAACCGAATTGAATTACAAAGTCCTTCCGTTTACCATATCCACCAGACCTTTTCCCAACTGATTATCACCCTTTTCGGCATTTATAATTCCTTCTTAAGTAACAAAGCATTTTATCATTCGAGAAGCAGTAATACAAGCACTCCAATAATTTATACACACGAGAGACGTCAATTTTTTGTTTAAACTGAAATAAATCACTTAATATCCCGTTGAAGAACGGTCTATTAGACGCAAATTATTTCCGTGAAAATACACCGTATTTATTTCAACCAATTGAAACCGCAGTTACATATGTACGGTACAACCTAATAGTACAAACAAAATACTCAATCACTAAAACCACCCATCATTCAATATTTACTCAAACCAATTTCACACGTATCTATAGTATTCCATTGCCACTAAATCATGCTACCTATGGTGTATAAATATTAATCAAATTCACCTAACCACACGAGCATCGAAATTATTTTACCGTTAAAACCTCCTGTGTATGGAACCGCTCATAAATATTCAGATAACCGAAATTTTTCTTTATTCGTGTTTTCTTGTATCTGTGATTTACGTTTCCTTGCATGGCGTGGATAATATGTAGGTACGTTTCCAATTACAGATACTGTAATTGTTTTCCAAAACAGATACGATTTGAAGGAATACAAGTCTGACTGTTTTTCCTGAAGACAAGATTACAAAATACAAATTATAGTAAGACGATATAGAAATAGGTACAACTGTAAATTACAACTTTTAAGAAACTAATATATTATTGAACATATTGATGATGTGGGGTTCGCCAGTAGGATAGAGCAATTGAGTGGTAGGGGAAAGCCCACTTTTCTGAGTTTTTTAACAAATATTGATTGCTGGTTGTTATACATCGGGCATTGCCAAAATATATGATTTAAATCCTGATATTCATGTCCACATTGACAATGAGATCTTGAACTTAACCCCACTCGAGCTAGTATCACTTTAATTTATCGCATTGGAATTTTATGTTACGCATCCACGTGTAAATTTATAAACAAAAATTATAAAAAAGAGGAGGTTAATGAACTATTAATTCGACTTCTTTTGGCGAACTGTCCAGTTCGTTGTAACATATTCGTTCATTGTAAGCGTTTTGATTTATATTTAATGGGAAATATTACTCGTTATAGCATTCGTTCGTTGTAAGCTTGCTGCTTACAACATACCCCGCTGCACATTGTTTCTTCTCGGTACCAAATACCCCCCAAAGATTATCCAGAATTGCAAATTTCCCATAGTTCCACGTTTATATCCTCATATCGATACCCCAGAAGAGTCGTTCCTCGCGTGCTCGACATTCCGGGCCGCCAGACAACCCATAAGTTCTTCCCCGTGCGCTCCTAGACACAAAGAGACGTGTCCTGTTCACCATAGGCACCGCTCGAACGTCCAGGCGATCCAGACAATCGCGTCGAGCAGAAATGGACGCGTGTCCAGATAAAAGAAAACAAGAAACGAACGGTATCGGTCGCGAGACGCGGTGTCAACGACACACAGGGACTAAGGAACCGTAAGCTCTTAGGAACGTGCTAGTGGAACGGTGTGGAACGGTGAGAGGGTCAACGGGCATAATGAGGATATCTGAAAAATCGACTATTCCGTACGACGAGCCCGTATGCTTTCCACCATAATTGTAATTGTTCGTTGAATATATATCTGGCGTTAGTTGATTGACGGGTTGGAAAGTATGCAGGCGTAGTGTGCAGATCGGCGAAGATAATTTTGCTTAATTTATTCAAAAGTTAAAATTCAATGGAATACCGTTTAGAGAAATGAGGTAAAAGCGACTGGATTGTGGAGTTGCTATGTTCTGGTTCATTGTTTGTCTCAATTCGATTAGGCAATTTTTCTGGCAAATGTTGAAGTATGTATAC
The DNA here is from genome assembly GCA_907165295.1 of Nomada fabriciana. Classification (NCBI taxonomy): domain Eukaryota; kingdom Metazoa; phylum Arthropoda; class Insecta; order Hymenoptera; family Apidae; genus Nomada; species Nomada fabriciana. The sequence continues at coordinate 15,081,960 of OU015694.1, forward strand.
ATACATATGAAGGGCTCAGAAGCCAATCAGTGCAAGTCCATTAGCATTCAAACCGAGATAAATAAGGTCTTTACAAATTACTTGGAAAAAAAGGTAATCTTAGTACCGTGTTATTGATTTATCAACTCAAAGTTTTAATAATAAAGAGGTTTTTGAACTACGAAACTCATGTTCAGGGAATGTTGGACTTACACTGATTGGCTTCAGAGCCCTCCATATGTATTACGATTGGGGGTTGATAACTCGATTATGGTGTTAACTCAGTTTTCTTGACGAAATGATTACTTTGTTACCTATTTTTAGTATTTGTTTGTATCTAAGAGAGAAGTGTCGATCGAAACGTCGATTAAAATACTGCTCACCCTTCTTTCATTATTTTGCGCTGATAGATATGAATCTTTAGACTGCGACAAGGGGCGATCAATATTGCTGGGCATAAAATTATATGTATATCCGTAGTCTCTTATTTTTATATAATGAATTTTTCCACTACTAGATTATTTTCATATACACGATTAGATTAGATAATCGAAACGCTAAATAATTTCCAAATTCCACCACAGTTTTCCATGAATGTATGCATATATTTCACAACAGCAAATTCAAAGTCGCCAAAGTTCAAACTTCCACCCCCAATTGTTCCTTGTACTAAAAAATTAAAAAGAACCTACTCCAATCCAATCTTGAGGAGTACTTTTATCATTTAAATTACTCAGACGATGTCCATACATAAAAATGATTAAAAAATAAAGCTGCGCACTCTAATTGCGAATTGAACTTTCACCGCTTAACGAATTATTTCGCATTGCAGCATTGCTTCCCACGAAGTACATAGTCCCTAAGCAAGCAGTCGACTCATGTTTCAAAGGCTTGAGGATAGCTAGAAAAATCCAAAGACTGTTGGACGTAGATAAAGAATCACACGCGAACGTCAGCCTGGAGCGTTGGCAGCCCTTGACGTGATGTTAGTACGCGCATAATATCCTACATCCCTCATGCTCCTCGTGCTTTGTTAGAATAACCAATCATGCAACCGCAGCACGACCGAGCAAACGCGGGTCGGTGGTCGTCATTGGAAAGTATATTCTGTTCCTATTTCTTTTTCATCTTCCTTCCGTTCTTTTTATCACAAGATAACCGTGATCTTTAGTTGCTGAAAGTGGCAAAAGAATATCTCGCGAGATATAAGATTGATAAAGTATAGAAATAGTTTATATTGTTTTTTAAATGAACATTTTTAATATCATGTGTCACAAAATATCGAAAGAACAATTTTGTGACAATTTCTAAAAATCTTCTTCTTTCCTTGAAATATATAGTTGAAAACAGAAATGGCTTGAAAAGGTTCCACCTATAAGTCTGTATAATAAATATTACAGCACGTTTTCAATATTATTAAGATCCACAAAATTTCTATTATTGTACAGCAAGGGTTTTCAGATTAACTTACATTTAATTCGTATCGTCCAATGAATTCATTAAAAACGCAGAATGACGTCGAAAGATAAAAATCTCGCCAACAATCTCGGATTCCGAAACATCCTATTTACATTACAAACGACTTTAAAAGAATTTATATTACTATTGTGGAGTCATAAATTTGACCGTAGCTCAGGCCAAGAGGCCACCGTAAAAAAGGGCCTTGCTTAGGTTAAGACTGTGTGTATGTGTGTGTGTCCGTGTCGGTCGCTGGCGAAATTTTCCAGATGCATACGATGCAGCCGACATTGGGGTGAAAGTCTAGGTTAAGAAAAAATAGCTTTTAAGGACAGTCGAGAGCGAACTGTGACCGAGGAAACTCTGACCTGCGAGGTGCGGTCTTGAGCTTTTGTTTTGTGTGTATAGTCAAGTGTATTTTTATTAACAGTTTATTTAGTATTACTCCGTAGTCTATAGTGTCATATACAATAAAATATATATATATTCTCATATTCTTATAACCACCGATATCTAGTATTTTTCCTTAATTAAGATCCCACACTATATTACCATCCTTTATATTAGTATTTATATTACTATGACACCATCCTTTATATTACTATATTACCATCCTTTATATTACTATTATATTATATCACGATATTACTATCCTTTATCTTACTATTTATATTACGATATTACCATCCTTTATAATACTATTTACGTTATTAAACCGTTCAACTTGCATCATTTCTGTATAAAACGCATTCCAACCCTTTGCCCACTCATTTCCTCTTCTCTAAAATTAGGAAGAAAAAAAGGAAAGGGGAAAACAAGGTCTCCTCTGGAATTCAATATTTCCCAGAAATCTCTTTCCGTGACTTATCCGCAACGAACCTCAAGCATAACCCACCGTGTGCACAAAATTCGTTTCCTTTCTTCACTTTTCATTTTCACCATCATTTATAAGCCTATCATTGAAACACACTTCATTACTTAATCGCCGAGATTGCCAGGAAGATATTAATAATTTTTTCGCGTCGTTAGGAAACGATGGCTACAAACGATAATGGATCCGCGAATGTTTAGCGCAAGTTGCGAAAGCCATAGGACCCCATGGAACGTCGAGCGTTTCGTTTTCAACGAACGAAACCTTGGATCGCGTGTTTTTAATGTTATCGCCAGTTTGAGCATCGCCGGTGTGCAAAAGCCACGACACGCGAGCTGCTTTAACGTGACCACGATACGTAACTCGAACTAGCGTATCTTGGTAAAAAGTAACAGCAATTATGCATGTTTCAGACGCCCGGCTCGGTGTCTGAAATGCTGCCCTTTGGAGTTTAGTTTCGAATTGTTCGAATAAATTCGTTAGCGATTTTCTGGGGATCCTTTACGTTCGTTATAATGGAGCAGAGTTGCAAAAGCTTTTGGAAAGTGTACTTTTTATTGAAAAAATTCGAAATATAGAATATTGGTGTCCAATTAAATTGTGGTAAGGAGAATGTTTAAACAATGTTTCTTATTATTAGGTAGAAATACGTTCGTTGATATATACATATACTGATTGGCAGGTTGATTGCGTGATCGATGTGGATGCCGATCGGAACTTTGATGTTCTTGTGATCTTGTTAAACATGTGATTGACAGACGGTGCGAAAACGAAGATGTTTCAGACAGATATTCTTGGGAATTATCTGCTTTATGTCAGCGTATCTGTTGCTAGTAAAACTCTAGTTGCCACTGCTATATGGTCAAGGACAAAAATTTGTTCATCAAAATCATTTCAAATCACAATGATTTCATAGAGGATATTAAACATTAAAACCACAAGAAAGCAGAGAAATATTAGGTCGTCCCATAAGTTCGTGCCGCTTCTTGTTTTGCAATTTAAATTAATGTATGAAACATACCTTTAAAGCTTATGGAAAAACGTAATCACCCTCCCGTTCCACAACTTCTTCCCATCTTTTTGGTAAAGTCATCATACCGTCACTATAAAATTTCTGTGGTTTTTCGTTAAAATACTTTTCAATGTTTGTTTTTAGGGACTCGACATTATTAAATTTTTGCCGGCTAAAAAATATTGCATTGACGGGACTAAATGGTAATCCCATGGAGCAATATCTGGAGAATCTGGTGGGTATACTAAAATTTGCCAAGCAAATTGTGTTGCACTTTTTGTGCCATATGTGGTCTTGCATTATCGTGATGAAAAACCACATTGTACCGATTCACGAGTTTTCGCCGTTTTACTCTTATTGATTCTTTCAATTTATCCATCTGAGCACAGTATTTGTTTGAATTAATTGTTTGGTTGGCTGGAAGAAACTCAAAATACAAAATTCCTTACCTAAGCATAAATGCATCCGCGGCACGAACTTATGGAACGACTTAATTATAATATATTAGATTTTACAGGATTTTGATTAGTGCACAAGTTTTATGGCATTTCTTACGAACACAATATATTATACGCTTAACATTGTATGTGTACAACTATATAACTTGTAACTAATTGTTAATTCCCCTTCTATTAACTCTATAAAACAACCTAATATATATTTTACTTCAAATTATAATTCCATGCTTTTAAAATGACTGTTTTTCAGGTAGAAATGAGGCTTGCAAAGATCAGATAGAATTCGTACTTTGATCGATTCTGTGGTTTTAGGCTTTCCGGAATCCAATTTCGTCCGTGACGCGATCTCATTGACGATTTATGGTACACGTACACGAACCACCGTGTGATTCTACGGAATCAAATGTGGAATTGTAGATTGTTCAATTTATTGCTTTTACAAGCTTGTACTATTTAACTACTTCAATCGCTGGTTAAAACTGTGATTTCCTCCTGATTAACTTGTTTTATTGAAAATAAAATTCAAGTTATTAATTTCTTATCATCCGTGCATTTTTTTTCGCAATTGGGTTGGCAAAAATATACATATGTGCAGCAGAAATATTTGACTTCATGTATGCATATCACTATATCATCCCTATCCTCACTAGAGGATCACTATCCTTCTTAACTTATTTTAAATTATTTTACTTAAATAAAATTATTTTATTATTTTATTTAATTATTTTATTATTTTATTTTAAATTATTTTACTTAAATAAAATTAACGTTATTCATTTCTTTTTTCAGTTATAAAAGGGCTCATGCCCGTTCATAAACTACAATTAATTTAATTAGATATATTTAATAAGGAGCATGGCAAATCAATTATTTTTTTACCTAATCTTTTTCCATTACGATAATAGCAAGAGCGAGCTGCAAATCCCCCTAAATATTTCTGTCTACTCGTAAAATTTTATAATTGCAAGTAAACACGGCTGCCGAATAAAAGAATAAATGGACTTTAAACTCTTAAATGTCTTCAAAGTATAGTATGCAATAAGCCCTAATATATACACTTTGTTTGTCAAGTAATATATCCTACATTTCACCACAAAAAACCACAAAGTAAGATAAAATATTAAAGATATGAATATTTCCATAAGAAAGTAACATCTGCATACATGCAAACATTATAGACAATCATTATATAGCAAATATTGTGAAACAATTTTTGCACATTTTGTAAATTTTTAAATCTGCCAATGGTAACGAAAATCCTCTACGCGATAGAATTTCAATTAACCATTAGACATCTCATACTTACCAGTAATATATATTTATATATTACCTTATATAAAACGAATTATAAAAAACAAATTACAGTGTCGTGTCAAGTCTTTCGATGATGCAAAAAATTAATTTATCTTCCGCCATTTTTCCTCACCTTGTCAGATCTTAATGTGACCGGCCTATCTGCCGGCTGTTCGGGCCGGTTATTCGAGGTCGAGAACCGAAATTCAAAGGTGTTCACGATGTAGCAGGAAAACCACTTAACCACTTGCCTTACGATTGTTTCACTTTATAATGCGTGCCAGATTTAACGAATCACACTCGTATGTATTCTGTGCCACGAGTTACACTCGTGTTTCTCAATTTTCACACGCAACTTGTAACAAAAGTGAGTGACACTTATCATCCGTGAGATTATTATAAAGCAAAGAGCCAAGGATCTATAAAACAATTTACAGTCGCGCTCGAAAGGATTCGAAATAGTTTACTATAACTTATAATTTATACAAAAGAGAGAAATGGCTGTTCTGAATTCACAGTGGATGATAGGGGACAACAGGCACATTGGTTGCAGCAGAATGACAAAGCCGGAAAATAATTCAAATTATTCAACGAAAATTTAGATAAGATTTGCACAACATACAATTCGAGTTAAGTATGCAACTCGAAGGTTGTACGCCGCGATTAATCGCCAACTAATCGTGACAACTTAGAAAATCGTATCCGGTGAAGCACACGGCAATTGTTGTTGTCGCTACAGTGCATTATCTCCATCGAAAGTCGGCGAGAGTTCATGATAACAATTGTCTCGTAACGTCGCACAGTGGTCCGAAACCGTGAAAACACCGTGAAAACACCGTGAAAACACGAACTAAATTCTATTTCTCGACCTCCTTCGAAATGCATACAATTTTGGGTATAGTTTCTTATATGCATAGACTAAATTTTGGCAAAAAATGGATTGCCGCAGAGCACTGGAAATTGCCTGGGCCACTTTCAAAGGGGAGGAATATACGTCTACTTTGGAACGATCCCATTTTTTCTGAATTTGCTATACTTTGCGGTACTATATTTTTTTACAGAGTGAAGCTAACTCAAATCTGTCTATATATTTTTAAAGAGTGTTCTTCCAGCTACAGGTACATGTAACGTGAAAGGTATCTAAGTACTTATACCCTTTGAAAAGTACCTTTTCGCGAATCCCTATTTCCCCCCCAACTATTTGCAACTCCGAAAGTTATAACAATATATATATGTGCAGTCAGAACGCCGGGAAAAACGTCAATTAGGCGTTTTTCGTAAAAACACCAAAGTGCCCTACATAGAAGTAAATCCATTTATGAATAACTATGCTTGTATTGACTAAATTCTTTTTGTTTAGTCATAAATTTTGTTCTTTCTATCAAAATTTTCTTAAATAATTTTATATATATTTTTTATTTTAAATCTTTTGCTAACATGTTCGTTCGTTTAAATCACATCATAAACACGCATTGGATGTGTAGATTCTACATCCCATCTACCTGAAAGATAACTACACACCACAGAAAATATCAGAACCATTTCGACTAAACAACATTTTGTCAAATATTATTATTCAAATAATTATAATGAGCGAATTTTTAATTGCAATTATATTCTATAACTCAAGAATTACCTAAAATCTTTCTATTCATAATAAATAATGTGCAAATAACGGTGCAATGAATTTAGTTCGCATTTTTACGGTTTCGGACCACTGTGCGTCGCTGCCTTTGAAAACTGTTAGCCCCCCGTGTAATGACATTGATACGACGCGACGGCTTTCGATTCTAGTAAATGGCCAGGTTAATAAGAAACGCTATGCTCTCTTTAGATCTGGTCGTTCACCTCGAGAATCCAAGTATGTACGTGGCTGCGAACACGCCACGAATTCTGTTACCTTTACAGTACCTAGTGACCTGGGTGAACGCTGACCATCGCAACGAGAATTGTCCAGACGCTCGATTAAATGTATGTCAATTTTCTGACGATCGATTGTCCGCGCAACAGAGAAATTCTTGTGCAAGCATCGGTAGTTATACAGGGCGAACCACGAAACGTGATCAGCTTAGATTAATCTGTTGTCAGTGGGCTGATCGAATATCTGTGTGTCTGGTGTAACATGGTTTACGAAATGATTGCAATACATCCTTTGCCGTCTCTGTTTTTCAAAGTTTTTACAGCTTTTATCAGTTTTTGTATGGGACAAATACACCTTCAAATCTTTTACATGCTTATTATTCAACGTTTCTTTGGGTCGTATTAAAAAAAATCGATTTAAATTCGTCGCGAAAATGATTTAAAAGGTAAGGGTATACGAAATTGCAAATTTTTATACAAAAAACTAAAGGTGACTTTGAGAGCTTCGAAAGAAGGGGGTAGACAAAAAGTGTACTATAATCTTCGCGAAACTCTCATTAAGCTACGTTATATCAGATATACAAATTTTCGATCAAACAGAATTAACAGAATAATCTATGCTGCTCACGTTTCGTGATTCACCCGCTATACTAATTCGTAACTGGCATATTGTTGACGATTACTGGACTCCGTTTTTTTAACTGTTTTAGGAATATTTCCATATGTATTTCAGGAGTGGAAATAAATTTGCAGTAATTAAGGTGTTTGATAAGATTAGGTCATCCCATGAATAATGCCATTTCTTAATGCTAATTTACGGTTCCAAATATTGATCACACGTATCGATCGCACTATTCTCTTTTCCTGCCACTCGTTGCCGGGTAATTTGTGAATGCCTTGTTAAAAAAAATCTTTGACGACACTACCATTAACTGACAAAATTAAAACATATATCTATATATATATATATATATACACCATTTCGAAATTCCGAAAATTATCTTTTACACTTTCTTACGATTAAAATGTGCGCATTGCGCACTTCACAAACACATCTAATTACATCTAGCAGAGGTATTGCATGTTCCTTTTTAATTCGCCCAGTATACGTTGCAGTAAAAGGTTCCCATTGACTTTCAGTTTGTAATTATTCTTAAAATATTATTATACATCGCCTTCAATGATTTGATATGATAAAAGAATTAATATTTGTAAAAAGAAGCGACGCAGAATATAAAAACTAGCCGTAAAACTTGATAAGTCGCAACGGTGATTGATATTTGATAGCAGCATCCCAAAAGTAATGAATTTAAAGTGTTTAATTGAAAACGGCTAAAGAGGAAGAACCAGATGCAATTATTATCGAAGATGGTACTTTCATCAGATTTAGTCGCACAAGCTAAACATTGTATTGTCGAAGAATAGAGAAACGACTTTAACAATTACAAACAAAATTTTGTTCCACGCAGCATCTCGAATTAAATTAATACATTGTGGGAGCTTAGATCAGTATTAGTATTACATAGATTGGTAATGCTAGATTACTATTACATTTGACTATGACCCACTCTAGTAAGCATTGCAAATATTCCAAAAATAGTTTTTCCAAAGTTTAAGGAACATTAAATACGATACAATCATGTATCAAATATTTTCAATCACACCTTTATTTAGTAAACCAATATGAATTGCAGATTTACAGAAATTTCCTTGAATTAATGCGACATCATTAAACATTCTTAACATTTTGCTTTCGGTGTTCATGAAAATGCAGCGAAATAATTTGAATGGGAGCCGTCGAATAAAATTACCTTTTCTACTATTCGAGCGGCAAACATTTCAGATGTTCTCTATTGTCGTCCATAAAAATTGATGGTCGACAACGGGATCAAGTTGTCGTTCCGTCTCGTTCGCGATCGTTCGTGCAAAAGGAAATAAAACGCGAGCCAACATCGTACGAAATGCACGAGCGGAAAGCGACACACCGGATTCTCCTACAATTCGCATTATTTCGCTGTCCAATCAACGTGATGGATCGATTTGTTCGGTGCAGCAGGCCTTCCTAGGCGACCTTTCATCCATTACATCGGCCGTGTACACCGTGGTGATGCATCTAAGCGTCATTTAGGAATGCCTCGATCCGTCCTTCTTCTTCAATGAAACTTTTCGAAGGCGGCTCGAGTAATTATTCTGCGCGATTATTAATCAATTCGGTGATGGACGGGTGCCCCTCGTTAAGCTTCGACTATCGTGGAAAGAAAGTTGGCTTCCGGCACCGGTGTTTAGGAATTTGTTGTTTCAATTCTGGGATTTATTATTGGGGAATGTGAATGGCGATGTAACTGTCTCCTACTGTCATTATTAGGAATAGAGAAAAGTCGATGTAGTAGGTTGTGTAACAAATTCCCCCGTTTTTTTGTATTTTATTTTGTTCCCGCAATTTTGTGTTTTCTTAGGTAAAGTACATATATATGCATTCGCAAGTCTTTTTCTTGCTCTACAAACCTATCTGCCTTAATTTCTCCAATTTATTAATTTTAATCAATTTTAAGGCTTTTGCGGTGGAAGTTCCGGGAGGTAAAACAATTCATTTTCGATATCTGCTGTATTTCGTGGTCAAAAAGCTATGGAAGCAGCTCGGGACAATTGTGATATGTATGGAGTAGCTGCTATAGCTCCTTGGCGACGCACCTCACTAAAACTTACATTAAAATTATAATAACTATTCTCTTTCTCGTTACTTTCATTGACTTACGCCTGCTTCAACAAGTTTGGGCAACCTGAACATTGGACAAACCAAAAATGCCACGTTAATCCACAAAATTTGTATAAAATATTTGTTAGCAAATATGTTACTTCTAGCCTTGCAACAAAAAAAAAATAGCATTGCTTCTCCATCAAGCAAATGTAATACAAAAATAAATAGCCCCGCTCGTTCCAAGCGGAATCGTGGCGTTAAAAAATTCAAATCCGGCGGAAAACGAATATCGATTCACTCCCTTTCGAACAATCGATTGCACCTACATCCTCGCGCGCACCCGCAAACCGTGGGCATCGCGAAAGGAAAACTCGACGCTCCGACAAGTCTTCAACGTGCACTCAGAAATGTCACGAAAACGAACGAAGCTCAATGAACCGCTCGGCGACGACAGATATCGCCTGAACTTTTCTATCCATTAACCCGGCCATTAAAGCCGCGTCGACCCGACGGAGCAACGCGATCAAAGTTTATCCGCGATGTTAATAATAATTCACGCGAGCCACCGTCGAAAGAAAGCCGTTCACCGGCCATAAATCTCAACACCTCCGTTCGGTGTAACAGCAGAAGGGACACTTATCTAGGAGGAGCTCGTATTCGTTTGCTGAACCCGACGGTATTCCGGGGTTAAGCATTTTAACGCGTCGAAACGCCGGCTGATAAATCGATTTGAGACACGAGACCTCGACTCTCACGCTTTGTACCAGAACAAGCAACGATTCATCAAGCGTTTTATTGCTTTACTCCTGACAGAACTCAGCACTGGTCACCTATAGAGCGACTAGGAAGCTGAACACTTCAGTGGCGGGGCCACTTTACAGAGCTCCGTGTTACCGTTTCAGAGACAAAACACGAATAGGCATTGAGACCACACGCCCACGGAGCAGCGTACATAGTGCGGAAAACGGAGTGCCTCGAGTGATTCTAATTGTTCTTACACCAAGTTTCGTATTGTGGTTTACAGTTGCTCGGCATTTAATTTGTAGGACGTTCCGTTTCGTTCGGTGTTTACTGTAACGTGTTCGAAGGTAGAGTGATATGAAATATAAACCCCTTTGAGGCCTGAATTGCGTTACCGTTATTTCGTTGCCACGATTTTTATTCTACAATAGATATACTTGGGAAATGATCATACGAGCGGGACATATTGCTACCATATATGTTTTTTACAAATATTTGACCACAAATCGCAGCATGTCGGAAGGCAAAGAAGTATTTATATAATGCGTGTGCACAAATTTCATTGGGGTTCTAAAATGGCAATATATTAATAAATGTACATAGATACATAAGTGGTACTACAAAGTGCTTTTAAGCAGTCGAGGATTGAGTTACATAATTTAATAAATAAACCCGACTCATTTTCCTGATATTGTTAATGTGCTAATGCTTTCACTTCTGAATAAGTTAATTGCATCCCGCAAAACGGTTTCGACCGTTCTTCCGAAACCGGGGATTTCTGTATACAATGGATATCGTTACGAATAAATCATCTCTTGCAGAGTAATCGTACAAGTATTATAATTAATAAACTGACCAGGTACAAGTTAAATCACTAATGTTATTGATGCATTTTGCAAATATTTGTTGCACAGTAAATGCGATTTTTGTGTTATAATAAATCTAACTCATATCCACGTCATAACTAAGGAAGAACCGAGGAAATGCCCGAACTGCAACGAAAACTATAGCACCGTACACATTTTTCTGCGATGCCCCAAATACACAAGAAAAAGACTCGAGCACAATATTTCCAATGAAGTTCGCAGCCTGCTTAACAGTCAACATCAGTGCATAAATGCAGTCAATTTTCTAAAAGACATTGAATTGTATAACTCTATATAGCCACCTAATACGGTATAAAGCTCCCCCCGAAATTTACAACGAAGGAAAAACCAAGGTAACAACAGTGGTCGCTAATAACCACAAAGGTGTATGCGACCTTAAACAATTAAATTAAATTAAATTAAATGATATGAAATAATCAGAACATAGTAACACAATAATAAAATTAATAAGTAGTCAATAATTGATATAAATTTCCTTGTAGACCTTTTCTCCAGTATTTTAAGAGACATTGTTGTGCAGGAGGAAATTTATTGATACTGCCAGCTTGTACCATATGATTTAAAAAATTTCACTGTCGAACTATGTAAGAGGCAACAGGTTTTTCAAATGTATCGCAGTTAACGTCAAGCGAGATCACAATGATTCAATACTTTAATTCAGTAGTATAACATAACTGCACATCGATATCCAAACAAATTGCTGTAACCGAGTAATACTTCGTGAACAGCAAGCAAATAATTACTCATATCTCCAAATGAAAATCATATATTTATATTTGTACCATACATTTAAATCCAATGTATAAAGTTATACTCTCCACAGCAAGACTCATCTCGCAGAATATAATTAACAGTCTACATACATTACCGATCGAAAATTTAGAATCTCAAAATATTTCCGAAGAGAGCAAGTATATTCGAAAACATAGGCAGCATTAAATAAAAAATATAAAAACTCATCGAACTTCGAACGTATCGAGATGAAATAAATCACGACACTAATTTCAAATCTAAGGAAATTGTACCAAAAAATTTTTCGCTTATTAAACTCAAAAAGGATGTTTTTAAAATTAAAGGTCCCATAGCATATGTATAGTCCGCATAGTATCGCGCCGCACCCTTACGAAACTGCTACCTTTCAACCCCCAATTGTTTCGCCAGAATAGGTCGGACATAATCAACGAAAAAGGTGAAAGCGTCGCGACGCATCGATTGAAATAAACTCGACGAAACTCACCTCTTCGGGACGGGCATCCGTCTGTGTTTCCACGCGTTGTCGTTCAGCATCGTGCGGCTGCTGTTTCTTTTCAACTAAATCACAGATCAATCGAGGAACAATACTGCGACCCTTCGACGTCGATCGGACCCTCAGATCCGAGACGGTCGAACGCGACTCATGAAGCGGCGACGAGCGTCGATCGACCCCGTACACCTTCCTCCTTTCGACCGGTCGACCGGATCCACGTCGACTTATCGTTCAAATCGACAACAAAAACTTTCCGTTTCCTCATTAAGAGTTCATGCTCGATGAATTATAACTCCGTTCAGCGTCGACGTCGTGCCAAACGTGCTCAATTACCATAGATCGTCGATTGAGTGCGACTTACGATCCCGTTCCTGTCGAATCCGCGCGCTTAACCGAACAGTCTATCGCGTATGACAACGTTCGTCGCTGTTGTTCGATTTTTCGCGACGATTCTCTGTGATGAATTCGCGTTCGCCGGACAGGTGAGAGCAACGCGTAGCAAAGACGACTTCCAGTGGACGCACGATCGGCTGGCTAGTCAGCACGCGACTGACGAGCAATAGGAATATTCCCCGCGAAAACACTGCTCGTCAACGAGGAGACGACACGCGATACGCTCTGCTCCGTGCCCGCTCCGTTACTCAGACCGCTCGTAATGCGATTCTACTCCACATTCGCTGCGCCACGATCCTCCCCACCGACCTCTTTCGCCACGAGAAAGGCGCCACTTTCTTGGAAGATCGTTGGTACAAAAAGGTACTCGACCCCGAACTTGCCTTGGACGCGGATCTAGAGAGGCTCCGGACTGGAGAATTTTCGCCCTATTTCGACTGGCGATATTGGACTTTGGGATTCGGGGGATTTAACCCTTGGACGACTGTCGTCGTGTCTCGTACGAACCCTGCGTGTTTATAGTTAGAAGGTGTTACTAAGAAGCAGGGAATTAGGCAGATGTTCAGTTGTTACTGCCTCTGTGGGGATGCAACTGCATTTTATATTGAGGAACTTTAACCCTTTGCACTCGAAAAGCGACCCTCGTTCGTTGATTAATTTAAGATAGAAAATCGAATGAGGGATGGGAGGTGACGATGACATTGCTATCGACAGATATCTTTCTCAGTTGTATTTTGGATGTTTAGTGTATAGTGCGATTCGAAGTACAGCGTGGTACATATTTAATGTCTTTATTTTAAATTTCGTTTATCTCGAGGTAACACTCTTTTATACCAGAAAAGAGAATGCCGAGTTACAAGGGGTTAAAATAGTGCTTATTGATCACCGTTGGGCAGGTCTTTAATAGAACCGTAACCGACACCGGAGTAGGTTGTTCGTTACACGCTAGCAGTCACCTGCTTCGACGAAGATGGGAATTTAGATGGAACTGAATTTGAAGGAAGCGTCGATAGATTTGTTAGGACATGTTATTATTAAAATTTGATTACGCAAGACCGTTGGGAAGGTGAATATTAGCCAAGATTTTAACACAAGAAATATACTATATGATTTGGGTACCTGCTGTGTGGAAAAATGGAACAGGAAGTAGATTACGACTGAAACGCGGTCGGCATGACTGCAGGTTTGCAAGATCTAGTTCAGGTTCATCTGCATTTTGAGGTGGCAGTTTCATAGTACCCTGCTGTCATAGGATGAACCTTTGAACCTTCACGGATTAAGAACACATGTTTAGCAACGCCCTCGAAGTCTGGAACCTGCTCCAATCCACCTGAGTTCAGAAAAGATGCGTCAGTACCATCGCAGGATTGTAGGAGGCGCTCTTGCACAATTAGAGATCGAAAACACTCTGCTGGTATGATCTCAGGGTTGTAGGAGCCAGTCCACGTCCGTTTGAGATCAGGGATGACAGATCCGTGTGACACTGAAGTTCTAGAGTCTGGTCTAGGACAACTCAGATCGTGCTGTCTTGTCTTTCCTAAACTCAGAATGACCTGGATAGTGTACCACGACCCTGAAGTCACATGGAATACGCACTCTCAATTTGGTGGGGTCCCAGGAACGCGTCCCATGACTTTGGAGTAGTGTTCACTTGACTTCCATGCACTCACAGAGACCTGGACAGTGTACAACGATCCTGAACAAACGTAAAAAGTGTGCTCTTAATCTGTTCTGGCTCAGGAACGCGTCCTATGACTTTGGAGTAGTGTTCACTTGACTTCCATGCACTCACAGAGACCTGGGCAGTGTACAACGATCCTGAAGTAACGTAGAAAGTGTGTTCTTAATCTGTTCTGGCCCAAGAACGCGTCCTATGACTTTGGAGTAGTGTTCACTTGTCTTCCATGCACTCACAGAGACCTGGGCAGTGTACAACGATCCTGAAGTAACGTAGAAAGTGTGTTCTTAATCTGTTCTGGCCCAAGAACGCGTCCTATGACTTTGGAGTAGTGTTCACTTGTCTTCCATGCACTCACAGAGACCTGGGCAGTGTACAACGATCCTGAAGTAACGTAGAAAGTGTGCTCTAAATCTGTTCTGGCCCAAGAACGCGTCCTATGACTTTGAGGTAGTGTTCGCCTGTCTTCCATGAACTCATTCAGGCCTGGATAGTGTATCACGACCCTGAAGTGATGTCAACTCTCTGCTCTTAATATATTGAAGAAAAAATACGATGCAATAGGCAAAACTTATAATAAATGATAGCCAAATTTTGAAAAATGTAAAACAAACCTTTCCGTAAAGATATTTCCCCCCTTAAGGGTGCTCCCTACGACCTGGTGGATCGTGGTAACACGTTTCCCCTAAATTCATGAGTGTTCCACGACCCTCAACTGGTTTCAGGTGTCTGTTCTTAATCTGAGCCGGTTCGAAGACAAGTCCTACGATTTTGAAGCGGTGTTCACCGGTTTCCCCTGATTTCAATGCGTATTGAATTCACGACTGCTGACGGTTCTGGTCTGGGTTCTAATTACAGGTAGGCTTGGCAGGTGGATGAATAGTTTCATTAAAATGTTCTGAACGTACAGAGATATCAAAATATATGCGGTGTGGAAGGAAAGTAGTAAAATTGTTACTAGAAAGCGCTGTATTTGAGAGAGATTTGTAAAACAACGTTGCTATCTTTGAAGTAGTACACTTCGGATGCTATACACCGTCGGAGTTACTGACTCTCGCATACTTCTTTTTACAGGTCTGTCACGCCTATTTGGATGTCGTTCACTTCCTTGGATGGCCTTGTGGATTGAATTTGACTTTGGGAAAAAGAGAAAATATACTGATGAGCTGTGAAGCCACTGCAATGCTCTTACTAGACAAAAATTCGCTGACGAATAATGCAAAGTGACGTAAGGTAGAGTGGCATTCGTAATGACGAAACATACATTTCTGTAACGCGTTTCTAGTACGCGTACCGATATTAATTGTCACAAACCAGCAGGTAGTAAAGTTTGAAAAGGTATAATTATAATCCCCGGCGCCAAAGTACGTACACAATTGCCAATAAACAATTTCCTAGTAACAGTCTCGTTACTTTTCACCAGCACCTCTATGTACAACTAAGTATTCCAAACAATTATCAAATAGAACCGACAAGTAAATCGGACATGTTGAAGCCAACTTTATGCAAACTCAATGAAAACCAACATTTATTTCAAATCTACACAAATGGGACTTCGATTTTTTTTTACATGTTTGTTAAATAGTATTACCTTCGTAATTTATATAAAATCGCGCAAACAAGGAAGTAGAACGTAGAGCAGCAACTGTATGTAATAATTTTGTGCAACCATGCCTGTCACGCTCAGCCATGATTAAAGTTAATTTCACCTGTGTTTGCTGCACGCTACATTAAAGTTGGAATCTTCGTACATTTCGGCCCCCTTATAGATTTCTACATCCACTGCTTAGTCATGGATAATTAATACATCTAACAATAAGTTACCTAACGCACGCGAATGGTGTTTCTCGTTAACCGTTCCGATCTCGAAATTCGGTCACGATTATTCATCCGGTTTGATTGAATATAACTAATTAGCGATACATGTTACGATTCGCCATGTAATTATGCAAACATCGTTGCGTTAAAAGCTGAAACAAGTGTGTCGAGTAATAACGTTGAAAGCATACACGGATGTCCACTTCCTCTCTGAAACTATAACTTTATTACAAGCATTATGCTGATTTCTGTTGCTAAATGTAGTACGTTCGATGCAATTGGGCACCTATCGATATCGAAGTGGTGAAACGACTAGGATGGAAATTCAGACCAAGTTGCAGCGCGTGGCAATAGTGAATTTCGAGAATAAGGAATCATATTTCGCTTAAATAATTTGTCTTACATTTCTCAAATTTATTTTCCCTCGCGATTGGAGTTTTTATATTTCATTTATTTTTTAACGAAGATAATGGCATTACATGTACGTGAAATTTTACGATTGTATTATGCGTACACATACGCGTTCTATAGTTATTCTTAGGCCTATTCGTTTTCATTCAGAAAGAAATTAAATATTACAAAAATATACGGTAACCTCGCATGATCATTTGCAACCAACTACTAAAAATAACAATATTATCAGTTATTTTTTCTAGGAACATTACTATATAACCTGACAAGGTATTGAAAAGCTAATGCCATGTTAATTCCTACGCAGGAAAGCATTCATTTTCAATAAAATTAAGAAAATGTAGTCGAAAAATTCCATTTATCGTCCCAACATTTTTATTAAATTTCCCGCACAGCAGTTCTAAAGCAATTCGTTGTTAAAAATTCTTATTATTAAAAATGAAAAGAGAGTATTTTTGTTTTGGTTCTGCGTCAAATTAACTCTTTATGGGGATCAACGAATATACTCGACAATGATCCACCAAACATCGAACCTAAATAATCCAATCCTAATTCTCACGTATGAACTACAGTCGAACCTCGATAACTCGAATATCACGGGAAGAGAAAAAAACTTCGAGTTATAGAGCTTTCGTATTATCGAGTGTTCGAGTAGGAGAGGTATAACACACGAAAATTCGAATTATAAAGGCTTTGTATGACGATTAAGTTTCCGACTTGCAAGGACGGAATGGAAGGCAAATTAAATTTTTTCGCGTGGATTACATTTTTATTCTACAAAAGTAGAATACAAAAGTTGTACAAAAGTTTTATTCTACGAAAGTTAGGTCACTGTACATACATATATGTAGCGACTTCTTATTATTCAAAAAGTCCGAAATTTTGCTACGAGTAAATGTATTAACACATTGTTTATCTACGAAAATTGACGAAAATCGATTAGCTTGCATTTTATGTTTTGAGACAATCCTAACGGTTGAAAGGTAGGAAACAATTGAGGTGGAGTAGTAGGACTTATGGAGGTAAACTTCGAGTAGTAGAGGTTTGACTATTCTAAATTCGAGTTCCAAAGGTAAAATGATGCATCTGGACACGTGACAAATAATTCGAGTTAAAGCAAGCTTTATTTTGACTTATAGAGATTTTTGCAGCGGAGCGGAAAGGAATGAAGAAAATTTTTGTCTTTTAGAGGTTTTCGAGTTATCGAGGTTCTACTGTACATACATACATGTAAGTCTATTACGCCTGCCGCGAAACGTTCGCGATTCATACACCCCTTTTCTCGATTATAAAGCGTTTCTCACGCGCGTCACACGGAAGAAAAACGAGAAACGATCGTACACGGAAGATAATTCACAGATCCTTTCGGTATTCGAAGCCCTTCGGCAATGTACCGCCGCGGCTGCGTACAGCGCAAACTTAATTAACTCGGCGTCGCGTCGTCTGAAAGTATCGGGTGTAACTTTTTCATTTCTTTTTTCTCCTCCATCGGTTACACCACCGTGAGAGAGAGAGAGAGGGCTGCGAGGCTTTAAGCTTTTTCCTACCAGCGGTTCTCAGCCGCGCAGGTACGGTTTTGCAGTTCTGAAAGTACGTCGACCCCGGGACAGGGCTTTATCGTCCTTCGGTCACGAACATTTCAAATTGGTCGTACGAATACCGCCTGCGGCTGAAGAATTTATTGCCGACTAGCTGGAACCTTGCTGAATGCCCGTCGAACCGTGTTGTATGGTTGGATACGTTTTAGGGTCGTATGGTGGTGCCCCTGGGGTGTCCTGCGTGGCATCGTGCGAGCAATGATCAAATTTTGGAACCATTTCTTATTTATTTTGGGCCGCACGGTGTTGGTAGCAAGCTTTGGGAGCTCGTTGTGGAGACCTTGGACATGACACCTGTGGAGACAATTGAAAGCGAATTATCACCGCGGGTTTAACACTGTAGCTGAACGGTGTCGCGTATTACGAAATCGTGTTGCACGGGGTAAGTATTAATCTTCTAATGCAAGAAGTTTAGATATTTCTTGAGTTTGAAATTTGTTCGTCTAGTTCTTAATTGTTCTATCTTCATTAGTTTGTGGAATGGAAGAACTGTGTTTCCAAAGTCAATGAAGTTTGAAAACTGTCGAAGTTTCTAATCGTAAGTAGAATTTTTTAAGTAGAATGATTGTCTATTCTTTATACCAATGAGACATATGCGCATTGATTACTTACATTTTTCTGCAAAATGAAGTCAGAATAAATGAACAACTAGCGCGACGAGCCG
Organism: Nomada fabriciana; assembly: GCA_907165295.1. NCBI lineage: Eukaryota > Metazoa > Arthropoda > Insecta > Hymenoptera > Apidae > Nomada > Nomada fabriciana. The sequence continues at coordinate 15,101,025 of OU015694.1, forward strand.
AAATTGGTACTATAAAGTCGGCAAATTCGTTTAATATAATTGTATATAAAAAATGAATTAATTGTTCATATTACGTGAAACGTTTTAATTAAAAATAATACGAATTTTCAGTATAAAAAGTATGTCGGCTTTAAATTATTACTGTTCGTGATCATTTGTTCTTTCTCTTTAATAAAACATTTCCATGAAAATCTACCACCAAAATTAAATAAAAAGTACATGAAAATAGCATCACTTCCAATTAAGTTATAAATATTTTTAAACTGGAACCAATAATTATTAATGGCACTGTCTGCATTGGAAAAAGAAAATATGTAAAGTGTATAGAAAAATTGTACTCCATTCTCACATAAAATCCTTTAATCCTTCCTTCGTCACCTTTGGTTCAACAAAAACTTGATGCTACACGGCGTTAACCTATTGAAACAACGATGTTTGCTTTTACCATCAATAGAGTTTAGAGGAAACGTGAAGGAAATCACGCTAGGAAATCACGCATTTACGAGGAGCAGTTTTAGAAGGCTCGTTTATAGAATCACGCCACGTAACGACCACAAACAAACTTCAATAAAAGAACAAAAGGAGCTCGCTACGCATGGTATACTCCTGCACACGTATTACACAATGGACTTTAAACGCATCTGTATTCTAAACGTTTCCACAGATACCTTAAATATTTATAACCTTCACTCTCTGTGGTCGAACTATTTTCTTATTAACCGGGGACCGTAGCCAGTGTTACAAAACCAATTTATCTATGCATGTATTCGTCCCATTCTCTAATTGTGTTCCACCTGTCAGAGTTACAGCATTTCTTTTGTCGTGTTGAAATTTCGGCGGTCTTGAACGTTGTGCCTTTTTTTGCAACTCTTTTCAAATATTTCAAGTATTTCAAATTTAGCCTTCTTTTAGTGCATTTAAATTAAACATTCCTGTAGTCATTTGGCGAATGGCACTTTTTTTGCCATTCACAAGGAGATTGTACATAGTATTTCATGTTATACACTGACGTGCAGTTTTAGAAATTAGTCAGAGTACATTTTCTTTATTTACAAATATTAATTTACAATAGTTAATGAAACGGCGCGTACCTTATATGTATAAATTAATGATTAATATTGCACAAACAATCGTGAATTTATCTAGCTCACAACTTATCTTTCGTTTTAAATCACTATTTTCAAAAATACTCTACTCCTCTTTCTCTTTGTTATTTACAAGTCTTTTCTAGTAAGATTCCACTCGCATAAATCCTTCTGGATTCGCCTAAAAAATCAGCAAAAGCGAAGCTGCGTCCGCGAAGAATTTTAACACAAAAAAATAGAGAAAACAACTCTCATACTTCCCGCGCAAACAATTATGCAACTCCAAAGGGGCGACAGTCGAAACACCGATCCATTTCTCTCTCCAACCACTCGTGAGAACGAGAATTCCCTCTCCCAAGAATGTGTAACACTTGATAATATTCACAAGCTCGAGAAAATTTCGCGGAAACCGATCTTCCGAACGGATCACGGAAAGCCACGGAGTTTGGTTCCCCGAATAGATCGATTTAATAATAGGCTCTCTTCGATTCAAGGAAGGTCGCCCATCCAAGCTTCATTCGACTTCTCTTCCTGCTCCCTGACAGTCGATACGTGACGAGATTTCGCGTCTAATAGCTGCTGCGGCCAGTTTTAAACGAAGTTCCATGAACATGCGTTCCTATTTTTATATCCTACAAAGCCACCTCCCACTCGAACTGTTCAATCGTCATCCATAGGGTACATGGTGTGCACGCACGGATCTATGGATACCTCGTACACATGTAAAATCCACGGGGGTATAAAAGCTTGCAAGACCTGTTTTCGCAACTGCCGTGTCCCGAGGAATCCTGCCGCGAGAACTACGTCCCAGGAGAAGACAGCCAGGACACTCCCTGACGATCTGCAGCTCCGCAAGGTTTTCGGAACTTCGCTGGCGTACGGCTTGAAGGTAAGCAAATATTTCATGGGAAGCCTTGCGATGTTCGTGAGACGTTTAATCAAACAATTCTGGGTAATGTTTGGGATGCAGTTATGAGATAGCCATTTATTATTTGGAGTGCAAAGGCAGATTACAATTTATGGTTTCCTTTATGATGTATAATGCATAGTATTATTCGTTGCATTGTACACAGTTTACGTTTTATGGGGAATTCTGGAGAACCTGTTGCAAACGGATCAGGGGAGGCTTTTCAAAGTAGTTTAGTTGCTGATTATGCGTTGTGATTATTTCAATTGTAATAATATTTTATTTGCTGGGTTTCCTTCTGTGTTATTTGGAAGAGATATTTTAACAGAGCCTTGTTATAAATTGTTTTATTACCGGGACAGATGTACACAAGAGGCGTTCCTTCGAATTCTGAGAGTTTTCCTTCAAATATATTTTTATTATTGCAGTAGCTTTACTGAAATATGTCATTTATAATCATTTGCTTCTATGATTAGTGGCTTATCTGAGCAATCGATAAGTTCGATGAATTTGATAACAAGGAAGATAATAAAAAGATATCAGTGATCAATTCATTGTGAACATTTGTGTTTAGATTTCAAATTGACGTTATTACATTCTTATAAAGGACTAACATTTCGTGATACTTCTACCTCTGTATTTAACTTTCGTTTCGCTATATTAGGAAACCCCATCCGAACAATCTTTCCAGATATATCTCGAATTCTTCTACTTCGTAAGTTTTTCAATAGATTATTTGTTAGATTAGATTTAAAATTTGAAACTTGAAATGTTATTCTGAATTTCTAAATCTTTAAAATTGTCTGTACTACACACTCGAAATTTATTTATATAGAATAGCTAGTAATTAAATATACGATTAAAAAGCAAAACTATTTCTCTGAAACTGTGATTCGTCTCTATTCTGCGATACTTTTATTAATATATATGCTGCTTTAAAACTGAATAAGTTTCAGACTTTTTGTTATTGTTCGATAAGAAAAAGCTACCTTCTACTATGAAATATTTTCATTTCAACTAAAAACCGGGATGCGAGTTTGTACAATTTTCGCGGCTAAATTCAATTGTTCCGACGTTGAATCACATGGATTTGCACAATCAAAATTAAAAAGGAACGGCTAAAAACAAGCAGAGCTTCGTAACTTCGATTTCAAGAAGTGGTAAAACCGGTTATATTGTACCTACGTGTTGGAGATTTTTCTTAGAGATATAAAACAAGGGTTTATGGTAATTTGAATAATATTCGATGTGCAGAGAAGATCCATAAGCCTGCGAGAGAAAAAAAGAAATAGCATTTCTCGTATTTCAGAAAGTGTTTAGTGTCGTCCCTTTATACCTTCGTACCTCTTTCGCTAAAGATGGCACACCGGTTATAAAAATCAAATATCTAAATGGAAAGAAGTTAATACTGTACATTGGCTAAATATAGTTTTAATATTATTCCAAGAAAGTATTATAAAGCAAAAATTATGAACAATATTACATCTGGACAACTACATTAACTAAACACTAATATTAATTCTTCTTAATATTCATATTTGCCAATAAACTGATCGGCTACTACTACTAATTAACTAATAAACTCTTTATTCCCTGAATAATAACCACACAAAACTGAATACCTATATATTACCCTCAACAAAAGTGATCCAAAAATCACATATTAAATGTTTTATACAACGTTATTTATTACTTCCATTGTACTTTCAACTATTCGTAGCGCGTAAAAAACTCTAGCAAAAAAAACACAGATACTTCTTTTTTGTTCAGGCGTTCACAATGTTACTTCCCATACTATTGCTACCCTTAGTGGCGGCAGTGCCACTCAAGTCAACCACCCTGGACAACTACATTCTGGACATTGAAAATGGAACCCTGAGGAACGTCCAGTTCCAAGGCGACCCCGTTCTTGAACTCGATTTATCCAGCATGGGTATTCGTCGCCTAGAAAAGAACGCTCTGGACAACGTGTCTACTTTGAAATCCCTAAACCTAGCCAACAACTCCCTCGAATATCTCCCGGAGTTCATGTTCTCCAACCTGACGAATCTCGAGTGCCTGTCCTTAGCTGAGAACAAGCTGAGCAGCCTGGAGTACCTTTTCGTTCGTTTGGAGAAGCTGCAGATCTTAAACATATCCTGCAATCCCGTGGTGCACCTGCGAAGAGGACACCTGTTCGGGTTAACCAAGTCCGCGAGAATACTAACAGACGGAAACGTTCTGTGGAGCATAAGTACAGGGACCTTCTCGAACTCGTTCTTAAAGGACGAAGATGAACTGAATCACCTGGAGAATATAAAAGCCGACGTAGACGACGAGCAAATGAGCGACGAGATGGAGAAGGAGGTGGAAGTGACGACAGAGAGTAACCTATTGAAACGGGAGGAAGTGACACTACTCCCGAAAGCCGAAATACCGAAAGGCCTGAAACTGAAATTGTGCATGCCGAATCAGTTGATTGTATCCATAGAACCACTCGAGGGAAACAAATCGGTTGCGAACGGCTGCCTGGAGATACCTGTCAACGAGAAAGAGAAGTCCGTGAGCCTTCGTGGATTGGGCATCAAAGGGTTCCACGAGAAATGGTACCAGCTGCAATACTTCCCGATAGTTTCCTTGGACCTGGGGAACAACGACATCGCGGAGATCACGAAGGAAATGCTGAACGATCTGCCTGAAGAATTGATCTACGTGAACTTGATGGAGAATCGAATCAGGAACGTTTGGAGCCAGGTGATCGAGAACAGGTATCTGAAGATGCTGAACCTCAGGGACAATCTCATAGAGAGCGTGGAGGAGGGAGCGTTCGCGAAGACGAACCTGACGACCCTGTTGGTCAATGGAAATCAATTGGACGATCTTTCGTTTGTCTCCAGTCTGCCTGAAACTCTGACCGAACTAGTATTGGCTAGGAATCAGATCTCCAGCATTTCTAACGGAGCCTTCTCCAGCTTGCCTCGACTGGTCTACCTGAACCTGGCCAATAACAAGATCACCAAGCTTCAAGACAATGTTTTCAACGGCCTAGACTCTCTGCAGGTCATGATCATAACGAAGAACAGCCTGATGGAAATCGAGCCTAAAGCGTTTTACGATCTGAAGCAATTGAGTACCCTCTATCTTCATCGAAACTCCCTGGCGAGGCTTGAGAAGGGTACGTTCTCTGAATTGAAGAGGCTGAAGGATCTGAATCTTGCCTGGAACAAATTCGCAGTTATCACCCGAGATACGTTCGCCGAATTGCCAAAAACTTTGGACTTCTTGCATCTCGACTTCAACGAGATAAGCAGCCTGGAGAAGGACAGTTTCATCGGTGTCCCTAGATTCACGTTGTCCCTCACTGGAAATCAAATTTCAACTATCCCCAGGGGAACCTTCGACCTGCCTACACTTAGAGAGCTGCATTTGAATAATAACACATTGAGGACCATAGACGGGAACAGTTATGAAGGATTACCCCAACTGAAGCGTTTGTGGTTGAACGAAAACAATATCACAGAGATACTGAAGGGTTCGTGCAAGAATTTGGGCAGCTTGAATATCTTGGACATTTCGAGGAACCCGTTGGAGAAACTTGAGAATGGTGCTCTTTATGGATTAAGCATGGCCAGAGGAAACTTCTTGTACATTTATTATAATCAACTGAAAGAACTCCAGGCTGGAGTGTTCGAGGATATTTAATGGGACACGCAGACGGTTTTCAGGGCCTCTATTGTATATGTATGTCGTTCTCCTGCCTTTCATTTTGGCTTGCTCGCTTGTTTAATATGAGCTGCACATTGGCCAAATCGATTGGCTCCACTTTTGAATTCGTTAAATTCTCTTCGCCAAAGCTCAACTGACTCAACTGACTCAATTGTCAATTGACTCAACTCAACTGAACTCAACTGACTCATTGTCAATTGACTCAACTTTTTATGTTTGAAATTAATTTCTGTATTTTTGCTTCGTGGGGTTAGTCGATTCGACCGATGAGCATATATTATACATAGAAATAGTAAACATAAGGTATGATTTGTCATTGATCGAAGAGGATTCATTTTTGAATTTGCTTTAATTCCTTTAAGTATCTGGTAGTTAAGTGTTAGTGGTAGTTGCTGAATTTTTGGTATCTATATATTCTTCGTGCTATTTATGGAGAATTGCTTGACGTGTCTGTAATCAGCTGCACGTGTGACGTGTACCTCTTTGTACAAGCATGAAAACTATTTTGCGAAGAAATAAATGAGTATCTGTGGAGATTGGGATTGAGTTTCTGTGCCTAAGCTTTTCCCATTCCGAGCATTTCCAAAAACCTCTTTTAAGCTAAGATTCTACTCTGTAGCAGTTTATGTTGGCAGTTTCGAGCTGGTGATTTTCATATATTTTAGAAAATGTGTAAATTAAAGATATATAGTTAGACTTAAATTAATTTAAAAACACTTGCTCTCGAAAATGGATAGTCAAAAATATAGTATATTAAAGTTTTCGATTACTTCCATTCTGTGCCACCATTAAATCAGTGAAGGGGGAAAAATATAAATGGATTTTTTTACTATGCATCCTCTAATTTATCCGGAATATTTCGGAGCACTCGAAACATTCGAAGTTGAGAATCCTATTATCGAAGAAGACATAGAGAACCAGAAAACTGATAGTAAATAATCGATCAGAATTATAATTTCAAAGAGTAAATGAATATGTTTGTTGATAGTAACTTGTTTTTTAATCAGCTTTACGTTATTGTTCATGGCTCTAAGTCAATTTTAATATAAATAGTTCATTTTTAAAATCATCTGAGGCATTTGAAATGTCAAAAAAGCACGCTCATTTGTAATCTAAACAATAATATGTTACAATCGAAAATATTTACACGGGAAAAAATGTTGTTTAATGCATCCAAATATAAAACATTGTCCACCCCAAGCTAAACTCATTCCTAACCGTTTTTCAGATAAGCTTCTGGCAGTGGTTAAATTTTAATTTGCACTGCCTTTGGAATTTAACTTATTCTGTGCACATAATGAAGATGTTATGCTTTATATAACACGAAATTCGTACAACGCGAAACGTGTCGCATTATAGGGGATCCTACTGCATTCAAAAAATCTAGTTCTTCGTCGCTAAAATTGGGAAGGACAGAGTACACGCCTATTGAAACAAAAATAGGCAAATTTTGGACAGAACCGGCAATGCCAATATATTAGTTCGTCCCATAAGTTCGTGCCGCGGATTCGTTTATGCTGTGGTAAGGAATTTTGTATTTTGAGTTTCTTCCAGCCAACCAAACAATTAATTCAAACAAGTACTGTGCTCAGATGGATAAATTGAAAGACACATAAGAGTAAAACGGCGAAAACTCGTGAATCGGTACAATGCGGTTTTTCATCACGATAATGCAAGACCACATGTGGCACAAAAAGTGCAAAACAATTTGCTTGGCAAATTTTATTGCATCCACCAGATTCTCCTGATATTGCTCCATGGGATTACCACTTAGTCCCGTCAATGCAATATTTTTTAGCCGGAAAAGAATTTAATAATGTCGAGTGCCTAAAAACAAACATCGAAAAGCATTTTAACGAATAACCACAGAAATTGTATAGTGTCGGTATAATGACTTTACCAAAAAGTTGGGAAGAAGTTGTGGAACGTGAGAGTGATTACGTTTTTTCATAAACTTTAAAGGTATGTTTCATACATTAATTTAAATAGCAAAACAAGAAACGGGACGAACTTATGGGACGACCTAATACTTGGCTAGAAATTGTCGAATTCATAAATCACACGCAATATCGTCCGTTCACCAGATTCGCCATGCTCTAAGATGCAATTATTCATAGACGCAGAAATAAAAGCTGGCACTTTCGAGTCGTAACACTGTAACAACACGATCGCGATTAGATTTACAAACAATGGGCCTGTGTAGTCGTTGAAAAGCGAACGATAGAGACCGCTATGTGGAATCATAAATTCCGTTTAATTGCGTGTAACAGGCGTCCATAAAGGAAACGCGGTTTCATTGTCGCGCCTTCTTCGTCTAATGACGATTAAAGGTCTTCAAGTTCGTGACGTGTCTGCCCGTGAAAGGCTACCATCCAATGCTCGCGGTAATTTTCATAAACTGGTTACCTCTCTGTTCGCTTTCTCCTCGACTACATGCTATATACGCGGGCACGTAAAATACACGCACATATACGTGTAATGCGTGCTGTGTAAAATGATGCTGGTGGCCTATGACCGGCTGGCCTTGACTTTTACAGGAATCTGTTGAACCCTTGCGAGATGCGACCGGATTTTAACCCTTCAAGTGTTTCATTTTACTTCGAAAATGTGTCCTCGTGGGCTTAGTTATTTTTAAACGATGACGAGAAGCGGAGTATATGCCCTTGCTGCCAAATTTAAATAAATGCCAAATTTTTCTATATGTATTTCGTTTTCAATTTGTATTCCAAATTTTATTATATCATTGAAAAGGGCACTAACAATTTTACTACTAAAATTAAAGTTATGAATACCGTTTTTTGTTTCACCTAAATTTTACTCGAATTTTCTTTACTGTATGCAGAGTGTACTCGTCATTAAACGAAAAAGTCTCATCTATTCATGACGAGTATACTCGACATAAACACCGACGGGATTGAGGAACACCTCGGCACGATTCGCAATCGTCCTCGGCGTTCTGGTAATTGTTTCCCTGAGAATAAGGACTGTGATTCATAAATATACGCAATTTCATGGAATTAATACGACTGTGATTTTGCTGTTCTTGAGTAGATGGAATGGAATCGTTGGTGTATCGTGGGAAAAAGAAAATGTAAAAGCGAAACAATTTTCCTAATAAATAATAAATTCCTTGACTTGTTGGAATGTTTTATGAAAGTTTGAAAATGAAATATATTGTTCTCTGAAGTTCTTCGAATCGTTTGAATTGTCGAAACGGTGGCTTGTCAGTTAGTCTATTATTTGATATGATTATATAATAAGTAAATTTAGTTTAGGAAATTAAATTAATAATAAGCCGCACATTAGCCAAATCAGTTAACTCCACAAAACAAAAAGTGGAAAAAGGTTCTTCAATAGTATACGTTGGTTATTAAAATCCCATTTTAAATAGAAAATCGAGTAAACATTATAGTATGCATTATAATAATTATTACTATTATTATTATTATTGCGGAGAAACATTATCCCTTTTAAAAGATTTATATCATAACGATAATCACATTTGCTTCCGAAATAAATTGTCTGTTATTTTGTGGCCAAAACAATTTCGGTTATTTCGTGGTATTAAACTCAATAATAAGGAAATTTATTTTAACCAGTCAGCTGTGGCGACCTCTCTTCAGAGCGCGCACCTACGTATGTCGCGAGAATCAAGCGATGACAGGTATAGTCGTCAAACACAGAGTAAGTCTCGGTGTTAACATATTGGATCAAAAGACTGCTTTATTTTATAAAATGAACAATTTCATTACTAATATTTACTCATACACTTACTTAACATAAACATACACTACATACATGTCAGAAATAATTCATTTATTTCTATAAGGTCGTTAGATTTTAAGAAAGTATGCTTGTTCACTCGAGGTTCTGGGGTAAGTGCCATGGGGTCTATCACAGTCCTCTTACCAAAAGGCATCGCCTTCCCCACTCCGTGGCCAGATCCTCCTTGAACAGAATCCCTAATCTTTAGCAACGTGACGTCGGGTCACTTGCCATATTTAAACTCTCTCTTCTATCTAATAAACAATCCCTCGACACTTGATAGTTGGAAGACCCAGAGCGGTCGCCAGCCATCGCCTGCCAACAGGATGTTTAGTTTCATTCATTCATTTCCAAGATACTCTTTGACCACTCGTAAGACTGCGTCCCCATCATAAATTATCCAGGGTGCGTAGCACTTCGCCACCCGATCCTATTCCTTTCATTAAAAATACGCTATCGCTAACATACATGATAAACGAAAAACTCAGTAGAAATCAAATATCTATAAAAGTTAAAAATTCGAAAAGTTTAAAACCTAAAAAGTTAAAAATTCACCAAAGCAAGGAACGACATATAGTGGCACTTTGCACGTCGAACACCAATCCCGCGATTCTTTCCTAATCTTTTTTTTATAGCAAACTATAACACTAACAACTAAAAAACATTATCGTTGCACATGTACAAATTCCAGTATCAATTTCAGCTAGTGCATACGGGGATGCATGAATTCATCTCAAATTATTTATACTTTTTATTTGTTTGTTTCATTTTGGCTTAACCTTAAAAGATTCTAAACATATTGAAATTTACGAATATATTTCAGTTTTGACTAAAATTGCAATTTAAATATCAAATGGTAACTAACTTTTACGCATGACGGATATAGTCGTCATAACGCTAAATTCTGCCATTTCTGCATGACGTATATAGTCGTCATCCACAGCAGACTGGTTAAATATGCAAAGTTAAAAGACCATGAGGCGCTTTGACAAATCAAAATTTTAAAAAATTCGTAAAGTGGAGTTGCTCGATCATTTAATATGAAATAGGATAAAGAATTAAATCACTGAAACATTGAACCAAGAAATACGGAAGTATTATTCAATAAAAGGTTTCATTCATTAATTTTCGCGTGAATAATTCCCGTGCAATCAAATCCAGGGATGCTTTTAAATAACAGAACATTCTTTGCAGTTGAAACTTTGACACTAATTTCCTGACAAACCCATTAAACACGGCTGCAACTACTCAATATTAATATTCCTAACCGGTGCATCGCACGATTTGCTTCGATTCGTTTCAAAATAACCCGCCCCGACAAAAATTCTAATGGTCCAGGCGATCGCGAGAAACGAAAACGATTCCACCCAAAGTCGCGGACCACAGAGAATGAAAAAACTCATATTACATATCATTATATTTATCGATACAATTCATGCCACCGTGGAAGCCTTGACGCAAAGGCCACCGTAAATCTACAAGTCACCCCGGAAGACAATAGACCAGCGTCGAACAATGCGAGCCGTAATAAGACGACGCACGACAGCCTTGAAGAGATCTCACTTCGCCTTCTATTATCTCAACGGCGGTGACTTGGCGGCAGAGGAAAAAAAAACGGGAACAACTTTCGCGGAATCATCGAGGTTATCCATCTGCCGGGGTGTCATTCCAAGTTGCCGTACAATTTGTAGAACGCTGACAAAGAGTAAGAAACGTACTCTCACATACCAGCTGGCACCTCGTCCCGTGGCGAGGGTCCCGTGCAATTTCGTGGCACTGACACTGTACGCCCGTGTTCTCCACTTCCGGTTTGGCCAACGGTACCTCCGAGGGTTATCGAACGTGCGTCTGCCTGGTCTACCGACTGATGTTTCTGTGAACGCATACGGTACAATATTTGCGTGGAACTGGACGTGGATATTGAGTTGCGTGGTTCCCGGCAATAATTGGTCGCGCAAACAGTAACACGAATCACCTTTACGTACCTGTGCAATCGAGGAGACAGCGCTGACGCGATGGAGGTGTCACGTCGACTTTGCGGAGTTCGATTAGCAATTTGAAACTCTCTTTCGGTTTGCTTTGCCGGGGCTGAGAATTTCGGAAATTTTTCGTCGGTGGCGCGTGCAGGTGTGACGTAACGTGATTATCCAAGGTATCCTAACGAGCGTGGTATAATTGGAGAGTTGTGATTGCGTGAGTGAGAACCGGGCGAAGTTGCCGAATAAAATTGTTTAGTATGTATGCATATTAATATGACGATACGAGTAGAACAATTTATTAGCACGCGAGGAGAATGTTGTATTTTGTTCTTGCTTTTTTTATTGTCGTATCTTGTTATTTGAGTACCCTATTAATCGGTCGTATGGTAGATTTGATTAGAGTGGTTTCGTGAATGTTGAAATATCGATTTGTGCTGTCGAAATAATAAATCAAAAATCACCACCCTTCTGAATTTTACCAACTGTAATTGTACCTACTCAGACATCCTAGATATGTTATTGTAATTGTATATCTTGCTGTAATTATGGATTTCTTGAGCATGGAGAAAAATTTAGAATTATTTGTGATACAAACTCGGTATTGAATATATTGGAAGGGTGTCTGAATCAGAAATGTAATTAGAAAAGAATAATTGACTAAAACTGCAACTACATTTTGTCAGCAAATAGTTTGAATTGTCTGTATTAATGGCTCAGAAATTTTCGTCAAGCAATAAATTAATTCGTTTTGTGACAAGTGAAAAACTGACAAACAAAATTTACGATACATTTATATAATATATAGCGCAAATATATAAGGCGAGTTCCAGTCAAGCTTGAAAATTTCTATTACATCGCTCTTAGAATATTAATATTACTTAGCCTTTCGTAGATATAGTTAAGCAGAAGATCTTAACCATAAATCATAGAACTCTTAATCACACTGCAATAGTCAATAATATCTTTTAGCTGATGCTAGAAATAACAAAACTCTTCTAAACGATGAGGACAAATAGCCAAAACAATCAGTAAATCAATAAATTGAAATTAAACAAAAAGTTAAACATTGATGCACTGTCTAATATTCAGCTGCGATTCCTCGATCAGGATAATAACAACTTCCTATAAAACGTGGACTGACAGTTTAACTTCTATGCAACCATAATTTATATAAATTACTACAAAAAAGAAAAAGAATAATTTGTTTGGACATTGTAACTCAAAAGAGTTAATTATCACAGTTAAATAATATATTATTAAAACTGTTAATAAATATATATACATATATCACTATAGAATTCAAGAATAAAAGTTTTATTGCACAAATTGAAAAATTGATTGAAAATCTGTGTTTATCTAGAAAATCCTATACATATTTCGAAAGGGTAAGAATGCTTCAATTTCACGTACTACACCAAATTTACAATTTGAAAATAACAAAGAAAACCAAACTATTCTTATTATTAGTATACATTAATGATATAAACAAACGAGCAGTATCTGTAATTAATACAAATAAATAATATTTCAAGAAATTGGCCAGATATGAAGCATCAGAAATTTAAGTAGGCTGGCGAACTCAACCCAACATGTAAAAAAAAAAGAAAGGAAAAGGATGCCATCGAGCCTTGAACAGACATTAACTGAAGAAATGATAACTTTGCTGGAGAAAGGTCCAATAGCTACGATGATGATTCGTCCTGTTCCTCTTTCAAAGGTAAAGATGTATTATTCGCATCGAGATAGTAATAAAACAAAACAAACGAATACAGATTAATTTCGATTCAATGACAATATGAAATATCCTGCTGCGATAAACCTAAAATTTTGGTGCACAGCCAGAAATGGTTTCCACATCGGTGCATTACACTTTTAGTGATCGATGCTTCGACGTGACGAGAAAGCTGACACGATCCGGCATGTCTTGACATAATTTACAGGAAGCTTTGTGCAAAGAATGCACTATTTATAACATACTTTCGTATAATAATAGACGTACTTATGTATGGAACGTATGCCTGCAATTTTATTCGGCAGACATATTTTCAAAGTTCTTGTTACTCCATTTTGGAATTAAATCTATTTTCAACAAGGCGTATTCAATGCATTGTTGAAAACGACATTTAAAATTGCATTAAGTTGAACAGTTTTCAAAGTTTTCTCCCCAGAACTCTTTCTGTAGAAATTTGTTCGCAAATTTAAACATCCAGAGAAAACGAAGATCGCAAATCCCTCTTCGTTTAAGAACAGAAAATTTCATTAATATTGATTTATAAAATTCGTATTCGTATATAAAATAATTTACAACCAATCACTTGCGATAAATTAACGCATTACTGCCGACGGGCTTAATATTCTAGTTGTACTATAGCGCATGTAATATTTGAAGAAACGGATACAGGTTTAATGCATTCTGTTTCTGTCTCACGGAAGATTTCATAAGATGTTCATTTTATGAGCTCACGTTTTAGGAAGAAATCAAAGTTCAAAATTATCGAGGTCAGGTGAAAACCGGTTCCATACTGAACTGCTGCCGTAATGAAACATTCGAGTCTCGACTTATCTTTCTCGTTTCTGTTTTTTTCACTATCCGTATGCAAGACGTACGAACGGTGAATAGGTGGTTCTGCGACGAATAAACAAAGCGAAGGGGACATGATTTCATCTTCTCGCGTAGGCGAGGTAAAAGTTCCTCCACTGTTTCGTGAATGAAAAAGGTTCTGTGTCATTCTGGGGAAGTACAATGTGAAATTTGCATACGCATGAATAAGATGGAAAATGGCGATTAGAAATACATAGGTCGACTGAAACTGGCCTACAATCAGTTTATGTAGAATGCAGGCTAAGCCCGGAAATGCGATAACAAATTACGATTACCCTTTGCGATATATTCTGATCGTTTTGTTTCATTTTTCAGCAAAGCTACCCTGAATGATAAACTTTGTCGGTTGGTCGTAGTCAGTTATCAAAAATTACAAAATTAACTAATTTAATTAAAGCTGTAGATATTAGTTACAATCGCGAGGAAAAATTTGTATTTTCTTATTATAATATGTATGTACACACAGAAACTATGTTTCGTGGTAAAATAAAAATTATGCGGTGGTGTAATACTTAAGAATTGACGTCATTGTTATTTCATCATTTATAAAGCATGAAATAGTAATAATATTGCGGCCTTTAATATACAACTTCATAATTATGATTTTAATGTTCGAGATAACATAATTCTTGTATTGTATATACATAAAGTATATAAAGTACAAAATAACAATAATGTTAGATCCTTTGGTATACAACATTTCAGTTTCTTAATTATAACAGCATTATATATAATATTATGCATATATAGTATTGTACATATATAGTATTATTAAACAGTTCAAGCGTCAATAATTTGAGAATGATATTAAACATAAATCATGAAATAAGCAAAGACTAATTTTCCACTTCCCCTATTCAATGAGATTTCTCTTCAATATCTAATTTATACTCACAGTTGTCAGTGATATGCGAAACAACTCATACGCTATTTACTTTGAAAACAGTATACAGACAGGTACTCCAGCAATACCGATGTAATACGATAATAGAGGCATCGATAAACAGAAAGTAATTAGATAGAATGATTCCGCGAATAGAATACAATTTTTTTAATACAAAAAAAAGGAGCAAATGAAAAGTTGTCGTCCTTACGTGAAACATGAAACGGCTTGCAAAACTGCCGCCCGGTATTTCTGTACCAGCAAAACTGGACTGTGGCTTGAATTACACCAGAACATCGTGTTGTACGATTTCCAAGATTGTAATGCACGGTGAACATCAGCTCGATGAAGTGCGACACTTCCTATATTTATCAAGCGATCGATACGATTACGAAATCTTGAGATACATTTCTTTACGAAAGTCTCTCATCTCTTTAAATTCAGAGAATTTAAAAATCCTTCCGTTTCACCCACCGTGTTTTACGGCTCAACACAACGACTTTCGAAATTGCGCCACACGAATTTCGCTAATTTACAATGGAGCCCAATGTTCGTAAATTCCGGGAGATTATTTTTTAGTACATATACACTGCGAGCGTGCAATCCTCGAAATTCGAAAGTTTGCATGTATTAATAAAATGTAATAAATATATTCACTGTCGAAGCTCGCCAATATCGATTAAGTAATTTACAATTTAAATTGCTGGTTCACTTCGAACAGCTATCTCCGATGATTTGTGGTTGTAAATTAAATAAGAAATACAAGTTTTATTCTTGTGATTGTTTTATCGACTGAACGCATTGCTGCAAATGTGACGATTAGTTTATTATAAAATGTCATATACAAAACTTTGTCTCCATTAAAACGAATATTTCTGCGGCAATCTGTACATGTACATACAATATCTGTACTTTCGATACCTATATGAATCGTTCACGGGCCATTTGTTGAATTATTTTCAATTTTACTTAGCAAAACACTTGATTGGTGCTTGACTTTTGTATTTAATATATGTATATCTCCTAGATAATTACGTTCCATATAATAGAATTTTGTATTACAGTTAACTAATAAATAATTTGCCCACTCTAGAAGCCAATGTGATTAACGTACACTAAATAGAATTAGATTATTCTAGTCGTAACATAAAAGTTACATCTGTAATAATACATTGTACAACATGTGTTTGAATGCCTTTATATTTTGTACAAAATATGTACTGTATATTTGATTAATTTTCCCTACTCTTGCCTCTGTGGAGTTAATAAATTTAATAAATACATTATTTTGAAATACAAAGTGCATACCTGTGTACAGCAAAAATTCCGCGGAATCTGAGTACCAATTTTTTACGCGAAACGTACAAAAACACAACAATAGCGCTTCTTGTTTCGTCGTGGCACTATCATGAAATTTCGCAAGCGCTTCCGCATTTTTGGATCGTGTACCATGGTATAGGATGTCGTCGAAAGAAAAGTGTGAATTTTACGGTAATTAATCGAAAACAATGGGGTCACAGATACGATCAATCGCACACTAACTATAATTATGTTATAACATAGCATGGGGTTTAATTGGATGCAGTAAATCCTGCACACGTGTTTGCACATTACGTATTTATGAAGCACATGAAGAAAATATCGGTGCAGTTGTCCTAATACGAAATCCCCAATCAATTATCTCCGGAGTTATTATTATCTTTCATTGAATTGAAAGAAACCATCTCATATGGTACCCTTCGTTTCGCACAATTTACTTATCCGTTCGAAATATCTAATTGTAAGACCGCATTACGCGAAGGAAATATATACAGGGTGTGCCGGGTTTTTCCCCGACAAACTGCAGTGGTTTATTCTTTAAATGAGAATGAGAGAAAGATGTTTCAGTTAAAGCTGTGTATTGAACGTTTTGTTGATAAGTTTTAGGCAAATAAATATTATTACGCATGAATTAACCACATTGGCCACGTTTATCTTGTTAAGTAGGGAAGTAGATTACATTATTTAAAAAAATTGTGTCGTATTGTTCAATATTTATTTACTTATAAAATAACTTCACAACAAAACGTTTACCGCAGAACTTGAACCAACATTTTCTTCTTACTTCTGTGCAAAAGGTAAATCTTCGCGCTTTTCCGAGGTGAAAACCAGACACACCTTGTATACGTAATTATTCAATTAGTTCTCGATAAGAACAAATCCTGGACTTGCGTGATTTTTCTTGATGCCTAAAACTATCAATAATTAATACAAATTTGCACTGACGTCAAATGAATTGTTTTTTTTCTAATTAATTGCAAAACGCGATTTTATTGTTTTATTCTTTCGTCCTGGGCAGCTTAGAATTCGCGATCGCGACTACTAAATTTCCATAGAGTCCATGGCATAGACTTTCGCAACGCACGCATATCGAAGAACGAACGACTCCGTTATGATTGTCGTCCCCATGAAAGTTCTTCGAAATTCGATTCGACACGATTCGATTTCACTTTCAAACACGAGTCCGAGAGTAATTCTAGCGTGGGACATTGTGTAAACTCGTTCGCGTGTTGTATGACAGAAAAAGTTTTGCTTCTGAAGAAACGGAATATGTACCGTGCGCCATCGATGAACTATTTCTTCGCGTATCATCGCCGTAGAACATTGTAAATAATGAACAAGTCACTCGTGACAATTTGCCGTTTCTGAACAATAAATTATATTACACGCACTTATGCTCTTGTTGAACTGCTTATTAGTTAGCGTGGTCATTTGTTGTATGATCACTGCAATTTTACAAAATGCATACTGTCATTTGTAGAAATCACGGTCGGGAATTGTCTTCAGCTTCTGCGAACGAGTGAAAGTCAGGCGACGCCTCTTCTTGCACTCTAATTTTAAGATCGGTGTATGTATTGCCAATTTCGCACGAATATAATTGAACGAGGAGTAAACCAAAAGTAGAAAGTGCATAATTACTGAACTGCAGAGATCGTTTAAAAATTAAGATGAACAATATTTCCATGTATGTAGTTCGAAAAAATGAAATATCTTTGTGATAAAGATAAAACGGTGGCGGAAGAAGAAAATTACAATACAATTGAATATTGCTAATGACATTACGGGAAAATTGTCTATTTTTATTAATACCGTTGTTTTATTAATATACAGATATTCCATCAGCCAGCAGAAACCAAGTGATTCTTATTTAAGATTAAATATGTAGCGAAGGAAGCATAAATGTTGCAGTAACTTTATATTCTGAATGACAAGAACGCTGAATTAAATTGACCCACTCAATATAACTGAATTTCTAGTTATAATGTCGTTGAACTTTCACGTGAACAGAATAAAATGAAATCCGTTAACAAATGGAAATAGGGGAACTGTATTAGCCAATAAATCCTAGTATGCATATGTATGTATAAACCGTTTTATGTAATGTCTTATAAGGAGCTGTAATTGAGGTTTGTAATTGAGATTCGTAAGTGTCAAATTAAATTACAATTAGTAAATGACGAATTTTCGCGGCATTAATTATAGATTTTCTAATTTTATACGGAGCGCCATGCATTTTTCACGATTATCCAATAGATACGATTCTAGAAAATAACGCTGAATATAATTGAATAAGCTAGTGATTAATTATTTCTAGCCATTATTATAATATTAAGAAACCTAATATAAAGAGGGAAAAAGATCTGCTAGGCTTGCTTTATTTATGTATTTATCCGTTTATTACATACGTAGTTATATATCGCATCTTCTACGAATCTAAACAATAATAAGATTCCAGATCGCAATATACATTTGTATATTATATTCAAAATATATTTCAACTTGAGTGTATTCGTTCGAGTATCTGGTGTCGAGTATATAAAAATAAATATGAGTCCTTGGTGCAATATCAGCAAAGACGCATACTATAGTTCAGTAATAAAAACAATTTGTACAGCTGCTTTATTATCGAGTGATGGCGTGATAATACTTCTCGCCAATAAAATTAGTTAAATTACATATGATTAATGGGAATTTCACTTGTTTCTCCTTTGCAGAATAACAAATTAGAGAAATATTTTATGCATTACGTATTGACCCCTACATTTATAACATTTCGATTCGATGATAAAGTTTGAAATAAAATTTATGTCGAGATAAAACGAAAATTGTAAATATAATCATTTATCTGGCATATATGTTGGTTAGAAGTATACATTACAATAGCTGTAAATGGGAGAGCCGTTTGGAATGTTCTTGGCATAAAATAGCAATTCAATATTCTAATGTTACTACCACAACATTTTTTTGTTTTGCATATGCCTTGTGACCCTGGTTAAAGGATACTGAATAACATTAAATGTTGGTAGCAAGTTAGCACGGAAGTGCTACTCTACAATGATATCAACTACAGTCAAGTAGGCATTCACGGAGGTTGCGAGTTATATCTGTTATTATCATCTGGTAATATTAAATTAGATGCTGGTTCATCTTCAAATATACCTTCGTCTACCTCATCACCAGAAATGGTAAGGTCATCGGTGTATTTGTAACCGTTACTTAGTTGACTGGATGGTACCACTTGCTCCTAGAAAAATATAAAATATTCAATATAGAATAGTCTATGGGGGCTCGTATGCGTGTACGTTGTCGAGACAAACCAGTTTTGTTTATAATATAGGTCTTACGATATGTCTCAGGTTTGCAAAAATGACTATTATCAATCGTTTATAGCGTTTAAGATATAGTACACAAATGCAGCAAAACTGACTTGCAGTAAAAGGAAGTCATCGAAACACGGTCGTGCAGGAAACAAGTTAAAGCATCGTTATTAAAATACAAGCAGAGAATTTCTTCCGCTTCTAGTGCGTTTTACGTTGCATCGGCTGCAAGATCATTGGCAACGATATTGGATCTGGGTGGGCTATATTTCGCTGTGCATACAGTGGAGTCTCGGTTATCCGAGTACTATTTAACCGAAGCTTCTTGTTATACGACATGCTTTGAACCTTACAGTCAGCTATCGTGAACGTAGTTAATCAAACTTTCTATCATATAAGTAGCTAATTAAACGTAAATGCATTTAGAATATTACATTATCAGAATACTTTTTAACACTTATCATCTCGGATAATCGAGACTTTGCTAGTATCTTCCAGGTAGTTTATTGTGTTCTCATGTGGTCCTGTGCTGTTG
The DNA here is from genome assembly GCA_907165295.1 of Nomada fabriciana. Lineage (NCBI taxonomy): Eukaryota > Metazoa > Arthropoda > Insecta > Hymenoptera > Apidae > Nomada > Nomada fabriciana. The sequence continues at coordinate 15,121,123 of OU015694.1, forward strand.
AAACTATGTCTGGTTTTGTACCGTATTTTTATCTTTGTCGTTCTGTTCTTCTGCACTAGAGTGCGGTCGGTCGTTAATGTTTCATTTCTGGATAGGTCGCAGTGGGGTGACTCTGTTTTTTGAATTAGTGCTCGCACATATTTTTAATGCGTTCAGTCCTTAGACAATACAGTATAGGTTCTCCTTTTCTATTCATATTGCTACGTGGCAGCGATTTTTAACCATTTTTTATGTTACAGCAAATACAAAGTAATTACTAAAATTGTACGTCATGTCAAAAACAGAAATTTACAGAAACAGATACTCTTCTCCATTTTCTAATATCTTGAACCCGACCGTGAACGACTATCTGCAGCACACCTGTGCGCTGTAGCGCACCTCTTAAAAATCGTTGCCGTGCAGTATTTGTTGAAAAAAGCGTTGTATTACGTTATGAATTTTTGTTCTTTCAGTTGCGGTCCAGCCCTTCGTTTCCAGTCTTCTTTTGTTACAGTTGTAAGAAGAGAACTATTCGTACTAAATCTTAAGATTTACCTCAGATTCCGTATTCACATCTTGATACGAGTAATCGGCTTCATCGTCAAACAAATCCTCTTCTGGTTCTTCTACCGGATGAAGCAGTAATTGCGCGGAACGTTCGTTTAAACTCATTGTTACTTCCGGCTCTCCTATAAATTCATACAAATATATGTACGCACATAACCTTCCATTGGCAACGTACATCTCATTTTTCTTTGCATTGTTGCTTACTGAGTGGATCGTTCGTGCGATTGTCCACACCAATGTATTCAGTTAACCTGTCATTATTGTTACCATCGTCGTATCTACAGAGGATGAGCTCATGATTATTCTGGCTTCGTAATTCATCCATATCTTCTGTTTACTTCGGCTAGTGGTACGTTCAGACTGGATGGTCTACGAAATATCTATATGCACTAAAACATTAATATAATTAATGTACATTTGGAACGTTTGATACTACTGTATTAAATGACGCGGGGAGAAATCATGATCATGTAAGAATCATTTAAACACCAATTAGATCATTTACTTTGAACTGTTATATCTAGCTGTTGCGAGACAGCAACAAATATTTCGTGATGACAAGGATCTCGTGAATCCTTTTTCTTCTTCAAAATTCATCATCTCGAGCGGATGACTCCGATCAGATTGAAGATATCAGAACTCTTCGTCCTTTGCTCTGCTATTATTATAGCTTGTTAATCTATCAGTGTTCTCTTTTTAAATAGAACTGTGAAATCTAAAAATGTGCTACGTCATGACGATCGTCAACACGATGTACATATTCATCAAATAGAATTCTCACCTTTAATGGAAAGCCGTATCCGAGATTCAATACAACATGGAACGATCAAGATTTTATTCAAAAACTTTTGTCGCCGTTGCAAACAAGAATCATAACACAATATTACTAGGGGACGTGCAACAGTGACATCACACGTTAAACAATTGCTCGAACATTACGAGCATACAGGTTACACGCATGCTCCGTTCGTGTTATACGCATTTGCGACCATAAGCCGCTGAATATCACGATTGATGAAGTTGCTAGAAATGTTCGCATCCGAAGAAGCATATTCTTCTTCAAGACGATACATTACGTAAATTTTATCCGTAGTCAAATTTATAATTTGTTTAATATGTTTAATTGTATTTTATTAAATAGGTTAATTATAAGTGATATATAAGCCGAAAGGCCTAATCTAATTTTTCTCTTAAGAAGTAATAATATCCTTAACTTAATATATATACTTTTTTGTTTTAATTCAGATTTACGTGCAACTTTCTTAAATATACCGTCTCGCATTATTTGCTTTATTTCAATGTTCCTTTGCACCATAGCTTCAATAACCAGTCCTAAAGAAGTTTGTTTTATAAGAATAGTTGCGCAAAGTGTATCAATATGTTCGCTACGAAAATTGATCATTTATATCCAGTATAATATAAAAATATTCTATTATTAGTATCGATTCAGGCGTAATATTACAAAGAAACGTTACATCTTGCTAAACTACGATAAAAGCTTCTTATCAAAAATATTTTTCCGTGTACTTCTTTTAAAGATATATTAAAATGTATGTATACTTGTCGATGACTAAAAAGCTATCTGAAAAAAATAAAGCGACACATCCACAGTACGCAGGGTATCGGGTCAGGCCAATATAATCTTGCCGCTTTGTTAGTTATCATGAAAAAAAAGGAATATATACGTGTGCATGTAATACAGTAAATACAGAATAATAAAGCATCCATACCTTAAAACGATTTCGAATAGGCGAAAAAGTGATGTTCACAGAGGTGATGCTGTAAGAGTACAGATCAAAAATAATAATAACATACACGTCTAAATCGGAAATTGGATTTTCCGGAAGGATTTTCAAACTTTATTTTCTCTCCATTAAATGGTCAACTGAATAAAAAGAACCAAACGAAAACTACGAATGTCGATCATGGATGAAGGAGAAGATCCATGCTACTCCTTCCCATATCGATTGTAACGATCGTGGGCATCCTTACAAATCTATCCCTAATTAAGTAAAACATGATTATTTTCTTTTTTCTCCAATAATTATGAAATGAAACAATCACAGATTTATTATCATCTTTCATTTTCTCCCTGTATACGGTTGTTATATCACGAGAAGAAGAAATTGTAATAACAAGTTTAATAAGCTTTTTTTTTAAGGGGGCGTGTTAGTTCAAAAAGAATATCACTCATATAATCAGTAGATTTTCTTCCCTCTACTTATAGGCGCTACACTTTCTCGATATAAATGTCTACTTTCTACGGTGCCTCCTGAGCCACGCGTTCTTTTTTTTTTTGTCATTTTTAACATTTTATTTGCTGCCATCTCGTATATAGCCTAAATAAAATATATCCGTGGCTTTGCTGTCCTACAGCTCGATAATACTATAAACTTAACGAAACACTACCAAATCTCTTTCATTCTCGTCCCATTTTCCTTTCTACCGGGTGATATGTATGCCGTTTTTAATTTGTCTAAAATTTACAAGAATATAAAATTCGAGGAGGAACGTTTCGTATACTGGGGTCGTTTTAAAAATGTTTTTCCGGGTTATGGGAACTCGTCAAACATGTTTCAAGATGCTCTTCTTTTCGGGGCATCCTCTTTAATCGGGTACGATGGGACATTCGATCCGTTGGGCTGCAAATGGAATTAACAAGCGCAATCGCAAGCGCAACGGCGCACACGCTTCTCTCGGCGATGAACTAACGCATCTGGGATAGAGCGCACGGAGCGTGGTTGCACATCTGAAAGAAAAAAATTAATAAATTCGGAACAAGCTACACATAATTACTTAAAATGATCGAAACAATAATCTCTAAATATATTAAAAACTATTTCAAAAGAATGAAAATTAATCGTCGATAGTACTTGCTACTCAAAATGACTAACAATAAGTGACAATTACTAAGTATTTGAAGAATAAATGTTGAAACGTATTCGGTAACATAACTTGCATGATGTAAACAATAAAAATGTTCATGAAAACACGAAGAAACGTAAACGTTAAGTATGTAAGATAGATATTTATAAAAATCGAGATGAAGAATATATAGCTGAAGTTTAAAAAATAAGAACGATATTTATGTGGTCGATAAACTAAAAATTGAAATATAACGAAATTAAACAATCGTTTACGCACAATGGGGGCGACTTTCCTCCTCTTGCTCGTGTTGTTGCGGTTGCTGTTGCTGTTGCTGCTGCATCATCATGTGAGTCGATCGTTGTTGTTCTTGCTGTCTTTGCTCTGACTCTTGTTCAGAAATTTGATCGTCGGATACTTCAGCACGAGCCTCGACAGGTATTTCCAAAGATTCTACAGGTCTCAAAGGCAGGGCGAATCTTGGCACAGGGAAAGCATTGCCTTCTACCACCTGGAAGTTGAGAATAAAAGAGTTAAAGTTTAACTTACAATTAGTCTTATTAATTCCTAGGATGAGCCGTATTGAAGTATGAAACATTTATTAATTGTTAGAATATTAAAACTGATTGTTAAAAAAAAATAATGGCAGCGGTGGGATTCGAACCCACGCCTCCGAAGAGACTGGTGCCTTAAACCAGCGCCTTAGACCGCTCGGCCACGCTACCTTATATTTATTTGGTGAAAAATTGCTGATGCAGCGGTTCTCATTTATTCTTACGTAACACACGTTATCGCAGGTCGTAGGTGCACAAACAAAATGCGACGGTGATGTTTCATAACAGCCCGGTTAATGCAAGACAATACAACAATTACAATTGTTTTGAAGAAAAATTTGTAAAATGTAATCGTATTATAAGAAAGTAAATAAATTACTTTAGATGTTTAATAAGAACACTTGGGAAATATTAAAGTTCCTATTCTGTAGTATATTTTCAAAATTTATAAACAAAATTGTTGAGATGTTTGAATATTAAGATACTAGTAGATTGTCCTTTTAACGGACAGACATATACGATGTAAATTAAGCAAGCCTCTCTAACAGCCATTTGGCTGGCATTGGCTTAGGTTCTGCAAACAGAACATGGTAAACAGAATCTGATGGCAGATTGGCAGCAGGAACAGCAGATCCTGCAACCCGAGCCATTTAAATAGCTTAAGTTGAAAAATCTGTTCAGTTTCTACTGCCAATCTCTCATCAGATTCTGTTCAGCAGATTCCGCATCAAATTCTGCCATTCTGTTTATAAAACCTGCTAACAGAATTTGAGCAGAATCTGCTATTGCAGGTTTGGCTGACCGGGATATTTTAATATCCTATTTTATAATTTTCCAACGATTTGTTCACAACTTTGTGCTTCAAATAAATTTGCCTTGAAAAATAAGTTATTTAACATGTAATTATATAAGCGTGATTAATTTCTTTTTACCTGGTGAATTATGTTACGAATTTCCGCTGGTACAGGAAAGCTCCTCTCCTCTTCGCTTTCGTCATCAGGGCCTGGGAAAGGCTTAGCTTCCTGTTGCTCGTTCGAACCATCCGGTCGCTGGCGACCCTCGATGTTTCCATGCTCCAACAGATTTCGAACCTCTATCGGAAGTGGCAGTGTCAGAGGAATTGGTTGTGCTCCTTCCGGGAACGGTTTGAATTCTTGAACATTCTGAAAATAGATCAAATTCTACCGATTAATACAATTTTGTTAACGTACTATAATAGACCAATAAAATTCTAATATGCAACTGAAAGATGCTGTACATTTAACTCGAAAAGTTTTTCCATCAACTTGTTTAACTTAAATTGCATAAATAAATTAATCACCTCGCGACGAGCACCTTCGGGTACCTGTACAGGCACAGATCTAGCCTCGCTGGTGATATGTTGAATGATATTCTTGATTTCTAAAGGCACTTGTTGAATGATCCTTCGAATTTCGAACGGCATTCCTTGGAAGGGCGAACTTTGTCTCACAGTAACTTGAGGCTCTTGCTGCGGTTGTGGCTGAGCCTGGGCCTGAGGTGGCATCTGAGGCGCTCGTTGTTCGTTTTGTGGGATCAACACGTGAGGAATGATCCTCTGTTCGTGCACTTGAGCTTCTGGTTGGGGTGCTGGAGGAGGCATCATCGCCGGGCCCTGTTCCTGACCGTATGGCCCAGATGGTTGGTCAACTTGTTGGTACATTAGGGGCATTTGTTGCGGGTCCTGGGGCATTGGTGGTCGCATTCCTCTAACAAGATTGGCCGGGAAGTGACGCAACTCGATGGGAATTTGGCGCATTTCAACCTGAGGGAAATTCTGATTAGTGACAGGCGTGATGGGTTTTATGAATTGTTATGATACTTATATACTAGATGTATTCAAAAGAGTATTCATATACAGGTTCAACTCTATTGAACTATTGATGTTATAAGAATAATTGAAGTATAGACGGAGACAAATTTGAGTGGAAAGTGGAAAGGAATAAATTATTTATAGAGAAGTGGAATACATAGAAATAATAAAAAGCACCTCAATTGCGCCACTTTGGTTGGACTCGTCTGATTACTATTTTCGTTAAATATTCAAATGCATTTCGTACAAATACAACCTTTGATAAATGCAATAATGGATACAAAAAATTACAAAATTGTTGTATTTCAACCCACCCTACGTATTAAGGCGTGACAGTAAAAATTACTTTAATTATACTGTATTAATAGACCTTTATTAATCTTTTGTTTGTGAGATTTGAAATTCATTCAAGTGACGGGTTGTGTGAATCTAGTATTAATAATATTATATTGACGTGAAATATACTAACTTGTGGGCCCATTGCGGGGTTTTGCTGTCCCATCATGGGAGTCTGCGGTCCCATCATGGGCGTCTGTGGTCCCATCATAGGCGTCTGTGGTCCCATACGCGGTGGCCTCATCTCCATAGTTATCTGAGGGATATTTCGCAGTTCAGGGGGGAGAATGCCAGGTGGAATGTGATTCAGTCCACGTGGATCGCTAAGTGGTAGCTGCTGCATGTCAGGAACTTGATATTGGGTATGCACTTGATACTGATGGTAACCTGGGTTTGGCTCTTGTGCCTGTAACGGTACCTGGACGGTTCCCAGAGGAATGATGATAGGCGTGAGCATTTCTTGATCTTGTTGCCTAAAAACGATAGAACGTTCAAAGATTAATTATCGTTCAAACATATGTGGCAGCGATATTTAAATAATCCTAACTTTTAATCTAATTCTTAATGCAACGTGCGATCTATTGTATACGAGATAAAAAATAAATGCTCTTACAATTTGGAATTGTGTGGGAAATGTGAGAAAGTGGTGTTCAATCGAAACTATCAAATTACATGTGATTAGGTCACTTTGATCATTATTCGAGTATTTAGCAATCACCATATCCAAATCACTTTTCCAAAGATTTTACAGAACTTTACTTGAATGCTAATTCCATCTATTTCTAATAAAACAATGGAATTATCAAACATGCTTGTAACAAAATATTGATATAATACGTCAAATTATACATACTCTTGCTGAGGATTTCCAGACTCGCACAAAATAGCAACGCGTTCTCCGCTCAGTCTTTGATAGCGGGAGTCAGTACTGTTATCAATATTATTATTGTTACCACCGTCCATCACTTGATCGGCCCTTCGTCTTTCGACGACGCAGGAAACCCTGCTGCGTGCTTCTTGTATCAAAGTCTTAAGAAAAGAAACAAACAATTAAAATACAATATAACACATACGTATCAAAATATTAATTTTCTCAACGAATTTCCTATCCTTCAATTCCAATAAGAAAAGTATGTATCATGCAATTCGCTTTTCTATAAGTTGTTACGAATTCAATATGAAACTTACGCCCGCGATCTCGTCGAAATCGAATTGAAGGGGCAGCTTGATGTGCACTGGAGGAAACTCATCATCATCGTAGTCGTCGTCGTCGTCGTCGTCATGGTCGCCGTTCTCGTTGTCTGACTTTGAATTGTTCTCATCCTCTTTGTGCAGCTTTATGTCCTTGGTATCCGGCCCTGCTTCCTTCTTCGACGGTGTGTGCTCGTCGAGAGTCTGTTGCGCTTCTTTCGACTCGCTTGTGTCCTGCACATCGATAAAATATTCCTTAATATTTTCTACCTGATGCTACGTCTTCAGAAATATCTTTAACATCTATCTGCTTGGACACGAAGTCAAAACAATCTTCAATTCTGTATAATGTACGCGTGCAAAACTGATTTGACATATTTTATTTATTGCAGTCAAGGAAGAATGCGAAAGACTAATTTCGACTTCCTATTGCCGAGCAATGAATTTCATTTCCTTACATTTTCTATAATAACAAATAATACATTTGTTGAAAACTTCTGTGATTCGTTCAACTCTTCTTCAATAACTGTATAATCGTACGTTTAACCTGTAACATTCTTCGGTTATCTAGCAAGATTTACGATAGTATAAATCTACCAAAAGTAGGACCTATTATTCGCCTATCTTCACCATTTTGCTGCATTATTTTCCAAGCATCTTCTTTTATGACCATCATCTACCCTCGAAAATAGCATATGCCCTGTTTCTCTGAGCGCAAGAAACTGTGCATTAAATTTGAAACCATCATTAAGAGTCGTTGCTGAGAACAGCCTAGACCTAGTTCACAAGACATCACTAGTTTCCAAGACAAAATATCCCCGTCGGGTCACGCGTACCGTGTGCATCATCAGCAATGGGAATCCTGTTTCCATTCGCGTTTACAGTGCAAGCCTCTTTGGATTAGATAGGAAAGAAATCGTATAATTCTCGGATCATTTATCAGGTCAATCTTCAAGTAACTACGTACATTTCGCTAACAACTTTATCCTAACAATTAATCCGTGATATTATTCTCAAAATATGCCTGGTTACAAGTTGTAAGCTATACAATATGCTGATTGAATCGTCATTACTGAAACATTCTTGAACAAAGTATCGCAGAATTTTTCTCTTGTACATACAGCGTGTAACAGAAATATACATAGATCCACTTGGATTCTTTGCCATAGCTCTGGAGCTAGTCCACCGATTCGGCTGAAACTTATTCAACGTGTAGCCTAGGCGCTATAGAGTATATGTGCAAAATTTCATATTAATATAGTGCCCCAATTTTGTACACGAAACACTTATCCGGCTTTCGTCAATTTTTGACCGTAACAAAATGATAGATCCACTGGCAGAAAGACATAAACTTCAATCAAATAAAATATAATAACTTTAAGGAACAAATGTTTTCAATAATGTATTGTTTTTCCACCACTTTGTATTAACAAATTCATTCTCTTGGTTATTGATTCTTCTAGATCTTGCAGCTGTTGTGCTGTAACGCGATTCCAGCCATCCAATATCGCAGTTTTCAATTTGGCGACAGTATTAAATTGCTGACAATTGTCGTACACATCACGTACAAGTTGGTTCCAAAGATTTTCTATAGAGTTTGCACCAGGAGATCGCGCTGGGCAGGTGAGAGTGCTAATATTTCTTCCATGCGAAAGTAAAAAATTCTTCCTTCTAGTATTGTTCTTATTTGAAGTACCTACTGCACGAAAGAAAGTGAAGAATGCATTCCTGGGCACCTTTTCGAGCCTCTGTGTATACCAGAATAATCTTAGCACATCCAAACGTCTAACAATTCAGTCGTTACAAAAATTTGTGTTCATAAAACTGAATCGACCATAGTTCCGACGAGTTCGCATATTTGGAACTCGGCATTAACTTGTTCCCCTAAACGGTGCGCAGATAAAGAGAGTTCTGCTTGCAGCTTTAAACACAGCCAACAGGAAACTTGCTGCCTTATAAGCACGAGCATACCTGTACGAACAGAAGACCGCTACATGAAAGAACGTGTCATTCGATCGACTGTCACGTCGATGCTCGTGTTCGATTTCCATCGTTCTAGCCGAGGCTAGAGTGCGATAATATGCGGCGAGTTCACTTTCACTCGCGACCCGATGTCGCGACCAGGAAGAAGACTCGTTGCATCAACGGATGATTACCGTGGCGATATTTGCTCAGCTTTCGCAGCCTTAAGGGGGGAGGGTCAAGTAAACTGAAATAAATTGATTTCTGCGTTTCTTTTCGAAGCTGGTATGAAAAGACTATAGTATTTCTTTATTGAACAATATTTGTATGTTATTGTGTAGCATTTAGACAATCTATTTCTTTTTTTAGATTATAAAAATATTCATAATTGACTGTATAACAGCTGCTTGAAGTTGGCCCTTCGAAAATGCGCCGTGCAACGCACAGATCGTTGTAATTATCCGAAATCAAAAAACCAAAACTTTTTCGTTAAAATATAATAATACGCTTTGCATGAACCTAAATTTGAAAAAAAAATTCAAAAATTACAAATTGTGCGCCACTTTGAAGAGAAATCCAGGTTTTTTTCTACAAACAAATGGTCATAAACATTGTTTATGTTTCAATTTTTTGTAAAACTGTAGGTTCATGCAAAGGAGGATATATCAAGGAATGTTTGTGCAAAATTTCATAACAATCGGTTGAGAAATGGCTAAGCTACATTGCACGGCGCGTTAAATTTTGCATTTCGAGAAAAACGCGTTTAAAGTTTTCGGAAGGAAAAATAGTCGTTCATGAAACTTGCAGCTTATTTGAAGTTAATCAGCGATGCCAGGACCGTATATTAGGCCTTCCTCTTCCTCAAATTCGCTCAGCAAAGCCGCCTGCTCTTCTTTTCTTGATGTTCTTGCCTCTTTTGTGCTCTCGACGCTGCGGTGTCTATCATAAGTATCGCCAAAATGCCCACATTGGAGCCCGATTTCCAGTTGTAAATCTTTCATTATTTGTAAAATGAAGGTGTATCCTTCATTAAACATGTCGGCAGCCAAATATGCAGCAATTTCAGTTCACTTTCACTCATTTTTCGACTCATTTTCGTTCTACAAACCGCAAGAAAATAACATGAGACAACTGCTTGGTATGTAATGTAGCGATGTACTGAACATACCCAACCACTCTCCTATTTGCTTGGAGACGTTACGTGGTCGAAAAATTATGCCAAGGGATCGAAGGGCACCATTCATGCGCGCGATCGTATAGCTGCGCTCCGGACCGTTCAGAGCGCGTCACTTTAACGACGTTGCAGGTACACTTAGACTTCGAATTTCTATTTGAAATTTTCGGAGGACATTCTCCAGATAGTAAAATAATATTCTAAGCAAGAAAAAAAAAAGGTGACAAAATTTCAGTTTACTTGACCCTCCCCCCTTAAGGAACACTCTGAGACGACCACGTCTTTCGTATCGTGGCCGCCTCCACGGCTTGCATCCTGTTTCAATCTCTCCGACCAGGAAGAAGAGTTTGCAAGTACGGGGGAGACGATCTCGTACACGCTGTCGCGATTGCCAGGCGGTTTTTCATGGTAATAACGATGGTCCGGTGGAAGCAATACAGTAGGCACGATACGCTCCAATTAGGTGGGGGTTACGAGTAAACTCGTAAATGAATAGACTCGTAATAAACTTTTATTATATGCTCTGATAGCATTCGACTGGGTTTTTGTATACCCCTGGCGATATTTTCGCTATTTTTTGTTGCTGATTTACGCATCGTGCCGGGATATTATTACGTAGCACTATAAATAACAACGTTTCGTCATTCATGATAGTAAGTAAATGAAGTAATACTGAGAAAATTAAATGGTGCCAGGTTTAAAAAAATGTTGAAAACGGGGGTAAGTATTGGCAATGTTACTGTATAGAAACGTATACTTTTAGTAACATAAAAATGATTCCACTAATTTCTATTAATTTTTGCATTCTGTGTTTCCTATAATTCAAAATACTCATTGTCTCGTGCGAGACAGCTAATAACGATATATTGTAAATAGAATAATATAATACGAAAAGCTTATCAGCTATGTATATGGTAAGTATTTTTCTTTCAATAACTTAATATTCCAAAATATTGTCCCATGCTAGATAAGAAAATATGCACCCCTAACTTCAATTGATTATATTATATTATAGCATTTGAAAGTACATTTCTCATAGTTTAAGAGACTATAAATATTAAGGATTTTTAAACCTTCTTTGTTCCATATTATTAGATAGGCAGTAGCTGCAACAAATACGAAGAATGGTGCATGGTCAGTTTGATATCAACGCATAACAATACCTTGACGAACAAAATCTCTAATTATAATTAGTATTGCCTCAATCCACCCTTATTTTGTAATACTTTGACATACCTACGAAGTACAGTCAAAGGCATTTTAGATGACATTCAAAATAACCGTATTTTTCCTTTAAATACATCTCACATCCTTGCATCATCATTTTCATACTCTCCATGTAAATTAAAGGAAACTGAATTCTGTATTTCGTTTTCCGCCGTCACTGTACTAGCTCTACGATTTATACAGGTTTATGTCTCACAATTTACATTTTCAATGATAAACCGAAATATTTAAGCTGAGGATACAATATTTCTTACCACCGTACAGTAATAATAAAATAGAGGTGTTAAAAGAATTACACCAGCGTAATCGAAATGGTTGACTCGTTAATGGTTATCGTTGCGTTTTATAGTAAAGGGGGAAACCACTCGAAATACGTATTTGACGGAAGGTGATAGGAAGGAAGTGGCCGCTCGATACTTTCGAGAATCTAATTTGTGATCGGTCAGCAGGAAGCCATTATCGTGCAAGAAACGTTAGTTGCATCAGGTTCTGACGAGCTTAGACGTTTCCAGCGTTTCTGTTTGTTGGCTGGCACAAGGGGGCCCCGTTTTACTCGTCCGAGTGACAACTTTCTAGAATATCGGTGAACGTAATGAAAGGTAGCCGGAATGGCACCGCTGCCGACCAGCTTCTGGTTTTCGCAATTCTGGTATCACTGACACGAACTTCGATCTTCCCACTACCATTCAGCGTGGAGATATATACATATATATATATATGTATATATATATTGCACCGCGGTACTCGATCGTACGTTCGCTCCACGAGAAAGTTCTTCCATTAGAAAACGAAATTTCATGTCGTTGCTTTTGGATGGCAGGAATGAGAAACCAAAATTAATGATTTCCTGCGCTTCGTTCGATATCTCGCTTTCGAAATCGTCCAATTTAGCTATTCTGCTCGATGCAATCATATTACAGTTCCGTGCAGTTAAAACGAAACATGTAGAACCTTGTTTGATTAAAGAAGTTTGATTCTTTATTTGCATTATTATTTAATTTCATGTTATCATCGTTTTTAATGTTCCAGGAATTATTGTTACACAATGTGTAGCTCTCTAACTTTTAGTTGGGCCGTTTAATTCAATTATATATATTATTATGTAATTTAATTATCGGTAATAAAGAAGCACTGAACAAAACGAAACAAGAAACCAGCCAGAATGATACAATTTAATAAACTATAACACTTCATGAACCGCGGAACTGCAATCAAGTCTGATCGAGGGACAAAAAGTAGAAGAAACGTGTAACCACGATTGCAAGTAGATGAAGTCGGTGTCGCGACAGACCGAGCACTTTCCATTTGGGAAATTGCTCGGGATATAGAATTGATTTTGCGGTGCATGAGCAATAACCAGTATTACTCGCCGAACTGAGACGAGACGAAAGAAGTGAAATTTCTTAACCCTCTCGGAACAGGTGATTGGAGATTTTAAATCGTCGTTTCTCCGTGCTGTGCTATTTTCTCGTTTTGTTTCTTTTCTTTTATTAACACCATTCATGCCGCATGCAAGCAGAATGCAGTTAAGACTCTTTCAGAAATCACCTGTAAAGTTCCTATTCCACGCAAGATCGCTGCGATCGTTACGTGATAACCATCCGTTTTGTAACGCAACCAATAATGCGACAGTGATTTCTAATGTCGATTGCACGAGTCTCGGATATTGCATGCGCAATTGTCGATTGAGCTTTAACTGTCCTGTGTTTAGTATAAAATTTGCTTGCGCAATCGAATAGTCGTGAAACGAAACCATTGCGTTCGAAATATTTGAATTTGTAATATTTCTAAGTTTTTGAGTGCTAGAATTCGAATGCAATGGAAATTCAGAGAATTCATTTTTATTATAAATATGGTATAATGTTATTCGCGAAGTACGCGTAAAATCTGGTGCAACGCAATTGAATTAATAAATACCAAAATATAAATTTTACATATTCTATAGCAAAAATTGTAAAAGTATGTATATTAATTCCTGAGTCTGCTTCATTATTTTAAAAGCTGCAGGTTGAAGATACAATTCAGCGTAAGCTGCGAGAATTATTATTTAAAATGTTTTATTGATTAAATAAAACAAATGTAATAATAGAGTTTCGTTCCTTTACAAAGTTCAATTTTTTTCCAAGGATGATCAAGTACTTAAGCAGTGCCTAATCAATATATATGTACATTATGGAAACACAAATGGAAATAAAATAATATGTAAACTCGAATAAAACTATGCAAGAAGCCAAATTGACGGACCTTTGATTCATCAAATTATCTAAAAACACAACCTACCCCAGCTTCATGCTTTTCATTCGAAACAATGTAAACATAATTCACTGCAGCAACAAAATAAACGTAGTCACATACTATGTACTATGTCACATAATACGTGCAATAAAAATTAAATAATATACACTTGGCGGATAAAATGAATGTGTAAAATTTTCGGCGAAAAGTTGTCAATCCTTGACTTGCCGTAAGTTTGTGAAAAACGAAATCATACAACAATATTTCTGTGGTCGCCGTAAAGGGGAGATTTCGATCTTCAAATCCACCGCCATTTCAGTCACGAAACAAAGTCAAGGTCCACGGAGACGTTCGAAAAAGCTTATCGCTTTCCCAACCGTTACATAACGTAAAAAAATCTTTTAAAAAAATGAACTCAGGCTTCTACAATATAATTAGCCACTCGTTGCTCCAAAACGAGCCCACTTGGATCCTTTTTTCTTCTTCAAAAATTCAGCGATCCCTCAATCTATCTCGCCAGTGCATTTTTGAACTACACAGGTGACTTCACAGATACACCGGCGAGGTCTACAAGAGGCGCGCTTAAATTTTACTTTCTTGCGCGAAGAACCAGGCCAGGTTGCTGAAACAGTTGGAAGGATTTCGCGGGGAAAAGGAAATCGAGGGAATTCGCGTCGTGTGCAACGCAAACGCGACGAAGAAGAGAAGTAAGGAGAAGAAATCGTTGCGATTTGCCGGGCAGAAAAGAGTTCACGGCGGCGACGTTGCGCTCCCACAGGCTTTCTCTAGAAATCTTGCCGTCCTCCTCAACGAGGTGCCTATCAATTAGCGGGCCGTTATGACGGGTAATCATCGTCGTTAAGCGATGCACACGCCGCCAGACTTGCCTTACAATAACACAACACTGTCCCGATAATGTGGATTTGCGCTCGCGTGCCCTCGTCGTTCGAGAGATGAAAATCGACGGCACACTTCTGCATCGGGTGCATCGTGTTTCTAATACGATGCAGCCGACTCTCTCCGTATTTCAATATGCAATTTTAAAACGCAATCGGGTACGAGGCGAGCGTTTTTCAATGCTGACAGGAAAGTTGCGCATTCAATATCATAGATAACCGATCGCGAATAATATGGAAGATCGTTCGCCAGTGTGTCACGGCGAGTGATTGCAGAGCGTGACAGAATAAATTACGTTTTCTTGGAAGCGCGATTTGCCGCGATTTTAGTTCGAAAGAGAAACTCGACGGTTGATAATTTATTAATCATACTCGGTATTGGGAATGTGAAACCGAGGATGCTGATCGCGCCGCGAATGAAATGTTTCAGTCGGCGAATTGAACAATGTTTCAAGTTAACAAGATACCGATTTTTGTTCAAGAAAGTTACCTCGTTGTTAAAGGATTGTTTCCTATATTCAATTAGTCCGTGCTTCGTTTATTTGTTACGCTTCTACGAATTTTCGTCTCTCAGAAACATTGTAGCAATAATTAGCTGGCTTTATAAAAACACCAATTAAATCCCGCGATTGGTTCGAAAGACTTTCCATCGGTTACCTTATATCGACTGCACTTTGTACTGTCCTACGTTCCACGCATTAGAACCAAACTTGGTATTCAAGTTTTAGCCGCGTAAAAGAAAAGTGAAATTTAAAAGATTCCCATGAGATGGAGGGAACTTCTTAAACGACGCAAACACCGCCGTCGTTGCGCAAATGCAAACAACTGAACGCACAAGAAAGGGCGTGCAACGTTGGTCGAGTGAAAATCGTTCTTGATAATTGATAAGGAGCAATGTGTGCCGCCTAGGTGATGCAGCATGTGAACACAAGCGCCTCAGAGGCGACCAGGTAACAATACAGTTAGTTTGCGGAGAGAAAATCTTTTTAGAGAACATTCACCTTGCTGCCGGTGCGTGCAACGAGCAACCCACTTTCCGTTGTGCTACGTACATACATACCTTTCCATCGAGAGCCGCAAAAATGCAGCCCAGCATCCTTTCGCGATACTCTCATATGGACGCGCTTGGAAACGAAATATTCTCCGTTAAAAACTCGAGAATTTACCTTTGAAAGTGTCGGTAGAACGATGGTCGTAAATATAATGATGGATTACTTATTGGGAAATTGCTTATGAAATTACGATAAAGCATAAATATGTACCAGTACTGTATATAATAGAATAATTATATTCGCGTTTCCAATTCTGAGTTTAATTAACACGATCAAGATGTGCCTTTGTATTTAATTATATTGTAATTTGTTATTATTTAGTACTAGTTTGCTGTTTGTCTGTAAAATGTAATTAATAATAAGTAATTCCAAAGCTGCATCAATAATTTTTTGCTGTAGAATATATCTACGTCTGTTTTTAAAAAACAACAAGCTTCTAATTTTGTTTCGTGGATTTTACATTTGTTTTGAGGGAACGGTAGAAAGTAGTGGAGTCTGCGAAACGATTTTCCTCAGCAGTATGGAGCTATATAATTTTCTTTCGTTTGTTACGTAAAAATTAGTTCCAATCGAATGACCCGTGTACACCGGAACGTTTCATAATGCATTACCTTCGAAATCAGGAAAAAGAAAGAACATAATATTGCACCGGTCGTGCAATGGAAGCACCTTTATAAACGACTTTCGTCTACGTAAATTAACGACGAGGACGAAGAAGGAAAGATCAAGTATAGTTGTCCATAATGTGTATGACGCATAAATTACTTCTGCTGGTAGCCTTGAAAATAGTTGAACAAAAAAAGAAACAAATCGCCTGTGCATCGACTCCTTTATTTATTCTCCGTTGAATTGCGCAAATCGCGAAATGGTCATTAATGTCAAGGTGATTAAAACCGTAAAAGGATATTTCCTTGCACAAATGACTAAAAAATGTACAAATAATACAGTTTGATATTAAAAATAATCAAATACTACAAAAAAAAAATAAAAACTCTAGAATTCTCAAGGAATTCGTAAGGCAATTTAAGCTTTGCATCGCGAAACAACACTAAAATATCTAATTAGAAGTTTTACATTAAAACAATACTTCATGAAATGTTCTTATTATCCGCTGTCATTGTTCTCGAACAAACATATTCTTGAACGTTTGTGTTGAAATGTTGGATATTTAGAAACACGACTAACAATTTCACTATATCGTTTCCAAGTTATAGATCTTCTTTATTACGCTACGAATTAAATTAACAACAGTGCAGACAGTCAAAATTAACATGGATTATCGGCGGCAAGTCTAACACGTTGCCCCCTCCAATGAGCTTTCACTTGTTAACAGGAAAAGCGAATAGACGCCAATGTTGGCGGCTAGATGTTTAACTTTCGACACGCGATTTATTAATTAACAGGTGGAAATTTTCTCTCCTCGAATTACCGTTCGGGAAACTCGATACGAGAAGAAAGAATATTTTTGCATGAAATTATTTATCCGTGTTTCTGCGCTGTCCCTGCGTACATTGGACGCTAAAACAACGTGAATATTGTGCGGTTTCCGGTTCGCTTAAGGTAGTTGATGGAAAGTGAGATCGGCTTACGCGACTCGAATACCAATCTAAAAACGTGTTCGTTGTGTAAATCCAATGCAATTAATAGCAAAGCGACGACTCGGTTCGATTATGATATGCGATAAGTCATAAAAATTACTTCAACTTAATGGAAAAAAAAGGTATGCAAATTAGACAGTTCCAGATTTTACAGCTTCGTGCCATGAAAATAATTCAACTGAGATATTTATTGTCGGAGATTTGTTGATTCGAATATTCTTGACGGTGAAATCTTTTGACGATTTTGCAAAATTGATTCACTTGTGGGTATCACTTATAATATACAAACGTTCCTCAGCAAATCGGCTATACAATGTGGGCAACTCGCGAGGATTCGAAAGTTTTAATTCAAATGCAATGCATTACTCTTGCTCAGTCAATGAATTACATTAGGCAATAATCGACGTGGATATTTTCTAATCTTTTACGATATACCTTTGCCAGTAAAGGAATTAATTGTTATACAACAGGCCAGGCTTTATCCAAAGCTAACACTATTCTCTAATCTTTTCTATTTCCCAAACACTTGTACACTACGTTCCAAAAGTCTAAATCATAACTTCCACAAAACTTTGTTCAGCAAACTTTCTGCATGCTTCGAACGAAATTTGTTTCAGAGATAATGAATTCATCGACCTCGATTATTTTTAGCTGTCGTCCCAACGAAAACGATTAGATATTTACTTTTTCGTAGACTATGCTTAATTCGTCGATCTCGTCCTAACAGTCGTTAAGAAAATTAAATCGATGTTTTCTGTAAAGTCATTTAAATCATTTAAATCAACGACGATCGCTGTCCTTGTCCTATAAAAACGTAAATGCGAAGAGTTTCTGCACGCTCCGATTGGTCCAAGATTGTCCTCGTTTTAATACCGTAACACGTGCATTTTTTAACACGTGTTTTTAACAACAACCACGTTTTCGACGATTAACCTCGAGCGACTAGTTAAAGAACTCGACAAACGTGTGCAATTAAAACTATGACAACCTAAAATAATGAAGAAAATTGCGGCACTTTACCAAATGATACGTGCAATTGTTAACATCGATTCTTATTAACGCTATGCATATATAATAGTCACAGTTTAACCAACAACATGAAAACAAAATATAGTGTATAATATATCAGCCAAGGTTTGCTTGACAATGGAGATATGCATTGTTTAAATAAATATGGAATACAGCATGTCTAATTTCGCATATACTGTTTTGTCAGATCAATAACAATAATTGTTAAAGTATAATAGATTATATCCATTACGATTGACAAAATATGATTATTCATCTTAAAAAAATTACCCATGCTATATTCAATTTATGTTATGTTTCAAATTTTCAATTACCTACTATGCAAAATAAATTTATTTTGCTTAATACACCTTTATAGTTGATGACTATTTAAGAAACAGTGCCGCATGAGAGAAACCAGATCAGTTAACCCTTTCACTATAGAAAGTGTACATACGACATTGGCGACAATGTAATAATAAAATTATGAACTAAAGATCATCTGTGCACGATATACAGCGCTAAAAAACATTTCAAGAATGCTGTATTTCCATAACAAACCCAAGGATTACCGTGAGATTTTTAAATGGAACTATATAATTTGTTTTTCATCGTATTACACAAAATGTTAATACGAACTCGACGAGTACAAAATGTAGTTGTACTATTCACGTAATACTAAGCAGTTGGACCTATATTTTGGCTTGCGGATCTACTTTTGAATAATGAAAACACATGCACCAAACGTTTCTGGGTAACGATTGTGCGATGTAAATTTATTATTGCGTGTAGTCGTGACACTACTGTATTTTGTACTCGTTGAATTCGCATTAAAATGTCCTAAACACGTATAGTTCCGTTTAAAAACCTCGTAGTGACATTTGGTTCTTTATGCAAAAATACAGTATTTTCGAAATGGTTGTATTCAGATGCAGATAAATTTCTGTTGCACTAACTTACTTTACTACATTGTCGCAAACGGTTGAAAAATCTTGCGAATAATTAAAGTCCACACCTTGCATACATAGGCGCACATAATAAGTACGTATACGTGCTCAGTTATTCGTCGACTGTTCGCTAAAAATTAATGTGAAACGTTCTCCACAATACATGTACAATATTACAATTATTCATATAGATTATACTTCTGATAATTCAGCAGAGTACCTAAATGTCAGCTAAATCAGTGGCTCTTCGATATGAATAAAATCTGTACTATTTCGGGCATCCAGAACATTTTCATTTTCGATCGTCCCAGTGCGAAAAGTTTCACCAGATAATTGACCCCGCTTTGCCGCCCAATTTGCACTTTAGTTTGCACTAAATAAGAATAAAAAAAAATGACAATGTCGGTTGAAACGGAAAAGAGATCAAAATCTAATCGACCCCGGCCACGTCGAAAGAGATCTCAATTTCGTTGCTCGAATTACAGAAAGTTGAACGATCTTCCGTAAAATCACGAAACGGAACAGTGGTAAGAATCGCGAGTGAAAAGGAGCAAAAAGGTGATTTCCTGTTTCGTATGAAAATCGTACGTTCATCGAGGAACGTAACCCGAATTACGTAACTCGCATTTGCGGTTCTCCTTGAACGCAACACCTCAGCGTTGCTGTGCGCCGCTTCTCTGTGTTTCGTTTTTCTCTTTTTGCACGATTCTCCGTGCCGCTCGATGCAGAATTAATTATTCCTCCCGCGATACTGATAAATCCGCCGCGTTGTCCTTCCTTTCGCATACAAAGGGTTCTTGGAAGCAAACGATTTACGAGCGGCGATTGTGCTCTCGCAGTTTAAACGGTCCTTAGAACGATTAATCGATACCAGGCATTGAAATCTCCAAAGGCGGATGGATACGCGCGATGCTGAATAATTGAATCCGTTCCATTGAGTCTCACGGTGTTCCATCTTCCTTCGCGATTAATTCCAACGGAAACAAATCAGATTATCATATTTAACCTAGTCAGCGGAGCGTGATTGAAGGGTGATCGATTGAATCTCGAGATGAGGGAAACGACGACAAGTTAATCAATTCGATCTTGGCGTTGGGAAATCTGGGATATCGAGAGGGTAGAAAATATTTGAAGGATCCTGCCCAACGTTAATCTAAAAAGTTACAAGATATCGTACGTAGTGTTCCATGCTTCACATATTTGAACTCGATCGTTCTCTGGGAAACGTTAGATCCGCTATTTCTCTGTTGGGCACACCCGCTATTTTTAAATCCGCCCAAGATTCATTAGCACAGACTTTTCTAAACGTGTGAACGCAATGACTCAAAGCGCTGCAGCTGTCCCCATTCCGGCGGCGATTAAATATCGATTAAAAGCAGATATAGAAAGTCACGATTTCCGAGAGAAAGCGAGAAAAAGACAAGAAACTGAACGTTTGATAATGGCGACAGATAGGCGCAAGTTGGGCCGCGATAAATTGTTACCAACCGTCGAACGCGGTGCAATAAATTAAAAGCTCCACGGGCGACCGTGTCTGTTGCGTTAAGTACTTTCACGAAGATCCTAGCAAGAGCAGAACGAATTTTTATGCGCCACGGGGCAAGAAACTGGAATTCGTGTGCCCAATTCCGACTCGTCTACTACGTACTCCTTCTTTTCTCGCTCTGCCTGCAAAAGCGCGAAAGAGACTGCACGCCCCGGCGCGATCGTAAATAATTCCACGCTTTCTAAATTTCCGCCTTTTTATACCTAATTCACTCATTAACATCCCCCTATCGGTTGATAGTTTCGCGGGCATTAAAAGAGCGTGAAGAATCGTGGAAAAACTTTCTTCGTTCGGTGTCCTCTTTGTCATTCCACGGTTTTCTATCATTGGCGGTCAAAGAATTAATTGAATAGTGCAATTATCCATTACTAAACGCATTGCACGGAATTTGTAGATTCACCACGAATAGAAAATTTATTGGATCAAAATGATTTAATCACGCATGTTTACAGATTACAGATCGAATACGAAATGTAAGTTATTTAATAGCTTTGGTCTAATGTTCTAACGCTTTGTTTAGTATAACATTTATTCCTCGTATACGATAGCTTGAGTGGTATATAAAAAATGAGGAGAGAAAATTTTTGTTCTCCTTCTTTCTCCAAATCTGGTTTTGTAATGAGATTGATTTAAATTTAATTAATCATTATATAAAATATAATTCGAATAGGAATTCAATTTTCCTTTCACTCCTTTCAAGAAGATCGAGCATTATCAAAACAGCAATAAGGTTTCTTGCAATTTAGGCGCATAACGTACCAATCTCTCACAAAAGAATATCTAATTACAATGGTTAGTCGATAACAACCGATTCGTGTAAAATCATCTGGCCGATAAACCAATTGCCGAGCCACGAATCTGGCATTGCGGCTTCGCGGATGAAATATTTTGCGATAAATCATGGTGAATCACGGTAGTTCGTTATTGCCAGTAATATCGAAGCGAATACCACAAAGAAGGGCGTGACCATAGATCGGCACGATTGTTTCTTTCCATCGAGTGCCGTGAGAAGCGATCCTTCTTGGCAGTCTCATCATAAAAGGCGTGTTTTCAGGCTGACGGTAATATCCACGTTGAACCAACCACGAATTTTTCGATTATATTAACGCCAAAAACAGCAATGGTAATATAACGAATATCAGTGACAGCTGTTCTTCTTTAATTTCTCTTTAGTCCGTACGAAATTAACTGCTTTCCTCTGATAGCATCGGAAATGAACATATGTCCTCGATGCACGAAACAGTACAGATTTTATTAACAGCGAAAATTTGTTTAATTACCTAGCGTACAATTTATATAAATAATTCAATTAATATTATACTGCTGATATACACTTTTTAGGAGAATTGCAGTACTGTTTACTTGATTATCAAAATTATTGCAAAAACTTTGATTAAGCTGCAATACCTATCCCCGATCGATTTCTTTTTATAGACTTATCATTGAAAAACTTCTTTACAGCAAAGGAATAACTATTCCACTTTCCCATTCGGCTTTCACTTTCATTCTTAATCATACTTTTACTCGAGTTTTGCATCCACTGCAAGTGCATGATTATTCGAGCGCAGTACCTATCCTGCTCGAAGAAAGACTTACGGTCATTAAGATACAAATACAGTCCCGATGGCGTGTTGTGATTTAATAATAATTAAATATGGAAATCGCATTGCCTTTGGCGGATCGAATATTCTCCAAACATAATTTTGTTATTCAAGTTTGGCTGAAAAAAAATTGAGCGGGGTAACAATTTATTTAATAACAATAACGACAGATTGGCTAAGAAAATTGCACGATTACCCTGTGATATAATAGCCGATGAATTAGTATCTATTATAAATCCAGGATGGAAGGAACACATACGTACGTCACGTGTGCCTCCCGATTGTTTGACTGATTACTTAAGACCTATTCGTGTTTTAAGCATTCATACTTGTCTTCCCTTTTAACCGCGGGAAGCGAATTGGTTTCTTCGTTCAGCATGTCAGCGTTAATCATATTATCACCATTCCCGCGACGTTTCCCTTCCTCACTTTCCATCATAAACGTGGACAGCTTTATTCGACTGGAAACGATTCCCGAGAACTTATCGATAAGACATCACCGAGTCATTCAATCTGTGACAGTCGGTTACAATCGCAGTGGAAACTTAGAAATCTCGAAAGCTGACGACAGGCTGCCTCTTTGTGTAGAAATTGCACGCAAGCAAACTCTTTCTTGCCCGTTTTATGTGGGAATGTAAAGCACAGACCGATCTACGTTCTAGAATATTTGGATCTATATCATTTAAAGCAATATTTAAATGTCGACGTTTGTTCTGTTCCCGTTTCAAACGTTATGCGATTCCTATGAACATTATACTACAGTTGTTAGTTATTAGCATCGACTGATAGTTACAAACTACATACTGTGGCAATTAGCAAAGGAACATTTGTTCTTACTTGTTGCCGGGTTTCTTGGAAAGGATATTTCAAAACGGCAGTAAGTGTTTTTTAAACAAAGAACGACATTTCTACCGAGAAAAACTATTTTCTGTCCCGTTTGTTACTTTTATTCAATTGTCCGCATAAAATTGTGGACAGTGCAATTTGAAGTTCACTAATTATTACGGAAAAACTTTGAAATATAACGTAGAACGTTTCACAAAATTCTTGTGTGCATGTTTTCCTTTTGTGAGAATATTTCAGAAACTTACCTGGATGAGTGCTTCAGGCTGCAGATGCTTCAAAAATTCACCTTGCTGATAGGTAATGGACGAGGGTTGCTGCTGTTGTTGCTGCTGCAGCCTCATTTCAGCTTGTATCGCAGCAATCGATTCAGGTGTGCACGATGCACGTGCTTGGACCCACGATGCTGCAAGGATAAAGCTTCCAAGAACCACGGTCATCGTCACCAGAGTGACAGCCGCGATTCTTGCAATTTGGACCGCTGTACTCTTTGGCCTTATATACGCCTGCGAAGAAATAAATGGACAAATAAATAGAAATTTAATATTCAGTAGAAGTTCAGAGAGAAATAATTTTTTTTGTGGAAAAACGAATGTTGATGAATTAAACACTACAGGTACAGCATTAGAACACTTTCTGTTAATTTTGAAAAGGCAAACGAAGCAGTGCAATACTTCAGCGCTATAATTATTCTGAAATAGGTACCTGTGTTATTTTATTTTGCAAAATATAAACTCAATAAATTTGTAACATTCCAAAGTCATCTAAAGTCTTAAAACAATGAAATCCAACCAATTTGATTTTTACATGCATTTTTTTTATACGATTTCGATTTGGCACCATTTAGAAAGAAATCTTATTTTCTTTTTACACGATTTATTATATGTCACCACCTAATACAAGCCACCTAAGGTTGAAACAATTATTGGTCTTTATTGTTAGATTTGTGCTCCGATTTTCATTCGCGTTTTTCTTCGAATTTAATTATCTGCTGTCGGCTGATCTTTTTTAAATTTTGTTCTCTATTTTATGGAATAATTGTGCAAAACCTATTCCATTCAAAACGAAGTGGAAATATTGATCTCAGGAAATTCCTTAAACGTATTACATTGCAGATAATTCACATTTGTTCTTTTTTTACGCTTACAAATGAATAAAAATCAAATAAACAGTTTATTTTTTTGTACTGGGCTTTCACATCTAGAATTAATCTTCCACTTTTTCACATACACTCTATTTCATACACAGTGTATATGCATAGTGTTTTCAGGAATCTATCCACCGTGCAAAAAGGGAATTGGCTGCATACTAGAAATAAATATTGTCACATTTTTAATCTGTTTGCCTCGATGTCTTCAAATTAGGTGTGTCTTCCAAGAAAAAAGTTAAATATTAATAAAATCACATTACTATACCGCAGGTCGCCAATTCAAATTAAACAATGTATTTTCCTGACAGGTGTAAAGGTGCATTAAAAGTATCAAGAATTTCCCAATGAATCAATTACAACAACCTAAATATTAACAACAAGGATGACGAGTTCACTCGTCCTCTTCCTATAACAGGTTAAAAATAACGCGTGCCTTTCAACGATATAGTATAATACATTTTGGCTATTATACGTCAAAATGTACTCACTTGTAAAATATAAAAGGAGGTTTCAGAAGCCAATCAGTGTAAGTCCATTAGCATTCGAACCCAGGCAAATAAGATTTATACAAATGACTTGGATAAAATGGTAATGTTAGTACCGTCATCTATTGCTTACGTATGCAAATTATGACTTAATTGACTTATCAACTGAAAGTTTTAACAATAAAGAGGTTTTTGAACTGCGAAATTCATGTTCAGGGCAATTTGAACTTGCACTGATTGGCTTCTGAGCCCTCCAAATAATTCTAGTGTCCTTGAATGAGTGTTAACATCGATGCAATATATTACAGTTTGTCTCGAGTCGGTAAGTACCGGAACAAGCGTGCCTCTCGTAATCAGAATCTAATTACTCAAGATTTGCCCGTCGCTATTCCTGTCGTTTCCATTTTATGTTAATCGGACGCGTAACCCACGATTGTATCGCATCTGTTGTGATCGGATACCGCGGACGAAGAAAGGAATGGCTAAACTTGACTTCCGTGATGATCTCAGCGTGTTCAAGTAAACCGGTAGCATAAATATAACTACGTATACATGTATATTCCCATCAACGCTTGTTAATCAACTCCTGCTTAATACCTGTTATTCATTTGTTCGCTTTTCATTATTGTTTTAGAAATTTTCTATCTAGAAAGCGTTTCTTTTGATCTATTAAGACAGCTAAAGGTGTGGTATAGGTTGTTTCTACTTAAATATAATTCGCATAATTTTTCCTGTAATAATTAGAGTGCTTACGTTTGCGATGCGATAGGTTTGTGATAGGTGATAGATTTTACTATCATAATTCCTCGAAGCGTTAAAAAGATGATAGAAGTAAATCAAACAACTTTGTAAGAATAAAACGATGGTAAATGTATTGAACGAGCTTATAACAAAATTAAATTTAGCTTAGGAAATTAAATTTAATAGAATGGATTTTATAATAAAATTAAATTTAGCTTAGGAAATTAAATTTAATAGAATGGATTTTATAATAAAATTAAATTTAGCTTAGGAAATTAAATTTAATAGAATGGATTTTATAATAAAATTAAATTTAGTTTAGGAAATTAAATTTAATAGAATGGATTTTATAATAAAATTAAATTTAGCTTAAGAAATTAAATTTATATTTATTTTGAAACATTATTTCTGTATAGCACCATTGTTGTATGCCTGTGGCGACTAATAAATTGTACTAAATATAACAGCATAATTTCAAAAACATATATATGCACTTATTTATTGAATATTACGCTTGTCAATAAATGAAACAGTTGTATTAATTCTATTAAAACTAAACTGAACACTCTATTGCTTCCAGATATATATCTGGAAGCAATAGAGTGTTTGTCATTGAGCGTCTGTAAAAAACAAATGCAAAAATAGATCTTCAATTATTAATCTTGAAAATGGAATTTTCTTACAAATGTATATTGATCCTTGAGTTCGCGCAGGGATGATAATTCATGGTAAACGTCGCGCGTTTCTGCAAACACGACAGACGCATGCAGCAGTGCAACATGTGCAAGGATCATTATAGGATAATGTGGTCGATGCAAAGTGTGTGCACGTAGAATGCAATCGTGTGAATGTGTGGAACTTCATGCTGGCTAGCCAACCGAGTCGAGGTCTTTTCTCGTTTCACGCTCTCCTTTCTCGCAGTCTCGCACCATTCTCACTTGATAGAATGAAACTAATCGCGGGAAAAAGTGAAAAATTCAATTGTAGAATCTCAACATCTCAATCTCAACGAATCTCAACGCGTCCTTCTCATTCGCTGCGGAACTAAAGAAATAAGGGAACACCGTGGTCCGAAGAATACTTTCAGCACGCCGTAACTTTTTGAGGCGACGAATTGCACGCTTAAAAAGTTTATAATATACATAATATTGTTTATACAGGTACTTTATCGCCACGAATTTTGCAACCATCTAAAATAATTAAACACCGAGGGCAAGGCTTACAGTGAACAAAAAGGTATCAGTACGACAACTCAAATAGTATTAGCAATTTCAATTTCCTACTATTTAAATTTTCTTCACTACGCTCAGCTCGAGTAACACGTCTGATGTTTCCCAACGATCCGACTCTTAAGAAATCCGTGGTCTCCAGTTTCATTCGGCAGCCAAACACGAAGATTATGCTAAAACCGCGGCGCTACGTCCATTCAACGCCCATTATCCTCCGTGAAAAATCATTTAGATCCTCGTAACGGCAGGTAATGCGAGATGTATCCAAGTAACTATTTACGCGACGGAAATAAATCCGATAATGTGAGTCTGGACGGTCTGTAACTGTACCTTGACACTATTATTTTGCGTCTCGAACCCGTTCCGCTGATCGGGAACCTTGCGGGCGAGAAAAATTTGCCCCTCGTTCGAACAAATCTCTGATCTCTTTCTAGGTCCTTCGTCTCGACACGGAAAGTGTGACGTTCGATATTCATTGACACGCGTGCCGTCGACATTATCCCGCGGCTAATTATAGCAATCGACGTCGGCTTCGATAATTAATTAGAATTGATTTCAACGAAGGTACTTTTGGGAATCCAGTTTCGTGCACCACGCTTATTAAGTTAACAAAGGAAACGTGAACCCCGTGGAGAAATTGCACGCCTCGACGAGGAAGCTACTGCGCGTGGATGATTCGATTGGTTGCACGATTAATTAAAGAAATATCCTACTTTCGAAGGAAATCGTATCCAAGTTACGAGCAATTAGGCATTTTATTATATTTTAATACACCGATGAGTATAGCATCGAGAGAACCTTCGAGAACTACTTTTGCCGGAGTCGTCGTTGCTCCTCGAATTAACTTTGCAGCATGAACAGTTGGGAACAGTTCTAATTAACGGTAAATCGCTTCTCAATCGATCGCAGTACACGTCGCGCGTCATTACGCGGACAGATTTACATGATATCTCAATTAACTGCAAGTTTCTGCATTGCCAACCTTCACTTATATATTCCTGACAAATTGTTTGGAATTGTCGAAGAAAGATAATAAATATTTTCTAAAGGCAATGCCGTCCGCAATTTTTTCACTGCCTTCCATTACTGTCAGTGGTAGGTGCGTTACCTGTATCCTGTTCGCGAACAAAACCAATCGACCCCCCCGTTCACCTGCGAATCTATGCAGCAGCGAGAACAAATTCTCAACGAAAGTTCGAGCAATCGAATAAACGACCTGGTGCCCGAAACAACTCCTTTCGTGGCGGACAAACCTAAGAGGAGCAAGGAAAAAAAATGGCTTCCATCAGATTTATGAAAGGTAAAGTTAACATTTTCCCATGGGAAGGAAGCCTGGTTGCAGACGCCTAACTCGCGATTGCGTGTACTGCTTTAATTGGTAAATTAATTGAAAAGGGCAACACTCTGGCGAGGCAGACTGTACTCGTACGTATTCGTAATGACCTCGATGTGGATGGACGACTCTAAGGTGAGAGGCCTCGAAGAGATAGTAGGCCATCCGAGGCCTGTCTTTATGCTGCTCGATCTTCATGCCAGACAAAAGTAAACAGGCACTGTTGCCAGGCAATCCGGGGACCAAAGGATTGCTATATACTGCATGACAAAATTTTTTAATGCGTTCCCTTAGACGTGCTCTGACTAATCCTTCCTTTTACCGTTCTACACTGTCGTCCAAAAGTCTCGGTCCTCTCGCTGCGATCGTTTAATCCCCAGCCACTATGATCGTTATAGCACTGGGCAATATTTTTAAGCTGCGTTTGGTTCATCTCGACGCGACATTCGTTGGAATTATTCTTTTAAAAAATTTTACGACAAATTCGTCGAAACGGTAATTTCATTGAATTTATTCGTAGGGTGTTGAATTTTACACAATTTATCGGACTATTGATGTGTTTTAACGGTGGCCTTGAAATTAAGAACCGTGCGCAACGTTTTCTTCGTGCATAGAAAAGAAAGGGGCTGCAGATTTTTTATCCAAAGTGTACCGCCGCCCACTGAATGCCTTTCGGATGTATCGGCAGAGATGGCTCAATGACGCACGACTTGGAAAGTCGACAGGCACTTGAACTTTCTTGTGCACCTAAAGTTACTTCCAAGATTGAATAGCTACATTTCCGTCGAATGTAAAAGCAGCTGCTCGTTCAAAAAATATAATCGACAGCATAATATTAAGGTGTTTCTAGCAAGCACTTATAGAATAGTCTTCTATAGAAGCAGCAACTTTTCGAAATATCCAGAAGCCCTCGATTTTAACATTTGCAACTAATGCAATCTGTGAAATAGAAATGCTGGCAAGCTAAAACGGTGAAGCATTATTCACAGGTAGAAATTCTGATATTATTCGATGGATTATAAAGAGCGAGTTAAGTGAGTCGTTAAAGTAAGAGTACGGGACTTCGTTTTTAGTCGGCGTGGTGCCTATCCCGTCTAATTAAAATGGAGGAAGAGTATTAGAGGTGGCTGCCGTGCTTCCGCGATCCAAGCGCTTCGTGATTTAACTTGAACGGCATTAAAAGTGCTTCGAAACTCTGCGGCGATTATTTTTCTCGATATAAACACTGATTCGTGAACAAAAGCCGGTTAATATTCATTTTTCCAGTGACTTTGAAGTCGATTTTCAACGTCCGTTCCAATTTCTTTGGAATATACAATCTCAGGAATAGGAATTTTATTACCAATCCATGCATTACTGCTGAAACGAAATGTGCTTGGAGAGCTCGAGATTGCAACGGAGAACCGCACGGGTTAAATTAAAATTGCGAAGGAACATTCGAAACAGCTGCAGGTTTTCCGCGAAGCGAGTGCTAATTTGTATTTCGAGTTGCGTAAGTGCCGCCTCGAATTCTGATTCACGGAAACGTGTGAATCGGAGAACAGGCTGGCAAAAACAAACTCGAGCACCTTTTTTCTTTTCGTAAACCGTACCCGGTGCTGATAGATGGAAATCGAGAAAAACCTGTGAGCGTGGAAATTAACAAACCCAATGGCACGCGTGGAAACGTAACTTCAGCAGTATTAAATTATCAAACTGGAATTTGTAATATAAACGTGCGATACGTTGCCATCGAATGTCCATTGGGCAACATCGCAAAACTTCACGAAACAAAAAGATCTCTGATGAAAGAAGCGTATGCATAATGTAAAAGATCGCGTTACATAATTCTGCAGGAAATTCAAGTTTCAATTACTTGCTATTCAAATAATAGCAGGATGGCCATATTATGAAATGATTACTATCTATGCCCCGTGTGCTCCCAACTTTGACTCGCAGTCGTCTGCAAACCAGGCATTAAACTCTCCAGGCATACCCGATACGCATGGTGCCATTGTGGCATCGTTTCCAATTGAACTTTTATATACATCACGCAGGAAAACATGTTTTTACTATCCTTTTATTATCCATTATCGCCTACTATCTCGCGTATATTTTACAGTTATTCAAACACATATTTCACATATTTGCGGATCACTGACAGGGTGCTATTGAAGCGATTCGATGCTGTTGCTGATGGGAATTTGAAAAGAAGTAATTACGTGAGCAACGCGTGGCCAAAATTTATGCAAATAAATAAAGGCGCTTGAAAAGTTGAACTTCCATGGGGCGTTTACAAGGTGAGCTATAGTTTCTTGGAAAAGACAGAGACGCCCCGATGCAACGGTGATCGTATCGACAGGGGATATGCAAAGTCGATACTTGTGAATTCCGTTCGGCCTGAATGAAAAAAGCAAACGATTCTGGTCACGGTTCGACTGAAAAAGAAACGCAGTTTAAATCGCCCCAGGTGAAATCTGTCAGCCGGGCAAATGTTTTCAGCTGTGCGATGTGTGCCGCGATGAAATCATTGTGGCCGGCGCCACTCGATGCATAGTCGAAGATCGAGTAACGTTTGAAAATTTCGCAATTACGTAATTTATGAGACGTAAAAGGAAGCGAAAACAACCAAAAAAAACCTGCCCGACAAGAAATTTTCGATGATTCATTTCAACCGCCGCGCCGTGATCAACCGCTTCCTTTTCTCGAAACTACATACTTGTATTTTTAAGTACCAAAAGCTTCGCTCATTTCGCTGTTGCCTCCCATAATTTTACCCTAACACGCGAACTGTGAAAAACACGTTTAACTACGAATCTGTGATAATAACAATGATGAAATTCACGAACATATTTCGCGCTTTTGTTCCGGCGTTTCAAGTGGCGAGTATTATTTTTCAATTTGGAAATTGATGTCACCTCGGTCTTCCCTTCTCGTCGAATACTGGCTCTGCTGAAGATATTGAAGCAAAACGCCACTCAAATGGGATACATGGGAAATTCTATCTATAGCGGTCAGCAGGGGCGTTCGCGAACGGTAGAAAGTTTCCGGTTTCAACGAAATAAACTAGGGGAAAAAAGCGTGGTCAACGTTGAAAATGAAATCGTGTTGTGCATGATTTTCCAGGACACACGGCGGCGTCACGCTCACGAAACATGAAAGTTCGGTTCGCCGGAAACATAAAATAAGTCGTTTCAAAAAACATATTTCCCCGTCGCCTCTTGGCGTGAAAAGACAGGTGCGACGTTACATGTAACTTTGTGACGCTCCTCGGCATTTGCTCTATGGAAAGTTAATCGAGTAAAGTATTTAACGAGAGTTAAGAGAGCTAAGAAAGTTGAAAGAGAACCATTTATTATGTCTATTTTATAAACCGAGCACACAGAAGGTTCTCACAGTCTCTCTATTCGTTTTTCGCGACAGAAGCTAACTGTTTCCTAGAATTCTTGTTGAGAAATTGCTCGTCAATAACAAGTGCATGTATTTACTTGGATCGGAAGCGCGTATGGACAACGGGGCTCTCACGGTAAACATGAATTACGAGTGCTGTCATTTACGTCCCCTAATTAACAACTTGCAGGCATCATCCATTCCACCTGGATTTCCTAGTAGAACTGTATTTTCGACCGGATAGTTAAACGTCGAGTTACGTTTACGTCCTATCTTAAAGTATATGCTGTCTACGGTAAGATTGAAAGATTTGTCTGAACAGAAATAGATGCGTCTTGTACAAACCCGTGGCAGCGACTTGGCCGTGGAAACGTGATAAACGAAGCAAAGCATTTCAACAATTATCCGACGATAAAAGGATGAAAACAGAAATTCTTCAATTAATTCCGTTTCGTTCGACGCACGGCAGGGAATAAGCTTGCTAAACCGTACAATCCGGCAACTAAAACAACCAATCTTGTAATAATAACCTGCGCTCAACTTTTAATTAGAACTTTCCTTTCGCTGTTTAAACAATCGCGACAATCGGTCACAGAGAAAGTTCACCATTAATTAAGCGACGAATTCTTACAACCGTGCCGGCGGTCTCGATTCATGGAAACGTTAATCCTGTCGTTGGAACACGTTTCCAGCCCGTTATCCTTATCTAGTTCGGTAAGAACACGGGGCTCGCGGAAATTGCGAGATGTAAAACGTGGCAGGGTTGCCTTTTCCCATACGTTGCCCAACTTCTTCCATTTTTGTCCGCGGCTTTTCATCGATAAAGCAGTTGAACAACGACACGGCGTGGTAGCGTGGCTCGTTGCAATTAAACTTGTCCAGAAACTTTCACGGAAGTTCGTCGCTGCACGCATTTCCGTGCTCTTTTATATAAAAAAAACCGCCCCGAACAACGCCCTCGACGCGAAATATATCAAAAGGCGGCGGGATTTTTGTCGCGGCATAATTCAGCGTTTCCGTTGCACGGCGGAACACCTTGATCTACCTTCGCTATCCTGTAATTTAGACAACCCGACTGATAACCAGAACCAATTGCCGTAATCGTTCTCTTTCGTGTACGGTTCATGGTGCGAATTGTATCACGTAACGATAAAACTTTCGGTGCACGAAACAATCGTCGAGAAGAAAATCGAACGAGGTTAATGGAAATAGTGTGTGATCGAGAGAATTGTTTGAAAACAGATATTGATTATTTCAATTTAAACTATTCGGTTCGCCGCTACTTTCTTTCAAATCTGAACGGACCGAATTAAAATCTACCAATTGAATATTATCCGCAATTGGCCGAAATTTACTCTCACGCGTCGCACTAAAAATTGCAGCCGATATATTGTCGTGCCACTTTCAGTAAATAACGCGTTTGCAAGATCGACAAGTGTTTCGCGTACAAGTACTCCCACGACACGCAATCCTCGTGTATCTTCAATTGCACGAAATTATCGATAATGTTGCAAATAGGATGGAGCCTTCACGCTTATAATTACGCTATCTGTCGCAGAAATAATATTATGAACATATTCTTGGAGCCACGTCCTTGTACACAGTTTTGCAATATCGTCGCGATAATTATTTTACGCCGACATCGCCGCGCACCGCGTGCAATAATTATAAATGTAACCGATTCTATTAGATCGACGCGTAATGCGCATCCATCTTATTTTCGAGCGTTGTTGAATATTCCCTGTATGAAGTGTTCAATGCACCGAGCAGAAAACGAGTACAATCGACGTTTCATTGAAATTGTATCTGAAGTTTTGCGCAAGCTTGCTAATTGTGGTTCGCGATGGCGTATCAACTGCGAGGAATCAAAGATCGGAATACAATCTCTAAAGCAACATCAATGGCATGTACATAGCTTATATAACACGGCTACTGTAACAAGGAATCGCGAGGTCGTATTAGTAATTGCAAATTTTGCGCGAATCTAGAATCGTTTATTTGATTCTTTTTAATTCCTGACGTATTCATCGATCTCGGTATTACGAGTACATTCTCTCTAACGGGTTCGCGCAATTACGTGGAATATTTCAGCGTTATCAAATATTTTCATTCTCGCAACTGGCTGAGTACCAGAAAGGAAAAAACAGTTAGCTACTAACCATCCTCATTGTGACGGCATAATAGTCCCCATTGCGATCATTATCGACGCTCATACAATTTCGCGTTCCAGAGTTACGAACCATATCGAATCGCTTGTAAATTACAAATTCCACTTGGCAATCTCGTTTCCAAGAGGCTTTGCGTCGCAAACGGGAGGCCCAAACTGAGCTACCTGAATAAAGGTGCGGCGCTCTGGAGAAGAAGCAAAGGTAATAACGGACCCCTCGAATTCACGAAACCCCAAATCCACGAAAAACAGAATTTCTCGGCAACCCGAACCCCGTAATCTCCGTGTCAACCGGGAAATCAACCTCGATCCATCGATCGTTCTTTCAAACACGAAGGGACCTGCTCTGGCAGGTGTATCCTCGCGAAACCAACAGGATTCCCCGATTCTCCAAACGGGAGTTTCGCGAGGAAAGAAATCCAATTGCTTACCGGTGGTGGTTCAGCGGAGGAGTACACCTCGCTGGGCGCGTAATTGCTATGAGGTGGATGGGACATCTTCTCTGAAACAACGGCGACGGTGGCCAAGGAATCCGGCTGTTCCTTCTCCATCTTCCCTTGGTGTCCCTTTTCTTCCCAACACTGACTGACTTGACTGACGACGACCGGTACCCTCCTACTGTT
The DNA here is from genome assembly GCA_907165295.1 of Nomada fabriciana. NCBI lineage: Eukaryota > Metazoa > Arthropoda > Insecta > Hymenoptera > Apidae > Nomada > Nomada fabriciana. The sequence continues at coordinate 15,155,632 of OU015694.1, forward strand.
TTCTACCTCGGCAAAATAAAGTCCTCTCTCTTTCTCTCGATCAACGGAGACACTCGATGTCGATCGCTCGGCGAATCGACGAGAAGTGAGCGGCCGGCACCGTCTGACACCGCTAGCTTAGGGTTATCCCCACCAAACGTTGAAGCTGCTGAACCTTCTGCTATATCTCTCTGATGGGCATGTCTTCTGGTACCAAGGTGTACCTCAACGTGTTCTCGTTGTCGGACTTTCTAAACAGCGCGGTGCTTGTGCCTGTGTGTCCGTGGGCGAGACCGAATTGTGTGCGGCTGCGTGTACCTGTGACCGTGTACCTGTGAGCGTGTCCCATCGGGACGGGAACGGCGATGGATGGTTCCCTACGTGGGGATCAATGTTCGAACAGAAGTTTTGCAATGTTTTTCTCGTTCCCCTGCACTCCTCCATTTGCTACCACCGCCGTCGCCTCTCTTTGGCTGTGTTCCGAGCGTGTGTTTCTGTTCCACTGCGTCGACAGAATTGCGTCAACTCGATGGACGAAACCTGGAACGGAGACGGCGCTGTCTTTTTGTTTTTGGTTTTAACGCGGGACCAGTGGTCTGGACTTTTAACGGACGCGATGCGATTATTTTGCTAGTTATTGTTTAAGTAACTGAAAGGGTTTGGAACGGTTTGCGGAGCAGGTGGTTCGAAGCTGTGAATCTACGTGCATGCGCGATTGGAAACGCAAGTGCATTAAACGTATGTGCTTGTAGAGTTTATGGAAAAAATACTCTTCTGTTTTCGACGTTTGCAGGTGAAAAAGGTTTCTTCTGTTTTTTACAATATGCGTGGGTAGAAAGAAGTTCAATGTTGTTTAAGTTAAATGGAGTTCTTGTAATGGAATGTACGCTATAATATCATGGCGAGATAAATAAATCAAAGAGATTAAATCAAATCCGCAGTGATACCATTAAATGCTTGCAAGTCGTGTATACTTGAATTTTAAATTACGCTTCAGGCAATAAACAACCACAATATTTCACAACTTTTTTTCTTCGACAATACACAGATGGTAATATATGTATAATAATAGTATTACGAACGCATACATGCAGAAGGTTTGTTTTTTTGAATCAACTAATGTTTTCATTGCTGAAGCGCCTGCATAGAATAAAAATCTGATAATTTGTTGCTAATATGTGAGTACGAACGTTACTTTAATATAGAAATGTGTTCAAAAATTTATTAAAATAATGCAAAGAATCGTATCAAATTGACTTAGTACACGTAAACATGTTTTAATCGACCATTTATTTCCAACGAATCTAATATTTTTAGAGTAATGTGCTTTCCAACATGACTGAATGTAATGAATAAAATATACGTGCTTATAACACGTGAAACTAATGTCTATCTCCTTAGCTCTACGTGAACCCCCATTAATAATAACCTAGCACTTGTTACTGATAACAATGTAACACAAATTATTTATGTTTGAATATATATAATTAATTCTAACAATATATAACATCAGGGTTAATGTACCATTAAATGAATACATTCCAAGTTATACGAAACAAAACGAGTGTTGCCACAAAGGTGTTGGATACGAAATAAAATAGAATTTTTCCCTTTCTTTCTGCTATCACGATGCAAACGATAACGTTTTCTTGCGCAAATAATTTTCGACGCATGCAAATAGCATCTTGAAAGCGTTTGCATTTCGTTTTTATGGAGAACGGGAAAAAGGCTATCGCATTCAACAGTTCTTGAATCGTTCTTTGAAGCGAAGAAAAGAGAGAAATTATGTAAAGAGCTACGTTCAAATCAACGCTCTTCATTCACCGACTTGCAACCCGTAACGCATCGCATGCACTCTGTAACAGTTTATATTTTCTATTCTGAAAAATGCGAAAGAGCTGCACGCAAACGTGCCAGAAATCGAGAAACATTAAATCGCTAACAATGGATCTACGATACCACTTCAAATTTCTAGGATACAAAAACCACGATGGACGAAGAGGTAAAAGTACGTTAACGAACGGGAGCTGAATTTGTATTAAACACCAGGTGTAAATAATCGTACTAACTTTCCTGCACCAAATCCCATTCGCTCTTTCGTTATTGATCTAATTAGTTAATCTTGAACTACGACGTAATTAATCAGTCGCTTTAATTGTGATAAAATATCACACGCTTAAGCTGCTTTCCATAAATCAAGCAAATTTCGACGATTTGAAATTGGAACCGTTGACGGTAAAAAAACAAATCAGCTATGAACGTCCAAAGAGGATTTTTTCGCGTTAAACGTGGCGCAATGGACGAGAGCACGTTGTAGAAACGATGTTACCTGTGTGCAACAGGAAGTGGCCGGCCAGAAGAACCGAGGAAGCCCATATTATAGTGTTCGTTAATGGTGGAAGGGTACGTGTGCGTGACAGTGAACAGAGAAATAGTGCCATCGACAAAGATGATAAAAGGAAGCGATGAAAGTCTTTTGTTTGTCGACATCCATTTAATGCACGTGCTACGAACGAGTGCCTTCCAAATTTCATTATACTGATTGATTCAAAAGCTGTTGCGATTTTGTGGCTCAATATCCAGGCAAGAAAATGTATTTCAAAAACTTTTATATACTCGGCTTAAAGCTCCGCGGCTTAACAATTATTTGTACAACCATTTACGCTTGTATGAACATCGAAATTTCGAAAGAATTTTACACGATAAATTCTTTCAAAACGTGTGCGTAATTCATTAATGTAACCTGTTTACGCTGCATTTGTATTTTGTCTGTGGAACAACAAATAAAAATACCAAATTAAACCGGTTGCCTGCAAAGACTATTTCCTAGAAATGAATTGCACTTATTGATCCTACCAGAACATCATTTTATATATCTTGCATATTACCACCCACTTCATAATTAAATTATATTCGACAGGTACGACCGAAAGGTCGTAGAATCAGCAGTAAATGCGCCTAGTACTTGTTGGAATCCAGAAGACACGACATTATGATCGCAGAGCAAACCCGAGACATCTAAATGTGACAGGAGGCCTACGAATCCCATGATAAAATCGTGGGACGGTCGACAGGGCGGCTGAAAGTCAAAGAAAATTGGTAGCCAATTCCCTAGAGTCCTGAAACGGATTGCAGAGCGCCTCGAGGTCGAAGGATCCTAACAGACAAGAACATCAGGTGGTTGACTAGACTCCTGAGTACCTAGGTATCATAAACGCATTAAGGATCCGACGCTGAGACTGTGGATTCAGTGACAAGATACCTAGAGGTTGAGGAATCCTTGCGTCAAAGTCCCTAGAATTGTGGAACGAGTGACAGAACGCCTAGAGGTCGAAGGATCCTGGCAGACAAGAGCATCAAGTAGTTGACTAAACTCCAGGATACCTAGGTGTGACAGAAGGACTAAGGGTCCAACGCTGAGGCTGTGGATTCAGCGACAAAATACCTAGTACATAGTTGAAGGATCCCAGCAGGCAGGTCACCAAAGTCATGGAACCAGCGCCAAAATGGCCCTAGAATTTAAGAACTTTCTGTGGCATGACTCCCAAATGGTTCCAGCCATGTTTCAAGGCCCCAAGGTCGTGCCACTCTTGTCAATGTTCCATGAATTCAGGTACGTGTTTTCCGGTTTTCCCCGATTCCTAAGTGTCCTGGCACTGGCTTTGCGACCACAACGTCGCCTTTTCCCCGTACCTGCAGCATATCGACACTAGTTCGTGATATTCTGAGACTGATTCAATGATCCTAGTAATTATACGTATAAATACCTTGAATATCTTTAATTTGATTTGCTAGTAGTTTCTTCAAACTCAATTTAAGCTCAGTTAGGGAAGCTTTTCCTATTATACATATTGCTCATTTACTTTATTATTATACCGAATAATTTGAACAAAATATACAACAATAATTCTTATATCAGAAGAGTAAAATATCAGAAATATTTGTTTATTTGCCCGCCAATTTATGGCTCCTTTGAAATACTTCACGAAAGTTTGCAGTAATAATTGCGTTATGTCTCTAATAATTTTACACCATTAGATTTAACAACATATGGGTAGCCTATACACACGTCACTACGTACATAGAACAGGGTACCCGTGGAACATGAATTTTAAACGCAAACGTGGCGATGACAATTAACACGTCTATTTAGCTACAGTCTTGGTGTCGCGTTACAGATAAACGCCAGCGACATGCAGTAATAAATTGAATTATCATCTGACTTCGAAATTATGTATACATATATGCAACACAACGGGGCACAGAAAGATGAAAGTAATTGACAATGAGATACTGGTGGTAGAAGTTTGCCTTGTCCTTTGTACATGCATCAGGATTGCGATAACGGTACCTCTACTACGTTCCTAATACTTGCTTATAATTATAGCTATTTAAAGGTGCTCTGTTTATCCTGTTAATAATTTTGATTACAATTTTGATTAGAGGAATATCTATTAATAATCTGCCACACACACCAGACTACGTTCGCATCAAGATGTTCGCATTAAAGTATTTCAGACATCCTTCATGATGATTTTTAGTGTGCAATTGTGTGCGAAGGACAGAACAAAAGAGGAAATTTTTGGAAACGTTAAACAACCGGCACACGAAAATCTCCATGCTTGTCGTTACCATCGTTCTCATGTAAATGGTACTTGCACAGATCATCTGTACACCGTGGATGACGAATAAAATGCATTGTCCTTTGCAACGTTTTTTTCTTTTCACCGACACGTTTACCTCGTTTGACCGAGCGAAAACGATTGCAAAACATTTGACGAAATGGCAGACCGTTAGCGAAAGTTATGTAGAATTATTTTATTACGACTGCGCTGACTCGTTTATGCGCGTACAGTAAAAAGTATTAAATCTTATGCTGTACCGCCGGGAGAGATTACTATGGCAAGAAATCACAGAATCCACTTGCCACTCCACTTTCCATTACACCAATTATAAATTAGAAGATGAACACCCTGCCACTTTCCATTTCTTCGTAGCAATACTACAGATCTAATATTATCCTTTCCTTTCTGACTTGTTTCATGAAATGACTTCGTAAATAATTCGGACATTCCAACCGGTAAGAAAGTTTCTCAATGCGAACGTAGAAAGCAAAGTAGACAATCGAGTGCGCAGAGCAATAACATGTGTTTCAATTAAATGCGCGCGAAAATATATTTCGCTGATAAGAAAAACTGAGGGGAGGAAGAAAAACCGACAGACAATCGTCAGATTATTCTTATCTCCAAAGGAAGGAACGAAATAATTTAATGAAATCGATTTCCTTTTTATCCAGGATCTGCCTTACAATAAGTGCGACTAGAACCCTTGTAAAATAATTATTAACACAATCGCGGCACTTATTTACACCATATCAACAAGCGTGCAGGCGTCCCATTAAATCGAGGCAATATTCCACGCGCAACATAATTGTTAATTATTCATCAATTTCAAGAAACACGATACCCGCGCGAAATTTCCGATCAGGCTTGTTAGCAAGAGAAGAGGAGGCAACGAGGAAAAATAAAATGCAACAGCTGGTGATCGTGCGATGGAACAACTCGAGAATGTCCATTGAATTGTAATGATTTATTTCTATATCTGTCCGCGGAAATGGAATTACATACGCGCGACACTGTACAATTGCTGAAATCCACAGGACGCAAACGAACTCGATAGAAAAGCGACGCAATTGAATCGTGCACGATTTCACACGGAGAAAATAGTATCGAATTCCCGCGTTCCCCGTTTTTCACGGAAATAACAATATTATGTAATTCAATTTTATGGCAAGACGCGTCCCTTTTCCACAACGGACCTATGTATATTTTTTTATCTCTGTTGCATATATCGAACGTGTCGATACTTGAGGTATATAATTGCTGAAAAACGCTGAAACGTATCGAACCGCGACAATCTTTACACTTTCTTCTTTCTTTCACTCGAAACAATGATGTATGTACGAACTATTTGACGTTTCACGAAATGCAATTTTAATGTATTTATTATCTTGTCCCGAGAGACCAAGATCGGTTGGGTCGATATTAACAATTAGACGAAACATAGCTATTTGTAATTAATTGCCGCGAGGAGTTACATGAATGGTGTTAAATTGGATTTAATATTCATCTTATTTTGAGAATGAATAATAATAGAGCTCGTATTGAAAATGCAAAATAGTTTAATCTATTGTTAGTTATAATACTTTCATATTATCTAATCAGCAGTATTTACACTTAATAATTGTGATTGATTATTGTTTGTTAACGTCTTGGTTTTCTTTATATTCCTGGATAGTATGATTTTAAATGTCCATTGCTTGGAGTACTTAAAAATATTTGGAATGTACTTATATATCGTTCTATTTTTCCTGTGCCATTTGTAATTGAACATTTTCATATATTTTTCGCCTTCTGATGAACTGAATTCTATTTAACTACGCAGCTGGCAAATTAATTTAACGCTTCAATTTTCAATTGTTTCGTAAAATCGTTTTTATATTATACTTATTACATTATTACATTTTATTTATATATGAGGGTAATACAAATCGATGGAACGCGAGATAAGTGATAAACTCATTTTCTTCTACTTCTGACTTACAATTAGATTAAATTACAATTACAATTAAAATAAGATTAAACACTGTCCTGCATCAGGTGCACAAAATTGTTATTAATTTCAAGCGACTTCTTTATTAATATAACTTCCATAACAACAAATCACAAGTAAACTATAATGAATGTGCATCACTAAGATAAGACCTGTCTAAAATTTCAGAACCCAGCGAATAATGTATGCGAGTAAAACCTTTGCTCTTCGAATAACCACAGAGTTCCCCGTTTGGGGCCAGATATTTTCCAGTTTACTAATAACATTTCACCAAGCAAACACTTTGTTGTTTCACACGCAACAGTTTGAAATATTATCGAACTACCGCTGGAAAGGGGTATTAATATAAAAACCGTGATGCTTTCACTTTATTTCCCAGCGCATTGGACGGGCTCGTCCAATAAGAACCAGTCAAACTGTTTAGGAACGAGAAGACGAGCAAGGATTGTAAATGCTCGTACATACAAACTGTGATGCGACGGGCCATCCGCGGAGAAAGTGGGAATAGTACACCCGCGATCGCCGTAAATTCTAGCCTCGTCCTCTTGTACAATTCCTGGTTATCCTAGGAAGTGCACGACCGCAAAATATCGATGTTACGTGTCCTCTCCAAAAGGAACACCACCGCTTAATTTGCCTTGATAATTGAGAACAAAGCGTGGACGCTGTGTATTCTTCCTATTTGACCCAATTCGAATTGACTCGCGTGTTGAATGAAACTTTCACCGCTTCAACTATCGCGGGGAAATATTGTATGCATCGTATTTTGAACTTTAGTGTTTGATATCGAAAGATTTCAACGAAAAATTCGTAGAATTGATTAACGTTGCGAAACAATTATACTGCTTGACAGAAATAATTCATTTCATTTGGATGTTTGAAATGCTTTTCTGAAATAATAATTACGTCAACGAGCGAATCAGCAAGAATTTTAAATAATTATTGGAAGTGAAGTGATAATGTTTAATTGGATGTACACTGTTATTTGGTATTCCACAATGTTTCTTAACACTAGAACTACCAAGGGGGTCAAAATTACTTGTTGCAGATTTCTTGCTTTAGAATTATTAGTATATAGGTATCGTTGTAGCAATTTATGATGAGTTTTAACCAGACAGAATGACAATTACATCTCTATTTAATGTCCATTCAAAGACTTTGGTGTTCATAATCTGTCTGACGTATGCTACCTGAATAATACCAAAATGTATCGGTAATTCTAGTATTAATTAATCTATCACAGAAGGGTAAAGCAACGTTAATACACATTGTGCTAATTTTTTACCCTAGATTAATTTAGATGCTATTAGACTCTGATTACTGATTAATTCATTAGCACATTTCCAATGCAGGTTTTCCTGAATGTTGATGTACATGTATATATGTACGTAATATGCTAAAATATTAATTTAAACATTTGTTTTTATATATAGTATTAATATACTATTTATATTATATATTAAAATTTGCAATAATGTTTAAAAAAAATCTGAAGTATTATCAAATAATCAACGTAATAGTGCCTAACTCCAATCGTTAAATTTCTAGTACATACTTGGTTGCAATCCAATAGGATTTCATTCCTTTCATTAAACAATAATGCACTTTCGATGTCAAAGTGAGTGACTGATTTATTATACCCCCTTTTCCCAACATTTCCATGCAAGTCTGATATATTTATTACTCTACTGACTGATTATTTCATCATGTTACAATGTATGATCAGGATGCGAGTTCGCAGGTTTATTTTCCACGTATTCAAACGTATTTCTATGAACACATTTGCACATGTTACCAACAATTACGCTGCTGCGAAAAAGAATTGCTTGTTGCCTATACTCACAAGTGTCAAAGAATTTTATATAATCAATACAGAATAAATTCACAGTTACTTTTCAACTACAAATATAATTAATTTAACCATTAAAACAACTATCATCGCAGTCGGTTTATTTTTGTAATTATTGTATCTCAGAAAATAAAGTTTACTATTATTCAAGAATAATAATAAGATATAGGTACAGTGACTCACGGATTCGTTTATATACGTTCATGTATTAAGAATAATAGTACTACCCTCGTTTTATGTAAACTTAAAGTATAGGCATTTCTTCTGCAACATTTGTTTTTACTCAATCAAAATCTCTTTACGCTTGCTGGTGTCGTAAACGACATTATATTTGACAAACGAACAAATGTGTTAGCTACGTATGAACAAATTGATGAGACACTGTATAAACAAAATTATTCAAAAGCCTCCTTCTGTGGTCTTCGAACTAAATCTTAAATCTCTCATTTTACGGGAGAAAAAATGATGCACCGCTTTTACTTTGTCTCCACTGCAATATGTATAATTTGCCTATGTTAAGATACAGGTCTTCATTTATTACATTAATGTTATAGTATTGTACAATAAATTAGAAATCCAACTATTGATATGCTCTATTAAACTCAGCTATCGGCAACCTTTTCTTGATATAAGAAAACTGCAATTCTGAACACCGTGTATTAAATGCGATTATAAGCAGGATTTTTCATTTCAATGATTAGAAGCAATATTATTCGGTTAAAATTTCGGCACGTCACTTATCGATATGAACGATATGTCGATCGTTCCAATGGCACACTAAAGCTTTTGCATATTCTTAAGTCGAATGCATTATTTTTAAAATTGATTTGTATGAATTATTTATACGAAATATGATTTGTTTCAATAAATCATATATTTGCAAACGATTACTGTACCGCCTATTTATGATATATTCATATTTGAGCCAGCCTTGCATTAAATATCATCTGACGGGGAAAATAATAGACACCCAGTATAGAATAGCATAGATGCATTAGTGCACCGCGAGCTATATACCTCGTAAAGAAAGAAGTACATGTACGTACTTACGTTCGAAGGAAAAATATGTTTTCACCGTGGGGGTGGGGAATACACGGCGATGCATAAAGCGCACAATCGCACACGCTTTAAAATCTTTTGATCTTCTTCACGTATACATACATATATTGTATCGTAAGTGTATGCTTGTGTCACTGCCGTGGGTACACTCGCTTTCTCCGCCAGTAGCGTACCTACTATCTTTTTGTGCACGGTATCGATCGTTGCATCGGTTGATCTATGTATATCAGTATAGTACTCAACATTATTTGCAACATATTTCTAATCATTGCTGCCACACCACATTAAAGTGTATTAAAAATTTGGAACGCCCCGGTGAAGCCACTCGCGGTACACCGGTTAAAAATCGATGACATATATATTCCGTTTAAAATTGCAATACTTTAAATTATTGTATATATCTTAAACATAAATTTGACCGGGCATAGTTTAAAATTGAATACTAGGAAATGGCATGTATGCTTCAAGAATAAGTTAATTATTACTTACTTGTTTCCTTAATACCCTATTGCTTTGTTATGCTGCAATTATACGTTTTTATATATCAGTAGATTGTGTTCTCGTTATGTGAATTTAGTTACCTACTTCGCAAATTGACTAATGAATTATAAATGATTATTTATTACAATTGCCTATTGTAATTATAAAAGCGGCTAGTATTATGAATAGTTCACATGTTTGTGATTTAAATTATGAAGAAATTGCAATGTGCATTAAAATACTTGCTGTCGTGAATTGTTTTCGTATCAGGTTTGTTAATACGCACCTGACTGGGGAAAAGGACATTATCTATTTCTCACGGACAATTCAGACCATATAATTTGGCGTATCATTTAGAATGCACTTGTAGAACAAGAAACGAGGCCAAGAAAAAGCTTTCCAATGTGTTTTAACTTAATACATTTCTCGTACATTTATGTAAAAGATCATTCAACTGGTTAATAATCAATTATTTTATACCTAACAGAATTTATTATTATGTTATTATGTTGTGGAGAAATTCTACAATTCATAAATATAAAATATACAGGGTGACACACCTAAGTTGACTCCCTCGAATAACTTCTAAATTATACGCCTAATGAAAAATTGTTAAATACCAAAGTTGCAGGGTATCGTAACGGGACATCGTGCGGGGTGCATGTCTTTTTTATAAGTGCGTCTATAGGGCATCTGAAGGTCAACTTTTGTTCAATGGAATGCCCTATCTATTTTGCAGCCGTTCGAAAGAGCATTAATTTGTACGTAAAAAAGTATTAAACAAATGTATATATGTATGCGACCTTAAACAATTAAATTAAATTAAATTAAATTAAAAATATAATTTTACATCAGTGAAAATTTATACAATTATAAATAGGACTGTGAAAAATGAAAACTATTAAAATTTGTACATACAGTACTCTGCAATATTACAAAGTTGTCTCGAGCCAAGAAATACTTTCGATATTTTCTTGAAGTTTGTTAAGACAACATGAAACTCAAATACTTCATTCATACATCTTTTAAATTTCAAACCATTCAACATGTGCTATGTTGTTTATACGGATTATCATAGTCCGACCTCTACCGGGAACTTATGTTCATATTAGCAAAGTAACATGTGTTTTTTCGTGTTTTGGTACTTATTGTTTACATAAACTTTTAAACTTTCCAAGTGATAATAATTATTTTTTATAAGACCAAGGAATTTAAAATATTAGAATTGCGTACACTGCACAGATTATTATATGAATAATCGTTAACTTTCTTTAGAAAAAAAGACAGTGTGAAAACATCATAACCTTACATATGGTCAACAATGGTACTAATTCTTTAGTGCTTTATAATGAATTTAAATGAACTGTAAACAAAACTTAAACTGCATGCAAGAGACATTATCATAATATGCTTTTCACTTAATGATATAAATTTCACCGTAATCTTCGTTTTAATATGTAAACTATTTGAAGAAATTGCATGGTTTATAGGTTATAAACAGTTGTGTAAATTTTTGTTTTTAAATTCATCCATTAGTACAATAACGTATTATGATAATTTATATAATGCAAATAAATCGAAGATTTGTATTCTCCACTTTATACAAATTTTATACATGTACGCGAAACATATGCTGTACTATTAATCAAGTTGTGTTTTTAGTATTTAACAATGGATGGTAACCAAGTAATGTGAAGAAAAACGATAAAACTAGTTATAGATACATTCTTATAGTTAATACCAAATTGAAAGATTATTTTGTAAATTTGTCAGATGGAATTTAAGAACTTTGTTTTTATATCTTTATCTACGCAAATGTGTTTGTTTCTCAGGGGTTAGATCTGACTCTCATACCGGCATTCTTATACAGAAATGTATAACATTTCTTTGCTGTTGTATATTATACATATATTTTCACGTTTTGTACACTTTTCAGGTAATAGTAATTGACAATACATTTTTCATATTATTCGAAGAAACCACATTACTGGTCGTCTACGTCCATCCGCTCTATGAAGAAAATAGAAAGTGAAGAATACAAGTTTAATATTATATTATTAACGTGTTTAAGTTTAAAGCAATAAATGCCACTCCACATTGAGCAACGATCTCCTTATATACATTTTTCTACTTGTTTCCTTACAAAGGTGCTTAACTTTAATACTTTTCGAAAAGAACAAGACCAACGAATATCATGAAAAATTTAACAACAAAACAATTGCAAAGAATTGAAAAAAAGAAGAAAAAGATGGCTGCACTTTTGGAAATTACTAAATTAAATGATAAGGATAGAGAAGCTAAAATGCTTGCTCTTAAAAAAGCTGTAAGTATAATCTACAACCTTCTAACCATCTGATTACGAGCCACTTGTAGTCAGTTGCAAGAGTTCTGTTTGCTTCTTAGTTAACATGTCGAGCAATGCTCAGGATCTTATGTTTTGCGAACTCGTATTCCCCTTTCTTTATAAATGTCAAGTGACACTATGCTCACAAATGAGTCAATGGTTCTATAGTGGACTTGGCTCTTGATGTTTACAATGACCAACATCTGGACCAACAGTGATGATACTGTTGGTACAGTATTAATAAATATTAATAAAAAAATGATCTCAGCATTTAGAAGCAGATCAGCCGAACGATACAGACAGTAGTGAAATTTCTATGGAAGAGAGTACCAATCGTAAACGTCCCTGTGATGAAGATTTAAAAGAAACATATTTGGAGAATACTGAGAAAAAGGAAAATGTAGAAAATACAGAGGAATCAGATTCCCTTGCCAATAAGAAACCTAGGTCTGTAGACGATATATACAGATAATATCCGATGCGAGTTTTAAGAATCTATACGACTGTATTTTTTTTTCGATCCACAGATTAAGCGGAGACGAGTATTTAAAATTAAAGCAAGAATTGAGAGAACGTAAAAAGAAACTTAAAACGATACCTCGGTTTCAATTAAAAGCTGTCGGTGAAAGTGCTAGTTTAAGTGTTAATGTTAACAGTGAAGATAGAATACCTATTTTCCTTAGTGATGTACAACATTTATTATTGTATTCATTACACGGTCATCATTCGCCCTACATGCCGACAAGATGGTGTCAGCTTGAAAAATATAATAGGGTAATGTAAATGTTAAAAGTATTCAATGAAGAATAATCGATTTCTCAAGTATCATTAAGTATTGGTAAATTTTCCACAGGTGGCACATACTTTGGTTCTCGTTGTTGAAGGACTTTCTTTGTGCCATTTTATGGCTCATGAAAGTATGTTTCCGCATATAACATCAAAGTTAGAACATCGCGTAGAAGTAGTTACGCCTACGGCGTATGGAGGATCGGTAATAGAAGATCTAGCAGCTGTACCAATGACTGGAATACAAAGCGATAAACTAATTAAACGTACGTATATATCAGACCATTCTTTTTCGCCGCACCTATAATACGTGATAACATGTATTGAAAAATTATTACAGAATATGGATCATTGGAAGCTGCATTACAAAGCACGGGAGATGTAATCAAATTATTGCGCACTGTTTTTCCAGTGCAGCAAAGTGTAGCAACGAATGATGAAAATCTTACAAGAAAGACTGAACTACCTGCGTCAGATAAATTCCCGCGAACCCAATTACTTTTATCTCTATGCCAAATGATAGAAGAGAATTATCCTGCACCTTTGAAGGGTGAACTAGCGAAAAAGTTAGTAGCGTTAATAGAAGTGTGCTTGAATATATTACTGTGGTATTAACAAATATTCAATGTTTAGATATGGAAATTATATAATGACAAAGGATGTTTATTTGGAGGCTAGCGCAAAGTCTCCAATGCTTGGTTTAGATTGTGAGATGTGTAGGACAACGTCAGGGGAATTGGAATTAACAAGAATATCGCTCGTTGATGAAAAAATGAACGTAAGTTGATTATTAATTTTATTCAAGCAAGCGGCGCACGTGTACATTTGATCATATTTTTATTGCAGATTATTTACGATAGTCTAGTAAAACCTGAAAATTCTATCACGGACTACCTCACTCGATTCAGTGGTATAACGGAAGAAATGTTAGAAGGTGTAACAACTACGTTAATTGATGTCCAACAAGTATTACGAAAAATTCTCCCCTCGGATGCAATACTTGTCGGGCAAAGTTTAAATTTTGACCTTCATACATTGAAAATGATGCATCCATATATCATTGACACGTCTGTCATTTTCAATCTTAGTGGTGACAGGTGAATACGCCGTTCTCTTTCATTGTATTATACTAATTGAAAATATCGTTTAAATAAGAAATATATATAACATGATTATCTTTGACGGTAGATACCGGAAAACAAAATTGCAAACATTAGTCAGAGAATTCCTTGGCGAAAGAATACAAGAAAGCAAATCTGGACATTGTTCGACAGAAGATTCAATGGCTTCTATGAAATTGGTGCAATTAAAGTTAGCGAATAGTGTGGATTATGGAGATGCTGTATTACTTGGTCGATGCGATATGGAAATATTGAAGATGGGTGTAGAAAACCGTAAAAATGGTCATAAGCCAATGAAAACTGAACTAAGAAAGTATGCCACTTCAATTTTCAAGCATGTAACTAAAGATAAAAAAACTGCTGCCGTTGTGGGAAACGAAGAAGTTATGAACGAATATTCCAAGTACCTAACGTCTTCTATTAATATTATGGATGATGAAAATTTCAACAAAAACGATCAAGTATGTATTTTAGTTGGGTGTTCTATACATTGGAATCAATAATACCTGTTCTTAATTTTTTTTATCGCCACTTTATTTTTGTTACAGGTACGACTTGTTGTAGCGGATACCGATAAACAAGCAGTAACCCGAGCTTCTCAAATAGCGATGGAACATGCATTTACATTATGTCACGTTAGAGTACAAGAAGAAAAATTAAAAAATGACAAAATAGAGAAGACGTTTCGCACTGTAAATAAATGGGTTCATAAATTATGGCATAACATGGCAGTGAATGGTTTAGCGTGCGTTATATTTGCGGGAGAAAATAATGCAGCAAATGGTGCCTGTTTTTTAAATTTGAAAAGGGAACTACCTGAAGAGTGCGCAATACGCGCTTGAAAATAAAATAAATGTGTTATTTGTTATACTAATTTAAAAAGAAATTATTAAAGAAGTATAGTTCTAGCAATATTACGAATTGCAGATTAAAGTATGAAAGACTAAGAAACAATGTCACAAATCAGGTAATCCTCGTTTGATGATTATTTTATAGAATTGTGCAAATATTTTATTATTAATAAATTTTTATCTCTTGTAAATTTAATAGGAATGCTTATAATATCTGTGAACTCTGTTATACAAAGTACATATGTTTATGAAACGATGAAAGTCAGATTAAAGAAAATATTGACTATTATTTACTTTACTAAGATTGTTTTTAATTATTGCCTTTTGAATTATGAAAATCACATTAAAAATCATTTTTCTTTATAAAAAGAAAACGATATATTTAATTATAATATAAAATATTCGCAGATTATTTGGAAAGATGATAAAGTCGAAGTTTATGAATAAAAACATCCTCACACTTTATTTTATATTACATCTTAATTTATTGTAAAGCGAGTTTACATATGTTTATGAAACGATGAAAGTCAGATCAAAGAAAACATTATTATTTACTTTACTTAGCTTGTGTTTAAATATTGTCTTGTAAATTATGAAAATTACATTAAAGATCATTTTTATTTATAAAAAGAAAACGATATATTTAATTATAATAGAAAATATTCGCAGGTTATTTGCAAAGATAATAAAGTCGAAGTTTATGAATAAAAACATCCTTACACTTTATTTTATATTACATCTTAATTTATCGTAAAACGAGTTTGCTATAACAAAAGGAACAAACAAGCATAGCAAATACGTACGCAAGTTACATTTACACGCTGACACATTATCAGTATGCATTATTCAATAACGATGTAATTCCTACAATGAAACAACTTTATTTCCAAAAATATACATTAGTTTACACTAAATTACAGTTACGTCTAACTCAATACTTCCAATTACAATCGACTGTAAAAAAAAGCTATCATGGTTATTATTATTAAAACCGAATACTATATTTTTAGTCATTTATTATTCCAGTAATAAATGTGTTAAGGGAACTTTATAAATGCAAGCAATAATTACATTGAACATGGAATGATGTACATATGTAATGGCTTGTATTGCTTATTTACCATTTTTATACGTCTCGTACAATAAAATGAAATTACTTTCTTGTGTAATGTTTAAAATAATATTTTATAATGCTGTAAACCATATAGGGGCAAAAGTTAAATTGAAACATTTAATATGGCCTACTAAACTTATCTTTGCCTGATGCCTTTTGTTTTTCCAAATACATCATGTAAGCAGATACAGGTTGTCGCAATTTCCTGTTAATCATTCTTTGTTTAAACGAAGATACCTCGGGACGTTTTTTCTTCGTCTTTATTTTTGAAAGATCAGTTACAATGAATGTAGTAGTACTTCCAGAAGTACTTGGTAATGCCGTGAGGTCTTCCTCTCCGAATGCATTACTCTTTATTATTTTAGCATTCCTATTCTGTATCGAATGCGACGATAATGGATCTTCCAATTTCTGTATCTTTCTTCGCTTCAATGGTTTCATTGGAACATCGGAAAGACTTTCAAGAAGTTCATCTGAACATCGCTTAATACTTTTCCTACGCGGGTCCATCTTATTAGTTTTTGTTGTTTGAGTTTTGGACTCCAATTTCTTAATTTTTCCTTCGTTCTGCGTGTTATTTTCTATTCGTTCCTTTTTCTTCAGTCTTTTCATTTTATTGTAAGTTTGAGTACTATCGGTCGCCTGTTTCTGTACTTTTAACGCTTCGGACTGTCGAACTATTAGTCCCTCGGATGAATTTGATGCTTTATTAGTGAAGCCCTTTGATTTGATAGATGTGGTCGATTTTACATTACTTTCTTCGCTTTCTAACAATGCCTTCTTTCTCTTTGGCAGCTTTTCAACCAAAACATGTTCGTCCTGCGAAGTATACTCTGACAATTTCCTTTTCGTCTTAAGAATTTTCTTAACTGAAATTCCTTCGTGCTGTGACGCATTATCCTCAGATCGCAATCTCTTTTTTTTCTTAGACAATTTTTCACACGATGCTACTTCTTCATCTTGTGGAACAACGTCTTCTGATAACAACTTTTGTTTTTTCTGCTTCTTCTTAAGTAATTTATCGTTTGAAACGTTTTCACTTGGCGAAGTATCTAAAACCTTTTTCTTTTTCTCTACTATTTTACGTTCCCCATAGTTATTTTCCATATCTGATACAGTTTCAATCGCATTTTCTTTCTTGTTTTTCTTCTTTCGTTCATTATGTACTTTCTTGTCCCTATTCACTGATTTTGTTTCAATACTTATTTCGCGCAGCTCTTCCTCTGTTGATGCATCGATATTAATTGCTTTCTTCTTCTTCTTTCCTTCATTATGTACTTTCTTGTTCTTACTTACTGATTTTGTTTCAATACCTATTTCTAGTGACTCTTCTTCTGTTGGTGCATCGATATTATTTGATCTCTTTTTCTTCTTTCCTTCCTTATGTACTTTCTTGTTCTTACTTACTGATTTTGTTTCAATACCTATTTCACGTGGCTCCTCCTCTGTCGATACATCAATACTATGTGTTCCCTTTTTCTTCTTTTTCTTTTTCTTGTCCGCAGGTACTGTTCTAACATTATCATCAGCGTTAGGAACGGGAGCAATGTTTCTATTTTGCTCGATTGCACCTAAATTCTGATGTTCTTGGATATAATCTTCAAGTAATACAGTATTACCCACTTCTGCTACTGATTTTCTTCGTTTTTTACGTTTGTTTGGCTGATCATTTTCTAATAAATTATCAGCTAGTTTAAGTAATTTCTGCTTTAATGACGCATCGATTCCCTTCGTCGTTTCGGCATCTTGTTCGTTAGAGCTATCATTTTCTTCTTCAAGTTGATTGTGTTGCTCATTGCGATCCTTCATTTCCTTTAATTTCTTAAGTGAAGTACGCAATTTTAATACTGGAGCACTTTCATTAAGTTTATCTTTTTTCAGGAACTTTGTAGTAGGCGTCTCGCATTCTGGAACGAACGTTGTTTTATTTAATTCTACCACGTTAGAAGACATTGATCTCGAAAGATTTGTTTTTGTTGCTAAATCAATTAATTCTGCTGGAAGACTTTTATGCATAAAGTTTTCATTGTTCTTCATTTTATTCAATTTCTTAGAACTATATTCATCCCTCAATGTTTTATTTTGAGTTTCCTCCTTATAAGAACTATCATAATCTTTAACTTCCAACGCTTTATTGCTCAACCTTGCTTGCGTTCCTTCCAAACTTGTATTCGACATCTGCATGTTAATTTTAAATTTCTCCCGTTTAGAATTAGTTATAGGGGTACTGCACTCCATTAATCCTTTCATTTTTTTCATGTGTTTATTAGGCTTGACTTTAGAGTCATTTAATGATCGATCTATATTTTCCACAATAAAGTCACCAGAAGCACGTTTTCCTTTTGCTTCCGGCGTTTGGAAAACTGAAACGGATATATTGGATAAACTGTTTTCCTTTTCACATCTTTCAGACAGAGATACGTCTGTTTCATGCTTCTCCTTTTTCTTGTGGCTCCCAATGATTTTTTTGGATAAGTTTAGGGACAAGTCTGCAGATTTTCTTGATTTCTTTCTTTCTTTACTCGAAGTATCTACCGCTTGGTTTGCAGATCTTTCAATATCATTTTCACTCTGATCTTCTCCTTGACTTGTTTCCTTTTCTAATTCTTTATCTATCTGCATTTCGTCTTCTGTTTCCACCTCTTCATCCATTTGCATCACTTCATCTATTTCTAGTACATCTACTTCATAGTCTTCTTCGTTATCTAATTCTTCGTTTTTATTTTCTTCTTCTTCTTCATGTTCCTCTTTTTCTTCTTCATGTTCCCCTTCTTCTTCTTCATGTTCCTCTTCTTCTTCTTCGTGTTCCTCTTCTTCATCTTCATCTTCATCTTCGATCTCATGATCGCCAACTACAAAATCGTCGAGATCAGATCCGTTGTCATTTGGATCAGATGATTCCGTTTCTGATGCTCTGCATACATCTCCTGCTACATCGTCGTCGGAATACCGAGATACGCTTTTGCCATGCAGATTATACTCCCTCTCAATATCAGAGTCTATACTTTGATTAGATTCATCGCGTCCCTCACTGTCACTGTCGCTGGACCCGCCAAATAAGAATTTAGGCAGTTTCAGAGTTCTGTTCTGCGAATCATCTGAATCATCGGTATTTTTACTTTCATCCGAAACTGATCCTTTACTAGCTATTACTGAATAATTTCTGGCGAATTGCTTCTTTGTAAAGCTATCTCTCTCATCTTGAACCTTACTATTATTAAATTCGCCATCAGATTCATCTGTAGAATGTATATTCAGCCGCTGTGGCTTCTTTCTTTTCTTCATAGAACTATTTACGGATCGATTTTTCTCTGGTTCCATAGCAGGCGTGAATATAACACTATCGCTACTTGTTTCAGAATTTTCAACTTCTTTCAAACTAGATTTATTTAAAGAGCGCCGTTTCTTTGCACTTCCGCTTTCATTCGACACATCAGATCTACTCGATTTTTTCCCCGATCGATTAAGCGATTTTCGTTGTTTCGATACATCATCCAATACTGAGCTTCCATCTAACGATAAATTTACATCTTGCGCTACTTCTTCAAGTACTTCCGATAAACTTTTCTGTCTCAAAGGTTTTGACAGTGATGTTAAATGCCTATTATCTTTTTCGACAGATTCATTCTTATCTGTATTTGTTGATTCTCCCATATTTTCTGTTGTATCATCTATTTCTCTTTCTGAATCTTCTTTGCTTTTCTTCTGTTCCATGGATTTTCGATTCTTTGAATTGGAAGTATTGTGTTTGTTAATATACAAACCACATTCTTCTTCCGATACATCCATTGCCAGCGTCTCCTCTTTCCGTGCTTTTAATAAATCCTTGTTTGCCTTTAATAGAACGGTTTCAGCTGAATCATAATCAAAAGTTTCTATATCCTTGTCCGCTTTCATATTTTCTGCGGACACCCCTGTTTCCTTGTCAAGCAAAACGAAATCGCATTCACCTTCACTTTCATTTTCTAATTTCTCTGTTGACATCGAATGAACAGAACTTTTATCAGTATCAGTATTCTTCTCTTTCCATTCATTAGCTGGAATATCTTGGAACCATCTTGCCGCGTTGGAATCGGAATCATTATCGTTAACCTTCGTACTTTTTTGATCCTCCTTGGATGTTGCTTCATGAGCATCTGAATCTACATCATTTGAATCTATGTTATCGACGCGTTGTTTGTTCAACGAACTATCCAATACCGAAACTTTTATTGACTCTTCTCTTTCAGATGCTTCTTCAATAGATTCACTGGGAGTCTCTGTAACAGTGGAAGGTTTGCTACTTTTAATTATATTAGGTACAGTATCCTCGTTCAAATTAGTAAACGTAGAATCTTTTGAACACATGTGAGCACCCGATGATTCTGAGAGAGTGCATGTATTAGAACGTAAATTATTTGTTTCATCTGTGTCTAGTAAGCTGCGCGCATCTTTATGTTCCGATACAGATTGTTCAGTGTTTGCATTTAATGGCACATCTGAAGATTTTTGTGATTCAAGATCAGATAAATCAACCAATAAACCTGTTCGTACAGCATTCATTTCGTTCTTCTTTTCATCTATATCTTCCGGTTTATTTGTATCGGCATTCTCGTCTTTCGTGCGAAGTTCATCGTCTTTCAATACATTTTTACTGGTATTATTTATCTCGGATTCTTCATTTTCATCCATATCTCCTTCATTTGAAATGTCCATGCTCATGCTTGCATTTTCTTTATTACTCCCTTTTCCATTAACTGTTTTCATTAACTGATCATTTAATTGACTGCTCATTTGTGTAGAACTGCCCTCGTCTACTTTCACACCCTCCGTATACTGCACAATTTCAACACTATTGTCTTGCTTTGAATTTATGCTTAAATTTGAAGAAATTGTTTCATTTGAGGCGATGCACGAAACATTAGCTCCCGGCTCTGTTTCTATGCTTACAGATGATTCCAGTACATTATTAAAATTAACTTCATCATCTACTGATATATCCATTTTTTCAGTCGCTGAATTGTCAAAGGCATCAGTATTGTTGGTAACTTCTCTTAAAGGAATTGCATCTGAAGTTTCTGCTAATTCTTTTGAATGGCGACGCTTTGGAGTCAATTTTGTTTCGATATTAGGGGATTTGTATACTTCATTTGTTAGCTTATTCACATTCGAGCTAATCGCAAACACATGTTTTGGACTTTGCAATAATACATTGGAGGTTTTATCATCTGCACTTTTCAAGTCAACATTTCCAGTAAGATTCTCTTTATTACCATTATCTCCAAGTCTTTCTACCGATTTATTCAATAAATCTTCAGTTTTCAAACTTGTATCCTTAAATGGGTCCTCATTTTCACTCTGTAAAACTATTTGAGATTCATCACACACTGATGATCCTATTTGCTTCTTAGCGTTTGTGAACGATTTCTCACTGTTTCCCAACATGCAGTTCTCGGCATTGAATACGTTTTCATCGTCGAACGATGTATCTCTTTTAACATCTTCTAATCTATTTAACGAAACATGTTCTGGCGGACTGTCGTATGGACCCTCCACTGTTGTAAATGTAAATACAAGTTAATGTTACACAGTGTTTTTCATTAAAGATATGTTAGTGGACGTCCTTAAATATCAAAATTCTACATTAAGGGCGATTTAGTGCAAGGGGGACGTGACTGCCAATATAAATCACAGCTACGTACTTATGATGTGCAATTCGAGACTAAATAGGAAAAGAGTTATGTAAAAGGAAAAGTAAGCTTACCACAACTATCTTCATCTTTTTCATTCTCCCCTATACTGTTCTTGCTTGTACTGGCCATGTCATGTGAGTTAGATGACGATTCATCTGTCTGTTTAGATGTAGAGTGTCTTTGTGGTTCTAGAATTTCATACGTTATTGCAAAAATTGGAGTCTTCCTCAAATACGAATGTATAGTAAAAATAACATTCGACAAATAATATACCTGGCTCTTTAATTACATTAAAATCGGGTAAATTGCGATCTAACGTAACCACAGCAAGTTTCAATTTATCGTCTTTCTCCTCCACAACAGTGGCCTCCGAAGGTAATACCAAAGTTCGTCTTCTCGTCTTAACCGGTGTGGCCGTTAAATCGACGATAGATCTATCTGCAAGGTTATATCCTGTAGTGGCATCAGGCTCCACTGACGTAGCCCTTGTAGTGCGTGTAACTCTTTTCGCCGGCGACGAACTTACTTCCGAACCAGCTCTTGTAAGTCGCTTGCTGCTGTAAGCCGGAATAACATGGAATGAGCACGAAATAAAAGCACGAAAATGTTTCGACATAATTTAATCTGTACCTCCTTCGATTGACGATCCTGCTGAGAATATCGCTAGAGGTGCCAGCCCTTTTCTTTGGCGTACCAATATCCGTTTCTGTTATTTCACTAAGATCTGAGGACACCGAGTTCATCCTAGAACGTAAATTTCTATGAACCTCAGTTCCTGTATCTTTTTCCATTGCGAGCGTTCGTCGCCTCGTAACCCTTCCGGTTTGCGTATTACTCTGGTTACTCGTGTCGCTTGTAGGTGAATCAGGTGAGGATTGGTTTTGCTTGGTAGTCGCCCTAGTGCGTGCACTGCGACGTAGTGGAGAATCGACAGATACTGCTTCCGTGTAGGCACGGGTTTTCCGACCTAACAATTCGAAATAATTATGAGACCATACGACGAAGAAACGTATTTCAATTTTGTCAACTCTACATCATTCCTTCGGCGTCGATTCGGTACAAATTTGCAATAATTTCGCACTGTTAATTCGATACAAGTGCGATATTCAAGTGCCGAATCGACCGTTACATTCGGCGAACGAGTGAACCGCGTGCGCGTACAAAACCCAAAAAATGAAGAATACAAACCGAGCTTCACATCTATCTCCTCGTCGGAATCTCTTGCGGGCCGTGGCATTTTTCCTCTCACTTACACGATGTATTTACAATTATCTGTATAAAAATAAAACAATGCTTAATAAACCGCTACGCAATAACACGTGTTATCATCTGAATTCAAACTAACGAACTACAGTATATACTTAGTTGATCAACATATAGCGCGCGGAACATCCGTTCGCGCAAAACGAGTTCGGAGACACCAAACGATGAAATTGTGTACTAATTCGATATTTTCGAATGTATTTTCATAGTTTAAAGTTTAAGCGAACAACTTACGTTCATACTGATTTTTGGCGAACCTATGATCCTTGCAATTTCGTCATTAAGGAAATGAGTGCGACGAATGTGATTAACACGTAGATCGAATTATGATCGCTTGAAAAATAGTACTTCACCGAAACGCAATTTCAAAATAAACGCAGCCACGCCGGATACTTAAGTCAACTGAAAATCTAATAAAATAATGGGTTGCTTGAAACTAATATTAGTAAGTAATAATATATAATTGAGTGTAATCTTATATAACCATTTAAAATAATTAGTTATATTAAAGAGTTAATATGTGCAATGTATACAAAAGTGTATTTTTAAATCCCATGTCATTAAGCCCGGCTAGCTCAGTCGGTAGAGCATGAGACTCTTAATCTCAGGGTCGTGGGTTCGAGCCCCACGTTGGGCGATTTTTTTTTTATTCTATTATTCAAATAATTGTTGATATTCTCTTATTTCTAAATACTATTATTTAAAATATCAATTTACCATTTATTTTGTAGTTGAATGAGTTTATGTACAGTATTGGGCAATATTTTAATAATAAGTTATATGTTATTTGGATATTCAAAGAAAAAGCAAAAATAACTAATTATCATTTGGTCATGTCTAAATAAATTATTTAAAATAATAAAGTTAATTGCTATTTACAAATACAATCTCAAATATTATTTGTTAATTATTATTGATTATTTATAGTCATTAAACAAATTTTCGTTCCAACTGTCCTCGGCAACAATATTACTATTAACCTATCGTCTATTGTGCATTATTTGAGAAGCTTTAGTTTGTTTACGACGGACAAGTTAAACCGACCTCCAACTCGCGACAGTTTATAGTTTAAAGGCAAATATGAACTACGAACTGTCTATTGGAAAAGAAAAGTAATACGAAAAATAGTTATATTTATGTAAATATTATAAAGATAGGTATTAACGTTCAAAAATTATTTATTTGTTTTTCGCATAAATCCAAATAAGAAATAATAAATAGATCCCATTTGGCATTATTTAAATCACTTTCATTTGAATAAAAAGTTTGGTTGTTATTTGCAATTACAATCACACGTTTATTTACTACTTATTATTTAAATAAAAATTTGCCCAACATGTATATATATGCATTGTTAAACGCATAGCTTCTTCTCATAATTCGAGAAATTAATACAAACCTTTTCACCGATTACTTTTCTCTTTTAATCAAACTACAATTTAATACCGTAGACGGAAATCTTGTAACTCTTGTAAATTTTGTAAATTCTTGTAAATGGAAACGAACAGTCTCAATCGCGCAAAGTTACGAAGGGCATGGTTGTAAAACAAAAAAAAAAGGAACACGATTCTAGTCGAATTTATTTGGGTCTTGTAATATATTAGTTGTTCACGCGTGATCGATCACTACTGATAATACGTGGAACGAAAAAGTGTGTTGCCGTGAAGTGTGTTGATTGCGGGAAAGTCGGATATACCTATAAGAAAGGACAAGAAAAAGACACAATACTTAAGGACTCAATGACTCACGCAGTTTATCTTTTTTCAACAAATTACGCGCGATATCAACCTCGAATTGTTTGCTGTGATAAGGACACGTTTTGTAAAAGGGGCACCGTTTCATTTCAGACTCCATTGTGAAAATAAAATCAGTTCTGGACCTGGACATTATTGAACAATATTCCTTAGGTATTTAAATAAAAATAAGCAAATTCTTTTAACGTTATTTAAATGCCTTCATTATTTCATTTGGAGCCGAAACGTTTGATGTTTGATTTTTATTCAGGAAAATATACATTTTTTTTGTTACACGACGCATATAATGTATTTCTGCTCTCAAATCACAAGCTACACAATAATGTATATACATATGTACATACCTTGTCGACAGTGGACTCTTACCACAAATGTTTATGTTTTCATGTTTAACTCGGCTCCTCTTCGATCTTCCTAACTTTATCTGTATTATTTATATTGTTACTACGTCATTAGATCGCTCGATAGCAATTTACATATTTATTATAATAACATTTTGGACTTTGTTTTCACGCCACTTCATTTCGAATCAATTTATTCGTTCTTTCTTTTCATTAGCACAATTATTTGTTGCCTTTAATTGCTATTCTTATTTTCGATTTGATTGTGAAGTTTCGGGTGTAGAATTCCTATGAAAATTTGATAAAAATGTGAGAAGGACATATTTCGTTTGTAATTGTACCTGAATAATACTATTTCTGTGGGTCAGATTGTGAATTAAGTATTCAGTTTGAACACTAAAAGTGGAACCTGAGTATGCGGAATATTGAAAGATGGAGGTCACAGGTAAATCAACAATTGTATATGCATGAGATTAATTAAATTGGTGAATTAGTCTGTAGTGCACGAAATTTCATTAATAAAATGCTTTATTTTAACAAATTTCGCAGTATTTCTACAGTAATCTAAGATTTTTGAATTAAATACTTTCAATAGTCGTCTAATGTAAAACGAACTATGTATAAATAAAAGCACTCGACATGGTCGATGCTAATTCACTTTTCAGGCTTGAATCATTTTATTCCAATACGTTATACTCTTAGAATAAGTATACGAATAACAATTAATTATTACAAGAGATAACAAGTGTCAGAGATAAAAGACAGGCTATTGGAACGGTACACATAGGAAGAAAGTATTATTCCCTACAGATAATAAAGATCGTAATTAATAATATTATCGATGTAACACTTGTTTACGAACAAGATAATTGATAAAAAGATTGATCTATACCTTATGTTAACGATCGCGAAATCTCCATGTCTGACCATTCTGAATGTTAAACTACTTAGGAAGGGTAAAGTGAACTCTTTATCGACAAATGGAAATAATCTCTCGTTGCAATACACCGAGCTTTTAAACCTCAGGCTCCTGTTGCAAAATATCAGGAGTCGAAATCATCGGATCTTGTTGCAAAATATTACGATTTGCAAGCGGAAGTTCGTGTCGCGAGATATTAACGGTTTGAGGGCGAGTGAATTTTCTCGGATATATGCGAAAAATCGGGAGTTAAATGTGTATTTTTGCTGCATGGCAAAATAATAGAAACTTTCATTTATTAACATAACATGAACGTTGACATAAACGTCAATTTACATTTAAGTATATACTGTATAATAAGTAGTTTTTTACCAGCAAAATATTTCGTATTCTCATACTTATTGCAGGAGTCTTTTTGGGACAAAGCAAGAGTACTCCCGTACTCAAACGGTTAAAATTAAAAATAGCACGTTTTTCATACAAAATATAACACAATTAAAGAAATGTTAAGCAAATTCATCTTTTTCAGAAAATGATTAGCTACTTCTTGAGATGTATCTCAAACATTTTCTTGCGGAAAAATGTTTGGTAGGGTAATTTGTTGCTGTCGACTTGTTGCTTCATTAGTCTTTCGTTGCAAGTCCTTAACTTTCTTTTTTAAGATTTGTTTCAAAACTCGTAATGTTTTATATGTACATACATATATGGATATGTAAGAAATAAAACTTGAAGGTAAAATATATTTTACTTATCTTATAACGAATAGAGGAATGAAAACAGTTATTTATAGTACTCCAGAACAATAATTTTTTATTAAGATCAATTACGATTTTATTATAACGTAAAACTTCGGGTAATACAAATTTACTTTTCTTGTATAGGTAGCATTATTGATCGCGTGAACTTATTTGGCACGCGGAACAAGCATTTGCTTTCTATATAAATAATGTATACTTGTATCTCATGGAAAGAGACATTCTAGCATCCATTAAACATGACAGTAGTGTTACAAAAAAAGGAAAGCATAATATAAACGGAAAAATACTATGCAACATATTTTTGAATGGTATATATTAACATCAGCACAAATTTTATAATTTTACGCGAATTATCATCCAAACTGAAGTATTATCTATGTACAGACTTTTCCAAACCCGGTAAATATAATTTAGTTTAAATTCGTATCATTATAAATATGCATATTCTTTTTTCATGCAGTAATATTGTCAAGTATAAATACTTTACATCCATATTCCTTATCCGTGTTCGAACATTCAGTCTAAAGAAACGTTTCGATTCTTCCAATTCACATTCTTTTTTCATTTTCGAATCTACCACCAAATATTCGAGTTCTTTTATATTCTCTTACTTCAGCGTACAAAATATTCGAAGTGGCTGCTCATCCCTTTCATTCTTTTATTTCATCCAAGATGCACACGTACATACACACATATACTTTTTCACCTCCCCGTTGTTATACACACGTAATGTCGAATTGAGGTCGAAGGTTCGGAGGGGAACCCTTCGTTCTGCTGACCTATTTTTGCTTCTAGTTACGGTGCTACCACTATCGACCCTGGACAACTTCTAAACTTGGGATCTTGTAACTTGACCTAATTCGGTTCTGCCCTACGCGTGTCCTTGGATCGATACACGGTTCATATCTTTTTAAGCACTCTCCAGGAGCAGCAACTTTTTTTTATAAGGCTATTGGTATCGCCCAGGACAAGATGACAATATATAGCGAGAAAATATTAAACAATCCTGTGCAATTACTGTAACTAATTTTCTGACATTTGTTAAATTTAAACTTTTCTTTGAAGTATTAAATTTGAATTTAATTCTATCCTTACTGCTTTATTTGATACCCAAAACATAGTTTCTTTTTTCTTTCAAACCGGATAAATCGTCAGAGATTTCATGAATTCTTAATGGAAAGTCAGGTACAATAAATCGATAACATTTCTTTTATTTATTTATTAAATGAAATAGTTCGACTATTGGGTTTGCGACCCTGTAAGAGGAAATTGTGGTAGTTGCGCAACAGCACGTGCTGCGGAACGTGTCACTATGGTGACACGCAAGATAGGGGTTGTTGCTGAATGGAGGGGTGCTTTCGGTGTCCTTCAAACAGTGGGGTATTTAATTTCGTTTAGGATCAAGGACACGAAGGAGCTCACTTTCTTGCCGAAGAAATCAATAAAAAAGAAAGTAGTCAGAACAAACAGTGTATCGTTTCCGCATAAAAATTTGGATGAATAAATAAATATCATTTTAATTCTGAACGTAATTCTCACTGTCTGCAGATTATTGTTGTAAATAGTTATGCATTTGGCATAAAGAGGAGAATTTGCATAGCCGGTGATGTTCAGTGTTAAGTTCTATGGGAAATGATTAGGTACTTCAACTACGCATTGCACAGAATGAATCATCTGGAGATCCGAGAAGTTATTCGACTTTATCAATTCCTTCGCACGAAACTATCTGCACCCCGACTTCCGTCTCTTCTTTCACATTCATTATTCACTGATCATACGTAGTACTGATAAAAAAATAACTTGGCTAAAGTAATGAAGAAATTTACAGAAATTATTTAAAGCTAAAAGGGAAAAAGAGATTTTGGAATGAACGAAATGTTTATTTCACGCGTTAGTAATCTCCAATATCAAAATTTATCTTCGTACTTGAACAAACGTTAAATAGTTTATTACGTGGAGACAAAATTTGTATGTGGAATAGAAGAAACACATTGGTTGCAATCGAATTTCGCAACTGCAAAGTTCTTTAGCAAGCTATTTACAAAATCTTGAGGACATTCGCAAAATGTATTTATGTCTTGTTCAAAAATTCTCTATCAAGTATGATGTCTGAAAATAATATTCATAATTTGTTGTTACGAATTAATGAAATTTGAATCATAATGCCTGGGAATGAAATTACTATTCGGCTCCATCACAAGTACCGCTTGTATTTTTATTCAGCTTGTTCCATGATCCTGAATCGT
The DNA here is from genome assembly GCA_907165295.1 of Nomada fabriciana. Lineage (NCBI taxonomy): Eukaryota > Metazoa > Arthropoda > Insecta > Hymenoptera > Apidae > Nomada > Nomada fabriciana. The sequence goes on from OU015694.1 coordinate 15,184,780, forward strand.
GATATTTCATAACAAATAATCGCACTAATATTAATGCTACGGTGTGAAATGTCTGCATTCGCATGGGTTAACGACACTGGACTACTGCTTGAAATAAATATTCATAAACATAACCGAATGGAATCGTTCAATTTGTTATAATTGCCCTCCCGATAGAAATAAAAACGCATTAAAAATGTATGATTACGAAATCGGTTTCTCGTAAAATTATTCAAAGGAACCATCGCCGTTAACATACACCAGGCACTTATGATGCGGCGAAATGCGTAATAGCTATTGACACTTATTTTCACGATAAGCGTTCCAACGTTCCATTAACAAAAGTGCATTGACTCTAATCGTAGGTGCGTTAGCGCAAGGTTGAAGGCCAACCACTTGCGAAGCCTATTCAACGCAAATTTCTGCTCCATTTTTGGCGAAACAATTGATTTATACCGAGAGGGAAAATCTAATTGTCAATCTATCGTTCGTCCATTGAAAGCAGCTCGCTGCGTAACGATTTTACGAGTACGTGTTGTTTAGAGAAACAAAAAAAATTGTTATATTATTACACGGGTCAGTCGGAAACGAACTACAAGAATTCTATTTCTATGAGCTGTACAAGTTCGTGACGTCGCTGGCATTTATCTAGGTCATTGACACGACGAAAGTGAAACTGAGAATTTATTCCGTTTTCGAGTCCCCTTATTAATTAATATTAATTAAAGTTCATGTTTGTGTTCGAAATGAAATGTCATGGAAACCGAACGATGATTACGACTTCACGCGGCGAAGATCCGGGGTACCATATTTGGTTTCATTTTTTGAAATCTGCTTGTGATATTTATTATTTGAAAAGAAATATTTTTTTAAGCTGGTATGAATTTTTTTCTCATTTTTGGATCTAATAATTATTTATGAATTGTGCGTAATCTGTTCTGAGCCCTCAGAAAGAACGAAATTCCTTTGTTGTTGAACGTTTCAAGGTGTTGAGTTTTGTCTTTCGTTATTTTCTTGCACGAGAATTGAGTTTGGGCAATGGGCCAATAAAGTATTCGAGTTTGTAATGCACGCTATGCCCAATCAGTTTCTATTATCACGTAATCCAATATACAATCGGAAATACTGAATGCAGTGTTTCAACATTTGAACAATACAGAACCAGATTATTTTCGATTTACAACAGTCATTACTTTTCATTCGCGAAATATGTGACATTTTAGTAAACCCATTTTTCTTGTGCTTGATCTTCAAACATCTTTCACGCAGGGAAACGTAAAATTATTTAACAACTTAAAAATGTACGATTGCTGCTATTCAAAAAATAAATTTAGTTTATAATGAATATTATAATGAATATTGAATAAAAATATGTTTAATTTATAATTAATAAAAAACTGTATAAAATAAGGAAGAAAATAAAAACCAATATTTTATTACACCTATAAAATTATACGAACTCTCGTTCTGTTCGTCTCTAAATAAAACCAATCTATTGAGTTGCCAAATGAATCGCAAAGAGTACTGCAGACTTCGCATTCAATAAGACGTCACGGTCATAGAAACATCCTAAAAATCATAAAAAAAAGAAAGTGACAAAAAATCACAATGCGAAATATTTTACCCCCGAGAACGCCTTGCCCTTCAAACATCAAATCTTGATGAAAACCCTTTTAGAATTGTTTCAACGTATTATTCGCTTCTTGCAAAATAACATTTTCCCAAATAATAACAACGAACTGGGTATAAAAATAATCCAGCAATTTTTGCCCCTTTCTTTTTTCCCTCGCGTTTCTTTTTTCGCGTATCTACCCACAGAGTCGAGGGCGTCTGCGCGTCGCGACGCATGCTATGTATAGCCAATGATACGCCTGGTGGCTGGGCCATCGGTTCCTTCGTGCGAATTATATGTTCATTGCAGGCCCGGTCATCGGCCAAGAAGCACGGTATAATGTTTGCACCACGAAGATCATCCTTGCGACACGGAACAACATTTTCCAAGAGAAGCAACCGTCAGTGCACGCACCTTATCTGACTCGACGTGCCCCGTGTCGGCGAACGGCTGCCACCAGAGAACGAACCCCTGCTGTTCGCGACGAGTGATCGAAGTTACGTCGTCGAATTCATCATTCGAATAATTCATCGAATACGGCAGGAACAAATGAATAATAGATAAATTAAGCGGTAACAACGTTCGTTAGTTAGTTCGAATTTGTATAGAGTCTGTGGTGCTTGAAATAATTCATTGAAAATACACGTGCAACGCGGAATTTCGAACCGGTGATTATTATCGTGAAACAATTTGTGCTGCATGATTCTCGCGTGTGCCTGTAGGAAAGAGCATTATTTCCCAGCGGAGTTTCCAACGATAATGGCGAGGACGTATCGCAGTTGCTGTTGAAACAAGAAGGTAATTGGCGGTGGATTGTGCTCAATATTGTCAACTTTTACCTGGCGACAGGTTTACATGGGGACATCATTTTTGTTACTTTTCGAGGAAACTTTCTTCGCGGGTGTACCACGTTCATACAGTAGGGGTGTGAATGAATTCTACGAAAGTTCGATGCGTCACTGGTTACTGTAGGAATTTGGTGTCCCATATAGTGAGTATAGTGCTCGGTGTGATTTGTAGGATTTTCAAAGAAACGTTTTTATGTGCCCTTTTGAATCTCACGTGATCGGCAGATAATCGAATTTACTTTAGACAAGTTTAACGCAGAGTTCGAGGAATCTTGTTGCAACGTGCTTGCGGAAGCCGAAATCCATGGTACAACCTTAGGTAGGCGATCGAGATAAGGCTGTACATAAAATGGCAAAAAAATAGATTTGGAAGTTTGGTATTTACTTTTGCGTCCGGCTAGGCAAATGTAGAAAAATGCTTTACGATCAAAGATAAGATAGTTTTCTTGAAAATCGTGTATGACGAGATACGGTAATTGGGAATGGCAGTATGTATGGATACATTAAACGAATGGCTATTATATGTATAAAGTATTAAGACGATATAGGAAGTTCAATTTGTTTCTGTAGCTTTTAGAAACTCCATATTAATTGCGGGAGTAAATCCTGTTTTTATAAGAACCTTGCGGAAATTAAATTTGAATTTGGTCGGTAATGTTATAGGGAATTCAAGGAAACGTTCGATCTTCAATTATCAAATTATCCATAAACACTCATTTTTCATTTTTATTAATAAATAAAAATAGGCGTCTCTAAAATTAATACTCCTTCCTGTTATTAATTTAATCTCGTTAAACACCACTGATTGTTTGAATTACAACAAACTTGTCAGTGAAGAAAGGAACGAAAGCCTACACGCTGCATGTAATTAAATATATATAAACTAATTTTTCGGGCTCGACTAAAAAGTTTAAAGCAAGCGGGTATTTTTAAAACCGTTTGAATGGTGAATTTCTGTCTGCGCGGATTGTGAACTCCGTAGCTAAAAGAAGCCGGTCGAGAGTGTAAACATTTGATTTCCACAGGATTATCTTTGCCTCACGAGTAGCAACCGCGGAAGCACCGATTGTTTAATCGTCGATAATTATCTTCCCGACCATTTTAATCGCGTCCGCGCTATGTATTTTCTTTTCGGCTAGACGCCATCTCTGGAGATTACCACAGCAAATTGCTGCGCCTCTCGGCGTTTACCTTCTGTATTGTGTGTAAGTTGTAACGCTCTGTGGTTAAACAACTGCTTTGTCAGGCGGTTTGTAGCTATAAATTTAAGAACGAGCCGCTGGCATGGGCAAACAAACGCCGTAAAATTCGATGGTGGACGAAGTTCACTCGTTTGGTCGAGTTTGTATTTCAAAGTACTTTTTAGACGAAGCAGAAGTTATTAGCAAGTAAATGCTATTAATGTATTAGAATGTAAATGTGCAGAGTCAGTGGGACGTAAAATAATTAATTAGTAGTGAGAGATTTTGGTGGTTAAACAAATCTGCAGCTACCAAATTCGTTGTAGGGTTATAAACTTTTATTAAAAATTTCAACTTACTTAGTAGATTAGTTAGATTTTTCAACGATGTAGGAGCAACATTAAACTCTGATGGAAGTTAAAACAGGAGAAGTTTGCTTTGATCGAAGATTAGGCAATACAATTGAGGGACAATAGTTTGATACCTTTTCTAATGTAAACATGATAGTTCTGATATAGTTTAAAAAAGTGGAAAGTTCATTATTAAATATTCGAATCGCATTGAAATTAATTTTATAGGCAATTCGTATTTGCAAAACAAACTCACATTGGCAAATAGGATTTTAATATATTTTAAGCAGCAATTAAAACATGTTCCTTTCCTGTTAATATTGTTAGCATTTTTTAAACAATTCTTTCGAAATTATTTTATGGATGACATCACGAATACGCGAAATTGGTGACGTAAAAAGAAACCAGATATACCGAATGCAAATACCTGGAATCATGGAAATAATCGATACGTGTTTTCAAATACCGAGGAAATTGTATGGATGTACAGTGGCTTCTTGTGTCTAAAATTCCACTCGTGGTATCACTGTAGAAAAATGAAACTCTTTGTGCGTTGAAAACGTACATAATACATACATATATTACTGACATATATAGGTATGTAAAACATTGAGCCTCGACGTGCAAATTACACGAATGGACAATTTTTCAATCGAATTAATGCCTTCCATTTTAAGAAATGTGATTCATATGACTGACTACAAAATTCTAAACTCTAAAACCATTCTATTTTGCATGACCCTAAGTCCTGCAAACTACCACGCACGCACGATTTTTTCATTCTGGCGATAAAAATATGCCCAACCACGGCAATTGATAGCGTATGGGGGAAGTATATCTTATACGGTCCCCCACGCTGATAATACAATTACGGGGCATAATTTTTGTGGTCCTCCGTCTGATCACGGCAAGCCCATACTACTTAACGCAATCAATGGTTTCCCTATTCATTCTAGTTCGTTGGGAAAACAGGAAGATTGCGTATGCCAAGCAGAAACTGGACGATTTTCTTTTTCCTGGTGTTTTGATAGAGTACACGTCAATCAAATACCTAGTGTAAAAACAGAATTATCAAAACAGAAATCCACTATAAGTACCTGATATGTAAATTCCATTTTCAAGTAATCAACAATTCATTCCTTTGTTTCGTAATTTAAAAAGAAAAATGTGTGACGAATGTTAATACTAATATCATTGTAATAAAACGTTGGGCAGTTAATTTTGCCGTTACCCACTACAATTCGTGCATTTGAAAAAATCTATATCTATCCTTGATCGCGATGAAATTCGTTTTATGGAAAACATTATGAGGGGGCAATGCAATGTGATAAAATCGTTACTGTTCAGTATCAGCTGCGGATTTTGCGCACCGGAGTTCTCGCCCTCTTTACCTCCTCCTCAGACTGAGGGTGAGGAACTGGCAGGGAATGTGGATATCCGCGCCAAACTGTATACCAAGCAGGGAGTATTGATCACGTCACGGTAGTAGCCGTGAACTTTAAAGGGGTTACCAACGAGATTTTAAATGAAAATTCAATTTCTCTTTGGTTCTCGTTTGTTTAGAAAATGTTATACCTTGGAGTGACTCGATGCTACACGAACAGAGCTTACGTGAAAATATTAATTGCAGTCAAAATGGAAGAGCCAACATTTATTTTACAGCTCACGGGTTGAAGTAAACAGATGAACACGATTCACAAGGAAAGTTCGGCAATTCGAAAATTCGGAAAGATTAGAAACTAATTTTATGAAAGTTCGTAAGAAAAAATATATTTTTGTTAAGTTCCTCACATTCGTATTATAGGCCACAAAGAGTCATTCAACTTTTAATCCAGCTTTTTTCCAGCTTTACCAATCTATTGAGTTGCCAAATGAATCGCAAAGAGTACTGCATACTTCGCATTCAATAAGACGTCACGGTCATACAAATGTTATCCATTCAACATCCTAAAAATCATAAAAAAAAAGAAAGTGACAAAAAATCAGAATGCGAAATATTTTCCAGCTTTAATCCAGTTTCTTAATTATTCACGATGATATGAAAAGTCAAGATTTCTTCGAAGGGTGTTTCCACGCCCCGGACCGTTTTTAGCAGAAAGCAACATTTGTTCCGTTTTTGGCAGAATATCAACTACGTTTGTGCAAAGTCTCAAAATATTCTGAATTTTCGAGTTGCCGAACGTCCCTTGTCAGTGGCTACTCCGCCCTGTTTCCCATTTCTCTGTTAATTTATTTTCAACAACGTCAAGGACGCCCTCCAATAGGAAATTCCTATAGCCGTTAATCAGATTTACTCCGCGCGAAACAGGCACTGTATCGCTGTAAAACGATTACAAAAATCGAACAAATAAATCGTTCCTTCGAATTTCGTACAACAATGAATGAAATAAAATCGTGTGGTAAAAAACAAGCGAACGAGTGCTCCGATTACACTCGTACACCATCGATCGAGCTGCTCTTTCCCCGAAGCGAAACAACTTAAACGTGTGCGATTCGACAAGCGTGGACGGAAATAATGGAAACGATCGCGTTTCTTCGCGACTTGTACGCTTTACAGGTAATGGCGTGCGATTACCGCTCGCGTGGTGTACGCGAAAAGTCGTGCGCGATCCGCCTGGAAGAGCTTCGCGTAAGTCGACACGCACGTTTACAAACGGGGAGTATTTTCTCACCTCATCACGCGCGAACTCGTCCCATGACTCAGATTGCGAAAATGTTAGAGGCGAGTCAGCCAACGCGTGGCCAGACTACAATCGATGGGAAGACTCAAACAGTCTGCTTAGATACGATTACATCGATCGCGTTAAATACATTTGCGTGCGGTACATTTCGGCCTGGGTGCCTTGTTTTCTTGTTTGGTGTGCAGCTTTCTCGATGTACCGGTGTTTTGCAGTGCCTGGTGCTGTCTCGCAATTGTACTGTACTTGTCCGATTCTGTGTATGAAGATTTTATGCCTGAGGAGTACAATTGGTCGGGGAAATGGTCTGCCACCTTACGCAATTGAGTTAGTCGTTTGATGTTCGTTTATTGTCCGAACATTTGATAAAATATAGTATATTTTGTATTATTTTCTTTATTGGAAATGGTGTGTTAAATGAAATAACTATTATATTTTCGAAAGACGTTTATTCCGAAGAGCTCTGAAGGAATGTCCTTTCTCTATGAAATACTCTTAAGAAGTGAACGCAAAACAACCAGAAGAACTGGGGTCCACTTATACCTACGAATCCGCATTGTCTCATTTTACAACCTAGGCCCTTTTGACTCTCCAAGTCCAGGCACATCTGGTTTTCTTATTATCTATGTTAGGAAGACACTTAAAAGAACGTTGAGACAATTTTGCTGCAGCATGATATATTATATTTACTATCCCTAACAAGTATCCAACATTCTTTTTTACTGGCTCAGGCTGGATCAAAAGTCTCGACGTTTGCGTAAATGGTACTTTAAAATTGATCTGCTAAGAAGTTAATAGAATGTGATTGATAGAGATTATGAAGTGCATTTAAAAGAGGAGAAAGAAAATTTTAGCAAATTATGAATATTTCCAATCCATTCACGACTTTTGCACCTTTGTGTAAAATCCACGGAATACCAAACGATACCGAATACGTTTATAACCATTTTTTAGACATTAGATTGCTGTTTATGGAACGATTGATCTTGTATGGTTGCACACAACTTTTGATTTAATTAAATGCCAGATGTTGATCTAGCTAAAAAAGAGATGATGAAAGGGTCGGAAATGGTTTTAAGTTTTAAGTTGTAAAAATGCGTGTGTTACCGACAGGAATGGGGGAATACGTAATGAATTGAAATTAAATACGCAGAAAAGGTTCCTTCGAAATATTAATAGTTACTACTTCGGAGTAAAGTATTATAGTTAGTAAACGACTAATTGTTCGGGGATTTGGCAAATACTCGCTGATGATGTGAACCTTGAAACGTTCAAGTTTTCGAAAGTTATATTTGTTATCTGAAAATTATTGGAGTAATCACAAGAAATAGATAAGTAAGAAAAATAACAAGCAAAAATGATGTACCCAAGTTTGTAATAAGTATAACTGTAAACTTTATCTTTTATATTGTAGAGCTTTAAATTATTTATTTTACTCCATACTTTTCACTTTTTACTCTAAAGTGTTTATTTTTAACGATTGTTAATAATTGTCATCTGTTTCGCCGTCTTCTTAAAACTATTTGTTGAATACACTAGCTTGTGCCATTCTATTGACATTCATTTAACGGAGAATGATTTTGATTTATGCAAACGTGCAATGTGATTTTGTGCGATCTTGTTGTTTCTTAAATCGACATGCTGTATCTTCATCGGTATATTAGGGAAGTCCTCACAGATAGCTAGCCGTGAAAATGTTTCAGAAACATTGTAACTTTCCTCTAAAGATTATGCAAGTCGTAATAGACTATGGATACACTTTTATTTACCGAAGAATTGTATGGAGGAAGTTGTATGACTAACAGGCCTCTCAAATACGAGTAACAACTATTTCATACGTGTTTCAGATTTCTACAACTTAACATGATTCAAAGTATCCATTCAACAAGTCCCAATTTCGTTCTTTCTCCTTAACACCGCCTATAATTTCTATCTCCACTGTGCATATTAAAAACACATTTTCGGATACCAAAAATTGTCCACCGATACAAACTGCAAAAAGATTACTGTAAGATCAAATAAGCATAATAAATATTACTTCAATCATCAACATTGCCAAAATAAATCATAATGCCGTAATATTCACCTAGTCTCGCGCCAAATACCTTTTAAGCATCTGAAGCATCTATTAATATCTATTTTCCACTTTACAATCAGTCACGCATTGCGGAAGTTATCCGTTCGCCGTACGACGTTCTATATTCGTATTGGCGAAATAAGATATTTTAAACGAATTGCATATTAATATCAAGGCCGTTTTAAATGTCTCGTAGTCGTCGGAACAGTTGTGTAATCCAACTCTTTACCATCTCGTACGTAACACGATTTTATTCGATATCGAGCAACGATTACGAGGTAACTGTGATGCGAGCTCGTGCTTAATGTGACGATTTAATTTGCCGGGGTTCGTTGCCACATAATAAATTCAGCGACGCGTCGCCGTTTTGCACGTCGATGCGAATATATTGCTCTCAGCACGTTTACAACATTGATACACTGCAAATCGTTATATCCTTGGCATCATTGAAATTTCATAGTAATGTCAACTGAGGGTATCATGTGTATTAACGTGAAAACAACGACGCTCATTAGGGATAATGTCAATTTGATAGCGTTACAAAAGTTGCTTTCAATGCAAGCAAAAACTGTTTGATATGTCGGGGATGACATGATGATGATTGTTATTTTTCGTGTAGTCTATTTAGGAAACATAGAAATACTGTTCCAGGAATTTGAGAACTTGCAAGGGTGTGAATTTGCTTGCAGTCATCTTTCCTGGATTTGAGGGAGCAAAGTGCAGCTCTTTGGAAAGTAATGATAAAATGATATTATAATATTCAAAATTAAAATTATATAATAAAATTATCATTATCCTTCAACCTGTGCAGGTTGACAGTAATTTATTTGATATCAAGGTTCTGAAATAACGCTCTTTTAAAAAATTGAAATACATTAATTTCAACTGTCGATCGATGCCTTGCAAGTGTGCGCAAGTACTTGTAATCATTAAATGTATTATACCGCTATTTGATGATCTACATTTTTCATAGAAGAAGCTGCAGAAAATTTGCTGCCCATTTTTAATCATACGATTGCTAGATTTTCGTTTTGGAAGTAGAAATCAAGATCACGACTATTACTCCAATTTTTTACTATTTTATCTTCTTCAAAATGTTACTTCTTCCATTTATTACGAGTATACAATGGTACACAATATATGTGTAACATAATTTACTGTCGTCAATTTCGTCGAAAAAGGGGCAAAGTTTTAGAATTTCTTTTTCAGAAATATTCACGTGCTTACTTTAAACTCCAAAAAATACTCCGACCTCCACTATAATAGCCGAAACAGACAAAATGATAAACTTGAAGCTTTTAAAAATTGGTAACTACGATATCCATTATCGTTCACGCTAAATTGCAACCGAATAAAACTAAAAGGAAAAGTACATATAAACGCAATCACCTTGAATTAGTAGCGGATCTTTCCACAAACTAATCAATTCGATCGCTCGCTTCCACAGGTATCCAACGACAAAAAGCCTAACGCAAAACGTCGGGCGCGAAACAATTGCCGCAAAATCAAATTGCATGGTGCGTCTAAAATTTCCATCGGTCCAAAATACGCCGAACAATTTCTTCATTTTCAAGAAACCGTAACACACGTCCTTCGCCAATTTCTCTTCGAATCTCGGCCTCTTCCATTTTCTGTCTCTCTTCTTCATTTGTCCACCCTTTTTTTCCGCCCCCCTTCCGCTTCTCTTTTTCCGAGTACCGCGTCGCGACCTCTCCCAGGATTCTCGTTAATATCCTATCGTTTTTTGACGTTTGAACTTGGGAGGGAAAAAAAGGTCGACCGACCTCCGAGGTTTATTCCATTCCTGCCTTGTTCAACTGTACAACGTCACAAGCATGCACGCGTGTGCGTGTACAAATGATTAATCACGTGATCCCTTGTACATAGGATGCTGGCGGTCGCTTTTGAGACCACAAAAGCGCATCGACTTACTGCCGCCCGGTTCATTCTTCGAGTGTCTCTCGCGCGACACGTGTTTTATAGAGGCGCCGTGTGACAGTGTCGGTGGTGTTATCCTGCGAATCGTGTTCTTGCGGATAACGACGAAGTTCGGAGTGCTTGGGCATTTTCACGGCACGGAGAAAGAAACCGGGGAAAACGGGTCGCCGTTGCGTGAAATAGCGGGGGAAATTGTTATTAAGGGAAACTGCCACCGTGCGTTGTGCTACGGTAATCTTTGGTCGCTTGTAGAAACAATAATGATAGTATATTGTCACGTATGCCATTCCCTTTGTATTCGGTATTAATTATTATTGAATATTATAATTGATATTATATTAATTTTTATTGGGCGTAGTAATTAATATTATGTTGATTAATTATTCAGTAATGTATTATAGTGAGTCAAATATTAATTATTGGACCGCTGAACGTTGGCGAAATTTTCATTGAATATTCATTGGGTTGGATAAAAGTAATTGGAAAATTAGCAATTAGGGGTCGAGTGCGAATCATTAGACTTAATAACAATTTGTCTGCCAACGCAAAGGAATATGTGTGTCCGTTTTGATTAAACCAGTCAAGTTTCTGGCTACAACTGAATCGTTACCTTGTGGACTGGCTAGGGGTTGGTGATTTTGTTCAATCGCAACATACCTTTTCGTTAGGATGAAATTCAAATACGTGCAAAGAATTGTTAATGATATCTGAACTGTTTTCGTGTTGTGACTTGATGACATCGGAACTGCTCGATTGTTTCACGTGCGGCGTGTTGTGGCTTGCCAGCGAATGGATCGTTTCCCTCGTGATTGCGTTCTACAAGAATCGCATGGAAAGAATCAAAGCTGACTTCGTAAACATGCGTTTCCTCGGCTTTGAGAGTAAACGTTCGGCCGAAGACGCTGGAATGCGAGGTGAGAAGGTTTATTTGAAAGCATCTCGAGAACTATGTCGGTATTGGGGAGAAGAACTTTGGTTTGAAACAAAATTGGGTATGACATACTAGAATGAAATTTGCTGTAACAAATTTTGTTATATCTATTTTATACTTATCATTGGTGTTTACATACATATACTGAATGTATATATAAACAGCAATGATAAATATAAAGTAGATATATGATAAATTTGTTATCGCAATTCTCATTGCATGTCCATTAGTATACACGATACGTATGCATAAAAGAAATAATTAAAAAATGTATATACACAGGGTGTTCCGTCTAACGAGACGCACGATTTTTCGCCCACTTGCAGCCATCTGACAAAACAAAGTTTAAAACAAAAGTTGCAGGGTATAGAGTGTACAATAAATGTTAGTAAAGAAAATTTAAAAACAGTTTATTTTCGTGGCGAAATCAAGGCTTGGGTAAAACTAATAGGAATACATATTTAGTATTTTACGAAGAGATTACTGAATGTTTGATGGGAATATTTACAGTCTGTTGTATTTCAATCGGCAATTAATAATATTGAAGAATCGCAAGGAAGAATCATCTCAGCATGCAGATGTGGATCCAGCAAGTCTAATTGCAGCAACACATTCGAACTTCTGTAAACGAGCAGAACATTGCGTCGCGGAAGGTGAAACGCATTTCGAATATGCAATTAAATAAAGTGCATTTTTCTTGTGTTCTAGTCATGTGCTTACATTAATCTCTTACAGTAATCTCTTCGGTGTCAAGTAATATTTACACTGTAAAAGTCATACAACGACGAAATGCTAAATATTTTACATTTCCACTACTGTACATCGAGCTCGTTAGTAACAATATCATATAATATATGTTTTGAATTCGTCTGGATGTCCTCTACAATATGGTAAAAAATAAATATCCGTTCCTATTTGTTTTAGTCAGGTTACCTTGATTTCGCCATGAAAATAAATTGTTTTTGAAATTTTGTTTACTGATATTTATTGTACACTCTATACCTTGCATCTTTTGTTCTAAACTTTGTTTTGCCAGATGGCTGCAAGTGGGCGAAAAGTCGTGCGTCGCGTTAGACGGAACACCCTGTATATTCAGTCTTTTGCATTAAGCCAAGATTTTGTAAGTTTCATTAAAGGTGTTAAAAGAAATTTAAATATCGATTTGCATCTGCTGATTGTTTACAACATTTTATGGAGCGGGAATTTATTTTTTAATTCTGTTGAAATATATTTAATAGAGTTACATCAGCATTGTGATATTAGATGTTTATTATTGTATCTAATACATTATCCGATGTTATAAATTTTGTATTACCTATATTCGGTATGTTTTGCATAAAAACGCACGAAAATAATACTGTTGATAAAAATACATAATATATTTATAGTATTTTCTGAATAGAGGCCAACAAGCTACGTTTTTAATTATTGCTCAGTTTAATAAGAAGTAAGTCTTCCGCATTTCGGAAAACAAAAAAGACATTGTTCCGTTCATAAATAGATATCCTGGTTCATTTAATCCTATCTTGAGAACCTTGAAAAAAGGCATGGTACCTTCAAGGTTCCACCGATGCACTGCAATTCTATTAACGAGTAATTTTCGCACATTTTGCTATTGTGAGGTTGCGGTCGCCAGATGTGGCGATTCAATTCGCACGTTTCTTCATTGTTGTCCTGAGTATTCCAGCTTTTACGTTTGCTGCATGTGTCACTCTGTATAGTTATCAAATTACGCTACTTATTTTCGTGAGATGAATTTTTCACCCAATTAACCCAGTTCGTTGCGTTCGTGAATCTCCAATTTATGTAATAATTCGCGTTTAGTTTACAAAAATCGTTATCACCAATCCTTATGCTCCGTAATTTGAGTACTCATTTCATTTTTAATATTTGTATCGTACAAATTCTATATGCATGTATTCATTGCATTTGTATTTAATTACTTTTTGCAAGATTGCTACCTATTTATGGTAGCTTGTTAATCTTTTCCAAACTGTTGCTCCTTTTGCTCATAAAATATGACGAATTTTTTTTATTATCGATTATCTTTGACGAGTCTTAACTCTACTCATTGTCGCTACAAAACAGAATCCAGAAAACGTGAAGCAGGTAGTTTCACCTTATTATGAATCGTGCTCCCGTAGCACGTCTGAGATAACTAATTTACGTACTTCAGCAATTGCCTTCTTCAGATTCTTCTTCGAGAGCTAACGTTCAGTAATATCAGTTGCGCATTCCTCTCGGGGCGACATGACGCATATAAGATACAGTCAACCCTCCTATAACGCGGTACTCTCAGAACGCGGTTTCCATATAACGCGGAGCTGAAAATGCGACAGCCCTCCTATAACGCGGTACTCTCAGAACGCAGTTTCCATATAACGCGGAGCTGAAATTGCGAAAGGCGTATGTATGTACAGTCAGCCCTCCTATAACGCGGTACTCTTACAGCGCGGTTTCCGTCAACAGCATCCCATAAGTTTCTTCCGCGTAGCCTAAGAATGATTAGCCTATGTTTAGTTCGTTAGGGCCTATTTGAATTATAAGGGAACAGATGGCGCCAGTTTCATGTAGGTTCAGGCAGTCGGATCGCGACATAGTAACTAGATATGTTTATATAAAAATTTATATAAAGATTTATATAAAGATTTATATAAACTCTTCAATTCAATAAAAATAATTTATAATTTATCTTGTCCTTATTGGTCTCCATATAACGCGGTACGAATAATGTGATTTGTACTAATTCTGCGTTTCTTATAGCGCGGTTTCCATACAACGCGGTAGACGGTTTCCATAGAACGCGCTACGAATTAGCCTGGTTTGTACGGTTAAATCCGAGTTTCTTATAGCGCGGTTTCCATATAACGCGGTACGCACTCACCGCGTTATAGGAGGGTTGACTGTACAAGAAAATAATTACTGTTCATTTAAAAAATTTCTCCGTTTACTGTTTTGTCCACCGTACAGTTAAAATTATGATTTCAAACAATGTACGCCATGTACATAATCTTGCAGATTAAACTGGTTTTCGTGGAGCGCACGATAATTTTCTTTAAGGTATGAAATTATTCGTCACAGTATACATGAAACAAAATCGAACTTACCAAAAATTTGGTGTCGACAAAAGTAGAGAGATAGAAAACCAGATAATTGTAATTAAGACATTGGATGATCAATGAGCGTACCTTAAATTTCCTTACTAAAAAAATCCATGATCTGAAAACCGAAACAATGAAAATCTTAACGTCTCCATTTGTGTAACAACATTTATGTACAGCCACAAACTTTTGCATCTGATTTACCAGTTTTCAAACGTCCTTGTCGAGCACAAACTTACGATAACAGAAAACTAAGTTTTCCTGAAAAATGTGATTGACCAAATATGACAGTTCTCACGTTTCGCCTGCGAAAGAAAAATGATGCCAGTAAAATCAAAACGAATTCGACTTTTGACGAAAAGTATTCGTGAATACTTGAGACGTTGGTCGTAGTTTCAAGGTTTTCAGTTGAACACTCGCACGCTCTTATTTCGCTCCGCCGTTTTTGCTCCTACACCCTTTTCTTCATTCCTTGCGTAGATTTTTCTCTTTCGTACGACACTGTCGTTGCGTTAGTTTTTTTTTACTGTCAACTCTACTAGAGCATGACAAATGAGCACGAGCAAGAAGGGGATTCCGAATGTTGAGATACACTCGGCATTATAACACAATTCATTGTTGCGCTCAACTTTTTCGCGTGAAAATACTCAAACGCCCAGAACTAACGACTTTCTTGAAGTTAATTGTACTTTTGAAGTTAAATACTGGCCGTAAAGTTCTTCTTACTTCGCTCGCGTATCCCTGCGCACAGTTTCAAGCGGAAAATATATTGCAAGAAATTGCAATGCATGTAAATAACCACTTTTAATATCATTAATATTGAAATTCAATGCTGCAAGATTTAATAAGACTAATAGATTTAAGTGCAGTATTAAGAAAAATTAAGACGCATTTGCGATTGCTAAATTTCTGCAAGTTAAAGAACGTTATGTGGGTTGTCGATTGTTTGAAGCAGGAGGAAGGCATCATATGCGGGCGAAAGTAAATTAAATAGGAGCCTATTGAATACTTTCGAATCAATTGATTTAATTGATGCTAGTACACTTGATGTTTGTCACCCTTGAAAGAAATTATGTTAAATATTCCCACGTTCTGCTCCAGACTTTTTTTTGCAAGGAGCAAAATACATTTTTTCATTTAAAATAGGTAATATAGTCATTGTACTCTTATATAAAATATAATATTCATAATTATTTATCTATAGTATATTCTAAATCGTACTGCTTCCTAAATCATTGCCAGAGTAAACAAGTGTTTTCCTAAATTGCTATATCTTTCAATGAAATTGCCAAAATTATATATTATTTGAAGTGGACCTAAGAGTACCAATTATTTCGATTACATCAGTAACAGATTATATTCAACCTGTTCTGCCCCTTGTTACCGTAAATTCAACGACGATATTCAAGATGCATCTCTTACAGTACTGCAACAAGACGTTACATAAGTAAATAGACTATTACTCAAACTACTCTTCATTGTATTTATCGTTCGCTGCCGCAAATTTTCTTTGCGAACTTGTATATATGTAACTCGGGCACGATTGTACGTTTTTACTTCGTGTCCTATTATCACTGCTCTTCCGTTTTTGCTTCCTATGAAAAGCAAATTGTATATCAACGAGGTACATGTGTATTTTATATTATATTATGTTTACCTCCACTGGGTAAAATATTACAAAATAAATAATTGAAAACCTTTTAGAATTCATTAGGTATTCTATATACATTGACGAAAACCAGTTTTATATTATAATTTAAATTATATATTTTTAGTCCCACATGTTAAGCAAAATGTTTGCTTTCTTAAAAAAAAGAAAAAGGGGGAAACGAATTTCAGTGGGGCCCGGAATGTGCCAAATGCCGAGCCATAAATATCACTCTAAAACGCCTCGTTTTTTTCTGTAAGTGGAAAGCTGAATGGCCATTGACAGAGCAAGATAACACAGGAAGAGTAAACAGACGGCAGAGATTTGAAATCGGTTGGGGAAAAAGTCCACTCCTTTTGTTAAGCGTTTCCATTCATTCAACTGTTATTGAATAAAACGTTCGATCATTTTACTAAACACAAGTGCATACTAAAATTCAAAAAACTCCAATCAACAATATCGTATATTTTAAGTATCTAATATTATTAAATCAAATGCATAAGAAATTCAGTTTTACTCGGTTGAAGTAGTCGAATTGTTCTGAACGTTGTAAAAATGGGATCTTTTTAAATCTTTGCAGCCGGATCGAGAAATACTTGCGTATTTCAAGAGAACAATGCCGGTCGTTTATCAGCTTTATGTTATTCTTCTATGTCCAATTATTTCATTTACTTTTTGCCATTGTTTTTTTTCCTCCGTCGATCCTGCTCACCGTGTAAGGTGTTGTAATTCATGTTTTTATCATTCAAATTCACGAAACTCTTTTTGCTATTTGCTGTGATACTTTGTTGGAGGAGAATATAAGGCACGCAATAAACGAGAGACAATATATTGTACACCGCCACAGACTTCGAGGCCACGTTCATTGCACACACCTACGAAGAAAAATGTCGAAATATATGTATTTCTTGCAAGACACCACACGGTTTCATTTACGAGATCCAGTTTTTACCTTTTAGTTACAAATTGGATAATACTAGCTCGATTTTGACGATTCAATTGATTTCATCGAATTTCAGCAGTCTGCAAGAGTGGATTACAAAATCTGCACAGAGTTTCTAAAAAAAAATAAGGTGGATTAAGTAAAATGTGATATTTGTTTGCATTTTTAACTTTTTAGCTTTTGTAGTTTTATTTCACTCGTTTTTCCGGCATTACTTGATTTATGTAGATTGGTTTTCCATAGCTAAACAAATGTTGGTGTAGCAAATATTGCCACTAAAAATTATGACTGATATTTTACTGTGCGTATACATTATACTTTACACTTGTTAGAGTCTTTATCCTGTAGCGTTGGCCAACTAGATATACAATTTAACATGCAGCATAAAATTATACATACTTTTCAAGTTATGACTTATTGTATGTTATTCAAAGTACATATTATTAAGTCTAACTTCATTCATCCTAATTTATTGTTTTAAGAATCCTATTTGTTGAACACTGAAATACATGAAATATATAATACCAGTATTATCAATGATAACAATAGCACAAACAGTAATAACAATTTTCGATGTTTTGGAGCTAATTGCCAGATACGATCGTGTCTTATGCAGGCTGCATAATATTGCAAACAATTACATTGTCGGCACGTCAATATAATTAAACTACGGGAATCAATAGACGCAGAAGGTGACACGTTCGGTGGAAAAATGAATCACGCATAAGAAACACAAGTAGTACGCGTCATTACCCACGATATGCATTGATCGCGATACGTGTGAATCTGTCATACATAGCGATGAAAGATTAATACGTGGAATCTTGATAGTTAAGTGTGATTAACATACGCACTACAAACAATTGCGCAACGAGAAAGCTACATTTTATTACCGTATTTAGCTTTTGTGTTTGTAGTTAAATTGCAAACCACAGTTACATTAAAATGCAACAGATCAGACTCAAAAATAGCGAGTGTAAAATTGATTAAAATAAAATAAACAATCGGACGATATCTTACGAAAGCATAGAATGAATACAATAATATTCTCTAATAATAAATATAGCAATCGTGACGATGATAAATGTCGCAATAAAGTAATACATACATGCAGTAAGGATTTTAATAGCAATACAATTTTAAGATGCGAAATATTTGTGTCATTGTGCACTCTCTACGCGTCGAACAAACTTTGATTGCATTTAATTTTACGACTTGCCTCGTCCAAAGTAATTCATTTTTGCCTATGTGCCAAGTATCTCGTGGACACGCTAGTACATTCAAAACGAAGGAATTAATATCAATTGGATTAAAACCCCACGGTGGAGCTCGTTTAAATTGAATTACTCGCGTGCACACGGATCGTGTTCGCGTCAATGTAGTCGTTGTTCATAAATTTGGTTAAACAAACCAGCCACGTGTACCTTCTCCAGCACTTTGGATAGAACCTACAACGAATCAGGCCTTCGAAAAATTGTAGATTTTGTAGATTAGAAAAGTTTTAACCAAGTAAACTTCACGGCTGTTCAACACACACGAAGAAAAAGAAGATGTAGGCTTCTTAATGGTGCCGAATTAAAATTAGCGTGACATATTTAAGGGTTCATTGGCGCCCAGATACTCAAGGTTAGGCTTGCTCCGGTGTGATAGATATTTTTAGTAATGGAGAAATTTTTGCTAAAATTATTTGACCCCGGTGGCCACTGGCCCTCCGGCATCTCTCCTCTGTTGACTCTAATTTTAAGAAAACTGTGATTCACGTGATCGAATGGTCTTATAAGTGTTCCTGCCTCGTACTTCTTCGTTATCTCCTGTACTCCAAATTTGTATACATTATATGTATACATTGTATATATTCATATGAAGACTTTCTACAATAATTTACAATAATTTTCATTTCTTTTTCTTTTATGTATATACATGCACAAAATACGGTACCTTGACGAAGAGTGTTTTATTTAGGGACCACAGTTTTATGTATTATTAAGACGTCATATTAACTTATGCACTTCATTTCTGGTTTGCCTTTTCTCTGTTATAACAGATCTGTTAATTAATTAACAAATAATAATATTTCATTCACTTAATCAAAAAGAAATATAGCTGCAATATTTTAAATTTTGTCTAATAATTGACCGCATTATTGCTAAAAGAAACTGTGTTAGAATATTTGTTAGGAGAAACCAGTTCAACACAATATCCTCTACTTTTCATTTTTTTTTTAGTTAAACAAGTTACGTTATATTTACGATGACTTCTATCATGAACTCGTTCGTGCATATGCATTGGGAAATGCGATCGATTAATTATTCGTACACTGATTATTCATACATGTAAAACTATGCTAATAAATATTGTTCGATGATTTAGTCAATTATATCCGCGTGGCGTGTGAAATAGGAACAGGTTTTAAGAAATTGCGTTACTGTTGAAAAAGAAGAAAATACGGTTCTTGGAGATAACGTTCTAAGAGAACAGTAGACTTGATTGTATTTAATTTAGGAGCTACATATAATTAAACGGAATTAAATGGAACTATATTCCATAGTGACGACATATTCTGCTGATTTCTTAACAAAATATGTAAAACTGAGCTGGTAAAAAGTAACAAGAAAGTATCGTTCCTTCTTAAGAGTTAAAATGTTCTCGTACTTGTTGCTCCTAAATGTAACTAACTAAAAATACAATAATTTAGCCATGTATTCCATTTCACACTTGAATTGTATTTTCTATTAGCAAATACAATCTCTTGAATTGCAATTATTACTTACCTGTAAATCAATACATTCACATCTTAAAATATCTAAACGAAAAAAATGTAAAAAAATATAAAGTATATTCTCCTATACAATACAGTGAAGAACAAAAGTATTGGTCGAGTTGTGATGTAGAAATAAAAAGAGTTATATTTCCTACGTTATTAAGTATATTCAAATATATGCAATCGTAAATTATACACACACCCCACAATATTTGGTAGCTTATAATAAGACTTATGGCCCAGACAAAATTATTATATAGTATTTGTACGACATATGTACATATACAGCGTTAGAGGTATATTTTGTAAAATTGTATTGTAGTATATTGATACCATTGTCACTATTTTGTAGGACTCCCTTTTTGGTGACTAACTTTGTACAATCTATTAGATAGTACTATAATTTTAACAAAATCAGGTTGTATAATACTTAATCCTGCCTTTAAAATTTCTACGATTCCATATATATTTAAATATATTTAATAATAAGATGTAGCAAATATTGCTCCTTTCATTTCTACACTGCAATCGAACCAACATTTGCATCCCCCCCCCCTCTAATAACAAATACTAACGTGCAATATTAATATCAAACAGCAAGATTGCTGTCCAAAGCAGTTTTCACGTCGACGTAACGATAAAGTATGCCTGTAATATAATACAAATACATTTCACGATTCTATTCACAAGAGGCTTCCTGTTATTGAACATACCTTAAGCACCAGCGACTATTATTTCGCTACAGAAAATTTAATACGGTAAAACAAAATATAACGATGCAACTGCATTCCACTGTACATTTCTCTGAATTATAAAAGATAACCTACCTGGCGTACAGAAATTCTCTTCCCCCATATAGTCACACACAGATTCACCAAAACCCCTTCAATTTCTACTAAACATGCACCTCCACAAAAAACAAAAAACTCCATCGCTATATCATTAGAAAAATAATAATCTTCGTTGCTACAAGTTCGCCACATTTTATTTCAAATCAAATCAACAACAAATTCGTATCGTCCTTGCACCCCGAATCATTTACCAAAGCAACATTCTTCACGTCCATGGAAGCCAAACAAACTTCCCTCTCTCATCCTGTTATTGTAAAAGGTCCCGCGACGGTTCGAGATATCGATAAGGTTCCCCCGACCTCTTGAAGCCCTCGGACATTCCACGGAGTCTTGGCCCGGGACATTTGCCCGTTGTTTGTAAATAATTGTCATCGCAGTCGATAAAATGCAACCGCATACATTTGCATTAAAACGAACCCCCTCCGTAGCCTGACTCATTCATCGCAGCCGTGCGACACCGATCGATCTGTCAGTCGAGCGAGGCCACTCGCTCGGGAAGGGTTGTTGCAGGCGTTGCGCTCCGATCGAATCGACTTGTCGTCGATAATGGAGAAAGACTTTTATTTGCCGTGGAAGTGTTATAGTGGATGACGCGGTTTTGTAAACATTCGGATTATTGAAAGACGTTTAAGTGAAAAAGCGGACAATTTATGGAGAAACTTCTCGGCGAATTTTCGACCGTGTCGGGAGAGGAACTTGTTGCGCCTAGAATTGTGAAATTGACGTTCAATTTGATCATCGAACGCGGCGGTAGAAAAGAGCTACGCTATTATACGGTTTTCAAATGGAAACGAGGGTGTCGGGTTTAGGCTCGGTGACATTTCTTTTTGTGCAACAATTATAAGCTTATATGCACGTGGAAGTAAATGGAAAAGTTACAGTGATTTAGTTTCGTTTAGTTAATTAATTTTCGCGATGAGTTTAGATTGGAGGCGTCGTTTGGAATTTATTTTTAAGGTTCACACTGTTCTTTTATTATGTGAAATTCGCGAATGGAGCACATTGAATAGTGTCATCTTACTGGAAAGTTTGGAGATTGAGTAATCTATACATGAAGGGGGTTTTTCTTTGACATAATGTTAAATGAAATTCATTATTTGTTGCTTTCGGTGCTACGAGTTAATTGAATGGAAATCCAATGGCTCCAATTAAACGAAGATAAAACAATATCATTCAGGAAAATCGGTGACGAATGTTTCACGTGTCCGGCAATTGTGTTGTTGACTAGTGTAACTTTGTGATGTGCATTATCAACATGACAGTCGCTTACAACGAAGGTGAGAAACTATATTGCAAAACAAATTATTAGTTGTTTCAAGTGACAACCGCTGCTCTTTATTTATTATGTCAATAAAGTGGCGCCATTGATTGTATCTAAGTAACACTTTCAATGTAATTTAATACGTAGAAGTACCAATCGATAGATAGAATATAACACTCTGCAAAGGTACCTTTAATCACATTTACGTTCTACATTTAGTTGGACGCAGCGCCAGTTGTAATAGATTTTTATCGCTGATATTACGTTGTACATATTATTGCGATCATTTCAAACGCAGTTTCTTTCATGAAACATATATGCGCAAATTTCGTCCCATCGGCAGTGGATTTTATATGAAAATGTTACCGGTTTATGAATGCATTCACTACTACGTTTCTATAAAAAGAACAAGCTGCTTTTCCGGTTCCAAAAGAAAATGTTTCGACCTGAGTCTCTGCATGAATCTTCTATAGCACGCGAAAAATATACGTGTATATAGAAAATGTAAGATTAAATGAAATGTTGAATTGCAACAAATTTTATTGTCCATGCAATTTTCTGTATGTTTGCACCATTTTTAATTAACTTTTTATGAAAGCAAATGGCGAAAATGAAATCTATTGGCTCGCCACATTTTTCTTCCATTTTTCCGTGCAACGTTCTAATAAAAGTTAGTCAACAAGTAATCAAATGTAAAATGATATCCGCGACAAACATTGCCAAACCCTTGTATGGTCTAGATATTGCAGCTCCTCTGGTGTTTGCTCAGCACAACAGCATTGGGCTGCTTGATAAAAGTGTAAGAGGGAAACGTCGAACTCATTGATTCTCGTCGTTCACTGCGAAATGCACGTTTGAACAAGTGATTCATGGAGGATACAGTAAAAATGCGCATGGTTGCCTCCTATCTTTTCCCCGTTCGATATGGTTACGTCGTAATTTAATTGAACTCTATTCAGTCCCCAAAAGTATGTAATTACAATATGTCCTCTCGAAATTCCTTTGGGTCCTTTATTTCAATTCCTCTTTTTACTGCCATAGATTTCCGTACAAATGTATAAGATAACGATGACAAACACTATCTTAAAGAATATTTCATTTAAGGTTTGGGAAAGTTAATTTCCTTCTCTGAGAAAACTTTGATGGTGGAATTTTTATTTTCTACGTGATTAGATGGTAGTTGAAACAAAACAACTTTAACGTAAATAAATTATAAATGAAGTTTGCGGAGCATCGATAAGTGGAGAAAATAAAATACAGTATTCTTACCATACACAATGCTGTTTTTACAGAGGTTTTGATTTAGCGCGGTTCAAACGCCTTCTTAAAATTGTCCATTTAACTTGACCCTTCACATTCGAAGCTTTTCTTTATCCTTTTTTCATCAATTTGCACACCCACTTTGTTTTACATTTTTCCTAGATACTACCTAACTTCTGTCGGATGTTTTGTGTAAAAAACCGAATTGGTTGCACATTAAAGCATAGCTTGAACAGCCTTGTGTAAGATAATCGAATGAGAGGGTAGTAGTCTCTCTATCTCGATTAGGTATTACTTATTACCATGATTCTGTAGTCGTGTATATATGTTAAAAGGTGTTCTGTTTATTAAAACTGTGCTCTCTCGCCCATAGTCTGTACAAGAATGCCTTTCCTTGGCAAAAGTGTCGGTCGTGAGGACACCTACGTCACCATGACCCTTTTTAACCATTTTAGGGTTCGCCCAAATGAAAGCTACGCTAGACAAAGACAGCGTACATCGGCAAATGCACATGGGCCGCCTTGGCCGTTCCTGTCCCTCGAATATTCTAACACTTGTCATGATTAATAACATTAATATCACCTGTGAAATATACCGTCCATCGATAATCTATTGCCACAGAACTAAGCATAATGTTTTAAAAATTCGATATCCCGAATATACTGTACACAATGTACACGTATAGTACAGACTATGCGATGGCAATACAATATTTACGATAACATCCTACTGCCTGTACATTATTGACTACCGTGCATTATCGGTCATGAAAAATTTCACTTGTTTTAACATACGAACCCCGAAGGTATTGAGTTTCTTGTACATTCTGTTGCAGGCGATAACTCACGATGCGCCCGTACCGAGTCTGATAAGTCGCGGCAAAAGATTCGGGAGGGTGTACGGAACCGAATTTATTCCAGAACCATAATCCTCCCCGTAATCTCGCGCCACCCGTCCAAAGAAGTCGCGATACTTCGAAACGCGACAAAAGACATGTCTCAGGTACCCCTTATCACAACCGAAGATACCTCAACAACGGAACCTCCGATTTCCAGCAAAGTGATTCTCGAGGTAAAAAAACGGAACTACGTGTATACATATATGTATATAGTCAGTCCCTGGAATATCATTATCATGCACTCTCTTGGGTAAATGTAGAAATGATGACTTTTACTGCGATGATAGAAAATTTCTTTACTTTCATCAACGTTTGTTGTTGTTCCTCTTGTCAACTGTTTATTAAATACGCTGGTGAACGTAGATCTTACTCTGACGTCACCGTCCTGCACTTTTGACAACGTTATTTAATTTCAATTGGAATTTAAATTACGTGTAATGTTGTATTAATGTTGCATCGAAATGATTAAGATGTATATAAAGAATGTAGATACAGTATCGTCACGGTTTTTAAACGCCCTCAACAATTTAACATTGTTAGAATCGATACCATTAAAACAACGCCTCCTCGAAGAAAATTTTAAAACGTCTAATGGAACATTGCAAAGAGGACTAACCAAAATTGAAAAGAGCAAAGGTTGTTTAATGAACCACGTGCAACAGTCAGTCTTTCTACCCGCTCCCGTCATTTCCTATCAAGCCAGAGAATCCTTAAGACACCTCTCTAACTCTGATTAAACATAGGCTGGACTACCTGGCGACACTTGGAGGTATTGCGTAGAAAGGAAACGACTCGCAGAGAAGTCGGAGTGGTTCAACGCGATGCTCATAGGTCCCCTCGCACCTGCACCGAGTGACCCTCCACCTTTGCTGAAGCTGGAACACGTGGAGAAACGTGCATTCGATTATTTGCTCAGGTAAATCGCGAGTCGTAGAATTATTAAAGACCTTTGGTACTCTATCGATCTTATAAATGTATATATTTTTAACGAAATATTATTGATTGATTAACTTACGCGATTTAATATATCTTAATTTTATTATTAATTTATGCATTAAAGTGTTACACTGTGTGCTATTTTTAAATAACAATCCTTTCGTAACATTAAATACGTATAATTCAAATTAGATTAATTAAGAGAAGGTTTCGTAAAGGTTGAAGAAGCTCCACTTATTTTAAAGGAATACTGGAATAAATGAAGTTTTATGGAAATAAACAAAGTTTAAAAGATATACGGGGTTTGATATACTTTTATATTTAACAATTTGTATTCGAGTGCGAATGGTAAAGGATGTTAAAATTCATGTTCGAGTATACGGTACGATTAAATTTAATTTTAGGAAAGCCTTCAATTCATATTTTAATTTCGACTCAAATTTTGTAGAACGCTTTAACCATGAAAACGCGTAATAATATAAATCTAATACATCCCTTGAATGTCTTTTTATAAAAACATAAGAATTCAAATTTTTCATCCGAAAATCTGTAACTGGTTGAGACAGCTGTAGAACCAGTTATGAGACCAATGACGTGACGCGTAGATATCGAAATTAAAGTGCGCAGGAAATACGTAACTGCACGGCTACACTTCAGTATAAAGTTTACGTTTTAAACACAGGGTCTCGTATTATTTCAACGATTAAAGCAAAACAGTCGAACGGTTATGCGAGGGCTGCATAATATTAAACACAAAAAAGAACGTCTGCGGAACTGTAAAATCATAAACAAGATAATTCTATAATCGATCTCTACCTGATTTTCTTAAAAACAATTACCTTTATTAGACAATGAATTAAATTTTTGTAAAACTGTTTACAAAAAGCCTCAGCATCCTTATGGCAACATCTTTATGCGCATTAACAGTAACTGGTATTATTGCCTACTTTTGGGTCTTTCTACTGATTACCTTTCCATTGATAGTCTGCTGCAAACGAAGACTAATCGAACATCGATCGAGAAGAAATATACTCTGCAAATGTAA
This sequence comes from Nomada fabriciana, assembly GCA_907165295.1. Lineage (NCBI taxonomy): Eukaryota > Metazoa > Arthropoda > Insecta > Hymenoptera > Apidae > Nomada > Nomada fabriciana. The sequence continues at coordinate 15,211,078 of OU015694.1, forward strand.
ACGCCGAAAGAGTTTGTCGTAAGATCCACAGAATCAAATAATTCCATCTAAACCGCAAGAAAAATGATTTAAGAGAAATATTGGTAAATATCGATCCAATCCGCAGCGATGTTCAATTAAATTAAGCAAGTTAAAATTAGTTGCGCCCTTCTGCAATTTTTTATTGGGTGGACAAAAAGAAATTCCAAAGAATTGAAGAAAAATTAACCCCTGTCGTTAAAGTATGGTTAAAAATTCAAATTTAACGATGGAAATCATTACGCAATTGTCTTTTCACGTGACATTTCGACAAATATCGTTTTCTGTGCAGATGTCTCCTCGACGAGCCGATCAATTTTCAGTCGGTGTCCACAGCGAGAGCTACCCTCGACGTGGCTCATCAGTGCATCTGTCCAGAATTGGCACGACTTGCAGTTGAATATCTTGAGAGGAACCTGAACGCGAACACCTTGCTCGAGATCTACCAAGGCCTAAGTCTTTACGCGAGCAACGTAACCTCTGGTCATAATTGGTCGGCGAATTCACCTACAGCACCTCCAGCACCTGGTGACGACGCTGGTGAAATAGGTATGCACATATCATTCATAGTTCCGAAATGATTAATTCCTCATTTTTCAATACTATATTTTTTACGCACAAAAGGGTGCATGTATGTTAAAATTTACGCGGGCACAAATATATTCTATTTTAACAGTAACACGGGCATTATTGCGTATTATGAAATATATTTTGTCGTATCGAGTCATAGCCTGAACGATATTCGTGATGAAATCGAATATTGATGTAAATTTCCATTCATAATACTGAACCTTCTTGGCACCAAACTAAAGAAAGTATTTTAATACATTGCATTTGACAGAGAATTTGACAGAGGATTTAATAATACAGAAGGGGTTTCTCAACTGTTAAAATTAATTATAAAATTTGTAAAAATCTGGTAGAGTAGAGTCGACATGTACATGTATCATACACATATAATATAAATGAATGACAATATGCACATTTGACAATAACTTTTGCATGTAAAAAGTACCATTCGGAGTAACAATTAATCGCCATCCACAAGTTGAGAGACGTTAAGACAATTTTTTCCAAGATTTGTTTATTACTTTTCATTTTGTTTTTCCGCAACGATATCAAATGTTCTCCGATATCTACTTTTTCCATCCCATATTCATCAGCAGACACAGACCTTCTCACCTTCAGAGTAGACTTCGTCTAATCAATCCCACCATCCACAATCTGTATCGGCGATATCTCTGTGTAAATGAGTTCTTTCTGTAACAAATTGTACATGGACCGAAAGTACGTTTACAAAACTGATACTGATACTAGTCCAACCTCCGTCATTAGTGATTATTGCTCGACAACGTCTGGGCATACTTGCGGGAAACAAGAAACGGTATCGACATATAGGATTGGCCATCTCAACCGAAAATGTTTCGTCCGTTATGAAGTACGAACTCAAAGGAAAGCGTGTGCAAAAATTGAAAGCCTCGGTTCGTCGTATACGAGAAACATGAAGGTCTTCTTATCCTAATCGGCGAAAAGCAGATCGAAAGTGTGCCCGGACGTAGGTCAAGCAATAATAATCGCTAATGGTCGACATTAGCCAAGCTATTAAATACGAGCGTATTAGAATTTGAAATGCACTTTCGATCTGTATATAATTTTTTACAGAAAGAATTTATTTACACAGAGATATCGCGGGTACGATCCTGTGTTATAAACCGCACTAACCATCGCTTATTCTTCTTTGGGATTGAAACGAATCATTTGAATAAAAGCCCCTTGAAATCTTAGCCGCAGTCTGTACGCGACTTTTGCTCGCCTGTCTGGACGTGATCGACTCGGAACCGGAAGCTGTGTTCGACCAAGAAACCTTCGAGGAGTTGAGCTCCGTGGAGGTCGAAGAGCTGGCGTGCCGGGACACCCTGAGGTTGGCCAACGAGCCGACATTGTTCTACGCGTTGGACAGGTGGGCAGCATCCGAATGCAAACGAAACGGAGTCGAGCCATCGGCTAATAATAAGAGGTCTGCCCTGCCTGTTGCTGTCTGGTACAGTGTTCGATACCTTCTTATGACAGATAGGGAATTTATCGAAGGACCTATGGCTAGTGGTATCCTTTCAAGCGAGGAGTCGGCATACATCGTTGCTAAAATTTTGGGCCATCCTGACAGCCAGGAGAACGAGGTATGTATTCTCTAGGATTTTACGCGGAGACACATTTAATTTCAAGAAATTTTCCTGGTCAAAATTAAGATCGGTAATACGTTACTCTTAAAATTTATAATTCTTACAGACGTGGATAGCGTGTCATAATATTATTCGCTTTATTACTGATATTTTTTGATATTTATAAACAATGGATCCGTTTGAAAATATTGAATAGAAAAGAAGGTTCTTGACAGAAGAATTCACAATCTCAATTCAGAAATGTTAAGTTTTGATAGTATTTTATAGTATTACTTAATTTATCACTGATGTATCACCTGTAATATTTATAATAGATAGATTTCATAATCATATTCAATGGGGTGTGCGTTTACAAATGTTTAACTAAAAAGAAGTTTCTTGACAGATCAATTTACTATCTCAGCTCACAAATGTTAAATTTCGATAGTGTTTTATAATGTTACTTCATTCTTCACTGATATATTCACTGTGACATTTATAATCGATGAATTTCATAATCATATTCAATGGTGTGTGCGTTTGAAAATATTGAACAGAAGAAAGAATTTCTAAACGGGTGATCGCATAATTTCAATTCTAGAACGCTATATGTACTCCGCTGCATAATTTTAAATTAAAATTATTCGACCAAATGAAGCAGGGTAATTCTTGGCGTCATTAAAAAAATCTATCTGAATTTTATTTCCGTATTTTCTTACGTTCTTCATCATTTCATTTTAATCACAATTCGTCGGCACAGAAAGACTTCGCGAAAGTATTCGTTTTAACATGTAACAACAATGACTAACAAAAAAAACTAAATATATTCTCCATCGTATTATTCATATTACATGAAATACGTGCGATATTTCTTTTGCCATTTCACAAATTATAATTGTGCCTGTACACTATAGTATTATCATTATATCATGGCACGGTAGGATAAGAAGGGCATAATGTTCGAGCTGCTTTCTAATGTGAAAGTGGGCTAAACTTTTCTTATCGATGGTTAATACTTATCTCATTGCTGAAAACAGTGTCCACTCTCGCTATCGCACTCTATTCTTTTATCTGTCTATGGCTTATTGGTTTAAGAATGGCCCCAAATTCTGGCTATACTCTGTCCATTTATTATCAAATTATCTATTTTAGTCTTCAATTATCTTTCGTATGGTGTATTGACGGTAGACTAGCTAAGCGTTTAAGTGAACAGCGTTTTTTTCTTTTTCTTTCGTATCGCACGGCAAATAGAGAAAGAAATTATACAGCCAAATTACAGGAATTGTTTGTATCGTGTAGTGCAACATTTGAAACGTCTGATAGTGTAACATGGCAATAAGACAATATAAAATAAGTAGAAAACTGGAAGATAGCAAATCCGGTCGATATACTAGGCACAGAACAACGGTAAAGAAAATTCACATTTTATGTACGCACACATTTCTGTTACAATTCTAGATATGAAAATTTTAGTAATTTAAAAGTGGTAGATACTATTATGATCTTCATTTTGTTTTTATAATATTCTTCACTAAATTATTTTCATTACGCATAGTTGTAACATAATTATACAACTTCTATGGGTTTCATTTGCGCGGTCTTCGAATTAATCAATCAAATTTTAAACCAGCAAGGAAGATAATGTTACTTTTACGTAATATTTATGACTCTAACTGCTAGAAAAAAGATGAAGTCAATGAACAGTAAACATTATATACACTTAAGCTCCATTTAACAGTGTCCAACATAAAACACTATCACAAAGTAACAGTAATAATAATAATAACAATGTGAAGAAGAATAACTGTTCATCCTGCAGTCAAATAAATCTGCTTTTCCGAACGCCCCAAATTTTCCACCCTCCTCAAAATCACCTTTCTTCCTGGAACCGAAACCCACTCGCAAATAATTTCAACTACAATGCTAAATTATATAAAAAACATATGTCTATCACAGCTTCGAAATTCATTCAACGGACCATTACCCAAGCTGTCCAGTACACCTAGGATCAGTGTAAGAACATGCGAGGACCAAAGCTGCAGGATGTCGAAACCGGGCAAGAAAGAGTGCCAAGACAATCGAAAGAACAGGAGAAAGGAATGTGCGAATCAGGGGCAAAGGACTTGCACGAGAATCGGTAACTGTCTCGTGCGAGTTCTCGCCTGTATTTTCGATTGAACAATGTTGAAGATGGGGCCAAGTGGAAAATCGGCCGCTTCTTGAATCACCCACCGAGAACCTACCCTGGTTGATATCGGACGTCGAGACATCGCAACCGCGCGAATACGTGAGAGAGATTCGCGTTTGATTCGATTTGCACGCAAATCGATGCCAACTTCGATGCTGGTGGCAAATGGTTTGCGTTGAGTCGATATTTAACACGCTTATCGTCGTTCGAGTGTTGTTCAGAGCTTTTGTCCCGCTGGACTCTCGTTTTTATTACTTTTCCAAACAATAGACGCTGTACGATGACAAGAGTGCTGACAGAGGCTGAGATTTAATTATTATACGTTTCTTCAATGTCTTTCCTTTGCCAGATCATAGGAGCATACGGATACGACGTTCCTCCTTGCGAAAAGCTATTTCTTAGGGGAGAGAAATGGATTTTAGATGATTGAAATGTTTAAAAAGATTTTAAAGATTATTTTGAGATTTACATGATTTACTATTTACGTATTTTTTTGTATGGTGATATAATGTCTATTGCGCGTTGACACAGAAAAAGCATATGTTAGAATGAACTCTTTTATGGGTGCAAGAATAATTTTATTGGCAATTTGGATCTGGCTTTTTCCAGGACAATAATAATAGCCACTGTTATTGCTTCCTGTAATAACGATAGACGTATATCGGTTATTTGTCAACCTTTTGAACAAATTTTAGAAGTAATCGACACGAAGCCAAAGAAGAAATTGATTTGAAACTCCCGGAAATTATGGGGATACTATTTTTGCAAGTAGCGTTTTAAGGTAGATGGACTTTTCAAGACTTACAAAAATAATAAGTACCTAAAGAGATGTATCGCTTGCAGGGGCAAATTATAGGATAACAACGCTGAGGACGTGTTTGATTTCGTATCTCTCAGACTTTCTTTGTTACCTTCGTTTCTAAATTTCCAACGTCGCGAAAGGGATCCGAAAGAAATGTTTCGAGTATTGGTAATTCTAAATGATACGAAGTTTACAAATTCCGCGCAGGTTGGATTTCTATGTTTGCCAGTGAGTATCCTAACTGTTGTACGATGAACGACCTAATAATGTTGCAGTGTCAAATGTAACAAAGATGTAACGTACCAAAAATTGTTTGCTGCGGTAGTTATATCAGCCTGTTTGGTAATATTTAATTTCCCATCGTCCACTATTATCTGTACCCTGTTAATATATTAATAATACTTTCGTTGTGTTCATAATTGCTGTTCAGAATATATAGTGTTTAAATTATGAGTTAAGGCGTAGAATCATGGCTGGTCCGTGTGAATATTCGACGTTCGACGTGGCAGAGTTTCATTTTTCTCTGCTTCGTACAATATCTTCGCCGCGAAAATTTTACATTTTTCTGCCTTTATCGTATCTATTGATATTTTCTGTACTTTTCATATTTCAAACGTACGCGTGAGTCGCTGCATGTTTAATTATAAAACCGGCAGCTCCAGATTTTCCCCCAATTAGTGAGCAAAATGTTAGAGTTAGTTAAAAGGAAAATCGGAATGGGGCTGGTGCATTTAACGTGTTCGGTCGAAACCTATACACTCCTTTGATTCCTATAACTTTGTAATATAAACTTTTCCAAATTATTCACACATTTTTAAATAACTCTATTATCATCGTTCTGAACACTTGTCACTTCTTTTCCATACTAAAAATCCATTTAAAGGACCTTTCGAATCATGTGATCATTAAATAAATTAAACATCGTGCACTGAAGAAGATTAATAGACATGCGATATTTGATCAAAGGGAGTCTAAGGAGTCTTATACTTTTTATGTTTTTAATAAATGAAGGGAGAACTGAGTGTCTATGTTTAAACCGGATATATTATAGAATTGTTAACATCGAATTATGTTAGTATCTAATTGTAAGTATGTTTCGTGTCTCAGTAACATATGCGAGATTGACACACCGTGCTGACACTATCGAAACGATATTCATTGTTTTCGTGTTAATTTTCATATTCGTTTAACTCGCACCATTCGCGTGCTATTATCACAAATGGCCGCGCGTAGGCGTATTCTGTCGTTACCATTATGTGTTAGTCATTAAATCTCGTGTTGCTATTTGATCGGTTAAATTTTATTCGTTGCGACTCGTTCTGCTCGAATTACGTTAAGATCGAATGTTAATCTACCGAGTGTCGCTGAGTCTATTGTGTGTTGATGATTATTTATAAATCGATAGAATACTATGATGTGATTGCTTGTTCAAATTTCGAAGATAGAAAATTCATTTTTAAGTATTGATCGTTTAGGGTAGCTTTGTTTCGTACAACTTCTAATAAGTGATAGCTTCGTGAAGCAAAAGAAGTACTGAAAACTGAAAATGAAACATGCAAATGTAATGATTAATTATATTGAAAATAAATTGCTCATAAAACATATCCTGTTCGTGTACTATTATTCTCTTCGAGGCAGTAAACAATATGAATAGTTATGTGCAAATAACAACAAATGTTTGTTACGTGTACGAGGGCAGTTTAAATATAGTTTATTAAACAGTGCATTAAAAACTGGATCATTCGAATATTTTATGGTATAATTTATTGTAATTATAATGAAACAAATACAATTATTTATTTAATTTTTAATATTTCTTGTACATCGAAAAACGCTCTAGCCGAAAAATATTTTTATATACAAGAAAAAGGATCAAATTGGTCCAGAATGTTTGATACTGTATCCTACTAATTTAGATATAAAACAACTGTTTCAATAATGCCTCAACATTTTTAAATTACTGCTATAGAAACGTAATTGTGGTAATGCGCACAAGTTAGGTAATATGTAAATACGTAAATACCTACCATTCTTATTTGTAATAACGCTTTGGGATGCAATCTTTTGAACAAGCGATACTCAAATAACAAAGTATATGCGAAATATAAAATTATGATTTTTGTCTCATGAATATTAACATGTTCGGCGCCCAACGTGATTCGGTCATGTTTTAAAAAATCGCACTGACAATCTTATTTAAATTGAACAAGAAGAGCGTCACCCATATTTGGGTGACGGGGCCCCCACGGAAGCATAACCGTCACCCATAAATGGGTGACGCGGCGCTGAACGTGTTAAAGATAGCATTTACGTGAAATAGATTATTATTAGCATTTAAATTCATTTTCTTCGCCGACCACACTATAATACGCGCCATAATAGTCTTCTATTTATTATTTTTTTCCAACCTAAGTATTCCTGTATTATAATCAGTGTCCTGGTCGACAAGTTCGGTCTTTCATCGGTCAACTTGAAGAGTAAGTATCTCGTTATTTCTTTAATGTGGTATTGCAATAATCTTTAATAATCAATATATTCGAAAAGTGCTGAGAATGGGAAGATTTCAATGTTGTCTGTTCTTTTAGAATGTTTTAGCAGATAACATGGCGACGAGCCTGCACCCCTGGTGAGTCTGCAACCTGCAAGTGTCATGATTTAAAGTTCCTCTGCCAGTCAATCATGGCGCAGGACGAAAGGTTCGAACCGACACGGGTAACTGGATGTAATTATGTACATAGAATTCTCTGTCAAACACTGTGACCATGGGTATATACAAATGTACTCGTAATTGGCATATTCTATTGATTTTTTATTGCTTTATATTAGATGAGGCTAGATCTCGTTCTACAATACGTTTCTACATAGCTCAGTAATATGTATAATAGCATTTAGTATAAAATATATATCTTTTTAAAATAGAGGAATTTAATTGGACGTCCAGAAAATGAATACTTAAATGACTGTCAATTATTAAATGAATATAAACGAACGTACAGTATTATACGGCGACTAATTTTTAGTGGAGAAGTCTGAAACCCCCCTACATCGTTTATATGCCAACTGTAATTACTGCGTAATGATAATAAAGATATATAAACTAAAGGTATGTATTTACCTTATCTAATCTGTTTGGAACTATTGAATAATTTTATTATCCGATATTTATATTAGCCGTTAGTTTGTACAGAAAATTCAAATTCTTCTCTATGTATAATATAAAAATATTACATAATAAAATAATATTAATAAAAATATTACAAAAATATTACAAATATTATTATCTCGACTTCTTTGTATAATATGTGTATCACAATACCTAGATATTTTATCACCCAGTTATGAAACATGCTTAGTAATACTCATTTGGCTTATTCTTTCTTTTGTACAATACAGTGCTCAAAACAATTAGACCATCATATATTGGAAGCGTTATCCCCGTTAACGCGGCACATAATTTCTGGTTGTTTTTATTTACAGACACAGAATGGAGTTATATGCAAATGTTTTTATAAACATAATTCGGAAAACTGTGTTGAGCAGTGTATAGTATATGTATATACATATACACATACATATATTACTTCTTCTACATATAATCACCACTGGCACGTTTAGTATGTTGTAAATACGAAATTATACAGAAATAATCACAGTTTCAATCAATCTCATAACAATAAAATAGAAAGTTATTTGGATAGCACATATTATAACATGATTCGATGAATTACATAAGACTGAGATCTGGTCAGGGTCATTCGAAACTACTCCGAGGATAGGCCCATACCCCACAGAGCGATGGTCCATACCCCTGAAAGAACAGTGAGTCTGGCGATCTATACTGGAGTTCCACAAGGTGCAGTACTTGAAAAGAATCCATAAGATAATCGATCTCGACTAGGACGAGACCTCCTTAGGGATGGAGAGCACTGCGAATTACCTCCGAGTAGAGCTCGACAACCTGCGTAACTACAGGCACCACATCGCCAAAACCTACGCGAGAGCGGAGGGGGTGATGGGTGCCATAGCAGGGCTCCTTCCAAATTCCAAGGGCCCAGCCAGGAAGTGTAGAGACTTTGTATTACAATGTGTGAGTCGGTGGTCCTGTATGCGTCCCCGATATGGGCGCAGGCAGCGAACGCCCGAAGATTCAACACAACTGCCTTACGCAGAAGCTAGAGAGCGGCTCTGATTCATACCACGACGGTATATCGTCTGGAGCCCTCTGGAGAATTTATAAGGAAAAGACCAACCCCCAGTCTACCGACGGCTACCAGGAGGACCCCACAGGAGGGTCCTCCCACCTCCAAAGATATAAGAAGAGGATTTGGGAAGAGGCTACCGACCAGTGTCAGGCTAGATGGGACAGCTTTGACCCAACCAACTGGACGATGCAGCTCCTAACGGGGCATGGCTCGTTTGGCAGCTTCAGGAAGAGAATAGGAAGAACGACTAACGAGGACTACTGGGACTGCGGACATCCGGTGAATAACGCAGACCACGTCATTTTCAGCTGCAACCGTTGGGCGGAGGCGAGACTCCACCTCACAACCCTCTACGGTGAAAACCTGACGACTATGAACCTGGTCACTCAGATCACCTCGTCGCAAGAAGCCTGGAAAGCCTTCCGGATATTCGCGACCAAGGATGAAGGCCAGAGAGTCGCAGGAGCGAGAGAGTGAAAAAGGGGGCGATCTCTCATACCCTCCAAAGAGGAGGAGGCGCCGCACTTTCACCAGACTTCTAACGGTCCCCTGAGGACCAACAGGCCTCGCCCTGTAACCAGGGAGTCCAGCCACATCACAATCCATCTGATGGCAGCAACTTGGTGTTGGTTGATTATTCCCAACACGAAAGGAGCCGCTGCAACAATGAGGATACTCCGTTGCGGAGCCCCCCTTGTAGTATTACGTAGTACATATAGGGCTGAGGGGACATAGTGCGTATCCTATGCGATGGTGCGATAGAGGAAGTGTTTTGAGTGGGTATTTGCTGCACAACACCTTAGGCAGCAGAGTCCCACATAACTGAGCGCAGGCTAGGTATGCGTAAATGCATTTTCCCCTCCTCGAACCAAAAAAAAGGGCCCAACACTCTGTGATGCGTTTTCTTGATAAACCATTGCTTCCAGGGCATTGCCCACTACAAATAACTGGACAATAAACAACACGAATGTTTTTGTGGCCTATACGAGTCGTTATTATACAATTCTAAATATTATCGGTGTATTGTATAATTTAAGTTAATTCTATTATCCAAAGAAAGAACGGCTGCGAATTATAATCAACATGGAGAATAATTAGTTGATTAATTAGATACGAGGATGAGCTGTGTTCGAAAAGTATGGGACAGTTAATAACGAATAATTACATATTATTCTTTTTAATATGATTAAAAGCAAGCTGTGCAAATGCGTTGATTCACGACCACGACCGAGTGCTGTTGACAGGTACGCACCTGAGCGCGCGCTATACGGGCGCTCTCATTGGCCAGTGTTTTCGTTAATAACACAAAAACGAAGATTCAAGACATATATTTTGGTCAAGGAAAAAGTTGTTCAGAATCACCGCAGCTACCCCCCATTTCCGGGAAGTCCCATAGTTACGGGACACGCTGTGGTATTAGCGCAGCTATTCTTACTTACCTGTATGGATGTTAATGAATTTTGGGATTAGTTATAGAAGTTGTTCGCGTTATTAATTTAAACAGTATTATAATAAATATTCTTCCAACGTTTGCATAGCTATCAAAAGGAATATTTAAAGTACGCTGTACAATATTTCATTTTTAGAGTGGACCCTCTACCTGTGTATGTAGTTACAGAAATGGGGTTCTAGGGCCCTACGAAACAGACACAAAAGTCCATAAAGTGACCCGGTCTATTCTCTATCTTGTCTGTGTTTCTATATCGAAATAAGTTTTCGAGATAAAATGGCGACGTACATAGAACGCAGTTCAATGTCAATATCGTGTACATTATTGTTGAATGTTTAAAAGATCAAAAATTTGCAGAGTAACAGTAACTGACATTAACGTTCATTTAATTGATAAAAGGCGCGCAAAATAATAACTAGTGGATGTCCTAACCTATTAAAACGTATTAGCGTACATACAGTATACTGTGTAAAGCTACTATGTTATAGAGGTTTCGAAATATTTATACAATTTCGCCAAACTAAGAAAAGACTTTCAAAGCTAGTAGAAAAAATGCTTACACGCGGTGACTTTATTTTACACGGCGGCGATACCGCATTTGCCAACAGGCAAAAGTTATTGTTTGATAAACTGACAGATGCAGAACAAGAATGTAACAAAAATAAGATGGATACTGAATCGGCTGACGTGAATGTTAACAACGAATCAAACAAGCCTCAAATAATTTTACCAAGCGGACATAAATGTAAAATTGAAACAAGAAGATTCCGTGGTAGGGAGAGCATTTTTAAGCGACCAGAAGGTCCAGCGCCGCGTGCTCTTAACAGAAATATACCGGACTTTCGCAGAAATCCCCATAAGTGGATGAAATATAGTTTGGACGATGTGTCTAATAACGATATGACAGAACAAAGCAACACCCGAGCAGCATTATCATTTTTAAAAGAATTAAAAGCCAGAAGATTGGTACACAATGTAGACGAATCAGAGGGAATGAATATAGATGAACCTGGTTCGGTTGAACAGAAGTCAAAGAAAATTGGATTTAAGGCCAAAAAGCGTCATACTGCATCAAATGTTGAATTTAGGAAACCTGAAACTGAAATAGACGAAATGAATGATGTACAAGTTATTATTGAGCACAACGACAAGCCGATCTTTAGAAGTAGTAAAATTATTATGCCAGAATACGTTGTGGGTCAGAAACAGAAGAAGAAAAATAAGAAGGAAAAATCTACGATAAAAATAGACCGATCGAAGCAACTTAAATTGGATCATTTAAATGAACCTGATGACGAGGACAACTAAACTTAAATCTAATATCTCGTATCGAAAATGAAATACAGTTGGAACATTTTCGATATAATCTAAACATTTGATATGTTTTATGTGTTAATGTATTTTAAACATAGTAGCAATAAATTACTGTACATTATCTTAGGTGCAAAACTTCTACGTTTTATATAATTTTGCCAATTATTTCTCACCGGCCAATGTACAAATATAACGATTCTATATAGACACTCATTGTCAGTAATTTTTGGAAATTTGAATTAAACCGCTCTGGCAGATTCTTCCGGAAAGCGTGCGGTTGCGCACAAATACCACGCGGTATTGCTGTTTCCTGTCGGCACAAGTCGCTGGCTATTCAAAAGTTGGCAGTTCTTTTGAATTATTTTCAAGTACTTGCGCGTGCAATGCTAATCGATGTACGAAACATAAACTATTGGACTTTGGTAAGTTACGTGATATATCCTTGAAAGATTTCTTGTCTCGGTAAATAATGAAAAACTCTTCTAAGACGGGTGGGGGGGAAAAGATTCATAACCTATACGCACACAACTTACAGTCACGTATTCAAAATGGCGTGTGATCAGTGAGCAAAAACGTAGGCCAAATTTCTGTCTCGTCGAGGTGCTAAATTCGTCGTTTGTGAATCTATATTTGCTGAATTTAACTGGGTTGCCAGTAAGGCAAGAAACAGAGAGAAGTTATGACACAACTGTGGTTCTAGAAAGTGCGTTGTTGTATATTCGTAGTCGACGTACGGAATTAATAATGCAGGAAATCGTCCTAGCAGCCTTCTCCGTGATATCGAGTCTGCTCATAGTATTTGGCCTAGTACTGCTGGGTAAGAACGACAGATAACAGTGTTGATAGCAGTTATTGCTGCGCCGTGTGCAGTGTTTCGAAACATTGTTATCCGATCTGTCATGTACATAATATGTAGTTTTGAAGTCGAAGGTATAGTGGGAGGGTTTAGCTACATACTTAACCTCTATCTTCACGTGTTTGCGCAATCTCGGTGACTGCTCTTGGCATTCAAGATTTAAAGGCCCTCTTGTTTTGTATCTGTTCTGTGTCCTATGTAGGTGTTGTAAACTATAAGTTCACTATATAGTTGTATTGTTCCCTATGTGGTATATTTTGATTACATTATCTCGTTTAATTAAACTCGATGTTTTTGTTATAAATATTTCCAAGAAATATATTGGGACCTTTCAATAAATCTCTGTGCTTAGTAGACTCGACCTTAAGGTATAGCTGCTTCTTTACTGATATTTCCCTGTTCCATAGATACATCCCTGTTTGTTTTTTTGCAGGTTGGTATTTAGTTTGGAAGTTTTTCCTTTCAAGATTCAGATTTGTTCGGGAACTGCTCGGTGGAATGAGCGAATCGTCTTCTGTAAATGATTTAAAGAATGGTAGATCTCGTATGAAAAAGATTCGCAGAGATTAAGGCCATATATGTAAATTAAAAAAAGAGATAATACGAAGTAATACTTGAAGACATCGAGAGAAAGAAGTGACCAAAGTGAAAATTGTCTTTCATTTGCATACCTGCGATATTTTAATTTATCACAATGTCTATAAATATACGATGTGCTACAACAGACGACTTGCTGAATATCCAACATTGTAATTTGCAATGCTTACCAGAAAATTATCAGATGAAGTATTATCTGTACCATGCACTTTCTTGGCCGCAACTAAGTTACGTGGCAGAGGATGAGAAAGGTAGAATAGTGGGCTATGTTCTGGCCAAAATGGAGGAAGATTGCGAGGATAATCCGCACGGGCACATAACCAGTTTGGCAGTGAAAAGGTCTCACAGAAGGCTTGGTATTGCACAAAAACTCATGAACCAGGCGTCCAGGGCAATGGTTGAATGTTTTGGAGCTAAATATGTTTCTCTACATGTTCGTAGAAGTAATCGGGCAGCTTTAAATTTGTACACAAGCAGTTTGCAATTTGAAGTTTCCGAGGTAGAACCAAAATACTATGCAGATGGAGAAGATGCTTATGCTATGAAACGAGATCTTAGCACCTTCTACATAGAAAAAAGCGTAGCAAAAGAAAAAGCAATTAAGGATGGAAATACGCATGTACACACTGGCAGATGTTGCGATCGTACATAGTCAGCTTGGGATGTTATCCTATAATTAGGTTACAAATGGCTTCTTGCATTATTAGTTCCAACAGCAGCTGGGTCTAAATCTATGTAACATATGCGTATTTTTCATAAATGAATTTGCATGAAATATACACGAAATCGTATTGTATGTCAAACATCTGGGCTCGAGTGTTTGATATGTGAATTATCATCACGAAAAGTTTACAAATACCAAGGTATTTGTATCCCATTCAAGCCTTACCTGAGACACGAAATGTTTTATATGCCGCTGCAAAGGGGTGTACTTGTTAATAATTATACATGGGATAGGAGAGAGACGTCTAAAACCACTGTATGTACTTCAATGCAAATTGAGTTTCTAATAAATGTACTATTGCGTGTAGTTAATTGATATACTATATTATTTAAGGTCCATCAATCTTAATATAATAAAGGAGATAAGCAGAAACGATAACAGGGATCTTTCTTAATTCCTACCATTGTATTCAATTAATCTTTATTGAACCACTGAAACTATTATACACAAGTAACGCGCCAGTATACAAAATTATCACCCAACTATCATTTTCACCAAACAAATCAAATGCAAGATGATACCAACTTTCCGAAGGAAAACATTTCTTTTTCATATTTACTTAATCGTCCAAACTTTACGCCTACATTATGTAAAATCATTCTAATTATTATTTCTATTCCTTGAGTATAATCCAATGCTTAGAAATTATAGTCTGACGATTGCACGATCTTTTCCAGTTGCCTGTGTCTTCTTTTTATTTTCACTGCTGCGTTGGTATAGTATTGTATTTGTGTATACATTGTAATAGGAATAATTATAATATACATACATATATATATTTATGGATATATATATGTATATATTGTATATATAAATATACTTATGTACACATTAAATGTCCTTAAAGTAATACCATCAATTCAGTTCGAAGGACATTTTAATCGAAAAGTCAAACACTGTTTAATTTTCCGATTTCGCGATCGACCCAAACGACTCGAAATTCGCGAACTTACTGATTACACAATTTACATTGTCGGTTTTAACGCAACGATAATTACAGAATCATCGATATTTAAAGCCCAACCGGAAGTCCTCACCGATAGCAAACTCTGTCGATAAAAACTCTTTACGATCGCAAGAAACATTGTCCGATTGCATGATCAATCAACACATAAAAATGCCAGGTACCATGTACGATCAAACGAGAGAATAAGGACAATGCATAATCTATTCGTTTCATTCTTTTTCATCAATGTAAACAAACCAAGCAAAGAAAAAAAGAATTTATTTCCATATGTCACCGATCAATCGGAATACGATCTTCAATAATAATGTGACAAGCACCTATTTGATATCGACTACTTATAAATTCTAAATATACAGTAAACTCTAACTGCCTGAAAAATGCATGTTATCTTACAAAAACGTTCCGTTAATAAATTATAATACAAGTCTCGTAAACGAGGTTCGTGTTCACGCGATATGCTCCGATTATATAATCTCTAGAAAATAAACTATAAGCTACACCGTGATAAATACTCTTTAATTGCCTGACGATAGTTTCAACTTATTTCTCGACATTTTCTCTCATTAACACCGACGATCTTCCACTTTTCTTCTCCCTTAATAAACGAAAACAACTAATGGAGACAAATATAAAAAAAGGTTCAGGCTTCGTCCTGACGGGCGAAAAGTAAAATATTTCGAAAGACATAATCGCTGTGAAAGCTGCGATAAAATTGTGCTGTCGACGATTATCTCTCGCCACGCGTAATGTAAAATTCCTTGGCAATCGGGGAAACTAATAATTTGCCTAAAAAGTGAAGCCCAGGAGATAAGCCTAGCGAAGCTGAAAGAATTTCACTATATTTTTCGTAAATACGCGTCGCTTCTTAATGCCAAAAAATCGCTCTCCCGCCGACTATAGAAGTTTTCAGCCTATGCCAGAATAAACTAAACTAATTTCTACGGTACGTGAACGATTCGATCGCTACGAAAAGCTTTATAATCGGCAGGTGTGTTCACCGGCGACAATCGATAAAATAACCGTGTATAAGGCGTAATGTATCGTTTCGTAGTAGTTTCCAATCTATTGTTTCATGTCGCTCCTGTAAAGGGAGCGTTCGTCTTTCAGTCGAATTCGATTATTGAAATGTTTGTAAAGCGTCTTACAAACCCGATGACCTTTTTAACTTATATTTAGTATGAGTTTGTGATCGATCGAGTACATGTTGTTGGAGAGCCGTAGAAAAGCCTGGCACGAAAAAGTCGAGCCACGGTGGTAAAACTGTATAAAACTCCCTGAAAATTTTCCTCGAAAAAACAGACAGCGTTGTTCAGATTTTCGGTATAAACATTAATTAATTAACGTCGCTGCTACGATGTATTCTTAATTGTAAAAAATTCCTTGCTGCATTTGTGGCTCTTTTCACAACGAATATCGGACGCTCATTTCTCGTTTAACAAACGTTTCGTAAATTTTTCCAAATGTTGTCCTCCTTCGTTACAATGTCCAACAATTTCCTCGACATTGCAGTGTTGCGCGTAAACGTGTCCCGAAATCAAAATTTACCGGCTTTGCGTGTGTTCTGGCCAAGATGTACACCTATATGTATAAGACGTTCATTTGAACACGCTGACGACGAAGACAGTGAATCATGTTCGAAACCACTCTGGTTCAACGAACGGCACACTCATCAACGCCTAGAGAATTATTATGAATCATTTCGAACGCTCTCTACACGTACGTCTACCGATTTCTTACATTCTTTCTGTCGATTGTACGCCTCTAACTAATAAACGATACGGTTACATGTTTTTTCCCTAGAAAAGTCTACGTTCTCTATATTCTCGAATACATTACAAAGACGCTCGTCCCGAACGAGCTTTCCCTTACGTCCTATGTACCTGTGGCTTTGGCAGTTGCGTATCTCTAAGTAACGATAGGCCTTGAGAACTCTTTATTGCGATCATGATAGAAGTACATATTCTAAATCGAGCGGAAAAGCAAGTCAGCGTTTCTTCCCTGGTCCAAGTTCGTTTTCATTCGAAAGAAAAGCGCTTCGAATTTCTTGGTCTACATACATGGCCACCGTTCGTAACCAAAAGACAGATTTCTTTCGTTCACTCCCGCCAATACAGTCCGAATAAATCGATAAACGAACTGCAACACTTATCATTGTTCCGTTCATTTAGTCTGTAAACTCGACTTTCGAAATCTCGCCTTTTGACCGGATGATCGGGCACCAACGATACATACTCTAACGGGCCAGCTGATCGTCTCTATCAAACCGGCAGCGAATACACCTACGACGTAGATTTTTACTCTGCTCCTTCGGCCCATTCGCAACCGTCTTTGCGTTTCTATCGATAGAAACAGTTTGATCGTTAACGGGATTGCCGACCAATCCAAGGAACTTGACGAAAGTGTCGCGTGCTTCACGCGCGCAACTTGCTCCCTAACCCAATGAAAAAAGAATGACAAAATCTTTCTCAGCTCTTCTGACTCGAAGCTTCCGTTCTTTCTCCTTTGCGTGTATACGCGTTGACGATTCGTGTCTGATGGTTGAACGCTCAGGGCTGCAGTGCGGCGTGTATCATCGCCACCTTCAAATCTTTTGCCAAGTGGGAGACGTCCACCACACTGTCGACCATTTCCTGCACAGCTGACACGCTTGGGAAAAACTGAGCGGCTTGTTTCGTCTTCGATACGGTTTGAGCCAGGGCTTCGTTTAACGCGTTCGCGCATTGCAACACCCGCGTTCTCACGTCGTTTCTGCTCACGTTTCTGTGCACCGTGTCGCCGATGTGCACCAACCTGTGCGCGCTGAGTACCACGAACTTTCCGTGCGCCAGGAACACCTGTTTGAAAAATAGAAATCGATCATGTTAGATTTCGGTTTGTTCAATTCGGTTCATTATCCCCTTAAACACCCCTTGTGAAATCTTGTTTCAACTTTTTCTTATAATTTTTGTAAATAATGTATCAATCTGTTTTTTTTTTTTACAATTGCAGCCTATCGACCGTCGTGGATTCGAAATCGGAAGTTTCCTTTTCTTGTAATGAATTATGTGAAATCTTCAGGCGTTTTTAAACTTGAAAATAATTTGAGGGTAGGGTGGAGGGTTATTTGTAAGTGTGTGTATAATTATGTGTGGATGTGAAGGATATGAGATTACGCGCAAGGAAGGGGGATTCTTTTCTGCGGTGGATTGGAACGGGGGTAAGTAGTACATATGTGTTTTATAATTGTGAATATTGTTTTGGTTAATGATACGAGTAATCTGTTTAATGTACGATTAGAAAACATTCGTAGCAATTGAAGATAGCTCTTTTTATGTATAAATGCATATAGTATGTCATATTAATATAATTGCTTTCGATTCACAATTATTTTATCCTCTTTTTGCCTTTAAATAAAAACTGTATGGCGTGCCGTTAATAGACATAACGTATTACGAAAAAAGACGGAAATAAAATAAAAATAAAGAGATCGAGTGTCGATTGCGATTAAACAAAAAGACTAAATGTTTGCCATGTCTTCTACAAACGATATCTGTAACTATTGTGTAAAAAACAACTATCCAAAATGTTTTAAATGTAGAATGGTGTTGTGCATATTATTAACACAAAAGAGTTCCATTTCTCCAATTTTATATACTACTCAAATGAAAATTCTCTATTCATGTTTGTATAAATGTCATCACAAGCCATAGTCCTACACTATCCCCATTCACTAACAATACCAAGAGAATGAAATTTCATTTACAGATTTAGCGTCTTTAAATCCCACTTCAACTGCATTCAAAACATTTGCAGTACAAAAATCTCTTTTCAACAGATCTGCATACATTTCTTCGTTTCGCCGTTCAAAGTTTAATCAATGTACAGGGTGAGCCGCGAAACACGAACAGGTGATTGTTCAGCTCAGTGCTGTTATCAGCGGGTCGATTAAAAAATGTTCAATTTGTTGAAACACGGTTTAACAAAAATTTGTATAATCATCTTGAAGCTCTCATTAATGCGTGTTACACCAGATAAACAAATTTTCCATCGACCCACTAACAACGGTATAATCCAAGCCAGTGGTTCTTAATCGGTGTTCCGCGAAATTATGAGGGCGTGTCAGCTAAGAAGCTAGCTACGAGTATAATATATTTGATAAATTAATGTTTTATTTACTTGCTGCTACCTAATCTATAATATTTCATAAAAGGTGCACTCGTACCCATACTTGTGCCGTTAGTTTTATGGCCATAGAGAATTCGCTGATCCCAAAATTTCCCTCTCAATCAAAAGTGTCTCGTGCCATTCGAAAAGATTAAGAACCGCTGATCTAACGATAAGCTGATTACGTCCGGTGACTCACCTTGTATTATAATAATCTTGAGCTACTCACCTTTGGCGGTTGGTTGTGTTCGACCGTTTGCATGAAGGCGTCAATAGCGTGGGTCAGGTGGTTGCCGTGTGTGATCACCTGGGCGGCATAGAACGCCAGCAGTTGTTTGTCGGTGGGATCCATAGGTGTCGGTGTCGTGGGTGGCATTTGAATCGTTGCATTGTCCGACTCGGATACAAGGAGATCGTAATTGCTACGAAGTTCCTGTGGCAGTGATGCCCTCACTTCCTCCCGTTGCTTCGCGACTACTTCCCTCGAGTCGAGATTTACGTAATCGTAATCCTCCCCGGCGCCGCTATTGTTGCTGCTACCGGTCGAGATGATCGACGATCGTTTGAAGAGCAGCGTCGAGTTCCCCTGTTATCGATAGGTTTAATAAGTTCGATTATTTTTGTACACGGAGCAAGTAGAATGTTTGTTCGTCGGAAAATTAATTTTATTTGTTTTCCGCTTCTGTTCATTTATTTAGTTAATTTTTATTAGAGACGAAATTATTATTGGAGTGCTGTTATCGAGTACAGTAAACCTCTGATACTATGTTTCTTTTCAATCTTTTATCTGCATTGGAAGTTTGATTAATTTATTATAATGAATTTTCGAGAGTAATGTGTTCAAGGATTGTAATGAATTTGTCCTAGTCATACAATAGTTGTCTATTATATTTCTATTGTATTAAATGAATAATTTTCTTCGTTTATTCTTCTTTCAGACCAGCTGTGAATTCTGTCCATTTTTGCTATAAATAGATATGCATCTTGGTCGAAAATCTGTCCAGTGTTAAATAAACAAATATTTTACCAGACTAGCTTGACTGCGGTTCAAAAAACACTGAAACTGTCGCAAGCAAGTTGCCGTAGAAGCAGTAAAAAATTTGTTTGCTTCTAGCATGACAATCTGCGCCATGCTCTAAAGCGCCACAAATGATTCTACAGTACAAGTACATACTTCGAAACTTTAAATCGACCAACCAAAAATTAAGTCCATTTAAAAAACACTTACTGTTTTGACGAAACTTCTAAATGGAAGAACCGCCTTTCGGATAGAAAGCTCATCTTTTACACGCGTTTTCAATGTGCCTTTTACTATTAGTGTGTTAAATCCGTTTTCAATTAGAGCACCCAAAAGGGAGTTCTGCCACAGCAGTAGCGTAGCGAGATATTAAGGCTTTCATGAACAGTACTATTTCAATAGAAATACAGTGTGATCAAGACTGCTACTCCCTTGATTAAACTTATCAATACGAAGGTAGTGTATCTGAGACAATGTACTAAATGTTTTCTGTATGATGAAATCCGAAGATTGGATTAAAAGAGATACATTACAAAAACGCATAGAGAGGGCGATCATTCGTATACACAATTTCAGTACAGCCAGAAATGTTCACGTACAATCATAAATGAATGGATAATAACTGGACACAACTTGAGCCCCTCAATTGGGACCATTTTTATCAACTTTCAATCCAGGTGCGAACGTGTTAAGTATCAACCCTTGCCCCCCAATTTTATTACCCAGGAAGCGTGCTTTCGCCCAAGTAGCTGCTCACCTGAATGAAACTGGCGACCTGACGAACGTCTTCCGTGAGTGCCCTGGCGCACGCGATCAGCTGATCGAGTGGATCCGGTTGCGCCGATGGCAGAAGGGTGGTGGGTGGCCCATTCGTAGGTGTTGGGGTATCGCCACCCCCGCGACACAGCTTGGCCGCGTCCCATTCCATCGCGTCCAACTCTGTAGCTGCTTCCTGTACCAGTTTGTCAGAATCGCGGAGAGCCTTGACCAGGGGTCGTAGTTTCGAGGCCAACCCTTTGTCCGGCGCCTTTCCTGCATTCCCGAGCGTACCTGTCAGGGAGAAAAAGAGAAAAGGAATGACGAAAGGCCTCCTCAGTTATTGTACTTCGTTAATTCAACGTGGACCGGTCCGTTCTTCGACGAGAGTCACTTTACCTAGAGATTCACTTCAGCCGCGGTCAAAACAATTCGGTGGCAGGGAGAATGAAGATATTTTGATATTTTTCCCTTCTTTCTTTGTTTTCTTTTGCGCGTGGACTGGGTTGGTTCGGGGTTATGGATGAGCGACTGGAGGCTTTGATAGTGGTTGACGGATTAATTTTTGAGAGTGGAGTTGGGGATTGGTGGGTGGGATGTGGTCAGAGATGTTTGCTTGGGAGTAGGATTAAGCTGGAGGTTTGTCGAAGGTTTTTAATTTACGACAGTCAAAGGAAGTGTGAGAGTGATAGGTAGAGAAAATGATTTCGATGGGTGATAAAGGTTGTTCTATACTGAATATCGATGGTATAGATTGACCATACTCAGTGTAGGCTTTCGATGAACTATTGTTAGGAATAAACCTAGAGCACTTACGAAAATTGTTAATTTCCGCGTTAGATTAAACTTGATTGAAATTGACATTAAGATGAAATGTTAAACTTATGTTAAGTTTAAGTATGCTCAAATCCTAATTTAATTATGTTTTTCAACACGGGGCAGTAAATATTTGCATAAAAAGAATACATCAGTCAAGTTCTGAATTCTCGTTAAAGTAAAGAACCATCGAAATTTTATTAAATACTTGTTCAATATTTTGCATCAATTTTGTTTCTCCGCGTTCTCCCTTACGTCTGTTCTTCAAAAGTAATCACGCTCTCAGACGCACGGTAAATTTTCCCCAATTTAGAAAAAGGTGCAAATCAAGGCATTCAAAATATTAAATAGGTAACCCCACATGTTATTGATTAACAAATAATATATCTAAATATATGCATACGACGAAGAACGTGGTAAAAGCAAACGTATTATTACAAGTGACTTCGGAATTACCTTCTGCAAATTCAGCCAGGTCGTGCAAAGATGTTCTAAGCCTAAGTGCAGCAAGCCTAAGATCCATCAGTGTGGCGTCTAACCGTTGTGGTGTTCTCCATCCAGGGCTGACAAAGCCGAGTAGCCTGGCTATCGCGGCGGATGCTTCGCTCTGCAGCCTTTGCAGACCTTCCAAAGCGGAGTCCAGCTCCAGGGGTAGCTCTTTACTGACTGGAACATCGTATATCTGCTGTGTTTGCGACGGGGGTGGAGGTGTCGGTGTTTTAGGCACGGGAGTATTGTGCCGGGACGGTAACGAGGACGCTGGAAGACGTGGTCGAGGTACATCGTAATCTGGAGCAGCCAAGCTGGATCTGAAACGAAAATGTCCTTTCGTTGGTACAATTTGTACTACCGCCAAAAAAATTGGGAACACCTCGAGTATCTATAATATATTGAACGCTTAACTCATAAATGCTTAAATTACTTCTTTCTTTCCATAAAATTTATTTGTATACTTCGAAACATTTAGAATAGTGGTCAGTGAAGCACCACTCAAATGTGAATCAAATATTTAATGCTTAATAACACGGACGATTGACGTTATTTATAATATTTTTCAGGTAATGCGATTTCTTCAGAGACAAGCCTTGTTTGTAATGCATATACCTATTCAACTAGAACCAAAGTGTGGGAAATTTAACAAAAGTTTCAGATATAAAACCGAAATTCTCAAATAAAGATCGGGGAAACTTGGTTAAAAATTTCGTGATTATAGCATTTAAATTTACTGAACAATCAAAAATTATCTTTTCTGTGCAAAAGGATGCAAAAATCTGGGCAAAATCTTATTTTATAAAAATGTTGACCTTGCTTTTAGTAAATTAAAGATTTGCTTAAAACCTAACAAAGGGTTCATTCTGAACACAGCAATACAATAATAATAATAGTGATAATAATAATTAAAAAATGATTGAAACGTTGACACAAACAGTGGTCGTCTTAGAATCAATTAAATTGTGGTCTGCAAGGAAATAATTTGTACACCATATTTATCTGTTGTTTTAGTACAATAATGTTTAAATAAAATTGATTCGCGAAACCTTTGATTTTAATTTCCACTCGCTATCCATTTGAGTGTGAAACATTTTGCTGTCGTTGCCTTTGTTAGCCGGTGGACCCATTCTTCAGCTTACAAAGAGAAAGAAAGGTTCACTTGAATTTAATCATGGAAAACTTGACTATTCCGAGTGGCAAGCAAAGCGTACTTTCAACCATTTAATTTCAAGTCGTTTCGAAGTTTCCCCGTCATTTAACCATTAATGTGCACGCTCTCATCAGACGTAATTAGTCAATGCCAACGAAAGAGAACTAAAATTAGAATGATGGTTCTAAAAAAAAGAGCTCGAAAACTGCGAACTTTACTGCCCTAAGTAGTTCATACAATTAATCAGTTAAGAGGCACAAAATGTATCGAACATTTCGCCGCGACTAATAATAATTATTCGAAATCGAGAAATTAATCTGCACCATGAAACTATTTTGTAGTTTGAAATGATATAAAATAAGATTTTCTCATTATAAAACTATTTTCCCTTACTTAATTTCTCGCAAATTCCTCTCACTACAAGTAACAAATATAAAGCAACCAACAAAATTATTTTTCCATACAATTATGTAGATAATATTTGTTATTTCATAAAATTTGACTTCTTTCCCTCCACGTTGGATCATCAATAATTGTTAAACTTTTTACTTTATAATATTGATCACAAATGTTTGTTCCTATTTTCCAATACAAGCACAGAGCGCGTTAAATAACATTCCACGACTGTAAACTACATTCTGATTCGAAATTACGAACGAAATCGCTCTGAGGATCATTTTTGCATTTTTTTTATTTAACGTAAATGGAACGACTTTCTCCGAAACTGCAGTGGGAATGACCGCTGTTGGCACTGGTCCGGTATTTAAGCTAGAGCTTCTAGAAATAAATCACTTCCTAGCATCTGTACGTCTCGTTACTCTTGCGAATGTGCAAAGTTCAACGTACTCAATGTTGATACTACAAACGTTCACGTCAAACTGCGATCGTAACAAAATGAAGCTTTGCTTTAAGAGATACTAAAATTCCGAAGGCTTACAGTACATAGTTAATTTTAGGACGAATTACTCGTTAAAAGTGGATCATCTGAAGGAAAGAATTTTAAGCTCACCAAACTCGGTTCATGGTTCTACATAGAAGTAAACTGCTAAATATAAACGTAATGGCTTCTGTCTGAGAATTACTGCCGAAGCATAAACAGTTTCTTTATTTATGCGATCAATGTAGTTTTATGGTTGTGAAATTCTTAGTTCAGTAGGAACTAATAATATTTTATTATTAGACTTTGGTTTGTAAAGATATAATAATAATAAATATTACAGCATACATTCAACAAAGCTTTCAGAATTCCAAAAATTTAGTTTTCTGCTATTTTTTTATTATACCTTCATGTATCTTTTATGTTGTACAAAGTTGAAAAGTTGAAGTTAAAGTGCTTGATCTAGAATTGAAATAAGTTTATGCACTCCAGCAGCAGTTGATATTAGAATTCAATCGAAATTAATGTTCCAAAGGCGTGACTTGAATTGAAAATTATTTTCAGCATTTCTGTTAATGCCCATTGCAACCAAATTGCTTTCATCGAATCGGATTTGTCGCAATTGGCAAAGCGGATAATCTCTATTGATCTTGCTACGATTTAAATGGAATTTTATATTCCATGGATAAGTCGTAAACTGACGTCACAGAAACAAGTTGAGATGGAAACATCAATATCGTGACTGTTTGTACATGAAACATGATTCTAACAATATATTACATTTTCTCTAAATAATTATTTTCTTGTCTCTTTATTACTGATCCAAATATCACGTAATTAAATATTCCTGATCGCAACACAAAAGGAAACCTTAATAATTATTCAATAATGTTTCCAAAGATTTATCGCATAAAAATACAACATAAATAGCGAGATAAGATTCTTTAAATCCACCCCAATTGATTCCCTGTAGTTAGAACTTTCAATTGCACATAAACAACTAATGAAAAGTATTTTGGGCGCAGGCCCCAGGGAAAGTCCATTCAGAGTAAAGAAATTAAAAAGATCCCAAATTCCATTCATTAATTTCCACAAAAAGCGAAAAGAAAAACCGATCTCAACTATAGATCATACAATACACAAAAGAAGAACAAATTGAACACCGCAAATACTAGGAAACATTCACTCATTAATCTCATTTAAACCCAACGCAAACCTCCTCAAATATCCACGAACAACTTCCCACCTCTCCCTTCCCACCTCGTTTAACAATAGAACTACCAAGCCAGTCAAAATGACTGGATCTAGATTCCTTGCTTTAAAATTATTAACGCATAAGGCACTGTTGCAGCAATTTACGATGACTTTCAACAAGACAGAATGGCAATTACATATCCTCATTTAATGTGCATTCAACCACTTTCGTGTTCATAATCTGTCTAACGTATACTGTCTAAATAGCATCAAAACCTATCGGTAGTTCTAGTGCTAAATATTATAAATTTACCCGCATTATCAATTATCACGGACGCTACCCAAATGGTGATCAGAAAAACCAAAGAATAAAAAAAGAAAAGCTATACAAGCTCATCCATCTGACTCCCAGTAGCCCCCAGCTGTTATTCCATTATTCCATTAAACTGTAACGAAACAAGGGATCGCCGTGTCCGATCATCATGTCCCATAGGATCACGTACCTGTTTGATCCGCTGAGGGATCCATCGTTGGTGAGGCTGGATGCAGAGCTGCTCGGTGTGAGGGGTTGCAATGGTCTGGGCACGTCGTAGCAATCGAGAGGCGTCACACCTGAGCCTCCAGAGCAATTCGAGTTTGGTGTGCAAGAGGTAGGTGGTCTCGGGATGTCGTAGCACGAGGGTGCAGGACTTGGACTACTCGCTGGTGATGGAATCACAGGGACAGCCCGTGGTGGCACGTCGTAACAGTCGCTCACGTCACCCCCATTGTCTATGGAACTTCTGCTGCTCGATGTGTATCGGCCTAACAGAAATTCAAGGGAAAGTTATATGCATGTACTGATATCTATATGATAAGGATGGTATACAAGGGTATGTAGATATACAGGTGTACAGCGTGACGGTATCCACAGGGTTTTTATTCGGTAATCAGACAGTGCACACGCGGGGACTTAGTTGACTTGTCGCTGTTTATTGTTTCTTAGGTGACACTGTCGATACTTAGATTATGCTTGTAGAAATTTGCTGAAATGATACTAAATACCAAATTGTACTGTGCAAATTTGTGGGGCCTGTTTAGGTTTACGCGACGATACGATCGGCAATGAAATCGAGGTAATACGTACCATTTGTCCCAGAAGTAAAGATATATAAGAACATAGCCTTTTTGTTACAATTGTTATACTAAATCGTGTTCGAAACATACGAAGAACATTTGCGAAACACGATGAAACAGATGGAAGGACTGATTATTATTTTGGTGTTTATAAATAACTGGTCGGTTTATTAATTTGGTTGTTGTACGCAGCAACTATAATATAGAGCAATGTTAATGATTGTTTAGATCTATACTGTTTCAGTTTCAGTACAAAGACATAGAGTGCATAGATGTTTTATTACAGTCGTGGGTAATAAATGGTACTTTTTACAGGAGGAGAGGAGCACGAAACTAATGTACCCTTGGTATAACGAGTTGCACCGGTATCGTACCTGCTTTTTTTCAATTAAAAAAGAATACTTTTCAGTTTTAATTATTACAATTTATTAGCGATTTTCTCTGTCAAATTATTTGAAATGATTTAAAAGTTGTGGATACCGTTACGCTGTACACCTTGTATGTATGTTTATAGTTCGGACCACGATATGGTAAATGCCATATTCTCAACAAAGGTGAATGCTAATTACTATATGAAATTGAAATCTGGGTACGAATTTTTACATTCATGTACAGATACAAATATATATTGTCTTATATTTTCGATTAATCGATCTGTCGGTATTGACTCTTTTCTGTTCCAAATAGCTCGAGCTATACACTGATTGAGGAAGTTTCATGGCGGAGGGATTATGAGAAAACTTTTGTCTCTGCAGGTGTAAAAATGCTTGGTATACAGAGTGTCCCATGGTAACTGGGATTAACTATAAGAATGCAGAAGAAAATGCAGCACTCTTATGCACTGGTGTGCACTAAAATTGCACTATTACAATTTTCGCAAAATTATTTCAATATCAAGTTCTCTTAATCACCTTTACAGGGGTGCACATATAAACATTTAATTTCAAGAACGCAAACATTACATAACATTTTATGCAAGTGCAACGTAAATCCATTCGGCCTTACCAGTAATCGTTTCGTTTCCCCTACAAAGATCCATCGCAATCACACCACTTCCATTAACAGCAAGTCTTACAATTACAACAGTGAAGCCTTTCAAATCCATTAACAAAAGCGCTTCTAAACGCTACGATTCCTCGGGCCAAAAATCAAGATCATCCGATACGTAATTGTTAATCTTCGAATGGAAGTTTTCACAGTTAATTTACCATCAATTAGATACAGACGCTGTATTATTCATTTATTTACGTGGCACCCTAGCGATCCAGATACCATTGTTAAAGCCCCGACGAATTTTTAAACACCTCAATACCAGCAAACGAGGTCAGTCGGTCGATAGGAGAACCCAGACAGGATCGGCAATCTTTCACTCTAGAGATTGCTCGAGGTTCCACGAGATAGCTTTGTAATTTCCTATACGTTAATGCCTCTCGATCGGGGAATGTCCCGGATACGTCGATTCGTGAAAGGAACTACCAGACCATTTTTCTTCGATCGTTCAAGATAAATAGCTGGTGCACGAGACGTGGATACGCACAAATGAGAAACGTTGTTGTACATCTTCCTTTTGATCGTCCGTAACAAACGGAGAGCACCAGCCTCGATTACCCATCCTTCGTTCGTTCGTTTTATTTTACTTCACCGTGACGTTTATTTCACTGGCATACTCGAACTTTAATCGTATGTTCGACGATCTTGAAAATGATTATCCGAATGAGATTTTGTAATTTTTTTGTTTGTTCACGAAGAGCTTTCTATTGAATTCTGTGAGCGTAGACTTCGTCCGGGAAATTACTGTAAGGATATCGTTCTGTTTCTTTCAAACACCATTATGGTGGCCTTTAATTTGCATCGGTGACTTGTTCTCTCCGAGAAACTTGCGAATTTGCTCTCTGAATCGGAGTATTTGAAGTAATTAAAATGATTAACTATCTAACAATAATTAAGGTAGGAAAAAAGTGAAATAGTTACATAAACTTCACTGATGAATATAATAAACATTGCTGAGCAAACAAAGATGATAGAAAATGTATTTTAAATATATTTAAATCTCTGGAAGAAATTTTCTAACACTTATCGTCCGACCAAATAAAAGCATCGAAGTGTAGATATGACATTCCAATTTTAGATATTGTAATCTCTTTTTCTTTTTCCCAGTAACTTTTCTTTTTGATCTTCTTCTGGTACTGTATTTGTAGTTTAAATGTTTGCTTCGTTTGTCTTATGCTGTTTTGACATTACCGATTTTCCAATAAAATCGTGAAGCAGAGAAAAGTTTTTGTTCCAAGCATTGTAAGACTGCACGTACATAGTATTCATGAACCAACTTGCCAGCAGTTTTTGAATGAAAATGGAAATTGTACTCGCAATACCGCCGTTTAATGAAAGAATTCCGGGGGAAACATCGACATTTTATCGATTCTCAATAAACGCTTCCTGCAGAGGTATCTTGTTTCCAATCGAATACCAATTAACAAAAGTATAATGGCTGATCAGATCGATTAAAGGGAATCGTTTTACTGTATTGCAAAAAGCAAAACTGGAAAAATATTTACCCTTTTCACATTTATTCACAAAATAATGCTGATTTATAAATAAACAGTTTAATGTAAACAGGGTCCAAATGAATTTATGTTATGCTGAAATACAATTAGATTGAATTTGAATCAGTAATTGTGGAAATTTCATTTTAGAAATGCAAAAAGCATAATAAAATAACAGTAATAAATGTGTATGCATATGCAACATAGAAATGAAACGTATATCAAGTTACTCTAAACAAAACAAAAGTGGAAGGAAAAAACATTACAAACAACCAACAAAATTCAAATAATTTATTTCCCATTACTTTGCTGTTGTGCATACTCGAATATTCATCGTTTATTATTTATACATGTTAAATGCTAAATGCTTTTTCCACGCAGAACTACAGAATAATTGTGTGAAAATGTTTCCGTAGAAAAATTTTCCTTTCTTTAGGAAAATATTTTCCATGCAATTTGCAAGCGTATCCCTTGCGAAACTGCGGAAGTTACAACGTTACAAACGAATCACAGAAAAGAAAAACGAGGGGTTGCTACGCACCTGAGTTGTGTAAATGCTCGTTATTCGAGTTTAGGGGTGAATCGTGCCTAGAGGGTGGCGCAGGACTTCCCCGACTTGTTGGAAGATCGTAAAGGTACACGTCGCCGCATTTTTGTGGTGTAACCACCTGCGCAAAAAAGATCAAACGCTGATTAATTATCGCTGAATTGGTCAAACATTATCGATGCATACTCACAAAGAACAGTAGAATCTTTCAATAAGTCAATGCCCTTGTCAAGTGCAATACATAATTACAAACACTGTAGTATAACGTGCGCACACTCGTTTAAAATTGTACTGTTTATGTGTAAAATATTTTGCAAATCGGATATTTCGATGGAATGATAAATACAAATGTTTATCATTGACAATTGACAATTAACAAATTGATTGTATGATAAAATGGAATTTTGATCTATAATACTTTTGTAATTTTGCTATTAGTTTACAATAAATATATCATACATTGATATAGACACAGATAGCCAGAAATATTTCGATTTTGCAAAATTATGTTAAAAATCTGTGGTAAAATTGGTGTTTAAATTTGATGGCGAATTCAGATCGTAAATATGCTCTGAAAATTAGGATTATGTTAAACTAAATATCTAGTAATCTAAGTAAACGCATAAGTCCTTATTATAATATCAAGGAACGAATATATTGTTTTGTTGACTATGTATATCGAAAACACCATGCATTTTCCAAATTAATTATTCGCCGCTTCGTTAAACCATTTTCTTAAATAATGAACATACGGAACATAACATTTTCATAAATGACAATTAAATTGTATCAGTAATTTGTAACCACGATATTATATTGTTCGTAATTCGTATTAAATTCTTAATACGAAGATCCCATTAAAAATAAATGTACTCGTTAAACCAGAAATATCGTAACAAATTTTGCTTTGACCATAAACAAAAATTAACTTTTCTTACAGTAGGTACATACAATCATTTTCTTCAATTCGCCGCGTTACAGGTATAAAGTTTAGCAGTTCGCCGTTGCATAAAATTCAACACACGACACAACGAATTAAGTTGGAAAATTTCGAACGATATTACTACCAAGACGACGCCACGTAAAATCATTCGAGAGAAAATTGTCTCGGGCGATACAGCGCAGCTGTTGCTTACTGCTTGCTGCTGGAAAATTCTCTTCGAGAACTTTAAATCGAAATCTGTCGCGATAGAGTGCCGATTATCTTCCTCAATTGAAACTGAGGACGGGCCTGCTCGCGTTGCTAATGAATTTACTTCGACGAGTGCCAATCAAGCGGATTCCCCGATTTTCAAGTACGCCCCGAGGAACTTCCTCAACTTTTACCTTTCGTCGAGTATCTAATTGCAATACCCTGTTAATTAAGTTTCCGCGTTCCACGAACGAATCTTTCAGTGACTTCTACATGTGTCGTCTATGATGGACGAGAAACATCGTCTTGCAGAATTTCAGGCAGTGTAATATAAAAATTGGTGGGAAAATAAAATATATCCACAGAACGATTAACGATTAAGATTTATTTGTGACCTGAAATTCTAACGAACTTTGTGATCCATAAAGTTGCACTAATAAAATTGCCGACATTAATCTGCGTCGTCGATAAACGTGTGCAGCGTGAAATCCATTTAAATGGACAAGAGTACAATGAAACGTTAATTAAAGCGGTCTCTGGCGTACAATTAAAAACTAATTTCATCTTGAGGGCGAAATTCAATTTTCCCTTAACGAACGGTGCTTGATTTCATATATGGAAGAAACACACAATTCCTCGATGCGTTGTTTCACGATATGTATTACTATTCACGATTATTACAATTCACGATATTGCATTTGAAAAGAAAATGAAAAGCAAAGCCGAAGAAGATATACATAGGAATTTATCTTTTTAAAGTAAAGAAATGATAAATTATTAACTAAATATATTTTGTAATACTAATGCACAATTCCAAACAATATATTATTTATCAATATAAAGCTTGACCAAATATCCTTCTTATACCAGAAATATATCTTACTATATGATTATTAATAATATTTCAATCCGTATGATATTTTCAAATTATGTACATGAAAGATCCCGTAGTAAAATTCTAGGATTGTTTTGCATTTCGCACAGAATAGCTCAAGCGACACATTACTCAATCTTGTCTCCAGCTAACCAAATTTTCCTTACAAGAATTAATTGTACTACTTTTTGGTTGCACATCAAATTTCATTCTCCGATCTGGAATGTTTCGATTTCCAAAGACGATTTCGAATCGTCAATTCGAATTGCGTCAATCGAATTATGTATTTAGCAACCAAGATTTTTAAGCAACCGCAATGATAAAAGGGCAATTACCTACTCCAGACGTCGATTGGATTAATTAATTCCCCACAAAGTTACAACTTTCATAATCCTCATCAAACACCACGGCTGTGCAGCAAGGTACTCGTTAGCAGCTTCCAAAAGGCTCGCTCGAATTCCCTCGGAATTTACACGAACGTTTGATCTTCGAACTGACACGCCGACGTGATCGTGGTTTCGCGCCACTGCAAGCGTTACGAAACCAAAAGTACCTGTGGTACTTCGTGTACGTAAAGTACACGCGAAGGATGCTCATTAACGATGCGCCGGCCAGCAGATCCTGAACGAAACTTGGCGTCCACGCGACTGCACGAATGAAATACACGCGACTTAATTGAATATTTCATAGAAAACTGCCATTCGAATGCTTCATCTGCGAGTGCTTGTTCGGCGAAACACGAATCCTCGTGCACGCGAACGTGTGCTGTAAATTGTGGAGCACAGATCGGCTGAGGAAAATGTGAGAATAATTATAACGAATAGGAATTTTCTACTTATTGTTAGTGAAGTTATAAGGATGTTATAATTTTTTAATAACGTGGACAAATATTAAGATACTCCCCACGAAGGCAGTCGTTTGTTGCCACCGTTGTGATGGCTTGTTTGGACGATTAAATAGTTACTAGTGTAATTATAGGGATACTTTGTATTAAGAATTTTTATTAAGAACAGTTGCAACCTATTGTTTGGAAAGTCGTGTGTTGCCGATCTGTTGTTCATTTCTACATTTCCTTTAATAACTTTTTATAATCAAAGTATCGCAACGTAAAGCAATTTATGCGAACTATTTTAAACAACCAAGCCTGACATTGATTAAACATTTTGGTTATCTATACAGGGGTTCAGCTACCATTAAAAAATATTATTATCGATTTGCCCTTCGTGCGATATGACTTACAAACTGTCTATATTGGAGTTAGTAGAATTTGTGGACATTCATGAGCATGTACCAGAAATATCGTTAACTTTAATTAATAAACGATTTAATATCCATAAAGTTGTGTACATCCTTGCTCGTCTTTTAAACAAATGAAAAGTAAATACTTGAAACTAGTACCCAGAAGGTTTTCGTGGCTGACTTTGACAACGTGCATACAAGTGTATACTAGCAGGGTGAGTTTGCATGTGTCGGACACAGGTGAACGCATATCTACCTTACTTTCGACCGGTGAACCGCGAAGCTGTGCCAAGGGAAAATGCAATTTCGCCGACAAAACGCGAGTGAAACGTAGGGTGAAATGGGAGGGAAGAGGAAACAGAGACGCAGAGAGAAAAGAGAGGGTTGTATCTCTCTGGAGCGCAATCTCTGAGCTCATCGTCCGCTGCTTTACAATAATAGAGGCCCTTCAACCCTTGCGTTATACATAAGCGTGCTACACTTTTTTCTTCTATGTGCTTCTACTGTGATTCACGGTCTGTGTGACAACCGAGGCTTAACCTCGTAGCAATTCGTACGTGCTGCGGCGAATTATTAGTTCTGCTAGATTTTCTCATTATTCTTGGCCTTTGACGTTCTGTGCTTGACAAGGGTAGGCTTACGTGTACAGAAGAAATTCTGTAACATTCTGTGGAATGTTACATTATTTGTATAATTCTTGTTCAATTTCCAATTAAAGTTCCTGCGGTTGCTGTCGAACATATCAAAGCATCACAGCTTGGAATAATTCGAATGCTTTTACAAATTCATAGAATAGGTGGTCCCAGAAGGCGAATAAAATATTTATAAAACCAGATTGCTTTGAATAGCGTTTTTACAATCTGGACTGCCATAAAGATTTCCATATTTTAGAAACTGTGTCCACCCTTTGCCTTAATTAACGTGTCTCCACTTTTACACAGACTTCGGCATGTTTCACACTGATACCATTATCTAAAGAATGACAAAACAGGCCAATGGCTGTGAGAAAATCGTAATTAGAGAGAATAAAGTGACGGGAAATATCCAATACGATAACGACCCAAGAGTAATCGCCGCGGTGCATCACCCCCTATAACAGGGGGTGGTAATTGAATAATAAAGATTCAAAGCTGCTATCATTATAGTAACAAGTGTTTTAAAACATATTCGCCTTTAAATATAGGAGTAAAGTATCTGCCCCGTTTGTATCAATCGAACAATTATGATAGCTACTTATCCTTAACTCTTATGTTAGCATCCGAAATTTCAACGCCTGTCTGGCAACCGGGGTACCCGGGTACCCCATACTATTTTCATTGGCACATTAGCCAAATTGATTAACTCCACCTACTGAATTTTTTAAAATTATATCGTTAATGCGCTTGATTGACGCTTAACTTCTTATATTTACAATAAATTGACTTATTTTTGTTTTGTAGAGTTAACCAATTTGGTCAATGAGTGGCTGAAGTACGAAATTATATGTTTTCGAGACTGTTAGCTTTCATTTCTATAACTCAACAACTGCAGGTTTAAACATTTTATGCAAATCTATTATACATATGTATATTTTTATACTGAAATCAAGTATCCTTTTTTTTAAATATTTTTAGTACCGACATGCTCTTCTATAAAACCTCCCACTTTCTAAAGTGTCTACTTTTCGACTTTTGATTCTTCAAATCGTTCCTAGTTCTAGAACTAGAGAAGGGATGCTTATCTTGTTTATATAAACAAGTATAAGCTGGAATGAAAAACTATTTCCAATATGCATCAGTTGGTAACATACATTGCTTTTGTGAAATATAATTTGTAAGTTTTAGAAGTTTATAGTGTAAAAATATTTGATTAGAACACATCAGTTAGGGTAAATTTTGCGATATTGTTGCCAGAACGTAAATTTTTTTTATAGGAAACATGAAATGGGTACCCGGTTGCTAACATAAGGGTTAACGACGACCAATTTCACAAAATTAACCAATTAACTATTTAACCCCGCTGTTCTCCTCTGGTTTATAAGACCAGAAATGAGTATTACGTATGAACATAATAGATACCACATTTCCAACCATTTATTTCTGACAATGTATTTCTGAATCCGATAAAAGATCGTCACATTCGCATAGTACGTACTCTTCGGGTCATATTGACCCAGCAGACGAAATAATGTACGAATTCTCCCAAAATAAAGTTACAATCAATCTGATCGTGGAACTGACGCTTACATACTAAAAGCTGTTGTCATATGACATCCACACATAAAAACCACCCTACCAAAGCTCGTAGTCCCAAGCAAATCAGATTCCCCTCCACCGAGGGATCTCCAAGATTCTTCGATCACTCGAAAATGAGGACAGACTGCATGGAGGCTTAATATCCTGCCAGAAGTATCCGCGGGAATGTAGGTCAGTCCTTATCGTTGCAGAGCGGCGTGCCAACCCCCGAAATAACGGGCTGCCACACCCCTTTCGCCGGAACGATTCCTGGGGGAACTAGTCATCGATAAATCGTGATCGAACCCCGACCGCAAATCATTTCAGCCCCATTTCATTCACCGATCATGCCTGATCGTTGCCATGGCGATACGTATCATTCGTACGCAAAAACGACCGAGAAAAAAAAGTCTGCGAAACGTAACAGGGCGCGGATTGTTTTTCAAAAGTCTCGTATCGTACGAATGTATTGTCTGCTTTTGTATTTCGCTTCTTTTTTCTCCTGGTTTTTCACCACACGTTTCACGTTTTCATCTTTCGACGACGATACTTTGGTCGGCGGGTGCGAAACGATATGGTTCGCGTGCGTTTCCCCATGTCCGTGGGATTCACGACCTGATATTTTTCTGACGTATTTGGAACGAACGTGATTCATATGTTGCAGCGTGTAATGTGACATTTTTACGCCATTTCCAGCAGGAGATGTAGGAAATAAGAATATAAGTCTTGAAGAAATATCATGGAGGCAAATGATGTATCGATTAGAATCAGTATGAGAGACAGAATTTTTCTTATGGGTCTGTACTAGATTCTTTATGTGATGATGGAAATAATTATCTCACGTGTAAGTGGCGATTATTAATCTTGCAACACATGCATATCAATGGTAATTGTCCAACGTATAAACGTTTTATTATAAAAGTCGATTTGCAACTGAAATCGCAATGAACGATACAGAAAACAATAAACGCAAATGTCAGATGATCGAACTGCTTGATAACAGAGGCAAGAAATTGGAAATACACCACAAATAAGTAGGCGCGATAAATGTAATCCTATAATTATATTATATTTGAACCAGGCCCGCTTACATGTCCCATGCAAACACTTTAATACTTATACGGAACTCCTAAATGTACCATAAATAAGAAATTTCTTGTCAAAATAACTCAATCTCTCATATACATATGCACATGTAGGTTTGGTACTACATATTTAGAAAGTATACATAACACAGATCATGAGCACGTAAAGTGGTAGAATGGATATTAAATAGCGATATATGTATACAATTGGCATTTTGTGTTATTCAAAGTCATCATAAATTGCTGCAACAATACGTCTACCTTAATAATTTCATAGCAAGAAATTTGAAACCAGTCATTTCGACTGGCCTGGTAGTTCTAGCGTTAAAAGTAAGAAAATACCATTCTCGCCAGGGTTTCGGATCAGGACGATCCAAATATCGTAAGAGGATCGAGCGCCACATAGACGACGAAGAAATAAAACCACTGTGCACTCCTTCAGACTGAACATGTGTACCAGCCGAATAATACCCCCAATTACAAGAACAATTATTCCCAAACGAGATACAATGAGATACAATCGCATCGTACGATCTACCCCAACCCTCAATACCATACTCTTCCGCTCTTCCAGGTCTCGTTGCATCTCCCGGACATCGACCCCCGCCCTCCACCCCTCCCAATGCATCAGTCACCTAATTCCACGCGGTGCATTAGCCCCCCGTTCAGTTCCACCCCCCCGGACGCGGTCGAAAATCACAGATAATCTCGTTTCAGCCGCTTTGTTCGCACGCACCCTCTTGAAAGGCGGCGTTCCAGTTTTGCCTCGAGATTATCGTGTAAACCGGTCCTAATGAGATTGCCCGAGCCTCTGTGAGTCACACCGCATCGCGCAGAGGCATGATCGAATTTGCAATCGACCTCGAGCCAACGTTGCACCGTGTATTTATTCGTCTTCAGATGTTGCACGCGTGTGGCGTTTGCGTAGTGAGGTGCGTGTGCAGGGCTCGTAAGGTCTGGTTGGGGTAGGACCGTGTCTCCCCCGGGCGTTGCTCATCATTTATCAGGTAGGATCAACGACATCGTTGGATCGGTAACTCCCTGGCGACGTGAGCGGGAGACAGCCACGAAAGGCTCTTCAGCATCCATTGTACGCTCCTGACGAGCCGAGCGAATCAGGGACCTCGAGTGCCACTTTATCTATTTGCATGTTCAATTTCGTTCTTTGACGCGGCGGCAGACACGACAGGAGCGACGGGGTAGTCATTGTTCCGGAGTACACCCCCGGTCAAAAGTTGTGGAACGCTTCGAATTTTTGGAAATGTAGATTGTCAAATTGAGTCGAGGCAAAAATCACTTTTCGGATGCCAGTATTCGTAAATCGTTGGACGCGTCTCTGAAGTTGAATCGAGTGCCCACATGCCTGAGTGGAAATTGGGTGAAACTACGAAGAATTTGTGCACGATGGTTTCGTTGTAATTGAACAGCGAAACAGAAGTTTCTGACCCGGTTACCAAGTTATATTGGGAATTTCCAAGTTTCTGCTGAACGTGTTAAAATTGCGTATATCCTTACGCGAGAAACATTTTCATTGTACAGTTACAGATGTACAGTTCCAATGACTTTTCACTCTGGTATCATTTCGCCGTGTATAATTTTATTTCGCGACAGTGATGACGTGCCAGCGACGACGAAAGTAGCCTGAATTAGAAGAAGGAAACGAAATCGCCACTCTTTTTATTATTATTCCCAACGTTTCTTTATTATCTACACATTAGTAGCAAAATTACTCGTTCGACCCTGATCGTTACACAATTTTAGACACCTGCCACAGAGTAGCAGATTGTTGCCCAAGTGCATGAAAAATTAATTCACAGGTTGGACACTTTTACCAGAACACGTTTACGTTGCTGAGAAAGTAATACATCTTTCACTTTACCGAGAAGGATTACACGAAAACCATGAATATATGAATAAATCACGATCAATATCCCTGAAATTAAATATTACTCCTACAAACATCGGGACGTTAAGCTTCCCTCAATCCTCGTCCATTACGATCCCTCCAATTAATATAAAGACCACGTTCTATAATTATCGCAGCTCGCTTTTCATATTTTCTGACACGCCGCTTACCACGTCTATCTGCTCTCTTACGGATCGCAGGTCCACGCTGATGTCATCCCGGCCGGTTGTCGCGCGTTAATTAAACGGCGACCAACCTCTAATTACCACTTTTTACGCGACACGAAACTCGCTCGACGCGATTTCGCGAAGGTTTCGAACCGATCGTTAACGAAAAACAGCGTAAATCAAGGGAAACGCCAAGGACGAGACGTGCTTCAAAAGATATCGTGTCGATCTGTTTTCCCTTACAGAAACTCGTTCTCCGGTAACGCGACTAGTATTTCATGCTTGGAACACGCAACCAAAGTCTCCGTTCAGCCGAACGAAATACATAAACGAGGGAGAAGAAGTCTCCTCTGTTTCGTGTGATCGCCTGGAAAGAATATTTCTAGCAGCAACAGAATGCTTGTAGGCTGAAAGTTCACGGGAGAAGCGACTGTTTGCATTTGTAGAAACTGATAACGACCAGAGGATTCGATTTAACCGGGAGGGAATGGAGGACGCGATGAAACTTTTCTCTGCGCGGGGTCCTTTCGTTTAAGAAGATAATACTTTCGCGAACCGTTTTATAGAAACGCTTGAATGGATCCGATAGGTTCGAACCGGATTACCAGCGATAAAACCGGGGCCAAGAGAACTTTCGGATCGCGAACAGAGAGGGAAATAGGCTGGAAAAAGCTGTGAAGATTTCGTTTACCTCGAGTCTGGAAGAAGAAATACATATTGTTATTTTCTGGGGCATGAGGGATTTTGATAAGAAGCTGTAGGAGAAACCGTGTCGAAGCAAATTCGATGTCGTTTCAAAAAGTTCAAGTGGTATTAATGGAAGAAGTGCGGTAGATCAATTTCTAAAAGTAGCAAGTTGCAAATTGATTTGTCTCTGCTGGATTTAACAGTCAAAACAAAATTTCCATTTGTTCAACAAATACCTTAATTACGGTGGAAATTCAAAGATACCATAATTGAAGCTACAATTTGGATTAATTAAATCGTCGTATATGAAACTAACTAACTTAAAAGGATATTGTGACAAAAATAATACCGACAAAATAATGTCCATTAATACGTGTTTGAAGTAATGCATAATTTCTGCGAATGGAAGAATTAAAAAACGCAGGTGTGACTCGCGGTACAGGATGATTCAAGTACAACAAATGAACCGCAAAATTTATCTATTATTAACTCCATAAAATAAAAAGTGGAGAAAAGTGATTCAATAGTATACATTGATTACTAAAATCGAATAAACATTATAGAATGTATTATTATTATTATAGCAGAAAAATATAATCCCCTTTAAAATGATTGATATAAGCGTATGAAATTAATCACATAAACCCAATAATAAGGGAATGCACTTTAAATATAAAAAGTTAAGAGTCCATCAGGCGCTTTGACGATAAAATTGGAAAAAATTCAAAAAGTGGAGTTAACCGTTTTGACTAGTGAACGGCTCAAATATGACTGCCATTCTGAATAAATTTCTACATAATGTAGAAAATCGTAAGACAAGAATTTAGTATTGTAAAAGTTCAATGCCGACCGCAAGAGTTTTAATAACATTCACTCTATCAAATAATGAACAATATTTTTCTTAAAAACTTCTGTGATTACTTTGCTCCTTGCCATATACCTATACATGTCCAAAGCATCACAGCTTATTGGACAATGTGGCTACCTCCTTTCGGCCCACATAATAATAAATAAATACATTTCTCGCAAAATTCTGTGATTGATAAAGTTT
Organism: Nomada fabriciana; assembly: GCA_907165295.1. NCBI lineage: Eukaryota > Metazoa > Arthropoda > Insecta > Hymenoptera > Apidae > Nomada > Nomada fabriciana. The sequence continues at coordinate 15,251,361 of OU015694.1, forward strand.
TGCGCTTCACTTCTATATCCACATCCAAGGATTCACGTCCCTACGTTTTATATACTTAGCAACAAACAATATTCTTCTCGACAGTTTTACTCAATGCTGCGTGCTGTTTTGCTGTTCGCTGTACATATGTATATCGATACCCAAGGCATATCGCAGCTGACTAAAGGATATACAGAAGAAGTAATCGAGGGTGAAGTGCGGCATAAGTATGGAAAAGATGGAGGCAGCCGCGTCGCGTCGTTTGCATGATACTGCTGCGTCCGTGAATTAAAGCAACACGCGATCCCACAATTCCGTTCTTTCTCGGCATGAATCGAATAGTACTATGGTAGTGGGCGCGTAGTAGGGGTTGGATAGTCGAGGAGGAGCGACGCGGGGTAGTTTCCAAGTGAAAAAGGGGGTGGACGGTTGGCCTGGCACAAGTGTGCAGGGAGGAGGGTGCCCGTCGGTCGATACCGGCGTCGCGGCGCTAGCGGTGAAAGGCGTATTACCCCATGCACGCGAGAGAATGAGAGAGGCGAGAGGGGTGGGAGAAGGGGGGAAAGATGAGGGTGGATGGAGGTAGACGGAAGATGGAATATCAGAAGGGCAAGAGGGAGAAGGAGAAAAGGACAGATGGATGAAGAAAGGAGGAACGAGGAGAAGAAGAGATACGCAAGGGGGGTGTATGGGTGGAGAACGAGAGATAGAGAGAGAGGGAGAAGGGCAAGAGAAACAGAGGAGATAGAAAGACGGTTTCCATGGAAACGTGAAAGGAGCCTCTCTCTATCTTGCCTGCGCGAGCAGGACCTTTGGTCTGTCTGAGCAGGTGATAAGGATTTTTTGATTCTACCGTGTACCGTTAAGGGGTGAGCCGAAGGTGAATTTGACAGTAGTATTGTTTAAGGGCTGAGTGGCACTTGCCTGCCTGTTGGTCGGCGATAGCCTCGTCCTGTATGCTTCCGTGAACGCACAATCGAGTTTTTCGAGGGGATTCTATTCTACAGGTATATGATGTTCTCATAGGTATGTAATACCTTGTGTTGTTGATGTTACATATTTTGACGTGGTTCCGGGGAAACTTAATACGATTTAAGAAAGGTACAATAAAAACACAGAATCCTGCGGAATTGAGTAGTAGATTAGAAATACAAGAAAAGCCGTGGGCATTATGATTTTCAGATGAAGATGAAATAATATTCTGATGAATAATAAATGATTTCTGTGCTTTATCCATTTTCTGCTCCGATTAATATTTTGCAATACTCCTTTTTGTCAATGTGTGAAATATTTAAATAGAACATCGCTCAATTATTCTTCCAGTGAAAAGTAACAAGTGGATGTAACCAATACGTACAAAATTTATGCACATTGTATATTATATATGTATTATTACATTAATAGTGTACAATTATGTCTCTCCTAGCTGTATACGTTTGTAAGTCAAGCATTGTCCGTTAATTGTATTATTCCATAATAATAATAATAATTATAAAGGGTGGCTTATAAAACGCGCTTATACCATTGCAACGGCACTAATATGTACCTACTAGGTCATTCGATAATAGATAACAGGGTATCATTGTAGCACGTGCTCTAATACAGTAAAATAAACACCTGTTATTTTACTAGACTTAAATGTATAGCATGCCATTTAATGCTTCTGCTTAGAAAACAATAAATAATGTTTTTTCATATGTCCAATACTAACCGAGATATTCAAGGTGGTCAAAATTATTGGCCCAAATATCTCGTATCAAAAATCGTTTATAACAATATCGAACCTATTTTTCACCCCGTAATAAACATTTCGCAAAAAATGTCACAGTTCAAGCGCGTCAAAGTGTTTATTGTTAATAACTGGATTTACATAAATCACTAATAAGATCGTTTACAATATTTAACCCTTTTAACTGACAACCTTCTCGGAAATTATTCTCGAGGGAAATCATGGGTTTCCTAAATCGGCCCCTTACGAACTTTTTGCACGAGACTTTAAGCCCAAAACTTGTCGAGTATTCTTCTCCTGCAAAAAAAACATTTTCCTCTACCTGCTTACTTCACTAATTTGGCTCTCGTAAAATGTAAATCGGCTAGGATGTTACAAGCCCGAAGACAAAGGGATTAAGAAAACTTTCTGGCGTTAATACCTATCGTAAAAACTTGTTGGGATACGCGATAAGGACACGGTCTGTCAAACGGAGAAAGAAGTTGAAGTTTTACCAAATGGCTTTCATTAGAAAGAATGTGACAGAATTATGCAGGAGAAACATTTAAGTTCGACTTTTTTTTAATAAAATGTTGCAACGTGTACCTTATTGTTTTTTTTTAAGGAAATCGTTTAAAAGACACCTTTTTTGGTTCTAGCTTTTTAACATGTACATATTGTTGGTTAATATTTCCTTGAAACATTTCCAAGATTTACAAAGATTCACTGTGTCTAATTTTAAAATTTCAAGCTTCACTTAACCGTGATTAAAAGAAAATTGCCCTTCGACGAGAAGAAGCAGAAATAAAAGAAATGTTTCTACAATTTGCAAAGAAATTTACGAAAATGTAAGATAATTGTATTAAATAAAATTATACAGTACATCTTTATTCGAATTTTTTTTCGGTAAAGATTTACTATAATTCCACCAACCGACGGAAATTAAAATACAACCTGATCTTACAAGTGCCAATTAAGGTTCATAATATGTACTCGTTACAGCGGACAAAGATTCCAAAAGTAGGTCTGCAAATTAACTTTGCTTGAATGTAGGTTAAATAGGGGCTACTGCCCATTCAATCTCATATTCCAACGGTACACATTTCTTACCCAAAAACTTCTCCATACTTCTATCTCCACGTTCAACGAAAATTTACATTAAACAAATTCATGAATTTATTTACTTAGCTTCTTATTAAACTGTCTAACTTAAATACGCCACACTATTTCTCATACGTTCCAAATACGTATCCTACAAAAATTGAAAACTACTAAATACAAACAAAAATACTACAAACCAGACCCCTCTGTTGAAAATTTCCATTAAATTTAATTAATACCATTCCCGCCCTAAATTGTTCACCCCTCTTCGCGTCATCCCGTTCATCATTTCTAAAATACTTCTCCCCGAACCCACAATAAACTCCATAAAGCGTCAAATTACAAAATGCACCATCCACCCTTAATATCCTCCGCCATAAGCCCCTCCAAATTTCTCCACCCCTTGATCCATTTCTTCCACCCATCACCGACCCACCCATCATCGGCATCGTTGCGTTTCGCCAGGCATTTTCCATCCCCATCCACGGTCCAATCATTTTCCCCGGCGATCGGAAAAGAATCGTGGTTCGCCGTGAAAAAGGGTGGACGCCATATTTTCACGAGGCAGTAATTATCGTGCACACGGCGGCCATGAATGTGACGGTAAAAATCCTGTCTGCAACCAGCACCCTGTCCCGTCTGATCTCTTTTATCTCGAGCGACAATCTCGAACGAGAATCTCGATCGCTCGCATCATCCACCTTGATGCTTTACGAGCCGAGAACACCCGTGAGCCTCGTCGGCGATCTTCGTCGATTATACGCGGGCTTAATTATTACTTTTCCGACTCACGAGCAATTTATGCATCTCGTCGGGTCGATCTCTCGAGCCGCTGCGCAAAGGAAAAGAAACACGATCGGGATTCGTTCGAATGGAAATGCGCTGATAGGGTGGGTCGCTTCAAACGGCCGGACCTTTTCGCGTGAGAAACATCCGTGTCTTCAAGTAGAACGTGGAATTTATGTAGAAATGTTCGAACGAGCAGAGTGTATTCTGTGATGGTAATGTCCGCGTTTCGGGAAATGGCAGTAGAAGGCTTGGCTGGAGTGAACGGAATTTTCTACTTAACCGGTAAGTAGGCGTGGAAAATGGCACTCGGATTAACGTAGGTTAATACGGATGAAAATAAAATGAATATAAATGAATGTGTACGTTTTGGAAGAATTATAAATTTGAGAGTAACAATTTGTGTACACAGATTTTAAAATATTGTCAAGAAAATGAAACAGCAACTGTACTTAACACGTTCGCGGACAATGAGAATATCAATGGGATACAAAAATAGATATATCATTTGTTAATAATTTGAATTTTATAGCATTCATGTCATTTTGCATCACAATTACAATGAACGCTATTGCATTCACGTCCACGAACGTGTTAAGAAGATGTGTGTACGGTGCCCATAACACTGGCTGTAGTATTTCGGTGACTTTTCACCCGAAACGAGTATACGAGTATCTCTATATACGAGTAACTTTTTATCAGAATATTCGTTTTAACTGTACATAGAATATTGGGAAACATTTTTTACGTAGCACAACATATCCCAATATTCCAATCGATATAAACAATTTTAATCTCAAAATATTAACAAGCGAGTAGCAATCTCTAAAACATTATGCAATGTAATAAACCCCTAACCAGGCACTCGTTTATCAGCACAGACGGAGAAATGTTAAGGTACTCCTGCAATATTTAAAAAGTTGAATTGTAAGACATAAACACGTACACGTGTATTGTCAAAGTCCCCTCGGGATTTTCAATTTTACTAGAAGTATGGAAAATATTGGAAATTTCGAATAATCCTAATTCCATGGCCAAATGCGGCATAACAGAACTGTGTTCGATCTAAATGATAGAAGTTCTTGCATTTTCCACGCGAAAAATATCCGTCAAAACGGAACACAGAGCACAGAGATATGCCTACAGTGTTCGTTCGTATCTCTAAATGTCTTCGTATAATTCTGCGTCCTTCCTTAACGGGCGTTTTCCACGTAAAAAGTCTGCTCGTTTGAATCGCGACTTGAGGTGGGGTCCACCGGGCCGAGATAAGGGAGGAAACCTCATGTAAATTGCCTCGCCCGATAATAAGATCTTTAACATGGCTCACAGCTTCTCCCTGCCATCGTTTCTTTCCTGGATGACGTCGTTTGTTATCGCTTTAATAAGCAGTGGAGACCATTTCGTTAAGCTGAGATCGATTCGATGTTTTCTGACCGATTCGAACGAGAGATTCCAGTGCAATAAACTCATCGTGCACCCTTGTGGAATAAATTGGGTAAATTTATATTTAATACTGAATAATAATAGTTGTTAAATGTGTTACAGCCCTTCGTAAAGGGCATGCAAAAATATAAAGAGAGATAAAACATAAGAATGTATATCCTTTCAAATTTTTAAGAAAGTACGTGTTCCATTCCGCCCTGTATTTTTTTCCATTAAAGTTCAACGTCGCATCGACACCAGGGTCATTAGCGACAATTTCAAATTATTACCCATTGGTTATATTTTGTCATATAGCTGGGTTTCTTTGAGGTAGTTTAGTGTGTCAGAAATGTTTTATTTAAAAATAAATTATAGTTTCCAAATCAGAATCGATACTTTTGCTTCGTTTTCACGTCCAACTCGCAGTCAGTATCTGCAACAATTAAATTCCTAAGCTAAATAAATTTCTTCCAGTAGATTTCTTCCTCTGAGAATTTTTCTTTCCCAGCCGTAAAACACGGGATATCGATTTCGAGTTGTCACGTGTGGCTGTGCAATCGTGTCGAAAGAGTCAGGAAATTAGAATTGAGGGAAACTAGGGTGGAGTGTGTGACTAATGCGATTGAGCTGCTTTAACTGTGAGAAAAACGATAAACGAAACACCCTTACACTTTTATACGCGAATATTTGCAATTGTAGTTGTTTAATGCTATACTAAATAAAGTGTCCTATAATAGCTATTATAAAATCAGCATATTTCCAGCTACTTCATGCGACAGGAACAAGATCATTTAAGAGCCCAGGTAGCCGTAAAGGTAATATGTTTCAATGACGAATACAATTTTTATTCGTTTCATAATTAACGGACTTTTTTCATGTACGTGCAATTGAAGCTCCTCTGTGAATATCCGCGAGAACAGTATTGTTTTCTTTTCATTCAGCCTTGTATAAAAGCGTATTTCATAATCCAGATTAAATTTATGCTATAATTAACGGAAGAATAAACAGTACTGATTAAAGCAGAAGTCTGAATAACGATTCAATGCATTCTGCTTCTACGAGAATTTAATAAACCAATATATTATTAGCGTGAAAGTATAATTATGCAAGCGTTTCACAGTGGAAACAATATTACGTGGTTAAGGTAATATCTTCTATAAATCGTGTTTGTGCAAATATTCTTAACTGCACATTAGCATTACAAAGTTCTTTATGAATATCGGCTAGCAATTTTCAAGATTCTATATATTCGAACAATTTTCAGTTAGTATGGTCTTTTCTATTCCAGAGAAAATTAATTTCGCAACTACACCAAATTCTTGATATATTGATGAAACTTACTATTAAATTACTTTTCTACATATAGACATTATACAATAACTGTACAGTGAAGCAACGAAAGGATAAAATTTCCTGGAGATAAAATTATTGTTCCATGCTTAGTCGCAAATTAGTTAAAAAAATTGTGCACGCCTTTAACAGACAAAATTAAATTGAACATAATCACGTGAGATCAGAGTACAATTATTGTGCAGTTACGAAAAAAAAAAAGAAAAGAAATGATCAAAGACTTGTATGAAAGAAAAAATATTTTCGTCTTTTATCGTGACAGGATGTATTATGACAACGAAGGGGAGGTTCGTATCTTTCATAAAAGCTACCTGTTACGTTACAATCGATCTCGTTGATCAGGTCAACATTTATAACATGTCGAATGACGTAATCGTTCGAGATAGCACATGCGATCGGTGCGTGTTCGACGAACCAAACCTTACGATCGATCCTACGCGTTTCCGTAACGAAATCACCCACGTGCGAAAGTCTCTGAATATTTGCGAACAGGTATTGAAATCGTGAGATCGGAGAAAATGAGAAATGATATTCGTATAGAATATTGCTATATTTTTGCTCTACGCCATAATTGTTACGAAGTTCTAGGATTAAGGGTACACCTGAGTGGCAGCAGATGACTTATAATTACAGGTACATATGCAGTTTGTAATAGGTATACTCAAACCGGCTCACAGTTTTATCATATCTTGTTCGGTTGTGTACAGGAATTTATGAAAAAATTTTAAAAGAACGAAAACGAGATCTGCATAGATATTTAGTTAAAAGATGAATACATATACCTGTTGTTAAAAAAGTATAAATACAATTGATACATTGGAAAAACTGGAATTCAATCATTGTAATTTTAATAATCATCAAATTTAGCAATTCTAGTATACTAACATTTTCCAGAAAAATAAAACAGAAGAACGAACGTCTATTTCATTTGTTATAGTGGATGAAAAAAGTCGATAATTAATTAGAATTAACGGAGAGTGAAATGCAGTGGCTGGGAAAAGTAAGCTGTATTCGTATATCAATCGATTTCAAACCAAACTTCCTGCAATTGCAATGTGTTAATTAAATGTACAAAACTTTCGGACATCTCGAGAGAGTAGGCGTCGCCCATCAAAGGTAAGGTGCATATGTTTGCAAAAGTAAAAACAAGAATTTGAAAAATTGACAGAGGCGGGTGAAAAATTAGCAGATCGTTGTACAGTATTTAAGGGTTAATCAAAACCCTTCTATTCAAAGGTCCTAACAATGATTAAAAAATATAATATAATATAAAATAAAGATATTGCACAACTAAAAATTAAACTAATCGTTTTGAACTTAATTAAACAACTCAATCAATACTTCGCAGAATCTCCTTTTAACTCAACAACATCCAGAAATCTTTCAAACATTGAATTACCTAAGAGCTGATAAAATAATCATTAACCCTTCTTTATACAAAATGATATCTTATCTAATTTTCCGTTCTAAATAATACCACAGGTGTTCCATAGGGCTAATACCTACAGCTTGGTTTGGTGACTAAGGTTTTAACCACACCGGTGTACTCTACATTTTACATTATCGCATCCTACACTATTTTCATTATTATCACGCACAAAACTAAAACTGCTACCAAAACCCATCTTTCCGCAGGAAACAAAGACTTAATCTAAAAATATCAATATAAATACAGTTCGTTATCCCACAATCAAACTGTGCTTAACAGTGTGTGCCTATGAATCTAAACAATTCCAATAACCAACTATCCATTGCCCAAAGCTTATTCCCCGCCGATCCAATATTAACCAATTAGTAATTAACTTCCAAGAAAATATGGAATATCGAGGAGCACGGCTCTAATCACCCCGCCGAACCGCCTCTGCGGCCACGTTTCTCTTTTACCAAGCGTGCTGCAGCTCCAGCTGCAAGCCAATTCATACCGATCTATCCGCCACGTCAAACATCTTGCTACTACCTAGCAAGTAGATAATCCCACGCGAACAAGTTTCGCAGTTCATTGATACTGCCCCGTTAAAGACCTCGGCCCACGCCCAGACCTCCTCCTCCTTTTCTCGCTCTTTCACTCGCTCTTTCACTCCTTCTTCCACTTCTCACCGTACCCTTCTTCCTTTCCACCCGTCCACAGATTTTCTCCTCGTTCCTTTTTCCGTGCCATTTTCAGCCGGTGCAACGTCGGTTTGCACACCCGCCCTTGCGACGGCGGTGACGGTTTTAACGTCTCGTCACCCCGGGCGACGAATCCGTTCGGGTCTACGTACATGTCCGTGGATACACGTGTACCCAGTCTCCTTCGTTAAATCGAGGGAAGAGTCTCGAGCGTGAACGAGCAAAATTGTCAAACAAATCGCACGGGACACGCTAACACTTCCGGCGATCGAGCTTCGCCCTTGTCGCTCCTCCGTTTGCACACCCCTTACACGCTTCCGCCAACTAGATCCAACTTTAGGAAAAAAACACCGGGTTTCCCCGATGAATATTTCCCGCCTCGATTCTCCGCGACTGCAGGCGCGGAATAAATACTCGCAACGCCGGGGGTAGGAGGGTGGATGCGAGACGCGTCTCGTTGCACGTTTACAATCTGAACTGTTGCTGCGAGCGAAAAAACGTGACGGTATCACGGTACCTCGGCGGAGAGAAGAATGGATCTTCATTGAGAGGCGAAGATAAACTTCCGAGAGTGATCTTGAAAAGTTACCTCTCTTTATTTTCTTTTCTATGTTTGTATGCGGTATTTCTTTGACTGGCTTTGTAATGGGACGAGACCCGCGTTGTTCACCGTTCGACGTGTAATTCCGTGCACCTTTGACCCCGGTAACGCGTTTGCCCGTAACAGAAGCTGCAGCTCGCGGTGGAAACCGCCCAACTGAGCAACGTCAACGGCCGCGTTGTTGTTCGAAAGTGAATTTAATGCTCGAAGTTAGCGTACGTTACTGGTCGTTACTGGTCGTTACTGACCGAGGGAGCAGAACCAGCCACGATCTGGTTATTCTATTTAACGTCGCCGGAGCACGAAGCCACTTTCGCCTACGTCGTGAATATGTGCTTCTGTTTCTCCTCTTGCTTCTCCGCGGTTGCACACAGCCGGGCACAATAACTGCGCGACAGAACGAGATCTCGCTTCCCTTTGCTCCATTCTTTCAGTGATACGCGGTTTTTATGGTCTCGATTTTCGTATCCGGGAAATTTCATGGGTGTTTTCAACGTATGTTTAATTCCTTAGCTGTGAGTGGCGAGTATACTCGTGACGAAGAAATGGCAATCTCTTGTGCAATGACGAGTATGATTGTCATGAAGGATTGGCAAATTCTTGTGCAATGACGAGTATGATTGTCACGAAGAATTGGCAATTTTTTGTGCAATGACGAGTATAATCGTCACGAAGAATTGAAAATTTCTTGTGCAATGACGAGTATAATCGTCCCGAAGAAATGGCAATTTTTTGTGCAATGACGAGTATAATCGTCACGAAGAATTGGCAATTTCTGTGCAATGACGAGTATACTCGTCATAAAGAATTGGCAATTTTTGTGCAATAATGACTATAATCGTCACGAAGAATTGGCAACTTTTATCCCATGACGAGTATGCTCGTCATGAAGAATTGGCAATTTTTTGTGCAATGACGAGTATACCCGTTATTGCAAGAAAAGTAATTACTTACCAACCATTATTTAAATTAACATTTTTATGAAAACTAAAACATATTTATAAATTTTAGACATTTCAGAACATTGTGACATAGCGTGGATGTACATTTTTTAAAAGCGGCACCACAGCTAAGATATTGATAATAGGCAAATGTGGTAGAAAATATTGTTCACAGAGAGATGGGAGAATTAATGGACGAATTGGAGTTCATTGTTGGTGATAAGAAGACTGTATTAATGATTAACATGTTCGCAAGTGTTGCAAAACTCATATTAGGAAGTGTGTGCTGGTTATGACACAGCGGAACATTGATCGCTAACGTAGGAATACGGCAGATCTGTTCAGTGGGTGAAAGTTATATTGAAGGCGTGGGTTAAAGCAAAACTCTCTACGTTTCTTCAATCATTCCAAATTTCTTCCAAGCGGATCGATGACGCGAATCCACGTAGAATTATTCACAGTGACAATCGTGCAGGTCGTATCGTAAGAAATATTAAGTGTAGTAATATTCTTTTCTTATTTCATTAATAAAGAATAATGTTTGTGTTTGTATTTTCATTCATGACCAAGTATTCAGCTATTCAGATTGGTAATTTAATTTCAACCGAGTTTGAGTAACTGCATTTCGATTACTTGTAGGAAAATCTAATAATTTATGGAATCACGCGAATTGCAGTAAATATACAGTTATTTATTTGCATGAATAATAATGTTATCCACGTGTAATAAAAAATTTGTTTTCTATAATTATTACATACATGACAATATTATTGGACTTTTGTCTATTCACTATACGTGTAGCAAACTTCTGGTATTGTACAATTAATGCACCACTTATTTCCACTTAATTGAGGAATTTTAAGCTTCAAATATAGTCCTTTCGTTTTACCTCGTCATACGAGTGAAGAAGGGGAACAAACTGTAGGGGGACATGTAGGAGAATCAACAGGCAAAGTGGAAAAGGAAAAGCTGAAGAGGAAAATAGAGGGGAAGGAAAAAAAATCAAGCGAAAGTGAACAGAGAAGTGCAGAGATAAAAGAAACAAGAACCCGTGGAACAGGAGAAAAAGAATACGGAAGATTGTTAGACGGATACGTTGAGGGTTCTATTTTTACATGAAAATAAAGAACTTAACATAAAAATTCGATAAATAATAAAAAAGAAATGTTGGAGTCAGGATTTTTTTTCTGAAAAACTTAATAATGGAAGTATACTTCTTAGTTAGTAAGAGGAGTCCAACTTATTCATAAATTTATAAACAACAATAGGAATTTATGAAGAGTAAAAACAATAGATAAGTATTGAGTTTTGTCAAGGCACAATAGGAATTATTTATTTAAATAGAATTAAAAGTATGCTACCTGCTTTTATTAAAATACCTTTCAATTAATTACTTTCATATTCCTTCAGTATAATGTGCAACTCAATCTAATTAGAATAATTCTGTCAAACTTATAAAGTGAGAACTATGAAACCCAAACTTTCTTCAGCCAACAGTAGAATATCGCTTCCCCCAACATTACGAAATGTTCAACAAAATTAATTTATATAAAAGAAATTAAGTTTCATATCATAATTAATCTTTGCTAAATATTTTCGTTGTAGTAAACTCTCCCGTATATTTGACAACCCTTTTAATCGAATCGCATACTGGTACTCGCTCCATATATTGCAACCTGTCTCTGCAAAGTTTATTCACCTCTCCACCACCAAACAAAACAATCCAAATGCAACGAAATTCCACCATCAACCAGACACACGTGACTCATTACGTTCCCCGCAACTCGCCCGAAGCGTAGCAGAAAAATAGGAAAGGAAAATTCAAGGGAACGTAAGAAAAAGATTTTTCGAAAAAAGTGTTTGATAAAAAACACGCGAACCAATCAAGGCAAAGGACCTTCGCCAAGGACAGACAGCGTGATTTTCAGACGGTGATAAAAGGGGTGGCACGAGGACTTTCCAAGAAGGAAGGAAGTCAATAAAGACAGATGCAGAGAGATGCGGCGAAGAGAGAAAAAAGAGTGAGAGAGAGAAAAACAGAACCTGACCATGGATATGTGCACGTGATGAAACGCGTCCGCCCTCCTTTGAGCTAAACCGCCCTGCACATTCCATCGAGATGACTCCAGGGACCCCACTTTGTGTCCCCTGCGCCAAGGAACGTGTGCGGGTGTTCCTCCACGCGATCATGAAGCAACACCGAAAGTGACTCTGAAGAATAGAGAGTGGCTTTGCCGGCACGCATTACAAACGAACTTGCCAGGCACAGGTAAATAATATATTGTACTATGTGTCGCGGGTAATTAAACATTTTAATACAATGATGCGCCTCGTAGTAACGCAGAGTGTGTTACATATATTAATAAAAAGATAACTTATATATCTAGCGTATAATATGGTTTGGTATACTTAGAATATTAATTTGTTTAATACTAGAACTACCAAGGTGGTAAAAATGACTTGTTTCAGATTTCGTGCTTTAGAATTATTAATGCATATATAGGTATCGTTGTAGCAATTTATGATTAGTTTTAATAAGACAGAATGACAATTATATATCTCTATTTAATGTCCATTCAACGACTTTCGTGTTCATAATGTGTCTAACGTATGCTATATGAATAATACCAAAATGTATCGGCAGTTCTAGTGTTAACACTAGGTTTACGGACAAGTTTGGGCACTTATTTTCACCGATTACCCTCGGCTTAACGATTGCCAATAAAAAACGCCTAATTTCGAAATGAAATATAATTAATTTAGCTATATAATATTAACAGGTCTGTCTTAATCTTTGTCTTTCGAATTCTGAAATGCGTCAAATTAACGCGGTTGCGTAAACCTGGTGTTAAGGTTGAATAAAAAATGTAGATGAAGTCTGATTTTCCCTTCGTAACACTTGCAGGAAATGAGCCAAACTATGTATTTTATGGGTCTATAGAAGTGTCTACACAATTGCTATAATGGAGATCCTCTAGCACCTTGGAAAGTTCGTGGCGTTCCCATTTTTGGGAGGACCTTCAACCAGTTCAACCACAGAGTGAACTTCCTAATGACTGGGAGCAGTGCATGTCATTTAGGGCCATAAATTATAGTCAAGTGGACTCGGCCCACGAATAGTTTGCTGGGGGAATTCTATGGTCGCATGTTCTGTGGGAAGTCCTCTCAGCAGACATAGGTGTTTTGTTTCTGTTCTACTCTAAGGTAAAAAGGAACTGAAGAACTTTTACTTGGTTAATAGTTACTTCTATTTATACAGTTTACTAAGCAGATATTTCTTCTGTAAAGTTTTTGTATGTTATTCATTCCAAATTGAATTTTTAAACAATTTCTGCGCTTTAAACTACTTACCGTATTTTTCGGCCTATAAGGCGCACGTTTTTACATAGGAAAATCGATTTAAAATTGGAGTGCGCCTTGTGGTCTGCAAGTAATATTCAGATACGAAACTTTATACTGTATCGAAACTATTAGCGAAGTTCAATTACTTGCGCAATATGTTAATAAAATTAGTACAGTACGCCAGTGAATGTAGATATGTATGTAGGGTAATCCCAATCGAAGACAGCGCAGTTTTTAAAACGAGTGACCGCAATAGTTCAGACGAAAGTAAGACGAACGGTGACATTAAGGAGATGACTGATAGTACCGAGAATGAAGATGAACTGAACATTGCTGACAAAAAACAAAATTACCTAAGAATCTGAAAATATCTTTATATACCTAATAAAATATTTTTCTCTAAAAATCGTCCCATAAATTTGGGGTGCATCTTGGTCCCAAAAACACGATAATTAAAGTGGAACATTAAATTGCAGCTTTAAAATAAATTGCAAACTACAAAATAAAAATTGTCTTCCGCACGTTTAACTGTTCGATATGAAAAACCTCTAATTCTATTATACATTATAAAAGGGCTACTAAAAAACATCTTAATTTGAAAAATTGCATTGTCTGCTCAGACGCCGGTCACAAACCAGTTCCTTTCAAATTATTCAACCCGCGTCGTGCCGCGAATAGTATACGATAAATTAAAGTCTTATACACCAGCCTGAATCGACGTTCAAATTAGAATTGCCCGCGTTGAATAGTTTATTTCTAATCGAGCGTCGGATCGAACACAGAACCGCTCTTTTCAAACGGAACGCGTACGAGGGAAAAAGAGAAATGAAAGGAAGAGGAGGCACAAGTGGCGTCGGAGAGTGGATATTGTCTGGACTTACGGACGTATAAGGATACTGGTGGTCTTTGCGCATTGAACGAGACAAGGGAAGCTCCATGTAGGGTATCCTGCAGGATCGGTTTCTCGTAAATCGTTCCAAGGGTGCAACGGTATGCTACCGTGGAAAAAAGTAGCCGGTAGAAAAATTGCGAGTTTTTACTTTCGCCCGGACTATTTGCGTCTATACGCGTTTTCGAAACGTTCGTGACGTTCAATGGGAATTTTTCAATTGCCCCCGGGGGATTTAATAAGTACGATTGAATGTTTTCAAGATTGCATTTATACGTGACGGTGATATTAAACGTGTTATGTTTAAGTATATATTATTAGTATATTAATAGTTTGATCTTCTTAACTTGATCCACGAGCATTAATAATATATAATTTTATTATTTACTACCGATATGGTAGTTCAGTTATGAAATATTAAAATAATCTTTCCTCACGTTCAGTATATCATTCAAACTATTATAATATTGGGAGGAAGGGAATACATTATTTTAGAACGATTGCGCGAAGAATAGAACAAAATGTTTGGATATTAAACCGCAATTTTTAAACAAACCGCACATCTCTTTTCATACTTGTTTTCCGCGAATACATCTACGAGCTTTCTTATTCGTCACGCATTGACGATTTTCAAATAATTGTTAAACAAACGCTAAAGAAAATTCCAAGCTATCAATTCCCTTAATTAACCGCGAATTCACACTGCCAGATCACCCCAATCACTTCCCTTCGCGCGTCCATAAACAACTCCCAGTCAGAACAATTCACCTGGCAAGTTCAATTTGTTCGCAAAAAGGGAAAGAAAGAACGCCGTAGAAGGAACAGATTTGGCTGGCGATACCAGGAGGGACCCGCTTGCAAGAAACCCTGGCGTGGAATAATAAAAATAATAAAAACCCCGCTAGGTCCGTTTCACGCGGTTCGACCCCGAGACACCTGCAGCGGTATATACCTGGCCAACAATTCCGTCGTGATGAGGCAATTTCGAGGAAGCTGACTCGCGTAACGTTGACCCTTAGCCGGCGTCGCTCGTATTTCTGTCGACGCACATGCGGGCACAGAGACGCGTTCGTCCGGATCTTTGCTGGCAAAAAGCGTGGTAGACCGGAGAAACAGAGGAGATGGAAGAAGAAGAAGAAGAAGATGTTGATGAAGATGAAGAGGTAGAGGTAGCGGAGGAACCGGGGAACTGGAAGAAACGCCAACCCCGACAAGAAACTTGGACTTGCGAATCTATGTTCTCGTTCTCTGCTTCTTGCGTCTCAAAGGGAATAGGGGAGAAAAGGAAATATGTAGTTTCTTACTGTCTACTCTTCCCTTTTCACTGCCACTATTACGCTTCAGTAGGATTTATTTCGGTATAAGATTGTTGATAATGCGTTTCAGTGGTTACTCTGTAGTTTCCCGCAGATTCCAACGAATCTGCTCCTGTTTTAGTCTTAGGATTTCAAAGCCCGAAGAGAAAAGATTAATAAATGTCTGTCAATTTTGTGCAGTTAAAATAATTGCATTGCGTTTCTGGATTAAACTGATTAATCTCTTCAGAAAAACGCAGATTTTTTATGACACCAATCGTTGGATGGGGATATTTGGATAAGATATTTAGAAATTAAATTTCTAGTTGATAAATATAATTGTCATGTCAATCCCATGTAAACACAAATATTTTAATGGAAACTTGATTTTCTTTATTTTCTTTATAAGTATGTATACACACGTTGCACTGGGGTGAGCGGTTATTGAATTCCATTTATCCAAACCCGTCGTGGGTTGAGGGACAAGCAGTTCATGTCATAGCGGTTCACTGATTTCACCCCACTAATTATGGTTTTGTGTTCACATTCTACGTCACGTTCACGCAGAACGTTGTTCTGGTAATAAAGATGCAAGAACAGTTATTTCGTATTAATTAATGAAGCCTCGATATATTTTGTTGCGAAGATAGATTTATTTTTGCCTAATTATCAAAAAAATCGAGCTAGAATGGTACTCTAGCTGTCGTAAGTGTTCATATAAGAAAAGTTACATTTAAAAGCACATAGTCCAGATGATTGAAACCCAGGAGTTCCCATAATCGGACTCTAACACGATTTCGTTCGGATAAATGGTTTGGTCAATACATATACACTGTGTCATCGTTTATAGCAATTCGTTTGCTTTTAAAGATATAGATATATATTTAATTTAACTTTAAAGAACCAGGTCCGTAGATGTTTTTGCTCTTTAGCAATTCGAAATGTCGATGTTGCATACAATTTTTGACATTCACCGTGTAGCTATTTGTATCGATATTTGAATAACAAATGTTTGCTGGTGGAGGCGTCCCTTTTGTTTCATTCCTACCCCCTGCCCTTTCCTGTTTCCCTCTCACCCTTTTCTCCCGAAAAATGTACAGCACATAAAAGAACGGGGGTTGAGTTATGGCTGTCAGAGTCGCGGATAGAGCCTTCAAATATTACAATCGGGAACCAAGCAGCTTGAACAACGCGTATAAATGTTGGAGGACGGAACGGCCACTGTTGAAAGCACTTCACCGGATGAAATTGTAACAATGCTTTATTCAACATTGCTCGAGGATCAGAGAAATAAAATAAAATCTGCAAATCGTGAAATAAATTGTTTTGCCGGTGAGGCAGTTACCTGCCGTAGCATTTTATAATAAGTTTTGAATCATTTGTGGACAATTTCATTGCCCCCAAAAGTAGGAAATATATTAAAAAATTGTATCACTCTCAGAATTTGTGTAATACTAATCGATTTTAACGGTTCTAATTATTATATTCGGGACTATATGGCCCAATACTGGTTTTTGGATTATCAGATACCTATAAATTTGTTTGATTTAAAAGTTTTAAATTGAACACTAAACGTACCAAGCGGGGTCAAATGACCCCCTTTCAAAATTTGCTTAAAATAAATTATTTTCTTTAATAAATTAAGAATTTTTTCTAAAAATCAACGTTTACTTCATAAGGCGTGAAATGATCCCTTATGGTAAGAATAGGTATCTGAAAAGTACGTTTAGTGTTACATAAGAACTGGTAAAAGGGGCATTCCCGTTGAATGCCTTCAAGTATCAAAAGTTTAAAATTAGTTAGTAAATTGTATTAATATAAAATAAGTTATACTAATACGAAATTAGGTACAGCACATGTACAGTGTCTCTGTTTTAAGTGGCTATATGTGATGATTTCTATACCCATTAGAGACATGAAAAAATATTTCAGGTAAAAGTTGTATGGTACGATGAGGAGCATATCATGATGATAATTATACGACCTTGAGATAACGTTGGAGGGCCCTGTGAAGGTCCCATTCAAATTTTTAAATGGACCCCTATATTTTCAACTGCCGATTCTTATAACTGATATTGGGAAGTTTTCAAAACACAACCTGTACATGTATTTTGTGGAAGCCGTTCCTGCGTTATTAAAATTCAAAGTTTATTAGCTACAAGAATCTGCCGTAAAAATCCATTTGAAAATTTAAATGTGACCTTAATAAAGAATGATTAAAACAGTTAAGCTTCTAAATGCGTCTGGTACAAGAAAATGAAGTGAATTATGGCTAATGGAATGATGGATACATACTTGGCCGGAAATTCAGTATCCAGAAAAATTAGTCCCATGACTGAATTATTTAAATAAATAGGAGAGAAACTTGAATTCTGAAACGCTCTTCAAACGATCCAAATATTCATATTTAACTTTCTGCATTCATTTCTACAATAACAAATTGTGAATAACATTGAAATAAATTTGTTATTTTATATTCATTTCGATAGACTGGCCAATTTTTATTTTCAACGTATTTTTAATACCAAATTTTAGGCACAAGACAATAACTGAGAACTGGCTTTCCTGCTTATTAATCACAGTAGGTACGAAAATAAATCGGTAAAAAATGAAAGCTTTAATTGAAGGAACGGGAATAAAATTCAAAACCGACAGACGCCACGTATATTGATTCGCAACTCAAACACGTTCGACGTAAATCAACATTTGCTTTCATCATTCGTTTCCAGACATCTTCATTACGTAATACATGGCAGATGCTAACCAACAAGCGAAATGAATATATAGAATGTTAATCACGAGCGTTTCTACATATTTAGCACGTCGTGCTTTACGTTCGTTTCAATAATTCACGCGAAATTGCAAATTTATGTATCACATGGAAATTGTCGATGAAGATTTGCATATTTTGCACGGAGATTTACGGATTTTAAGTTCGTTAAAATCGTATCGTGACTAATTGCTTGCCTAATGCAACATTTAGAAAACTGACAATAGATATCCGGCGAAAGTCGATGCGAAGCTGAGAAATGATAAATACAATAATCATCCGAGTAATACTACATTTATATTAAAAATATATTTGCCATTGAAACATTCCATACTTTCGTTCCGAGGGTTTAACAAATAAATAAATTTACTCATAACACGAACCACAAACGCGATAAGTATTATTAAAGTACATTCCACTTTAAAGCCTCAACTCTGAATTACATTTAATTAATATCGTTACCAAAGCAAACCGATCCCTCGAAACCCTCAAATTTTAAGGCACTGACGTGTCGATATCTGTCAAAGCTTTCAAGGATAATCGAAAAAGTAAAAGTCCCAAATTCTTCACGATAACTCCACTCCCCCCGCAATTTTATTTCGCCATCAATCGTGCCATTAAATTGCCGTAACCGCGACGTCCCCACCGACTCTCAATTAAGATTAAACTTCAGACAAATGCATAGCAGCCCCCCTCCAACAGGTTCGGCTCGTTCGCATCGAAAATTATGCCCCGAATAATATTCCATACGAAGAATAAATCATTTCCCTCACGCAACGAGCCCTGCCCGGCAAAGAATCGAAGCTTGCACAAAACCAATCGATCCGCTTTGCGGTATTCATTTCGTTAAATTGGCACGGGTGACAGATGCTACGCTATGCCAATGGCAGGCACAGTGCAAACGAATTGCTAGTCAGCTGATTTTGACAGTTCTCCGTCTGTACGAGGCTCGGGGCCGACATAAGGGGGTGCGATGGGGGTTTGTGGCCAACACAATGGAATCTCCGCCGGCGCCATTGTGCACCGCGTTTCGAGTATAAAGTGGATCGATGGGACAGGGTGGAGTGCACAGGGTGGACTTTATGAATTTCTACGTCTTTTCAAAACGCGAATAAATTAATGCTAGATGGCAGCTGCGCGTCGATAAAGCACGTGCTCGACGAGGAACGAGGAATCGAATGATTAATCGAAGTTGAATGGAGTAGTCCCGTTGACAATGAGTTTTTAAGTGAACAATCGGGGAAATTATTGGCGCAGGTAATTTGGGCGTATTTGTGGGAGCTGGCATTTACTTGGCATTGCTTCTTAATTATGCGGTAATGGAATAGACGGACTTGCTTGCTGATTTTTCTGTGCGTGTTAAATTAATGAAGATGTGATAACAAATAGATTACGCTGGATATATTATTTGCTGCTGTGCGGTGACTTACAAATCTGTTCGCAAAAGTGGATCCGTTCACCTGCTTGAAAAATGTAGTCGCATTTATTGTGTGCGGGCTAAGTACTGCAATTAGTCTGTATTAAACGCGAATAACTGTAACAAACGTGGCGCCCGGATTTTTAATTCGTGGAGTATAAAAAGCGGATTCATTGTAGTTGAAATTGAAAAAATATGTGACGAATGTGCGAGTTTCTTTGCCTTGTGTCATTTATTTAGAATTTTTGAGTGGCAACAAAAGTAACGTGGGACGTCTCTGCCCATAGACTTTTATACGTGAACAATTGTTTTACAAAACAATTATTCAAATCGAAGGAGACGGCCATTCGTTGAGGAAGATTTAGTTTTTGCGTTTAGTTTAATTTAGTGAAATTAAATCTGTACACCAGAGTGAAAAAATATAATATCAAAAGCTCTCAACGCCTCAGTCCTGTATTCAGAATAAGAAAATTTTCAGGATAACCAAAACCAAATCGTGCCAATGAAGATTTAGCATAGTTCACTTTGTGTTCGTTTGAGTATGCCTTATACGTTTGCATGTACATGCTATGTACCGTTCTATTTAGAAATTCCATTGGCGAATTTCGTGCACTTGGTCTTTTGGTCAAATTTCCAATGTTGCCTCTCTGACAAAACGAGTGTACCAACGCATACTACAGAAATGTTCTGTGCCCCATGAATTTAATAATAGTATCGTATAGCAAATAACTCACCCTGTTCGGCTGAACGTGCCAGCTACGCCGTTTTCCATGCCTCTGTATACCGTCTTCAGAAATGGTTAGGTCAGGCCTGCTGCCAACCAAACAACCCCCTGTATCATATTGGCCAACCAGGAGTCTCAATCGATTTCCTGGACAGATGCCCTGGGCAGCAAAAGGAAAAAGTGTATAGCAATAACAGCGTATAATCAGCGATAATAATAACTGCTTAAAGTAATATCGTCAGAGTGACCAGACTTTATTGCGTTGCTTATTGCGAGCTTTATCCGTTGCGTGGCAAGATACTGTACGAAATACATATTTAAATAGCCAGACACTAAGGAAAGATATTGAATTAATTTAATATTAACATTCCAGCCGCAGTGAAATATTTAGAAATCAGATAGTGTGACTTAAATTTTCATATCAGAAATTTAATTTACCAATGAAAATTATGATACATACATATGTATAATTAAACAATGTATCAACTATAAGATACAAAATTTTTTTCTTGGGCTAAATTAATTCGACGTAACGGAATTATAATCGATTGTTCACACAAGCATAAATGCATATCTGTATCCTAACACATTTCTTAATTTAGAGCAATTAGGTATACAGTATATGTACATATTTCTGAAGTCTAAATATTCCATTTGCTACTCCTTCGTCCATTTTTTAAACAGTTGCATATGAACACCTGGGGCACCCTTCTGACCCTCCCTTCGATTCGCTTAATTATACAAGCAAAACTTAAATACAGAATAACAGTTTCCATTCCTACCATCAACATAGTTTATCAACTTCATCGAATTACATCTTTCAAAACATATTCATGTGCTTTAGTACGATACAACAAGATCAACTATGTATATACACATATATTTGCCAACGATGCACGGTGATCCAGATTGAAGAATAAGCTGTTCCTTTGCTAAAAACTCAATTTCCTCATACTGATATTTATAAAATATATTTTGAGTTCTAAGTGTCCATTACTTTCGAATATAATGAAATTAATGAATTATAATAAAAATTATGATTAGTTATAATAATCATTGTTTAATGGATCATTCTGTTTACTCCAAAGCCTGAGCAGCTAAATTTCACAATCAGTTCCGGATTTCGCAAAGCTTCCTGCGCCAAAAATTAAACAGAAGGGAACCAACAGAGTGGAGGCCGACTCGTCGACTATTTCAGCCACTTATTCGTTCAAAGCATACCAGAAATACATACTCTGAAACAGCCGCGCGGAAACGAAAGGGAGCTCCAATTAGCCATGTCTACAGATGGTGACGACCCCGTGAAATCGAAACGAAAATAAACCCGCCGCCCTTATGCGTTTAGCACAGAAGGATCTCCCTTTGCCAAGGAAATGGTGTCGAAATTTTTCGAGTTGCCCGCGTATGCCACACGTTCCGAGAACGTCGCGACGCTGGTCGCAGCTGTCGAACGTCTCTACCTGAGGGTTATTCGAGGGCTATTCAAGTACGTATACGTATACGCGTACGAAAGGTGAAACGTCGCGTGATCATGGGTATGGCGACAGTGGAAAATGGGATTCTGAAATCTGAGCGGGGGTTGGGGTTGATATTGCGGGTAAATGGAATGTTGAGGAGTGGTTTGGCAGTGTTTACTGGGAGTGGAGATACGTTGGTTCGAATGAATAGGGAATTAGCTGGGTAAATGAATGTTGCCGAGTACAAAAGTTTATGGTAATCGATTAGCTTTACTGTTTTAATATTATATATACGTCGTGTGTAACTTGGTAGGCTGTTATTTGCAAATGGAATAAGAGATGCGGGTAGCGGGCAGATGCAAACAAATAGACTGGGTTTTCGTATTTTTCAAAGTAGAGGAGCCCTCTGGAAAAAGGAATTTGGACGACGAATTTGTTTATTCACTTATCCGCAAGTCTTTTATCGTGGAATAAATTGTACGGGAAATTTTGTGTAGTACGTTTTCTGTACATAATTTTATTACGATTATATTAATGAAAGTATAAATAACATTTCGATCTGAAAAATACGAATTTGTCTGCTTATCTAGAAAATATATGTATAATGTCGAGCATGCGGATCGAAAGTTGCATGGGTGTATAAAGGGTTTAGAAGTGCAACCAAATTTTTGCGCATAGATATATCTCGCACCAATTTCTAATCTTCGTTTGTATAAACTTGGGACTAGTTTTCATTGTTCAATTTAACACTTACACACACTTGTTAGCCAACCGCCGCCCCAAGCCTAACTGTACGCTGTCCACTACGCATTTTTCGCAGGTCACGCAGACTAGTACACTCGTCCCTCAATTTACGCGAATATCTGTTCCAAGTGGTTTTGATTTACGCGAATAAAAATCGTGTAAATTGAATCTGTCAATATAAAAGGAAAAATATTGGAAATAAAAGCTAGTATAAGTTTTAGAAACACATGTGAACATATTTATTTCACATAACTTAGCAAAAAAATAAGTAAGACATTTCAGAAAACAGAAGTATGTAAGTTTTATTCGATGTAACTATCGCCACTGTAGTTCAAAACAATAAGCCTTTTCTTTTTAATTGGCATAAACTCCATCGTCTTCATCGCTTGAAATATTTGGAAGTTCACCTTCATTTTCATTGTGAATGTAATTTTGTTCGGATGAGTTTTTCTCAATATCTTCTTTTACTAAGTTTTCACAAAATTGCTGATATTCGCTCAAAAAAATTTCATTAAATTTTGACGAAATTTGAAGGCTTGTTGTATGTTTGGATCAATGTCTATAATGGCATATTCCAATTTTTTGGCTAACTCAAAAGCTCTACAAAGATTTTCCGCAGTGAATGAATCTGCTCCTTCGTTGTCACTGCTACATATATCATGAGGTTGGGTTTCAGATATGATATCTATTGATTCAGTATCGGTTAATCCACGATTTACTACTAAATAATTAATGTCACACTCGTTTAAATTGGCAAAGCATCCTGTTTCAGCCTCTTGTGATAAAGGAATAACACCAGATATAAAACTGTGAATTTTAAAGCTTATAGGAGAATATGTACATATGACGAATAAATTGAGGAACGAGTGTATTTACTACTTGAAAGACAAAGAACACATAAAACTGAATTTAATGTATAAATTATATTTGGTGGTAACGATCTTGTATTGCATGTAGTTTATACGAAACATAAAATTAAAAATATATAATAATTATTTTTGGTAGTTTAAAGTATTCGACAACTACCTTTACGTAGGGGAACAATAATACCCTCATTGTCGTTAAACACATTATCACGTGTGTTAAAAGTGATATTTTCAGAACAGTCTGATACTGTATCCATGTAAAATTCACTCAACCTTTTATTATTGCACTCTAACATTTTTAACATTTGTGAATGTCGAACATTTTGCCAAACTATCAGCAGATGTACAATATATTGTATGTATTGTATGTAAATGTACAGATGTACATTTTCAATTGAGAATTATAACTTTTCTTATTAACTTTAACGGAACTTATTCAACAATTTTTCTTAAACAATTATGTTTTATAACAGCATAAAGGGTATCCAAGCAATTGTAAACAACTCTATTTCAAGACTGAGTAATAACAAAAGAAAAAATAAACAAGATCGAGGACACGCGCTGTCATGCAGCGACTATACTTCAAAGCGGGTAGATCTCCCCATTCGATTGACTAATTGCAAGTGTTAATTATGCCACAAACAGAGTTTCCGTCTTTTTGAAAATATTTTGTATCAAAAATGTACAAAGCGGAGTCAAATGACCCCTTTCAAAATTTACTTTAACCCAAAAAAAAGTATAGCAAAAAGTATACATACTTAGTTTACTTACAATTAGTATACTTTAATTACATAAGGGGTCAAACGACCCCTTATGGTAAGAATAGGTGTGTGTAAAACACCGGTAAGTTTAGTGTTAATGCGAAACATTTTATCGGTAATACAGGTTCGTATTATAGCCTGGCCTGTGTGTAACCTCCGACGACGAACAACGCGCGTTCATTTTCGAAACATGGGCAGACGGCGGTCTGTGTACCTAGCTCTACAAAACTGTTCATTTGCCAGGGTATAGGAGGCTGAAAACGACAATGCACCGGGACACAGACCGCTCCATTACGAATGCTATTGACTCTCCGTGAACGGCGGAAGGAGAAAACAGGGTTCGTTTGATCAGGACCATTCGTACACCCGTTACATCGCACGAGCGCATCTGCCGTTAATTTTCGTGCGGACGTGCGAGACAAATCGATTCGAAGTCAATGGCGTGTCCCGTGCTAAGGCGCCAAAACCGGACACTTTGGCCAACTTTCGACTCAAATATTCGATGGCCTGTCTCAATTCGTGCCATTAAACGCGGCGCGTGATGATTCGCGATGGCGATCGAGGAGCAAACATCGAATGATTCATTGTTATTGCGGTAAATTTTAGTTCAATGAGACGATGCAATGAAATGTATATTATACAATATATTGTACATCTGCTGATTGTTTGGCACAGTCGAACCTCGATAACTCGATTCGCAAGGGCAGCGCTGAGAAACCTTCGAGTCCTGTATTAGGGGTTTCGACTTATCGAGTGAGAGAGGGTGTAATGAACGAAAATTCGATTCATAGAGATTTTGTACATGGGTTAGTATTATTACAAACCTATTTATTGCATAATTATCCTATTCCGTGTTTCTTTCTTCTTATATCAGAAAGCGAAGTCTGACAATAGATGCTTATTTTCCTAAATCCGTGTTTCGAATTGTAGAGGTACCAATCATAAAAATTTGACTTGAGCTTCGCTGAATTCCAATTATTGAAGGTTTATATTTCGAGTTGCAGAGGTCTATAAAACGTCACTGGTAGTAAGAACAAATTCGACAGATATACAGCGGCAATAAATAAAGATATTCCCCGGGTCAGGTTGACCCCAGCGGTGCCAGTGTGAAAAAAGTGGTTTCTGGCGATCAAAAAGTTGGAAGAACTGTATTTTTTTTACCGAAAATATATTATTTAAATGAATCGAATAAAAACTCAGAAATTTTCATCCGTTTCGAATGTTCTCATAGATATTGGATACTGTATTTTCGTTTGGGATGAAATCGTCACAAATACTATGCACAAGTTAAACAAAGTTGATTCATATGTTACGTGGTTGGAAACGACTAAAGTTTAAATGTTATAAGTAGCTCACTTTGATGTGTCTCTCGTATAATGAAAACGTTTATAAATAAGGGATGAGACAGGTGTACATCCAGCCTCGGCTGTACCAACTTATAACAAGAACGCGAGTAATTTGCTCGTAAACTTGTACTGCACCGGCTTACCCTTGTTTTCCTATATCCAGGTCGTACCAATCCCATGGTTCCTATTCAACGAACACCATATGGGTTATATCACGTATACCTTCTGCCTATATCAAAGGGATCGATACGGTGAATGACAGTGCCCCCAAGTGATCGTTTAAATTAGATGTTATAGCCGGAATTTAATAATTACCCAAAGCAACTTCTTACCAAATTATTTATTAAATCAATTTTGATAAACTTCAGAGCATATAGATTTCTAGTATGGTTCCACAAACCACAGACAAACGCATTAATTGCTCCTGTTTCGGTTATCCATTAAATGAAAAGGCTATTCAAAATTAAACAGCTGCTACAAAAGGTAAAACAAAAGTAATAATAACTACCCTAAAAAAGATTTAAAATTACCTAAACTAAAACAAGAATCTTTGCGATTAGTCTGTGTCCATAATACAGTACCCATAATCTTCTACCTAGCCATAAGCTGTGCGGGCAACAAGATCTTTAACAATCGACTTCACCTAAACACCGCCTATTCGAATTCCAAGCCTATATTGAACAAACAAGTACATATATGTAAGTAGAAATGTGCAGAATACTAACACGAAGACTGCTGTGACGTAGAAGAGCTCGGGAAAATCATAGATAAGATTGGCAAAGAGATTGTCATAGGTCGTGAAGGCAGCCTTTCGCGTTGAAATCTTTCGACCAGATGTCGAACGCGGAAATGATCCCGATTAGACCGTAGTTTCGAGTTCATTTATGTGTATGCAAGTACATCTCCCGCCATTCTGGCTGCAAGGATGAAGATCTTAGATCGGCGATTATAACGGTGCAGCCTAACGTCCTATTTCCGTGAAAATAATGTGTGTCGTGTGCAAGATACGAAGAGGAAGATCAGTTTTTGTCTCGATTGGTGAACAGCGTTAAGTTGCATTGATTTTTTTTACAAATAGTAATAAATTCTGACTCAATCTGTGTCTGCTAATAAAGTTGTATAATAAGCGTCGCAAAAGTTTATTGAATTACGTGATTCGATGTATTCGTACTTTCGTAGTATTGTAAACGTAATTTTAATTTTGCAATTGTAATATCGTAAATGATTTCGAAAGTATAGTACTAAGAGTTCGTTGTGATATAAAATATGCATGATTTTGAGGGATGCATTATACATTTTTTGATGGAGCTTTGAATATTGTAAATACTCCTGCTCATAAGTCACAGGGCACGTAATAAAGTTTTGTAAATACAGGAAACTTATTGGAATTTTTAATATATTTCACGGAGACTACAGTCTTTCTTCGTGTTTTATATAATTAGATCCTTTCGTCGACGTATTCTCCGTGTGCCATGAGGAACGTTTGTACTAATTTCGACATTCTAAAAATTAATTTTCTTTATATTAAATTAAATAATATTAAAAGTACATTCACAAGTGTACACAGCAATAAAACTATATATAATTTCACTAATTTACATAACATGACCAAAACTTGTTCAAACTGGCAAGTCTCCTATGAATTTTGAGGAAATGATGTTGAGAAACCATCCTATGATTTAATTGTTAAATTTGAAACAAAATATTCTACATGTGGGTATGTAATATTAATTCACTATTAACCCACATTAAAAAACCTTCGATTATTGCATTCCAAAAACTGTGTTACGTAAAAATCTGAATAATATTATGCTAACGAAATATTCAAATGATTCAAAGCAATATTTGCAAGATCCATTTTATAGCCCAAAAGATACATACATTGATGTTAAGATAGTATCGCCAGTCTGAACACTGTATTATCATCCACCACAATACTTCAGCTACGTCTACACGCCAATTTCTATAACGTCGAACGTTAACAGGCTGCCGCCAGGCTTTCGCTAGCGAACGTACACATGCGTCCTCGATGCACGCGGACGTTTACATAAGTGGCTGTTCGATCATCAACTAGGGCAATTGCGAAAACGTGTAAGGAACAATGTGGAAGGCAGAGTGAAGATGGCTTCGGTCATGAATGATGAGCGGAGTTTTGTTTTAGACGACACAACAGTGTCTAACACGTGTTGTGGTGCGATATTGTAGATTGGAGAGCGTGGAATTTTTGGAGAGGCAGATGCCTTTTTTAAACAATAGTATTTCTTGTGGAATAAGTACGATACTTTCAAATTAGTAATTATTTCTAAACTCCCTATGCATCCGTAGAACTTACAGTTTCAAAGTCATATTACTTTGTAAATTTTATTTATTTATATTTTTATTCTTCTTATATAATTTTCCAAATAATTTTGCAGTTGTGCCATTCTATTGCAAGCAATCCGTTTGTTGCGCCACATTATCCGCGGTGAATTCTGTGGTTTCTTTTGAAATCATTTCAAGCATGAAAATAAATTGGTTGCGTAAAGGGGTAAAATTTGCACTATGTAGTGAAGATGGATCTTCAGAAAACAAATTAGTATAAAAAAAGAAAGGAAGGAAATTTAATTTGTACTATTTACTTGAATAATAAAGTTTCACTGTGTTTAATTGATAACACTACTCTGCTCACGCGACGATTCTCAATCAGAACGGGTGTTACCACGTTCAAATGTTTTTAAGCAAAGTACCCTGTAGCCACGTGAAATAATCAACTTCTTGTTGAAAAGTAGCATGTAAAGTTCCGGTAAAAGAAGTAATTACCTGTCTACCTCGCAGCGCGCACAACCACCAACCCTCGAGGCCGGCGGTGTTTTGTTCCAGCACAGTAAGAACATCGCCCTTTCGAAAAGCCAGCTCGTCAGGAGCCTCCGCGATATTGTCGTACTGGGCTCGTGCCTTCACACATTTTTGCTGCAACAAACAAAAGTAAATTTATGTACTACCGTTCGTGTTGAAGATAACATTTTAATACGGAGCTATGCACACGACGTCATCTATCACCGATTGCGTTACATTATTTTTGTACATTTTATGATAGTCATCGCAATTATTATGCGACAGCGGTTGAATATTTACTTATCGATACTTCATTCGAACTATAATTTCGGGCAAACTGCAAATCTCGTTGCACAGAGTAAATGAAATCGTGAAGATTTATTTTAGTTCTGATGAAAAGTTAAACGATTCTAAAATGAAATAGTGCTCGGCGCCAATTAAATGTACGAGAAATTCTCGCACTATATCTGCACATAAGACTATGAAAAACATCAATAATGAACCAAATTATAATAAAACTGAGTATGCTGATGAACTATAAAATCAATATTTAAAATGCATTTCGCTTTAAAGAAATAAATGAAATCAGGATGCACCGTAATCGTTAAAATTTAATCTCAATAAAGACATGAAACATGAATAAACATAATAATTTATAACCCAAATACCATCAAAATTTAGTACTATGAAAAAAGAAACTGAACCTTTGAAGCACTCGTACAAATAACTAAATTCACTGAACCAACTCGCCACATTCCTTTTCATTAATTTTAATGCACGTACCAAGCGGATTCGTCTTTCTAATCAATTTCTCGTCTCTGCAACTCGTACGACTATTTCGAGTGGCAAAATGCAGTTGCAAGATAAGACGAGCTCTTTAGGCGTACACAAGACACAACGATTGTTGTTCGTTTACGAGGAAACCGCCTTGTGTATGACTGGGTTTCCAGTTAGTTCAATTAGAGTGCCAGACCAAGATTACAACGATATTCTCGCCATCCATTTTTCACAGCAAACAATGATATCATGCTGTGTCTTTGATGACTGTCGGCGAGGAATCGCGGCGCCTTCATGATCTTACAATTAGCCTAATTTAACTGTGCATCTCTCTATCGACATGGGTGAACCGCAAAAGAGAATCTTGTAGCTTAATGAATGAAAGACTCGACTTACTGCATTTTTTTTTATCTCGTTATGTTTATTGTTTGCGAATAAATATTTTAGTACGTGGTTCATCCGTGGCGTACAGGAATGTTGCAGTATTTGTCCAAAACTACATTTTTAATTGGATGTTTTGTTTCGAGGAGAAACAGATTGGAGTTTATTTCAAATAATATTATTTATTGTTTTTTTGCATCGAATGAAAGACGTCTGATAAATCGAGAGTCGATATAAATTAATGTTATGTTAAAAAATGAATGGACCAAATAAAAAAAGTTTGTGCTAGCACCTATTTGTAAATCAAATTAATCAAAGATTACACACCGATTGTGAGAGACTTTTTTCATATTTTGTAATACTTGTATAATATTTCCTGCACGAGGTATGAACAATTTGATACATATTTTATACACGGTAAAAAATAATACGAGAGAAATTGGAATGAAATCATCGATTTCACAAAATTCTCAATTCTTACTCACGCACCTTTTAGCAATGCACACTACCAATGCAATGAAAAATATAGTAAATCTAGTAAAGCGTTTAGTACCACACGAGTGACTGTCAATATGAAAAATATTATTACTCGTCTTTGCAGCTCAGTGGAGAGTTTAATAATTCGTTAATTACGCACCAAATGCAGCGATTTTCAATTAAACGATATTAAATGTAACAAGATATTACCG
The DNA here is from genome assembly GCA_907165295.1 of Nomada fabriciana. Taxonomy (NCBI): domain Eukaryota; kingdom Metazoa; phylum Arthropoda; class Insecta; order Hymenoptera; family Apidae; genus Nomada; species Nomada fabriciana. The sequence continues at coordinate 15,281,630 of OU015694.1, forward strand.
CGTTGTATGTAGATAAGTAATAATTAACGTTGATATAAAATAATGAATACACAGCGAACGATAAGCGTTCAATTGGTGAATTTTTAACGATTACATTGTCAGCGGCTTTGACAAGTTTTAAGGAACAATCGAGTAATGCAAGCTGAATAAAAGTTTGCAGTAACGATCAAAGTTCCTTTCAAACGAATTAACAGTGATGCCACTGAAACGCTTTTGGTGCTTAATCCCCAATTACCTTGAAATGCTGTCGATTAAAATTTAAAGAGCAAACCGTGGAACTTTTGCCCTTCGAATAATTGAATTTCACGGTAGTTTCTCGAGACGACGTGAATTTTATATTTCGTTCACGTTTTCATGGAAAATGAAAACGTTTTAGCGTTACATGAGTGAAAACTTACTAGTGCCGTAAAACAAAGTCCGTTAATAAAAATGAATTGTCGTTGATAATAATATTGAAATAGAATCGAAGAACGGTATAATTTTTCTAAACGATTGTACATAGTTGAGAAGGAATAAATGTGCATTTTTCAATGGCAAATATTTTATTTATGTGAAACCACTTGTATATATATTTTAATGTAATAGTAACGATGCAATCAGTCAAATTTTACCAAATTTTACCTCTCGGATGGAAATATGGAAATAGATAATCGAAGAATGCCCTTCTTCAATTAAAATCTTTTAATAATGGTACACTTCCAATTGCCACATTTTACAGCCTATCTTTACAAGGATGCCGATAATTGGATCACGGTTGCGTCACTTCAATTGATCGTAAATTAACGACGACATTTCCGTAAGGCAGATCGTGCCAGCCGCGAAGACGATGGAAAGCGTTGCCAGAGGTTTTAATCGAGAAGTAATTAACACACGCCTCTAGGCGAACGACTGCCGTGGTGATTAACTGGTCAAACGTGATTGGGAATTAATCTCGAATTAGCGAAGTTAATTCACCTTCTAATTCGTTTTTTAAATGTCTTGATCGTCCCTTGAAATCCAATTATAACTATTATACTACAATTCAATCATATTCGAGCACCGTTAGATGTTCACAAAAATGTAGAACCATTTTTACATTCTTTCCAAGGAAAATTATAATTAGCACGAGTATCGTCAATAAGAGCGCATCATTGCAGGTGATATTTAATGAATCGAAAAATTCAACGGTAATCTGAATATTCTTCACTTCAATTTATACATTACCAAACTTTCATTTCTCTTCTTTATTCAAATATTCGACATTTATTCTTGCATATTCGTAATTATCCATCACATTGGAAATATGAATGCCATTAACACCGTCACAATATTTAAATACCGATATTCACATTGCTTACGTTGTTAATATAATTACTATTTTGTACTGGCGTGGGAAGCTAGAAACGAAGAGGACAATGAGCAGACAGAAGTGAAAGTACAAATGTATGAAACATATTGTGGTAATGAGTGAGTGTTAATAGGTATGCCACAGAGGGTATTTACGTATCTATAGAAATATAAAGCCAAACGACAAATGCAAATGCATAGTATAGCATGTTAAAATAAGCGATAAATAGAGGATGATAAATAAAATAAATTAGAATTAAACTACAGAGAAGCGGATTATGCGAGACATTGCGGTAAAACCAGATCCAATACTTGACAACAAAGTTAAAATAATTATTCCATTCGATTATTTTATACAGCTCCTACAGCACAATCAATAGCAACAAGTATTTCATCGACCAAGCCAGTTAACATAATTACTATTAAGCAGTCCTATTAAACTTCTCTATACTACACCATCAATGCAACAAGTGACAGACGAAATTAAAGCAATCAACCCTTCGTCGATCTTCCTCCAAACTTCTGCTTTTAATCAAAATCGAGGCGAATATTTCAGGTTCAATCTATCCAACAGACTATCCGCCTGTCTATCCTATTTTGAGAACAATCGAGACGCAGAGACCTCGACATAAATCGCCTGAGAATGCAGTTCGGCAAGTTGAAGGGATGCCGACCTGTCAACGAACGCGTCAGGCTAGTTCCACAGGTACGAACAGGTACTCGCGACCTTTTGAACTGACAGCTGTCGATTGTAGATGGTTCCAGTGGTTCGAAGCAGGTCATCGCGTGGCATTCGCGTGCTCCAGTGATACCAATAATTATACGCGACTAGCCGCCGCAATTAGGCGTTCTAAACGAACCGCATAACATGGTCATAAGCGAAACTACACTGGGACGGATTAATCTTCGTATGAAATTTGTAAATGCAATGCAAATAGGATATATTGGATCCAAACGGGCCAATTTATTACGTCGCCATTATTATTATTATTCTGTCACGTGTTCACGAAAACCGAACATGTAAGTTTAACATTAGTCTGCTAGTTTCTTTGTTTCGATATTGTTCGTTTCTTTACTATTTCCGGGAGGACAGCTGAAAGAAAAATATATTTCAATTATGCGAGGTACAATTACACGAATTGAAACACTCGATGATGTTCGATAAAAACAAACAACTGTCAAGGAAGCTTCTATAAGAAATAAATAACAATCGTAAACGCATATAAGCTTAATTTATTTTATCTTCGTATTCGACTTTTTCAAACTTTTGTTTCTTTTGCAGAATTCTGTATTAATCTGACTCAATCTGCTTATGATGTTCGAGTGATAAAATTGAGGAAGAGGGGAATCGTTCGCAATGAAATGAACAAGTTATTTCCGAAAAACGGGACTGTATAAAATAGTGAATTATTATTCCACTTTCCATCTTTCTAAATGTTAATCGATGTTACGCAGTTCTCCATTAATTCCGCGATCAAATTATCGTTGCCTCGGCCGGAAATACCGGAATCGAGGTGATACAGTTGTTAATGTCGGTTGATTGTTCGAACGCTAACGTGAAATTAATGGCTTCGTGTAATCATACTCGAGATCTTTGTGGCGTGAAACATAGTGAGCTTCGTGTTATAGAGTATTCTTTACGAGGGGATCCACGTTGGGTTTGTTGGAAAGTGGGACTTCAACACGGCGAAGATAAGCGTAATTGATGTAATTTAAGGAGTTCGTTTAAGACGTTTCACTCTGCTGCTATATGAACGGTGTATTTTGTAAGACACCAGTTTTAACGAGATCTTTGGCGATTCTTACGGTTTCGTGAATTGAAAACGTTGCTTTTGTGCACCCTTGTTCTCCTTTATAACTCCTCAACAACGCTTTGAAATATATCTAACAATATATTTGTAACACTGTGTAAGTAAACGGTTTTAAACGTTCGTTGCGCACACAGTAGAAGCAACATAGAAATAGTTAGAACTAAAGACGGACAGAGAATAGAAAATATGCGACGCTTTGAAGTATTGTTCTGTAAAATTCTTCGAATAATTAATGTATCTCAAAAAGAACAATATATTCCGCAATTAGAATAAATAAATAAAATGCTATCTGAATTAAAGAAAAAAAATGAAGGCCCCACACGAGTCTACGCCGCCGCCAAAATTCACTTCGCCTCTTCAAAGAAACGTACGATAAAGGACTGTGAAAAATGAGAAAAGCAATGGAAGAAAAATTGAACGTCAACATTGGAAAAATATTATTCCACCGAAGCTGCCCTTAATTCCCAAGCAATCGTCCATCGTCTGCGCAACACAATCGCGAGCAGAAATTCTAAATGCAGAAACATCCAAATAACCGTGTGGAACGGAAGTGCATGCAATGCACGGAAGTTCCCCGGTTCCATTAACGCGTTGCGTTTCAACGTCGCCGGAGCATTAAGCCGAAATAATTCCAGCGAATCCCGTCGAATGGGTCGATGTAATTCGATTAAAAGCCGCCCAGAACGAACGGACCCCCATTACACCATCATTGTGTCTTCATAATACATATAGACTTTGTTACGGGGCCTGCATACCTGTGCAAGCGCGGATGCACCTGCACAAACATTTCCATGCGAGTTCGCGACAGCATCCAGAGATGTTCCTGGCCCTCGTGTTCAGATGCACACAGGTATACGCTTGGTGGATACAGGTATATACGTGTGCACGCGACACGCATCGTTCGCCTGTGTTATTATTACACTGTTGTACGTATGTATATGTACGTGGCGGCGTGTTATTCCACACACAAGACTGTACTTCTGTAACATTCCCATTAGAGAGGCCGTGGATGCATTGTGCCATGGCTGTTGGACAATTTTGATGCGCTGGGAGAAATTATTTACAGGTCTGTGTTTGCGGTGTCGAAGGGGGTGATTTGAACTGCGAGGTTAATGAGAGAAACGAGCAGACAGTGGTTTTGTTTTTTGATTATTTTTATTCCAATCGAATTTTTATTCCAGTCCAATGGTTATGCGAAGAAATTTGATTTCTTATCCTTATTTTGCTGTATATTTCTTTGAAGATTTGAACGGTTTCTTTCTTTTTTTGGATAGTTAGATTTATGATAAGTAGCAGGATACGAGCCCGTTTCAGCTTAACCCTGGTGTGTACAACCGGGTACCCATTTCTATATTTCCTTTAATAATTTTTGTATGTTCTTGACAAGATACCGCAAAACCTCTCCGGACCTCCATTCTTTGGACACTTACGTCAATACACGTTTTATGAAAAAAATGTATGCAAAATATTCTATGTACATAATTAGGCTTTAAACCTATTGGCCATTTTGGTTGCCCACACAAGGGTTAATGTTGGTGAAATATGTAAATATTTTGATATGAATTTTAATAGACAATTAAAACAAGAAATATGTTTTACATTGTGCATTATGTATTATAGTAATTTATTTTATTTTGTTTAGATTAGAATACGCAGATGCTCTTTTACCAACTGCTCAGAATAATCGTCAGCAATTTCATTGTTAGCACAAGACATTCTTATTGAGAGAATGAGCATTAGCGACTCGTGGAATATTATAAAATAGGACAACCAACGAGGTCGCGCGAGATGCTAAATGTTCTTTTCAAAACAGCTTCGTTTTGTTATATTAACGCAGAGTTAAAAGCAAGCAGTGCGAGCAAACAATGAAAATTTTACACTCTACATCCCTCTGCACTTACATGTCAACCAATCGCGTTTCATTTTACTTATTGCTCTTATTTAACGATAGAACTCGTCAACGTAATAATAATTCTTCTGTTGCATATATTGAGCAAGCTTCACTTATTATCCATATCTAGGAACTCGCATCAAATTTTAAAGAAAAATGGGGCAAATGATATTATTACATATTAGGTATATATGTACATCCATTTTAACAGATTAGTTGGACATATATCTACATAAATATAATTTTCAAAGCAGCATTGTTATTTTCTTCACTGCTACTACTACTAATTATTCTTATTTTAAACGAATTTTTCTATGCTGGCAATTGGCCCATTTTCTGTGTTTACATAATTGGAAAGAACACAAGACATGCACTTGCCAAGAAAAATTAAGCAGCAACGCAGTTGAATAGAGCCCGTTTCTGTGACAAAGAACAGAATATGTACTAACACCATATTCCAAAATAATTTTCATATCCCTTTCTAATCTATGATGACAAATCTTTCTCACAGCTTAAATAATATTAATTTATTCCCGTCATTTAATAATGAATATTTCCTGCATCAGGTGAAATTGATTTTTCTATCTAACTTTTATCGACAAGTGTATGCATGTACAGTAGCCCATGCATATTGTATGTACTGTAACACCAGAATTACCTCCACCACGTTGTTGCATTTCAATATTAAATCCATCACTAAAACCAAAGTCACCTATTAATGAACTTCGACTCGCACAATTCACCACGCACCTGGCCAAGACGGCGCGAAACATTCTAACATTGATGGAATTTAATATCCCATGGAAGGCACCCACTGAAATTCCAATCTTATGAAAGGCGCTATATTTTCCAATCGATCTACGTTCCGATCGCTCTTCGAACAAATGCGTGTGCGGGCACGATGCGCATACCTGCGCATGATACGCGTTCACCTGGCGGATAGTGTTTTGGGAGGTTCTTGAGCCGACTGGGTAACATATATCTCGAATCTAAAACGTGGGTCGAGCCTAAGCCAATATTTTGACACGGGACCATCGTCGTCGTTTCTGTAGGTAGGAAGGCGAGCTTTTAATCGGGCAGGATTCAGTCATCTTACAATTTATTCCATCAACATGACATATTATATGTAGTATGTATATAAGTTAGTTGGATGATACGAAACGTCAAAGTTGAAATAACGACGACATTGTGATAAAAGCTTTCCTTTTGCCATGACGTTACAAAATGCAACATGCATTTATGTACGCTATTAGCGTGGTTCGACGACCCTTTGAGAAAATCACAATCTCAAAAGAAATCGTTTTTACAATCTTCAGAGAATCAGGAAGATAACAAATACTAGTTTATATTCTGGATATAATGAAGGAACTGGGTTTTCCTTGCATGCAACGGTCCAGATATTTCCGAAACTTTCCAAGCCCGTTTCAATTCCAAGTTAAAACAGTCAGGGCAAACTTATAGATACGCTCGTCCTAGCTACGTCTACAAAGTACACTCCTACGAGAAACCAAATTGATATCCAATCAATAGTATTATATACTCTTGTGCACAGTACATTTTTCTAGGATCATTGCTGATACTATCATTCTTAGTAAATGTTGAAGACTACAGTGTGATCGAAAATTAAAAGTATGTAGTAATATTAATCAAAACTTATTCTATAGTTTTATTCTTCACCGTAATTATAATTTTGTAGAAACTAACGCAAATTTCGTACAGGGGTTTATTTGGTAGGAAATTTATTATTTGCTTTACCATTCTTTCTTCCCTACGCGTATGTTATTAGTTTAAGGAATTATTCATAGGTCGTTACACCTATACAAATGTTTCTTGAGCGTTCTACGAAACAGAAGTGTGAACTCTTCTTTGTTTTCCACGGGAAAAACAAATCCTGAGCCTCTACGAGGATCGTGAAATATAAATATCGGGCGGAAACCCGGTTAAAGCTAGATCAAACAACCGTGGCCCCGGTTATTTGTTCTGTCTGCTTCATATGGTAAATCACGGTGGGCTTAACTTTCGCGCGATGTCCCTAGTTCTATGGCTCATCTTTTGTGCCTATGTATTTGGGCGATCTGAGGGTTTCGAAGGTTTTCATAAAACTGTTTTTCAATCATGAAAAAATATACAGATAACGTGAATCTTATGTGGCAAGATTTCTATTTATTATATATGTATATGTGCATAGTTTTTGCTAGTTAAAAGGAAAGGTTCAAATCAAATTACATGCTGCCTTCTCAAGTTCTCATTTAATCTCGGAAATTTAATCTCAATTTAATTACCTACAGTATAAATAAGTATGTTCATAAAGTTTCCTTGGTGAAATACTTTAAAAGATGGAGATAAAAGGAAGAAAAGCTCACGAACGTGCTAAACTAGGTTCAATTTAAAGCGCACGATTACTGAACTAATATTACTTAAAACACCTTGAAAAGGAAAAGCCTGCAAGTATTGTAAGAACATCCACATTCGCGGACAAGAACAAGAAAAAGTAACAGCAATTTGAATTTTTCAGAGGATAATCGAAAAAAAATCTCCACGTGTGGTATCCAAAACTCACTTATCGTGAATTGTGAAAGGGTATTACAAGGATTTGCTAGACATTTTTTCCGTCTTTCTTTTGTCATCCCCCTAGGTTTCATAACATATGTCGAGAAACTGAAATACTTATGGCACACTATGATAATCAACCTTTTGTTTAAATCGTGCTTCTGCTGTGTATCAGTGTGTATTATATCTGACTGTGCATTATAATACATTTCTTTTCCATGATAAAATATTTTACTACTTGCTCCTTAACACTCGAAATACCGATAGCTTTTGGTACCATTCAGATATCACACGCAAGACAGATTAATTTGCTCGTGCCTTCAGCTCACCTACGGAACAACAACTTTATAGCGACTGAGCAACACTCTACTAATTATGGTAAACATAACGCATTTAACAGGATATGCTTGCTCGCAAATGTTTACCATAATGAAATTGACATTTTTGGACAGCCACCTAGGGAATTTAAAAAATCCATTCGCAGCATGCTATAACATTATGGACAGCAAATATAAATATAATTACTATTATTATTACTTTCTTATATGTGTACAATCTACTGTAATTGTTGTATGTACAAAATGTCCTTTACTACAACCGCTTATCATGTAATCTAAAGGGGATATCCCCGTGAATAAATTTATTATTATTTATTATTATTATTATTATTAAGAACACTGAACTCGCCATAAATTGCTACGACGATACCTACATGTGAATAATTCCAAAGCAAAAAATCTGAAGCAAGCCAGTTTGACTTGCTGGTGGTTCTAGTGTTAATGAGTTAATCGACACCCGCCTGCACCTTAAAAGAACAAAGCTAGAGCCAGCTTTAAAAACAAAACAAAAATGCGCCTAACTGCAAGTATCCGTGTTCACGCATGAAACAATATCACTCGGGACTGCTTGGCCAGCTCCAAGCTGAAGCTAATTATTTCACACGGTCGACGAAAAGCGCGCAGTCGGCGCGGTTCACTCGCGATAAAGCTGCCCGAGGGTAACGAGCGATAAGCGCGCGGATTACACGCTGGATATTACGCGACGAATATTTTACAGTCGCTTCCCGCTTGATTTCGTATGCAAAACGTTCCTTTTACCCCCAGCTGCTTCTCGAGCCGTTTGCTCGAGTCTGCCCAGCTTGTAACAGCTCGCCGTGAGTCAGTTTGTCGAAGCGTGTTTGATCGAGAGGGCACACGTGCGGATTCGGGGCCGCACAATGCTTCCTGACGATGGAGGAGCTCGTTGAACAACCACGAGATCGTCGAACACGCGTTATTTCGCTCTCAATAATAGGGACAACTTCCCCTTTGCAAAGAGTACACGTGCGACGTTGCACAAGGGTTGCGGGAGATTCAACTATGTATGAGGTGCTTGAATAAATTCGAGGAATGTAAATATTTACGTGTTTGTCTAATAACGCTGTTCTAGTTATCTATATGCATTAAAGTTTTTCGTTTTTGGGGGTACGGCGTGGAATTTCTTGGAGTTCTGGTAAAGAACGAGTGAGAATGAGATGCTACGGGGAATGATGGATAAGGAGTGGCTGGTGAAGATTGGAAAAGTTTCATGAGCAAACGGGGAAATGGCGAAAACTATTGATTGGATATCAATTTGGTTTCTCGTAGGAGTGTACTTTGTAGACGTAGCTAGGACGAGCGTATCTATGTTTGCCCTGACTGTTTTAACTTGGAATTGAAACGGGCTTGGAAAGTTTCGGAAATATCTGGACCGTTGCGTGCAAGGAAAATCCAGTTCCTTCATTATATCCAGAATATAAACTAGTATTTGTTATCTTCCTGATTCTCTGAAGATTGTAAAAACGATTTCTTTTGAGATTGTGGTTTTCTCAAAGAGTCGTCGAACCACGCTAATAGTCCATATAATACCTACGAGTAAATAATAAATCAAATACCTAATAGATATATCCAGTTTATACATATAAAACACTACAACTTTAAATCCTCGCCAAAGGTGCATATTTATTATGTACTTCGTATTTCACGTTATCCAATTTATTTATTCTCATCTATTGTCCTTTCATAGTATATTACGAAATACATAAACCGTTATGTAAAGTGTGATCTCGTTATGACTACACTATAAAATTTCGTCGCTTCTATATTGTGGAGTTAACCGATTTAGCCAACGAGCGGCTCGTGTATTGATCGTCTGAGGTTCTCTTTGCAAGTACAATAATGTTGAGAACCCTTCAATATTAACAATACATGTTGACCGTCAGAATCTCACCGAGCATGGTATCGATATATGTATGTACAATATGTATACATAATGTATATATTGTATACAGAGAAAGAAAGATATCCATGCACGAGGATAATCCTGTGCAACAGCCAATCCCCAAGCTAATCGTGAGATCTTCAAACGATTGCCCACTCCCAGGTTCACCCTCACGGTCTAGGGTGGCGACCCAGCCACCGTGGGTTTTCGTGGTATCCAAGCGTGAGCTCGTAAAAATCTTCGTTCTCAATCTCATTTTGCTTCGTGCACGCATCGACAAAGGTGAAGTTGAAGAGGACGCAAGAGTTCGCTCTTAAAGCATGACCGCGTTTGTATCGCGCAAACCACAAAACCCAAGCAGCCGTCTCGTGATAAGTAGCTCCATATCGATACAGATTTGTCGGGGCGTGTTTAACCACGGAAGGGTTAAAATCGCTTTGCGACACGTGCCCGTTCACGTAGCGTAGCACACCGTTGCGGAGCACCCTTCATCTTCGCCTTTACCCGTTCTCACCACTCTCGTTGTCATCGTGCGTCGTCTGAACGATCAGTTCTCCCCGTAATTAAGGTCCCCATCCATCCTCCAGCAAGCTTTAATTACGCTCTTGGCCGACGAGAGAGCTTGGGATAGGAGTCTGATTAGAAATTGAGCCTCGAGAGCTTTTCCATCCAAGAGCTTGTCAAAGAACGGCCCCGACAGGCCACTTTCCAATCTTTACTCATTACAGTGAAGACTTTTATGCATTTACTCGCGACAAGCTTTTCTTGTTTCTTTTCTCCGTTACGGAGGACTCGGAAGATTGGATGTTTGGGAGTAATTAAGAAGATCAGCACTAATTTCTGATGCTCTCTGGGGGTTTTAGTGAGCTGGATTTGTGGTAGAGGGTAATTTTTTATGGAATATGTAGTACGTAACGCGTGGTGCGGCGAATTTCGGTATTTATTCAGTTGGCCTGCGATAATTGTCGCGATTACTTTTACACAATTATTTGGAATTAATCCTAAATATGCTTATACATATACGCACACGTGCCAAAGCGTCAGGTGTTTCAAACTATAGGCACAGAAAGATGATAATTCTGAGTTGAGAAATGTTAGTTAATTATCAACAGTCTCTATAGTATTAACGTCGAATCAGTTGATTGTTACTAAGCCATTCAATATTTGTGCAACAAAGGAAGTGAGGATTGGTAAAACTGAGTAAACCAAAACGCGCAACGCTTTATCAGATAATTTTACTCTAAGATAAAAGACAAAATGGGAAACGCGTGTATCATAAGAGTACATACCTCGAAGTCAGTATATAACTTTAAAACCTGAATGTCAACATTTTCCCACCTTTATAAGGACGTCAAACATTTCCAAGTTACAATACATTAGTATGCAATAAATCTGATGATCAGATCAAATTCTTAACGTGGTGTCATATAACCAACCCACAATTCGTACAACATACAAAGTACTTACTTCTAACAAAATATTCGGTTACGCTCAAAGTCTCGATCTCCCAAGATGAAATAAAACCATCCCGTCCCCCAAAATATCATCAAACTTCCCTTTACCATATCACCAAACCTTCCCAAATAGTAGAATCGCTCGTCGCGTTAAAAAGAAACGTCCACGCTATCGCCTGCAAACTATAATCCGTAAAAAAAATTTCAAATCGTCCCGGCATATTGTACGAGCAAATAAAAGGAAATCACCATGTCCAACGGACCATGCAACCGCGTACATACATCACCATGCCACTTCGGATAACACTTTCTGACAACTCATCCTGAACACATTAACAGGTATGTATATACATACATATGTATGTCGAACAGCATCGAGTGTTACTATGTCAATATTACTTTTAACATCCGCCGCTCAGTATCAATACATGTATACAGATATGTACATACATGTATGTGCAGTTCGTAAATTTTCTACTTCGTTTCCATGTGTATACATATAAGACGCCTTGCAGTAGAGTCCCGTTACGACGATGGGTTCAAGTGGACACTCGCGGGATGAGTATACACTAGCGTGTCTGCAAGTCGGTAATCCAATTGGAAGCAGTGCTCGTAAGCTACTCCGCGTTTGTGCGAGAAGCGTGTAAGTGCTGTTTGCACGTAATGTCAGGGTTAACGCGTCGATGGGACGATAGCCACGAATAATAGGATCGAACTAAGTCACTTGTAAAATTGCTGGAAGAGGATTTGCGGCGGGTGTTGATTTTTCCCGCGGACGAAGCGGTACAAATCTGTCATGGAATAAAAGAAAGCTGATGGAAAATGTAGAACGTGCATGTAGATGAGCAGTGATCGCACTAAACTGCGACCGAGGCAGACGAGGGAATAGTTTGTGTGTCTAGGTACAATTGGATACTCGTTTTTCCATTGCCAAGGTATCCTTCGAAAATTTGATATGAATTTACAAATTTATAAACACTTATATGGATAAATCGGTAAAGATTATTAAAAGAGGTTTAATAGGACATGGAGTACGTACATATATTCCGAATTATGAGGAAGGATGAGTAAACAAGTAAAAATTATGGCGGTCGGGAAAAGCGTAAATTGTCCTCTGAATTATAAGCATTTCGGAAATATTGATTTATTCATAAAGCTTTCAAGTGCATTGAAGGTATCATCATGTCGAAAATTCATATTGCAGGGAAATAAAATAAACTGAATTATATTTATTATTGGTTCGCAGAGATAGAATGTTTTCTATTTCCATGCAATTAATCTAAGAATGTTATTACTAAATACTGGCCTATAACAGAATAATAGATAGGTACTCTAAAAACCTCAACTTCACTACTCGACAGACGAATAAGTTTCATTTCAATTCACAAGATTAACTACTTCATTTGTTAACGATACAGTCACAAGCGCTAACACGATTTACTGCAAATGTGATTTTAAACGAAATTAAATTAATAAGAACAAACCGACTGCCTCAATTTCGAAATTATCGTACAATTTGTCATCACAATTACAAAATATGTACATCGTCATTCAAAAACACCATGCAATTCTGTAGCGGCAATGAATAAACTGAGGCACCTCGACCACGGATCAGCCAACAATTCATTTCAATAATTGGAAAAGTTACGGAAGACCAAACCAACAGGACCGTTCGTCAAATCTCTCCTGCACGAAGGGAACTATTTACGCTTCGCGTAACAACGGCTCCCTAACAGAATTAATTAGAGCGCTATCGTGCTGCGTGGTTCTAAAAAGGAGAGAACCAAAACGAAGGCAGGCAGAAAAAATTGAACTTTCCGCCCCAATCGGAGGACGTTAAAACTTAAAACGACCGCAGGGGGTGGTTTTCAGTCACAGCACGGCGAAACAAAAGCAGAAGCCATCGAAGAGAACGGTTTAATGAGGGACGTGCGTGCAAGCACCGACGACAATTATGCGATTCGCGATACAAACTGCCCACACGTCGTTTCGTTGTCAATGGACGCGTGCGTACATTATTCTCTCGCCGTAGAAAATGATCGTGAGACTGGAAGCAGTCGTCATTCATGAACGCGTGACCCCCCCCCCCCCCCCACACCGCGATGTATTAAACCCTTTGAATCTGGGAGGCTTTAATGGTTACGAAATTTTTGTGACGTTTGAAAAAGTGGGAGTCTGGTAATGAAGCAAAAGAAAATGCGGTGGGTACACTCATATGTACTCATACAGTCAGCCACATAAGTATCAGAACGTAACATTCAAATGTTAGATGTTGGTGTTCGGTGTCTTATCGATAGGAGTGTTAAAATTCATTACTTTTATGATAATATAATTCAATTAGTGGATGATAAATTTATCTTGCAACATGAATAATTGTAGTTGAGATTTTGGTATTTGATAACTTATGGTTGGGAGTGTAACTTTCTTTTTCTTTTTGATAAGGATTTTTTTTATGGATTATGGTGGTAAAAATTGTTTTGAAGGTCATCTTCGTTCTGTTAAATGCACAAAATTTGTACAGTAATTTGTTAAATGATTCAAAGATGTAAAATGATTTTGTTTTATACACGACATTCGGCATAGTCAAAATCATTCTCTACAGTGCCTTTTACTTTTCACGGTTCGATGAAACCACAGGGCTTTGAGTACAAATTGATCGAGAAGATAATGTCAATTATTTAGTTCCAATAATAAAAGATAGTAAATAGCAACTATTTACATAGATATCCTTTTATTAATTTTCATCTTTCAATCTCGATAGCACTAAAAAGGACAAAATATTAAATATATAAAAACAGCGATATAAATTTTAAATCTAACAAATAAAAAACCACATTAATCACATTGAAAATGCAGGATAATCAAGTTCTTTCATCACTACGAACTTTCTGTCTCTGAAGTCAACGAAGCAACCGTTCAAATCTTCCTTGCAAATATAAAGAAGAAACTTTTTACTGCGAAAAATTTACCTAATACAAGATACAGAGTTTCCTCATTTCCCAAATATATTCCACGAAGTTTTCTTATAATCCAGACGACGTAGTCAAGCCGAGACAGGACAATGGGCGCGTCTGATATAATACCAGACAGGGAATAATTGAAATACGTACAGGGGTATTCAGTTGGGACCGGAGGCTAGTTGCACCTTCTGTTCGCGGAAGGTGGAGAATTCGAGATTACATATACCGAATGGAGGGATGCTATCGAGAATTTCGGCCGGCGGAATGGACGGAGCTCAAGAAATTTACATAATTCAATTCCCATCCGGAAGCTCGAATTGACGATCTTATCGTGCACCTCTCACTCGAGGCTCGCCTTAAAGTGGCTGACCAAGCGCGCATTACCAGCCCGTCCCCGTAGTTACCTGATTTTCCATGAAAATGTAACCTTTTATAGGAAAAATATTCATAAAATTTTCATTGAAATCGGAATTTACTTATCATTCATTATTAGTCCCGAGGATAGCATTCAATTTGCTCACTTTTTATTTTGCGAAGTTGCAATTCGCAGGAGTTTGACTATTATTGAATGTTTTATTGTTAAGGCTATTTAGTTTGCTGTTTGCTGACACGATATTCAGCAGGAGAAATGGCGCAAATTACTGCAAGCTGTGCTGATAAGCGAAGCGAAAATAATTGGGTACAATGATACAACAAATTGGTTGATTGTTGCAGATATAATTCATTCGTTGGCGGTCAATCATTGTAAGAGGTCCATTTTCATATTAGGTATAATACATTTATTGCCTGCCACACCTCTACGTCCGAAATTCGTTTCGCTTTATTATTTGTGCAATAAAGGGGGACATTTGTTCCAGCGAGGTGTGTGCATTTACAGAATTTTACTAAACCGATCATTTTAATAGACCACGCTGTAGTTGCATTTCCAAACATGTTTCGAAACTGAAGAAAATAAAGAAAGGAAAGGGATTACCATATTCTTGTAAACATTGCGTTTTAAATAAAAATAAAAAACAGGTTCTAAGATGTTATTCAATACTCTGACATAAATTTCCATTGAAAAAATTCTACATATTCCATAAATCTATTCCCCAGCTTGTCCCGAATATTATTTAATAATTTAATTGCCGCCTGGTCTAGCGATTAAATGAAGGATCCTAAATGTAAAATGTGTCGAATATTTCACCAGCGGTGCAATTTCCCTCCAAAACCGCCGTATCAGCATTGACCGCCTAAAAATGAAAGAGTCGAGGCAGCAAAATCGAGGAATAGTAAGCCCGTCGCGCAGCAGCAGGTTGTATTATACGATTTTCGTATCACAAATGTAGGATGGAAGTATTACGGACAAGGTGTTGTCAGCGTATCGTAGGTAATATATCTCGCGCAAGATAAAGTGCATTCTGCCACGGTATACCAGAGTCGCTGGGCCGTGCTTTAAACTTGCGTAGATATTATCGCCGCGGGAGAACTTACTCTAGAAACTCGAGGAAATATGTACTTTTTAATGAGAGGACAAAAAATTAGGGTCCGCGATGGCGTCGAGTTTCTCCCTTGTGACTTGCGAGAAAATAAATCGTTTTATACGGGGAAATATTGTGTTGGTTTCATTCTGAAGGAAAAGAAAAAATTGAGATACCAAAATTGCTGAATCTAC
Source organism: Nomada fabriciana (assembly GCA_907165295.1). NCBI lineage: Eukaryota > Metazoa > Arthropoda > Insecta > Hymenoptera > Apidae > Nomada > Nomada fabriciana. The sequence goes on from OU015694.1 coordinate 15,297,514, forward strand.
CTGGGCTAACTCAAATGCCTTTTCCACACTTTCGTTTACTTTAACTGAATTCGAAGTTACGGCACGTTGCAATGTTAAATATTTATCGAAGGAAGATATTTTTCGTGGCGTGGGTGTGTTTTTTACAGAAACTTTTTCTGCGTTGAAGAAAACGCGAGAAATATAAATAGGGGCAGATTTAGTCGCCAGTAATAGTAGCAATCACAAGAAGTTACCGAAACATTGAAAGAACGTATACATTGCAAACAAAGTGATTCAACAATTTCGTAGTCAAACGGTAGAAAGGATAGGGGAAAACAGTAGGAAGAGGGAAAAAAGAAAGAAGCAACGCTGGAAAGTTAAACTCCATAAAATGTGCGGGTGAAATAGGAAAGTTCCACGGCTGGTGCACGTAGAGTCAGGTGCTCGGTGTACAAAAAGAAAGAGGCAGCATGTAACGGAGGAAAGAAGAAAGTGGAAAACAATAAAATGAAAAGGGCCGCTGCGGAATTAAAATACCTGTATAAGGTACAAGAAAAATGTCCTTTGTGTGCTATGCGGGCGTGACATCGGTTAAAAGTGCATCTCGAGTGTCACGCGTGTAAGAAGCGTGTAGATAGGAGTAGTACACCGAGTACCGGGCATTTTTCTTCTCGTCACCTTTGGAGCACAGTGTAACAAGGTTAACGAGTGTTCAGAGTAGGTGTGGAATATTTCACAGCTTTCTTCCGTTACATAAATTCCGCCACTTCAGAATTTGTGAGAAATAATTAACAGCTATCTACATATTTCCACCGAGAAGATCAAAATGATATATAAACCATTTATACCACAATTTATTTTCATGCTTGAAAAGGTTGTACGTATGTGGTCCTTAATTGAGCTGCTCATTAGCCAAATCGATTAACTCCACTTGTTGAAGCTTTTTTAATTTTATTGCCAAAGCGCTGGATTGACTCTTAACTATCTACATTTAAAATAAATTTCCATATTTTCGTTTTTTCGAGTTAATCGAATTGGCAAGTGAAGCATTCAATTCACAGCGGGCGATGGAATACAATTAACGCATTGCTTGCAATAAAACAACTGCAAAATACTTAAGGCAATTATACAAAAATTGTGATAACATTTATAAAATATTGGTGTCAGGTATGTGGTTCACAAAGTTCCATGGGTGCATAGCAAGTTGAAAATGGAACATATGTATTTCTATATCATTTAAAGAAGAACCAAGAAAATACCAAGTTATAAATTTAAATAATTTTCCAAGTAGATTATTATCTGGTTTAACATTTTTTGTATTGAGAGACAAGCGATACTTTCTTTAAAGAAAGGAACTTTTGTGAATTCGTCTTATAATTCGCATTGCGTTTAGTTTTCATAAGGTTATCGAACATTTTGTGAAGTAATTAAGATTTCTGTAAGGTATTCACAGAATCGAGATACTTATCCTTACACCAAGTTTCGTGCAAAAGTATTTGGGGGATTTTGTATGGGAAAATAATTGAAGGATGCTCAATGATTTTTCATATCTTAATGGTGTACACGAATGTGTATGGACATTAATTTTCTAAAAATAGTCTCTACAATACCGAGTAATCTCTAGTATGAATAGCCATTGTTAACCCTTTAACCCTCACGGTCGAGTCTGTTACGAGCTGCTGCGCTAGATATGGTATTAGTATTCGTAATTCATGACTTATTCGACGATAACTTATCATTAAATGCATTTCTGATAATACTGTTTGCTAAATATTATAAAAAGCAATGCATTTTACTTTCATTCCTGACCTCATCTTTGAACATGCTTAATATATCCCTACGTACAATTTCCTCGAGTTTATTTATTTAAGTTTGTTTATATTAACGCTGCAAATATAGTTTAACCACGATCACAATAATCACCGTTTGAAATAACGTAAAATCTCTAAATATAAAGGTGGTAAAGTAGTCGTAACTTAATGTACAATGTCAAAGGACTAAAATAAAAAATATTTCTCGTGTCCCGTGGAGTTTTACGACTTCACTGGCCCATGCATTTTCCATACGATTCCCATAAAAGCGACTCGGTTAATCGAACGGCGCGCAATAACCAAACAAATTTCCCTCCAAAGAGTTACAATCTCTTGTGAACACGCTGGAACACGGTCTAATACCATGCTCCCCTCGAAATTAATTTCGTAGACAGTCCCCTAATCCTATGCAAATCGCGAAATTAGGCGAGCTTCTAAACTGCTGGAAATTAGAAAGGCGTCACCCATGAGTCAGCCGGGATATTAAAAATGCTGCATTACAAATGGCGCCGTGACGAACGATGCAACGTTGAAACGGATGAAAAGAATAACGATGCAGCAGGCCTCCTTAATGGACACTTCCGGTTCCGTATAAGATATTAGCCGACAATTGCGTCTACGTGTCATGAACGCCGCTTCACGAACACGCGGTCGTTTCCAATCAAACGTTAATTAACGTCGATTTATTTATTTTTTACAAAGCAATAAAATATCCACCCACGACGTGATAGAATTCGAACGAAATGATATAACGTTGATGGGACCCTGTACGACTGAATGCTGTATTTCTTTTCGTGACGGCCTTCTTCAGAAAAGGGTAAATTAGCTGACAATAAATTATGTTTCATGAGTCGACTGCGTTTTAATTTATGCGAATATTATTCAAAGTGTTTAAGGTCCGGAGAATTTTAGCGAACGAGCTTGTAACAATTTCAGAGATTAAATCGATTACATACTTTGAAAACGTTTCGTAGTTACGTATAATATGTGCCTGCGGAATCAAATATTTAATCCACTAGCATTCCAAATTTCCAGAATAATTAAGTTTGCACAGGTTCAATAATAATCCAATGCACTTTAAATGATTGAAACGAGTGATATGAAAATAATCTGGCCAGAGCTTTGGCCAAAAAATGATGGCGCGAATAAAATGATTTAATATTTGATCCGGGACTTTGAGGTCTCAATCAAAATATCATTTAAATAATAATCAGGACGGTTTAAATTGGTTCAATTTTTTTCTTGGGAGAACGGAATAAAGCTAACTGGCGCTAAATTATGGTGTAAAAATAAATTGCAGCCTTTCTGCCAATAATGAGAGGATGGTTCCATCATTGCCAATAACGGAGAATAATTAAAGCTTCGCCAGTAGTCTGTTCGAACGAAACATCGAACCTCGAATCAATACCACCATGAACGATTGCCCCATGCATAAATCGTCGCTTAATTTGAATTTATGACATCGCGAGGGCGAACAAGCGACCCCTTAATAATCCCTTCACGCTTTATGCTCGTGGTGGATGCATCATCGTCTACTCTTGTACGAGCTTACATTTTTTCTCAAACCTATCGTACACAGTGAGTTCCTAAACGATTCACAATGGCGAATGTTCTAAATCAGTCGCAAAGAACGATCCTTAAAAATTAAATTAAGTTAATTTAAATTTAATACAGACCTCCTTCAATACTAAATTCCATGCTAATATCTGATCCTTTTCTCAATTAAAGGTCCTTCCGGAAGAATGGTTAATTAATCGGTTGAGTTTCGAGTGAATTCTTTTACCTCGAAACAACCCTGTTATATACCGACATAAATATTTCCTAGTCTATTATAATGACAACTGCGAATTACTCACGTCTATATTAGTCATAGATATCCGGTACTTTTCTCATTTCCACTCTGATGACAAATGCTCCAAACATCCTCACGATGCAAAGCAACCTCAACCTTTGCCACTAACCATCTTCAACCCTTGAATCTCAAACTCCTTTCCCTATCCCCAACTAAGTCCTAGATAACCCCTACTCTTCCATTTTTCCCTAATATACATATAGGAACATACTAAACCACGTCCAAAAAGTCAGAGTTCCTTTAGACTAAAGACTTCATCAACGTAGTTTTTTCTCAGCGAATTGTTACGAGAATATCAACGGTACGTCGCCGCTCTAAGTATTCGTCAAGTTTCCGTTAAGTGTTATTGTAATTTATTAAATATAATAAATAAAATCTGCGCGGAATACAACAGCCCCTATCGAAAGAAAACACGCCCCTACGAGTACACCATTTTGCAACATTTAAAACAATATTAAAAAATTGGCCTCCGATTACATTATCTTGTACCAAAATGCAGGTAATTTCTCCGATTGACAATTAGCCAATGATACCGGGAATATAAACTGCTGCATCTAATTTCGCCGGTGCACTTCAAAGCAGGCACGTGGATACCGTCTCCCTTGCAATTCCACGAGATTAAATGAGGTAAAGCGAAGTGCTGAAAGCGGACAGGCTCAGACTGTAATTGAATATGCAGCGATTAGATCGAGGCGTTACGTTTCTAAACACGGTTTACGGAGTTCAGGGTGCATCGATATTGAAATTATCGTGCTCGTTACACGTTCACGACGATATCGTGGCATTAAATTATTGCTGGCACCAGACTGGCGTCGGAATTGACTTGAACGCGTGACTTTACGGACTGGTTCGACGCACAACGCCGCTATAATTGCGACCATTTTCCGATTCCCTCGACGGCAAACAGCCGTGCGCAATAACGAATAAACAGGTGATAAATTGATCCGTGTTAAACAGTTCAACCTGGCTGGCCTGTTCGTTCACATTTCCACAAAAAGTGGCACGCTCGAACATAACTTGCAAGCTCACGTGAAACTATGCAAGTACTGTGTATGTAATATCGATTCGAAGTTAAAAGTAGAAATTAAAATGTGTAAATTAAATTATGTAGGTATGTACCATATCTACAAGTCGAATACGCTTCTAATATCTTAACTAGAACTAGATATCGTAGTTAAATATATTTAATATTAGAGTTGAGCAATTGATTTTATAGTACGGCAACTGAAATGTGTACGTGTGATTTTACTATTAAGGTGCATACTATATTTCCATATAATATAGCTATGTATTTCTAATTGCGATGTATTATGATTGATCATTAGAGCTAATGCTGAAGTATCAATAAACAAAATTATAATGCCGTTGAACGTATTCTCTGTCTTGTCCAGTGGCAATTTAACTACTTATGTGACGTCGAAGTTACAATCTCGCAAAATTACGTGTCTCAATTTAGCATTTCGAGGATTCGCGATAATTTAGTCACGAACGATACTTCAACGGAGAACTGCCAAGCAAATTCAAAATAACTTGTATCGTTGTAGCAATGTATGGTGACTTTTAACAAGACAGAATGACAATTATAAACCTGTATTTATAAGGTCCACTGAACGATTTTCGTGTTCATAATCTGTCTAACGTAGCCTATATAAATAGTACCGAAATCGATCGATAGTTTTGTGTAAAAGAGGGTAGATATATAAAAATGGAGAAGTCTAAAAAATTAAATAACATAAGGTAATACCATGCTATAAATGTGATGCGACAAGTATATAGCACTAACGCAATATGCCACTTGTAATTAGGATCCACCGATTTGCCCAGCAATTCATCTATGAATCATAAACCCTGCTACGGTTCAAGAAAAGTTCAATATAATTCGCGTGTTTCATGGGAGGGGAAGGGATATAAGGAACATATTAGAAATATTTATACTTGCGATGAGACGTATCACACGCCCATTTTCAAAAGAAGTCTAAAAAGAATGATTACTTTATACAATTTTCTTAAACATAGAATAGAGCAAATTTCCTATTACGTAAAATCGGAGTAAGTTTAACCCTCGCGCGGAAATTGTAAATGCGTTATTAATAATACATTTTAAACATACCTACAATAAAACATATAGGTTATTCCTAAATTTAAAACTGCGCTATCTCAGCTTTCGCTGAGATTGACACAATATTCTGCACGAGGGTTAAATTAATCAGAAGCTCGATTGAAGTAAAGAAGAGCCATTCGAGGGCCATATGTATATTCATCGGCGTGGCGCTGTCTCTCATCCTGCAACCAGATAGTCGTCTAACAGAATTGCAAATTGCCCACGAACGAAATAAAGTCGTGCGGAAAAAGTAGGGCAACCGGTTCGAATTTTGTCATTCGCAAGATCGAGCCAGAACAAAAGCTTGTTCACAAAACAGTCTCTGAAATGTACACAGCCTGCTGATTATTATGGGTTCGGCAACCCAGTTTCAGTTTGACTCTATAAGTGGTTCAACTTGGGACGTTCTATTTTTTAAGAAGTACATATCCTCCGTGCGATTCCGTCCAATGCACCGTGCCATTAGCCGCAATTATTGCAGCGTCGCTGTCTTCGCCATAAACGAGAATTTATACGCCAAGAACGGGGCGAGGTAGCAGTTTCTTTCACGCCTGCAATGATGTTCCACTTTCGTTACGAACGCGACAGAAAAACATGGGAATTAAACGAAAGTGCCTCATTAAATTCATGAACGCAACCGTGTACGCGCTAACTCTAATTTTAATCTAATAATACGTGACAATGTGACACACATACTCGCGAATCAGTACTACATACTAATTGGGGCTGCACAAATGGAGAATTATACTATATCTACATTATTATCTCGCAAAATAGGTGATACAAGAAAGAAAGAAAAAAGTCAATAATCCTACGTGCAAAAATTCGAGCTTGAAAATTTCTCTTTCCTGTCGATCGTAATTTTGTTTGCTCGAATACCACAAAATCATGGCGACTATCTAATGTTGCACATTGAATTTCTCTTTTCGCCTGAGTCCAAGCAGCCACACAGAGATTTCTATGTTTCTCCAAAAACTGACCAACGGTACCCCATTAAGATGCATCGAGGTGCAACCTCCCATGCGCATCTTGCGAGGACCCTTGTGAAACAGAAAAGGGTTGTCGAGTACGTGAAGGCTTTCAGGACGAATGGATAATCGGGAGTCCTTCCGCGTGCTATCCCCTCGCTGTCGAGTAATAAAAGACCTGGGTCCTCCCTTTCAGGAGTACCTTTTCGTGCTCACTTTTTAAACGAGGGTGCAGCGCGCCGAGGAACAAGAAGAGGGAGAGGCAGGGCGCTGATCTTTCGCTATTCGTTCACTAAAATATTTAACAGGTTGAATAGCTCGCAAACACTTCCCCGATGGACCACAGCTAATGGTTCATCTGGAAACGAAGCACACTGAAGAAGTGTGCAATCTCTCGTGTAATCGCACAAACATTAATAGACATTGAATGAGAAAGACGTGATCGTACGCGTCATCGGGATCTCGTATTTTCTTACTGGTGATGCGTATATGTATACCAGTGGTTCTTAACCTTTTTAGTGATCGGCACCCCTTTGAATTTAAAAATAAGTTCTGGCACCCCCTTGAAAAATGAGGTTCTATTTATTTATTTAGAAAATAACATCTATTGCAAGATAGTTTATTTATTAAAAAATAAACTTATACATTTACACATACATATAAAACAATGTCTCATTTTCTAATGACTACATTGTTGTTGTTTATTTATAATAATACTATCGAAAATTTAGAAACATCTCTCGCACCCCTGGAAATAAATTATCACACCCCCAGGGGTGCACGCACCCCAGGTTAAGAACCACTGGTATATACATACGTCTGCGTCATGTGTCCTGTCCACAGGAATGTGGTTCTGAGAAAAGAGTTTTTCCAGATATCCAGGCCTCTCTTTTACATATGTACACATATACGCGTTTAGTACCTGCAGGTGTTGTTATCGATGTGAACAGTTGCATAGGTGTTTCATGTAGCCATCAAGGTAAGTGGAATTCTTTAGGCATAAATATAACGCAAGCGAACAAAGTTTTGTATTATCTTCGTAATATTTCCAAGGCAGAAATTATGCATGAATACATTTATTCATGCACAGAAATACATTTATTTAAAGTTTGAACGTTTAAACATATTGGCAAGAAGGATGTAAAGGACAGAGTATACGTGCTCTTATTTCTGTAGCTTATGGAAATGTGAACCAACTTTTCTACAAAAGTTATTAACAGGCTATTCGGTTTTGTTTTTTCATTGTCATTTGCAGATATTTCAATAGCAGCAGTAGTCCTTTTAGTGCAAACTGTATATAATATATTTGTGTAATCGCCAATTTATTAGATACGCGTTTCAAGTTACGTTCGACAACATGTATTATACAATCTGTTTAAACAATACTTGACACTTGCACCTAATATTTAATGATATTCGATAAATTATCGCCCAATCAAATGCGTAATAAACTGGCAATAATAAAAATATAGAATTCCATTCAAAAGTTGTGTTGCTATTGAAATATTTACAAATAACAATCAAGAAAACAAAGCTCGAATATTCTATATTATTCTCAATAACATTTGTATACAACGGGTTCGAATAAATGGAATTCCATTGTATATAAGGAAAACCATGGGGAATAATGAAAGATTTAAAACAAAAAGGAGGAAAGGGGAAGAATAGAGGGAGAAAAGGAAATGTATTTACGAGAGAAAGCAGTTAACCACGTTTAATTTTCTCAATCGTTCGCGAAATTGCGTTCTAAGTTAGACACTCATTACGGCTGGCCCCCGAATATTAATTAACGTCAACTAAGACGTTTTCGGTCCCTTCTCGTTCCATCCAGCCTCCCATTAATTTTGCCCCCTAATTACCGGTCGCGTACTCGTAATTACCATACGAACTCAAGGGATTTAATCGGGGGAAAAAAATATTCAGCTTCGTCTAGAGGGATTTTAAGATGCTGACACGGCGAGAAAAGGGGGAGAAAGAAGGCACACGCACACACGCGTCGCGCACGAAACTTGCTCTCTCGTGCAACGCGGTCTGAAATTGCCGATCATTAAGGGCATCCGGTCGCTGAAACGTCGGCTCCACAGTTCACCAGACCAGTTTCTGTAGCCCGAATCAATTTGCAGAAGCCGCGATTGTCGCTTCTTTCCCCGACAACCGAACGAAATGGCCAATGAAAAGAGGAGCACTCGTATCCGCCAATAAACAGCAACAAATCGCACAAGGATTCAATTATTTCCATCCGTCACCTGGCACTCCGTTTTCTTCCCTCTGATATCCCTTGGCTGTCGCCTTTGTGGCTTTCCAAATTAACAAATATAATATTGCAAATTAACAGTCGAGTGAGAAAATTTACTCCACAGCAAATAAATGAAAAATATTACACATTTAAACGTAGAGGAAGGCCTGCGCGATTGGGCGGAGAATAAATCATTTGTTCAATAAATATTTTAGATTGGAAACGGATTATTATTATTATTATGATTAAAAACATTTTGAACAGCGGTGTAGATTTTGTTGTATTTATTTGTAAGACATTGGGTACCCTTACATTTCTTTGTACATACTTTTGAAATTGTCTGTATGCATAGTTCGTGACTTTCCTGTTTGCTCTCGGAACAATTTTACTCGACAACTTTCTTTTTTCCAGAGTCGGAAGAGTATTCTTGGTTTAACGGCATACGAAGTTTTAGTCTATACGTGCTGAAACTGGAATGTAGGTGTGCAATGCTGAATCGCAATTTTTGCCAAGTATTTTTCCTTTGTTGGCCTAGTTTATTGTATATGTATGTATATTATATATATATTTTTCCGGGGCAGCAAATAATAGCTAGATATATGTATCAAATAATCAGGGGGAAACCTTTTCTTTCGTGAGTCATTAATTTACGATGATAATTTAATAATAACGATAATAATAATAATTTGGAAGCAATCGAATCACGTGCATGAAAAATTCAATAAATACGTGGATTATCAAAATATAAATATAAAACTGCTACGAAAGCAAGTGAAAAGCAAATCTAAATTAAACATTTACTCATGTCTTCGGAATGCCAGTAAAAACACAATTGTCTTCGAATCACTCAGATGCGCATAAACGGGCGCAGCTTTTGTTCCTTTATCATTCTACGAAAAACCAAAAGTCCTCAAATATTATTCGAGCGCCCGAACCGTAAAGCAGAAACCATAAACCTGCGAATCGTTTTCGAAACGGTGAAATCGTGGCGTGCCCTCTGTCTCGCAATTTCTCTCATCCTCACGTCTTCGTTGCAACGAGTTTTCCTCTAAATCGATCCCAGATGTTACCTCTAATTCCATCAGGTCCGAGCGAAAGGCAGAAAATACGTGACGCAGGACAATTTTACGACGGTCAGCACGTGTTGCAACGTGAATTTCGACGAGGTAAACGAAGAATAATGAGGGGAAAGGTTCTCGTTGCACGTTTAAAATACCGCGTCGCGTTTATAAACGTGGCCAGCTTGAATGGACCAAAGTTCTCGGTAGTTTTTGCAAGCTGTGCCACGTGCAGCCCAAATGTTGCGCTCAGCAAAGTATGTCCGCGTTTCACCTAGTACGTACATGTCCGTTGCTGAACTTAAGTCGACATTACAGCCTTCAGATGCATACATACATATAGATGCAGTACAGTGCATAAATAGTCCGATGATTGTATACAGTACACGATTTCATCGTTGCTTTCCTGAGTATTAACTGCTGGAACAGTTGCTCTATTGTCGCTTATTAAACCTTTGTACTCGGAAATTACATATTACAAGGTTTCCTTCCGCCAAATCGATAATTATAAACGCACATTGTCGGGAGGGAATGACGGTTACTTTTATATTTATATTTATTATAATATGTAGATCAAGTTATTTAGAAAATAAAATATTTCGCGTATAGCATGTACAAAGGAATTTCGAGTTACAAGAACAAGATAATGTGGCAGCTGTACAGGCATTCCGAATGTGAAGGGTTATGATCATTTATGGGTATTTCTTAATGTACAATAAATTGGATGAAAATCGTTTGGATGCTTAATTGGTAACATTTTTGATCTACTACTTCTTGTGTGGCGATATGGAACAGTATAGTCTTTGCACAGGAAATGATAATTATGTATCTATAGCTACGAAGTAATATTAAAATATTAATATATGTATATAGAGATTGATATTTTCGATGCATGCACGATTGTAATTTTAACTTAATCGTAAGCTGAATATGAAACTACCGGTTGGCGCTAAGTACTAGCTTTGCTTTACTGTTACATTAAACAAAAATTGTTGAGGAAAGGGAAAGCGTGTATAAACCAGTAAATAATTGCTTCTATCCTGTAAATATAACTAATTTCGAGATTTTAAAAGATCGCCCCGCAAATGTTCAAACAGTATACATACACACTACTATATTATGTCAATACATTATTATGCAAACTCCTGTTTATTATAAATTTGATTTTCCCAAAAAATGGGAAATTAGTCAACAAAATTCGTAACGCCCAACAAGCCAGGAAACAATGTTTGCTAATTTTACAGCAATAAGAATACATGATAAAATCTACGTTACTCTCTCACTCGACTCTCGCATTCTAAAACAAAAGCAGAAACACGGGAAACGTCGAAAAGCAAAATGAACGTTCGATTAGCACCGTGCTAATCCCGTTCATTCTCCAGAGGTAAGGGGAAAATACGCAGTCGACTTCACGATGGGACCCCCTTAGACGCGAAGTACCCTCTCGACCACGGAACAAGTTGGGGCTACTCGTGGGAAGCAATTTCCCAGTAATTGTGTACGATTCGTCGTTATTCTTCATAGTAGGCTACCGCCCGTTTAAAGGGCCGCCTTTAAGGTTCTTCTACAGGACAGCAGAAGCAAGGACCACCTACGTGCGTCTCGTGTTACGTGCATTGTCGCGTAGGAAGACGATTCCAGGCCCATCCTGGCCTATGCTAGCCGTGAGAAGACTGTGACTCGGCTGGACAAGAGGAAAAAGAATGCCGAGATGCAATACCTACGGGGACCAAGGACAATGGGCCGGCGAATTTCTCCAATACGTCGCCCTTTAGTCACACCATGAAACAAGAGACTTTTCTTCAACCCGTAGAAGTGGACAGCATTTTTCTTTCGAGACGTGGGCGAAGAAATCATTCGCAAATGCGAGATCAAAGGGATTTTGTTTGCTACTTTGTTTGGATACATGGGGAGAATTATCGATTTATAGATAGGTGAATATGGCGTGGGATTACTTTATGAAGATACGATTATTGTAGTTGAATTTGTTGGTATTTGTTATTGATATTCGTTGGCGAATGCAAGATAAAGTTTCTGTTGAAATGAAATGTCTGGCGAGGAATTATTTGATAGAAAATCGATCACTGTGATCTGGTCTTTGTTTGTTGGTTTCTATTATTGAAAATTTAATCCGTTTAAAATTTTTGTTCGCAGATAAACATGTGTTATTAACTGGAATTTTATACATTTTGTTAACTGATGTAAATGTAGATGCATACATTGTACCTAGAAATTCGTCTCATCGCTCTGCGTTTGTTGTACCTGTCGACAATTTTCTTCATAATGACAAAACAATTTTTCATAAATTTGTAAGTTAACGTCTCAGTCAATATCTCTTCGATCTAATTGTAAGCTACAATAATTAACTTGTAATACGAAGCCCTACGATGTCTTATCTTGTCTTCGAATTGACTTTAAATTAGTTGTTAAATCTTTAAACAAATCGGGCACTCCAAGAAGCTGACAAATTTTGTGTGTTATACAAAAACAATTATTGTTTAGAAAAGTAATAGATGACTCCATGTATACCTATTTGATTACGATGGCTAATAAATGATTTTAATTTTATATTTTATTTTACTTGTATACGGGTTTTAACCCCTTGGTAAACAAAAGTATATAAAAAAGAAACAATAAACTACAACAGATAGATTATACAGAAAAGTAGTAAGAGGCCAGAAATCGCATAGTATTATTTCTAAAGGCAATAAGTGAGGAAGAAAAATGAGAGAACAGTAAAATCTATTGACATTAATAAAAATTCTATTTAGACAATTAAACTGGCCGTAAACCGTCCTATGAGCTTCAGTACGTAATATTAGTAGGTGTCTGAGAGATGGCCGAGATGTATTTAAATAAAATTTGGATAAGATATCCGAAAGCAAGGGAGACTATTTAATATTAATGGATTAATTTAGTAATCACGATCGTTTATGTACCCCCTATCAATTAACTATAAAAAATCGCAACATAATAAATTTCCTTCCAAAGACGTACATAAATATTATCGCCCAACATATGCCTTCGTTCACTCCCACCGTTCAACAAATCTCCCACCCCTTTCGTCACAATGGCAAACGTGCAATTGCGCCTCTTTCCACCTTTTATGTGCAAAAACAAGACCCTCAAAAAAAGTTTTCCTCGAACGCGTGAGATAATGGACGATTTATCGACGAGCAGTTTTTCTTCCCCGATAAAATCGAACATCGAGCCAGCCAGCGCCGAGAGAATACACGCGTTCCCGTTTTATTCGCCCGTCCCCTTCAATTATCCAGACAAACATTCGTCTGCATAAACATTGCGCCACTCGTTAAAATTCATACGAACCCTTTACCGGGGCCCGTAATGCATAGGTTGAGCCCGTAACTGATTGTGACAATGGCCTCACCGAGATCCAACGCAGTCATTTCGCCGCGAAAATCATACAGCGTCAGCGTGGAGTCGCGATCGCGTTCTTCGAATAATATCAATTTGTAACACGTTAAAGGGGGGTGAGCAGGGGAAGGGTGCAGTACGATGTATCGCGGATACGTTTCACAGACCGTCTAATCTCGGTGCCGAGAGTTCAACCCCTTTATTTGTCCGCGTAGAAAGGTTCGTGTGCGAGGCCACGTTTGTTCACGCCTCTTCGTCGCCTTGGTGTGTTAATTCACGGGTGGCGCAATAGAAGTCAGACGATCGGGGGAGAATCGAAGGGAGAAGTAGAAGGTGATATTGGGATTGATAGCCAAAAATGTTTAATAAATTTTATAATAAATATTACCATGACAGGTGGTATGGTTTCGTTTGCCTTCGATACGGAATCCAAACGGAATGACGGAGGAGAAACGTTATTGATTTATTTATTCATACTTGCTACTGGGTTTGAAGATGTGTGTTAAGATGCTGGTAATAAAGCAATTGTGCAATGTGAAGAAGGTGCCCGATGAATGGGAAGGAAAGGAAGGAAAGAGACGCAGGTAACCCTCGTATAACGCGATACTTAAGCAACCCAGTTTCGATACACATAACGCATTCTAGAAAATTTTAAATTTTCATCTTTTCACTTTATACAGGCTGTTCCGTTTAAATTGAAACGATGGTATATCTCGCGAGAGATTAAAGTTATAAAAAAAATGTTCTCACTATAGTTGTTTGCTACAACTATTACATTAGATGGCAGAAATAATTTTTCGGTAGGTAGTAAAATTAATTTTGTTAAATGGGACTCTGTATTTTGTTATTAATACTGTGGTACCGTATGCCGAGACGAATACATACATACATACATACATATGTATATACAATGACCTGCGACATGACATCATTCCGTGCAACAGAATATCAAAAAGTAGATCCGATGAAGTAAAACATCGCTAGATGAACTCAACGAAGAGAACCAGATAGAAGTGTCGCCCAGAAGAGGTGGCCCCTTCAGTTCTGAGCAATTAAAAGTTATAATTTAAAACCGTATTCCACTCTTAGAAAGGAAGACGCGTTTTGCGGGTCAAGCCATTACATAATCCACTCCAATTAGATAAAAATATATTCTTGTTTGTCACGCCACTGTGGCTTATATAATATAAAACAAAACTTCAACACTATTTTTTAAAAATTTAGAATCTAACACAGTTTTTTCGGTTAGATCTAATTGTGACTTTCGATTTACAATAGCGTGGCTTTTTTATAGAACGGATTATCCGCGTTACACGAGGGTTACCTGTGCATACGTACATGTTCTTCAATTCTATTTGCCATAGAGAGACGAAGCATCTAATTAAAGTTTTTCATTTCTTAAACTGCGGCGCTCCCAATTAAAAAATCCGAAAAAATTGAGAATTGTAGTACATACATATCAATAATATGTACCTACAAAAAAAATATAAAAGTGTGTCCCCGATTCCTTCAATACAAAATCGGCATTTTTTTATTTTTGCAGCTCGAGTGTTCGATTTAAAAATCTGCAAAACTTCTACAATATGTGCCTCCATAATTGCTATGTCTCAGAATAGCAATCAAAATTTTGTATGCATTAGAACAGGAGATATTGAGTAAAAACTATATTTCTGTTTTTTCCCTATAACTACCCTCCCAATCGAGGTACAGGATTGAAACTTAGTACGAATTGGTTTTTCTTGATAAGCTATCGAATGACACATCTCAAGTTGAATTTGGTTTAGGGGCACATTTTACCCCCTTATCCGGCTATAGCCTTTATATTCTTCTCAGTTTTATACAAAATTGTTATTACACTTGCCCGCAATCCTATTCAATAATTAGCTACCGCGTATACAAACTCTGAGTAATCCCTGATTTCCCTCGCAATTCAGGTCATTACGAAAGCTGGCTGAACTAGAAATAAAACTGGCCTGAACTTGAATATAAATATCACATACAATTCGAATTTCTAAAATATTGTTACCAGAGAAATATAAATAAGGGTAACGCAATCGAAATGAAACCGACTCTATGAATAAAGATGGTTTTAAATGAAAACCAGTAAGCATTTACTAAGGTCTTCCTGTTTTTTTTCCAACGATCAGCCAGCACTTTACTCGCGTAACATTAATTGCAAGAGGTTCCATTCTGACAGCGTACTCGATGTGCGTAGCAAAGTATGTACAGTATGTATTACGTTACAAGCAGGAATGCACCCGGAGAGAACAAGAGTAAAACAGCGATGAAAGGAGAGAAGAAGCGCGTGACGATAAAAAGTCGATCGTAACCACTCAGAATCGATACATACATTCGTGATACACAATCGGCCATATACGTATGTACTTACATATGTATGTGTAATTCGGGCCACGTGAGTGTGTGATTCTGTCACGACCACGACGTTCTGTATCAATGCAATCGCCACGTTTCTTTCCGTTTGACAGCTGACAACCAACAATCGTGTCCTTCTGTTAGCTGGACAATTTTCATGGAATGTCTGCTGTGTGTGTGATATACAGGGATCTTGGAACATGCCGATTCGGTTGTTAGATAAAGTTCGAAACGCTGGTGAAAATAGGAAGTTTCATTTGGAATCTCGAGGAGATTCGATGGGAGATTTGTTGTCTATTTTGTATCGAGCAATTGACGATCGAAGATGTAAAGGTATGAAGCAAGGGGAAACGAAGAAAAAGAGTATGCACAATGCCAGGAATATTAAAATAGGATTATTAAGAAAATTGAAAAGGAGGTTTGGGAAAGAAATTATTTTCTACGTACGTAAAGGTGATCCCCACAATTGAGGTGTGGCGTAAGTACAAAATTACCAAAAGGTAGTATGTATTATTATAGAAATATTAAGTGTTAAGATTGCATACCTGTAATTTATATTCCGCATATTACCTTGTACGTTAGCAAAGAATAAGGGTCAATGTTACGTCGCAGGTAAGGCGACTATATAAAGCACTACACGAAAGTCAATTTTTCACAATTTTTCACAAACTTGCCAACTAAGGGTTTATTTATAGTAGTCACAAATTATGTACAAGTATACCTATAATGTATGTATGTACCAGAACTTTGTATACACCTCTTATTTCTAGTAGACAATTGTTATACCATATACCCCCTCTATTTCCGACCAAAGTGAAACACTAAATTTCGAATCAGCTGTTACGTAACGAATACTTCATCTTATCAGTCGAGAGTGAGAGTAAGCATCGGAGATGATAAAGTACTTCGGAGCAAGAAAAGCTTGCCGGGCAACTCCGTGAAAGCGACTTCGTCTACACGGTGTTGCAGCACCACAGTCGCTATCAAAGGCTCGGGAGACGAAGTGACTCATAATAACCGAGCGCATACACCGACAGTTTGAAACATTAACCATTCAAACGAGATTAACATGATTAATTCTCGTTGCATCGCCCATGAAAAAAAGTAGCATCTACAAGTAGCTTCCGTAGCCATCGACGTATTTATGTATATATGTGTACACCATGTACCAAACGAGATCGTCCTTTCAATAAAAGCATGTATGCATACATCATGTACACATGAATATACATATATGATGTGAAAGAAAAAAAATGAATGCATTATCGAAAGTGGACCCTTGAAACTTTCCAAGGGACACATATAAAAACCCTTGTATACACATACCACCTCCCTTTCTGTATACATATACATACGTGTTTCCTGATTACCCAACGAACCAATTTCGTTTCGTCGAGGCTGGAAATCGAAAACAAACGAGCAGTTTGTTCAGATATCTGTCACAGTCGTCCACATAGTTTCTATGTAGACATGCTAAAGTGGAGCACCATGGTCTTCGGCGTCGTTAAATCGAGCTAATGTGCCTCCTTAGTCCAGACATCTCAGATTTCAAAGTGAAGCCTCTCCCAGAGAGCTTCACTCGTCGCTGTTTCTTTCCCCGATTTTCAAGCAACGCCATAATCGTGTGTAAACACAGGGGGTTGCGCTACTGGGTTTCATTCATGCGATCGCCGTCACTTTCACCCTTTTTTTCAGCACCCAAGTGCTCGTGGGAATCGATGTTACGGGGTTGCACCTAGTGTTCCTTTGGTTTCGAAAAAAGGGTTTACAGATAAGTGAACATTGCACGATTTCTTTTGTTTTTTGGTGGAGTGGGGGGTGTAATTGGGTTGGCGTTAATTAAGCTTATTCACCTGCCGTGCTTTTTCTATGATTGCACGGTAGATTGTAGTGTAGGATAAAATTATTAATTTATGATAGATATCATTGAATGTACTCGAATAGGCATGCATATCTGTGCATCGATAGTCAACTTACTTGTATGTACTTAACAATAAGTAAATACGAAGATCTTAGGTGTTGCACTTCTATTACCACAATGCAGGTATTAAAAACATGTACTTATTATTCAGAAATCTTACGTTTGCTCTTTCTCAATCCAACTGAAGTTTCAAAAATCAAAAGTCCAATTATATGCGAAACGTCTAAAAATCTATACGAAAAACATTTCAGACTCTAAATTCTTAATAGCTACGATTCTTTCGAAACATCTAATCCACATTTGCGTTTTCGATCTTTCATGTTCATAGAGAGTACATAGTTAGCTAAATGTTCATTGACTTCACGTTGATTCGATAACCGTGCACAATATGCTATGCAATTCATCCGAGAAAAGAGGTAACGGTGTTGCATAATAATACACCGAAGCGTATAATAAAGTTTAAACAAGCCTCGTTCGCATGCAAAACGGTTCGTGGTTTTCAATTGCGGTCAGGTCGAAATTAATATCATTATTGTGAATTTCGCGGTGCGATCGGGGCCAGAATTAAGCGAGCCACAGGCATTTCTGGTAACACAGAAACAGGTATCCATCGTGCGACCAACCGGATCTCCCTCGATAGGACTTCCGGTTAACTGAACCCTCTAGCTTCCGGCGAGGAGACCGATGACTCGTGAAATCGAAGGGTACAAACGGATAATTCGATAGAATCCGTTTACCTCCCCGAAAGCGAGAATAATCGAAGGCACGATTTTTTCCGTGCCAACACGAAACGACGCTCTTCCGTATTTTACGCTTCGCTGCAACGAAATTACAATGTCAGTCACTTCTAACGAGCAATATAATAAATATCATAGACGTGCGCAAGCTTAAAAACTACCGCTGGAAAACTTTTCTTCATTTTCTTTTATTGTCTACGATCTACAGTCTGCAGTCTCTTCGTTCTTCAAAATAGTTTATAGTAGTAACGGTAAATTTTCTTTTCTTGCGTGTGATCACGTATCGCAAAATGTAGGTAATAATTGATTATCGAAGAGCTTATTGTTAGTATAAAGGCACAACAATTTTCATTAAATTGATTCAATCCAATTATTTTGTAATTAGCATGCAACTATTCAAGGTTCTAATGGAGACTGTCTTCTTTCTGTGTATAACATAAATATGTACATTTTAAAACGTGCTCCACTTGTCCAAAGAATTTCATTTTTATTAAGAAAAAAAAATGTTTAAAACATATAAACAGGTACACAAGTTTATACAGGTAAGTACATTTATCTACAAATTTGTTTAGAGTAGTTGGTATCAAAGTTAACACCTTTTCCATAGAAGCTATCACGTTCAAACATATCTACAAAAGCATATACTGACGCATTCCGCCACGATTCCCCGTCAAAGTTGCATTCATGATACTATAAAGAACACACTTTACTACCCCTCCTCAAAATGATTGCATCTCTCTTTGTCTCTCTCTTATTTAATTTCCTACTGCCAAGAGACTCGGAGATTCTGCTGATTTTTATACACATACATATTCCTTTCGCCGATAAGATGACAGGTTTCATGAATTCAAATGAAACCCAACGAACCTGTCGACCCTATAATGTAACTGGAGCACAGCAGTAAAAGAAATATCAAGAAAAATGCCTATATCTATAAATAAACCGCCAACTTCAGGAATCTCGTAGACTCTTTGGCTTTTACATCAGTAAAGGGTTTTAAACAACCTAGGGTAAACATCAAGCAAACACGGTCCCAGGGACGTCGGCGAAGATCTCTGTTCTCCCGAGCAACGTTCGTCGTAAAGAAGAATTCCGCGTTCCCACAGATTTCGTTCGTGGACCCATAAACAAGACTACTTGTGCGCCCAGCGAAGGAGAACAGGCGAGGCAGAGAAAGAGAGCAAATGATCCAGTATCCAGGTTACACCTTGAAAAGTAGCAACCGCATTGGTTATGCGCCAGGCAATAAATACTTCGAGCATCGGCGAAGAGAAAGAGATTGCGGCTGGTAAACGTCCGGCAGCGGCCAGCCGTGCCAGCTCGTGAGTCGGTGAAAGACTTTTAAAGTTTTACGGTCTTGTACGAAGCTGGCCGCGCGCGAACTTCGAATGGTTGCCCGCGTGTACATACAAGCCTGCGATTACCTTGGTCAAGCTCGTAATTTCTTCCGTCCATCGTGTAGAGGCTTGTTCGCGGGTCGACTCGAAATTAGAATCGATAGGCGTACACATGTTGCTACATGGTACTGGTGAGGCGCGTCGCGTGGATAGATGTTCATTCGATTGCGCGATTAATTAAACCGGCACTTG
This sequence comes from Nomada fabriciana, assembly GCA_907165295.1. Taxonomy (NCBI): domain Eukaryota; kingdom Metazoa; phylum Arthropoda; class Insecta; order Hymenoptera; family Apidae; genus Nomada; species Nomada fabriciana. Next base: position 15,317,496 of record OU015694.1, read on the forward strand.
AGACACTTTTCGAAGGGCCTTGGACAGATCGCGAGGTGAATTATAAAATGATGTTGTATAGAAAGGATGGAAGTGTTAACGATTATTGAATACCCGGCAGTGAGGAAGGGGTGTTTTATTAAACTCGAGAGGGAAAATTGTTTAATTAGAAATACATAGATGGGATTGTTTCTTTTGCGAGAAATATTCGAGAGCAATTTATTTATCCCTGTGTACACCCTTGTATTTGATATGCTGATTACATACTGCAGTTAAGAAAGAAGAACGAACTGGGTCTTTGTTTGCTTGAGATTTTTCAGATTTTTGTTGTTTTACTCCTGGGATCTTCCTTGTAATGAGTGGAAGTTACTAAACAGAGATGTTTCCTAGAGATTCGAATTGTTGACTGCGATCGTATTACAACAAAATACATAATGATATTCATTTGCAGGGAAGATGAATTGAATCGCATGCAACTTAACGAAATAAAAATGAATCGACGGCTGTGGTAACAAATACAGCTGCGTATTCAGAAGAACATACACTTTGCAAATAAATCATCTCGCTACGATGCAAGGTATCAACGCTTTCCAAATTCGCAAGGACTTGCAAGATTCGATAAAAAACAAAAAGGAAGGAACACTTACATGTTCCGCCCCATGCGTCTCTCCGTTAAAAACCGATAATCCCATTTAATTGAACGCCGCCATAAAAAGCAAAGGCCATCGAGTGCCGACGATAAGAAATTTAAATGTTCATTAAACACGAAGTATTCACTTTGCGACTTTATGGTAGGGGAAGCCGTTTCGCAACGAGAGGTACGATCGGGTGACTCACGGCCCCGAGATGCACCCGGGAATCTTAATTCACCGATCTTTTTCCGTTGCATAACTTTCTCGTCTAAAATAATCACGGTTAAAAATAAATCTGACAACTGTGCCCGTTCCACTTGTGACGTCCTTAGATCCGTGGAAAAGTCAGTCGCGCAAAAATTCTAACCCGTCTAGACAACCTTCCCTTCCACGAGCCGTTCATTAATATTCATATCACCGGCGGTGTTCTCGCGCGCGCGATCCAATCGATCGAATTCTTTTCCTTCGACTGCCCCATCGAATATCAATGAGATCTGTATCGATAAGCGGGGGAACGTGTTACGGAGAAATCGACCGCGTAATCTTCCCCGTTGGTATTATGCGGGAAAGGCGACATCGTGGTGCCTACTGGACGAATCTAAACGGCGAGTGCCCCGAAGGAATGTCATTAAAGCTAAGACTCTCACGTGAGAACCTACGGGGATTTAAAAACTGAATCTTGACTTTCACTGCACGTTGATGCCGCTGCTTCTGTTGTGAATGGTAAGCTGTGCGTTTCTTTAGATGCACTGTAGACATTTTAAGGTTTTGCCTTCTGAGATTTGAGGAGTGGATTTGGATTGCAGATATTAATAAGTGAAATAATCAGTGTGAACCTCTTGTACAGATTTGGTACAGAATGTAAGTATGTTACAGATACGTATTATAGCTTTTCATGCAGGTATTTGCGTAGAACAAAATTAATTGTCTCGTATTTGACTACAAAAAGTTGAAATACATCAAATACATCAACTTTGTCTAATAACATTTCTTAATGTCAACAATATTATTTAAAACATTTTTTTGTCACCCTTTACGTGTTTCATCTTGAATATTTGATATGTACCTACACATAATATTTTCGAATTTTATACTATTAAAAGTATTTATTGCAGAGGACTTTTAACCAACCTTTTTCAATTATTGAATACATAATATTTAGTATTAGAAGCATATACCAGTGATGTCTATTATTTATTGACAAATATTTGGGAGTTTAAACGTACATAGATAAAGAATCCAAGCAATCTTATCGTCGGAATTCGAGCGGTTGCGTCTTACGACGTGGTTGCGTCGTACACCCTTTAAGCAGAATAACTATTTTAAAATTAGGCTAAAAGACCTTTTTTTAGAAGTTGGAAGGATTAGTTTACTATGTAAAATAACAATTAGTCGGAATCGCAAACAAACAAATTGTGAAAGTACTTTCTACAACCTTTTGCCTGAGTCCGAAATGAAAAAATAAAGAATTAATTTTGTACATTTGTGTCAATTGCACACAACAACTTTTACACACCATCTAGTAGACTAATCTTTCTAACTTCCCAAGAAAATTCAAATGGCATGGTCCAATTTTGAAAAAGTTATTCTGCTTTAAAGGGTGTACGAACACTTAAGCGGCGCACTGTATATATAAAAGAGGAGTTATGGAGCGACGGTCGAAGTTTAGGAGAGTGTCGCAGTTAAGTGCATTCCCGGATATCTCGCTTCCTTGCCGGCTCAAGTGTAACCGTTGCAAGAGATTTATGGGAAACTTCCAAAAAGACAGGTCGATCCCCACCAAACTCGGAAGACGTTACATTTCTCCACCCTCGGATTATTCAGCTTATCGAACTCAAGTTCATTCGTCGAGTTTCAGATATAATAATCGAATAACTCAACGCCACATAACTAACCTACAGTATACATGTATGCACATATGTATATACATAAATACAAACAGTATATATGACGCTCATAATTACAATATTAGAAGGATACAGATTTTGGCAAGATTATAACATTTAGGCCCACGCTCAATGGGGTCATAAGGCACACCTTTGAAAACATATGTGTAAAGATGTTTGGCAAGAATGGCCACTGCTATGGTCTCGTTAAAAAAAAATGGATTAAAATATGCAGATTCGGTACTGGTACCAGGCGGTCAAACTTTTGGCGGTCAATTACCAATACCACCACAATCTGCTATGTACCGATTGTAAGTTATTTTTGGTTAGACCCTAACCGTTAGGGATAATTACTGTAGGGCAGGTCAGATTTTATATACCCATACCTCATCCTACATTTAAAGGCAAAAAATGTTTCTCACGCTATTGTTTGCACAGATGATGCTTGCTTCAACTACTGTACAATACCTTTATTGTAACTATACCCTATATAAATCGTTCTTATTTAATTACCATTCCCTGATGTAGGTATGTACATAGCTGCGACAAGCCGGGATCGATATCGTATTGGGTACTTTCCATAATTTGATTCCCTGTTAATTATGTCTTCTGACCATTATTGGTCTGTTTTGTCATTCCGTACATACGAACACCAGTGTGAAACATACTAAAATATGTATGATTAGAGTCTATATAAAAATTAAAGCAAAGCACGGCGATTAAAGCAAAGAGTAGACACATTTGACCAAAAATTGGCAATTTGTAAAATATTTAATAAATATTGTATTTACCAGTTTGGCTAACTTATTCTTTTAGTTTGTAAAGGTGTTTGAATACTTTCGAGCAGTACTGTAAGTAAGTAATAAGGGTTGACCTATCGGACATTTTAATTTTTAAAGGTGGGGGACAGAAATAAGCAGATGGAAATTCAGTAATGTCGAAAAATCACGAAACATGTATAATCCTGCACTAATTGACCATTCAAACGTATAATTAGACTACAGCTCAATTTTCACCCTGTAAATTCCTAAACAGAATCTCTTTACCACAGCCTCATCGACTGATGGGAGTATCAAAATCATTTCCATACTACTCCACCCCAGTAATATTAATTCTTCACAATTTTAAATTCTTTCGACATAAATGAATCACGTACATATGTACACATAGTAGCCGTAATGATTCATTTCGAATATCTGTCCTCTCGAAGAAGAATTGAAGCACTGAAGTAAAGTCTGCAGGTTTTCAGAAGGAAAGTATTTGATCTCTTTCGACCTGCGTCTACATAATTAGACACGAATACCATTTCATACCCTTCAACCAAAGAGCTTTCTTAAAACTCTTGAAAATGGCATTACTTAAAGTCGTTCATCTTCCGCCACCTTTTCCCGCCCCTACTTCTCCAATTTTTCTTGCCGCTTAAAATATTTAGCAGGCGCGGCAAAAATGCTCTTCACTATTGTCCGGAAAACTTTTTAGAAGCTAGCAGATATTGCGTAACAAAGCCGCGAACAACGAGATCGATATGTACATATGTATCGTATGTATTCTTATATACCGATGGCGCGGCGTTTAAAACAGCCCTCCGACCCATCATTCGACTTCATCATCTTCTTGTCACTCTTAATCTTTGCTCAAGAACGAGACGCTGTCTTGTAGCTGCCTCTTTGGCCGCGACCACAATGGAACAAGCTAACGGCATCGTCTCAGAGAGGAAGAAAAAAAAGGGAGGAAAGTGGAGGAACTAATCCGTCAGTCGTAAAATCGATATCGAAGTCGTTCCGTGTTCGCTGTTATACTGTGCAGCGACCGTTCTGTCAGGCGAGGCTGAATCAACAGAAACGAACGGGCGTGGACTCATATATAGGTATACGTGCGTGCGCGCGGGGGTTAATCCACCCCTTTGGTTTTCTAGCTTTACTTGTTCTCTTTGTTGCGGGCTATTTCGGCGTTTTTCGTTACCTTCGATGTTTCTCTCTCTCTTTGCTTGTTTCGATTTTCTGTCGCGAACCTTTTTGGGGGTTTTACGAAATGGAAATCTTCTGTTAAATGTTTGGAGCACCATACTCGAATAGTGGGGAGATGTTTAAATAATTCAATTAATCAAGTGACACGTAATTCGTGTAACATATAGGAAAGTGCGTTTAGACGAATTTATATTAATAACAATGCTAGTTAGCATCGTGTTAACTTTTGAATTGTAGCGAAATAAAGATTTGCTACCTTTATTAATCATTATGCAGCTTCTATATTATTATAAATAGCATTCGATTAATTGAGCTCGTAAATAATCATACAAATATTCCCATTAATTGAAGCAAGTAAATTCCGAGATATTAGTGAAATGAATGGAACCAACAAATACAATGAAATTCTCCGAGTTCTCGGCGAAACTATCTGAAGATGCTGCGATACATAAATCGATATAAAACTCAACGAGTTTTTATTGCGATTAAAGGGAAAAACCCAGGCATTCGATTATTAACCCCCATACCCCCTTCATTCCTTTTATTTTCTGCTTCCCCGGCTGCTTCACCCTTTTCATGGAGTTCATTGTTCAGCTCCACAGAATTATTCCCACCCATTTTATCGTCCATTTCTATGAGCAATAGCTTCCTGTTACACAAACGTACGCTTGCTGATCGGCTTGATCGAACATGGTTGGCGAACGCGGAACAAATTCTTCTTTCGTTATTTGCTCTGTCACAGCTTGATGTTTCGATTTGTAGTTACAACGAGATGGTAATCACGTCCGTTAATCGAAGCCAAGGGAATTGGATTTTTTTTATCACAGGGGTCGTTTTTGGAACACACAAGGTTTGGTTCTTGCGAAACAAACTCTGCGGTTTGTTATTAATGGTGTCCCGGAATTTCCAGGTGGAAACACATGGAATATTTCTTAAAGTATTAGACACTTGCGATGAAGAATTTAGATACAAAACTATAATAAAGGAAAATGATAACAGATTTTTAATATCGAGCAGTGTAATAAGTATATTATTACCCATTTCCCCTTACTCGCATTTATTAACTTGAATAATATTGCAATATGGACTTGAGTAAAAAAATTGAATTCATTATCCTACAATGTTTCGGCGCTTTTGATCTTACTAGAACGAAATCATAATTCATCTTATCGCCGTCTTTAAGTCGCGCAATAAACTGTTCTTATCGTTGTTTAACAATATTTATTAGAACTTTGATTACGAGACTGGAGATGTGTATCAAATACCCACGCATTCCTCTACTAATTTCACATGACTCCTTATGCAGAAAGGATATTTTACACCAGCAATAATTCAATCTATTCGATGGGGGCATGTAAACGGAAAATAAATGGACACTGACGAGCGAGCAATAAAGACTGTCCGCGTTACACGCGGCTTACAGACATATTTAAATTGTGCTTAATTGAACGCCGTTTAATTTATATTCAACAAGGTGAATTATTTATTGGTATCTCGCAACTATTCCAAGGAATACCGTGCGTTTTGTCCTCCTTTCTTGTCGCGGCTTAATTGAACGCGCAATGGCGTCCAGTAAAACCGTAGGTCGAGACTGCCTTTCGACCTGACGGCGAACGATAAATGTGACCTCGCCGCTTGTCCCAAATTGAATTGCATCCGATTGCTGAGTAGTATTCTCGGAATTATGAGCTTCTGTAAAGGAGCAACCGCGAACGTAACTTGTCGACAACTGCACGCACAGTTCTCGTTTCGCGTAACACAGAAACCCGTTTAATTAAACGAATTGCCTCGGTCAACGACGAGAATGAATGAAAGAGCGGGCATCTCCTGCCGGATGCCTTCAATGAAAAGTTTCCATTGAATCGGACAATTCGTACACTCTCCTCGTTCTAAATCGTAGTTTCAAAACATGAAGTAAGACTGATTAGTTGTTATTCCTCAAATCTCTCGTAGGATGTTGTTATGTCCGAATAATTTAAACTTCGCGCTGGGGGATATAGAGAAAGGGGAACTCGTGATTACCTGTAAAAACACAGGTGAGCAAGAGCGTTGCAAAAACAGAAGGTCTTCAGCCATTGTACCCGTCAGTAAACCCGTGTATCAGAAAATTCGTGTGTTATTCTTTTGCCTACCAAACACAACAGATGTGTATTGTTAGATTCGATGAATCTGAAATACTGGAAATAATAATACAATATACGTGTCCTTTAACCCCTGTTTCATATTATGTATTTCCATTGGGTCACGGTACAGCTTTTACCATTCACAACAGTTTCATGCAGTGGCGAATACTACATACATATAACGAATCACACTCATATTTTTTGTATTTGGATTTCACCATGCGCTACGAGCTACATTCTGGTCTTTCGATCTTCCGTGCAATTCGTGTCACGAGTGTTCCACGTTGCTTGTAAAGCAAGAGATAAATTATAAACATTGGGTGGGGAATTTTTGCGATACATACGTCGTGTCCTCCGGAGTGTACGGTATGAAGATTTAATGTTTCCTTCGCGTGGTAAAAAAGGAGTGCTATGCACGGTGAGATTTATGTGAAGTTTTTATCGACTTCTCAAAGCTTTCACTCATTAACTTCGGCGACATGACATTATTCATACACATTCGTTCCATTTTTTCGTACTTTTATTCAGCCAATATTAAATGTCACACATTCTCTGCGAATTTCGCTGTTTCTTTTTCTCGTATCTACTGTTGGGATCAATGGTACAATTTTTTTTTAATTTACGTGACATTCTTACATGGATGCTGGCGGCAAATAAAAAGGTTGACACGGACGGCACACATTTGTAAGTTATATGTATTGGACGTGACACGTTACACGTGGTTTTCAACCATATGTTCCCCCTTCTTACTAAGCCTGTCATTACTAATGATACTAGAAGAACTAAAAGATCGCTGACAGTCGTGAATGAAGCTTCCTAATGAATCACCGTCTCACGACCGCGTCATAACTATAGGTCATAAAGTTGAATGTCCAAATATTCTTTGGGAAACATAAGCGTGACGAATTCAACCTTCGCTGGTTATCACGGAATAGCCACGCGTCATCCAACGGCTCACCTCGTGAAAATCTCGTGAAATTCGTGTTTTTTGCGAATAATTCATTCGTCATGATAATTTACGCGTAAATGGTAGGCACCAGTCAAGCGTAAAAGTTTTTCCAGGAACTAAACGTCTAGTACTGATTACCAATTTCGATCTCCCGTAAATAGCGAACAACATTCAAGCTAGAAATATTTTTAATCCGCATATTCACTATACGAATCAGTCTAAGTCACAGTTTTGTAAAAATATTTTTAACTTCAATATTCAATGGAAAAATATTTTTAAACGCAACGTTCGAAGTAAGGATATCTTTGAGAAATTAAAAACTGCGAACCAATAATAATTTGCCAAGAGTAACACCAGCAGCTGTCTATCCCCTATTCAAGGGTTGCCAGCGTATCCTCCCCCAAATACATATATCCTGGCGATAACGCTACCAATTTCGCCAATGAAGGGACGAAACCCAAACGATGACAGAGCGTGTCGGATGTTTCGAAGACGCGCAAGACTGCAGCAAAGGGAGATGATATTTTCCCTTAGAGTCGAAGGGGGTTGAAAGGAGGGCAATATTTCTCGGTTCGTATGCCAGCAGAAGGGTCCAACACGGAACCCATCGTCGAACTGCGTACCTCACCCGCCAGTGAACCTAATCTATCGCAGACGAGGGAGGACGGTCACGCCAAGGGGTGGAGGAAGCCTTCAAGCCACCCTATAGACTTTTAAACTTCGTAAAAGGGAAAGCAGAAGCTCTTGGAATTCGCGTGTAAACGACGCGTTCGTTATTTTGACTGTTCTTCCCGGCGAATCGCGGGCGACTGCCATGATTTTCATGGATTTAAAAGGCGCACACGTGCCGCGATAAACGTAAACGAAAACGAATATCGGAATACCGAAGGGAAAGAAAAGTTTATTGTGTATTGGTTAGATTATTCGGTTGTAATCACTGTTAAAGCAGATCATCTACCTGGAACAACGAAATGAAACGCTAAGACGAGACATTGCGTTTTTATTCTCGCTTGGACAACGAATTAACGAAAGAGACACGGACGAAGAGAGGAAAATCTCTTGAATCGATCGAAAGATATAGCGTAATCCACGATAAATAAGTCCATTACTTACACTCTAACATGGCGACAGCTTCTACTGTAGGTAGGCAGAAATTTCAAATTCGAATCAGTTTATCCCTGCACTCTGTACAGCGAAAGTTCTCTCGAATGTAAATGTGCAAACGGAATTATTCAAAAACTCCCTTGGGACCTCGTAGTGGTGAAATTCTGTTTGTGTGCTATATAGAGTGTGATGCCCAGTCAAGTTGAAATCTATCTTCATGCACACGAGTATGAAGCAAGACTTCTTTTTTATGCAGAATTATGTTAAAATTGTATGCAAGTAGGTGCATGTTGCGTTTGTCAAAAGAGACGCTGAAGGATTCAATTTTAAGCAATCTAGGTATATAGGTAATGTAAAAGAGGCCCCCCCCCCCCCCCCCTTATCTTTATAGTAATTGAAACATCCAAAATATATTTTGGTTATAGTAACAACGTCAGCTTATTTCGGAAAGTCGCGTGACGATTTAAAAATTGTCAGAAGTAATCAACGACTGTTGCATTACAATGAAATGATAAATGCAACTGTTTATTTCCCATCGATCTGATTATTACAATGTTCATGCAAGTATGAAATGCAAGATATGTGCACAAAACATACAAATCTTTTGTATTATTTCAACGATATCAATATGGTAACAGTTATATTAATGTTGCTGATTGTAAATTCAAATAATTTCTTAATTAAAATTAAAATAATCAGAATTGATGTATGCTCGAAATATGCAAAACATGCGCAGAGGGCAAAATGGAGGGCTCAGAAGCAAATTAGTGTAAATCCAACTTTCCCTGGAGATGAGTTACTTAGATCGAAAACCTCTTTATTGTTAAAACTTTCGGTTGATAAATCAAATAAGTCACTATTTTCAACGTAAGCAATAGACGACGGTACTAACATTGTCATTATTTTGAAAATAATTTGTAAAAACGTTATTTATCTCCATATATGTACATAATGATATAAAAATTTCACCTGCCTATTTTTTTCATATACTTTGAATCAAAATAGTTTACAGTAATATCTACTCGAATAAAACTTCTCTACCTGGAAATATTTCTTCCCGAAATCTTTCCCCAGTGACTAAAAAATGCATCGAAAATTGCTATATATCAATCTATGTATGTAATTCTCAATCAGACATGGTAAGTGTACCTGAATCTCGGTACACCACATTTAACAATACGCACATACATTTTCAGCCATTTCCATCAATAAATACCAAGGAAACTGTAAAATGAAATACACGCATGGTATTCATCCTGGATACCATCCGACCCATAAAACGAAACCCGTTAGGTAATTAGACCAAACCGTGCATGCACCCCTGGTCCCGACTTTATTCTACCAAATTCTCCAATTTCATCCCTCACACTCCTTCCACATCCTCCGTTCATTCTCTCGTGCTCCAATTCCGTGCGGGCTACAAAATTAGCGCATGCAAATTAGCCAAAGTGAACCAACCCGAGAAAAAGAGGAACGATGGGTTGAGGGGGAAAGAGAGACACGCAGAGAGAGAGGACAAGAGCAAGGTAGAGCGAGCCAGGTTAATTTTCTTCCCCGGTCTGCTGACCGTGACAGTGCAGCTAATCCCAAAACGAGGGCACTAGGGGCGTTTTCAAGCGCGTCGCTCACGGCTGAAGGTGGACCCCGTGTTCCAGCAAGTCCATCGAGGCTAACTGCACTTCGCGAGACGAGCACTCGGAGTGACGTGTTCCGAGCGAGTGTTCGCGACAGCCTCGATCTTTCTCTCCTCTGGACCGCTTTTTGCCCCATTCCTCTCGCGTTTGCACGAGCACCTGGACTTTCCTCTTCTTCTTTTTTCCCGTTTTTTCTCCTTTTCCCCCTTCTTTCCTCTTTAATTCACGGCGCAGCGTGGCCCTCTTGTTACACTTTCGAGGACCGTCGAGGAAGCCAGTTTATTACGCGACCCGTACAACCGTCCAGCCTCGCGACGTCAGCCTATTTCCCGCGAGTTTTCCACGCGCGGATAACTCGCGCAAGAAACGTGTCCCGTTATCCTCGCCCTTTCGTCCACCCTTTTCTGTTTGCTGTCTGTTTGCGACTTCTCTGTGTTGCGGCGTACACGTGTGGAAAGGGGTGGCTGCTGAGGGTGGAGAATCGGACCACGCAGAGATGGGATATCAAACGAACGAGAACGGTGACGGTCAGGGATGTGAAACGGGATAGCCCAGTGTTTTAAACGTAAAACATTTTCACAACAGTTCCAGGGCTGTTCATGAGACTTCAACCCTCTTTCGGTGTCCGAAGCTCGTCGATTGGCCACAGCGGGACAAGGGTTTTAGAGGACTGGCCGATCTGGGAGAACAGGAATTGATCTATCGGACGAAGAGCTGCAGGCGAATTTGGTTTTTTGCTCGAGGATATAATCGAACGATGTTTAGATTCGTAGAATTTGTCGACACGTTCTGTTGATTTAGAAAGGCGAAGCCATATTGACAATGCATACGTGGAAGGCATCGATGGATACATATGTTGGCTGAAAAGTCATACGTATCGCGGCGATAACGGACTTATGGAAGCGTTTATCGAAAAAAATTTGCAGGGCGTCGCTAAAAATACACCGTTCTATCAAACGTAAATGGATAACCGTCACAGGCGATATCGAACACTCGAGCCCGACTTTTCGTAGTATCGATACGAGGTTGAATAAACGTTTCTTGTTCGATTATCTAATCTTATCGTCGCAGCTCGCGCACCGTGCCGAGTCCACCGTAGCAATTTTCTCGCTGCACAACGTTGGAACTCGTTGCAAGGCCTCGCGAGGGATGATTTTACCCCATATCTCTTATTTCGCGTGATTCTGGTCGATACACGATAATCCTGCGAGGCGTACAAGTTCTTTGGACGCGGATGAAATTGTAACCAAAACTGTAGCAAACAACTATATTATCAGAAAACTGTGTAAAGTGTTCAAAATGTCGTCAGGGATTCATCCTTCAACGTGGAATGCAAATTTTAACGCTCCTCGAGAGCAAGGCACTGCGAACGTTTCGAGGCATTCAGTGTCCAGAAAAGAATTGATAAAACGAGAGTCAAATTTTCGTGTCGCATTTCGGGCGCGGTGGCCCTCGCGAAGTGGCTTAAAAAAGGAAGCGAAAGAAAATGCTGGCTCGTTGCCTGACCTGCTTGGACAGCGTATCGAATGGCGAGACAACGTAAAAGGATGAAAAATTGAAATGTCCACGAGATAGGACCGCGACACGAAACCGGACGACCGTTGAAAAGAAGATGAAATGAACAGAAAGTACGGTTGCCAGAGACTTGCTACAAAGAAACTCTGCTCTTATTAATTTTCCTTGGAACTCGATTCAAACTGGTTTCCATTCGTTTTGAAGTTCGTAGGAGTGTCTTTTGAAATTCAGGAACGATCGCGCGAAATTGATAGTCTGTCGATTTTGTTAAATTATATTTCATCCATGAGTTCATTTGAAAATAATATATGTAGTCGTTTTTATGCACACATCGTGGAGAGAGTTTGGTCTGTTCAATTTCACAGAATAAACTACACGTCGCGTTTCTGATACTGCTTACTGTTTGTCCAATATTTTTTCCCAACTCATCAAGTTTGTAAAATATAGATTTTTTTGGGTGTACCGTGAAGTTTATTGATCTCATTAATGAGAACATGTAATTTACAGCAAATTGATCTTAAATGAATAATTGCAAAAGGGTTGGGGAAAATATGTAACAAATAATCCATAGAGAATTCGTTCAAACAATTAAGTCAAACCTTAATTAACTGGCACATAATACGTTCAAGTGTTTCACCGTCAAGAAAACTCTATTTATCGCTGAGGGGCAAATAAAATCCCGGATTATCCCCAATTATCTTCACTTTCTCCTCGTATTGTACTAATTGAATTAACTCCTACGTTCCCAGTCTACCAGCGATAAAAACAAACCCAGCTCTAAACGTATTATCGTTGAACATTCAAATCGAATTCCAATATTGTAGATTACCGCGCTTAAATATATAACTCCACTCCCTCAATGGGAAAAAAGAAGACGTTTATCGAGACATGCGGGATAAGTGTGTAGAAACTGGGGGAAAAAAAATTAGATCAGCCATCTAAAAACGGGATCGTTGACCCAAGTACGACAGAAAGGGCGACTAGTGGATACGAGAGAGATACGAGTTACGCGTACTAAGTGTCCATAATTTATTTCTTCCAACCACGTACGGTTCGCAAGAAAGATGTTGCTGCTAGAATCCTCTTTCGTCGGAGCCACGTCATTGGTGGTACAGAATCGCGAATAAATTCGGATTCGCTGTTACCGTTTTATCTGAAATCGTCGGGAGAAGTGTTGACTGGTCTGAACGAGTTTCAGAGACATCGGAAGCACCGGGCGCATTTTTCTCGCGGGAAAGTTCACTGAACCTGCGACAACATTTTCACCGGATACCTACCATTTTATTTACGCTTAGAACTGCATTACATATACATGAGTATATGTACATTGGAGAGCAATGGCTAAGGGAGGCTTGATGTAGTTTTATGTTTTCCAACCAATAAGCAAAAAAGAGTCGTGCGTAAAGGATTAGGGTTGTTTCTCTTTTGCTTGTTAGTCAGAAAATATAGAATTCTGTCAAAGCTCCCCAGTGTTCCCTGCAGTAAAGTACAGGTAGGCGACTATCGTACCTTTATTATTACAGCTCAACTGGAAGAACGTTCATTATTCAATTCCCATCGTCTGTCCCTAGGAATCTATAATATTTGGAAACGTTTCGGTAGTAAATGAACATTTCATGGCGAAATTTCAGATGCTCCAGTAGAAACGCGACAAATTAACACACGGATACATTGAAATAACACGAGATATGATAAAATGTGAATTACCGGATTAGCAACGAAATATCCAAACACTAGTATAAAATTGCAGAACATATCCTTCGTCAAATTTCCAACCATAAAAAGCACCGCGCACGATTTGCATTCTCTCCAATAACCATAAAACACCAAATGGGACGGGGTAAAATGAATCTCGAACTAAAATGGTAGGGCAGAATTATACCTGGCCGAGAGAAACAACGTTTCCACGTCGATTTAAGAAGGATCCTCGAGATTGAAGGACTGTGTCAGCAGACACTTGGAAAGGGACAGGGCAAAGGTATGCCTGTTTGCCTTACCTGAAGCTGAAACTCGTATCGTAATAGGGGGAATCCACGACATTGCGTGTAAACGTTCTATTTATATGCGCCACTAATTCGCATCGAATCAAGAAGAAGAAGAAGAGGAAGACGAAGACGAAGGAAGAGAAAGAACGAAGAAGCAGCGTGTAAAGGTGGAAGAAAATGTGAGACAGGACGATGGTGGAGATCTTGGAGGCAGTAAAGTGAAGAAGAATGAAAAAGTAGGACCGCCTACGGCAGGTAACCGTGCACCTGCTCCATATACGCAGGCTGCATCAGCGTCGAGATGAAATCTCGTTTTTCGAGCTGACCGTGCGAAACAGATTCCATCTAGTGGATGGTAACACACGAAATGGGCGCATCCCCTTCTGTTAAACTCGAATAAAGGTGTTCATTAATCCGTAGGCACAACATGGTACGTGTCTGTTCACAACAGCGAGTCGTTGCTTAAAGATTACAGGAAAAGTAATTAATCATACATGATTTGAAACTATATGCGGGAGAACAGAAACTGACTCACAAATTTGTTTACGAGAATTGATTGAACCGTTTCTTTAAGCGTGAACGAATACAACAAAAGCAAGTGTTTGCTTCTCAAAGTCGCAGAATATAAAAACGAAGTACATAATTGCACCCGATAATTTATTCGACATTTATATGAATTGTATTTAAATAATTAAAAATATGCTAACGAACCTGCGGGTCGCTGTATATTTCAGAATAATTCTTTTCATGTGTGTGTGTCGTAAGATTTCTGTATATAGGGTGGTGCAGAAGTCGCGACATGGTTAGAAATATTCGCCATTCCTTTAAATTTTATTTAAAAAAACAATTTCTTGTTATATATTACACCACTGGTATTTATATTTCATAATCTGCATTCTGTATTTTTAAGAAAATATCTATCCCAACATTTACGATGCGAAAACTCTACCGCGTGGCGAAACAAGGTTGGAAAAACCTTCGCTACAAATATCACGCAACGTTCAATAGTTGATCCCCCGCGATTTCAAATCTGACGTTTAATTGAACACACGTGTACACGCTTGTCGCGAAATGCCTGTTTCACGGTGCGCCGACGGGGCTCGTCGAATAATCCTATTGTGCACGAGCTGTGTCGACAGCTGTCAGCTTTTATCAGAACGCTGTTTGAACGGTAGAATATTTTATCGCAATTTAAATTTACCGTGAGTTCGCCCGACCAAAGAAACGGTCTACTGGTGACATCCGGCTAGATTTGCACATCGCGACAAATATTTGTAAAGAAAGGCTGCAACGAATTTTTATTATCGTTAAAGCTCGTCGTATACACTTACGCGTTTTATATTGCGAAAAATTGTTTAGGATCTGATGTTCGTCCTTCGAGATCCTTTTTAAGTATCTAACGTGCCCCGCTAACGTGCCCCGTGCTTCCTTTGACAGACCCTGAACACCTTGAAATCGTAGCGTGTCAGCCAGCGATGCAGAGAAATGCTCGCGTGTACGAAGAAGCTTGAAGACCGTGAGAACATCGCTCTGAATTACATCGTATCCTATGTCCTCGATATTCTAAATTACGATGATCTCTATCCCTCGATCCTATCGATCACGAAAACGACTTTAAATTGCAGACGGAGTCTGGTTGATTATCGTAATTGCTCGTGGACATTGGACGAGGCTAGTTGCTGCCGGCTCTATGAAACAACTGTATAGATGACACTTCTGTTTGTATAGATGCAGACTTATTCTCGAACTATGAACATTTTCTATAGATGTGGTGTAAGTATTTCTGTAAATTATTTGAGATTATATTTTTGGTTAAATGGCCTTTTAAGCATTTTAAATAGTAAACAGTTAAATGTTATATCACAGATTTGTTCAGGTAGCTTTTAAGTTGTTTTTTGTTTTGGTCAGTGAATGTGTTTCGTGCATGCTTGTTTGGTAAACGAGATTGCATTTTGCGGACAAGTGAATCAAACGAAATTTGTGTGTTACGGTAACTAATCTCTCGCTGAAATAATCGTGCATTACTTAATTTATCTTACGCAGCGTGAAGTTTATTGTTACAATCGGAATATTCGGTCGTTTCGTTCCACGTGTCGTTTAATTTATGAGAAGGACATTTGTCTCGTTGAATTACTTAATACATATATACAGAAATAATGAAACCCAATACAAATTAATGGAGCACGAGAACGACTCGAAAAGCAAAATGAAATATGTACATCATATATTCGTATGCAAGGCAATTGAAGAGCTTCAATTTCACAATAATTTCTGGCAGATATAAAATACCTTACCGCCACAATATTTTACAATACTCAGTGCCAACATTTTACCAACTATATCTCAATTTTTATTTTCCTTCCAAATGAAATGTGCAATAAAAAATCGAGCAACTCTTGCAGCAGACCTGCTCCTCCATTTCCGACAAGTGAATCAAGTGCAACCCTTTACAATTCTCGTGCACAATATTCGCAATCACAGTTCGAATGTTACGGGAAACTCCTCACAAAGAACATTCACGAACATACTCGTTTCTGAAATCCAGCAATTCGCTTATACTCGATGGGGATACACACAATGTATACATATAGGTACATGTGTTCCCAAGTTGCAGCACCAAGTACCTAGAGAAGCATGTTGCAGCGTGGATTGGCAACTATCGAACGGCTAAGAAACTTTTGCGGGCACGGAGAAACTTCAGGCGAAGATACATCAAGGAGGGTCAAGGAGGGCAGGAAAGCATCTCGAGAAATCAAGATCGAAAGCAAGAAAGAGGAGAGACGAGGGAAGAGGGAAAGAAAAACGTAGGAAAAAGGAAAGATCGTCTTGGCACCAACGCAACGTGTCTTGGGCCGGAAGTTCTGTCCAAATATTTTATATGGGGGTGCCAGTGGTGGCACAATGGACAGGTCATTGGTACCGGTTTAAGAAGATTCTATAGCAGAATCTTCCCACAAAGGACGCAGACTCCTTTTGTCAACCGAGAACGCGAAAGACATCCACGGTTAACTTTCTTTACTAAATCGCGCCTATTTCTCAGTGTCGCCGCGTAACACGCTTGGGAACAAGGAGGCTAAAGCGTGTAACACTCGAGAGAATGTACGTATGCCCTTTGAAACATTTGTATAGACCTTTAGATATTTCGGACAAATCTGTGTTTAATTTCATTTTTTCCCAATCGCAGAATATTAGTGCACTGAATACATGAATGGTGAAATAATACAATTTATAGTTTCGATCAGAGAACACATTGATAAATGTAAATTGGATCAAGGAATATACTTTAATATTTAAACACAATACAGATTTTGCACGTGTTAGGACGAGAAGTGCACATTTATACGCTTTTACAGATATGAAATTAAAAAAAAAATTGAATTACGAATGACGGCGTCGATGATGGGTAATGCGGTCGTAATTGTTTGGATTGCAAGGTACAATTTACTCTTTTACTATTCACTGTAGCGCGACAAGTAATCTGCGTGACAATCAAATGATTGCTTTACTCCATGCAAATTATTCGCACTAGCCATACCACTTCTAATATTTAAAACCTTGTCTACGCAATTTCAAAATACCAATAACATATGTAGAAAGATTTAATTAAAGATAGTTTAAACGGACGCCCATGATTACGAAGGATACGAATAAAAAGGAGTACCAGATATCTGGTGCGCAACAAATTCTCCTAACATATACAGTAATTCTTCGGTTAGCGCGTGCTACTCGGGACCGGCTGCGCGCACTAATCGAATTTAGGTGAACTTTGGGTTCTTGGAAATTTCGGCCGAGATATTGTGCAGCTGCCGACATCGACGGCCACAAAAAAGGACAGCGCGCGAAAGAAAGAGAGGAAAGAGAAGTCGGGCGTCTGTAGAGGATTTAAATGCCTTCGCATCGGTGAGACAACACTAATGCAACTATAAAACTTCTTTATTGTTAATTATTTCGTTCTGCAAATTTTATGAAGATATAGCTGAGGCTGTTGTGATTAAAATAACACCAAACACGATATAATTTGGATCATATTTGCGTTGATAAATTGCAAAAACGGATCCCTCCGAGCCGAGCATGAAATGCTTCCGTACGATCCCCCCGGCCGAGGAGAAACATGTTGCGATCGCTCAGGGTCACGCGGAGACACGCTTTGTGCGCAGTTAGAGTGGACGAGACACGCTTTGTGCGCAGTTAGAGTGGACGAGACACGCTTTGTGCGCAGTCAGAGTCGACGAGACACGGTTTTCGGTCGCTCAGAGTCGGCGAGACACGCTTTCGTTCTTGTTACCCAAGCATTAGCATAAATTGTAGATAGTAATTAGCATAAAAATTTATTAATTAATAGTGAAAATTCTAAGTGCATAATTAATAGTGAAAATTCTAAGTGTATAATTAATAGTGAATCAATGGGTAAGAGTTTTATTATGTAAACATATAAGTCAATATGATCCAAATTATATCGTGTTTAGTCTCATTTTAATCACAGCAGCTTCACGAATTATTTAATATAATTTTCATAGCGCAATTCGTAACAATAACAAAAATTCACAATTGCATTAGTGTGTTCTCACAGACACGAAGGCATTTAATCTTTCGAGAAATACCGCAAGCATTAACCGCCGGGACGGTCGGCCGGCCCGGGGGGATTCCCCCCAGTGGTGGGGATGAAACGCGCTCGCTAACGCTGTAGGACTCGCGCGGCACTCATCGAGAAATTACTGTAACTGGAATCCAAGCAACGACTGAAGTAATCTCGAACTTGAAACTGGCACGTACCGCAAATATTACCCAGCCTACAAAAAATCGCACGGAACTGCAGCGAAGCACCAATTTCGCGAAATATACCCCCACGTCAGAATCGAAAGATTTAAAGGCGTGCCGTGCAAGTCACATCCCTCGCGGCACAGGGTTACTATAGGGGCGTCGGAGCTACATTTATGGGACGATAAATTTCTAAACGGGGGAGGGAATAAAAATCTTCCAACTACGTTGCAAGACGAGTATCTGTCAACGCCAAGCACACCAATATTTCTTTCGACGATGACAGATAATATATCTTTCAATGCCAGTACGCGTTCGTTTCATGCGCTTCAAACATCGTTCTTTAAAGTGTCCACCTGGTACACGTAAACACGGCTCTCTTATCGATAATGGCGCAATAAAACTCATAGACGTCCGTGTACATCTATCTCCGTCTTCTTTCCGTTCTACACCTTTCGTACAGTTTGGCCCCTTTTTCGAAACAAAAGATACACTTTGTTACAGCTTATGGCAGACGTAATAGTCTTATTTTTATCCCTTTCTCGACGCACGCCACTATATTTTTTAATATTCTGGTTCTACAGTTTAATATTTTAAATCGACCTCCGTTTATTAAAATGAATTTGACTATACTTATCTACATATTTCTTAGAGAATTGATTTCGTTTGGAATTTTTGCTTAGTGAATAAAATACGATACAAATTTCTTTGGGACCCGTCACATCCTCGCGTCAGATTTATTATTCGAGAAATATAATGTGTATGTATTGAATCATAATAAGGGGTTGCAAATAAATGATCTGTACGAATTATTCAAGTTGAAGGCGATTCTTTAAAAATAACTAATAGAAATAATAATTGAACACCTTCACGGCAGACTCTTACATAAATATAATTACGGATGATCATTCACAATTAAAGCCTCCCAGAATCGTTCCAAATAAGATGTTAGTTAATAATATATCATAAAGCTAAAGTTATGCAAAACTTGATCACTAACTGAATTTATCCGCTCTATATTTATAATCATAATGTATCCCCAGTTTACGATGGAAGCATGGACCGTCTCTCGCATAATACGCTACAATATTCATACAATTGCCAACGTTCCGCAATACAATACAAAAACTAATTACCCGCGTAATTGCAGCGGGATAACGCTGCTACGAAAGCATAAAGAATTCAACAACTCTCGTATCTCGCTGTCACGCAAGGTATCTCATTTATCATTACTCATTGCTGAACTGACAAAAGCGATATCTATTTTCCAAGGAATTCTATCTGTCATAACTTTCAATACCATAAATGCGATAACTTCGTATTTTCCGTAGAATCTCATCTATCCTTTGCCCACAGGCTAATCGCGAGCAATCACGTTTCACCGTTCGTGCAACTGGAATCACGCAGGTGTAGATTGCACCTTAGACTTGCGAGGTAAAAAAATCCTCGTAGCGAGCAGCGAGTTACCCGTAAAAGTTGTTATCCCGTGTGTACTCATCATCGTCGTTGCTTTTTCGTTTTTTCATTCAACGAACTTTACTGCCATACGTGCAACGTGTGCGGGTGAACAAATGAACGAGCCATGAATGAAGGAAGCTATATTCTCTATTTTACGTTCTATATTCTACTTGATTGTTTTAATAACAACAGAAACGAATCGATTTTCAATAATGCGCTGCGATTTTTAATTACTAGCAGGCGCTTCTAAAGTCTGATTACAAAATTTGAATATTTATTTGTCCCTGGAAGCTGATGGAAGTGAAATTATAATTGGAAGAAAAATTAGAACTGCCTATGGCCATATAATTATTATTCTGTAAAATATAGTATAAAATCTTTTCTTTCTTAGTCAAATAAATTACTTATCGCGTTACTGTGTTCCCTGCAAAAATAGAAATATACTGTCGAAATTTATTATCAAACCTCCTTTCTCGTATTACACAAATTTAAATAGGCAAAGCCATTTCAACTCGTTTCGTAATTGTGGCTCGTGTATAATTAATATTTTTAAAAATCAACGAGCCTGCCTTATTAAACGTGCATAAAAGAAATATTCACAGCCTGAGTATTTTTCTCGTTCCATTTCCCGTACATGTATTTCCTTTTTTTCGCTCGAGGTATTTACCTAGTAATTGCTATTTCGATGAAGACAATTATACACACATTCGTACTGTCGCGTCGACTCCATCAAGCGTTCATTTTCATTCCGATTCGCGAGAGGAAGCGATGTTTATTCATTTTTCCAATTTCGTTTCAGCATATCCAATACCGGCCAAGTCTACATAATGACACGCTCACCTCATACCGCGTAGCTGTATACAAGTAAAACGTCCTGATGCTTGGCTATGCACTGTTTGAAATTTCATTCCACGAATGACTTTGCCTTTGCAACGGCTCACGTTCAATGGAAATGCGTGTTTCATAACGGGCACGGAATTCGCACTCTTCCATCTCGTCGCGTTGAAATGCAGAATTGAAGACGGAAAAAAATATTTAGACGATTCAAAGGAATAACTCTTCCCCGTTGAAATCCGGAACATTCCCGGCGGAAGTATGCTTACAACGTAACGGTGTGCAGTTTATTTATTTTGTCTCGTAATAATTACAATTAATAATTGTCGAATATAATTCTTCATGTGACTAATATGTCGAAGAATTTTAGGCAATAGGAGATTAAGCGTAGTACGTCGCCGTTTGTTCAAACGAAAACCCGACGAATTTGTATTGTAACAGTAAGCAGTTAAACGGAAACGAAATAAAGATGATTTAGACTAAAAGAGAATAATTAGTATAATATTTAATCAAGAAGAAATATTTCCAATTAATTTAATGGTTCCTCCTCGCGTAATTACTATTTTTGGAGCATCACTCTATTCTAATAATTCACCAAGAACTTTGGCAAAAATAGTTTTTCTTAATAAAGGCCGTGATGATATTTAGTACTCCAATTTACAGAAACAGGTTAGTATTTATTTCCGCTGCGTAAATTTGTTCACACTTTTCCGCCTTATTTATCTATACGTCAATAATATTTCCAACGTTCGCAATGATAAATCTTGCCATAATATATTTCAAATGTCTCCGATAGGATTAGCATGAGCGCATATATAAAATCAGCAACGCACGTGTTTCACGACAGCGTCACCGTTCAATTCTTCCATGTCATAATCGTCTTTACAGCATTTGCAGTACTCCCGGCTAGAAATTAATGGACGAATCATCGTGGAAAGTGCAGTTTCGTGACGTTCACGACTAAACTACACCAGTGTTCGTGCGAAGAAGACACGCGTGTATAGGCATAGATCGTAATGCTGAAAGCACGCAGGAAATTGTCGCACGGGTTAAGTGTCAATAAATAAAGCGGCCCGTCACGAGGCAATCAGACTAAACTTTACGTTCTATTCTTCTTGATAGCGTTTGCCTTTCTAGATGCCGAAATCAATTGAGACGATACGTTGTGTATTTTTCCACGCGAAACTCTGGCCGACTTTTCAACGTCACGCATTCTTCTGCATCGAGAAAGAGAGACTAAGAGATATCGAAGGAAATATACATCGGATTAATAAAGCAGAATCATTGTGCACGAAATTAAACAGACCTTAAAAAACGGGAGGAATAAAGGGGAAAAGATTTTATGAGGACAAAAAATTATTTACTGGCAACTGGGGCAGGAGTGGCAGAAGCTACATGGTAGTTCTATAAAAATTTGCTCATTGAAAAATTGTATAAGTGTCTATTGTCTTCATAAAATAGCTGAGTGAGATTAAATATGGAAGGAAATATTTTGTAGAAAAAACTCCGCTCCAGGTTAAATATCGTAATGCAAGAGTTAAATTTTTGCGAGAATTTTTTTTAAGTATGATATACTACTCCATTTTTAACACTAGAACTACCGATAGGTTTTGATTCTATTTAGACAGTATAGGTTAGAGACATTATGAACATGAAAATGAACACGAATGGACATTAAATAGAGATATGTAATTATCACTTTGCCTTATTGAAAGTCATCATAAATTGCTGCAGCAATACCTATATGTTAATAACTTTAAAGCAAGAAATCTAAAATCAGTCATTTTGACTGGCTTGGAATTCTAGTGTTAATACATCATATTTTTAATCAATTTAACTGTGCTATTTTTGTATCGTTGACGCAGCGAAAGGAAAGACAATCTTTCCGGAATGGGTGCGATTTGAATCGTGATTTCTGTTGAGGCAAGGGCATTGAAATGATCATGTTGCTCAAGATCGATCAATTGCGATTACGCTTTTAAGCGATAGGATCGTACGATCTGTTAAGGTACGGAGTTACTACCCGGCCAAGTATAAAGTTACCAGATCGATCAATCGTCCCTAAGAGTATCGTTGCTCGTGTTACATTTCCTAGCGTAAAATCATGAACAGGTATGACACTCGGTGCAGTTCAAGTTGGGCATGAAATCAGGTACTTTATTAGGGGACACACAGGGTAATAAAAGCTGGGTTCGTAGCTTGTAAAATAGACAATACTCGACAACTAGCGAGAAAGAGTAATAAGCATGGATCGAAAAATGAATATCCTCAAAGTTATGAACAATTTTTCAAAAATCGCAGACATCGATGATTGTAAACTAAAATTAGAAAATAATGCATTGCTTCTGAACAAAAAAAATTGTTTACAACTTTGACGAGCACTACCTATCCTAGAATTTATGAAAGTGTGAGCCCATTTCTTATCACACTTTATACAATATTGCGATCAGCGAATTGTTGATACGCGTCGATTAAACGTTATTAATTGTAATATACCTGCATCGTAAATATGTACTACAGTGGTTAAGAATTGAAAGGCCAGTAACATACACATTTGTTATGGACGAAAGGGTCGTTGAAATGAAGTTGAACGTATATAATTTATTTGAATCACGTACTGTTCTTGTGTCGATTTCAAGTGGGCGCCCGCAGAAATGCAGCTATAATTGCCAGGCATCCAGAATTCCCTGCTGACCCCTATGAATTGGCTCGGAATTAACGAGAAATTCATTTCATTATATGCATGCATTGTTCCATTAATATAAAACGATCGTATATCGAATGTATGTACATATACATACTTTCTAAACTCTCTCTCCAGCGTGTTACACCTATCGCTGAAGTATCAGTTTCTACGAGTGCTAAGTCCTCTTTTTCTCGTTACTATTATGGGTTGTTAACAAACAAACATAAGATATTAAGTCGCTCAATGAATTCATGTCGATTTCTACTTTAATTTTCATCGACTGCGAGAAAGTTAGTTAGATAAGTTAATGAACTATACACATGTAAGTGAAATATGTGCACTCATACACATGGCGATTAATGAATGGCAATACTGTTATTGACAAAAATAAGAGAAATAAAGGTTCGTTTGAGAGATGAACGAATAATAACGAAAATCAGTTTCCATAGGAAGATATAACAAAAAAATGTCCAAATGCACTAAAAACTTATAAAATAGTTTAGCAGAATAAATTGCCTTAAATGAAGGAAGCATCTTGGATACCTCTATTTTTAATATTATGTTACATAGCTTCAGAAAAAAGAGTAAAACGTCGTACTGTTTCAATACTTCAATACAACCAAATCTACATAAACCAGTACACAGAGGAACCGTAATCTTAAAATCATGCAGCCCGTTCCTCGCAATTACAGCAGTTCCTAATCATCTCACTCGCGATGTAGACATTACGCCCGCTACAGATAACGCCCTAACACGCCCTGAGGGCAACAAAGTATCGAACTAACAGCAACGGGAGAAGTTCCAGATTGCAGGAAAAGTTTAGACAAACGCGGTTTCCAAGGTGCGCGGCCTTCAAATCGAGGAAACTTCCCCTCGTCGAGAAAAGATTCACGCGGATGGAATTCTATTCAAACTTTTCGTCCGACGCTCGCACGTCGCGCGGTGAAAATAAAAGTTTCGCCGCAAAACTCGACCGGAAGTTACCGGAAGGGGTGCGCGGACTCGAAGGAATCATGGTGGAAGAACGTCGCCGGACTCGGCAATTTCGTGGAGAAGATCGATCTCGCGTGCTCGCCTCACTTTCGCAACCCTTTCTGCTCGTCGTTTCGACGTTATATACGTGTCTACACTGGCAACGGGATATGTAGCACGTAGCTCTGACTACTTGTTGCTAGCTAAACGCTCGGCCAAGAGAACGAGAACAATCGCGCCGCTATAAAGATTTCTCGCGAGCAATGTGACGCAACAGGCCGAGCTCTGTCAGAGGTACTGTTATACCTGTGATACCGACACGCGTTACCTTTGTCCCCTTATCGCCGTGACATGGTAATGAATGCAGGCAATAAATAAAAAGAGCTTATGGCGGCGTATACGCGCGAAGCGGCCCGGTTTTAATTGCGGCGATGCATTCGATTGCCCCTTTACGGTCGAATTAATTGCGGACTTTGGAAAATGGTCGAGAGCCTAGGAGATAATGGTTTTTATTGTTGAAACTTCTGCGCCGGGGAAGGGGATATTATTGTTGAGATTTGAGAGTATTTTTATTTGACTGGTTATTTGTAATTTTACTGCGAAGAGGATTTGTGGTTGGGAGAATTGCGGATGGAGTTATGTATTATATTATGCCATATCTTGTTAAGGATCTTTGTGAGACGATACGAATATATGTATGTTACTACATTTTTTGTTAATATGGAGAATTTAATTTCATGTTCACGATTTATCAAAATATTAATGCATTTAAAGTACATTATTATATATATATTTTTTAATTCCTTTATACTCTAACTGATATTATATTACTTTTTTCTAATTGCAAGCAAATCAGTGTGATCTAACGACGATATGATCTTGAATAAGCTTAACAGTATCTTTCGAAACAAATTGTACCATGCATATTAATTAAGTAAATAATATCTTAATCAGTTATTCTTTGCCTTCAATTCTATGTTTTTAATAAGTCATGAAATATATACATTTTAATGGATGTTAAATTGTATTGTATATCTTCTTTGGTTTAGTACACCGACGTTCTACACCGGCGCAGCGTGTAAATATTTATCTGCGCCATGTGTTTCCCAGAAAGTATGAAACATGATTGGAAATTAAAAAGGAAGGGAAACGGAGGGTGCGTTTGAAAGACGTCTACGGTGGTGCCATATAGGGGTTGCTTGCCCCGAGACCGATCGATCCCAGAGTTCTCTAGCTATCTCTACACAGGGGGTATTTTCTATCCTGGTCAATGTCACGTTAGATTGGAAATCCAGCCGCGTTTTTACTCCACTATATCGGGGTTACGCTAATCTTTCGAAGTGCTGCTCTATTTTTACTCGTACAAATACTACGTCTGCACAGTGATACAATTTTTCTTTTCAATCGAACCAAATGCATAGAAGTAATAATTAGCTTAACTCACGAAATAATTAAATTGATTAAACAATCCTAGATTGCTCTGAATTAACATATGTGCATGAGATACTTAAGTAAATAGAAATACAAAACTATGAAATGGAACAAATCGTTGAATGTAATTAAGTTACACAAAAAAATATACATCTAGTTATATTCCTGTATATCATTGGTAGAAAAGTATCTAAAGTAATTTATAATAAACAAGAACCACGTTTAAAAACGTAAAACACATTAAAAAACATAAAAAGTAGCAATACAACAAGTTATGATAAAAACAAATAAAGTTTGTATCAGCTGAGAATGAAGAAGAACAAAATAGCATAGAACAATAAAATCTCTCTGAACCGATTCAAAGAAGCAAATATTTGAAGGGTGCGGTGTAAATAACAACGATTCGCACAAAACACATTTGCATTTCAAGAAAACTTGTACCTATCTATTGTTCACTGTATCAAATAAATTTGACAAAGAATAAATACAGAAATCGTAAATCGAATCGCGAGCAGTTGAAGCTATTTCAATGAATTCTTTTCGAAACTGGGACAAACTTTGTGCTGATCCAAACGATATTTTCTTTCTGTCAAAGCCGATAACCAAATGCCTCATAAATGTACGTACAACTTCGTATGCGTTCGACATATTCTCAAATTAAATCACAAGTTTAGTACATAATTTCCAGATTTTTCGTAACCATTACTAATTCCCAACTAAGTGAATACACTTCTTTTCACCACTGAAACTTCTTTTTATTTACTAATATTAAAGCTTGAACGTATTACACCTCTTCAGCCTTTTTTCATACTACATTTTACATCACGCGTTTGTCAAAAGAATTTAAGTTGAAATACGTCTTACTTGATCAATTTTCGAGTATGTATCTAGAATAAAAATGAATAACAAATTAATGACAACATGATTCAAGCTTTAAACAGTTCAATTCTACACGTAACAATAATCCTATCCCATGCAGCAACCCAAGTTCTTCAAATACATTTGCAACCCTCACATACAAATCGTTCGAAACTTACTAAATTCAAGTTAATAGAAAAAAAGACTACAAATTCAAAAAGCTAATTTCCATCAATTTCAACGCTTCCACATTTAAACTAATTACTTTTACGCCACCCTTGCAAGGTGCAAGTCAACGCCAGTCCCCTACATTCACGTTTTCAAACGTATGCTTACATCCCACCGCACATGTGCCTATAAAGCGAGGGAAGACCACTGCGTTTGACCCTTCCTTTACGCAGTGACCATTCTCTCGAGAAATAACCAACACGCAACCATGAGTGCAACTAACGGTAAATTAAAACACATTAAGAGAACGCGATTATGGTACACACACGGCGGGGGCTGGAAAGTGGAGAAAAAGGGGTTGCTTTGAAACTGGTAATCGCCACAAGCCAGTGCCGGTCCTAATTACTGTATTGATATTTACGAAATCTCGTTAACCCTTAACTGTCCTACTATAGACGTTAAAAATTACGCAATTACTGTGGAAGGTCTCGAAGATCGCTAATATTTATTGCGTTACTACCAATGAATATCAAATCCAATTGTTCTTGCTTTAATGCTACATTCATAATAAAGAGATCTAAGCCGGATTGGCCAAGGCTCTAATTGAAAGGCGCATAGTGCGAGCATATCATAACTTTAATTTAGAGCGGAAATTTGTATTTGGGGCAGTCTCACAGACAGTTCTACAGTAGTTAATGGTTAAGCGTTTGGATCACGCTCTTCGTAAATTGAGCCCGACAAATAGGTGAGCATATATGTATATCGAGCCATCTCCTTCTTTGACGATGTAATGCGATATCTAATAAATCTCTTAATGAGAACTTAATGCGATTCTTTCGACGGGACAACGGAATAGTGATAATCGTTTAAAGCAAACGGGTGTGTTCCCCTTCCTGTGGCCGATATTAGATGATATGATAAAAGTCGCAACTTGTTATTAAGGTAAGGTTCTTGGGGGATGTTGGTGAAGAAGCATTTATGAACTTTGTGGTATGTATATGGGTCAGTAAAAGGTGGTCGTAAAACGAGGAAAGGTAGAGCTGCCGGTTAATATTTAGTTGAGTTAAAGAGTGCTATGTAAGTAGTGGAGGAAAAATGTCATAAAACTATACGGACGAATAAGACCCCGCAAAATGCAATTTTGTATTCTTGGCTTGCACGTGAAACGCTTTGTTCGGCTGTTTGAAACATGGGGAAATTAGATCGTCGTTTAAGTTTGCCATATATTTTAAGCGTATGTTTTGTAAAATTTGTTACTCACTTGAAATATAAAACCGGTGAAGTATCGAATTGTTGAAATGCCGTATGGAAGGTTAATTATTTGAGGAATATTACATTCGATACTTCAAAGAATCTTTTATATTTCATTTGTAAAATATTTTATAGGGCGAACGAAACGAAAAGAACGAACGAAATATGAAATACATTCTATGCAGTTCTAAAATGATAAATTATTGCATTTCGAAATTCTATCGGGACCATTTTTGAATGAACTAAAATACAGGACGAAAGAGACGAGTTCAACATAATGAACGCGTAAAATGTTCGAGTGAAGGTCGATTAGTTTTAATAATACTTCAGTTAGTCGAGTTTTTTTCTGGAAATAATGATGAATCGTCAGGACGGTCGAAATTCTTGTTCGACGGACCTGCTTCTTACATCATAATTAACTCTTCAACGTCAACAACGATGGCTATCAATCACTCGATCAATTACAGACACTGCGACATTTTAATTTTACGGTGGAAACATTATGAAGATATAATGATAGAGAACGATCTACCATGCGTTTAAATAGTTTATTATTACTTTCTCTTACTACAATAATCTATTATTTTTATCCAATTGAGAAACATTGGTGATTAAATTCGAAATCAAAATTTCTTCGACAATTGCCCTGTTAGATAATCCAGAAGTTGAATAAGAAAGTAACGTTAAGCCAAAACGCTCTTGGTCATATCTTGGAACGTAATTTTTCATAAAAATAAAAATTCTGCCCCGATTATTTAACAGTAAACCAAGCCTCGCGCTTCTGTTTTACAGCAGTCATTTATTGGCTGTAACTATCAAGAAATCTATATTTAATTGTTACCCAGGGCATTAATCAATCATGTCCCCTAATGGATATACATAGTTGATCCAACCGCCTACCACTCGGGAACAATTTACGAACAAAGGTTAAAAGAAAATCCAAACGTGAGCAGTAACCGATTCCACGGATTATATCTCACATTTTCCCGCGAGCTAACGTTTCTAATTTCTTCTCACATGGAGACGAGGGAAAGAAAAAAACGTCGTATAGAACGCGTGAGGATTTTCACTTTTTTCGGCTTAAAACCATCGAAATCCCCCTAGTTATCGCCATCCTTAAAAAATATATTCCAACAAACGACAGGAAAATTGATATACGAAATGGTAACAGCAATACCAATTTGCATGTGAGTGAACCGCTCAGTCGATGCTTTTATACACAGTTGCAAGTATCGCATTGATCAAAATTATTCATAAAAAAAGAAAAAAGAACGGTCTATTTGTGGCAAAAACAGTTTGAGATTCGTTGGAGTATCACGAATTCTGCAACTCTACGCGACTACGTAGTCGACAGTAGCAACAATTACTTACAGGCATTTCTGCTTGGACAATCGCGAGTAAACGAGGAATTTAAATCGCTGTGCACATGCGGATGTCAAGCAACCGTGAGTGTATGTATATGTACATATGTATATACATATACGTTTTCGTTTGTCAAAGAACGCGAAAGCCGACACAGAAAGAGCGATACCACAGAAGTCACGGTATTCGTGACGGGAGGTCGAGAGTTGCATCGTTAACACATAACGTGATCGTTAACACAAAGCACGCGCTTAAAGAATACTGAATTTACATCGTTAAGGTTCCTCGCCCTTTTACATCGTGGAAATAATCACGTTCATCTCACTCGCGATAAGGTTTTCCTTCGAGGATCGTTGATTATTGAATTTTGTGTTTCTTTCATTCCCCTTAGGATGACAAAGAAATGTTATACCGTTTAGGACTATGTATGTAACTGCATACCATTTGATGCAAGGAATGATGGAGTAATGTTTGGCATTTGCTTTCCGATAGTGCACTTATGCACTTCATTCGAAGATATTTTTTAGATGGCAGAGAAACACATAGCATTCTGGGAATGTAAATTTGGACGAAAGGACTTAAGACTGCAGGAGATTGGAATATTTGAATATTCAACGTATAGGTATGGGAAAACTGCTGATTGCTACCGGGTTAAAGGGTTATTTCTGTTAGAAATTCTACACGTTAAGTACATATCCGGCTTTGTTTGAATATTAGTGTCGGGGAAACTCATGACACATTTTAAGTTTAATACATTTACAAATTGAAATTTACAGATATGAAATTGATTATATAGATTTCTTTAAAATTTCTGATTATTCTAACCACCGAATTAAATGAATAATTCTTCATCTAATTCTATTTGGGATGCACATTTATTTATCAAGTACTATTTATCAATATACTATCAAGTTTTGTAAAAATTGCCAAGATTATCCCCTTGTCCTTTCAAAGCGATCTCGAGGTCCTTGAACGTGCTTCAGAATTAATCTCTTTACGTTGCAAATATCTTTGTTCATTTGTCATACTATCGATTTTCCACCTGTATTTTCCCTTTACTATTCCGAGATATCACCGTTTCTGCTTACTTGGATTTCTAGAAAAGCTTGCCACGATCATTTTGCATTGTATTTGCATGGAACACGCATGATAGAACCGTACAATGATGGGAACGGAATCGTGATTTGATAACATGTACAGGGAGCTCGCGTTAATACTAACCATTACCTTTTCTAATAAAGGGGAATTATGTATGTACATAAAACAAATTAACTAATTTTCCCAGGCAATAAGATGGTGCAAATTAATTTTCAATAATTGAAATAGGTTTGAATAGACAGAAAATAGAAAACAATTTCAAACAACTATGTTCACTATTCATTACTGATGCTACATAGTTATCATACATACAACAGGATCATTTGCAATAGCAAATGCTGAGTGATGATAACGAACATCTGCATTTCCAAACATTTATGTAAACATGCTTCAATCAATATGAAAATATAACTATGAGCTATTAAGAAATTTTTTACGAACAATTTCAATGTATTTATTGTATCCTCGTCCATTAAGTAATTGACAGTACAATATAATGTTTCCATAAATGGCAAGGAATGTGTGCCAACGCATACACGTATCTTTCTTACGTAGACGTTCCCACTATCATAAATAGCAATTAATATCAAGGCTGGAAATAGAACACCAATAATTTATTGCTGAGTTAAGGGGCAGTTCCTTTCAAATGTAAGACGCTGTTCTATAAGTGGAAAGTGATTCAGTGGAAATGCGAAATTACATATTTAAAATAGTCGTCTTATACACATATCAAACACTAGCAAAGGGTTTCATATTCGAGGTATGCAATAGTAGTTTGAATAAAAGAGATTATAAGTTCAAGATCTTATCGATTGACAGATATATTCCACTAAATGACACTTGATTCTTTTGAACGGCATGTATCAATGAAACAAATTAACATTACTGTCCTTCAGTGTTAAGAACTAACGCAACGTTTAGCATATTTAGCCTGATTAATGTTTTTCCAATAAACTTCGATTGAAAAGAAATAAAACTAAAATATCTAATTATGACGTTGAATTTCCTTTGAAATAAAAACCAAAGAACAAATACATATTACGGCTTTTTTTTTGTTTTGTTATCAAGAGGATACTGCAACAAGCGTAATCATTATTAAGGAAACTAATTTAACGAGGCTGCTCTAAGTTGAAATATTCCATTGCAAACAAATTTGCTACATTAAAAACAAGATGTTTTAAATAAACAAAACACCATTCCCACAAAATCACCCCCAGAGATGATTTTTTTTAGAAGGGCTGAAATACCCTTTACGGGTATGCAGCGCTAGCATTGTGCAGTCGACTTTCGAAACAATCGATAAGAGCCGCCTTAAGAATTCTCTGACCGTGTACGTCACGCACCTTTCCACGAACGATAAACCTGAAACGAGCCTGACGTTCATGTTCGACGAAATCCGCGAGAATGAACATGTAAAGAAGAGGTGGATGTGCTCCGCGTCATCGAGGATATCCGGAAAATTATACGACACTAACGTAAACCAAGTGACTTTCGATCGGCTCCATTTAGGGAAACCCGACGATTCGCATATTAGACAGCGAGTTAAAACATACAATTTTCCTGTGATAGAATTTTTCAATAAAACCGCTACGATATTAAGTAAAAGAACCAATATTCTAGGTTGTTTCGGAATTTCATCAAACTATGCCTTTTTTGTTATTGTTTTTTCTACGGCCATGTGATCTTTAACGATTTTAAAGATAGGATAGACATTTTGAAATGAGCAAAGGTTTTAATCAATTATTTTCTTCTGCCTATCGTTACGCTATCCAGAGTAACTGGCTCCGCATAGTGCGATCAATTTTTTTGAGCCCATAATCGCAGCCCTCAGTGATTGATGGTTGCGAATACGTTTTGCCAATTGGAGCGGAATCGGGAGAAGAAAAACATTTGTCAACGGTTCAATGATAATACATATATTAATGAAATTAATGGCACTGAGGTATGTATGAATTAGACTTTATATCGTTTTCGAGTGATTGCCGTGAAATAGGGGCGAATTAATTAAAATTATTTCGAGATGA
Source organism: Nomada fabriciana (assembly GCA_907165295.1). Lineage (NCBI taxonomy): Eukaryota > Metazoa > Arthropoda > Insecta > Hymenoptera > Apidae > Nomada > Nomada fabriciana. The sequence goes on from OU015694.1 coordinate 15,350,170, forward strand.
CTGCAAAACAAAGTTCAAATATTTGTAAAACTGATACTAATGGAGGAAATTGCAATTAATTGGATTGTATCTGGCATGCGGAATAATTATTACGTACTAACTTGTGTTTGTAGCAGAATATAATTATAAATGCAAGGGAAGCAAAATTTAATTTTATGGCGAATGCAAATCCAATTATATTAACGATATTGATAATTGTATTATGATTGCAATGTCCACGGGATTATTGCGACCCTGTGATCGATATCAACCGACCATTTAATGTAAAACAATGTGCAACTGATGTGAAATGAATATAGCAATAACTTCCAAAGTAAAATAAAAAACATTGAATAACGATGATTTAGAAGGACGGTCCTTCGCATTTACCTCTTCCGACGTCTTCAATAACACCGTTGTAGGTATGAAATAATATAATTAACTCTTTTTGTTCAGTATTCTTCAGCCGAAGATTTCATTGTTGCATATTAGCAATACACGCGGTACACACGCAAAGGCATTGTCTGCTCAATGCCATTCTCTAGCTTCTTCCTGTTATTACAAAACGAAAAATATCTTATTGTACATACACATACGTTTGCCACCACACGCTTGCCTACTTTTACGATCGGACAAACAGGTATGTATGTATGTACATACATATATACTATGTTGAGCTATTATGCAAGCTAAATAATTAACAATAGCAATGTTTCCTAATAATTTTCCCCTTTAAATCGTATGTTTCATACCGAGAAATTAATTTTTTCTTTAAAAGAATCTAAGAACGTACTCGTATCTTTCAAACCACAATAGGTAAGGCAATTAAATATATACTGGGTGTAGTCTGTCAGATAGTAATTTTCAGAGCTTATTATTATCATATTGTAAAACAATTAACTCATCAAAGTGGCAGTTATCATTTCTCAAACCTTCCTCTTTTTCCCTAAAATGCTAGAAATTTTAACTCACTGGAAACACTGATATCTGCTTACAATCATCATCAGAAATAGGGGGTAACTTGGTACACCTAATAGACATATAATATCCCACGACACCGTTCAATTTAACTTGAACTTGAAACAGTTATAGGATATTGAAGACCAAGAAGATTACCTATATAAAAAAAAGAACTTCGAAACCATTTTGCGAATATGCCAGTACTCATAAGCAAGACACGGCGCAATCGGGTTCAAAATATATAACGCACCGGAATTCGATTAATCGATTCGCGGTGACATTATCGATGAACTAAACGGGTCATCAAGTGTTAATGATCATTGACGTTTATTACGTAGGGAAAGAACCGCGGACGTGAACGTACAATATTGATACAACGTGATGAGACACAGGGAACTTTCTTGTTCCCACAAGACAGTGTTCTTGAACCGGCAACTATGAACTGCAAATATTTGTCTTTTCCACGCCATCTTGACAGGAGTGGCGCGCTGGTCCGACGCTCTCAATAGTACTGTTATGATGAGCATCGGCATTACCGATCAATTTCAACAGCACCCTGTTAACTTTTGTCATTGTTCTCTTCCCCCCAAAATACAGAGTAGAATCGCCTGAACAACCGCAAAATCGTATAAAACAATTGTCACGTACACGATTTCGCGTAAAGCAAAACCCGCAAGGTTAAGCAACGATGAATGTAGTAGTCTCTACTTGCCGGCTATATTAACCAGTCTGAATTTGTCACGTTATGACAATTGTCACGAATGTAATCAAACAGTCGTGGCTCACTTCGCGATGTGCCGATGCGCATCTATATGTATACATACATGCATGCGACATTGACAGATAGTGGCGAACTCACGCCATAGACATTCCAGGAATTTTTCAGCACTGCCGAAACGAGTTTACATTACGAAGGAAGCGGAAAGAAAACTATAACTGAAATTCCTGAAAGACATAAACAATGTGTTCGCACGTTACACGAACGGTTCAGGGAGGTTCGGTTTTCGCTGTCGGTAAAAACACTGACCGTAGCGGAGAGAAGCGCACTTTCAGGTTGAAGGTCACAACGCGGTACAGATGAAATAATGAGTAAGAGTACGTGTTCAAATTGTGTCACTTACCTGACCCAGAGTTGTAGGAATGATGTCAGGGGTCTGTGGTAACATTTTGCCGGTGATCTGTAGTCGACTGCCCCACGAGTCAAAACGATCTTGCTGCACACACGATTAGTAGCATAATATCCTAACCAGAGAACAGTGGAAAACACTTTGACAGGATATACATACACAGGGATCGATCACGAACGAGTGGGCACTCCAATCGTTTATCACTGACCGATCGTTTCGACGCACTGTTTATTTATCACGCAACAGTGTATGTAGTTTGTCCGATAATGTAAAATTGGTCGTTTATATAAAATACGATCGATTTTTTTCGCGTCGAAGGCGAAACGGCGAAGGTGAACCGACACTACCTTCTCCTACGAAGTCATGCGCGAGACTGACGGGTCCGGGCGGTGTAGCTGAAGCCGAGCACGACCGACCGCTGGCGGAACCAGCCGAACACCTATCAACCCCCGAACACGCGCGACCATGGCATTTCTGAAAAATCGCTATTGAGCACCGATGAAGGAATTGTCACGTGAATTGTCGTTCCAATTCGTAATGAATGTTAATGTTAAACAGAGTTTTTTTATATCAGGATTTGGAAAAAAGGAACTTTTGTTCGGTCGAGTTATGTTTAAGTTTCGAAGATAATAAAGAATGAGCGCCATTACAAAGCTTGAACTGGATGTCGCTTCGTTTTAGTGTACGCCAATGAAAGTTGTAACCATGGAAGGTTAATGCATAATTTATATTGAATATTAAAACTATTGTTACGCTGACTTTCAAAAGAACTGAAATGAATTTTAATTTTCAAAGCTCACTGCATAATTAGTTCATGTTGGTATTAGAAAACGAATATTAAAATTTTGTTCCATAGGTGATTATAGTATTAGAATACTATTCTATAGAATCTATGATATATGTAAACGATTAGATTATCCTATGTGAAACCCACTATTAGAATGATTCTATTAACAATACGCTATCCTATTTCTGGATTAATTAAATCACATAATGTTCAATTTTTAATAAACATGTCAGTAAGATAATGAACGTTCAAGCACGAATCAGTAAAAATTAAATTGTATAAACAAGCTATAGATAATAGGAGTTAAAACTTAATTTTTCTTGCTCAATCTTTATCTTCATACATCAAAGTCGATACCTTTGAGGAAGTAATATATCTTTCCTCGCAGTATATCTGACGCACGTGTTTTTATAAACAATTAATACTATATAGGTATTATATACTTTATCAAACAATATCGATACAGATGGAAACTCCCGGGAAGCCTGATTAATAACTACATATGTATACCTTACATCTAGTGCACGCAAACATGCACGCACAATGATAAAATTAAATCCGTAATATGAAAATACAAAAATATACATTCGGAGTACATAGTTGCATACGTAATTTACATAATGAGCTCAGAAACACATTTCAATTTTTAGCCCAATCAAAATTATTGCACTCATACACTTGCAATAATTATTATATACAGCAAGGCAGTTTGTTTGAAAGCAAATATTACAATAACAACAACATTAGTATTCATGAACATATGCACACTACAAATTAATAAATTAGTTAGAATACAAGTCAACCATGAAGATATTACTTTACACGTAAAATCTCCCAAGAATAATTTCAAAATTGCAAACACTGCATATGTATAATTCAACACTTTTCGGATCCAAGTATGTACATATGTACCTCAGCTACTCTTCCGTTGTTCCACTATTCCGCAACATTTCATCTGGATTAAGGCCGAGGAACTGTGTCACGTTGCTATTGCATTAACACACATACGTTCCACGAAACGAACGTGTCGCGAAAGTATATACGAAATTTGCAAATTAAACTTTGCCCGATATCGTACGTCGTACATACATCATTCGACCGCTGCTACCACAGGGGAGGACGGTTCGTTCTACGAAATACAACTTCATTTCCAAAGGAGGCAGAGTTGCCCGCCATCGGGAGCTCGTTTGTATTCACTCTGTAATGGTTACCTCGCAGGACGCATAATCGTCGTATCCAAAGAGTCGTCTGCAAGACGACAAATTCCTTTCTCCGGTCGCTTCGGCCATACTTGGAATTTAAACGCCGCCTGCCCGAGACGAACCTATGAAATTCGCGGAAACCTCGTTGAAAGATCAAACACTCTGGCTGGCATTATGAGGGGTCGACGTGAAAGCGGCGTATCGGGCAAAGTAGAAGGACGAGCATGAAACAGGACCTTCGATCGGTGCGGCGAAACAAAAGGGCTCTGTTAAAAATATCGGTTACGTCAACGGGCCATCCCAGAATGGAGTTGAATCTTGTACTGCAGTAAGCGTGTAGCTTGTTATTATAATTATTATTCAACGCGAGTTTACGTTACCGTAGTTTATCATGTCCCTTCCTTCATTATTGGATCTCTCAATATTTTTTTAACAAATGCTGTGTAATCAAAATATATCGAATAGTCGTTTGTATTAGGTCGTTCCATAAGTTGATGCCGCGGATGCATTTATGCTTTGGTAAGGAATTTTGTATTTTGAGTTTCTTCCAGCCAACCAAACAATTAATTTAAATAAATACTGTGGTCAGATGGGAAAATTGAAAGAATCAATAAGAGTAAAACGGCGAAAACTCGTGAATCGGTACAATGTGGTTTTTCATCACGATAATGCAAGACCACATGTGGAACAAAAAGTGCAAAACGATTTGGTTGGCAAATTTTATTACACCCACCAGATTCTCTAGATATTGCTCCTTCGGATTACCACTTATTCCAGTCAATGCAACATTTTCTAGCCGGAAAAAAAATTATTAATGTCGAGTCCCTAAAAACAAACATTGAAAACTATTTTAACGAAAAACCACAGAAATTTTATAGTGACGGTATAATGACTTTACCAAACAGATGGGAAGAAGTTGTGGAACGGGAGGGTCATTACGTTTTTTCATAAACTTTAAAGGTATGCTTCATACATTAATTTAAATAGCAAAACAAAACGCGGCACGAACTTCTGGGACGATCTAATATTATTTTTAATTTTGGATGGATTAATAAAGGCATGGCAATCAGACACTTTATCCTTTCGTGATTATTCATTTACATGTTTTGGGTCATTTGCACAGTTGTTAAAAATATTGAATAACTTGAAGAAACCAAAGGGAATACAATCGTTATAATGGAACTTGTATAAGTAGAGTATTTTTTCATTTTATCTCTATGCAAATGAAATAGGTTTTAATTAGCGTATGTCGTAATAAGACCGCGTATCTTAATTTAAAGTTAATTTTCTACTTTCTATTCGATGTAGATACAGCGTTATTCAAATGTAACACTTGCGCTATTATTTAACAAAATATGTGAGAAAAATAAATCCTATTATTTAACGTTCGTGTTATTTGCTCTATCGTGTCAAAAATTCGCGAATTTTCGCAACTCTTGTCCCACCTGTTTAAATTATAATATAATAACACGCGAATGAAGATTACATCACTGATTTCCATTAATGTCGACGAATTCTCAGGACCGCTGTCACAAAATGAGTTCTTGGCGATGGCTAATGTACCTGGAATGAGCATACCTTTTACCGAAAATGGTCTACCCGAATTTTATCTCAGACAGTTCAACTACAGTAACTCATTTGAAATTAACTTGACTAAATTCCTCTGTGTCATTAATGGTTCCATAATCATCCGAAGGTATAGGTCATTCTATAGAAATTTGTAGCGTTTGTGCATGATAATCTTCCTAATCGCGCATAAGTAGAATGCGGCGAATAATTAAGATTAAACAATTATCCTTATTGCTCTGTTAAGTGGCAAATATTTGAGACACTATTACTAGAATACAAATTGAAATACTTCTGAATGAAAGAATATTTATAATTAGATATTCTTTCTATAAATGATCCCGCGCAGCTTATTTTCGGATATCTAAAAGCAATAATAAATCATAGATTCCTATCCACGTTACTTTTACATCGCCTGTTCTTCCATTCGTAAATAATGCACGTTCTTTTATCAATTTATAAAACATTTAAGACCCTACATCAAAAGACCACAGCATTCATCGATCTCTACAGCTGCATATTCCTCTCTATCCATCCACTATCCTCAAAAATCTTTACGCTTTTTCACGTATCCACTTTCCCATTTAACAAACAATAGCCCCCGCCCCGCTGCTTTACGTAACCGAGACAAAAGATAAATTAATTACAGAATCTACTCGTATCGATTCGAGTATGTGTTTGTACGTTTTACTTCCTGCTGACTTTCTACGGCCTACATTTTATCCCCGATAGAGAACGGTATTATCTGCATCGACGAACCAACGACATCCGGAATAATTCACCGTGAAATTCCACGGGGTCGCGAAGGGGGATTCCCCTTTAATTCAAATATCTAATTTACGTTTACGTTCCTGGCTCGCGCGTAATAGCGACAGATACAGCGAATGGCCGATGTATCAACGGAAGAGCTGGCGCCGCTCGAGCTACAGAAGGCTATCCATAAAACATGCTCGGTCGAATGAGTCAAACGAGGAGAAAGGAACGAACGGCAAAGGGAAGAAGACAGAAAGGGTAGCCCCGACGAGAGAAAAGAGAACGAGCATCTTCACGAGACACTTGTCTTCTTTGACCACCGAGGAACGCTTAGGCAAAGGGAGCTCGTTTACACGAAGGGTGTAACGGAGTGGCGCTAAGGAGAGACGAAAGATGGAATAAGAAGGTGGATGGGCTGTGAGACAAGATTCTCATAATCGATCAATCATACGATGCGGCATTAGGTCTATTGTAAGATCTGAAGTATTTCGATGTTTAGATCAGATGTGTGATCATAGAAATTCAATCTGAGGTATCAGTGACTGCAATCAGTGGCAGTTCCCAGAAAAATGATGGTCAGATGGGAATTCGAAGGGGCACGAAAGGTAATACAAGGTAATAATCTAATGCGATAAAAAGGAAACTTTAATTACTATTGCGTTTGGTTATATGAAATATTTTTGCAGAATTTTAGAAGAAAATGCTGAAGTGAATCTTCTGCAATGTATTATCAAATTGCTATTAAAATTGCAATTGATACGTAAATGCATCTTTAACAATTTGATACTACTTTCGTTTTATGTTGCAAATAAATATGTTTGTCATCTACTGTTTAGTAATTTCGTATAATCAATTGTACTTTGCACGCTATTTACCTGCCTTCGGCATACTCGGCTACTAAAGTACAAGATTAGGTCGAGTAGAGAAGGTGTTGTTATAGTGTAGCTGTTTGTACAGTGCAGTGTTTGGTTAATTTAGACATACATAAACTGTTTTCATGCAATTCTGGCATTTTAATTACCGTTCAATCCTCTACAATTTTCAACACCTTTGGAGAAATCGCTTTCTGCATTCCGTCATCAAGCAAGTCTTTGATACATAAGTTTACCTTCAAACAATAATACCTAAACTAACGGAAATTAAACCTAAAAAACGGAAGTACATTACATCAATCAATTTCCTCCACTGATAAATCATAGATACCTAACTAATGAATTATCAGAAAAATGAGAAACGTTTGCAAACAATTTTGTCAAACCACCAGTCAGTTGCAAACTGACACAAATTGCACGATATGTACACCTCGAGCCATGGCAATTTCATCTTGTTTCCTTTTAAAGTCGACGTTCGACGACATTTTTTGCCCGCAGTTCGCGCCACGGAATAGATTCGCGAAGCAGCCCCGATCTCCGTATCTCTCTGTGGAATATCCATTCATAAAACGTTGCCTCTTGAACGCGAAACGAGAGGCGGACGAATCGGCGACAGGCTTAGCGGAAAGGGGCAGAGGCAGAAAATCTAAGAAAAACGCAGAATAAGGCCGAGCACGAAACGGAACTACAGATGATGGGGCGGAGCAGGAGCTTCCCTTGGGGTTTCTTTTCGCCACGGAGATCAAGGTAAACGACAGGTAAGGGGTTAATATTCCCGTAACGCAGATGGGGAGAAACGGGGCGATCTGAAAAAACCGCGGAAAAAGGGGTATTGCAAAGGAATTAAAGAAATTATGCCGTTCGAACGAGAACTTCCGCGAGCTAATTAAAAGTTGGATACAAGTGGACTACGAGTTAGGGAAGCATTGAACGACGTCTCTGGCCGTTAGCCGATGAAGTTATTTCGTTTAGATGAGTCGTGGCGATGCACGCTTTGCGCTCTGTTCCGTGAATCGAGGAAGAAACAAGCAGAGAAGTTACAAGGCAAAAAGTAGTCGAATGGTTTCACTTTGAAACCGTTCCATCCTTTCTTGCGCGCAATGCCTCGGCTCGCATTAATTCGCGCCACGTTTCCTTCTTATAATTGATCCACATACCGATCCAAGTGCTTTTAGGCGCGAGTGGTCTCTGGATTTTCGAGTGGGCGTCTTCCTTTTTTCTTCCTTTTTTCACTTTAACGCCGCGTAAGCGAACCAACCGTGTTCGCACTTGCAATTAGATTCTATTCCCCGTGCTGTTATACGGGGTGAGAAAAAAATTTCTATGGCGATGAAACGATTGCGTATCACAGAGACGCTTTTAGCATTACGATCTCAGCGGCACTCGAGATGCTTTGACAAATGGATTTGTCCAATCTTGTTAGGCTTTCAGTTTGGGCTGTAACTTTAATCGGGTGTTGAAATGTTTCCCCGATTACGCTTCTCTCGTTGGTGCAGGATAACACGCGGAAAGAATGCACAACATATGACTGGAAGTATGATTTGAATAAGCGAAGCATTGAAATGCATTCTCTGATTGGACGGATGTGTAGCTGAAAAGGATGTGGCACATTCCATTGGCAAGCAAGATTTGTTAAACAATTAGGCATGGAGGTGATTCGCTACGTCGCGATACATGTATAAGATTTAGTATGGGCACTATCGATACGTTCGCTCTAATACCGCGTGTAGAATAAAATTGAGATTTTGTTGGAGGAAAATATACCAAAGCATTTCGTTCTAGCTTTATATTTTGTCTGATATATTTTGATGTAAAGAACTTTGACGCAGTTATTAACATCGAAAGTAGATGTAGAAATACCCAAAACGTGGTATTAAAATAAAGTGACTATGTGTATAGTGACTGCATGCGCAGCCCTTGTTTTGTTCTCAGAAAGTGCATAATTTGATGACAAACTTTCTATTTCAACTTTACTCTCCAAATTATTTCAGAACAAATGGAGGAAAGATGAAAGTGAGTGCTTACGGTCTACAATAAACCGTTTTTAATTATTTAGGTATTATTAAGATATCGTATCCCTCAATTGAATAGATAATATATCATTAAAACGAGATTATATATATGAACATTATTGATTTCTGAACAAGAAATGCAAGTATACATATAATTATTTTTTAACCGTCCATTTGCATAAATGATTAATAAGAACGAATCACAGAGAATAATAAATGCCAGACTGTAGGATTTATAGAAACGGCGGCTTTCAGTAAACTCTTCTGAAATTTCACTTACGCGAAAACTGGAACACTTGTTACCGTAATTCCAGAGCAACAGCTCGTGTACAGTGACGAAAGAGACCGAAAGATAAACTTTAATTCCGGGCTGGTTGGCAGGAACGCAAGGTAAAACCAGACGCTGGAATCTTGGTAGTGCGAATCAATCTTATTGCTAGTCTCGTCTAGTCTGCTTCTGGCAAAAGGAATTCCTGGAATTTTATCAGTAACGTATTCAAGGGGTGTGCTTACGCATAGTTGCACCCCATAAAGTCTACGGTTACGTGATATTTATCTGTATGAATAAGAATAACTTGTGCTTTCGTCAGTTATTACAAAGTACAAAAAAGAACATAGATGTTAGGTTGCACAATTTAATACGCAACTAAAGAATGCAAGTTTGATTATAATTTTAATAAATTTAATAAATGAAATAAAGCACAATTTTAGTAAAACAAGCAGATACGTTCATACATTATTAGTATCATTATTATTATTATTATCGTTCAACTCTTTCTTTCCTTTCATATTTCTTGCTCCTTTATTTTTTATTCTTTTTCTGTGCATGATAATATTGTATCTTATTGGTGGTTGAATTATTTCAAACCACTTAAAATCAGTAAACGAAAGTCCACAAGCGCGAGGTAATATTAACAGCAAATGAATATTTAAAAAGAGACTTGTTATACATTCTAGATTATGTGCCACCTGTGCTTGTGTACGCATACGACACTGAATTTTATTTGCAGCCCGGTCGAAAAAATCTACAGAACCGAAGTAAATTCCCAATCGTGAAGGAGGAACGGCGGTGAAAATAGATCTTCTGCATTTGCCTTGCAGATTCCTCCAGGTGCACCGAAATTACATTTAACTGAGAGAAACGTCTCGAACGGATATAGCATCGATTATTCCTCGTTTGTCGCATTGCTGGATAGAGATAGGCTCTGCTTGCTCTACTAAAAAAAAGAGGCACGTAGCTCCAATTATGGAAATTAACAGTGGCCATATAACGAAGTCATCTCTTGCATATGTATGACCGAATAGGGGAACGTAAAATATTGACGATTGGGTTAAAGAAAAACTGAACTAATAAATAAAACTCAACCGTACACATGTATATGTATGTATTATTTTTTTCATTTTAATAAACAGACAGACACTTTTGGTGTCGAATCTTTTTATTTCTGAAATAATTGTAATTTACAAAATGATATATAAAAGTGAAGAATTATAGCATTGCATTATAATATAATAAAGGACAACTCCAAAAAATTGAACTACATATGCCTACCCTTTAGAATAGTGGTAATATGTAATTGCGGAATCAAACATATTTACTAAATATTATTTAGTAGCTTGTACATATTGTAGATATATTCGCAGATTTCTAAAACGCTGTAATTAAACAATTTTGAGTAACATCTTAGATTTCAAGTACTATCTAAATATTGTAAATAATTGTATAGCTGGAATGAACCTCGTTTTAGGTTTCAAATCCTTAAGTAATAGAAAGCATATATAATAAAGGGAAGATTCAATTTCTTGGTTCCATAAAAATAACAAGATTGAAGAGAACCATCCTTTTGTATTAAACGTAGCTATACCTGATACGTCCAATTGTAAGTTCTTAATTACTAAAGCAGAATTAGATATGCAGTATACTATAATTTCTTTCAATCTATGGACTATAAATACCACAACGGTCTACGGTTTCCTAAGGATACAATGCTAAATCTCTGATGGCTACAATTTTACCGTGCCTGATACCTATGGCAGGAAAAGTCATTGCTAAACATCACAATTAACCTCTACTAATCCTGCGCAATTCCTCCAGTCGTCTTTTATTCTTGAGAAAAAGTTCAAACACGTTTTCCACAGCAATGTTTAGCGGCAAAAGACTAACGAGACACGCAACGAACAATCAACTTTCCCATCACGCATGATTCTCTCGATGAACACAATTATGTGCCACTCTTGTGCACCAACGTACTCCTTTCCATAATTCGTTCTCGCAAAATTTTCTCTCGGATCATCCGCGTAATCGACCGCGTATAATGTATCTTCCGTCTAATTATTACGATCGCCTTGTTATTTCGTTGATCCATAAAACACGGAATGGGTGGAGCTTTTCCCTCTCGTCCATTGTGCCCTAACTACGATCAAACCTAAGAACCTTTTCTTGTACTCAATTTAGCTGCCGTAAAACCGCTCGACGAGCACAGAGGTCTGTCTCCGTGTGTGCACATAGTTGCCCAAGAAACGGAAACGACGTTCACAATGTGTTATAGAGCGGACGTTACAACTTCGTCCCTCGTTACAGTTTGTCCAATAAAGAGCATTATTGAGCTCACGAGTATTGAGTGCTCGTTTCGCGACGCTTAAAAATAGACGACAATGGTTTTCGCGTCAAGCCTGCAGGCAGCTCTTAATTATTAACACTCAATTACAATGCTGGTAATAAAAAATGCGTTTACGTATACGTGTTATTCGTTGCAATGCCTATCCCGCGGTTAAATGTCCTGGAGGAATTACATACTAGGGTGGGAAAATAGGTTTAAATTGAAATGTCGACAATTGGAAGTTCTCGTTTAACGCCTGTTTGAATAATCCACGAATCATCGTGAATCTTTTGAGGGCAACTAATTAATAACAGTTGGGAATATTTGTGTGAATTTTTCTTTCACTCGCAATCAATGTTCGAAGTAATGGGTTTAATTATAGTTATTATGCTACGCTTATTTCATTAGTTGTTTTCCATTCGTTAGTACTTTTCTTTTACTACTTTTGGAGTGAATTCAAATTTCTTGGGAAAGTGTCATTGAGTAGTTCTTCGGAAGGAAACGCAGAGATTAATGGATTTTATGAATCACAGTAGGTTGTCGAAAATCTATCACGGGTCTTGAATAAAATGATTCACTTTTCATAACTGAATTTCGGATGAAGAGTGGGTGAGCATATTATTGTGCAACATTTCATTTGGAGTTTGAATCAGGAATGGAATTGAAAATTGTTATGACTTGTATGACATGTGACAGCCGAATTATATAAAATTAAAACTCGTACTACATCTATCTATTCAAAATATCGTAATATGTACACGCACTATTATTTAAGTAAGCAGATTATAATAAAGAAAATAAAACACACGTATCGGCAATATCAAGTCACAATTACGAACGATCAGCGATAGCGAAAATTGGTAGCTTGTTACTAATGTGCAACTTATCGCCATTAAACAAAACACTGTGGCAACCATGTCAAAGTATAGCTAAATACTGTATCTTTTATTAAAACATAGCAAGTGTACAACTTTACTATTACTGAAATCATAATCACACCGAAGGCATAAAGTATGTATCAAGTTTTCAATCTGTCCATAATAATTAAAAAATAATAAATCACCTACTGTATATATCATTCACTATGTACTACACATACATGTGTTCCAACTACGTATACATACATGCCTAGTAAGCATACCCAATCCCGCTAACCATGAAACTGCTATCTTTATAAAGCTTGGTAATTCCAGAGGATTACTCGCTCTCTCTCTCTGTGTCTCTCCCTATTGTTCACACCATCCGTTTATTATTACTACTTCTGATATTACAAGCATTATACTATTTTAAACATCGCCACAAAGAGTTCGCAAGCATATCAACAAAATAATCAATAAAATAACCCTGCACACCAACAAGGAACATTTCCTCCGCTGATATCTCATCCTTCAATTTCGTACGCGGCAACCCAACATTTTTTCCCACAAAAGCCTATTCTCGACAGCATGCAAGTACGTATGTATGTACTTTGAAAAACTCCCCTCGCAAAATGAAAACCTACAAATTTAATGTACGCGCTGATTGCACCCCACGGGCGCCTGTATTCGAACGATCAAACTAATCCCACCGTGAACGCGTGTGCATTGCTCGTGTCGAGCAATCGAGAAAGTAACGAGCGTACCCTCTCTGCCCGCGAGACAAGAGAGGGTACGCTCGAGGTGCTCCGGAACGAATGTCGGTTCCCGAACGAACGGCCAGAGATATTCCGGTTCGTGAATAAATTGCCGATGGCAAGGCCACAACTAACGGCCGCCAGTCTGGCGTCGATATTCCTGCTGCTGTTTTGCACACACGTCGAAAGATCCACGATCCGTTCGTCCTCTGGTTCACGCGGCGTCCTCCTTCGATCACCTCTTCATCTGGTCGACCGGACGATTTTACGGATCGATCGTTAATTCACCTTTACGGCTCCCCCTCCGACACCTTTGAGATCGGCGATTGCGACCGGCGGGGAAAAAAATATCGCCCTGCTTCGGGTGCCGGACAATTTGCGACTCGTGTTACACGGGAACCATTTATTCGCCAGGAATTACCAATCGACTTGGCTGGTTAATTAATTCCACCCGCAGTTTGTATTTAGTCTGTGCTTTCGCCTTGATCTCGTCGTGATAGGTCACAGAATGGGTTTCAATTCGATTTTACGGACGGTGTCGTTGACTTTTTCATGGACGCCCTTAACCACGCGATAAAATGGCACTTCTCCTTTTTTGAGATACTCGGATCGAACGAGTTTCTTCGTATTGAGATGATCGTTCTGTTTCTTTTTTCTTTTTTGGGTTATTTTTCTCGGATCATTTGTGCTTAGTTCGTGTGCTGTTCGTTATTATTCTTTCGGTGCCGATGAAATAATAATTATTATTTTTCGCGTGGTATCATAATTTGTTATTTAGTTGTAAATAGGCATGTTTTTGTACAATGTTGCATATTATTTTCTTCTTATACTGTTAGTTTCTGTTTCATTTATCGCGCTGGTTTCGTAATCGATGATTTTGTGGGAGAAAATGATGCATGTTTAAGTAACACTGCTAAGTTTCAAGCGAGTAAAAAATATCCGCATAATAAGAATGAGAAAATAATAAAGGAAGCTTTATGTAGTTTCTATCATACAGGCAGATTTTAGTAAATACGTATGTGCATACATATAATGTCACATTCATATGTAACCATGGGTTAAATATATATTATATTAAGTCAACCCATAAGTAATGTCGCCCTTCCACAGGCAATACTCAGCAATCAAACTTATGTTTGGAAATGAAAGTACTATTCAAATGTTCCAAGCGTTAGGATTTTCTTATTACACCTTTAATAAATAGCTTAAATTGTACATATTTATTCATAGATACAATACCTATACATTGCTGAAATTTCATTTAATATCCCTTTGTAAATGTTTGTTTAAACATAGAACATTATTCTGTACATCCTATATGTTTGATTTCATTACTTATGCGATGACCTAGTAAATATACAAATGAGATTCAATCGCAACACCTGTTTATTAATAATGATTCATAATCCACATTATTACTCTCCCTATTCTGAGCTCCTAACTGTATGAATATTTCTTTAGCCTCGCGGCAGCCTCGTCGCGAATCAAATATTGAAGATAAACAGCAATGATCGCAAACGAATTTCGAATCATTTATATTTTTTCCTCTAGATCATTTCCCAATGTTCGACATGACAGGCCAGATATTCAATCGAGCGATTAGGTAATGTTGAAACGTCAAGATAACCATATTGACAGACCATGCGAACGTATAGCGTGAATGAGATAAGTATGATTGAATGCTTTCGCGATAATTGAATTCGAAATGCTGAAAAGTACTGTCGACACGCTCACCTGTCAGTGCAACCCATAAAATCAATAGGTTATATAGAATTTTATAGTTATACCTTACATTTCAAACCACCCAAGAAACATGATAAATTACAATGCAACAAACGTTAACATCAAGAATGAAGCGTACCAGTTACTAAAATGAGTAAATGCGTCCAAAAAAATGCACGTCGCATTAAAAGCAGGAGAAAAATGTCATTGTCTATTTACATTCTGTGATATCCAGAGATTAATGAAAAATCGGCACAAAAAAGTAATTCCTGCAAATAATACATAATATACTAATAATACACTAATTGAATAGCGTAAATCTTAAGCAAACAATAATCGTACAAACTTTGTTTACTATTTTATTCAATTAGGAAAAATAAAAATAGAAAAACAAAGAGCAACAAAAAATGAAAAAGAGATGTAAAGATCCGGTATGTCCAGCGAATCAATCACCATCAAGGTATTAAAAAGACGTTAAGAAAGCATTTCGAATGTACAACACTTTTATCTAACAGTTTTATCATTTATAGCAGCCAAAAGAAGCCGAAAAAGCGGTCTCGTCCGACTAATACCAAATCTTCGTCTACGAGACCAAAACGAAGATCGAAGGAACGAGCAGAAAGGTCGAGAAGACGTAGTCCTGCAAGGCCTCGTAAAAAGTATTTTACAGAACGATTTCCTCGTTATCTACTTCTAAAGATCGAGTTATGAATGATCGTAATAAATGATCGAGAGTATGTTATACCGGGTTTGAAGTTTTTCATTTGTCTTCTAGCAAAAAGTGTCAAACGTCTAGTTCCACCGTGGATAGTTCAACGTCGACGATGAGTATGCGGTAAAAAAATGACGAATAAATTATAATCTTTGTTGCGACTATGTGCATTCCGCGTAGGAAATATCGATGCACGAAGCAACAAATCCTTCTCAGCCTTGCATTCTCTAGCATCCCCGTTCCCATGCCATTTCACTGATTCAGTGAATAATTGCTATACTTGGAAACTCCAACACATTACCTAACGCGCTGAAAATGCGTAGACGGCAGAATATGCTGCTTGTAAAACTGCTCGTAATTATATGCAGATACGTGGAATGATTGTTATCAATTTTTGTGCGATCATATGATAGTACATAAATAGTAGATGATAGTACATAAATATATTAATTTAAGAAGGAACGCAACCACAAGAGCAATTTAAATAATCGACCAAATGGAAGGCGGGAGGAACGAATGAGTTTTTGAGGAATTTCAGAAGAGTTGTAATTTTTTAAATGTATTGCCTCCGGGAAAATCAAGAGCGCAATTATTATATTTTCACTTTACCCGTATGCTTATACCTTCTGCTATAATTTAAGAGCCGAGGAATTATTCAGATCTAGAAGATCCAGCTACATCAGTTATGAATCGCGTAAACGAATCCATCTTTCATTGGCATAACAGAAAAAAGGCATACAGTCCACGTGATTCGGCAAAAAGAACAAGACGCAGGAGATCTCGATGCCGGATATCTAAATGCACGAAGAAACCGTTGAAAACACAACAGACATCACTCTGCATTTGTGTCAGAGGATCCAGTTCGCAAAATTTGAAGGACCGCTGCAACTGCCCAACGGAATGTAAAATTCTTTCGAAATACGGCGACTGTTGCTGCATGCAAAAAAAAGTATACGAGAATGTTACTTTTCTGCTTAAAAAGCTTCCTATATGCTAACCTACGAGAAGGAATATTCAAAGTAATGCAGCAACAAGACAATGCGAGGAAATAAAATTTGTATTTCAGAGAAACAGGAACGGAAAGGGAGAAAATGAGAATTCAACCGGGAGGGAACCACTCCAAAAGTGTCACTGTAAACCATCCACGTCGAGGTTCGAATCATTGCAATAATAAAAATGTTCTTTTAATGCAATAAGGGATGCAAAATTTTTTGTAACCGACATCTAGGCCACGTCGAAATGTATTCGCCAGAGGAATGTCGAGTTTACGTAAAAAGATAAGGGGACTTCGTCAACCCTTGGCTCGATGCGAAAAGTTAGTATGGGAAAATTAAAAGTGGATGAAGTTATACGAATCTGTCTAAATTGTTATTTCAGTCCTGGGTGTAATGAACCACGTGTCTGCAGATCATGCCCCCTTCAAACATGTTGCTCCAATACCTCTAAACGAAATAGGAAACAAAATTATAAACCTGCAGTAAGCAATCGCTAAAGGAGGCAAACGAGAGTGTGCAATAGTATACTATCGAATCGAACTGTATAAAGAAAATGTTACAATGTTTGTTTCCAGGCGAAAAGGAAAGTGAAATTCCGTCGAGAAACAACGAATGAAGGATAATTTCAAGTGTTTCGTTTGTATTTGCTTACAAAATCTGTATCATTGCTTTAATTGTAAGAGATAATTTCCATTTACGATCTAGTGGCATGTATACTTAACAATTAAGTAATTCGAATACAAATTATAAATTGGTATTGCATGAAAAGTGTTAAGCAGCATTAAATAGGAGAAAGAACTCCTTTAACAGAGTGGTTAAGAAATAAATCTGCTTTGTGGTAAACATAGAAAGTACATGGTCAAGCGAAGCTCGCAACATAAAATCACAAAAATTTATGAAATATCTGTTCGGTATTTCGTTTCACGATTAATGTATGAAACAAACATACAATACACAAACACGAATGTGAAGTTGTTCAAATATCAACGCTAATCGTTCTATTTGTACAACATTAAATAGCCCACAAGCATCGAGAAGTCTCTCGTCAGTACAGTATCTGTGACATATTTATTATTGCGTGTAATCTAAAAACCGTAAACCTGAGCTTTGAAGATCTATCAAACGAGCTATTCGATCCATTAAACTACAACGAAATGATACATTACGTATATTATATCGCATCGTAGTTCGTGAGTAAATATCGTAACATTAATAGGTACTGGTTGGAAAAATATAAAAATGACTACGGCAATCTCCCATCTGTGGCAACAATCAGTGTGCTTTCTGTTTCGCGTATATAGTTTACAAATAGTACATCAATCAAGGCAGTGATCGTAAACGAAAGAGAAAAACTAATTCACGATTATTTCCAAAACATATACTCGTACGTATTCATTCACCATTCAAACGACCATTAATAGTTCATTAAATACCTACGCTAATTATACTGTGTGTCGATCATTTTTCACTGAAACGGAATAAAAAAAAAAACGAACATCTCCGGAGTTGGTTTATTATCAGAATATGTATATCGTCGGTTTCTGAAGCACCAAGCTTCAAACATCCTGCTTCGATGCGAAGTTCTGTGACATAATGGACCGAGACAAGGCTCGTCGACGGTAAATTAAACTATTACATAACATACTGTGTATTATCATCAATACATTGGAATGATCAGTCTCTTCTCGCAGAATTGGCTACCAACCGTTACCTAAATAGATCTAACCGATTGTCCAGCCAAGCGAGGCAATCACATTTTTTTTCTTTTTCTACGCGTTGCATGAAATATTTCGATGAGCTTAAAAAATTCGATTAAAAGTATGCATGCGCTACAAGCGCCGACTGTTGGCAAGTCAAATAAGGTATCCTCCTTAAAGACATTCCTGGTTCTCATAGTCTGGGAAAAAGACACGCCGCGTACATGAAAATATAAATTCACCGCGTGCTGCGTCTATTGGCTTTACGTAATTGCTTCTCGATCTCGAATTGCCGTAAATCTGCCCTCTGCAAGAAATCTTGACGCTCTAAATATCCATCCTTGCCTTTATTATGCGTGCTAATTTCTTCCTCCAAGTTCTCTTGTTTCTTGAAGCTGTCCCAATCTAACTTCGACTTTTCTAGCGTGCTAATTTTCGCCTTTTTCCCTAGCTGTCCAAGAACCGAGGAAATACCTCCCAAGCCAACCCTTCGAACGCCTGTCCCTTTATCAGACCCTCTGCCCGCGGAGGAAGCAGAATTTCCTGTTTTCTCGGAATTATTTGCGGACGATAACGACAATCTAGCCTCTGCAGAATCTGCCGACACTTCTTTCTCGATCTTCACCTCCTCGCCCGCAAATTCAAATACTTTAGTAATCTTTATTTTTTCCTCCGCTTTTGGCTTTTCCGAGGGGGCCGACTTCTCTGCTGCTTTGTTCGTCGAGTTTGGCTGCTTCGTTTTGGGCACGGCCGGGGCTGCAAAAAGGAAGATGTGGAATCGTGTTTGAACAATTTTAGTACGTCTTTTGTGTTAAGGAAATAGGTACAATTTAATACACTTACACGTATCCTTCATAAAATCAGCCCAAAGAGAATCAGCTCTCTTCTTCTCCTCTTCTTCGGTCAGCTTCTTTTTCTCTTTGGACTCATTTTCCTGTTCCTCGTCTTCTTCGTGCTCTTCAGCTCCATCCGTTACTATTCTACCTGTTCTTCTACGCTTGCTAGATTTAGCTTTACCAGTCTTGCTTCTCTTTTTCCCCTTTTTCTTTGTGGATACGCTCTTGTTCTCGTCGTTCTCGTCCTCCGGACCACTTTCTGCATCACCTTCGGACTCCACTTCAGATACGGGCTCGCTGTCCGCACCATCAGGAACATAATCTTCGTCGTCTTCGTCAGAATCAGATGGCAGCTGATGTTCCTCTGTCATATTCAGCTACAACTTCAACCTCCGAGTGACTATAGCGGAATAATACAGATTTGTTTACGATTAAACTAGTTATATTTATAAAATGTAAAGACACTGAAGAAATTTACTCGGATTTACATTATTTTGCGTAAAGTCGAGGAATAAAAACATACACCTTCAAATATTTATTTTCGTAACATTTATTTAACAGAGCATTATATTCCAAATAATGCATTAACAATTACTGTTTTCAAAATAGCCAAACTATTTTGTAATCCCTGCGTTTCATACACAAATATGCAAATTTACGCCATTCAAATACGCGATTCAGCAAATTACCTCGAGCCAATAATAGAAATAAACTTAGTTACTGATCTTTGCTATTTTAATACTTACGTATTTTCTTCCCAACAAAATAACGCGTCCTTTCGTATGAAAAATTCAGTCGCACGGCGAACCACCTTCCGGAACTATCGTCAGAATATTCCAAACGCTTTTCTGTTTTTCCCGTTAATCACTTATTCGGTGTGCGCTAATAAACGTCGAACGAAAATTCATGAATGGTTTGCAAACACGCGACGGACGAGACAACACCAAACACGTGAGAAAATTCCGAAAAGCTTAACAGCCGCAGAATAGGAATTGTCTCACGATTCGCAAATGATGTATTCGATGTACATCGTTGGCCATTTTTCCTTGGCCAACGCCATCTTCCAAGGTACAACGAATTACAGCGCAACGAGCATGAATTTATGAGAGTCATTCAAAATTGTTTTATAGTATTAAGACAGGAAATATATTGTAACTTGCATAAAACTGATGGATCTCTATTTTATTAATAACAGAATTTTATACAAGTTTCCGAAATGAATCGTTCGGAATGTGTAGGAAACGTGTAGCAGCGACATCTGTGAGGAATGATGTGCTTAAATACAGAAAACAGGAATATCTCCGAGTAACTTTCTACAGTAAAGTCTCCATTAAAGGGAAAAAGTGGTATCCCATACAAGCGAAAAGTTTATCCCCACTACTGAGGGGTATACCCCTGGAGGTGTCGGAAGCTCGCTTGCCGATCAGTGTAACCCGATCAGGGTTTGGGTATATCGGTGAGCTAATGCTAATTCAATGATGAAACTTTGCTATTTCTCATCCTTTTCTTATGAAACTTTTACACAGCATAGCTGACATTTATCTGATTAAAATGACACCAAACACGATATAATTTGGATCATATTTACATTATTTAATAAGCGGTGTATAATGCACTGTGAACAGTAAATAAATATGGTCCAAATTATATCATGTTTGGTGTTATTTTAATCAGAAAAATGTCACAAAACTGTTGGATAAAGTTTGATAAAAAAAACTAAAAATTAAGTTTCCTCGTTGCATTATAGGTTTCACCGCTGGATTTTGTTTTGCCTCTTGGCTGTTCGGCCCTTTATCTTTACTCGCTGTCTTTTTCTACGTTCGACGCTGTCGGCAAATTTTAAACAATTAAAGAAGTATTCTATTTAAGCGGATGTTCGGTTCTGAGGCTTTCGCGGAGACTTTACTGTACTGGAGTTGTAGAACCTTTTTTATTCGTGCCAAAACACCCCATGCAATCGAATTTAAATTAAATGTTCATCGATAATAAAATTCCTTCGCGATAACAGTAGTTTCTATTTTTCTGACAACAGTTCATGATAATTAATCTTTCCTTTTTAAACAAAAGAAACATTACTGCAACCCTTTTAAAATTCTTTTTATTTCGCCTGTTTTAAATGGGCATTTAAATATATTACGTATACCGCGAAAACATTTGCAATGTTTATTGTTCAGTACCTTGTAGCGGACAATGTCCTGGAAGCATTGGTTTACCAAGAAAACGCATCACAGAGTGCCGGGGCCTGAGTAAAAAGAAACATGAATTTCTTGAACATCAAAACACGACTGCTGTCGAAGATCTTCGAAGGTTTTCAGAAATAGCGAATCCCACCGAGCGCTACCAAGCGCTACCAACGTTGTGTCGGGGCGTGACGCGAATGGAGTATGCGCGCGGCGTCAGTATCAGTTTGAGCGTCGCGGCGTTAAAACGCGTTGGTTCAAACACACGACACCTCGGAGGTGAATCACGTCGTTACTTTGATTTTATTCACGCGCATCGCGTCTCTGTTAGAAGTTATCTTTTTCATTTTGTGACAACGAACATAGTTTAGTGTGCTTCTGTACGACGACTCGGGAGAGTCGAGCTTGTCACCCACATGTTAATGGAGAGCGGCTAACAATCCTTTTTTAAATTCGGAAGGTGTAGTTGGCGGCTAATTCAAAGACTGAAAGTATTTACCAGAATGTTCTCAGGTTAAATGTATGTACTTATAGGGAGCGAATGGTCGTATTTAACACCAGTTTTCGTATATGTACAAGATGCGTTTTTATTGTTGATAATTTTTTAATTTTTATTTATCTTGATTCTAGTGTTATATGAATAATATCTATTTTGGACCGTATTTTTGAAGCAAATAGTTCTGCTATATCTTTGAGGAGGTATGTATTTTGTACTGAATATAAATTTGTATAACTACGATAATAGGGATTGAAGTTATCTACGGTGCATAGAATGTCATAATCCCGGGTGATTAGATTAGGTTAAATTGAATTGATATCACGTTTAGAGATTCAGCGAAAGCTCACATTGATATTCCCTTTCTATGAAAAGGAGTGTTCATAGGTATAGTAATAGATGACGTTTCTCAGAATTGCTAGTTTACTTTGCGCGCTTATTTGAGAGATAAAAGTGTTTGTTTTATCAAGACTTCAAAGAAGTTGAAGTGAATTTGATCTGCGTAGCAATTTCAAAGAAATTTTCCAAGTAAAGCCATGTTAATATTTACTTCGGATAAATAATATAGACCACTAAATATTTTCTAACGATTTCTGGTTGTAAATTATTTTCATTTTTTAGTTTTTAAACTATTTTTAAATTTGGTGCATTTTTATAAATCCATCAAATTTCTTTTTGTGTTTTAAGTAATTGATGATTCTTATACACATACCTACCAAGAAGTTGACATCGGATGATGAAATAATAATGAAGATATGCTTCACCTTATTCAGGGATATAAAACACATTTACACCTATTGCGTACGCATTCATCTCTAAAAACATTCAAATTTACTGCAAAATTATTTTTCTTTCAAGGATTCTCAATGGCCACAAATGAAGTGATTCTGCAGTTCTTCGAAGCTGTTAAAAAGAATGAGATAAACGAAGTTAAAGAATTGTTGAAGAGTAAGGCTGTTAAAGTAGATACGAAGGACCCAACTTCTCACAACTACAGTGCTCTTCACTTTGCTGCGAAGGAGGGCTATATCGATTTGGTACAAATTCTTGTGGATGAATTCAAAGCTCCTGTTAATGATCAGAATGGATATGGAAAAATTCCTCTGCAGGTAGCAACTGACGTAAATAATATGAACGTTGTGAAATTTTTGCTAGAGAGGAATTCTCAATTACGAGACTATGCTGAACCATATTTGAATGAACCGATAATTGACAAATTATTTGAAGCAGCAGAGTCTAATGACATACCAAAAATAGTTGAATTAGTTAGAGAACGAAAAGTTGATGTCGATTCTGTTGATAAGAGTAACAATCGAAGAACAGCTTTACACATTGCTGCCACTAATGGATACGAAGAATTGGTCCACATTTTAGTTGATGAATTACACGCCAACATTCAACGTGATGATGACTTTGGCGATACAGCTAAGCACATGGCTGTAGACAACGATCATCCTGAAATTGCCAAATTCTTGATTGAAAGGGGTTACAAGGATCGCTTTTAAAATGATTTGAAAAATGTTAACCAAATTGTTTTGCTGTGATAAAAGTCAATAAATGAAGTGACAAAAATATTTTTATAGATTAGTCGTCAAATATTAAAAATCAATTTTAACTAACAAATGCTATTTTTGAAAAGAATATTTCTTTCGTTCTATTTTTTAATATTTAATATTTTAATATTTATTTAATACTACATTTATAAGATTTTTGTTTAACGCGATTTCCGCACAGAGTTTTACTAATTTAGGGAATTATATTATTTCGTATCAATACATAACTCAAACAGAAATAAAAATGGAACGCTTCGTAGGAGATAAACTAAGTCATGTGATGACAGCTGTGACAATCAGCCAGAATGTAGAGAACGATGTAGACATAAGACTTAGTAGTCTAAAGAGCCTGTACAAAAATGTTTCAGCTACTTCACAATATTTGGGATACCACATTATTACAGAGACTCTGGAAAATATTGTGTTGGAATCAACAAACGACAATGACAATAATTGGAAATATTTCCAAATGAAACGATATGCATTTAGTTGTTTAGAAAAGGTAGCGGCTAATCGATCTGATGAGTTTTTTGTAAACTATTATGCGTACCTTAAAAACCAACTAAGCTTAAATTTATTTGAGCTTCGAGAAAACAGCTCCCTAGAGAATATTCGGGAGAACGATTTAAAGCTCCTACCGGAAACGTTTGTCAATAAATCAACGGACCAACCCAATGTATTGGAAACTAAACATATATCGGAAATAGAACGATTAGACAGGTACATAAATACGTGCGATAGACTTGACAAATTTCGAATGCTCAAAACTTTGTCAATATATATTTTTGAGAACAGATATAGAGTTAGTTTAACAATTTTTAAGGAGTTTCAATCAGGAGTTTGGGGCAAGGAATTGCTCATGTATACATTACTGTCAAATAACAAGGAATGGAGCATAAATCAAACATCTAAACTTGTAAGAGAAATCAATAGCCTCAATATTTTTGTGAAAGAATGCGGTCGCACTTATTGTATCGAAGATGTGTTGGAAATATTGATAACTACTCAGGAGACCTGCGAACTGGATATAGGATTCATAATTAAAGTACTATCGCTACTACATTCTACTGAAGCCTTGAACCTCATCTTTGAAGATTTCTGCTTCATACCAAATGTTCTTTCCCAACTTGAGCTAATCCAGTTCAAGCAGAAGTGTAATGACCAAAAAATCATTTACACTGACGAAAGTCAAATCAAGGAGTTACAATATTTGCTCTTTTACTCAGATGCGGTAATCGACATAATTCTCTCAAAAGTGAAACCAGAGACCCCCATAACGAAGTTGATTGACTTTTTTCAAATAGTGAAGGAGAAGGACATAAGTAGAAAAGAAGATTTTTTGCTTCAACTGAATCCAAATGGAGTTATCGAAGATTGGATAGGAGAGTTATCTGTAACATTAATTGAGACTTTTATTTGCCAAGAATTCCCCTCCTGGGAATACAAAACAGCTGTTGGTATTATAAGCGATTTCGATGAAATATATTTCTCGCCAATTAAAGCCGATGACAATCAAAAATACACAATGTATTGTCAATTTAAAGATGCACGGAAAAATGAACTACGTGAAGCCGTAAGTCTTGGAAATAGAAAGTTGTTACTGCACAAACTTCTTTATGATTTAAACCGTGCTTTGTTTAAACTGATGTTGAAGTGTAAGTTCTCAGAGGCAACACTTGACAAATTTAAAATACTGATTCAATGCTTGGACAGCGAAAATAAGATTATACAACTAATTCATGCATTGGAGTTACTCATTGAATATGAGATGAATATCTCACAGAGTGAGGCCTTAGAAATTATTTTTAAGTCGACGGAAGTGAACGTACAAAAAAATATTCACAGTTTCATAATTGAGGGCTTTTTCCCAGGTACGTATGAAAAACCAGTTGATCAATTGATAGATCAATTAGTAATAACAAACAGAGGAGAAAATATTTCGTTGCTGAAGAACCAAGAGGATTTGATGGCAGAGTATAGTAAAGTAATGAAGGCCTATAACAGCAAGTCAGCTCTCTGTAAAGTCGGTGAAGAGTTGATAAAAAACTGGGACAAAGAGAAAATTATTACATGGAGTACATGCATTAGATTGGCTGCAACAAGGGAAAAAGACACCACGGCTGCAAACCTATTTAAGCAACTCATTGCATCCTCATCCTATCCTCAGATAATGAATGTTGTAAATGACGAACTATCAGCTTTTATTATCAATAATGTCAGTTTGCATGAAAAAATAGCTGTAATAAAACGAGCTATGGAACTTACCATTAAAGTTAAACTTCGTGATGTACAGGTGCTTTCAGTTATAGTGCTTTTAAACTGCCAAAAAGAAAAAGGACGACTAGCTCAGATCAATACTGGTGAGGGAAAGACAATAATCATAGCAATGACAGCTGCGTATCATGCTTTACAAGGACATACAGTTGACATTATAACCAGTTCCAGATTACTAGCTATTCCACAATCACAACAGTTCGAAGAATTTTATATTACACTAGGGCTCAGTGTATCACATAATTTCTATTCCAACAAAGCATATACATCCGATGTGCTTTATGGCACATCTAATGAATTCCAGGCAGACATTCTTCGCGATGAATTTCGAAAATCTGGTTGTCGACATGGCCGGAAGTGTGATGTTGCGATTGTTGATGAGGTCGACAACATGCTTGTGGATGGTAATTGTCACATTGTTCTGTTATCTAGTGAAATGCCTGCAATGGATCATTTGGAAACGATTTTGGCAACTATTTACGCTCAAGTGAAAGCAGCAGCTGGATCTATCATTGTAAACGATGGCCAGTCTTATTTCATTGAACGCGAAAACGTTTTTGACGAGAATGGAGAAAAGAGGGATGAATACATCGAAAATCATGTTCCGATTGAGGGCACCATGCGAGATTTTATTATAAACTCTACAGAATCGCATATACGGAATTTGATACGGGATTGCGACCCAAAAAAACTAAGCAGTGATTTTCCAGAAATAAAAATTCCCAAACATTTGCGAGAACTTATTTGCAAAAAACAATTAAAGAAGTGGATTGTCAGAGCAGTTTGGGCAAAATTTAATTACGTGATCAAAGAAAATTACATACTTGATAATGATGCAATTAAGATAGTTGATGCTGATAACACCGGTGTAATTCAACAGTCTATGCATTGGTCCGATGGACTGCACCAGTTTCTTGAGATAAAACACGGTACATCCGTTACTCCAGAGAGTTTGACAACAAATTTCATATCTAATGTAAGCTTCTTCAGAAGATACCGCCCAAACATTTATGGGCTGAGTGGTACATTAGGTTGCCAAGGGACAAAAAAGTTGTTGGCTAAAACATACGATTTAGATTTTGTAATTGTTCCACCATTTAAAGTTAAACAACATAAGGAAATATTGCCGATTATCGTTAATAATCGAGATGATTGGTACAGAGAAATAGTAAAAAGTTGCCTCAGAAAGCTGTGTAATGGGAGAGCAGTTTTAATTATCATGGAGTATATTAAAGAAACTGAGGCGGTAGAAAAGACTTTTGTAGATGTATTTGGCTACAACAAGAACAAAATGAAGTTGTATAAAACGAACAATGATTCTTCGGTGGTTTCTGAGCCATTGGGCAGCGGACACGTGATCATAACAACCAACATTGCTGGCAGAGGTACTGATATAAAATTGACCAAAGATGTTGACCAAAACGGTGGACTTCATGTTTGCATCACATTTTTACCCAAAAATTCTAGAGTCGAGGAACAGAATGTCGGTAGAACATCGAGAACTGGTAACCGCGGTACAAGTCAATTCATTCTGTGCAACAGTGAAACTGATATTGCAAAATTGCGTGACATCCGTTACGAAAGGGAAGAAAGTGCACTGAGGAATGCAGAAAGAGAAATTGAAATAGTTACGACAAAAGACGAAATTTTCGAAAAGTTCGGACAGCTCACGAATCTCATTAATGGTCGAAACCCATTTGTAAAGGAGACTGAGAGACAAGCCGTCGAGGAACGTTTCGCTATATGGTTAAAAATGCACAGTGATGAGATAACAGATGGTTCTAAGTCAGATTTTTTCAAGAGTTTCGAATCATTTCGAGAAGAAATTTTGAGAGATGATCAAAACGGAAAATTAGTTCAAGATCCATACATATTTGTAACGATTGGTAACAAATACGTGAATAACAAGGAATATAAAACTGCCATATCCGAATACACTTTGGCCATTGAAATGGATCCCTATTTTGCAGAACATGCACATTACAACAGGGGCTATGCATACATTGCGGAATACGGAGGTAATGCTACTGAAAATAGATATTTCATAAACAAAGCCGTTGAGGATTTCAAGATGGCTCGAAAGTTGATCCAGGAAAAAGAATACAGCTTGCATTTAATGCAACATGCTTCGGAAGGTGAAGTTTTCTCCAAGCAAATTTCTAACAAACTTAATCTTTATAATATTCAAAAGAGTGCTATCGATCTTGCAATCGGTCCCGATATAAATGCGATAGATCTAAAGATTAAAGAATATAAAAAACTAGAAGAGCGCACGCAAACGACATCGGATGATTTAAAAAAGATTTCAGAAGCGATCAAGAATTTAGAGGCTGAAAAGGACAATGTAGGGGTTATACAAAAGGCACAATGTAATGAACGTGATATGAACATTGAAATAATCGAAATGACAAAGTGCCTGCCCGAAAATGACCAATCGCACAACAAGGAAATCAAAGAATTTGAAAGAAATGGAGCTATAGGTAGTTTTCGGATATCGGAAATTCCGCCAATTGATTGGCTTTCAGTGATAGGCCTACTTCTACTTGGACTTGGTCAAGTAATAGGTGGTGCTGCACTTGTGGTATTCACGCTCGGTGGAGGAGCAAGTTTTGGCGCGGGTCTGATAACTGAAGGCATTAGTGACATCATAACTGCGGTGAAAGATGGAATAATAAATCGTGATTTCAGTTGGGCCACATGGGCCATCGACAAGGCTATCAGCTTAGTCGTTTCTGTAGCGTGCGCAGGATTTAAAGCCATGAAAGATGTTGCCAAGACTGCATACGCAGGAGTCAAAACCGCTACTTCAATTGGTAGCAAGGTCGTAACCCAGACAGTGAAAGAAGGATGGAGAATTGTTGCAAAAAAAGTTGCCTTTGAACTAGCTAAGGGAGTTGCAAAAGAAATGGTATCGAATTTAGCTAGTTACGGAGTCAGTCAAACAATCATACCGTTGATTCAACAAAAAATTATTGAAAAAGTACAGGGGCCAATAGAGGAAGCGCTTAAAAACAATCCTTTGGTGAAAATGATGTTAGAGTTAGATCAAATACGCAATAATCAACATTACGAAAATCGCATAATGGCTATGGGAATGGAATTATTGAAACCTGGAAGTTCTAGAGATGTATTCGATCTCGTGGGTATAGCTGCGAAAATTGGAAATGGAATAGCTGATAAAAAAATTCCGGGGCTTTCTGCAGTTCGACAAGTAGATGCTGCACTAGAGGCTGTGGTAGAATTATGTACGTTAACCGGGAAATTTATTAGCAAATTAAACGAAGCAATAGATAAACAGGCAAATAAAGATAAATTGGAGCAAGAATTGGAAAATGGAAAAACGACTACAAATGAACAAGAAATCGAGGCGCAGGAATCGGCACCCCCCAAAAAAGTTGAAGGCGATATCGATTTGAATCTTCTCGATGAAGAAGACGAACAAGCGAAGATCCAAAAAGCTCCTAAAGATGTGACAGGAATGTCTAAGAGTTTCGTAAATGTTATATCTACGACAATGGTAAATTCCATTCAGCAAAAATTAATTAGTCCTGTTGTTCAAGCAGGCGTTAACAGCACAATCGAATCTGTGACATCCAATACGGCTAAGTCACTGAATGAACACGTGGAAACGTACAGATCCCATAAACGTATAATACATCATCAAAATAAGGGCTTCAAGAATGCAGAAACAACAGAAGAAAGGAAAACCGCAGAAGAAAAACAAAGAATAAACAAAGTTGAAGGATTAATAGACGATGTGCGTTCCGGAGGGCCATCTGGATTAGTTCACTTGGGTGCTGCCAGTGATGCGATTGATAAGCCAATCGAGGTTTATGATAAAAATGGAAAACTCAAATACGTTATTGGGGACACTAAACAGGGGACACCTGCAAAAATTCAATATCACGAACCAAAAAGTGGCGAAGGCGTTGGCCACTACACTCTACTTGGAAACAAAGAACCATTCAAAAATAGTGCTGATAAAAATATGTGTCTTTACAATGTTTTGGGTGCACAAACTGGAGTTGATCCTGATAAAATAAAAAATTCCAGCTTGCAAATAATGGAGAATAACAAAGGGTATATGGCTAAACAGGTAGATGACATTAATCGTTTAGAAATATATTCACACTTGAGATTAGCTATCGGAGGGGCGACATACACTGGCACGTGTCCTGATGATGCTGGATCGATACTTTCCAATTCCACAGGTGCTAAGGGATTCAAATTCGATAATCCAGGCCACCCGCTCTGCCATGCTCCAGCTAGAGGTACAACGGATCAGAAATTAAATGCAATTTCGGAGCATTTGGGAAGAAAGATTATAGTCTATGATGAAAATGGAAAGGTTTTATACAGCAAGGGTGATAATTTCAAAGGAACGCCACTTGAATTGAAGTATCATAAGCCACCAGGTGATACATCAGGTGAATGGTTTTCATCGAAAGATGGTAATGAGCCACCTTATAGATTACACGATCCTAATGACAAAAATCTGTATAACATAATCAGCAAGCAGTATAACACAATCACTAACCAGCGTAACTTAATCAGTATGATCGATGATCCTGATGTGAGCCTGGTGGCCGAGTGTAAGCCTGATGAACTAATATCTGCCGTGACGAAGAAGACAAATGAAATCCCAATAGGCGAAAGTACACCTTGCGTAGAGAACTATTCTGCTGGCGGTACCAAAACGGGATTTCTTTCTGTAGCTGACATGAAATATGTGACACACCATGCACTGATATTGGACAGTGCCAAAAAAGAAATGAATGCCTTGAACACCGAAGAGAAGACAAAGAAGAATAGCCGAAAAGCATTGACTGTTGCAGTAGAAGATTTAGGAGCGTCACGAACAATTTACGCTCAAGAATGGGTAGATGGACGCCCTACTGGACAGATTAAGCCAGCAAAAAGTATAGTGATATTGTTGCAACATCACGACGGGCAGGAAGGTAATCCCGATGCGTCTGTTCATATTCAGACCGTTTACCCACGACTTTGATCACATTTTATTGTTATTTGGGTATATTTTCGAAGAAATTTCTTCAGCGTATGCATTTGTAAATGTGATTTTGCCTTAATTCGATAATCATCGAATCATATCATATGTGCTATCCAAATAACTTTCTATTTTATTGTTATCAGATTGATTGAAATTGCGATTATTTCTGTATAATTTCGTATTTACAACGTACTAAACGTGCCAGTGGTGATTATATGTAGAAGAAGTAATATGTATATGTACATATACAATACTACACACTGCTCAAAACAATATTCTGAATTATGTTTAAAAACATGTGCATATAACTCCATCCTGTGTCTCTAAATAGAAAATTCCACAAATTTTGTATCACGTTAATGGAGACACCGCTTCCAATATATGGTCTGCTAATTGTTTTGAGCACTGTATTATACAGAAGAAAGAATAAGCCAAATGAGTATTCCTAAGCATGTTTTCTAAATGGGTGATAAAATGTCTACGTATTGTGATACACATATTATACAAAGAAGTCGAGATACTTTTGTAATATTTTTATACATATATACAGATGAATTTGAATTTTCTATACAAGCTACATATAAAGCTAATATAAATATCGGATAATAAAATTATTCGATAGTTTCAAACAAATTAGACAAGGTAAATAAATACCTTTATTTTATTATATATAATCAAAGTACAAAAAGGAAACGTGATACTACATGTTTACTAACCGAAATAGTAATACATATACCTCTTTATTATCATTGCGCAATAATTACAGTTGGCAAATAAACGAAGTCGGGGAAGTATCAGACTTCTCCACTAAAAACTAGTCGACGTATAATACTGTACGTTCGTTCATATTCATTTAATAATTCACAGCCATTTAAATATTCATTTTATGGGCATTCAATTAAATTCCTCTACTTTAAAAGGATATATATTTCATACTAAATGTTATAATATTATTAAGCTATTTAGAAACGTATTGTACAACCAGATCTATCCTCATCTAATATAAAACAATAAAATATACTAATTACGAGTACATTTGTACATAATTGCATCCAGTTCCCCGTGTCGGTTCGAACCTTTCGTCCTGCGCCATGATTGAGTGACCAGAGGAACTTTAAAGCATGCCACTTGCAGGTTGCAGACTCACCAGGGGTGCGGGCAGGCTCGTCGCCATGGGATCTGCTAAAACATTCTAAAAGCACAAACAACATTGAAATTTTCCCATTTTCAGCACTTTTTGAATATGTTGATTATTAAAGATCATTGCAATACCAGATGAAAGAATTAACGAGATACTCTTCAAGTTGCCCGATGAAAGACCGAACTTGTCGACCAGGACAGTGATTCCTGTAAGTATACAGGAATACTTAGGACGGAAAAAAAGAATAAATACATGAAAATGAATTTAAATGCTAATAGTAATCTATTTCGCGTAAATGCTATCTGTAACACGTTCGGCGCCGCGTCACCCATATATGGGTGACGGTTATGCTTCCGTGGGGGCCCCGTCACCCAAATATGGGTGACGCTCTTCTTGTTCCATTTAAATAAGATTGTCAGTGCGATTTTTTAACACTAACCGAATCATGTTGGGGCCGAGCGTGTTAATATTCACGAGATAAAAATCATAAATTTATATTTCGCAATTACTTTATAATTTGAGTATCGCTTGTTCAAAAAATTGCATACCACAGTTTTATTACAAATAAGTTAATATGACAAACCTCGAATGCATTTACATACCATCGATAGTATATATATTATATGTATACTAATATATTTATGTATATACAAACTACTTTTACGAAAGCCGTCTTTTTTACGTAATAAAAAGTTGTCCATCATTGACTAATCTAATTAAAAAATTAGTCAGGTGATTTATGTACCTTCGTCGCGATTAAAAATGTTATACTAGTCCTCGCGTGTTTTGAGAATTTCTTCCTATGCGTACATATAAGCAGTTACAAATGTCTTACAAGGGGAACGTGGTCAATTACACGGAAAGGTGTCGAATTGCGGAGTACTTTCACGAATTTGTCAAGCAATAAGTCAACGTCTACTTCAGGATGTTAAATAGGAGAGGCTGGGTCACCGCACACCTCGTATTACAGGATCCATTTCGAATCCTCCTTTCAACGAAATGGTCAACAGCCCGTTCACGAAGATTTCAACCGGATTAATAGATCAAGCCCCTTTTTCCCCGTACAGTAATCTCTGAATGGAAAAAGTGGTAGGTAGCAGTGAAAAGGGAAACAGGAATGGAAAATCATGTATTTAAATAACGCGCTGAAAGAATTATTATGGATTGCTGCAGTATTTGCACATTATTTATAATAATTGACAATTCGAAGGTGGTAGAGTTGCCAGTTAAAATGATAAAGTAAGGAAAGAAATAAACAGAAATCTAATTAGTTCGAGTGTTTATACATATTCTCAGCTATAACTTCAAATAGAGAACCCGTGATGAAAAAAATATAGGTAGGACATATACCGACACAACTTATTATTTCGTATAAGTTTCTTCGATCAGAGAAATCACATTATAATAATAATTGACGGAAAACAATCGAAAATATCGCAAACCGGCACATAGTTTGTACACGCAGCGAATATACAACTATTTGAAATTTAATTGAAAAATTCGAGAATAATTCCCTGATCGCGTTTCATTTTTAATCCAACGGTTTATATTCGCCCAAAGGCAATTAGAACGTAAAGGACTGTCTCGGATATCCGGAAGAAAAATATTCAGGGTAAAGGTCAATTCCGAACGGGAAAAAAAAACGCTGTTCGTGGATGTATGTGTTCCGAAGGAGGATAGAAGAGGAAAGGATGGACCAGGTGGCTGCAGATGACGCAGGCCTAAACGATTGGGCGAGAACCTCCAGGAAAAACGGACGAAGATGTAGCCAAGCCTACGGAAGATGCTTTTACTCTTCGAAAAGCTCCGCCCGATTTTACAGAGGCGTCTCAAATCTCCCTCTTCCCTGCCAATGCTCCCTTTCTTCCCTCTCTTAACACGACGTCCGCCTCGTCGTCCTCTTCTTCTTGGCCGAGAGTTTTGACGTACAATTAGTTTCGCGTGAGCATCGCGACCAACCGTGACATTCCAATACAAGTGGAAGAAAAAAGGAATCAGTCTCGCCGAAGGGAGGCCCAAGTGAGGTGAGGTGATCCATCTTCATCTTCAACCCTTGCAAGAGCTTGCACGCGACGAGGAACACCAGCAACATTGTTCCAAATCTTTCCTCTACGTTCTCCTCGAAAACACTGGAGAGAGACGTATGACCGAAGAATATTTCATATTGCGTGCAAATTATATTTGCGAACTATCTCATCTTCTTGATTCCATAAGAAACTGACAGTCAGAGGACAGTGTCCCTTTTGACGAATCGCGATATTGCAACTGAAATGCTCGAGGAGAATTAGCGTGCAACGATACGCTTAGTAACGCAGTGCAATTAAATAATTGCAGAGGATGCCACGCAAACGACGCGCCTCGACGCCGACGTTCGACGCCGACGACGAGGAATTCGCCTCGGATGAGAAGTACGGCAAAGACGAGTTGGATAATCGTGCGCCGCGAAACGCGGCGAACGCGAGGGAACGTGCACGAATGAGGGTGCTCAGCAAGGCGTTTTGCAGATTAAAAACCACTTTACCGTGGGTACCAGCTGATACAAAGCTCAGCAAGCTGGACACGCTTCGGCTTGCAGCTACTTACATTGCTCATCTACGAGCGGTGCTCAGGGACGACGGGGATGCGCATTCGGAGACAACTAGATCGTTATCTCTTGCACTGGTGAGTTTCAATCGCGCGGTTTTGTATGGTTGTTTAGTTGAAAGAACGATGGAAGAGAACTTTTTCCTCAATTTCCTTTGGATTCATTATAAATGAATCCTTTCTTGGGAGGGGGCAGGAGAAGAATGGTTTATGGTTGAATTATAATATATCGTTAAGAACATTCAGGGAGATGGTACACGATAATTGTTTTACTTATGTATGTGTGTGTATAATAACGTTGTTCTATTTGCAAATAGTATTTCGGCATATTTTTTGTTTACCAAGATGGTGCATACTGGTATAAATGACAAACGAAGTGGAATACTATTACTACTAGAACTACCGATAGGTTTCGGTAGTATTTAGACAGTATACGGTATACAGATTATGAAGACGAAAGTGGTTGAATGGACATTAAATAGAAAACAATTGTGATTCCGTCTTATTGAAAGTCATCATAAATTGCTGCAACAATACCTATATGTTAATAACTTTAACGCAAGAAATCTAAAATCAGTCGGTTTGACTGGCTTGGCAGTACTAGTGTTAAATATGGATAAAGCAGTATATGCGATCTCTAAGATAAAAAGTGTTTTAGAGATTTAAAAGTGGGGGCTAAAATATGTTATGTTATTTATTCATAGACGTTTCTATTTTATACAACTATTTGCAACTTGTATTTGTGGTCTTTTATTCGGGACCATTTCTGGGTTTTGTTCTTCCATATTTTTTACAGGACTTTTATTCTGTTTTGCCCTACTTTCGTGACCGTCTTTCGATTCTCAAAAGCATAATTTGCACACTACACTTTTTCCATTATTATTTGTTTTCCTTTGTTTTAAATCATTTTATTTAGTTTCAGCAACTTATTCGTCGCTTGTCCCACGCCTTTGAAGTATTTTAATAATATGTTGCTCTCGTTAGTGCTGCTTTCTTTAAATTTAGTTATTCTAATTTAACTACAAAATATCAGGAGTACGGGGAATTCCATGTACCTTTATAATTATAGCTTTCTAATGACTAACAAAGCACAGCAACTCGCAAGATAAGAAAAATGTATCTCTGCTGAAATACAAAATTGTTTGCAATTGTTATATTTCTATAACAATGTTCGCCTAACACGAAATTCTAAATTACAACATACTCGTTCCATCTTAACGCAATGATAAATTTATTTATATATATAATTTATTCATACTCACCCCATATTTTCGGTTTGCATTATTCACTAGAAATGTAATGTTTAATTTGTTGAACGTCTCAAGTGATTTGAAATTAATAATTGCAGTTGGTACTGTACATCTAACAAATCGAAGATTTATTTCCTTTCCCTTAATAAAGTATATAGAGCAGGATATTTTCGCGGAGATTTTTGTACAATTGCAATTTTCAGTATAATGATTGCAAGTTTGTAAAATAACAAAGGATCCAGGTGGATCCAGTCGGCGTCAGAACGTCATCATCGCAGACGCGTTCTCTGTTTATGTCTCTCCAGGTGGATCAAATCACTCTTAAAGCTACCACCCATCCTCTTTCACCATTAATTCTAAGTTAGTTCCGTTATTTGGAGAAGGTCGTTTTATTCTTCTTACATTGCAAAACAATCGATCTTATATTTTTGTTCCCCTGTATTTATTCAATTGCATACTACAAACCTTTAATACAGGCATGTAACAACAATAGAACACGAAAACCTGGCAAACAAAGCACTCCAAATATTACAAAAAGAAATTCAAGTAGTAATATAATAATAATAGTAATAACAATAACAACATGTAAATATTAGAAGAATAAGTATTATTATATAATAGAGTATTACAATATAATAATTATTAAGCTCTAATTAAATCATGATTTCCACGAATATTGTAAAAAATGAACAATCCTCAATCCATTTGCATAACATATTATAATATCACGCCATATAAATATACAAAACACTGAAAATTAATATATTCGTCAGCAATACACAGTTCTCAGAATTTAGTTAAGATTTAGTAATTATCAAATAATTTTAATCTTGTGTTCCGTTGAATCTCGGTGAATGGATATTAAACAAAACGTTTACTTAATTCGTTTATATTTTTTTGTTACAGTCATGGCCATTTGCCCTCCAAAGTGGCAACGCTTCCGTGCTGATGAACAACAGTTGCAACGTATCATCGTCAACGTCGTCGAATTCTAATCAGTACCGTAGTCAACAGGGAACCCACGAGATCCAAGATTTCCATCATTCTGGACATCAGAGCATGTCAATGCGTCACAATCACGAGCCACAGCTCTCCTATTTCTAATACCTCTATTGAACGACGGTATTAGAAACTTTTTTCGACGAACCAAAGAGAAACGTTCGACTGATACACGAAAAGTGTTGTTGCTCGTAACGATACCAAAGTAATGACCATTGAGGTCCCTATTTATTTTAAAGTGCCTTACTATTCATCTATTTATTGATTTATTGATCTATCGACTAAGAACGACCATTATATATTTAATTGTAATCATTATTGTAACCAAAGCGTAAGTACTAGTCCAGTAAAATATAATTTCTATAGTCATAATTTACAACTGTGTCGTTTATTTTATAATTATTCCCCTCCACATTTTAATCCATTTACATGAACAGGAAATAAACTTCATTTACCACGTTCAGAAATTTCTATCCAAGCAGAATACGTTTATTAGGGAAACGTGGTGGTATGGCGGTTAGGTTCAATAAATAAATCAAATCTTAAATTAATAAAGACAGCTCAAAAGCAAGTCTAAGTTGACAGATTTATTAAAAGTTCGTGTTTAAATAGATGGCTTAAATGTTGTCTTTTCCTCGAGACAAAAAAGGAAATGTATAAGATATACTATTTACAAGCAATATTAGGAAAAACGAAAAATGATTTTTTGCCCTATGAGTTTTAAATGAGGAAAGTAAAGTTGTACTTTTGTTTATTGCGTTGATAGTATTATACTTATTGTATACGATATTTTGGAGGCACTGGCGCACAGAAATTAAGGTGGAAAATTAAGTAAACTTTAAATCTGGTAGCTGAAAAGAAATTAAAACGTCGATTACGATAGTTTATCTCCCAATTAGTTACGCTAGAAATCATGTTGATCTAAAAAGTAACACTCATTGTGATTGGATGAATGAATACAGAAAAACTGTGTAAGATTTAAATGGGAAATCTATATATTTTAGATATGTTATAAAGCTTAAAGCAGAGTAATATGTCAGCAATGTTTGGGGCATCTTATATTCCCCAAGAAGTTATAACGAAATCATGACAAATTTTAATTTGCGCGCTTTTGCTAAACGCTGTAATCAAATAAATAATATGAAATCGTTATAAATTAGTTCTTTAGAAAATTGCAAATCGTAGAAAATTGCATAAGAAATAACTGGTTTAAAATAGAATTCTGTTATAAATTGTTGATTGAACGCTATTAACCGCGGAATTGAATTGGTTAGAGAGAAAATAACAAAATTTTACGGGAGTAGATCTTTTGACACTTTTGTCAAATAATATTCAATTAACGATTCAACGCGTTTGTGCAATCAGTAAACCAGTGCTGATTTGGGCAAATTCAAATCTATTTTGAAAACATAATTTGATGCATCGGAATAAAAGAACGAATGGTAAAATAGTTTATTTCGTTATTCCACCAAAATTAATTACAAAATGTACGTTTAAGTGTTAGTTAATATTTCACAGAAAAGAATTCGTACAATGCCCGAAGATTGTAATATTTATGGTGAAATAGCATTTTATTTAATTCTAAAAATATTAATTCTGCGGAAACTTCAGAACGTTATTAGAAAAAATTTGTGCGGCTTCCGGAATAGACACAGAGGAAGGACGTGGTAAGGAAAGAAGGATAAAGAACGCCAAGTTAAATAAACAGAGCGAAGGGCCTTTTGTGTAAACCTGAAACTAAAATAATATATCTCGTTCCATCTACAAATCGACCGAGGTTTGGGCGTATCGTTTAAAATCGTCATATGTCAATACAAACCACCTTTTTGGGCCTTATGAATCATGTGTTTCCCCGCAGTTTCTCACCATTCTTACAAATCTGTTTTACGTACTCTATTATCTATGGCAAGAAAATCCTTTCCTTTCGATACGAATTTATATGCCATTAGTTCGACAACTGACAATGAGAACATCATTTTGTCGTTTCACGTTTTCACTTTCGAGGTACATAATATTTAGTACTTGCTAGTAAAATCTTTTGGCACTCTGCCTTCTATTATATGTCTGAATTCTAAACGATTGATATTATTCCGACTTGCAGGCGAGGTATATCAATGATCAAATGACACAAATTAAATTTAGGAGTCTAAGATACAATATCCAATAGATGTTATCAATATTCCATGCGCGATTGATTTGTTATAAACAAATTAACAATTTAAATACTAATGACTTGAAACTGGATAAGGTTACAGCAACGAGATAATTACAGGCGAATAGCTTATTCTATTACCTTTCATTTGAAACCTCATAGATTAAAAGATACTCACCAGGAACCGAGATAAAAATGTTTCAAAATTCTATCGGTAACATTATGAGTGACACAGAAATCCTCTGGGGCGCTCGAGCCCCACAGGCAGTCGATAATCAGATACGTGGCGCCATCTCGCGGCTTCGGCCTTTTTAGCAGTTTCCAGCACTACCAAATCCGAAATTCTGGATTACATAGTTAATGTAAACAATTGTGTTTTTCTCGGCTTCTGGTTCGTATTTTTTAACCGGGCGTGTCTTAAATTAAAGCTACGGAACATAGCTATCCTCTCCAACAGCTGCAACAATATGGCATTTGTGGTTTAAAAGTTATTAACAATTGAAAAATCAGCAAAAATGCACTCCGGGTCGTTCCAGTTATCTTGAATTCTGGACGCGCTAGATTAATGGTCGAGTGCTTAAAATGAAGGAAAGGATGCTGATGTACGACAATAAATGATTTACAAATGTGGCATGCGCCGTTTATTTTTTATAAACAATTAGACAATTCTTTTGAGATTCCAACCGATGCTATACACGAGGGCCGATCTAATGGTGAACCAGATTGTTCCTTGAAACACGAGCTTCAATTTGAGTCATCGTTGATTAAAATCGGCCCAGCAGAAGCTGAGATAATTGCATTTGTTTAAAGAACATATAAACAAATGCAATTTCTGCCACTTCCTGGCTAGGTACATCAATAACCAGAGGACATAAATTAAAGCCAGAGGCATAGGCTACGATCTACAATAGGTGAGAACATTATTCCATGTGCAGTTCATTTGTTATAAACAATTTAACAATTAAAATCGTTATTGCGGCCACCTGCATATAGATACAGCAGCGGGATATTTTGTATCGTGTGGCTTATTCGTTTCCCTTTCATTTGACACCACATTTATTGAAAAAGAACCTCCAAGAGTTAAGATAATTGCAGTGACCTGGGTGTGCATTCTGGCCGATTTTTCAAGTTTTAATAACTTTTAAACCAAAAGTGTTATATTGTTGCAATTGTTGGAGAATATAGCTATGTTCCGTAGCTTTAATTTAAGACATGTCCGGTTAAAAAATACGCGCTAGAAGCGCAGAAAAACGTAATTATTTAAATTAACGATGTAATCCAGGAATTCGGTTTCGGCGGTGCGGAACACTGCGAAAAAGGCCGCAAACGCGAGATGGCGCCACATGTCCGATTATCGACATATAGTTAGCGAATAAATTTTTAAAAATTGTTATCTCAGCCCGTGGTGGTTGTTTTTTAATAAATGGTATGTCAAATGAAAAGGAATCAAATAAGCTACTTGATAAAAAATATCCCGTTGCTGTGCCTATACGCAGTTGGGCATAATAACAAATTCAATTGTTTATAACAAATGAACTGCACATGAATAATGTTCACACCTGTTGGAGATGGTAGCTTATACTTCTAGCTTTAATTTACATAAGTCATATGGTCATTAATGTAGTTCGCCGGAAAGTGGCAGTAATCGCATTTGTTTATAAATTCTTTAAATTAATTCAATTATCTCGGCTTCTGCTCGTCCGATTTTAATCAACGACATATCAAATTGAAGCTCTTGGTTCAAGGAACAATCTGGTTCACCATTAGATCGGCTCTCGTGTATAGTTTCGGTGGAATTCTGAAACGAATTGTTTAATTGTTTATAAAAACTAAACAGCGCATGCAGCATTTGTAAATCGTTTATTGTCGTGTAGCGACATCCTTTATATTCATTTTGAGCACTTGATCATTAATCTGGCGCCTCTAGAAGTCGACATAATTCCAACGGGTCGGAGTGCATTTTTTATGATTTTTTAATTGTTTATAACTTTTAAACAACAAATGCCATATTGTTCAAACTGTTTAAGGAGATGGCTATGATTCGTAGCTTTAATTTAGGGGCAGTCCGGTTAAAAAATACGCTGTAGAAGCCGATAAAAATACAATTATTTAAATTATCGTTGATATCCAGAAACTTGGTTTGGAGGCGCGGCAAACTGCTCCAAAGGCCGCAGACGCGAGATGGCGCCACACATATGATAATCGGCTGCCTGTGGGGTTCTAGTACCCCAATACCATTTCCATGTCACACACAACGTTACCGATAAACTTTCAAAAAAATTGGTAGCTCGGCTCCTGGTGGTTATTTTTTTATCAATGGGGTTTCAAATGGAAGAGAAATGAATAAAAAAGAAATCAATTTATGTAATAATTGCGGGCAACTGAATAGTGGTTTTCAAAAGGGGTTGCATTGGAACACAAAGGGATGCAAGGGAGTAAAATTAAATGCAGAGAAGCAGCTTAATTCATAAGCTGCATTCTTAGATAATTTATTATACTATGGAGAATAATAAAAATATAGCTGTTTGATTTCCATGCTGTATTAACTTGATTATATAAATAAAAATGCAATGTTATTTCTCGTCCGTGACCTGACCATCTGCAAGGGTAACAAGCGTTCTCTAAACTGCCCGAAAGATGTTGCCAGCCGTAACAATTTTCGTTCGGTACTTTCTGACGTGAGAACCTCGTTCATGTAAACAGAAAAAACTATCAATTCCGAGCTATTACAAATATAAATGTGAATCTTTGTACTCCTTGTTTTCTAAAAAGTACGTGCTTCTCAACTATCAACTTGATTTAATGCCAATGTATTTGCGTTTCTAAATTTGGAAGAGTTAATTCGTGCCAACGAGTGCGATATGTCCTTCGAGTATCTGATCGATCAACGCAAGAAATGCGACGAAAAAGAACGCTAGAAGAGCAAAGAAAAAAAGTTTCACGTCTGTCTGCCACGTTACGGAAATTACAATTCTGAATCCTCAAGGTAAAGTCTC
Source organism: Nomada fabriciana (assembly GCA_907165295.1). NCBI lineage: Eukaryota > Metazoa > Arthropoda > Insecta > Hymenoptera > Apidae > Nomada > Nomada fabriciana. The sequence goes on from OU015694.1 coordinate 15,392,234, forward strand.
TGCTATTGCGACACGATGCTTATATGAATCCTGAGGCGGATTCCTGTCGCCGATGATTGAAAAAAAAATCACATGCACGCATCTTTCTTGATTGCGATCAAGGCCACGAAAAATCCACGTCGATTGTCCATGAGAAATATAGTGTATCAAAAGTGTTACCTTACTTCTTCGCCTTTTATCAATGATCAAAAAATTATATGTAGACAGTTTTTTATCTATAATTTCCTGTAATCGTGATAATAATAATAATGATAACAATAGTAGTAGCGATAATAATAATAAGATCGTCCGTACTAGTTCAAACTGGAGCGAAATTTTCTGTACTGAAAAATCGATCAACTCCATTACAGTAATAATAATCATAATAATGATGACGATGATAACAATAATAGGTATAATATTTACTAATACAGAAATTCTTCTTTTTTGTTTAAGTTTATTTTATTTAGTTCACGTCGCATACACCTCACACGATTATTAGCGTCTAGTATATTATGCTATGGTAAAATGTTAAAGGATATAATAAACAGAACATATTCGTAAAACTGTAAAATAAATATCGACAAACTTGTTTAAATTAATTGAATAAGCTTGAAGGATGTTGAAAACTATCGATTTTCTGCATTTTTAATACTATTGAGATTTATTTTGAAAATATTGGGGATGTTGTTCGGTTTTCTTTCATTTCCATATTTGGGGCAGTCGTTTATAAGACGTTTAACTGTGATCCTCGTTATTTTATATCCCTTTATTAATTATTATTTTGTTATTATATAAAAATATAGAACATACAAAAACTCCGTGCAGAATTGTATACAGCTTTACTTGAATAAATAAATGAACTTAGCTCGATTAAATGTTAAACTTTCCGCGTTGAAATTACTGTCGCGTTTCTATTAAGAAACCGCTTCTTCTCGCGTTAAAAATTCAAACGGCTTCGCACGCAATCATTTTTATAAATGCATCATGTACGAGGTAGTTAGAAAATGCTCGTTTCAATTCATTTGAATAACGCGTCTTTCGATAACCACAAGATATTCTTGACATCATTATACATACCTAGGACGTGCCGCACGATATATGTACTGCTTTTGAAATACACTTGGAATAATTAGACTTGAACATTCATCACCTATCAATCACATCAATTTCTTTATCTTTCGTACGACTTCGTCATCGTATTTAAATGGATATATGGATATTAGGTATTACTTAAAAGCATCGACACCACCAGACCACGTATGTGCATAATTGTAGGCCTAATTTAATCCCTTCAACGATCGCAGATAATCGAGAAAAAATAGCTTAGCTTTGGTTTAATTATAAATACTCCCTCAACCCCGCCAAGAGATATTATAATCTTCCAATTGCTTCCAGAAATTATTATGATAATATTCAATGCGACATCAAATAAGCAGCAAGCTTAATCACCTTAAATATTATACAGCTATCGTTCATTTTCTTTTCTTTCTGCCGTAGAAGTCGTTCTCACGAAACAATGAATTTTATACTTTCGCATAGATTCTATCGACAAATAGAATTCTATCTTTCTTCGCACTTCTGGCTTCGAATACTTCAATAACAGCGCGTACAAGTCTAAACGAGATTTTCTTTAATCGCGAAGTTTCATTTAATAACGGTTCCCACACGGAACAACCGTGTACCTACTTGCATACGCGATTCTCGCGAGAATAAGCGCGCGTACAGTCGGCCCGTTTAAATTCGAACCGCTGAATGGCCAATAAAAGTTTATTCCAGCACGCGTGGCAATGAAAATTTATCGCATGGCTGTGATATCATGCGAAACGAAACGCAGGTGCGCCGGATCGTTGCCACGAATTCACTTGCGGTTTCTACAAAAACATAGAAATGCGTGTACCCCTTTTACGCCGAGTCGCTGTCGAGTCGCTTCGAACCGTGTTCCTCGGCTCTTTCTTCCCCATTCTCTCTTTTCCCTTTTTTCTTACGAGGCAGCGATATTTTCGACGTTATTACATAACTATTGCATTCCGACGATCGCTCTATTCTTGAAACGGTCGAACGGCGTGCTCTGCATTTTTCGATCGTCGAGGAAATACCTGGTCGGTGTAACAGGATCGTGTAGAATCTTTGGTATCGTGGCAATTTCGGATCGCACGTCGCCTGCCGTACGTTCATGTTGGAATCATAATCTTGGAACAGAGATTACGGCGATAGTGACACTCGGAATAAGGATTTTTCCGTTACTGTTATTATTTGTAGAGACTCCGTGTTAGTTTATATTCATCGTTCCTCAGGTGGGTTTTATATTATGTGCAGAGTACGCGTTCAGTATCTCCTTTTGGTAATTATGGTCAGCGTAGGTGCTTTGAGGAATGCATAGGAAATACTTAATGAAAGGAATTCGAAGCTAGCTTAAATTGTTAAAATATTTTTGCTGAGGTCAATATGTATACGTATAATGTACAGGGTTAATAGAATAGATATTCACCCTCCGTACTCCGATTTGATAATTTCACGTTGGAAAAGATTTTAGACAGTTTATTGTAAGAAAATAATTGCGGCTCTGAATACACGTAAACATTTACAATATGCATTAGTGGAATAAGTGATTTCAAATTTGCAGAGACGTACAGCAAGTTGAAATAGAATTATCGAATGTTATAGAGGAAATCTGGATAGAAGCGTGGCATGCTACTATTTTTAAAACTATTCAATAACTTTCACACGTCGTTGCAACGACATAGTGTCTTTATGTGAATTGTTTTATAAATAAAAATCAAACGCGATACACGCGTGGTTAGTGTCGTTACTAGAGTTATTTTCATTTCTTTATTTCTGAGGGCTCTGATCTAATTTTCAATCGCTTAGAAACTTCAGAACTTCCGATAGTGTTCAGATTAGTATTGTCTTTAGTGTGCTGCGTTATTTGTCGCAAATTTAACTGTAAATAATTGAGGGATATTTCATTTAAATCATCAGATATTCTTAGTGGCTTGTAATATTTATAAAATAGAATTCTGTAATAAAACCGTACATTATAAAATCGGTGTTAGATTTTCGGTGTTCGGTTGCAACAGAATGGTAAAAGAAAAAATTCAAGAAACATGTACCTTAGTACCTTTTTATTCAGAATCGACCATTGTATCAAAAATAAAAGTGATCGTCATATCTCCTTCACACGCCAACACTTGCCAAACAAATGTTACTACTATATTATTAAATGCTTCAAATTCTAAAACTCCTATTTGAAATATTTTCGCATATTATTTAAAATAACGAAGATATTTCATATAGACAGAGTTCGCTGGACACACGGTATATGCTGGAGCCATGGTATCCACTATGGTGCCCAGTTTTACCCAGGCCATGGGGTAAAACCGTACAAACTAAACACGTTCAAAATTTCTACCTTTGTTCCCTACTCTATTTTTTAGTATAGACTAATTAATATTAATATAACATTTAGTATAGACTAATTAATTAATTAATTGTTTAATTAATATTAAAGTCATTAAACATTTTTCTTAACGTATCGATTTCGCCCCGGTTTCCCGTACAGTAAAAATGATCGCAACAATAAAAAGTATTTATAATTAATACATAACGAGCTATACTATTTTACGTTACACTGTGACCCGCAATAGAAAGCGACGAAAGAGGGTAAGAAAGCAACGAGCTTCATTGGGGAACTACATACATACATACCTCGATTCGTGCAATATAATTTCACATGGCGAAGTTTCCTCGAAAAGACACGAACGGAAATTACGCTTTGCAAGTACTGTTATCGTGCCTTGAGAAAAAAATGACCAGTGATAAGAACACACGTGTTCGAAAGACGAAACGATCGCTCCCTCGAGTCGTATTAACGTCACACAATCGGGGATTGTCGCCTCCGTGAGTGCAGAAGCACCTAAAATGGTGAATAAGTATCCAAACTCGCGTAAAACAATTCCACGCGACTTTTCTAGAAACAGCGATCAAATTTTCCCACTGCAACAATAATAGAATCGATTATCCCATAAGTAAAATAAAGAGAAATGTATGAACACTAAAATATCAAAGGAGTGAGTAGTTGAAATTGCGTCGAATAAAAATGAAACATAGCTTATTCATTCTCGCAAAGTAATAAAGAATTTTATCGAATTGCAATTATCGTAAAGCTTACTGTACACTGCTAATATATGCCAGATACAAAAATTGTTTTACCGTTTCCGTTAGTTACATTTTCATATTGGCAAACTAATTCTTCGACAAACGGCTGGCAATAATTGCGAATTCGTTGTATGCACTAGATCCCAGTTTACGAGCAAAGTTTAGTCTGCAGTTGCATTCGATTAAATCGAAAATCGATTCAGCTGTATCGTCGTCGTTTTGTTGACGAGACAAGTCCTAATACCGCACGATGCAACCTACTCTTCGCAATTTAATTACCCGGCAATAAAGCCAAGAGATTAATGATTTCGATAATGGTCAATTGGCCGTAGGAAATATAAATTAAACGACACGTATTCTGGTAGTCAGTAAAATACATGAATCCATGCCGTTCGAATATAAATTACTTTTTAGTTTTTCATTTACAACTTCCTTAAGGCGAACATCAGTATGTATTAAGTTTCCTTGGACGTTTAATTAAGAATCTACCCATATGTATATTCAGATCCGTCTTGGAATTGTTTAACCAAAATGCTTTTCAGTCAGTATGAAGATTATATTACTTTATTAAAAAATTGAGAATAACTCTCATCTTTGAAAATAAAAGATTAATGAAGGTCTGTTAATGTTGCACAGTTAAATGAATTATATTTTACTTCTAGATTAGATGAATTAGTTTTGAAGAAGAACACGCATTTTTACTGACACCCGTTAATATTTGGAGTGTGAGTAAGAAACAAGACTCAAGACTATCAAACACATAAAATGGAAAACGAAAAACTAGAACAAATTCTTGTAGTTATTATAAACAAGATATTTGTATAATTTATTTTACTCTGGCTGTTAAACGTTGAATATTTTCTTCGACTGTAAAATAATTTAATATTATTTGAGAACGAGCAGCGCAAATTTTACTCGAGACAAACATCAGTGTATGTATGATAGAACTTGTATCGTCGTACAATCCAAATGCCTTAACCGATCAAGTACGCTAGTACTTAATTCTCCAACCTTATCTACCAAGCTTACATCCTGTTATCACGAACGAATCTTTTAATTTCTCCTTTGTCTAGTCGCAATATCGAGCCACCTGTACGGTGGTCGAGCAACGAAACGATTTCAGACGAACAAACGTGTATGTAAAGTGCTTTCAGAAAATTGCCGAGTAAGCGTACGTAAATAGCTATTGATAAGGCAATAATAGTTATCTAGAAGTAGTAAATAATGCAAAAGACGTGTATACTTGATCTTTAAAAATCTCAAAGAACACTTGGCAAAGGCAAAAAAGAATAATCTTCGCACAATGTAGTATTGCAACCTTTATGCCATGTTACTATTTTTCGCATTATTTATTTCATAAAGTATCTTGTTTAATATTACTATATTAAACACTATTTTTCATTTTTACCTTTCAATTATTCTAAAACAGAACGTGAAATCATTTATACAGTATGCAATTGCTAGAGCAAAGAGAAAATAAATATTATTTCTGAAATTTGCCCAATTGAAAATCAATATCTTGTAGGAAAAATCATATATTATAATTAGAAATCGAGTGCGTAATGAATCCGAATTAAAATTAATCGAATATTTCGCAGATTCTATTACTCGTGAAAAAGTTACGTTTCATAACACATCGTGATGCAATAGGTAAACAATCTCAAGATGCTTCTACTTACGTACCTACACTTGAAAGCGTTAGATAAGCAGATACAGAATTATCGGTGCAAAGCGAGTGCACACCACATATTATTGAACTCACGTCAACCAAACTGTTCGTACATTACTTATCGGGACAAGTATCAACCGAACGTTAATCCTTTTTTATGGTCATAATGATTGTTATCAATCACACCTGAGCGATGATCGTGAAGTATCCATTATTTGTTCTGAATAATAACCACGTGTTGATAAGTGATATCGAAACTTGAGCGAGTACGCATGTACTTACTCATGCCACGAATTTTTTCACTAATGGCCATGCAATAATTTCTTCGGTAATATAAACGAAAAAAATTGTAATTTCTAAGTTTACGTAATTTTCCCCCAAAATTCAGCAAAATAATTTCATAAATACAATTAAGAATAAATGAAGGGAGATAAATTAATTGAAATCGCAAATGTTTTCTTATTTCGATCATCGTATATGTAAGGGCTGTGAATTTGTTGTGAATTATGCAGAAATGTATCTGCCGGGAATTAAACTAATTTTCTTCGCACGTTTTAACTAGATTCATTGTAAGGCACGATTAAGATATCATGTCGACCCAATATGCAAATCCAAGTCACAGCCACACAAATCTTATAAGCGCACTGTTATCGTGCTAGTTAAACACGTGACAATCCCATGGCTGCAATAAATTAGATCAACACGGCGGTCGTGCCAAACGAGTATCGAAAAATTCATCAGATACAGTCGTAAAAAGTGATGACATATCGCTGCTTTCGACGCCTTGACGCATGAAACAGTATAATTTATACCCCCATTAGCATTTAGTTACTACATATCGTCCAATAATTTTTCTAAACTAATTCTGTAATTCGGCAATAAATTGAAGATAGATTATAATTAATTGCGCGTGGTGTCAAGTTATCAGCATATTAGAAATCAGTCAGTATATTAGGTATAATTGAAAATGTAAAACAGAAGCGGCGAAACGAAATTAATTCGATGGTTGTACCATTGTTGGAAGGTGTACCACTGTGGAAACCAATATTGCGGAATGTTTCAGCATGTTAATGTTCATAAATTTCTAATATTATTTCGGCAATTCTTTATTTACTCCACATATATCTATCTTCATTCAAAATTATTTATTTCTAACGAAGATTCGGAATTTTTGTTCAGCGAATAATGGTTGTTATCAGAATTGATATTATAACTTACCTAGTCACATCCATTTGAAAATAAATGTATTATGATTCATTTTACGCAGTCATAATCGTATTTCTAAAACTATTTTCTTGGCAATAGTAACAAAGATAAGAACTACAATAATTATGCATAGAAAAAAGGTACAAAAGAGCTTGTAACATAGCATAGTATTTTTTATATACTGAATATCAAGCTTGCTTGTATGTTACAGCTTACTTTTCCCTATCAGAGTTAGAAATATGACCACTTCCTTCCTTTCGTAACCTTCGTGCCAACGAGGCAGAATTTAACACACTTCAAAGTAATACATAAAAATTAAAGTGTTATATTTAATTCCCCCTGATAATAAAGATTTTGTAAATCCAAGAAATCCGCTGTTAATTCTTAACAGATGTTATTATTGTGAAACTAAATAAATTGAGATCATGTTATATTTTCCACCTATAGTATGTCAGTTCTATGTGTCTACAGGTGATTATTTCTGAAATTATCAGAGATACGAAAAGATGTTTCAGATAAAAATGGGATGGTATCATAGGGAACGTATCATGATGATAATTGTATGACCTTGAGATAGCGTTGGAGTGTCCTGCGAAGACCACAATTAAATTTTTAAATATAACCCCATATTTTGACTACAGATTCTTATAGTTCATATCGAGAGGTTTCCAAAACACTTCCATCACGTGTATTTTCCATGAGCCGTTGTTGAGCTATTAACTTTCAAAGTTTTCTTGTCGTCGGCATTAACGTTGCTCAATGTATACCTTGAAGAGTTTGTCCGTTCGGACTTTGCACATCATGGTCGCCTTCAAAAGCACCAATTTTTGTGTGTGTGTTCAGCAATTAATGTAATTTCAGGTGGCTATCCTTCAACTTGCCCCCATCATTAAGAATGCATTTCCGTAACCGATTTTGGAATTGCTTCTCCACCTTCCCTAGAATTTCAAATGTCACTTTCGCACATACACTACTTATTCGTTGACGTAATTGTCTTATTTCCCTTAAAAACAGCACTATTCCTTATTACGTTCTACCCCAATTTCTACTTGCCCTATTTTTGTCTCAATTCGAAAAGATAAAAGCTTCAGTCGTTCCGCGATATTCGCAATATTTAGGTCTACTAAAAATATATGTAATTTTTATGCACCACAATTTCACGTGAAACTTCCCGAAGTTATTCGTCTGATTTTTTTATTTGTAGCCGTCCTGAGATCTCGCACGTCAAGAAATGAAATGGCTATGCCATATTCGTGCCATCTCCTCTATCTCCGATTCCATTGTGCACCTATTCTCTCAAAAACTGCATCGACGACGCACATAAGTACTTAGCAGACGTAATAAATGTAAGGACGCGTAATTTGCATAGCGACCTCACCTAAAGTCACGGTCGGCGTGGTGCAAATCTTATAAATATCATGTGGAAAAGGTCAGGCATCGGGAGAAGTCACGAACAATCGTGTTGCATTGCCCGACAATACCGTGGACAATAGGTGCAAAGGTAGAAAGTGAATGCATTCATTGGTCGCAATCTGCTCCCCGAATCATTATGCCTGGATAAACCGCTTACATCATAATCAGCCTCTCATTATACCTCCCCTATTACTCATTTCGCTCCTTGCGCTTTCGTCGTGCATATTCATGAACAGCCATTTACGGCAAGCACCCGCGCGTTTTGTTTCCTCTTTGATTTCAAGGTTCTAAGACGAATGGATTTACGTATGAATAGAGTTTCTGGATCCGGTGTTTGTACTTATTTTTAAACAAGACTAACTAACTTTATAATTTATAGCTCGGACGGAGTTAACAAGGTATTACAGGTTGGCAGACAATTATGGTGATGAAATTACATGTTGCTGGTTGGGAGCATAATGGCACCGAGTGGAAAACATTTGAGGGTTTAGGATTTATAGTCGTTGTGAAAATATGTTTGTTCTTTCTTTTGTAATTTTTGTGTACAAGTATGGACGGGTGAATTATATTTGCTGGAAGTAGACTACATGGGATTGTAAATTCCCTTCTTAATGAGGAAAATTCGAAGTGAGAATCGAAATATTGATGATTGGCGAAATAGATCTTAGAAGGTAAATCGAACCTATTGCATCTTAATTAAATCTTAAGTAAATCTGGGATTTATAAAATCACCTGCTGCGATATTCAGATGCGCCTTACTTTCGTTCCTTTTTACAAAAAAAAATATTATTGTCATCGTGAAATCCGTTTCCGTTTCGATTGAAATCATTTATAATATATACAAAATTGTGAATTATAATTTCGATTGAAAAATCAAAATCGTGTTACATCACAATAGAATCTCCATTATTATACTGATTTAGCACTGCGTATAATCGTACAAAATAATTATTATTGTACTCATTCACTTTATAAAAAGATATACGTCCAATAGCAAAACGCATTGAAACCAATGATGGACCAACATATTTGTATAGAAAGGACGTTCCAAAATATTTCAATACTGAAATGAGTATTGAATACCTGAATTAAAATAAAAGAAACGTCACCTTTTGGTCTTATCGTAGCATATTCCAAGGTCTCCATAATAATTAATACACTCCTCATGCCGCACGATTAAGGACTGCAAACGCTTTTCGCAATAAATCCGCGTTAAAGACTCCCATTCCGGTTCGTATATACCTGGACAGGGTCTCCTGCGCTCGTAAAGCAAGATCCATGATCGGCCCTGGGAAAGTGTACGAACAAATGGCGCTTTTAGGAATCCCGTGTCTGCCAGTTAAAGGGTGGAGTAGTTTGCATGAAAATGTAACGCTTGAAAGCCCTGAAATGTCGTCGGAAAAACATGGTTCCGTGATCGTTAGTCAGAAATCGATGTCGATACACGGTTCGAGGGTACAGTAACGCGGCAGTTGAATTGTAATTACGGCAAATGCAAATTGCACCGTGCACACGCCCGGCATGAACTGGTTCAACGTGTCATTATTGTTTATTAGCGCGAACACTTGCTGCTTTTTATCGGCCGCGAGATGCAACGGCGTATTAAGAATAACCGCGAGGCCATATAAGTATGTCCTACTCGAACAATAATCCCACGCTCCGAACTGGTACGGCTTCCTTCTGGACGATAACGAGGAAAAATTGCCTGCTGCTTTTGCGTGAAACCGCGCTCGCTTTAAAATGACACCTGTGAGAATATTCTGTGCGGAGTAACGAAACGCGGACTGAAAATATACGGTAAAATGTAAAATGTGCACTTTGGTTTGCGATAATGTGGCGGTTATGCGACAGCGTCTTTATATTTGGCTGGACGGTCGATGTAAATACTGCAGAATTATTGTGAATTTTATATATTTGATTCCGAGATATTGGAATTCATTTGAGAATTAATTCCAGTTTTATATGCATTAAGAGGTGCATATTTCATGTAGAACACGCAGCCCATCCACGAATTCGTCTCCCGATTTTATATTACATACTGTACCTGTAGAAGGATGTAACTTGAAATGGTGAAATATTCGTTTAGATTTTCTAGCTGCTGCTACTACGAAATTAATATTGTGTTACGCCTGTAAGGTTTCGAAAGGTCAACTTTAAATTACAGGTACTGCCTCAGTAGCTGCATACTCATGCACGACAATATGTAACATATTTATGTAAATCTTATATTGTGGAATTATTTTGCCCTCATTTTTATATTGGTAACAAGGTTACAAATATTTCTACTAACAAAAAGCTGGATATTTAAATACGCATGTTCTTAAAACTGTACATCCATGTACAAAATATCTTCCCAAATCGATCTACGTTAAATATGTGTCTAACACCTCTGCTGTTCATAAAAGAAGGGTAACACTCCACGAACATTCACAAGTGTGAAGTCGATATAATTTCTTGTACACAATTCAATAATTATCGAGGAATGAAGTTCTCCAATTTCTCACGTCGCGTTGCCAGCATTAACTCGTTCGATCTTCGCAGTTTCCCCTCTGCATGGAATGGCGCTCGTGCAATCGAACCGAAAGAAATCCGAGACTGAAAAGTCAACAACAGCTTGTAATCGCGCGAATTAACGCGCGTGAGTGCCGGCTGAATGCGACACGCGAGTGTCTATTCTTAAGAACTTCCATTGATATGCAAACTCAGCCACGGCGTGGCGCGCGCTAGATAAGCCTTATCAGCACGGCCTACCTACACGGGTTACGAGTTGCTCTGTGTATTTGTGACCATTCGGGCAAGTACGTGAAGCATAGACCGATTACGTAAATTAAGTATGTATAATAATTTACGGCCACTCTTCGTTCTTGCTGTGAATACGATCGCGCTGCCCTCTATGTGGATGACCGATTTGTCGTGCCAGTTTCACTGAAGTTGCAGAATAAATTTCGCGGCATATTAAAGGAACTTGGACGAATTTTATAGATTCCAATGAAATATGAATTTCTTGGCGAAATAAGTGACTGGTTGTTTAGTTTTATCGTTGTTGAATATTTTTATCATTTCCTTTTATACGTATGTACGTCGTAGGTGAAATTAAATTAGCTATTTATATTTTGTTATTAATTCCCGTCCGAATATAGATAAGTCCTGTCCTTTCGATAAGGAAATGTGCGAATTCATTTATATTAGGAGGCACGCTGCCGAAGCTAATTGAATTCAACTTTTAGATGCTATCAGATCCTGTTCAACCTATCGCCTATCTCCCACCTGTTATTACATTTTTATGCACACAAACAGTTTCTCGCAGCATTCTCGCGGAATTTACTTGTGCATTGGTAAAAGCATATGGAGCGAAATGATTGTTCCTTACTTAAAAAGACAAACGATAAATATTTCAAATAATAAATGCTCGCCATTCATTTCTCACCACCTAATAATTTGTCTACAATTTAAAGTGCGCAATAAAAATAAATACCAAAAACTTGTTCTAAAATTCTACGTCCAATCTACCCGCCTTACATAAATGTATCAAAATAGCAATGACACAAATTAAAAATATAAAGAACTGAAACAAATATAAATATGACAATTTCAGCGAAACAACTAAGATATTTGCATAGATTATCTAGTTTAATTATAGCGAAACGATAATTATACCGCTACTCTCGTTCGTTCCAAGAGCGTTTCACCTTCGGCAGTTATTATCGTGAAATTAAAACCGACCTATACGACGTAGACCACGTTAATTTAGTCACGAAGATTGCCAAAGTGAACTTCCCAAGAATGTTCACCAGCGAGCGTAATGTTCACGCGCTATTTCGCGTGCAAAGGAGAACGGAAATAGGAAACATAATCCATGATCAGTAATTACCCTAACGGCACTTTCTCGTCCGGTTGTATTCAGCTGTTCTACGACAAAATAGTTCGAGTTCCACGCCGGAAGAAGCTGCTCGTTTCGCGTCAGCCTGGAAATTCGAGCGAATCGTGAGGCAACAAAAAACTACGAGCAAAATGGTCAGTGTTAGAAGGGAAAATAGGATACGTGGAAACAAGGTGACGCAAAATCAAACGGGGAGCCATTCTGCGGCTTGGAGCCGTTCCGGCTCGTAAAGTGGCGGAAGAAACAGAGAATTCGTTTGACTTCTTTGCCCGTCAAGCGGCAACAGGAACGGGCAGTCGCAGGTACGCCTTCGTGCAGGGGAAATTTGCAAAGATGATTAGCCTTCGTCGTGTATTTGCAAGCTGTCCTCGCGACACGAACGGTTACGCAAGGAAAATAGACCGAGAAGCTCGAAGCTGACGGAAGAGGAGAATTCAATCTGACACGCGAACTTCTACCGTCGATTTTATGTATCGATCGTACGTTCTGAAGTGTTATGTAGTCTCACACACTCGGCGGATGTGTTACAATATATCTTTCGTGAATCACTTGCTTCGATTTATTTTATTATCTCTCCTTCTTATTTTTGATATAAAGAATTTTGGACGATTATCAACGAACATAGTTGGTTTCAATTTTATGGGACAGATACATTTTTTTGTGGACGCAATTCATTTCTGTACCTCGTGGAATATGTACCTACTTTATTCCAGTAGGAATTGATATCGTCGGCGATTAAACTCGGAATAACACCGGATGTTTTCAAGATAGCACGCATTGAACATGTAGAACAAGTAATGACCTGAAAACAAGTCGTCCAACAATGACGTTTTTTTCGTAGCTGTTATCGATGTTCGATGGCGTTCAATAGAGTCTTAAATACCAATCTCTCATTCATGTTAATACGTATATGAACTATGAAGTAGAGTTAAGTAATGACCTAATCGAGAATTAAAATAGTCATTGCAATGTCCTCATTTAGATAAAGTCTACCATTTATCTTTCTTTTTACTAACAGTGATCATGCGCAACCGAATTAAATTTATTCTGCCAGTTATGTAATCGAGAGTGTCATATCCCCCGTGTACATATTGGTGCCTTCCAAAAAATATTGTCTTCCGTTATCGGGTTATCGTTCAAATATTTAATCTCTAAGGACACCGCGTGGTCAAGAATCTGTAATAATAATATAGAAGCGAATGATACCTATCTTCGATCAATTTTCATTAAAGATAAAAAGGAAAATCCTTGTAAAATAAATGTGTAAAACGAATTAATTCTTCGAATTATTATACTACTACCCAGGCATCATAATTATCTTGTATAAAAAGGTAAGCCTGATAATTTTTGCACAATAATAACAAGTTATACCGCATGCTACCAAGTCAGGTTACTCTTAAAAATCGTAAAATTATGCTACCGTTTCAAAGAACCCCTCAACCGTTCGCAACCGACCAAAAAATACAATTCCCGGCAGAAATTCAAGAGCCAGTTGCGAATCACAGTAGCGACGAATATATATCGACAAATCCTATCGCCCCTAACCCGTTATGCTACCTTGTGACACAAAAGCCATATAGGTACATGTATTATATATACACCTATTCCCAATAACTATTATCGTGAATAACCACCTTAAACTCTGATCCCGAAATTGCTCTATCATATCCCAGATAGAGAATCCGCTCGCCACACAGGCAACCCGAGCCGTCAACCGTTTCGCGTGCCTTCGCCAAAAAGAAACGAGCTAAAACGTTCACCAGGACGAGCAGAAAACACATTGACAAAAAAGGCCCCGCTCGAATCAGATGCATGACCTTTTCGGTGCCGGCTCCGTGGGAGATAAGGACACGAGGAATGCACACGGTCGATTTGTGTCCCGGGTCCGATGGCGGAAGGGGAGCTGGATAGCAGTAGGTGCGGCCCTGACTGTCGGCTCTCTCAGGCAGAGAGTGCAGGTGCGCGGCCGCCAGTCTGTCGCCAGGACCCCCTCCAGCTCTCCGCGGACCCTTCTTCGGCCCCACTGCTCTCCTTGCCCCGTGGAGGGCCCAGAGATCGTGGACCCCTCCGACTGTTCCCCCTCCCTTTCGCGTCGCCGCTCGCAAGCCGAGAGAAGAACGAACGGGCCACCACGGCACCTTCTCTCTCGCTTTTTTTCCAACGGGGGCCCGTTCTCTGTCTCTCCGGGTCCGTCGTCGTCGTCGTTTGCAACAGGTAGTGCGTACACGAGGGCCGCCTGTGAAACGAAAGCGCTCACGCCTACCGTGCGCGCCGGATTTGCCTTTTTAATGAAAATTTGGCTTGGCTGTTGGTCAAGCTGTATGTACGGTAGTAGATGTATACGACTGTTGCACTCTGTGTTTGATTACCGTGATGGGGTTTAGGCTTGGGAGTTATATCACGTATACATATATGTATGTATATTCGTGGGCTAGCGATAGCTTGGGAATTGGCTTCAGGTGGATTCTTGAGCTTGATGGATTTATAGGGGAAAGTAGACGCGTCGTCGTGTTACGGGAGCAAGAAGAATGATCGATTCGGATGGGATAGATGGGACTGTGGGGCACACAATGGGAGCATTAGTATGGTATTTGGATGAATATTTGTATATAAGAATCATTTGGTAGAGGCTGGTGATTTTACGTGTGTGATACTTTTGTGGAAGGTATTACTGATCTTCAATTCTCTCCATCTCTCTTGCAATGTCAATTGTTATAAGTAACTATGCGCTTCCAAGGCAAATTTAGTCTTATTAATTCCTTCTTTTTACCATTGTGGTCGCCGATTGTTTTATAACGAAGGAACAAGAATAACTTTTTAAGAAATCTCTGCGTCGTCCAACTCATTCCTGCACCAATCATAATCACGGCAACACACTGCCTAGCTTATATCTACATACGTTATGCATGTCTGTACGTCGGATATTAGTGCAAATGAGTTATTCTGTAGCACGTCGTCATCAACAGGTAGCGAGTATATGGTCTACAGTTAGTAATAACCCTTCCAACAGGTGGTGGAAGCTCGTTTAAAATTGCGACTAAATCGAATAGACTAATGGCGCGTTCGTTCGCACGCTCACTACTATAAATCAACGAGGACCTGTAAAGGTAAGATGTTCGGCGATGTTGGGTGGTCATGAGAGAAGGTACAAGCCAGGGCACGTTTGAACTCGTCATGACCTGTACGTGAGGAGATGAAAAGGAATGCAAAGAAAATACTGTGGATTCTCCTACGCTTGAAAGGGGCCCGAGTTTCGGCCATTTGAAATTCCTCGGTGGCTTAACTCGCTACCTTATATTACCTGGCGCTCGTCAAAAGCCAGATTTCTGGATAAGGAAAACAAAACATCGGTGTTTTGATGGTTTTAGGCACGGATGCTACGGGATATTTGCACGTGTAACGGAGAAATATTTATTGCCCGGAAAAAACGATCTACCCTGAGTCCATGGTGGCATTAAATACGAACCATTGAACAAAATTTGTAATACATTACATCAGAACTTCCTACAAATAAGTTGAATAAATTGTATATTTGTTGTTCATGTTTGCAGCAGCATCGATATTATCGAACACCTGAGATTCGCAATACTTTATACATACTTGTATTGGGAAATAATTTCATAAAGAATAAATTGTACAGTACAGCCCTCGTATTCGGACGTTCTGTTATGGGAGAAATGTGGTAAAAATTGGGATGCTAAGAAAAAAGTATCATAATTTTAACATTAATAAAGCAGAAAGGATATTGAGGTAGGAATGTCTATACTGAACAATAGTTTAAATTGGGTTTTATTGAAGGAGAAGGAGGGGCAGAGAAATAGGGATCCTAAATATGTTTAGGTTTTAGGTAGCAACGGAAGTCTTTCAATTTTTCAGATTCCCTATCTGTAGGTAGGAATCACAGCTTATACGAGCTCATTTAAAACAAGTTATGGCTTTGCTTAATTTGGATGAATCATAGTATTCTTGGCAGTAAACTCAAATATCTTCATTAATTCTATTATCATTATTATCGTTGTTTTTCGATATTTTGTTAAATTTCTAGATTATCACTACAACAACATTGGAAAATTTTTGAACGTTTTTAAAATATCGGCATGTCACGGTTTTAACAAAGTGCCTGTATACATACGCTCGATCGAAAATACTTCTAATCAAAGCAGTTATTTATGTCAAGATATTTATATAATTTACTTGCAAGAACTACGTGGGCTACATAAATAATTAAAAAACACTTCCAATTTTCACGTCCTCTGTAAAAATAAATGAAGCCTATCCGATTATCCGAAAGTATAATGTAGTAATGTAGTATAAGTACAATATTGGTATCTATTATTATATATTAATATTACCTGAAAATCCCTAAATCCGAACACTTGTGTCTCATTGTCAGTATTAATTCAAACACGAGAAGCTCTACCGTACACTGTTAATATTTGTTTCTTTTAATATGACACAATTAACCACAAAATTGAAAGTAAATAACTTTCATCGCAACAGCTGAGTAGTTGAAAGGAACAACTGTTCGACAATGTGTGTTGCTAAATAGTATAGGCTATAAACGTTGACCACCTTTAGTAGCTCTTACAGATAAATAAAATTGTAATTCCAAAGAAAGGTACAGTATACTATAGTAAACTCTAAAATTCGGAACTTCAAACATGCCAATAAATAACAGTATGCCTCCGGAACAATTTAACGCTCTCTACTGCATTGAACCTTAACCGTGCTTCACAACGTTTCGAGCGAACCATAACCAGCACTTTAAAATTCATCACCTGTCCAATCTTTGACACTCCTCGCGTCGCGAGGACGCCCACAGTTTCACCTTAAAGACGTAACGCCCTAATTGTTTCGAGCTTCAAGATTTCAGACAACGATACTGTATACATATACATCGCACGCTATCCCGTCCCTTCCGTGTCGAATCAATAATTTTCGCGTTGTTCTTTTCCCCTTCCTTTTCTTTTCACCGTGCCACTTCGCTTCGGACACGAAAGCACGGAACAGGTTGGTCTTTCGGGTTCACAATACGAGCCAAGCGATGAAAATCACGGAATGGAAGCTCCACTCCCTTTTTCCACACTTTCCGCCAGAGAAACCAGACAGGTGTCCGACCGTCAACCTTTTTTTTACGGGGGTGTAGGGGGGTCAATCTCCAACGATCGTCACCTTTTGTTCCGACAAATTTCCCTGCCTAGCATCCAACCACTTGCGAGGACGTGACTCAACGTCCATTTTTACAGCCGGTTGCTCATTTCGGTCGGTGAAACGGGTCGTCCTTCGAGGAGGTCGGCCTGATTGTCAGAGAAGAAAGACTCAATGCTTTATGCAGTGTCAGAAACAATGCAGGTATCCATGGCACGACGAAAAGATGTCGGTTGATCCTCGGCCATCATAATGCCATTGCCGGCCGTAATGGTATTGTCATGCAAAAACAAACGAGCCGAGGAAAGTTTCGTGAAAGCAACACGGCCTATCTTGTTTATGGCCGCCCGTTGACAATACAGTCCTGTTGAACACCTCAGCTGCGTGTCGTCACCTCGAATTTCCGACTACCTGCTGGCCACCGATCGAGTTACGTTGTCTAAAATCGTAAATAACGAACGGTAACCGTTCAGTTCTCTTATAAATCATGCGCGTACCAGGCTCGTGTACATAGTCTGAAAAATGGAAATGGAGTTGCAGGTGGAGTGGCACTTTACGAGGACGTACGCAGAGTTGGTTTCGATTTTTCTTTGGGAAAGATAGAAATCTGCTGTAATTTGTACCACGATCGTATGACGTTCAACTGTATTAAAAGATCAAGCATCAAGATAACTCTGAGGGGACGCAGAAAAAGATGAAAATGATGCGAGCGAAGGAAGTGCTGCGTTTAATTTAGCGATATTTCCTTCGAGTGCTTAATTTATGCAACGTGTTTGAGTGCTTCAAATGCGTGGAATATTTTACCGACTCGTAAAGCCATTTATGCGAGCGATCCTTTCTGATTATTTGAACCAGATTATATATTTATTATTACTCCGAGTGGATTATACGAAAGTACTGTTAACGGATTTGACAACATTAGACACGACGTCAATGATTCGTTGAAAACATAATAAATTCTGCATACATACTATTATTATTCATTGATTCTTCTTTATTATCGTTATTTAATTACTACGTTCGAATTAACATTCAATCCTTCCGTTCCCTTTCATTTGCCAGTTAATATCGCTATGAATATAATATTCCACTTTATTGCCACCATTTACCAATACTCAGGCCGCATTATTTCATAATCTAATATCAACCCCCTCGATGTTCCCATTGAATTGAAAACGGTTTCAATCTGTTAACAAGAAATACGTACGAAGAAAACGAAAGTATATACGTACGTACGTACGTACATACATAAATCGTACAAAGCTCTATCTCCTAATACCTTCCGCCCCTCTGTTCACTTGTCAGAACAGCCGGCCGCCGGTTCAGAATTTCCCAGCTAAATGAAATCATAATCCCCGTCGAGTATGCTAGCGCACGCGAAAACACAATTCCAATTCGAGACGCGAGGCAACGTCGGGCCCGAAGTTTTCCAACGGTCGATCGCTACTGCTGTTTAATTAAACGTCGCCGTTTCTACGACATTTATTTCCAGCGAATTCGTCTTTTTCAGCACGCCGGCCGTGCACAGGCAAGCCAGTATAATCTCTAACGAGCGATAAGTCCCGGCCGTGGATGGTGTGTAATCACCAAAACGGTCATCGTTGTCGCTTGTGACGGGGTTTCACCGCACCGGTGCGAGTTCCCGATTCAGAGTGCCAGCGTACCTGCGCCGCGCACCTGTACAAGCCCAGGTTTATCGCCGTATAACCAGCCTGCCACCTGTGCGGCAGAGATGGTCGCACAGGTGTCTTTTAAAGCATTTCATTAATTACAAATAGGAAAGCCACGGCCCCCGTGAGCCCAGTCTCGGCACGGCAACCGGCAATTCGCGGGACACCTGGTCGAAACACCACGGATTTTCTGCTGACGGCCTCGACGGTCCCTGAAACCTGCTTATTTCCTGGTACGCTCGATCGAAAGGTCGCAATAAAACAACCACGGCTTGCAAAAGGGGGGAACAACGCGTTTAACTGCTGACGAGGCAACAAAATTACACTTGCAAACGCTTTGGAAAAAGGGAGAAGGAAACGGGCGTAACGCACCGGTCGAAAAAGCATTACTTGAGAAATGAATTGGAGACGCGTCCGGTACGGTTTATTATTCCTTTACCTATGAGACTTTGAACCGCCGTGAAGGGCGGTGTTTTGCTTGGATTACGAGAACGGGAAGTGTGATTGGCAATAGCATTTTTCCTCTCGTTTTATTGAGGTAGGAAAAGTGGAAATTGGCAGATACTGTAAATTAAATGCTGGACAATGTTGCAATTATACGATAATTGCCGAGTACAAGAGTAGTATAGTACTACAGTAAGAGGGCAAATGAACTTGTAAAGTAATAAATACGTACATTTCTATGCATACAATTTGCGCAGGTGCGCCGTGTGGCAAACGGTTAATCCATATTGCTATATTACCCGCCTATTAATTTCGACTACTTGGGAAAAAAGGGGTTGAACAAATTTGGCGAAAGGGCCGGGACGAAAGGGGTTGCTGCAACGAATCGGAGACACTTCGTGGAATAATTCCTTCGTCCACTTCGATCTGTGCAATCAAGGTAGAACGGTCTCATCGAGTATTCGTGTGCTATCGATATATCACGTGGACACGTGTTTTAGGTAACAACTTGCGTCGCACAATAAAAGGCGTCTATACAAATATAACGGTAAACTCGAGAATCCCCAGGTGTTAGGCCTCGCAACACCTGGACGAGTACTCGAATTTTCTCAGGGACCCCTACCTTCAGAAAGTTCAAGGTTTCCAGGACCCCACTGAGTGCAGATGTAGATCTAAAACGTACCCCCGGATTCGCGTGAGGACAACGATGTTGCAAGAACATCTGCCACGATCGTGCGGACACCGAGGCGAACGTTGTTGCGTTATATAACAGAATAGTAAACGCGTCTGACAACACTTTATCGCGGCGTACGTCGTAAATTACTCGTGTACACGTACCTGCGGACGGTTTGGAAACCGCTATAAACCTGATCGTCTTATTGATCGGTTAACGAACGGAGAAACATCACATGTCACGTTGTGTCAATGCGTCTTTCCTTCACTGGAACGTATTAACGCAGCTGTGCCTCGGAGTAGAGAAAGCTGGACACGTCAACTCGCACGTGAACCATAGGAAAGTCTATTCGAAAACAATTTAGATTACATACTTGCTTTCATGTAGGCTCTTCCACGTCGAAGTAAGCCTAACCCCCATGCATACCCGTGTGCATAGCTTGGATGTAGCGCGTACAATCGACGTCTATGTTTCGTAAACATTATCTGAATTTTTGGAAATAATTTTTCGAAGTGTTTTGGACTTGCACCATTTCGTTCCACGTACCCCATCGGTCACTATACATCTATTGAGAGCGATAAGTTTTGTTCGCTTCAGAAAGCTAATTTAATTTTTCTCAAGCTCGAATATAAATTGGGATGCTGAGAGTTAATTTCTTTGTGGCTTCGTTAAATCACCAATTTGTGTTCCTGGAATAGGCAGATACAGTTGCCTTCGTTTCGTGAATGGGTTCTGTGATATGCAACTTCGGGGTGCAGATTATGCACCTGGGAATACCTTGTTGACTCTTTTAAATTCAAAAGCACATAGTAACTTTCAACAGTTTATTAACCAATGCATTTAGAAAACAACAGTATCATTCCTATTAAGTCATTGCAAAAATGATTTTCATAAAAACAAAATGCCATAACTATATAAGTAGGTATGTACATAAATTAGTACGTACAGATACAAATTTTGTTCCTGTCGATCGCATGAGTTTCTAGCAGCGAGACTGATCTTCTTAAACTCCGCTGGTTAATTATAATTCGCTTAACGATTACATACACGAGGAACGTGCACTGCAGCCCATCTTGCCGAGATTTGTTCAATATCAAACCTAACTCCATTCCGCCAATTGTGCAATAGATATCTATCTGGGTAAGTCGTGACAGTAAGAGGAAATGATAAGGCATTTCGTGGCGACTTGCGCAGAAACTGGTCGAGCTGGTCTACGACAATGTCCTTTATCAAATTGTTATTACCGCGGCCATAGTTCGGATGAATGAAAAAAATCCGGGCACGAAATCGCCTCTGAAGAGGGAAAAGATCGCTCTGAGATATTTCCTAGGGGGGCATTTTCAAGTTTGCGAGGCGCACACCTGAGAAGGTCCTACGGACCCTAGACGGTGTCGCCTTAAAGGCGTGTTCTCCAATCTTAGCAGAAATTCGAGCTCTCCCTCGCGGTCGCCCAACAATAAAACAACGGCGTGGGGTCCGTGGTCGCGATGGAACAAGGCAAGAACGGAAAACAGGCTCCCATGAATCCCACGACACTCGTTTTGAGCCGTGAAGGAAAGGCTGCGGGTGTCCTGGTGGCTCTTTGGAGTCTAGTAACGAAAGCTTCGACCCGCAATCGAGCACGATCAACGGAAAGAACGAAAAAATCCGTGGCCAGTAGCGCAAGAGGTAATTCTACATCGCAATGGAACTGAGGAAACATAAATTATCCCATTCTATGTAATTATCTTGAATTATCATTCGTCTTCGTCTTTTAATATCGCAAACAGTATCGGGCTCGCCGTGAAATTTATTAGCCAGCGATGAAAAATCGTTTTTCTGACATCTCGATGAAACTCTCGCGACACAAATTGTGACAAACAACCAATGTGCGCGCGTGTACGACCGCTTCTACGGCTTCTAGATCGGACGCACACAGACGGCCGTCTGTCTCACACACGTTACGGCCGACTTATGAATGGTATCTGCACACGTTCCCACGTCACTGAATGAGTCTCAGGTCTCTCACGTCCGGCAGGATTATCGTGCCCGGTCGCGTTCTTCGCGTAAACCGTGCGAGTCTCCTTTCACGTTTTCTCCCTTATTCTCTTCTATGCTCTAGTTTTGCTGCGTAGGAAGAAAGAAGAGATTTCGACAACACGCGGGAATGCCTTGGCAACAGAGACGAGAGAAAAAAAGGAGCGGTGCTCTGTGCCCCGACCAGACGCCAGGCAGAAGGTAGCGAAACTAGTTGCATAACGCACGCTGTTCGCCGAATTCGGACGACGTTGGCTTGCTTCCGGCAAAGTTGCTTTGTGGAAAGCAGGAGAAAAACTCGGAAGAGAATCGTTCCCAGCACGCTGGTCTTTCAATGAATCGTAATACATTCTGGAGCGTGGTCTGCGAGTTATAAGATTGCGATTTGGCGCAGTTAGTTGGAATACGAGGCAAGATACTGGAAATATTTCTTGTCCTAGTCAAATGTTTATCGACTAGCGAATTCTGCTTGTCTTTAAAACGATTTACAGTTAGCTACTTAGGATATATCACACTGTATGTTGGAGTTAGTAGATAAAGCTATCCGATCTCAATCAGCCTCTTGATTTCAAGCTACTTACTTTGTCCGTGTATAGTTGAATAATTATGAACCCTATGGTTGAAAACGATTGCGCAAGACAATAGCTGTTCCTGAGATGACGTACTTTAAACATATTTTTATCTTCGATCTATCGTATGTGCAACCGTGCCCGAAAAAAGAATAGCCTATACACTTATATCGTTACCGATTTACAGGTTTTGATGCTTTCTATAGTTATCGGTATGCACTTCACTTTTCCATGAAGATTCAATTTATAATGTTGAAAGTAAACACAAAACTGATGGCTCTTCTAAAAACGATCGAATGGTACGACTTAATGTTCATTGTACAATATTTCCGACTTCAGGAAAGTTGTCTACGAACGCAGCAACCATTTTTCATGCACTTGGTTACCATATAAACGTGTGCACATACTGCAGAAACAGTGTGATTTTCGTCATACTTTTAGTAAAAACTTTTTACAGTATAAAAGGTAAATAACTTTCCTCCACAATAAATTATACTTAGCCCGTGTGGCATTTACGTTACGCAAAGATACACGTCTACCCGTTAGGTTGAATAGACAAAATTACAAAAGAGGCTTTTTGGGTATGCACCTAGAACGTATCTATATAGGTTAATCTGGAGAACACATTGCATATATGGAACAGAAGGAGACAAGAAATGTATTGGCTCCTTGGCCACAAATCGAAACTCACTTTAGAAAACGAACTCTTACTTCATAAATCTCTGGATACTAACAATCCAGTTGTTGGATTCACCTACAAATTCTAATTTAGAAACCTTAGAAAGAACCATGGTAAAAGCCCCATGGCTCGTAACAAACGAAATAACAAGATCTCGAAATACCGTTAGCAAAAGAAGAACCGGTATAATTTTGGTGGTAATACATCAAAGGACTTAATAATCACCCTAACTGGCAGTAAACCTACTAAACGAATGTGCAGATGCCGAAAGATTCAGGCGAAGCAGACCTTTGAATTTCATTAGATTACGTAGTTAATCGTTTAACATTTATGTAAATATCGGGACATCAACATCTACGCGTTATTATAAACTTCGACCAGAAGACTTACCGATTCCCGCCAGGCAGATTGTAAATAAGTAGCCGGGGAAAAGTACCAGAAATATTATAATTCCCTTGCCGTTTCGTCAATGGCAACGCCGAAAAACGAGTGAAGCCACCGCGCCAATAGCAACGAAAATTCGTCCCAAGGATAGCTTTTTTGCACAATGCAGGCGCCTTATTTGCGGCCGGACTAATCCTGCAGCCACCCCTGATGACCACGTCTCACCCCGGCGTCGATGCAAACGATTATCGATTATACCGTAAGCCGGGGGCGAAACGTGGCGGAAAGAAAATACATCCATCCATACATACGTAATACACGGATTCCCGTCACGTTCTCCGTGAGGCGAAAAAAGAAGTTCGCGCGGGAGCTCTCGGACGAGCGGGCGGTTCCACAGGGCCGTAACACAAAACAGGTGCTTCCAAGAAAAACAGGTGTCCGTTCGTAGCCGTCGCTACGCCGGGGCCCGACGGTGAGGCTTTACATTGCGGCACTGACAGACGTGCCGACCGCCGGACGAACGACGGACACCTGCACGCCTCCGATTGTACGCAAGATCGGTCCTACGGGGTCTCTTTTTCTCTCTTTCTCCCTATTACTCTCGAGCGGTGCGTTTCGTTGCACCACGGCATTAGCTATCCTCCCTTTCTCAGGGCCTTCGTCGCGTCCCGTCGGTCCTTCCGTGGCTGTTGGAACGCACAACGGAGGAGGGCTGAGAACTACCACGGCGGGGGAGAAGAAAGAAGCGGAGAAATCGTAGGAAAATCTACACGGCGACGCGGACGAAGAGGGATAGAGGCTCTCGAGGAGTCAACGAGACTCCATGGGAGAGAAGGAGACCGAGCTGGTGATTACCGTGGCCGAGAGTAGGAGGAACGCTTTGGCGCAGTGGAGTAGCACGGACGAGGAGAGATTTCTGGCGGCCAGACGAGGAGGTAAAAGGGTTCGTAGCGGAAAGGAGACCGGCTATGTCGGCGCGGTAAAGACGGAGAAGGGCGCTTCGTGGGACGAAACAGAAGGAGCAGGAGGACGTGAGCGCGTGAGAGAAACGAGAAGCGAACGACCGGCTCGGACGAGCCGACCGGTTGAAGGAGGACGAAGGGATTGGGTTATGTCGGAGGCGCCGTGATTCAACCGAACGCGCAGGTGTGCCGCAGACTGGCCGGCGCCTCTCTGGAATGCGCGACCCCTCTCTGCGGCCCTCCTCGACGGGCCGCTCGCCCTGACCCCCCTCGCACTCCGCTCAAACCTCTTCTACCGACCCTCACGGCTTCGCCTCCCCCTCGACCCTCCTCGCGACGCTCTACACACACTGCGGCACCGCTGCCAGTCGCGACACACGATCGAGACCGCGAATTGCTAGCGATGGAAAGGATTGTCTCGCGAGCGAGAGAACCGGGTGGTCGCGAGAGGATTGTTCTGCGAGATTTTTTGGTCGGGTACGGGTGACGAACGAATGCTTGCTTCGAGCCCCTGGACCTATGGACAATGGGCCCCGATTAGCTGGCTTAGCCGAGACAGAGTGGATTAGGGAATTCAGATCCGAGGGGAAACTGTTGGAAAGGAATTTTGTCGAGGCAGTGAGAGGCTTGCTTCGAAACTGCAGCCACCAGTTTTGGAAAGATGCCGATTATGTTATGGGAAAATTAAGGGAACTCGGTCAATCGAGACCGTGAATAATCGCCATTGGTTAATCGAGATTCTACTGTGCATACCGATAGGTGAGGATTTTGGTGTGGGTATACGGTTGATTTCCTGTTTTCGAGGGGAAAAGGATTGTTTCAGCGCTATTTTTCGCACGCATCCCTTGTATTTCTGGGTAATGAATGCTGTGTAATTATTAATGATTTCATGAAAAGTGCAGGGGGGGTTATTTGGTGGTCTTTTTTCGAGCTGTTTGCTAGAGTTGAATAAAGAAAACGATGACCAGTTTTGAAATAACGTGTGCGTTTCGTTATATGGTAAAGTGAAAGTAATACATGAAAATGTTACGCACGGTGAGACTAAAAATTTGAAGTAGGTTAATAGATTTGGTGGACGTATTCTCGAGACAATAGGTGATCATAATGATCGACAGCTTGTTTATGTTCGACTAGGCAATGAGGACTACATCCTTCGTATGGATATGTAAATTTTTTATTGCACCAATTCACTTGCAATAATAACAGGATGATGAGAGGTTCTAAAGTGCGTCGTGACTCACAGTTTTGAGTCACAGTTCTAGGATGTACTCCAAAACCATAAACGTTTAGTCAGTGCTTGCGAAACTGCTAAAAAAAAGAATACAATTGTGTCCCAAAAATAGATATCTTTGCCAGAGTAACCTCAATTACCTTGCATAAACGCTTTTCCTAAAACCCCAAACGATACTTGGTAGACCATCTGATCTTCGAATCCTAATACACTTATAATTATATTTCAAACACCCACCATTTAGTCCGCCTAAGACTCAGCAGGTCTATACCAATTAGTCGTTTCACAAAAAATTAGCATAATCTGAAATGGACATATACATCAGAAGGTGAACGAGTAATACAAATCGTATGATACAATTCATCAGGAATTTATTCAAATGACATTATCAACTGAAAATTCTCCAGTTCCCGTCTTCCATTCTACAACGTGGTCATTACCGCATAGTCTTCTGAGAACCATCAAACGCCTATTAAACCTCGAACCCGCTTCAACCTAATAGCATAATTACAAATCGTGTTCCAAGTTGTTTCAGGTGTCCAATATATATATAAAATAAAATATCAATACCACAGTCATAAAAATTGCATTACATTACAAAATTTCATAAAAACCCAAAAGCCACTCCAAAAAGCATACTCTATCGCGTCATCCCCTAACACTCGAAATCACCTCCGATCATAATCCCGAGCCTTCTACTTCCTCGAAACCACCTATCTTCCCTCGAGCTCACAGTGCATGTACAGTATAATATAATGTATACCTTTATCCGTATGCTAGGTCATTGAATGGGGGTCTCGGGCCCATCGCTAGAGCTGCGGGTCTACACAAGAGTAAAAGACACGTTCGTGTTGCATGCACGGCTGTGTGGCTTCGACGACGGCTACGTCACGTCCTCTCATGGCAATCAGTGCAGCTGGCCACCAACGCGTTCCCACGGGGCCAAACCGACCCGGCCGGCCAGCTTCGGTCGCCTTTGCGAACGCGCCTTTTACCTCTTTCTCTTTCTCCTTTTCGCCCCTGGCCCCTCTCACTCTTACCCTGCCTGTATCACTCTCTCTCTTTCTCTCTTCCTCTCTTTTCCTCTGCCTGTTCCTTTTCACCTCCGCATCGTGCCTTTCCACGTTGTTTCGTGAAGATTACTCACGCTGGTGCAACAACGTTTTTACGTGGCGCACTTGCCGTGTAATACCGTCGGTTCTACCTGATAGAACAAAGTTCGATGGCTCATCTTTTTTGCTTAGAACGGGAGATCGTATTCATTGTCGATACGTGCCGCTCGATGATGATTTATGAAAGGGTCGTTAGGATTTTATTGCTACTTATATACGGGACGGGGAACCGGACGTATAAGCGCGGGTACGCTTAATGGACTGTCGCGCGTAACTGAAAGACCGTTCTTCCTCAAACGGACGGTCGTTTAATTAAATATCTATCGTGAACGACAGCCGCCGATCAACCGATACCTGACCGATGGTCAGGTTTGCTTGCCGTTGAGGTAGAGGTTCGACGATTGTTCGGTAATTGAGGAGGATCGAGAAGTGAAACTACTGTTGTTGCTGAGATCGATGGTTAATTGTATCATTTACTTGCTCGGGAAACAATTTTGCCAGATTTATGTTTTACTTGAAGTTCCTTATCGTTCTATTTTCTATTTATATACCGGTACCTTCAATGATAATAATAAACGTATAAATAAATCGTAGATTTTTCTGAACAACTTTGTCATCGTTTCCAGTACTTTGAGCGCATTGTTTCATTAAAGAAAAGTTTTCTTTCGATGGTATATGTTTAAACGTTGCAGCACACCGTTCAAAGAGCCGCATGCCTCGTTTCAATGGAACGCGTACGTGCATTTTAAATTTAACTCGGTAATGTCTTTAGCGGGCACGCGTATCATTAAAATGTTCCGCATGCGCTAATCACCAGACACACGAACGATTGGCGTTTCATTAAAAATATCCGCACGCACGGCTCCTCTTTGCTTCGTTGCAACTCTATCCCAGTGGCGCGTAGAATTCAGTATGGACGTCCATTCCCATAAAGTGTACAGGATTTTGTAGGAAAAATTTAACTGTGCATTCGAATGTGTTTATTTCTAATGTTCATTTCCCTGTCGAAGGCATATCTGGATTTTAATTAAAATTTTCAGAGGCATCTTTTTGTTATCAATGTTACCGTCAATCTTTAAGGAATAGTACTTGCTGAATTTATAACTTCGTACAGATATACATTATAGTCGCATTCTTTTTAATAATTCATCGAATTGTTTACTGCAGTAAATCATTTCGATTCTATTGTTTAGTTTTATCTTGAATTTTTCATTTTAAATAAATCATTCAAGGCTTAACGTTCGTTTGTTAATAAGAATACAAATTGTATTGGAAATAAAAATTGTTCCATCTTTTTGTATAGTGCACTTATCGTCAAGACACTGCGTTTTACATATATGTATACAGATACTGTTAAATATGATAAAAGTTTATGAACAGACTTCACATTACTCATTGCCGCAGATTAATTTTTTTTACTCGATTTGTTAACTGAAGATAATAAGCTACTTTGTCATTTAGGTCACCAATATCTTCACATGCAGATATATGTACATGAA
Source organism: Nomada fabriciana (assembly GCA_907165295.1). Lineage (NCBI taxonomy): Eukaryota > Metazoa > Arthropoda > Insecta > Hymenoptera > Apidae > Nomada > Nomada fabriciana. The sequence goes on from OU015694.1 coordinate 15,420,926, forward strand.
TAATAATTTCTTAAGTCAGAAATACTCTATTTTTTAAATGCATTATGATTTTTTACTGGGATAACGTTCATATCTATACGTCTATGTTCATTAACTTTTAATTCTCCGCTAAAACGAATTCCTTTTAAAAATACATTTCTGTTTGAATTACCCAGTGGAACGTAATTAACATTGTTGCTAAAATTAATATTACAAAAGATCTATACAGGATATGGAAAGTAAACAATTTTTATTTAACGCGTAATAAAATAAAAAACGTCTCACATATCGCAACTAAAACATATCCTGATGCAATGAACAAAGGTATCTAACCATTCCGCAGCGTTACCTGTTCTCCTTCACTATAATTAATAATTCACTGAAAACCTCCCCTTGGATGGTTGCAACTTGCAACTCTATTCCTGTGGCGTATAAAACAAAACAACACAGCGGAACGAACAGGAGGGTTCTTCTTCACTCTTTTTCTTGTCTTCCTTATCACCTTTCCAGCCCTTTTGCATTCCCCTTGCCTCATCCTTTTTTTATGTTTCTTTATTTCTTGTAGATACATTTTTTTTCCCCTCACATTTCCATTATTTTTACCAACGTACCTGCCAGGTAAGGCACGATCGCGCTGTACACGTGTGCGTGAGGCAGCTTTCGAGACCTTCTTCCTGCAGAATTCGTCGCCACGGGCGTACTTGTGGGAGGCTTTATACGGTGTCCACAGTGGAGGCGATCAAATGAATTTATAGTCGTTGTTATATTCCCCCGTATGGTAGTACATACCACCAGCCTCGTGTGATTGCTGTTCAGGACCGCCATGGTGGTCGTATTCGATCGGCAACCACGGTGAAATGACAAATGGTCGCTTTTGGGTGAGTCACTTTCACGTGAAAAATAATTGATGTCTCAATTGACTTCGCTCGTGTAATCAATTGAATGAAATATATGATTAGTTTTGTTCGAAAGAAAAAAGCTTAATCAATTTTGGAAGGAAATTCTATTATTGTTCATTTCCGCGGTGATTGTAACGTAATTGTTATTCCCGGAAAGGCGAACGACATTTTCCGTGACGAGAGTGAATTTATTTTTTTAAATTAAAAATTGCAACTTTCTTGTGTTTCAATCTTCTTTTATTAAAAAAGAACTTGACCACGCTCAATTATGCCTTGCACGTTATTTCTCTCTCATATATATTCTTCGATATTTCTGCTACATAAAATCGAAATAATTACGACAAACATCAAATCAGCAAATTGAAGTACCTACCAAAGCGGGCCAAGATTTTTGCTTTTTCTGTACACAATATTTTGTATTCTTAATCCATTTATTTGTACTACCTATGGATATAAAGTTTTCGTTATCTTCGGAGAATATCGCCGTAAAATGATTTTGGATCACGTGTATATTGCTCACAGTGACGTATCGTTTACGAAAACTTTTATGTACTGAAAGGAGAAGAAGAAAAAAGTGTCGGACTGGGAACAGAGTTGGCCCTTGTGATATACGCCGTTATCGATCCGACGTGAAGTAACGTTGAATGATATTACGAGGGTGGCCAGTGAACTTTCATGCTTTTCACGATTCGTTCCCAAATTTTGATACGCGACTCGTGGCCCGATTTCAAGAAATATGGTGACAGGGGTTAGAAGGGTAACCGTGTGCAATAGAAATCCACTGTGTGGTGTCTTCCCGTGCTATCGTCCCTCTACTTTTCACTCTAAATCACGAGATAATGATGCTCCAGAAAGCAACAAAGCAACCGTTATCGACTGACTGTCCCCTATTTAATTATTGAAATCTGAATGGGAGATGCAACCGCGTAAATTATGTGACAGTAATAAGATGCATTTCACCAATATTTTCCTGCCACCATATGGAGCGCTGTGTTAGTCTAAATCGAATTAATGAATTTGTGACGCAACCATGCTGACGCAAATTCGCTGCAATAATACAGATTAGTCTCTGGTTATCGGCTATTTATGCGACACTTCATATACATAAATGGAATTTTCATATAGGACACGAACCTAATAATAAACAGTGAACGCCGGAAGAAGAAACGTTAGAAAGAACGTACCATCTAGATGTATAATAATTTGTCACGATTACTACGCAAAAATTCAAACAAAATATTCCGCCTCTGTTTCTTTTTATCAGTATCCTCTCTATTTCCCAGCGAAGCGGAATTCGCTCATTTACAAAAACACAATAATCGTCCGGGCACTTATCTTCCTTTCCACTTAATTTCTATTAGTCCATCAGTTACGGTGCTTTTTCCCGTCTACCCGGTCGCCATACCTGTAGTCACAGGTTTCGCGGCCACTCGGAGGATCAGCTGCGTTTATTTGGGTTAAAACCACACCGTGTATTGTGCATTGTGCGCCGAAAAGCAGCGGGAACATCGTCGAACACGGCGGAACGAGTGTTCCCCGAGCACAACAATGTTCCGGGGACGGTACCCTGGCACACCTGAGTTACCTGATGCATTTAGTACCTGGGAACGGTCCCAAAAACGCCGGAATTTCGGGCCCCGTATAGATTTCACGTTAAATGGCCGCCGTAAACGACTCGCTTCCAAATGAATTTCACGCAGTGACAACGATGACCGTGAAAACGAGTAACTGTGCGCGAGTAAAATGGCCAGGTAGCAAAGTACAGCTTAAGTATTCATCAAGCGGAGAACGAGGAGGCAACGAGAGACAAATATCTTGGTTTTAATAGGATCCGTTCAGTTTTCTACAGCTGTGTGCTGGATGTATACAGCTTCTCGCAGAAAAGACACTTTTTTGTACGTGAATGAAAAGTACAATAGAAATGATTTTAATACATACGTATTCATTCAACGATGTCTAATTAGACAAGCACTAACATGGCTTTGATTAATATTTCAATCTTCCATATTTCTCGAATAAATTCCATTGACGCCTTTCCTTCGAACATGCTTCTCGACACCTACCCTTGCCTTCTTCTTCTACCACTGGGAGATACAATTATCGTTGAATTTGCAATCAGTGAATACTGATTGTGAAATGGACAAGTCAACTGTTATAGATAAATAAATTGAAATAAAGGTTCAGCTTCTGTGTACAGCACTTTATTGTCACAACGAATATTCATCATTTAGGGTATACCGAGGCGAATCGGATCATAGGGCGAATCGAAATAAGACTTTAGTTGAAATTTGTTATGTTACTATGGAAAAAATCGTTTAGGTCGTTCATAAATTCCTCACGCCCTCTCTATGCACCTCTTTCAATTGTGTTTCTATTGTTTTACAATACCGTTTAGTGTTGACACGCATTTCAAGTTTGCCTTACGCGGACGAACGTAATAATTTGTACGCAGATCTAAGATACATAGCTTACAATTTCTTATTTAAAAATAAAAGGTGAGCTTTAACATCCATATATGTTTAATATTATTAGATTGTATAGTGTCCAGAAATAATATTTGATATAATTTTCACTATTAGATCATATTTTGTTTACGTATTTTATTCACTTTAAAATTATTATTATGTGGGGTGAATCGGATCACTCTTTTTTCTGTTTATTTAATTAGTTGTATGGCTTTAAATGCGTTAATAACTTATACATGTAGGTAAAGATGGTTCGCACATACATAAACTAGTATGGCATTGCATTTATTGTAACGAGAAATTCATCCACCTGCGGAGCATTGGATACAGTGTAATACCTGTGAAAAGTGGTGACACGAAAAGTCTGCTACTCTAAGTGGTGTTCAAGGACAATGTACTTGCCACCCATGTATGTACTACGTAGAATCTTGGACATTATTATTATTAAGTTATGCTTTATAAAGTTAAGGGCAAACGACAACTTGTCTTCTTAGAAATATTTTCCACTTTTTCGTTTTTTGTCCATAAAAGAGGAATTTTTATAATTTGTTTATATTTTTTATTATGAATGTTCGTGTTAAATGGGTACTTGTTACGAATTTATAATAGGATATTGCGTTTTGAAATTGTAACTATTTTTTTTTACCATCAAATAAAAACTGATCCGCTTCGCCCCGGTCTACCCTACATTCTATTTTGCTGAATGAATCTCGTTACCCTCGTGCAATGGCAACGTTTAACTATTGCGCAATGCCGAATGAATCATCTTTTTTGGCTATAATAAAATGCTCTGAATTTGAATTGAAATGATTATCGTCGTTGCTTGTATCTCTATACATGAGAGCCATCGCCCAGTTTATAAAATACCCCTTTAAATCTCTCGAATTACAGAACTGTAAAGAGCGTTTCGAGCCAGTTAACTAGTGTACGGTACTCGTCTCAGAAAGCGTTACAAAACCCGTCAATTTGATGGATTACAGATTTCGAAAAACGAAGATCCGTTAATATCGCGCAACTAAATTAATTGCATCTTATTTCCAAATTAAGTAAATTAATTTTTTAAAGAAAACGGACGTTCTTATTGGCAATCGTTAATCCGGGGCGAGTAAGTGGAAACAAGTGTACAAACAATGTCCGTAAACCTAGCGTTAAAATCGATTCCATGAACCCAAAATTAAACGCGTACATATGTACATGCACTCTACACACATTCCTCGTCCCACAGTGGTCTTTCGTGAACATCACGGCTGCGCTCCCATCTATCTGACTGTAAAATTCAATGTCTAGCCGCACAATGCGCGGCTCTGTTCTCAATGCGCACTGGCACTCTGTTCGCGACGCTAGGTGAAGAAGCCATCGTCGTACCTAGTGCTCTACATCTGCGTTGAAGTCCCTCGAGCAAACGGCTCGCCGTGAAAAACGGGTCGCGAAGCGTTTCTCGACGGTGCTAATGAAGGACAGCCCCGTTTACGTGCAACGCTGCGGCGTGCCACGCACGCAGCGAACACGTCCGCACACTCTCCATGGATATTTTAAAAACCGGCGACGAGGTGTAGTATTTTCGCGGTACGGCCCGTTTGAACAGCTGCGCAAATAGCGGATCCTCGCGGCACATCGCACTGCGATTTTTGTCGCCCGTTTCGGCTCGCATGTGTTTTTATTGGGCGCACTACTTTTATATACGCGTACACCGAAATAATCGGTTATTTTACGCGTCTTGAATGAAAGGGCTGGGGGGATAAGGAAAGGATGTGCCCAGTGACGTTGAACGAACGTCGATTTTCCTTTCCAGGATTACGGCGTTCGTTCGAATTTCACAGGGGACGCACGTTCGAACCAGCTGCGGCGGTCGAATAATGGGGATCATTAACTGAAAGGGGTCGGAGTTGTTCAGATTTGTCTCTTGTACATAATTCGAACCGTCAACGTCGCGGGCTACGAGTGGCGCGTACTCCGTTTCCATTTATCTATTCCTTAATTAGCAGGCTATTGGTGCGTCACTGCGAGTATACGCGCATGTCAAAAATGTCCTCTTCCCGTACCTATGTATGTATATAACGCACGTTCGAACCGGTTACAACGGCCTCTGCCGCGTAGAACCGGATATCGAAGGATTTTTCAGCGAGAAAACCATGTCATCTTACCGATACCTAACAGCACATACCTGATACGAGCGAAGATAAAAATGCTTCGCACTGCGAGCTTCCGCAAAATTTGAACGGAGCATGCGCCAAAGAAAAGAAAGGCAGAATTGAAAATAATTCACGGCACATACCTGTACAGATTCCAAATTGAAGTTCGAGTAAAATATTGAAGACGATCGCGAACGACTTATGGGCACCGTGTCGAATCGCAGCGCAACGAAACGCATTAGTAGATCGTAAAGGAAGATAGCGCTCAATCGTGTCGTTCCCGATTCCACGATCTCCCTGCGTATTCCGGAGATCGTGACGGCTGAGAAGTTCTGCGCTTACAATTAGCACCGCGTCGGAATAGTGGAGGACAGAGATGGAAAGGAGAAGCCGTGGCGAAGCGAGGGAGCGACAAGGAGGAAGAGAAATGAAGTACGACGAGGCAAGTGTGGGTATATAGTTATAGCCGGCGTGGCCCTGATACGATGTTACAGTCTGTAGGCAGTCAGGAATCGGGAGGGTCGCCCCACAGCTAACACGTGCAAGGCGCACGTGCACTCCGAGACCACTCTAGCCTCTGGCGCACAATCATCGGATGCCAAGATACACTCCACGGAATAATTTTCGAGGGGCACTCCCATGCCTTCCTCCTTCGGCTCCGGGCAGCGCGAAAAAAGAAATCCAGTAAATTCACCCATGAAGGAGAACGAGTTTCGACGATTTAGTGACGCACACCGGTTGATCCTCGAGATACGTGCTCGATCCGAGGAGACAATGCTCGTGGGAGAAGCTGAGTGGGTTAATTATGAGGATGTAACTGATGCCCTTCATTTTAAAGCGCAAAGAATGACCGCATTTTTTTTTTGGTTGACGACTATGTGTACGGTGTTTGAGTCAATCTTTTGTCGGGGGTAAATTAAATACGGAGCTAAGACAAATTTGAATAACGATGAAGAGAATTTATCGCTGAAATTGATCACTAATCATTTATTTTCGATGGACGATGGAGATTGATCCTTGTTCAATTAGCTCTATTTGTTAGCCTAATCCGATTTTGCCATTAATTAGAGCCGTATTTCTATTACCTATCATCGTGGAAGTTACTTCGATTGCAGGCTAATTAATTGTTAGCATTTAACAAATTGCCAAGTTCTCAGGAAGACCAAACTATCTTTCCACGGTACAGTGGTTACATACTTCGTTATTACACTCCACATTAGCGGTGCCCAAGATTCTTTAAAACCCCCGCAAGAAAATCCTGTTACAAACGTATTTGTGGTACATAATTCTTGCCGTTAACAACACGTTAACCCACAGGCAACCCTTCATTGCGCCACCTTTCCACGTAAAACGTAAAACTCTTCCCACTTCCGGTCCTCCACGCACCAACCTATTGCATCTACTAATTACCACATTCCAACAATTCAAACCGTGCATCCCCCTGCAAGCCTCATAACGCATTCAAGTATATACGCAACCCTCCGTCCCCAATCCGAAATCTCGCATCAAGTCTATCCACGTGAACCATAAATCCTCGTCCCTCCCCCCATTGATCCACCCAGACGGGTCGACGAAGACAACGCCTCGTTTCCTGTGCCTTTTCTCGAAAACTGTACACCCTGCCGACCGTCGACGGCCTTGCATGCAGGCTGGCGTGGCGTCGGCGTCGCGGCACAAATTTATTCGCGCGAGTGTACGAGCCAGCGTACGAGGTGAGTATATACCTACGCAGGCTATCGCGACGGACGACGGACGCGATGCGGCAGGAAGCACACGATTACGAGCTCGCTTTGGGGTCGTTCGTGGCCGGTGCGTGCACGCCAGCTGCAGAGATGCGCGCAGTTTCACCGGTCGCAATCTCGTCGGCCCGATTTCCAAGGGGCGAGAGCACGGGAGTGCGCTAATTATAGGTACGTACTATAGCCTTTCTTTACGACAAATCGCAGCCGGAGCGGGCGCATCAGACCGCGAACAGAACGGCTGATCGAACCGGGGAGCATCGATAGAGAACGATGCACGGGAGAAGAATATTTTGTTAACGAGAGGAGAAGGGGGTGCGAATATGGACGTTCCCGTTTTATTTGCCGGCCTAGGGGAATTTCATGGGAAATGTGCTGCATAAATGTATTAGGTTGTGTAATAAATTCCCGCCCTTTTGTATTTTATATTTTCCCGCAATTGTGTGTTTCGTTAGGTAAAGTATATACATATATGCATTCGCGAGTCTTTTTCTTGGTCTACAAACTTATCTGCTTCAATTTTTCGAATTTATTAATTTTAATGTAATTAAATGTAATGAGGTGCGACGCCAAGGTAGAAATCGCTACTTTTGAACTTGTAAAACCAATCTTGAGCAGTCCTCGGAGCTATAGCAACTACTCCATACACATCACAAATGTCCCGAGCTGCTTGTGTAGCTTTTTGACCACAAAATACAGCAGATGTAGAAAGGGTTTTTTTTACCTCCTGGAACTTCCATTTCAAAAGACTGAAAATTGATTAAAATTAATAAATTCGAAGATTTGAAGCAGGTAGGTTTGTAGAGCAAGAAACAGACTTGCTAATGCATATATATACTTTACCTAACAAAACACAAAATTGAGGGAAAAAAATAAAATACAAAAAACGCGGGAATTTATTACTCAACCTAATAAATACACCCGAGACTCTTTTTACACGGAGGACAGTATAAAAAAGGTCGGGAATGAATTGATTTTTGTCGGTTTAGAAGTTTTGATGACTTCTGGTCAATTTTCTTCGGAATTTATTATTAATTTCTTTCTGTTTCACTGTGTTTTCGACGTACGAAGGAGCAATTGAAATAAGTTTTTATTATTTGGTAATTAATTTTTTAAGACAAGGGCAGTGGCTGCCATATAGGGTTGTCAGAAATCCTGAATGTATAAAGTGAACATTACGGAATTAATTGAAATAAACACAGTTATAAAGAACAAAATTGCACAATTGTAGAAAGAATAAGGTATTCTTATATATTATTTCTGAATATACCTAAATCAATAATATTATTTACTTATAATTCATAAATTTAATATAAATCACAAAAAATTTTTGGCTGGAGAGATCACGTTCTAATAAAGGAACATAACATGACATAAAATCGGTTATTTAGTTTCTCTCCATATAATAATGTGAAGAGAAAAATATTTATTCGTTAATAAAATTTATTAGAATCTTTTGGTTCTTTGGGAAGCATTTTTCTCAAACATTCAAATTTATTTAAATTAAATTTAAATATTTTTAATCATTAGATGTTTCATATTTTTTGAGGTAGAATCATAATAATTATTATGGAAATATTCTTGTCATTACATGTTACAGGTACAATTGATTTGACTGTTGATACATTCAACCTATTCCGTTTATTCGTCCGTTGTGCCCCGATCGTTGAAGCAATCCTAACATTACCACTAGCACTAAACGATGAGAGAGTTTACAGCTTTAAGTTCGAATATTAAATGAAAAGTAAAAATTCTCGTTTCAAAGCAGAGAAACCGAGAAAAGAGAACATAAGTGAACAATTTTGCAAAAGCGAAAAAAGAAAAAATCTGAATAAAAAAAGGGAACATGTTTCCTTGCTTTAACGCCCTCCGCAGTTTCTTTGAAAATCACAAAATAAACCAAGGTAATTCCCATTTCAATGGACACGCATGCAAAAGCTTTCCATTGTGCCTGAAACAAAAAATGTCCATTAAAGAAAAAGACAACAATGATAATAACCTCCCCTCTACTTGCATGGGGCTTGCGTGCTTGCTGTTTTTTTAATAGGAGAGTCTTAACGTTTGCATCTTTGATAACTGAACCATGCTACCCCGAATTCTTCATACTTCCCGTAAATAAGAAATCTATATAATTGATATGCACTTGGAAGTGCATAACTCTAAACAGGCAATAGCTAGGTTGTACCTCCTATACAAACTGCGGTAATCAGAGCACTCGGAGATTAACGAATTGAACAAAAATAAAAATCTTACAAAATACCGTCGACGTTCCCCCGCTAATAGTCGCACCTGTCAGCCTATAAACTCAACCTGTCGGATAAATTAAGCTCCGCCGAGTCAAATGGAGTGACGATAATATATCGCGCAATAATCAAACGAAATCCTTTCGCCGATTAGCGGCGCACTAATAACCATCCGCATCCACTAAACATCGTGTTACACAATCTCGTCGAGGGCATACCGCGTAGGTAAATACATATACCGATTGTTCTTTTCCCCGTTTGTTTCTTTTTCTTCTTAACACTTGCGCCCGCCATTGTTCGCCGGCGTTACGTGACTCTGTGCAGTCTCTGTACGCGCGATAGATTCACAGACGCAAAGAAAAAGATCGTTCGCCAGCTGCGGTCGTAATTAATTACTTCGGCATGCGGAAAATCGGCACGGCCGTCGCGTTTCTTTCGCCGCGTGATAATCGAAACGAAACAGCACCGTCGATTACGCAACCGACCTTTCAGCCTTTCGTTTATCGTAGACCGTTACGAAATGTTATTGTGCGTACTCGACCTTCGTATCGAGGCGAAACGGGTATACGCGCCAAAGATCGCGTGTCTGCTTTTCTTTTTCTCCGCCGACGCAACGTCCGAACCGAAGGGTGATCCAGCGTATCCAGCCGTATTTTTACACGCTGGTTTACGTTGCACCGTTGCTCGGAATTGCCGCAATGTCTGGCCGTTCGTTTCGTGTCTCGTACATTGTGCCACATTTGCGACACGACCGGCCGGGCAAATTATCCGCTCGTTACGCGTGTCGCGTCTCACATGAACGATAGGGAACACGGAGCGCGATTTCCTTCGATTTGGTGCCCGTGGATCGCGATCGGGCGATACGCGGCACACCTGATCACTTAATGGAAGAGATGTGTGGATCGGTTCGATAAAATCGGGCAACGACACACCTGGTTATCGGCCGATACCGAATTCCATCCTCTATCGGCGTTGTCTAGTCAGATCTATGTTGATACAGGCTTGTTCAAGTTCAAAATTCACTGTGGATTATGTAAACCTGCGCCACCGTTCTGTTCATTCATTATCGGGGCAAGGACGCGGTCGGAGTGTAGTAAGTACACGCATACTTGGCCTGGCTGAATGTATATTTCTGTATTTCTGTTTTTCTTGCACCCCCCTTTGTCGTTGCTGCTTTATGCAAGTACAAACGCACTCGATTATCGTTCCTTTCAACTGTAAAAGAAAAAGAACCAAAGCAGTTCAGTGCGACGTCTGCTGCCCGTTTAATATTCCATCAAAATGAGAGAACCGACGGTCGCTCGTTGTGAAATAAACGGGATATTCTCGAGTTGCGGAAAAACGGAGCCACGATAGTCAGGTTAATAAACAAAAGGCCCAAGCCCCTGGTTGCGCATGTATAATATAATACGCCGAACGCTGCCGATTGTCAGGAAAGAGCGCAAGAAAAATGATGTCGAGTGGTTTATCGAGACAGAATAGAGTTTATCTTGATTCGGGGAAGCATCATAGAATTTCGGTTTACCTGCACCGAGGGTGTACACGCCGTAGTCGATTTCTTATCGCGTTACCCCGATAAGCCGATTGCTCGACCGCGCACGGAGCTCGTCCAAGTGCGTGGCCGGTACATCTGACCTGAACACCTGGATAGGATGCTCCCCGATCGATTCGGCTAAATCATTTTTCACCGTGTGAATCACGGGCCCGAGTCGCGTACGCCGCTTCTAGGTTCGACTCGTGGTGCAATTTTATTTGTTCTTTTCTTCGGTCACGACCGATCTTCCACGAGGCGTTCGCTCGTTTTGCATTCTGGCACGTAGCTTGTTTTCGCGCCGCGTAAATTTCAACGATTACATTTCACTCGACACGTGCACCACTCGAGGCTCGCGAAGATGTTCCTTGCCCGGCGGGGTTTCGAAAGCACGCACTATTTCGAGAACTTCGCGATCGTTTATTGAAATAATCGTCTATTAATAGAATTGATTTTTCTTTCTTTTTTGGAAAATGACGAGAAATGTGTCGCTCATTGAGGAGACGCGGTCGCAGCTGAACGTGCGACGATCTCGCGCTGTAGCTGAAAGATTGGAAGTGGTTAATGTGCAGTTGATCTATTGCCAGATTATTCGCTTCATTGAAGAAGCATTAAAAGATGGATGTTTATTAAGTGTAAATTCGCCGGCTTGGAGGAAAATTCGGACGGGTTGTAAAGCGGGGAAGGAGTTATAAGTCGCATTAACGGGTAAACAATTACGCGGGGGAAAGCATCGTTGAAAGAATGAACGACAAATATTTCTGCAATCTGAAATATAGAAATTTCGATAAAACTATTGTTCGATGTTTCATCTGTCTGGCGTCTTATGTAACTAGACCATTGTCCCACTGTGGTAACTGATTGTTAGTAGAAAAAAGTCAACAGTGTCACATGTTGTTTCACGCATTCCGCTGAACAAACATCAGTGACAAGCCGGTTCTAAAGTTCGGAAAGAAGAGACATTACGTAGAAGACTAAAGGGCACCAAAGTAGCTGGACTATGTGCGACAAATGGCAGCGCTAACGCGAAACTATTGATAATTTTGTGTGCGGATACTGCGTTGGCAATCACCGTGCGATTATACGTACAAAGATGGCACGCTAAGTCTTCTGAGAACACTATCGTATTCACGCGACAGCCCGATCATAGGAAAGCTGATTTCGTAAAAGGCGAATTGTAAAATTCGCCGAATGCAAAACTATTTGGATCTTAAAGCTTATACGCTCGTACGTCCACTGACTATGTATACAATGTACTTAAAATGTCAGCCGCGTATACTATGTATTTAAGTTCCATTTAATTTCGTTAACAAGCGAACGTTCCAAAGGAAGGTAAAATTAATTTCACGTAATGGATCATCATCATTGTTTCATCATTCTTTAGCGTTTCGTATTTTTGGCACACAGAGTTCTGCAGAAATTCCTTCTACAATCGTGAAGTAACAATTGCAACTTGCTCTAACGTTGCTCGCAAGAATACGCGTTGACTTCTTTCCAAGGATTCCGATCGAAAGGTGTCGGCAATTTTCACCTTCGTATTGGAATCGAACGCACTTATCTCAATGTGGCGCCTTTTTCTTCGTTCGTTTATCTCGAGCGAGCTAACCTGATAAGGTGCATCCTTGTGTACCTGTGTACCTATACACGTACGCGACTCCACCGGGTGGAGCGTAATAAAAATTACGTAATAACCCCTGTTGTTTTCTTAAAAATTACTTTATCGCTTACGCAAACCCGTTCTCGCGTAATTGGTTCAGGTGTTCTCCTGGCAAGCAAATAATTTGCTCGCTCGAGATACAATATTTTGTTTATGCCCGTCCATGCGAGCGCATATAGACACATACGTGAGTTTTCGTGTATATCGTTACCATTCGCCCAACCCTGGCTCCAGAAATACGGTTGCTTTATTTGTTTTCGTTAAAAGACATTTTTCAAGAAGCTCGAAAGCTAAGAATACCGCTTCTATCTCTACAATGTTGAAGCTGCGGAATTTTCCAGCAGTTCTGTACAGAATGGAAATGTACAATCTTCGTCCACCTCGCACGGATGCAAGTCGCTTATGTGCTTGTAGCAAAAAATGTGGACGTGCTTTTAAACTGTCATCTAGTAGCAGAACATTCCCCGTGGCATTCCAGTAAAAGACTGGATACATGTTCAATCTGATCGATCAGTAAGTTTCTTCCTTGGAAGTAGCTTGATTCGCGCAGTGAACATAATATTATAAAAATAAATTTATGCAACCGAAATATCAACAATTGTAAATCGTTATCGAATTACTCTAGAAAGAAACCATTGGTATTGCATCCAATTAAAGGTGCAACATCAATAAGAATATCTAATCTTAATCAACGGTTACGGCGCATGGTTTAGTTTTTAAATATGAAACGAGTGAACACAAAGATTTCGAAATACACACGTGCATGCATGATACATAGGCACGCATACATTATGTTAATTCAATAATAGCAGATTAACTTATCCGCACAGGCCAAAGAAATATTCATTGTCCACGGGGTACGCCAGTATCGCAATCGGTCTTTCACATTTCAACGCAAATATTGAATATTTGTGTACAAATACAGCACGGCTCAAATAAGATATACAAGAATAATGGCTTCGTGCCGTTTTGTAAATTCTTCCGAATCGCTCCGAAAACCGACGTGTCTTGAATGTCGTTCTCGGAAACGGTACACCGAGGAAAATCTATGATTTTTACAAAAGCAGGCCACGTAGCCAGCGCCGCGATCGTTCATGAATCATTCATAATGCATGAGATAATAGCGACGACCACTGAAGTCACCCGTTGACAAATGCGTCCGCAACGTCCAGGCCGTGCGTTTCCACGCACGAGACCGTCAAAGAACGGATACGTCTCGTTTCGTCGTATTCAAAAGGCCGTTGGATTCGTGGTGAAATCGCTAAATCACCTGGCGAACGTTGCTTCTTGTGGGACGAACAGGTACCCTATTCTTGCGTTTCCACTCGAGGAAGATGATCCTTTTGTAACGATCCATAATACGTATGCTAATGATCGTCACTTTCGACTTCGAACAGGTAAAAATAACGCCCGAATCGTGAAAAACGGGCGGGAAGAAAGAATGGGATGATCGATTGTTCTGAAAGAAAGAAAGAAGCCTTTTGCTGGGAATAAACGAACAAATTTTTCTACTAAATTTCGTTAAGTTATATTTAAGACACTTGAACACATATGACTTCGAATAATTATTGGTTCATCCGTTTTAGACTTACAGATTGCATTATTATACGGGAACATATGTACGATTTTTTAGAGGGAATATATACATAGGTGCAGTGAATAATAATTACGTTCAGAATTATACCTGGTGTAATTGAAATAATATAGGATTCTGCGTAACTAGAACACGACCAGCATGTAATATCGCGTTGATATAATAATTTGGGCAGAAATTGAACGCATAACGGTAGGATATGCCTATATTATTTTCAGCCGTTCGTGTTCCCTTTGTTAACTAGGATACGATAACAATGTATTACTAACGAGACGAATATAATCAGCCATGAATCACTTATTCTATATTTTACATCCCAATATCCGGCCAGAAAATGGACGAGGTTAATCGTAATTTTGCTCTCATCCGCGCTGTGATTTATGTTAATTACAGCAAGACAGGCGGAGGATGGGATGCGTGCGTATAAATTTCCCCTGTCCCATTTTCCAGTGTGTACGCGAGCGGCGCCGATTGTCAGCAGCACAGACGACGGGGCTTGTTTTTATCGTGGAATCCCTGGGAAATGACGGATTTCTTCCTTTTCAGCTAATCGAGGACGAATCCCGAAGCAAATAAAACCAGGCGAGGCGCGATCGATGAATTCACGCTCTGATTGACGCCGCTCCAAAGCGTACAACGAAACTGCATTTCGAGTATTCGTGTCGGATCATGTTTGCACGTCACACGATTCTCCATACGGATCGTGATTTCACGTTGAAACGGTGCCTGGCTCGTTCGTTCAATTTTCATCGCCGAAAGCTCTGAAATAAGAACATTGTTCTTATTTTCATTCACGCGTTCACACGTGTCGCTCGTTGCTGCAGCTTCGATTGGCCCTTGCTTTCCACGGCAAGACCGACGTTTTATTAGATTCGTCGTGCTCATTATTCCAGCTGGTATCTACGTGTTTGTCCGCTGCGTTATTACCTCGAAAGCTTCATCCGGACGATACGCGTTCTCGTTCTCTGCGGAAAAGTCATCGGGCAATTACTCGGTAATTTATGAGACTCGTCGGTGCACCTCTTCGTGGTAAAATGGCCGATTAACTTGTCCAGGCTCGAAAAAGATTTATGTAATGCGTACTCGATTACGGTTTATTTAAAACCGTGCATCGCACGTTCTATTAGGCCTGGTCACGGTTAAAAACATCGCACTGATATCGCCCCCGGTGGAATGTCGTAGTTATTTTCGATCCAGGACCAATCCGGTTCCTCGTTACGTGTGCGCGCTATACGATTGCGAATTGTATCGAGCTGTAGTCAATGGAGCGTCATCGATGATTTGCATAATCTGATTTATAGTTACGCACGGGCCCGTGTCTTTTCTCGATTTTCTTCCGAATCGTGCCGCGTTTGCGGAAATCTTTCGCTCAGAAATTCCCTTCCCTCCTCTTTATCCGAGTCGTGCTCGACGTCTCTAGAATTCATTAACGTTTCGTTCAATTAACTTCATTAATGGGTTCAATGTTTGGGTAAATTGCCATATTCTGCTGTTACGTATTATGTAAGAAGTAAGAAGTGGATTTTAACAGGGTGAAATGTTGAAAAAATATGCAACATGGATTCTTACCTTTTGTGCACTCTCGCTGATGAATTTCAATAAATATTGGCTAGCCCATGGCCCACAGCAATGGTTAGAAAAGGGGGGAAATATTTTGAATGCAGACATGAGTAAACTATTTGAGGAGAAATTTAGAGTACTATTTTGAGTAACGGTTTTTCTGCAGTTCAAATAAAAGAGTATTTTAAATAAGATACTATAAATAGTACTTGAAATATTTCTTGAATGAATATAGATTTAGGAGGGAATGAATATTAGAAAGCAAGAATTAATAAAATCTACATTTTCTTCTTCAGTCAAGGAACTGCAAGGGATGCAAGGGATCAGGGGATTTACAGACGTGATTAGTAACCATTGATTACTTTCAATACCGTTCAACTGACTGCTCAAATTAAATGACAAATTTGAAATGGCAATATTTATATAATAATAATAATAATAATTGATTATTAGAGAGAGGAATCGACGGAAAATAAAATAAATAAAATATTTAAAATATTATTTTCAGAACATTCTCTCGCAAATAATATATTTTAT
Organism: Nomada fabriciana; assembly: GCA_907165295.1. NCBI lineage: Eukaryota > Metazoa > Arthropoda > Insecta > Hymenoptera > Apidae > Nomada > Nomada fabriciana. Next base: position 15,437,262 of record OU015694.1, read on the forward strand.
TTTCAAACGTCAAAACGCACGTCTAAAATAAAGTAAACTAGTATTCATTATTTCAAATAGCCAACCCTGTTTGAATGCTGCTTCGGTACATTGATTACGCAACAAACGAAATAAATCCGTCGATAGATTGGAAAAATGCAGCGTCATTGTTATCCTACGTATAATATCCGGTAATTATAAGAAATGGAAAAAGAAGTGATATAGCCTTTTCAAGTATTCATTCTTCCAAGCAATTTGCAATTTTCTACTGTCTCGTTCGACCAGGTGGATCGTATATTTCCTTTCAATTTCCAATCAACCGATCCATCCAGTTACATAACAAGTATTTATATTACCTCGTCCAGCAAGGGTTAATTTCGAATGACGCTCAAGTCAGCCGGAGTTAAATGAGGATCCGGTGGTCGTGAGTCGTCTACGTGTCCAGCATTCTACCCACTTCCTTGTCACGTTAGTATTCTGTAGAATTTTCACGTAACGTGTTACTATTCCGGTTTCAAGCTGTGTATGTACATACATCGATTTTTTTCTGACGGCGGAAGCTCTCGGTCTAGACCATTTGCACGTCCTATCAATTCGAGAACGCATAAAAGGCAGCTCACGTAACAGTCGAGAATAAAAGCTTCAAAATAATAATCCAACTAATTTCCGCTGAAAAAATACATTTCAAACAATAAACGTGAAAGCGAACAGGCAGTGTCAAACGGTACGACGTCTGCACGATTGGAAACGTTTAAAAGCGTCGAGATGTAACGATTTATACACTCGTCTCCGCTCACGGCTTGAGAGCAATGAAATTTACGTACCTCGTGTTAAATTGGACCCGTAACGCAACGAGATAATACGACACCAATAAATATCAAGGCCCCGTCTTTTGACTCACGTGTAACGAGGAACGGGAACAGAAACGGAGCGGGTGCCGCGCGGCAACGCCCGGGGGCGATCGATTCTAACAATTAATTAACGAAATTAAGCGAGTTAGAAGGGGCTCCCGGTCATTACGTGTAACCCGTGTTCCCCGATTGGCGATCCCATAATAACAGATAAAGGAACAGCGTCGGGTATCCAGTTTCAATTACCGGAGTAGCACTTAATACTTTGCTTACGCGTAATAGAGTCACGATACCAGGGAAAAGTATAAATACGCTTTGGTTAAAGTGATATTGCGGAGCGGCGGTTTCGTCAGTTTATTTATTCCCAGGTCAAGGGAACTCCATTTCTTAAACATGAAGGTCAAGAAGTCAATGAGATCCGGTTGCTCAGGTATGTAACCGCGCAAGTGCCCGAGTCTCACGGAGGCGTTTCGTTCGATTTTATTCCCTGTAATTTTCCATGGAATCCTTGCGCCCATTGGCACGTCGGTTTCTGCGACGGCGAGCACCTCCGCGATCTCTTAATCATCCGGTATCGCCAGGTTCGTTAAACTCATTTTCGGTGAAATAATACCGCCAGGTACGGTTGCTGTTTGCCCGTTTTTCAGCGCACGAATCGCGATCGACCGAGGGATTACAGCATTGTCGAGTTATGCGTTACTGTTTCGTGTTGTTGCAGAAGTATGGCGATAAGCGATCTGAAATTCCAGTGGACTTTTGTTTGTTGATGGCGTTCATGCAGATTAGCTTGAACAAAGGGGTTTGCGAATTGCGGGGAGGGATAGAGATGTAAAGAGATGTAAAGTTAAGGTGATGGAATTAAAGAATTATGTGACTCGAGCACGGTGCGATGCTAAATATCGATGCAATTTGTAAGATCAGAGTTTTATCGTGGAGAAATTGTGAACGACATTGCGTTATAATCAAACGAATTTTGGTAGCACTTTGATAGCATACGTTAGACAGATTAAGAACACGAAAGTCGTTGAATGAACATTTAATAGAGATCTACAATTGTCTTATTAAAAGACATTATAAATAGCTACAGCGATACCTATATATTAATAATTTGGAAGCAACAAATCTGAGACAAGTCTGTTTGAGTTACTGGGTAGTTCTAGTGTTAATAAATATTTGCTTGCATGCGTACAAATATATACAACGGCAATGCTCTTTGATGTATTAATCTAATGCCACCTGAATAATTCCACTGTGCGTACTATATTATTCTGTTAATTATTATCTACTCGAATATATTCACATTTACAAATCCATTACCTTCTCCGCGAATTACTCCATTTAAAAAAAAAGAAAAATACAAATTACCGATTCATCGACGTGCATATACTAAAGCTGCACTCGTCACCAGATCCATACTTTAATCACGCGTATAATTATTCCTGCCACACCGTTTCCTATTTCTTCCAATTATTCGTCTTTCGCCCGTTTCGCACTTGATCGTCAAATAAACGGCATGTCCGGCACACGTTTCTCGTAATTCCGCGATTAGCAAAACCTCGCGAAGTGCGTACTTCATCCACGTTTCCCGTTACGCTCGTTTCTGCTTAACATCGGCCAGACTCACGCCTTCGCTTTCAGCTAAGCGAAAAACTCCGGTTTCCATCTCGACCAACTGGGTATGCGTTTCACGGCATCTAGCATCTTTATCGCGCCGGGATTTTGCGGGCAATGAGGCGCGCCCTGTTACGCTTGCGTTTCCGATTATCACGCTCGTATCGTCGGATTCTCCGCTTTGTACGGTCGCCGCGCCGCGTGCTACTCCTAAGCGTAAGCTTATTATTTCATCTACCGCAACAGTCTGTACCTCTCCTTCGTTTCTGTCTTTTGTTTTTTGTATTGCCTTTGTAGTGCCTCGGCAGATGATTTCCTTCGTTGGCCATCGATAAAACTTTAATCTTCCTCGTGCAGCTGAACAGTATGGGGAACAGTCGTGCTAGGTGTTTCGCGATCAACGATGTATGTATCATGATTTAATCGAAGAGTGGATTACATTTTTTCGGAATGATTTGTATTAAGTGCATCGGTAGATACTATTGTGTCTCGGTGTGTCTGTACTTGATAAATTCACTGTGATGTGTCACGCTCCCGCGTAGCCAGCACCGCGATCGATAACTGATCGCAGCTTTTCGAAAATTTTATCTGATTAACCGGTGCACGCCATAGATGCTCTGTATTTTCGTCGGGGGAAGTTGAACGAAAGTTTTGATGCCACGGAAACGTTTGGACGTTGACACAGTCAATGACGAAAGCACAGTGTTCAGGATTTCAATTTATCCGAGTATTCGAAATTTTCGAAACGCAATAAAGCGATGCAAGTTTTGTTTATACTTATTTTCAACTTCTATCAGCGTTCTGGGGATATTTCGCGAAAAAGAACATTCTGCATTTTCTTCAGGGGGTGATTTGACACCCTAAACTTGCGATTGGACCGCCATACAAAAGTACGTGTCCCTTATTCTCCCCTGTTTAATACATCCACCAAGTTTCATCGAAATCGAAGACAGACAGTTTGAACGTTCTCTTGTCTGAAACTATTACATAAAACTCCTGTATCCAATACCCGCAATTTTCTACAACTCCATACACCCGCTACCGTTTTACCAAAACCTACGTTCGCAAAATAGAACCTGACGCTCCGCTCAACATTCATTCCCACGTCTTTTTCTTTATACTGCACTTGGAAACATTGCATAGATACCGGCAACGTGAATAAGCACAGTCCAGCACACTCCTCCTCAAATCGTATCTACTCACGTACGAACGTACCCAGTACGTATCAGCTTTTCTTTCCTCGATAAGGCTCGCAGAAAAATCTGCCGCTCAACATTTTTACCTGCTCCTCATTAAGCTTCCACATACCGTCCGCTCTCGTCGTCCATTTTCGCCAACCCTACAGCTCACTATATATGTATATATATGCACAGTATCCCCCAGATACCTCCCATATTCTTCTACCGTCCTTCACAAACCACCCCATGAATTCAGAATCACCCTTGCTTCTCCGCCGAGCGCAATTTCTGCTGGATGTCCCCGGGGACTCGTATCCGAAGCGTAGCGCATAATAAAGGTCTCCCTCGGTTGCAAGCGCCGGACATCGGGTGGGTTCTTGTCCCGGCGACCGGTAACGAGACGCCCAGAAACCAGAGAGTCACGACGTGCAAGCGAGTCGACGAACCACTCTCCAGAAGAAGATTGCAATAGCGTTGTCTTGTGTGCACGCATCTGTACACATACATATACTTCCTATACGCACACGAAGGCCACGCAAAGTTAAGAAGGCGAAAGAAGTCTTGGCGCTGATACCACTCCGCCCGTCCGTGTACGCTCGTATACACGCGCGCGCGCGCGGGCGCCGTCGCACGTGTGTACACGTGCATGCACAGAAAATCGTAGCCGGAATCATGGTGTACAGGTTGGCGGTGCACGGTGCCGCGAGAGCTCGTGAACCATGAGCATGGACGAGGACGGTGGTTGTCGCCGGTCATGGTGGTAGTAGACGAGGACGCGGGCCATGGTGGTGGTAGCCGTGATGGCTAGTGGCTGGCGCCGCCGGACGTTCAACAATGGTTGTGTCTCCCTACCCCTCCTCCCGCCGTTCCACCCGCGCCACGAACCCCTCATGCGCACCCTTCCCCACCCACGCTTTCGCGCTACCTACCCCTACCCCCTCGCCCCTTCGCCGTGGGCAGCTTTAGCTTTAGCGGCGTCGCCCTTCTCTTCCACGCCCGGCTTGTCCCGCCGACGCCTCCGGTCCCATGGTCGTCAAACACCCCCGACTACGGTGGGCTTGGAGCTGAACGATTTTCGCTGGAACAAGGCTATATCGGGGACGAGCAGACAGAGATAGAGAACCAGGCGTCAAGGCGGGAATTCCTGGCGGCGTTCCTGGTCGCGCCTTTCCGCGAATTATTCTTCCGCCGGCTGCGATATGTGTATCGACGTGGCCAGGAGGGATTTTCCTCGTCTGTTTCTTTTTTTCTCCCCTTCGTGCTGTTTCAGCCTGCTCTGTTCTTTCATCCGCCGGCTCGGTCTGCCGGTTGTGAATGGAGGAAAGACGAGGCGCTCGCGGGTGGCGAATGCTCGGGGAAAGGTGTCTGATTGAGAATGGAATTTGCTGTGGATTGGTATTCTTTTTTTCTTCATAGGTGAGGTTGGAGATCGTTCGAGGGAGATGAGTGGAATCGCGGATGCATGTTATGAGGTTTGAGGCAGTTTATCCGTGACCGGTAGAACTTTTTAAGCGAGGTGTAAGTTACGCGTGTTTATTTAACCTGCGCAGCGGATTCTTTCTAAATCACGTTCTTTAGCGTGCGATGAGAAATTAAGTTAAGGGAATGTGACGCGTTTCTAATTTTGCGAATGTAAACGTGGCAATCGATCTTGCGTTAATAAATTAATCAGCACTTTCGCATTTGAAATAAAAACGGAGTTATTTGACAATTCCTGTTGATCGTGAAAACATAATGCTACAGGAAATAGAGTTCATCCAGCGTTGCAAACGAGATATCGATAAAACATTAATCCTAATGCACGTTGGTGTTAAAAAGTAATTTATTTAAAAAAAAATCGGCACTGAGTTCGAATGCACCTGCAGATAACCCCAGCCGTCAAGTACGGTGCAAATGCGATTATTTTAAATCGTACCTGTATCTTGATCGCGAGTATCGTGCATTTTTTCATTTGTACAAAAAAGAAATTGCATGCACATAAATATTTACCAAAGTGCACGTGTAAATAGGTCAGATAACAATCCGTTTCGTGAGCGATTCGAGTCCAACGCTATTCTGTTCAGGCAGCGATTGCGCTGTACGAGTGGTGGAGGCGTCACGGGTAGAACAGTGCGGGGTGGGGGAAGGCTATATAAAGACGCAGGTGAGGGGCGGAGGCCAGTTGACTTCGATCAGTCGAGCGCAGTGTGTCGCTAGTACGAATCGTGCTGCATACTGTTCTTGGATATTCGTTGCGTTGAAATAGGCACTAGAAAAATTTGTTTTCCCAAATTACCAGTCAGTTCGTTCGGGCGATGCTCCTCGCGGGTGACAATTAGCTCGTGATAATCTGTTCGGACGATAATTACTGAAACTGTGTGTGACGTTCGTGCATGAAATAAGGCGAAGCCGCTTGAAAAATCAACAAGAATCCACTGCATATACGGAAAGTGCACGGAAAGTGTAAGGAATAAGACAGATCCTTGCTCGAACTTGCGAGCGTTTTCGGCTATCGTCCCGTGCGCTTCGGCGGGTTCGTTCGATCGATAAATACACGGGGTGCGTGTACCAGCAGCGTTCAGCAGATAAAACGTCCGTACGTTTCGGAGGTGTGCCTGATCGAATTAGTTTCCGACCCACATCCTCTTCGAAGTCTGCGAAACAGGCGCGCACGTTCGTCGATATCGACCAGCGAGAGGAAACATTTTTCCAAATACAATATGAAGGCGATGGTGGTGAGTCCTGTGGGCGGCAGAGTTCCCCCGAGTCGTGGTGGTCTGCACAATAGTCTCGGGATCAATGGGACCCGTCGAGACTTGGAGGCAGAGGAAGTAGCTGCCTACCTGACGAAGCTGAGGTCCTTGGTACCCGACATGCCGAGGAAACGGAAGCTGTCCAAGCTCGAAGTTATACAAAGGGTGATCGAGTACATCTGCGATCTCCAAACGACCCTGGAGGAGACGAACGTGCACCAGGAGTCGCCGGCGACGAAAACGACGACGACGAGGCAGCCGCTGCAGCCGTTGTTGAACGCCACGACGGCCGTGCCAACAACGGCCACCACGTCGACGACGACCACGATGACCGGAATGGTTGCGGAACGGTGACCTGTGTCGGTGAAGCAGCTCCAGTGAAGTCCAGGTCACTAAGAGCTTCTCGTCCTCGTGGGCCGACGGCTTGACCTCCGAGCTTCGATGTCGCGGGATTTGTTCCGAGTTGTCTTCGGGGAGTTGAATGAAAGAACTCGGCCCTTTGTGCCAGCGTTCCGGCTGAAGGACGTTGCTGCAAACGTGTTTCGTGCTCGTCCTCGATTGTACAGAGATTTCTCCAAGATTCCAAGGTCCGGATGAAGAAAGAAGACAGGTAAAAGATCCTGATGTTCAGGTATATCGGGGTTAGAAGAATGGGATTTCCTCGGCCTTCCGGGAATACACGCAGGCCTGGCATCGGGAAGAGGATGCATTCGACATCTCGAGGCGGCGCTAGAAGGCGAAGAACGAAGCCGACATGGAAGAAAGACGAAGAAGCAGCCCTTAGGGCCGATGTAACTTCTTTCTTCGAGGAAAGATGTAAATAGTTGTACATAAAACTCACCGCATTCCTCGCACGACCTCCCTTCTCATCTTAATCGATTCACTTCTTTCGATTCCCCCTTCACCACCCCTTCACCCTTCTACCCCACGATCCTTGCAATCCTTTCCTTGCCCGAGCTGCGTTACATGTGTACTGTGTATCGTTTCTCGACGTCGCAAAGACGATCGATCGATTTCTTCGCGCGATTAAATAATTGTGTTTTGCGTCGCAACGAAATAACGGAGGAAAATTTGTAGCCCTTTGCTTCGTTCGATACTGATTTCGACTAAACTGATGTCAGTCGATCGAGGAGTGATTTCGTCAAATTTAATATCGTAGAAATGCATTCTCCATACTATGTTCTTTGTTTCTGATGGTTTCTTTTCTGTTTTTAATTCGCAAACACTTCCTCGTCGACGATCGATCGTAAATTGATCGACCCCTTATTCGTGTCGTCGATTTCGCGTGGAAGAGAATTGTTTATCGTCACGTCGATCGGAACCTGTATTATTTGAACTCTCCTTGTAGATACATCAAGCGGATTATTTGTATTATGATTATTAATACAGTAATCGGAATCGTCGATTCTATATTATTATTATTATTATTATTATATTATTATTACATGATTATTATCGTTGTTATTGCTTTTCATATTATAATTTAGAGATTTCCCCGTAACTATTGTATATTCGCGAAGACTGAAAGGCTGTAAAGTGTAAGTATACTTGGCGGGCGAGCCTGTTGCTCGCGCGCGAAATAAAATGCAAACTGTGTCCATACCAGCACTCTGTGTATCACTATTCTCTCACAAACAAATCCCAGATCCTTTGCGCGCTACTCGGTAAGAAGGAATTCACAAAAGAGTCACGGAACATATTGCCGCAGTGGATGCCATCGCCGTCGAAGTCCTCCTAAATGCATGAAATTGATAGGAAAGCAAAGAAGTGAAAGGAGAAATAAGTAGCCGGATAAGATCTACGTGCAAAATTGCATTCCTTTCAATTAACGTGGTATACTACGAGCTTCGCAGCAAGCACGTTTCTTACGAGTCGCCGAAACGTCTGCTACACCCGAATAAATAATACCGGTCCCACGATTCCACGTCCAATCTGCGACAAGTTTCTCCCCGAAAGCTTACCACGATTACGCCATCCCCCGCTGGCCAATCTCGAATCCCAGAGATCCGTCTAACACCATAATCCTTTCACCCCCATGCAACGCACACATTACGCTAAATCGCGCAGAACATTTAGCGTAAAGACTTTTAATCACCGACCAAATTCCAATGACACATCCTGTACCCATTCCTCCTAAAACAGGCGATGTTCATTACGCGAGATAAAATCAACTAATGAACCCTACTGCTGTCCACGTATTCGCAGATGGAACAGCAACCCGTTCGCGGGATATCCCGGGAGCGTTGCCTCGGAAAAAAAGAAAAAAGAAGGACACCTTCCCGTTCGCCTGCAACGATCCCCATCGGCAGTTTCTTCTCGTTAGGCCGTTTCCCCGGTCGCTGTATCGCTGAAAGCGATAAATCCGCGACACACGCGGCGGGGTGGGCTTAAATGGGCACACGTGTACGTAATCATCCACGCACACGTGCGAGGGTGGAGGCTGCCGCCGGTGGTCGTCCTCGTCGAGGAAAGGAGAGAGGACAGACCGGTGGCCGTATCGTTGTAGGAGTTCGCCAAGTTCCCGTATTGATCGTTTTCCCTACCCTGGGTCGCGTGCGCGTTCCTGGGAACCACGAGTCCATGGGATACCCACGGGAACTGATTCCGTCCGAGCGCCTGTGTCCCCGGCCTGGTTTCTCTTGTCCCTTCGACCACTCGAGTTCGCTTCGTATTCATGGAGAGACGGGGAAAGCACGCGGGGCAGAGGGAGAAAGAGGGTGGCTGGTGACTGCTCGACGCGAACAACCAAGCTGCGGATACGCGCGTGCACGCGCTAATGAAAGTGGAGGCTGACTCACGGTGCACCCTCCTACGCCGGAATGAAAGGGCTGATCGATGCCGGGGATAAGGAGCCGAACTCGTACTCAGCAAGTGTCACCTTGCGAGCGTGTAACGACGCTCAAGTGGACGATACAACTTCTGCTCGCACAGGCGTGCTTCCATCGCTTGATTCTCAGGGTGGAGGGCGGTATGGATTGTAGGCTTAGGGGTGGACTTTATGGACTACTCGAGATACGCGAACCTTTCGGTTAAACGATCGATCATTTTTTCTTTCAATCGTGTCGCTGCTCGCGGGTATTCAGCAACTGTTTGGTAGAAATGTAAATGGCTCTGCGATGATGCATCATTGTTGCAATTATTTGTGCGAATTATACCTCGGGCGATTAGAGAAAGTTTTATCTGAGCGTTTTCACGTGTAGCTCTCGACTATTTATGAAATCCGTACGGTTTCGTGCGTGGAGGACATTTTTTATTTTTTGTTGTGCACCGGAGCGAAAGGGTTAATGGGTTTGGTGTACTTGATGGGAAGTATCGGTTTACGCGACGCGATAGTTGTCCTGAATAAAGACATTTTTTAGAACGCTCATGAATTTTTGATTCTGCATTGCTCGTCGATATAATTGAATTGGCTTTCAACGTACACATGCATGGTCCTTTGAGTAAAATCTTCGTCGTAAGGAGATATAGCAGGTACGCATCGCATATTTTAGGTAGCGGTATATACAGTGGGCCAAAAAGTATTCGTACAGTGAGCACATCAATTACGATTTTACATATGTACATCACATCTATGTATATTGTTTTAGGAATAATTGTCTTAACACCAAAATAATGAGGTTGCAAGTGAAACTATGCACTGTATGAACACTTTTTTGGCCCACTGCATATGTGGGAAATTTTAATCGATGAAATTATCAAGGATAGACTGTAGAATATCCACGATATCGTATTCACTTTGGATCTTTTGAGTACCACTTGTTCGATCCACTTAAAACTGTCTTAAGGGGCCATAGATTCTCCCCGGATGAACGCTAAATGGAAGCTGTGCATACTTGATTTATCTTTCAACTAACCACATTTCGTTGAGTGGTTATAACGAAATTTGTGTACCGAAGGGCCAAGTGGGTTAAAAGGCAAGAATATAAAGCGCCTTTGATCAATTTCATAAATACAATTCCAATAACTATCGACACATCCTCGTATGTAAACTATGATTATTGGATATTTCAGGTAATCATTGTACTTATTTATCGTGTGAGGTGATCGTTCTGGATGGGGTTGTTTGTATACGCATACAATCGATCGGATACAAGCGTAAAAGTATTTATTTCAATTTTCTCGATTATGGTATGTGATATAAATGCGTTTCTGCAGCTACACGCTTGTTTCCATTTCTCCTTGTTCCACTCATTTTAATCGCGAAACAAAAGTGGTAAACGATAATGCGCGAATCTGAGACATCGTACTCGCTGGAAGGAAAACTTCACGCCCGCGAAACACGGAGCTGAGAAAATAAATGCCGAAATCTGTGATGCTTCAATATAAAAATACCATCGACGTAATATACCACGAATATCATGTTACAGTGCCCGTACCTGTACATTCGTTTGAAAAATACTGGCAACTAAACAATGAACAACCATGAACGTAATCGCGTTACCCTTTAAGCAATCCTCGTATGTATATGTATGAACAAAAATCCTACGATGTCGCGCGTTAGAAGAGAATCTTTGATTCACCTCTCCTATAAACTGACTCGAAGCAACCCTTCTTTTTCCTTTCTGTTTGAAACGCTCGCATAATCGCATGATATCGCCCTCTCAATTTCTTGTTGTATCAGAAACTGTAACAAGGCAGAAACAAGAATACAATTGCGAGATATAGTGCGTGCCACCACTAAACTTGACTGATCAGATATTCCTTGACAGAGTCTTTATCCCTGGCAAGCCATGCCGCGTTTAATCTGATCGATTCGAGACTTTGTTGGACCGTTCTCTCGGTTCCCGGCGTCGGATGGTCCTTGAAGAATTCCTCGACATCTTTGGCCCATTCTTCGCTGACGAAGTTCTCCGTTGTGAATTTCACCAATCTCGAGATTAAGAAACCGCCGTCGTAACGATCGAGCAACGTCTTCCAATTATCCTTGAAGAATTGCCATGCTATCTTGCGACCTTTGTACGTCATCGCCACCGACATAATGGCGAACACCGTGTCCTGCGATCTTACTTTTTCGCTCATCGAGAAGTCCAGGACCTTTGCCAGCAGGGCTTCGTCTTTGATGGCGCCCAAGGCTCTCAGTATTCTGTCCTTTTCCTCGTGGAGGTCTGTCTCGTCGTGAAGCCTCAACATTGTCTTTAACGTGTCAGCATCGCCGACAGATAGTACGGCTCGATAAACGGCGCTGCGCAAATCGGCTACGACTGGCGTAGTACCAGAAACGTGCAGCTCGAATCTCTTCTTTGCCACCTGTATTGTATCTTCGTCATTTAGAGCTGCCATACGACCTAATACAAGGGACCGTAGAAGCGTATCCAAATGGCTTTCGTTAGGTTTGGGATCCCAGCCCAGTTTGTTGGTGACGTCGCGCAATAACTTGCGACCGAATGCTTTGAACGTGTCGTAGAAATCCAAATGAGAAAGGAGAACCCCGATTTTTCCCAAGCTATTCACTATGCTGACCCATACTGTGAAGTTGTCTTCATGTTGGAATGCTTGCATGAGTTGGAGTACCTCGACGGTAGAGGCATGGCCAGCTTGCACCATAGCAAACAGATCGTCCAGCAAGCCTAATCTATCCAACGGAGGCAACGCATGCTTTTTCACAGCTGGCAGCAAGAGAGACAATGCTTCTGGGCTATAGTGAGTTCTGTAGAAACCGATCGTCCCCGGATTGAGCTTCACCCAATGATCCTCAGGAACGTCCTTAATTCGGAATTCTTTCGTTTTCTCATCCAAGAGATCTTGAAGTACACACTCCTCCGGATTCTTCGACGTGCTTATGCTAATTGGTATGATCCACACACTGCTTCCGGTATCCGGAGAACCGTCCGCGAGAAATCTTTCCTGGGACAGCGACACGATACGATCGTTGCCTTCTTGCCGATACTGGACTCGAACAACAGGGAATCCTTGTTGCTCGGTCCAGGTAGACATTACGCTGCGCACATTCTTTTTGCTCGCTTCTTCCAGAGCGCCCCAGAGATCTTCCGTTTCAGCATTCGCGTAGCTGTATTTTTTCAGGTACAAATTCATTCCTTTTCTGAAATCGTCGTCGCCGATGTAAGAGTGTAGCATGCGAATAACGCATGCACCCTTGTGGTAGGAGATGTCGTCGAAAATCTCGTCAATTTCCGAAGGGTGACCCACCGGTACTTCGATAGGATGGCTGTTCTTCAGGGCGTCCAATTCTAGGGCTCTGATGTACGTGTCTGAGACGAATTGCGTCCAGATTTCGTATTCTGGAAACAGATGGGCAACGCATAAAAATTCTACGAACGATGCATAACCCTCGTTCAACCACAGATGCGTCCACCACTCCATGGTAACAAGGTTTCCAAACCATTGGTGCGCTAGTTCATGCGCTACCACTAATGCGATCCATTGCTTTCGAACCGCTGATGTATTCTGAGAATCTACTAAGAGACAGGTTTCACGATACGTGACTAGACCCCAATTTTCCATAGCCCCGCATGAAAAATCAGCGATCGCAATGAGATCAATTTTCGGAAGGGGATAAGCGATGCCAAAGTAGGTTTTGTAATACGGTAGCACTTTCGTTGCTACTTCCAGTGCGAATTGTCCTTGCTCTTTCTTCGATTTTGGTGTGTACACACGCACTAGTACACCGTCGCTCGATTTGTCTTCTATGTAATCGAATTCGCCAACTACCACCGCTACCAAATACGTGGACATGATTGGCGTCCGCTCGAATGCTAATGTTTCGGTTGCGTCGTTAGTTACCCTGCTTTTGATGGGCTGAAACAAACGAGCAGGTATTTCTTTTGAAATTCTGAAGATTGGAGTAGATTTATTGAAAATAATAAAAAGAAAATGAGAAACGATAAAACCACAAATGCTAGACGCTGCTTACCATATTAGACAGTGCTGTAAGACCCGATGGTACAATAAGGCTAATATCAAAGGTGGCCTTATGTGCTGGCTCGTCCCAACATGGGAAGCAACGTCTAGCATCTGTTGCCTCGAACTGAGTTACCGCTGCATGTTCAACAGTCCCATTGGTTCTGCAAGCACACAAAGAATCTTATTACTTAAGAGTACAATGCATTTATTACCATATTTGATAAGCCAGTAAGCGACATGTCGCGTGGAAGTACAAGTTGTATCGAGAAAGTAGCTTTTATTAAGGGTTCATCCCAGCAGGGGAAAACCCTACGTGCCGATGTAGGACACATGAAAGTTACAGCATTCCATTTATTTTGCCTACAAAATGTGAGAGGCTGGTCATAATTTCTACATTCAACATTTACAATTTGGCAATGCTAACTTCTTAGAATAAGAAAAATGTTATTCTTGTCTCTTTCTGTTATAATTGGATTATTTATTGCATTATTGTGGTATCACGGTACCCAATATATCTGCTTCTGTAAAAGCCCTTCATTTTGTCGTTAAGTTCTCCCACAAACTCCAAGCTCAAGTATCCAGCTTTGCCCAATGGCAAACATTCATCGAAAACCAAAGTAGCTGTCTCATCGGGTGCGCAGATTTTAATCTGCTTTGTTGGAATGACTTGTCCATCCTCACTATTGAAAGTAACTGTCTTTATGTCGATGTCCAATGAATTTAAGACAATAGTATCCGTGGACTGTCTTACCTGTAAAAATGAAAAATCATAGCTAATTAAAAAAAAGGCTACAGGAGCAGAGTCCTTATGTAATAAAGTGCTTTAACAAGAAAAAATCGAAATGAAGTATCTCTTGGGCAGTTATCTTATCATGTTCTGCTTTTAACACTGTATACACAATCAGAATATGAAGTATAGATAAAACAAGATAAGAGAATTGCCTTTAAATGTATTGTCACATAAGGCTACATTGAAAGTCGTCCTATATATATAGCGAATATATTTTGTGGTTAGGTTTGCCATATGGTTAACGCATCCTCTTCTATCATTCGATTTACAAATTCACGACGATCTGTGTGTATAATTAATGTTCTAACGATTTTAGCTAGTTCGATTAAGCTTACGTCAATATGCACATCCTCCTTGCCGTCGAAGACAAAAGTTTTCAGATTGGGTGACAAAACAATATTATAATGATATGGCACAACATCTATGGGCAGCCGGCGAAATGGCTTTTTCTCTGTACTCGACATCGCTCGATGTTGAATCGCGATCCGAAAAAGTGCAATAAATCGAAATGTCTTGAAAGCCGTTTTCAGCTTTTCCTTTTCGCCGACTCACAACGCGAAAGTATGCACCAGAGTTGCCAAACGTAGGAACAAAATGGCGGCTTATATCAGTGTGCACTTGTATATGTATATGTATAACGTGTTTACATGTAGAACAGTGTCAATACGGCGGATAGGGACTTATGTATTTCTTATTCTCTGCTAGGGAGTATAGAAGTGGAACCGCTACAGCAGAAGGAATCTTTTAGTTCTCTATTTTGTGGGGTTATGGAGCCCCATTGCATTTCCATATCACGTACAACGTTATCTACCGATTATGGAAAACGATCTCAACGCCCACTGCAGTATGAATTGAAATTTGAATAAAGTTAAAGATATGCTATTGTTTTTTGCCGCAATCGACAAGTCCTACTGTTTCCTTCTATGTCACTTCCTGCTCCATTCAGCACACCATATGTTCGCTGGCACCATCCATTATCCCTTGAATTTTTGTTTTTTAATTAGCAATCACACACTCCATCTGTTACTTATTTTAGAGTGCGATAAATACTACAAATATTTTTGTACACAGATGTGTTGTGTTATTACTAAGAAATATATTTTTAATATCATTGTTTGATTAATATCCGTACTGTAGTACTTGGAATAAAAGAATTCAGTTCGACATGTTTAAAGAACACCAAATTTTACTCTTTAGCCTCTTGGATCTCGTAACGATTAGACGTAAATTAAAATGTGTAATGAAGTCTAATATATTCCTGAAGGCAAGAAATTATGGAAATGTCAGATCAACTCCAACTTTTACCTATATATGTATAGAAATATTTCGGATCCACATTCCATTTTCTTGCAATATATTCTCCATTTTTTAATCAAATGATTGCAGTATTAGCAATTTTTAATGCATTGATGTCCAATTTCAATTTCGTTTTGTTCCATAGTGTATCTCCCATTTGCTTCGAGAATCGCAAGAACAATCGAAGATCGATTGTTGCGATGCTGACTGGCGGGAATGCGCAGTAGCTGCATGACGCCACACTGTCAAAGGATCCCAGGGTAGGGGTAATTCGAATACAGGCGTAAGGCGAAGATTTAAGTGAAGATTTAATTAAATAATTTCTGCATTATTCTTTCCTTTCCTATTAATCTTACATATATTTAAAGGAACCTTATTTATATTTTCAATTACCTTGTATTAGTACCACTAATTGTCGCCCGGTGCATTAGTCATATATGGATTAGTATATGTATATAGCTCCATGTGACGTCACATAATTTCTTACTTTGAAACTTATGTATCTGTACTCAGACAAAAGGTGAAGGCTTAAAGCATTGCTGACGCATGCGTAAAATGCATATGACTACAGAGTTATGCGAATGAAAATGAAACTACCTTTGCAAACAGGAAAAAATAAATGGCGTGCTGTAATGCAACTATGAACAGAGAGGCGCGAACTTCAATTTGTACGATATATTGTACGATGCTTTGTCAACCCTGCTTCTACTTATTTATTCGAAATTCATTTGGAATAGCAATTCTATAGCAATTACAAACCGGTTTTAAATTGTCTTATAATTTTTATTAAATAAAACTGGCATTCGTGAATTTTACATATATGTTAATGAGCTTAGTGTAATCAATCAAAACATTCCTATTCTCAAATAAATATGGACAAACATGTTGAAACAGTTAATGTTCTGTGTCAAAAACGTTAAGAAAAGCAGACAAACGTGACGTAACCCTACCACCAGAAGATTGCACTAGCCACGTCGAGATGGCGTTGAATGAAGTATCAAAACCCCGATCGGGCTGGCACTCTCATTGGTAACTATATACACATGGACTGATGTGGATCGGCCAGTTTCAGACTTTTGTCTGTAGCGCGAGGCAGTGGGGCTGTGAGAATACAGAACTTCTTAGGAGAAGTTTGTTCTCGCGGATGAGTTGTTCGAGGTAATGGTGGCGTGCGCGAGCACCCGCCGTACATCCAGGAAGTCGCGACAGAGAAACCTCTGGCCGCAACAGATATCTACGATATTGTTGAGCCGAGGCGTGTAAAACCTTTAGGAAGGTTTAACCGGGGGGGTGGGGAATATCGGTGGCGCGTACCGCGATACGAAAGCACCCACGAGAGGCGCGAGATCTTAAGCTGTGAACGAAGAGACGGTGGTGTATTTTTCATGGCGATCAGTTCATTGGGAAAGAAGAATCGTAAGTTGCCATCGATGTTCAAAGTACGGGAAAGGTGAAGGAGGTGCACGCCGGACTGGACCTGACCTGCCCGAGAGAAACACCACGAAACATAGCTTCTCACGTACACACACACACACATAGTGCGTCACCGCCCATATGTGATGTGTTTCGTGCGTTCGAACGAATGAGTAATCATGTACTGTCAAGACAAGGGCTCGACCGCCTCCAAGAGCAAAGAGGGTAAGTTTGACGCCCACGAGATCCGACTATCGTAGAACTAATTCTCTCAGTTCTTCCCCCACCCCTCTCCTTGTCCATTTTTCCGCAGCCTTTAGACTGTGTCCTCGACGCTCATGTGCCGCTTTCCGTTTTTTTTTACCTTTTTTACTTTTTTTTTTACCCCTCTCTTCGTGGTTCATCGCGGATTTTTGTCTCCCCGTTTTGCACATGTGGATTGAACTCGGTAAAACACGATCCAGTATGGTTGGACAGTGTCAAAAGTTCTGCGATTGTGGGGGTGGGCATGAGTCTGACAAGGAGGGACGAAGTGACAGGGCAAGAGAGTGCGGTAAAGGGGGGGTGGAAAGGAGAGTGTGTCGTTTACAAACTAAAGGGGGGGTGGGGGACAAACAGTATGTATTTCGAAGAGAGCAAACGGATCATGTACATTCTTGGCGAACCTTTTTATCGAACTTCGGCCGCGTAGACGAGTTTATCAGATGTGAGATTGCATCGGAGCTGTGCATCATCGGCTCGAGTGTTTGCGGATATTGTAGTGCCCTTTCGTTACCGCGAAAACGTCACTCGTAGAACGCGACAGATGCATGAATGGAGAAAAATGCTTTTGTGTACGGGGCAGTATGCGGAACACCGTGAAACTAAATGTGGAGTCGGTAGCCAGTCTAGAAATTATCAACGTAATTTATCTATCGTTCTTTCACACGTATAACTAAACATTCTCTTTAGTTCATTGACCTATAGTGACAACACATGTGTATATATGCACATATGTGTATTGTACATAATAACATTTAACATATTAGGCACATGTATCCCCCTAGAAGATCCACAAGTCATGTATCGCTTATATACGTGTATGTACATCTGGTAAAATTTCAATTGGTCGCCTGTTCCTTGTTAAGGATGAAACAATTAATATTCTTACAATTATGAGCGACTAATCGCATAATTAATAGAATGCATAAGAAATGTTCGACAATTATGTCATGTTCAGTTATCTTTGATAATAATTAATGTTAGGTATGTTGCGCAGTTAGATTGTTAATATTTCATGACTGACTATAACTTTTGTCGATGCAGCGAACAACTGCCTCTATTGTCTTTTCTAATTGAGCATACATACTTATATGGTACATAAATTAAGGAAGAATGTCATTCTTATTTGTACAAGCAATTATAAACTCTTTTGCTCTACTGTTTCATTGTTTAAACTGAACGTGCCGTTGTTGTGCAGCGGTAATCTTTACTTTATTTCACAGAAGAAAAAATATTGTTATCTTGCGTATGCGAGATTGTAGGCTGTTATGTTTTTATTTTTCTTAAAGAAACATTCATTGATAATATTACTACGTACGTTGCATTTTATCCAAGACAAATATATCTTACACAATCCTGCCATTATTAATCATAAGATTGAGGAACACTGGCATTGCACACTGCATGATGTCATCGCACATGTAATAGTTCAGAATGTTTGAATCATTCTGAGTTCCTTGGCCACGTATTACAATAAGCCAATATATGAATTTATATATCTTTGTTTTGATTTACAGTTGCTAAAGATTGCGCTTATTATGCACAGGGTCTGTGACAATGCGGGAGAAGAAGGGAGGTGCTCTTAGCAGAGTACAAAAGCTTAAAAAACGTCTTAGCCACAGTTTTGGAAGACTTTGTAAGTGTAATTAAAATTATGTTGTTTCGTTTTGGAACTAATCTATTACTTGAAGCAAATTTCTAAAATGAGACGATAATACTAGTTTCATACTTGATACTTTGTACTATATATTTTTTCATTATATAAAACGTTCTATAAAAGCATTAATACCCTTCTAAATACTTGGAAGGTTTCACAAACTTAATTCCATTATCATGGATATTATTTCTGTGCTACTCGATAACATTTCGCAACTTACTGTCGTTTTTATTATGTTATTATTTTGTTTGTTTCTAGCAATATCTAAGGAAGAGGCTGATGATGCTACAAACAGGGGTCAACTGCCATATAATGGCTATTCCGAGGAGTTCCTAGACCGTTTAGAACCAAACGGCAATATACCTGCAGATAAGGATCGCCGTTATGGTAAGTGTAAAATTCATGCACTGTTAAATAAATAATAACAATTAATCACACACAAATCATAAACAGTACTCTGATCAGTACTACTCAGATACTCCTTCATTTATCAAAATAAATTAACTCTTATCTTTGCATTGTATCAAATAATATTTTGCATTGGCGTTTAACATTTATAGTAATAACTTTTGTTCACTTCGACAAAGAATTGTATTCAATAATAGATTATAATTGGTACACAATATCATCTGTTAAGAGGGTATTCTGATGTTGAATGCCATTGTCTTAAACAATTTTTAGGAATTCTTTTCAAAAGATCTATTTAACTATTGGATTTTTTAAATATTTTTCCACCTTTAACATGGTAAAAAAAATCGGAAAAAACCACGGATTTTAACAATTCTAGAAAATGTGTATACTTACGATTAATTTGATACGTCTAGGACTATACAATGGATCTTCTCCTCCTTCACAAAATTGTTGTCCCCTTTGCGAGAGATCCTGGCTTTCTCTGCCATCTGACAGAAATGATAAAAAATTATACGTCTTATTACGATACGAATGCACGTCGCAACTGCGAGTCGCATCTTCCAATCGCATATATCTAAACTAATTTGACGAATTTAAATAAATCCTTTTGCAAACATGTTCTAGAATACTTATGCTTTAACAGAATGACAACAAAATTTGGTATGTTGAAGCTTCAAAACCAGAATACCCCCTTAAATAAAGATGCATTATATAAGCAAAGTTTTTATATATTGATAAAGTATTGAGGGATTATGATTCTACGTGGATTCCTATTACTGTTATTTTAAAGAAAGTTTTAAGGACGAAATTGGATGTCATAGAATGGACAGGTGTGGGCGACCATGAGAGAGTGCATCGGCAGCTTTCCGTTTCTAGTGATTCCAAGCTTCTCGATGAGGATATACGAGAAGAAGCGAGAGTCATCTTACGACCTCGGCGTCCACCGCGACCCAAGTCGGAGGTTTTCCTTGGGCCAGACCCACCTCCTAGAAGAACCAAGAGATTCTCAGCATTTGGGGTAATTATATATTCGTGTCTATTGACTTGTATTATCGATTTTTTGATTGGTGGAAGGTATTATATACTTATACATATGTACGTACATGCTTGCAGGGTGATTCTCCGTTTGGTAAATCAGAAGCTTATATAAAACTGGAACAGTTAGGGGAAGGATCGTATGCCACAGTGTTCAAAGGCTATAGTCAACTTACAAATCAAATGGTGGCACTTAAAGAAATTAGACTACAGGAGGAGGAAGGTGCTCCATTTACTGCCATTCGAGAGGCAAGCCTTCTTAAAGAATTGAAGCATAGCAATATCGTTACCTTACACGATATAATTCATACGCGCGAGACGCTTACTTTTGTTTTTGAATATGTTCATACCGATCTGTCTCAATATATGGAGAGGTATGGAAGCGGGAACGGTGGTCTAGATCCACGAAATGTTAAACTGTTTCTATTTCAACTATTAAGGGGATTGGCGTACTGTCACCGCAGGTAAATAGCATACTTCAAAGTTTCGCACGTTTGATTTCGTACTGATAATTTAATTCTTTATTTATCTGTTCAGGAGAGTATTACATAGAGATGTGAAGCCGCAAAACTTGTTAATCAGTGAAATAGGGGAACTCAAACTAGCAGATTTTGGTTTAGCTAGAGCTAAATCTGTACCGTCGCATACGTACTCGCACGAAGTTGTGACTTTATGGTACAGGCCACCTGATGTTCTTTTGGGTTCTACAGAGTATTCTACCTCGCTTGATATGTGGGGAGTAGGTTGCATATTTATGGAGATGTTGACTGGTGAACCAACATTCCCAGGTGTACGCTGTACGTACGACCAACTTGATAAAATATTCAAAGTATTGGGTACTCCTACAGAAGAAACTTGGCCTGGTGTCACGCACCTGCCAGGATATAAGCCACGTAAACTGAGATTCTATCCTCCACGAAAATTGGGTCTTTCATTTCCTAGACTCTATGATATTGCCGATGGCGATAGTATGGCATCGTCGCTTCTACAACTAAATCCTGATCAACGGATAGGAGCAGATGAAGCGTTGAGGCATAATTATTTTGCCTCTCTTCCTAGAAAACTATACGAGTTGCCTGACGGTAAGTTTACTTATGCATACAATTTATGAAAATAATGTATTTTTTCTAGTCTTCAAATCCGGAGTTATTCATTATTTCGTTTTATTTTCCTTTACAGAAATATCGATATTTAGCGTTGAAGGGTGTCATTTGTATACAAATTCGAGGCACGGGTGTGCGGATTCGCGCCACACAGCTCTTAAGACTTGAGGTTAAAAGGGAACGTAAAAAAAAAAGTAACTAATAAGTAATTCCCAAATTCACATGTTTTGTGAAACATCCATTCTCATACAGATCTAATTCACCTACACATTTTCACGCGCGTCGGTTGCTCTTTCTCAGGGCTGCTCTACAAATTCCAATCGTCTTTTAAAACACAAACACACACACACACATGCGAAACAAATACACGCAAATGCATAACTGCGGACATTCGCATTTTCATTTCTTGATTTTCCCTTCTATTCTTTTTTTTCATTTTTTTTTTATTTTTAAGGACTAGTACACGCACCTATCAAATGAATTAACGAAAATAAATTATAAACTGGCGAAGAAAGCACGAAAGTAAGCTATCTGTGGCTAACGAAGTAAAACGATTTTATGAGATTAGCACGCTCGATTTAGAAAGCAAAAGCACGCACGACCCATCCTCGCACTTCGTCCAAATACTAGATTTAGATTGATACCAATCAAAAAGAAAGGAAGTACTACACCGCCTGCATCTCTTGATCCCAGCCTGAGTGAAATCTCGAGATGGCGGTCGCTGGTTAGAGAAAATATAATAAAATAATTATAACTTAGAAAAATTCTGGAAGACCTGTAATACTTTATATAAATTTTATGCTGTTTTGACTTTGCCGTTGGTTGCTGAGACAATTGAATATATTGGTATGTAACGAGAAAAGTCATTGTTCGAATTAAAACTAGTTGTTAATTATACGACGTGATGATAGGGAATAAATAGATATCTAAGAACATAGAATATCAATCGTACGGTTCAAGTGTCGTATCTACTAACACCATGAAATACGGTAAGGCTAACGAAAAAGCTTATCGTTGATAGCATCGACGGTAGTGATCTAGTTGTAAGAATTAATATTAGCATGCTAGCGTCGATCGAAGTTTATTATCGACATTTACAAAGCAGTATCTATCAATGATAGTAAATCAAGAACGAAGTAATAATTTTAGACATAATCGAATCCAATTTGTTCAATCGTTCATATACTGGACAGCCAATGGTGCTTGAACGAATTGTAGGGAAAAAATGTTAATAATTTTCGTATTAGTTATTTAGAATGACCTTTCGGCCATCTTGTTTCTGAATGGTTTATTAAGACCGTACATCTAAACGAACCAACTTTAATAAACGTTGCAATAGTAATATAGGATAACGTGAAACGGTGTTACAGTCCTTCCGAGTTTTCTCTAAGCGATGACGATTAATTACGGTAAAATATTACTCCTTTAGTAGTTACATTTATACCGATTTTTCAGCACACTTATAAAAATATCAACGAGGCGAAAGCAAACAAAAAAAAAAAGAAAAAAAAATTGAAAAAATATTTCGAAAAATTTGAGACACGTGTTATTACTACTATTATTACTTACTAAAAATGATTATTTGACAAAAGACGCGCAGAAGGTAGACTGTATATAGAACAACAGGTTCATATTATTATTGATGACGCTGAGATAGCTGAGACTAATAAATGTGACTTTGTAATAAATTAAAGCGTAGTTCGGTACACTTTCAGACCCTGTTCTTTGTTAGGTTTTCCATGTGCAACAAGCTACAGGATCGTTTAGACTTTTAAGTGTAACATAATGCAAAACCACTTGTATCTGTAATACTTATCCTGCTTAAGTATTGATTTTATACACATTTATTTCCTTATTATTATATTTTATTTGTAATTTTTCTAAGAAGTCATTGATATTCAAATTGCTTCAAACTTGTACTGAGAAAGATAAAGAACTATGTTTTTGAAGTACATGCGTATGTTTCAAATTTTCTACCTTATATATTATATTATTCAATAGAGCATGCAATTCGAACTATCCCGAAATCAAATTTTAGCACAGTATCGTAGAATTTGAGAATTTTATAAAAATACCTTATTTTCATTTTTCCTATGCA
Organism: Nomada fabriciana; assembly: GCA_907165295.1. Taxonomy (NCBI): domain Eukaryota; kingdom Metazoa; phylum Arthropoda; class Insecta; order Hymenoptera; family Apidae; genus Nomada; species Nomada fabriciana. The sequence continues at coordinate 15,460,538 of OU015694.1, forward strand.
AGTAAACGTCAATTATTATCTAATCTATCATTGAATGTGAAATATAAATTAGTAAAATATTAGTTATACGAACTTATTTAGAATGACCTTTCGACCAATCTTGCTTCTAAATGGTGTATTGAGTGATGACTGTACATCGAAACAAATCAACTTCAGTAATCTTGCTTTTAGTAATAAGTAATGTTACATTATTGATGTTACATATTACATTTACATAGAGTTTTAAGTACATAACTGATGTATTCATAGTTGCCAGTTGAAAGGCGCTAGTTTACTGACATCACGGGGGCAACATGGCTTTGTTGTCATCGTAACTGATGTGCTGTGTCGCATAGTCAAGTGATTTCTATTAATATACTTAATTAAGTTAATGAAAGCACAGCACGCGTTTGAGTGGGTTACTATTTTCATCATCAACCTAGATAGACAATGTCATTATCGGTTAACGTTCTAACAAAGTGAAAGCTATGGCTGGTGCTGTACAGGAGGTTAGGAATCCACTGTCTACAGACAGTAAAGGTAATCATTACATTTAAACTCTTAATATTGTTAAGAAAGAGAAAAAAAGCCCTCGTTATATTTTCCAAGTAATGTCTATTTATACTCCAAAAATTAAAGTCGAAATTGCACGATCTTTAAAGGAAATCGAATTGTAACACTGTTGCTCCTAGAATGTATACACGTCATCGATAGTTGGAACAAGCCAATACTTGTGTATTAATTTTTAATAATATGACGCCTTCACCATGAAAATATTATAATAAGAGATTATGTACTATTTTAGGATTCATTGGAGTAAAATCTTCGATATCTTACGAAGACATAGCTAACAAGCTTTTAAACGAAAAGCTTTTGTTAACGGCCTTGGAATTACATGCCGAATTATGCGAAGCTGGAAAAGAATTAACTATTTTAAGAGAGTTTTTCTCGAAGCCGAATCATTTCGAGAGTCAAAATATTAAGCCAGAACCGTACATTCCTATGCGTATGTACGATATTATAGGAGTTATTTATTTCTTTCACAGAAGTTTATGAGTGCAGTGGAACGTCTAGTATCTAAAATAATAGAGGGGCACGATTCTTCGGATACAGGAATTTTCAGATAGTAGAAATGTTGCCAATACTTATTTTTTCTTATGATTATTATACAATCAAATTATATACTATATATTTCAGATATGATAGAAGAGAAATATAATTTTTGCATTATTTATGAATCTTATATTTTTTGTGCTGCTAAATCAAATACATTTCTTAATACTTTGATTAATTCATTGACGCGTACGATATCAACTTGATACTGCTACAATAAGAAAGATATTATAGGAAGAATATACAGGAGAGCACAATTAGTCGCAATTTGTTTGGGACACAATAGTTGCAGCTATCTGTGAAAGTGGATTTCAGGAATGTCTTCCTCCAGTTTGCTTGGCTCATCTCATGGGTCATCAGTTAGAGCAAGAAACCATTGAGCGCAAACAAGATGCAGGGAAAATTTGTTTAGTATACTATCCAGCGCAAAGAATGTGCAGCCAGTTCTGGGCCCTGACGGGATACAAAGTTGCAGTTAACTGAGAAAAAGTTGTTGCGGCTAATTCGTGCTCCCTTGTATCTACTATACCTGATATTGGTTTGATAATAGAGGATACAAGAAGGAGAATATACTGTTCAGATAATAAAGTGTTTTTCAATAGTGGAGCGGCCATAGAATAGTGCGCTCGGATAGTAGGTTTTTTAGTTACTAGGTGGTTTCACTGTGCCTGAAATTCTTCAAAAATATTACAGCAAACTAAAAGGGCTCAAAATTTAATATTATTTCGAAGACTTGCTACTATAATTATACTATGAAAATTCTTGGTTCTGTCAGAATAAATTAATTAAATAAAATCAATAAGTGGAAAAATATTTGGATCTTAACACATTGTGGATGTTACGCTATCATGCAAATATAGCCTGGGATTTTGCACAGTAACAGAAGGTTCGTAATAAATGCTCGAAAAAACAAAAACCGTCGATTTTTCGTTTCTCGTTTATCGTCCATAATGTGTTAAGCCAAATATAAAACTGTGCCTTGTTTCATTGTTTTCACGTTACATTTATAAAAAACTATTTTTGTAATTATGCTTATGATAATTAACTATTGCTGGATTGATGTAATTTCATGTTTGACTTTCAATTAATCAGCTAGGTCCTCTAGTCAGGCTACTTTAGATTCACTTGATATGACAAGATATTCAGAAGACGGAGCAGGTGTTGATGAAAAAGTAGCAATTTTAGAATTCGAATTAAGGAAAGCCAGAGAAAGCATTTCTGCTCTTCGTGCAAATCTCACAGTAGTAACAGGTATTTTATTATCTCAGCTGTTGGCCACCTATGTTTTAAACCATAATAAATAAGGGTATTATGATATGTTTTAGAGTCCGAAGGAACAACACCTGATAAAGGTTCTGATAAACATTCAGTTAATGACCCACCGATAAAACCCCACGAGCAAAGAGCCATCAATTTTCTTGTGAACGAATATTTGCTAGCACGTTCTTACAAGCTGACATCAATTACATTCAGCGATGAAAATGAAAATCAAGATTTTGAAGATTGGCAGGATGTGGGATTAAATATCCCAAAGCCCGCAGAATTATTACAATTATATAGGGAATATATGAGAGCCAATGGACACGACAAATTACCTTCCGTGAGCATTGGTATACAAACAGATTTTTGTGAGGAGGAATCCGAAGTAGAAAAGGATGTATTTAAAGAAATGGTTTGTAAACATTTACGATATACTTCATTTAACATGATCTATTAAAGAATATGTATATATGTATGTATTTATATTAATCTATTCGTCGATAGGTAAAAAAGGTTGAAGAGCTTAAACAACAAACTGAGTTTTTAGAACAGGAGAAATTGGACTTGCAACAAATTATTGCTTCTTCAAATGAAAATTTATCAACAAATCCAACTAAGGTATCAATTAAAGCATATAAATAATTGTAAACAAAAACGATTTTCTGGGGATTTTTGGTAATGGATAAAGTGTTTCTTATGTAGCAGGGCAGTAGTGGAACGATACAAACGATAAATTCGAATTCCACAACTCCGGATAAGTTTGAACTTCTTGACAACCCAGCTCGTGACACATCGACCGTCGAACCCTCTTCGACTAATGAACCTGAAGAGGATGATAGCGTTTCGGCAGTAGTAAGCCTTGGCGAAACAGATCCTGGTGATAAAGAATGGACTAGAATTCAGTTACCTAGGGTGGACGTTACAGAAGGATCGGCTATTCTGCCAAATCCGCCTTCCAGGTACTTTATTTTTCGAACAACAGAAGGCGGACAAAAGAACTTTCATAATAGATATTTCATATCATGTTGGGTACATTAGTCTATACTGAGGTGTCCCTTCACTCTTTAATATGTTTAAATATTCCACCCTTTCTTTTTGTAAAATCGAGTTGCTTATTCATAACAAGCTCTTTTTCGTAATAAGAATATTTAAAATGTGATTCTTTCCAGGCATCTACCATTAAAATTTAAAATGGAAGTAATAACACATTGTTTAGTGAATGTCCCAAATACTGTAATTTCTACAGTGGAAGAGGTTTTTAAAAATGGAGTTACGCGCGATACTCTCGTTCAAATTTTAACACAGACGTTACCTCGTGTCGTACCCAATATCATTTTAAACAAGCGCGAGGAAGTGATACCATTAATACTAAGCGCGATTCGGCTTCATAACGATTCTGCGGAAAGGGAGAAGCTATTACAACTTCTGTTCAGTCTGAAGAAGAGGCCGCAGGAAGACGAGAGGCAACTAATACTGGCAGGTTAATACAATAATGTTATAATAGACATTATAATTATGTATTTTGAATTCATTCTTTTTGCTTCATGTATTTTACCACTAGGTTTTGTTGCTATGGCAAAGCTAGAAGACGAGCCAATGGAAGGTGAAGAAATATTGACTATTTGTTGGGAGCAGAGTCAGCACAAGTATCCTGAGAAAAGGTTGTTAGCTGTTGAATGCTGTTCTGTGTTAGCTCCATATATGTCAGTCGGTATAAGAAATTCTTTAATGCTCTCTATGCTCCAACAAATGTTACTTGAAGATAAAGACCCGTCAGTTAGGGCTTGCGTAGTAAGAAGTCTTGCGCTACTGATAGCTTTAATGGATGATCCTGATAAATATTTCCAGGTATTGTATATAAGCCACAGTTATTCGATATACAAATAAAATTGCGTAAAGGTACGTGTCCATTTGGAAATAAAATTATCGCGAAAACTTCTCACAAATGGATACGGTATTTAGAATGACAGCCCGAGAGCATCGCTCAACTGCCCTAAGAAACTCCTCAACAGACCCTTGTTAAAAAATGATTCAGAGATAAATTGCATAGTTTTTGATATTTGACACTCAAATGGACACGGTTTTGAGAGTACTGTCTAGTAGTAAGATCTTGGCGAACGTTTGAGTGCCTATCCGAGAGTAATTATTTTCGAAGTTGCTCCCAACTGGATACACAATTTGTGTGTATTTTTGGGAACAACTATCGTAAAAAGTACTCTCAAATTGACATCTAACATTTAAGCTAGCTTTATGCTTTAGATTATTTCATCGGCAATACTTTACTTTTACAGTGCGAGGAACTAGCATTGACGGCGCTTTATGATTTGTCACCAATTGTGGTTGAAGTCGCGTCTTCTATACTTTTACCAATTCTTGCCCAATGGGCTCTCTCTCTGAAAAGATTGCAAACACATTTGTTGCCGCGAATAATATCGAAAGTAAAGAGCCATTTAAAATCTGGCCATTCTCAACATTCGCCTACTAAAGATCACCTAGATGAAGGAAGAATAGTTTCATCGATTGGGGTATTGCAGTATTTACTTCCGCATATGGTTATCTGTATAGCGGATAATGATTCAGTTAGAGCTTACATTGAACCCGGAGTGTCGTCTGATTTACGTGAGTATACCTGCTACTCGACATCGATTTATAAGATGTTCTCAAATAATTTCGCAATTATTTTGAACTTGGTTTGTATTTTATCATGCAGCTGACGCGTTCCTGAACTTGTGTCATTCCAATATTGTTAATCCAAAAATATTTTATGATGGGGATATAGATATAGGAGCTCTTCTAAATACGTTTTTTGCAAACACGTGGGAGAATGATTCATGGCCAGAATTAGAGTGGTTTACAAATAAATTGTAATTTGCTTCTTTTTTTTCTAGTTAAGCGTTCTGTTGACATTCTCGTAATACTCATGGTTAACATATTTCAGAGTTTTGGATATCTTGGAAATGGTAAAATCAATTGAAATTGCGCAGGAGACTATTTTAAATGCTCTGCTGACATATATTCAATCGCTATGTGTGGGTTTCGGACGATACATCACGCAAACCCGGGTAAACTTAATATTTTATTCGTATTTAAATGGAGTAATTAATAACGCGAACGTAATTAACAACTTTCCCATTCGTCTTTCAGATTCAACCTATATTCATTACGGAGGTAACTGAGCTCGAGGAACAGCTAACGACCCTATCAACAGATAAAAAAGCTATGAGTTTAACGTTAATTCCGACATATTTAATAATATTGTCCACTTTAAATGGTACAGAGGTTTCTAAGTCTTTTAAACAGTTCCTCGTTGCTTTATCCATGAGTGGCACCAGTATTACTAGCTTACAGATCGCAATCACTATGTTATGCGCCCAAGAACATATGCAAGAGCACGTCCTTAGTGGTTTATGGGATGGTCAGTTCATTGATATTTTCAGCAAAATAATTTACCTATTTGATTTTTTTAATAGAAATTTAGTGATCATGTTATATCTGACACCATCTTTCTGTTTTTATAGGGGTAGTGCACCAAAGACCTATCGTAAAGTGTGCTACTGCAACTCTGTTTGGTTGCGTAATAGCTCACGTTTCCGATCGGTTAGCAAGTGCTAAGGTAGTTCCCGCAATCGTAACACTTGTTAGTGACCCCGATGTGTAAGATATCTTCGTATATATTTCATTTATATCTGATTAGCAAACAAAACTCACATTTGCCGAGTTGATTAAGATTTGATCGAGCGCATTGAAGAAACGTAGACAACTATCGTAATTAAAAAAAAAATTGATTTTTGCTCTTAGAACTGTTCGATCTGCAGCAATTCCTTCGCTCGGACGTTTAATAACTGAATGTAAAGTAAGGGAGATGCGCGATAAGGCACGTTTAACATTAGAAACCATCGCTAGAGATCCTCAGGGTGTTCCGCCTACATTAGCACTTCCGTTGGTCTCCACTTTAGCATTTATTGCACCTAATTGCCCTCAAAATTATATAGAAGACGGTGAGCGCTTATTTGAATTTTTATCATTCGTATTTATCATGCGAGACTGATGGCCGTTAATTTTGTATAGTTATAGCTACACAATTAACAGCGATAACGTCATCGGCGTTACAACAAGCTCGTAAAATTGATCTCATCGGTGCTCTGGTTGAAGCATATTCTGTTTTGGTTTATTGTCCACTGAGCAATCAATGTGTTTCGAGTGTATTGCTCCCCGGATTGAAGTGTCTCGAACAATTGGTCAATCAATATTTACCCCAACAGAAGGAAGCTGTTCGGTCACTTTTACGGGAAGCAGAATCACGGCAGGATCATTCGAAACCAATGGAAAGGTAATTGCACAATTTGTTGTGGCACGGTGGTCCCTTGAAATTATTTTCTGTTGTTCCTTCAGGTCTTTATCAATGAGTTCTGGCATTTCGTTATCGATGGCCACGGTGAATGTAGGGCAAGGTGTAGAAGATATGAGGCAAAGAGTAAGCAAAATATTTCAACAAAAGACTAGTTCGCCAAGCATGACCAGCATTTTTCGAAAAAAATAAGATAAGTAAGTTATCCTTTTATTCCTCTCAATATTTTTATATTCTTTTCGATTATTTCCAAATTGAGTTTGTTTCTTTTGGATTCCCGTTGTACTTATATAATTAACAGTATAAGCGATGCACAAAATTTATATAAATCGGATTATAATATTATGCGATTATCAATTGTTATATTTAGGATGTAAGTTTTGAAGAAGAATCTTGTTAAAAATCACTGTAATGGTGTGCCTTTTAAGATACAATTTTAAATCATGAGTACCACGAAATTATTAAAATATAGGACATAAAGTCAATAAATAATATATTCGTTTCGATTTTTAACTGCACAACTGATTATAATATTAAGGTATTGAGATAGTTTTAACGTTTTGTATAATTACTCACCTTTAAGCATTGCAATAAGTGAAGGGTCGTTGCAGTTTGTTATTTTACAATACAAAAAGTTCCGTTATATTTATTTAATCGAATCTCACCACTTATTAAATCGTGAATAGTTTATGACTCGTGGAATTACGTCGCAATCTCACTAAAAAATAAAACTTTTACATATCCCTTGCCATATATGTAATACGATTTTGATTTTAAAAGTAATACTACAGTTCCATACGCTATATTTTAGAAATTATAGTGACGTATCTTATAGATGCATTAATTGTCCAAGAAATCGGTTGTGATTATATAGCGTAGAATGTCTTTACACGTAATTTGATTTTTTCATTACCATTCGATTTTGCGAAGCAAAATAGTTTCTTGCTTTCGTCACTTCTACGAATTTTGTGATACTATAGGTTTATTACAATCAACGTAAGTGTACATTTGTACTTAAATGAATCTTATAAGTATAAATCGACGATACCGCTTTCTTCGCTGTAAAGAGTTAATCAAATCTATTCAAAATAGATCATGTCTTGTAAGAATATTTTATTGTATCTATATATATATGTATATATATAAAGCTATATATATACATATACACACAATTACATACTTTCCCGTATAAACATATATATTGATATACAATAGATGTATATAATGTCTACGTATATATATATACATATAGCCGTATATGTATATAATGAGTACATAATAGTTCTCTCTCCGCATCTCATGACCAATGTATTATCATTAGTTTGCATACATATACATATATATGTATATATTTACACGTGCACGCATGTATATGTATTTACGTTTATTAAATATTAAATACTGTAGCATGTATTATAACTGTGCAAAGAATAAATTTTATAATATATTTATTCTAAATGCATTGTCCTAAAAATGTTCGGTTTCCTTAGACATATTAGAAACTCTGGTTAAGTTTGTATGTTTCGATGGCCACCATCACGATCGGCTGCCACACGTTTTATTACAGCGCGTGTAATATTCAATAGCCTTCGAATGAAGTAATCGATACCCTGAGCAATCTAGATAACTCTAAAACTAATTTTACTTCGCATGGACAATTTGTCCCGCCGTGATTCGCGAAACTTAACACGGGGCGCTGGGGAACCTGCGTTATTACTTACGTCTAAGAAACTTTCGGTGTAATACTATTTACATGACTCTGAAATTGAACGTGACATTTTAGAGGAGAGTTGGAAAAGTTTAACAGTAAGCTCTACGTCAGTAACAACATGAAATGTACATACGTGTGAATCTTTAAACAGAAACACCTGGTGTTCCTTTCTTTAGTGTACTTTGCTATTTAGGACAACAAAAGGAAATAAATCTATGCCGCGACTATCGTGCCTTTACGTTGCATCTCTTTTCCTCTCTGTGCTCTGAACAACAATATTCATATTTTGCACTATGAAATCTCGTAATAACGAATACCACGATATAAAAATTCGAATGTTTCGTAACTTAAAACAATCAAGTCGTAGCAAATAAAAGAAGAGAAACGAATCATTCGAACGCCGTGTTAAATAATAAATAAGTATCCTCGATCCTCCCTTCTTCTTATTTTGGGCGTTTACGTCCCCTGCAAGAATTGACTTCGTACCCGACAAGGTTCTCATATCTTATTACAGAAACACATCTGCCCTACACATACACCATACAGCAATTCGTTCGATACAATTTCTTATAATTAATATGCGATCTTCTCGTTCCGGGTTTTCATTTTCTTAGTTCTCATGAAGACGACACTTCTTGCTTCGTCAACGATAATAATACTAAAAAAAAATGGCTATCTATTCGTTGAGAGGGTAGTAACATCAGCAAGAATAGAACTTATAATAATTTATACAGGACTAACGCATGTCTGATTGAGGAGCGGCCTGCTGCAGACACGGTGTGTCCTGTATCTTCGATGAGCATGGAACGAGTCGATGAAATATTCTCAAATATTTTTTTTCCTCGTCTCAGTGGTCGCGGAAAATATATGGGCTAGTTCTGCTCGTGCTGCCAGCGCTGCTAACACGAATTCTGTTGGACCACAGGTACCGAAATAAAAGAAAAGAGAAACGAAAAGTAATTAGTGTTATTAACGTAGAAAATATTTTGTTTCGCAGCTTATCTTTATGCGGCTGAAAGTTACCGAAGTTTACTGCTGTATCGGCAGGGTCTATTTTTGCGTGTTGAAAAATTTTATCAGACTCTTCGTCGGGCAAGTCTAAGGAGAGGTATAAAGCCTTCCTCAATTCCATTTTGTTGATACACGACAGTGTTTTCGTTCCGCACACCTATTAATTGCAACATACAGATAATATTGCTATTGATAATATTGCACGAGAACTGTAACTATTCTGTATACTTACTTCGAATGCCGTTTCGATTTTGTCCAGCTCCGAGTTCGCATTCTCCGTCGCTAATACTGTGAATAAATATTCTTCGAAGTCTATCGTTCCTTTCCCATTCTAAAATTGTTGAAACGTTCGTATAAGTAAATTGATTATTCAGTTTCTAATAAAAGTGCGTGACGTGGAAATAGCGTTAATAGAAATTCCCGAAATTGGGATCGAGGCGTGCTTCGAAACTCAATATTGTTATAGTAAATAAAAAACAATCTGCAGAATATTTTGAAAGTTTGATGAAAGCATTAATTCCTACGCTACAGTCGAATCTCTACAATTCGAATTGCAGGGGAACAGATACTATTCATTGTAATAAACGATACTGTATATCAATGATACTCATTTCACTTGCAGAGAATGAGCTTCTCTGAAATCGAATTATAGGAGGTTTGCATTTAGAATGTCGCGGGGTTTTTTTACAAAATTCTAGTCTCACAGATGTTTGAGCTGTCGAGGTTCGACTGTATATTTTTCTATTATAATAGACGATATAGACCCTATCGTGTATCCGAAAGAGTTGTTGAGTGGTAGGCTCTTTTTCATCTATTCTGAGTAGTTGCGCGAACGCGTGCAAATCGACTACTTCGCAAAATCTTTCCGTCTTCTTCTGAATCAATTCTTCTTCCGTTTTCGCCGACACCAATCTATGAAAGTAAACAAGTGTTACGTTAGTATTTAATACACTATATCATTGTAATGCATTTGTGCTCGACTTAAGCATACCCCAGTTTATTTCGAATCTTATGGGCTTCTGCTATGATGGATGCACGTGGTATATGTAACTGATGAGCCTTGCTAATAATTCTACAATCGTCGTAAGTATAATCTGATACGGGGATCTGCAATGCACTGAAAACAAATGAGATTCAATTTTTCAATTGTTTTTATTCACTTCTGATGTGTTATTTTTGTACTCAAACTTTAAACAATATTTCTTTAATTAATATCTTTCCAATTGCAATAGTTTTGTACAATTGTTATGATTTAAACCAAAGAAAATTGTTTATCTTTATTGAAGTATTTGTCTGTGTTTAATAAAATTCACTTACTCGGCCATAAGGCGACGCACGTTATTTGCATAAAGCTTGGGATCTGTTTTCTCAGCTTCGCTTGGTTTGTAAACAGGGAGGAACTCTATTTCACAACTGCTATTCAGTTGAGTTAGTGTAAGCCACAGTAACTTTAACCTGAAATTACAAGTTTCGCAATTTAACAGTGCAACTGGATGCTGTGACCTTTCGGTTTGATTTGCGTAAATTGTCAAAAAAGAATGGGAAAAAACCGCTTACGCCCCAGGCCCTTCCCACGTCCATGTTACAGTATCCAATTTATTAGGATACCTGATGCAGACAGGTTGAACAGGAACACCGGGATAAAATGCACCTGATTTGAAAGTAATGAGGCACGATCGATTTGTACAAGTACCTTCAGGGAAAATCATCACCTGTAAAAAGACGTTATTTTTAAAAGACAGCACATAATCCTGCAAAGTATTCCATATTTATAATAAGCTTGACAAAGATATGATTTAAAAGATTTTGCAACTCAAACGATTTGAAGGGTAGTCGTATGACAATAATGAAACCGACGAAATAAGATAGTTTATATTTAGTATAGTTTCCATTACTTTTAAGCTATTACTTGAATTCAACTATTTATTAGCAACTATTATAAGCAATTTGGCTAAAAGTTAGAGGGCTGTAATTAAGAACACGATTATAATCAACTGGAAATAATATTATTTACGAAAGATCGATGCAACAAATGAGAACATTCGTCTCTTTTATAATAATTTCAAAATATGTGTTAAGCATCCTTTAAAGCTTGTATTAAATATTAATTAGCATAAATGGAAACTTCAAGATATAGCTAATTTTCAAATAATGTTCGGTTCGTATAATTTTGTAAAGCAAATTATATATTTTCGAATGTTACACCTTTTCTAAAAACTGTAGATTTATTGTTTGAATTAAGTTGAGTAGTTCTAGCTGTTATGGTGTTAAAAATACCTGTGGCCAATCCTCTTTTGAAGTAGCCCGATCGATAATTTCCTTGATCGTATTTTGTCGTGAATTTGGATCTTCCCTCCAAACATAGACCGGTTGTGTATAGTTGATAAGTTCTGCGAGAGTATCATTGGCAAATATATAGAAACACCAAACATAAATTACAGATTCATACATACTTCACAATGATTTTTAAGCATGAATTGTTTCTAAATACGCTAGAATGAAGGTCAAATTAATATTAGAATTTTATGATGCTTCGTTTGTTATTTTTCTAACTTTCTATATCCTCCTTTTAATTTACCACCATTTCCTTCCTTAAGTCCTTTTTTTAATTGAAAAATTGAAATAGTGATTTCTTACACTTTCTTTTTGTAACTGAAAAGTGTCTACTGTATTTATAAGAAGCTAAGGTTTGTTTGTAGATAGATTACATTTTCAGATAGTTTTAAATAACAGCTTTCAGAGAAACACATTTGAAATATATGTATTGTGGTGAATGGGAGAATCCATAGTAAATCACCATAGTAAATAAAAGTATTCGTGAAATACCAACTATACAGATCACTGACATGTAATCAGCAATATTTTACATGCAATAAGGAACCAATAAAACATTTATTCACACTATTCGTAACGTAATCAACGAAATTATTGTATAGTATAATTTCATTTGCGACAGACACAATCCCAATCTATTACATTCTGTTTCAATTTCATAGTAACTAAACAAGTCATGGTAAAAGGTTTTCGATTACAATACTTAGGCAACCTACTTATTAATTACAAAGATATCTACGATATTCTTGCACTGAGAGAGGCTTCCGAACGTGTATCATACTATACTTTATCAAAGAACCAACGACAATCTATAATCCTATTCTTCAGCAAACCAATACCAAAAAATAAGCGAGTTAATTCTTAATGTCATCGAACAGTGGATAAAAAAATCGTCTCATACCTAACAAATGATGAAGCGTGTTCCAATTTAAACGAATAATCATTCAAGCATGTACCAAACGAAAGCTATTAACTTAACAAATCACAGTATCACTATTATCCTAAACAAAATCCTATTTACCCTTCGAGAACCTCAAACAGTCTTTTAATCCAATAGTCTTCACCCCTCACGATAATTCCATGTGCATTCTGTTACAACTAAAATATGCAGTACCAATCCTTCGTACAGCCCTTATCACAGAAGTATAGTGACATCACGGTTAGTATACCATTTTCTAGGGGTTGCCTGGTTAATCATGAAAAGCGAGCGTGGAATCGTTTCAATAATTGGCACATACTTCCGGTGAACGGGTTCAGGCCCGATTCTCGCCTTACGATGATCGAAGGAAAGCCGGTTACGTAGACAATCCCTCCGTCCATGAAGGTCGAATGGGGTGCAACCACTAAGATCGGCGCCTCCGCCCTCGTCGCTTGTCTTCCGCGGACAACGATTCTCATTCCTCCTGCTTGGTAAGTCAGCCGGCCCATAAAGCACAGCCAGGGCACTATTTTGCTGCAGGTTTCAATCGAGCATGGTTAACGCATCCCAATTACATTAACGCGCACCGCGGTTTCTTGCGTTCTATTTATTTCGCCTCGATATTCCAGCCGCGAGTACACAAGTGGCATTTAGCTGTTTTTAACGTGGCCAATCATTGTTTACGATCTTTCGGGGCTTTCGCACGTTCCGGATTTTTTAACGGGACGGCCATTTAAACTGGATTGGTTTATATAGAAAGGTGATTTCCCTTGGTAGACCGTTTAAATCGCTATCTATTTTTCTTGTACTCTATTCTCTTTGACACTTTTTCCAACGAATTCGGGAAGCTTCTCATTGGGATATATCGGGATTCGTTTTTTGAGGAGTTTTTTGAGGAGTTAAGATAGTAGGGGATACATGTATTGTATATAACTTTCGAGTGTTTTGAGGATTCGAGGGTTGGAGTTAACATTCGACTCGAGCACGAGATTTGTATAAGTGAAGCATGTTTTTTTTATTAAAATTGTTGCTCACTTTTATATTGATCTTTTTATATTGATATCGACAAGGAAAACTGTTATACAGAGAAAATTGTCGTGTACTCGTCGACCGTTATTGCGTGCAGGATTACGCCTAATTTTCACCAATTCGACGATGTGAATGCCAACATTTACTATCTACAATTTGCAAGATTATTTTTGTTATTAAAGATTAGCGGAAATATGGAATTTGCTTTGTCAATGTAATATTTTTCCAATACTGCAACAATTTATGCAGCACTTTGCACGGGCGTGGATAACGTTGCTCGCAAAGGTGAAGATACAACAGGGCGATTTTTTCTCGTAGTACGTAGCGCTACATCGCCTATGTGGAAAAAAAACTTCACCGCCCGGTTTATTTGCACAAGAGTGAAACTTTGCTGCTCCGAAACCATGCGACATTGTAACGAGAAAGTTCATACACAGTCGTGAGTTCATTACTCTTCGAGTACCGACAATTTCTATGTGTACAATATTGGTTACGATGCGCGTCGATATGTATTCTTTCCTTTCGGTTTGGCAATTATAAAAAAGAAAAGATAGATAAATTCTATTTGTAAAAAGTGTATCAAATTTGTTTGATTATTTAATAACGTGGTGCGAGGATAAGGAGCTACTTCGAGATTTGTAGAATTGATACTTAAGGATGATCGAAACGTTCTGTGTGTTACAAACATTATATTTCATAGTATTGTACGTACACCTATATGTATATTTCAGTAAACCGTCGTTCTTTCGGCAAAGACGATGATAAATTGAAAAATAATTAATTCTTCACTGCTATTACTTTTACATAATTTCCGTATTTATTTTCAAGCATGGAAAGTAATTCGTTGCCTCGATAAAAGAATGTTAAGGAAAAAGAGAAACATGTATAAATGCAGACTCTTTTTGTAACGGAAGGAAATAATTTGAATATTCGTCTATTTACGTTACTATCGCATTACACTTCCGTATTTGCGTTACTATATTATATTTCGTGACTAATATTTCGATTAACTTCAAAATAAATTGTACAAAGATTTTTGAACATCGAAAGAAAAAAAAAAATAGAATTTCGTTCGCAATGATCACGTTGATTTTCAGAAATGTCTAAGCATGGAATAAGAGAAAGGAGGAGAAAGGTCCAGAGGGAAAAAATTCCAGGTGTAGAGAGAAATGTATACATACATTTATGAAGCGGTTGGTAGCGTCGTCAAAGCATTAAAAGTGTATCAGCAACTGTTCCTTTGAACCTCGTAATGGAAAATAATGTGCTCCAAATATTATCCAGAACGTTAACAAGTGTCAGTTAGTAACGTAGGTATACCCATTATTACAGACTTTGTTAGTTACAATGTAGGTGTTCCCATTCACCACATACATAGATTTTTCTGTTAGCCTATCCTAAATATTCTTTTTTTCCTTTATGTTCTTCTTTTTTTATATATATATATGTGTATATGTATATCTGGTTTCATGAAATTTCATTTTCATTTCCGGACGTGCATTTAATATTTCTCGCGTTGTAAAATAATGTACGTACTCGTATAATAACTCAGTGCACAACTGTAAAGTTTCTCGGTTAGGAAATAATCGATGGACAGCCACCTAAAAAGGTGAATATTTTCTTCTGTTTTCTTTACCCGTAGAATAATACGACGCTAGGCACAAAGCACAAGAATTTCGGTTAGTCCGCGAAACTTTCACATTTACGAGATCCTGAGAGTTATTTTCATTAACAGGTGCGAACACAAAGTGATAAATATGAAATAATGTTGTAGCTATAAAAGTAGAGCACGTGAAATATTGCGAAACTGTAATGAGACTTGTCAGAGCGGTGTTCCATCATTTTTCAAACCCGAAACTACTCAGAAAATCTACATTTTCCAACTGTCGAATATATGTATCTTCGTTTTATTTTACGAAACTTTCATTGCTCTTCTGACAACAGTGGCAAGCAATGAACGTTACGAATTCCCGTAAACGTTACGTTCAAGCCGAATTTCAATGTAGATATAAAATTATTACACTATAAGCAATATATTATTCTCAAATTACGGGAGAACTGTGAGATTCGTCGCGTGTGAACAAAGATCGTCCTCAAACCAAACGGTTCTCTTAATGAGTTCTAGTTTTTAGTGTGTTGGAATTCCACTTTCCATAATTCGAAAATAGGCAACTCTAAGAGATGGAACAACGACTCTGGTGGCTTGACAGAGCAAAAGTGGGAGACCTACTTCCGAAAAAAGGAATGCGCCCGGTCTCCGCTTTGGCGACGATGCTCGGTCCGCCGAGGTAAACGACCGGAAGTGCGTCGAAGAAGCTTGAATGCGGGGCTAGGGCTAACACGGGGGCATCCTTTGTTTCTGCTTTACGACCTTTGACCTTCAGGTGATGAAATCCCCCGCAGACGAACAACGCTCGCATCATCCAGCAGATCACAATTCGCATCTCTCTGTTTTTTTTGTCATTTCGTTTTTTTGGGTATTTTGTTGCTTTTTCTTTCAAGCAGTTTTAAGTGACACCATTTTTCGCATCGTCCGCAAGCAACTCTGTTACTCTCTACGTTGTGCAACTGGTAATTTTTCGGTGCACGAGATGCAGACAGATTGACGATTTCAGTAGAAACTCGTTTACTATGTGCTCTATGTCGTTTTATCTGCCAACGTTCGACGTTCGGCATTCATCGACATTGAATAAATGTATGTATGTCAGGATTCGATACCTGTATGTCGATTGCACGATATTTGATGAATAATGAGTGTTAAATAATCGCGAGCCTCGTGGACAGCAGAAATCGAAAGAAGTTGGATCTGATTCAATTTTTCGTTGGATCGGCCTTTTTTAGGTAATCGAGATTCTACTGTGCTTGCGTGACAATAGGAATGGCAACCGATGTACAGATTAAGTTACTCGTATTGTTTCAATTAAAACTGCTGTTCGATGTTGAAAAGAATTTGTGATTAATTGGGAAGTATGTTCAGTAACTTAAGCGGGGCTTTTTGCATTTTCTTGACATATGGAAGGTATTGATTTTTACAAGACGTGCGTGCTATTTCTACGAAATGCCTTAGTTTTAAAGGAAACGTAAGAACATTCGAATTTTTCTTGGGTGAGAAGCAAGAAAATATTGTTGCGAAAGACAGGGTGTTGGTTTTTTCTCGCTTACTAATCTCTACAAAGGATAACAAAAAGGAAAACGATAACGAAACTTTCGTAAGATAATTACGCAGGAACGATTTATTTTTCTGATATGCTTATTGCTATTGTGAGTTATATATACCGTCTTCAAGGTAGCAAAGTAATTCTACAAGGTTATAGTCTACCCTAACGCTGTACTACGCCAGTACATTGTTTATTAAAAACTAGGAACAACCACGCGACGTTAGGTATAAGAAATTGTTCTTATTGATTGTAATGCGCATAAAGAAAAATATCGTGTCTTATTCTGTTATACTGTACCAAGGTTTATAAAAGAAACTTCTTTCGTCGAAAGTTTGATAATATTGCCATTGAACAAGTAAGTTTGTTAAAACAATTCTACTGTACTTTAATATTATGAGATAATAACAATGGACATGTTCAAAATATGAAATCCAAATATCAGAAAGTTAAAATTGGCAATAGAATAATGATTTTAGATTCAAACTTGTTGTATGGAAATTAAAAAATATATACATATAATATATCCGTTTTGAAAAGTGCTTCCTTAACAAGCCTCTAAATTGAAACATTGATATACCGTAAGAATAATTAGAAGAATTATATTCAAAATTTCTTGCAATTTAACTAACAATAAGTCGTATTGGACATGAATGTATTTATTTATTTTTAATCAATGCTTCTACTGTTTTGTAAGAATATTTATAAATATATACACATATGAACTGTTGTTACAGAATTTACTATGAGTACTATACTATAGGTATGCTAGGTACAAAAGTGCAAAGCATAAAATGGATATTCTACTTCTGCACGGTGCACAAAGCTTTACATCTGAAATTAATAATAAATGTAGTAACTAACGCTAGTGGTGCACACCCGAAGCAACTGGAGGTAATCATTATTTTATGCAAACACCACGTGATTCGCATGCAATCCAACTTCGACGATACTATTTTTCCTTGTAACGTACTCCTAAAACAGGTTTCATTATTCTAAACGTTGTTCACGGCGTGAAAGTTTTAACGAAAGTTCTGTGACACACTTTTCGTCCTAGAAACCCAAACAAATAAACCTTCTCAAAATTATTATTTGTGGCGCAATAATAATAACGGTTCGACAGTAAACATTAATACACGAATAATCCGAGAATTAAATTTGCAACAGAGTAATATAGAATGATCGTGAATCTAAATAAACAAACAGCATAACAACTCTCAAGACTGCTTTCGAACCAATAAGCTTTAGACATAATGTATCCTGTGAATCTGCACGAAAGTTAATATTGAAATCAATGTATCGTCCAAGCAGCGGCTGTCCGAGGACACTTTTCAATCATCCGATTCGTTTTAGATTATCTCCAAAGTGTTTCCACGGGGAGCACGTACGAGCCGAATGGAGATTACAAAGATTAGGGGCATCGTTCGAAGCGTGATCGAGGCGAAGTGCAAGCGTGACACTACATTACTTGCGATTAAATGTCGTGCAACGATTCGAAATCACGGCGAACGATCGACGAAAGGATTGCGCGGAGGCGCATTGTGAATTCCATCGAATCCACGGCCATAGAGGGGCGAACCCGAACTACTTGTCTGACGCATACTTTCTCCAGTTACTTTTTCTTCATACCGTATCCTCGCTCGTTTCTTTCCTGCGGTCATTCACGCTCTCTCCCCACTGGGCATCTTCAATCGTTTCAAGTATGCGTCCATGAAATAAAATTGTTCAACGGATTTCCGCAATTTATCCGGCTCGTCTCGCCGCCGCGTGTATGGATCAAAATTGCAATCATTTTTGTCTTTTTGTTTCGCGCGATCTACAGTACAACAGAGATTCGTCCCCGGCCACGCGCGAAAAGAAAGATCGTGGTGAATTTTATGGCGATATGAATTGCTGTCGGACGCTGAGATTGATAGACGATTAACCCTTTCGCGTAGTCCGTACGACGTGCGGGCAAAACGGAGTATGTACCGTTGGTTAATCTATTCGCCGCGACACGCAATTAATTTCTTAACCCGTTATTAAAATTTCCTAACTCGTTATTAAAATATGTTTACGAATGAGGCGGGAAAAATATGTTTACTTGTATTTTAAACAGAAGTAGGAGTGTAAACATGAGAAAAAAGAACATTATCGTGAAAAAAAAGGAGAATATATTATACCGCTTTTCGTTATTTTACAGAGCGCCGAAATGGTTAATGTTTTCGGCTAAACCCGAAGATTTTTATCGCTTGTATGTAACCTTGCTCGTGTTACGTTTATGGCAAACCTAAACTGATTTACGTGATTCCTCCTGTTTACAGCTTGAACACGTTCTTTTTGTTAGCATAAAACTTAGTCCCTCCTGTTACTGTTTTCCATTGCTCTTTCGCAACAAGATATTCCGTTGCTCAAGTATCGTATGAGAATCATTTTTTCGTTTGACGTGTGTTTGCGTTAGTTCTTGGTAGGTACTATAACCGATATTATTAGTGTATTGCGATAGAATTAAAGTTCGATGTAACTTGCCCTGTCCAAAATTGAATTAATATCCTTTCCAACCCAATTTACACATTTTTTGTACCTTCCACGAGGATGAACGATTGAAACCAAATTTAAATTTAGAGAGATATCCCCCGATATATTCCCCATTAGAAATATTAATGAACGCAGCATGTGTGTTGGGAAACGTACGCGTATTTCCCAGTTCTGTAAACGATGTTACCGCAAGAATGTTCCAACGTCAATGTAATCCTCGGTAGAAGTAGCACCTGCCACGGCGAACGAAAGTTCGAGTAGAAAATAAATGCAATAGAACAATTCAGGCAAAAGCAGCGCCAATACGAGCGGAAAGCGATAGTGCACAGATACTATTAATAGGAACGGGTCGAATTATTTAAAAAAGGACAGACAGTAGTTAAGTTTTCACGTGCATTAGCGAACGTGCAAATAATCGTGCGAAAATATACATTGGAATGCTTGGCGGATAGTACAGATAGCTGGAAGCAACAAAGTCAACGACAGGGAGCTAGGAAATGCGCAGGCAAAAAAAAAAAGATGAAGGGGATAGGTGAAAGAACGTAATGATGGTTTGATATGTCTTACCGTCTCCACCCTTTCAATGGGGCTCGGCGAAGATCTTCCTCGGACAATCCAATGAGACCTAGGCAAGCAAGGAGCCAGGCCATGATCACCAGTGCCGTAATTGCAGCCAGCCTGAATGGGAGAAGAGCCACCGTGAGGAATGCCGTCTGTAACACGAAGAACATCCGCTACAGCAACCACCGTCGACGTATTGCCGGTTTGTAGAAAAAGGGGAGGAAAAAAGTTATCGAAAGTCGTTTTATCCATTAGGGCGGACGCTACTTCAGTTTATGGTTATCGTTTGCTTGGTACAGCGATATTTTTCATTTTTCCGTAAGAATTATGGAAAATGAAATTTGGTTGAAATTGGTTCGAAATTGTTTTAACTTCAACGCGAGTAACATTTCTTTTAATATCTTTGTATTTCGGTTGCTCCGCTGTTTATTTATATGCATGGGCAGATTGTATTAGATATTAACGACCGACGAGACGTTATCAATGTTATCATTCTTATCAGTAGACAACAGATGTCCATATAGGTATACAGTATGACCTAATATGCAAAATGTATGCGAGATATGTATGGAGAATATGCAGACAGTGTACTGTATGTTATTTTTTTTGTATTATTTTATATGTTTGTCATTTTAGTTACAATAGATATCGATAATTTTTCTTAATGTTGGTATGTTTAGAGTGACATATTTCGAGGCATATCTGCCACGTGCAAAAATCGTTTTTAGAAAACGCATAGGTAATTAGATGTAACAAGCAACTGTAATCAGTAATGGACGTTTTACTACTAAATTAAAAACTGGAAACAGTCGGAAAACTATTATAACGGTAACGAGTTAAAGTATACGAAATAAGAGGCCTTTACTCGACCGAAGTGAAATGTGTTGAAACACAAAAAAATGTGTGATATGAGTATGCATTGTAAAAAGAAAATAACAAGGAGACGAATTTCTGATTATGTCTCATTTCTTGTAGTTACTTTTCATAAAAATCCTGTGGAACAGTATTTGAATAAACATTCGTTGTGTACTTGTCATTGACTCATATTTGTAATAATTGAATCAAATGAAAAGTATCGCGGTTTCAGTGTTACGAAACACTTCTTTTTCAATTGCACGCATAATCTGTTAACGTCACGATTAAATCAACCATCTGAATGTTATAAAATACAAAGGTTACAGATATTCACAATTCGAAATACATAAAACAATATCTGAATTCCGCATTCATTCGACCGCGATATAGAACTACTTGCTCGTTTACTGGAAGCTGGATATTATGCGAGCACTAAATTAGATAGACCCCCCGAATAAAATATTATAAAATATATCGAGGAATATTCCACGTGGACCAGTAAGAATTTCGAAAGTTTAAAACACAGCAGATATAGGTCGTCTGTTAAATTGGATCCCCCGACGAAATTTCAAGCTAAATTAACCTATATCGAGGAGGACCAGTTCACAGCTACTTTATTTGGCAACCGACTGAAGATACTTCGTGTCCCTTTTATTCACTTTTATTCGCTCTTAACAGTGTCTTAAGTGTGCGGACCGGGAAGCTTTTTTGCCGATAAGGCGAGCAAAGTCTTCATCAGCAAGATCTATACGTTCTTCAACGGACAATGGGCGACGCTATCAACATTCGGGATGGCAGTTTATTTCGTGTGGTAATCGATAAGTTTTGCCTTGGAAAGATAAGCAAAGGACGACGATCCTCTGCCTTTGGCTGGTGACATGTAAAATTTATTTGTGCTCCTTTTCGTCGTATCGGATCCACTGCTATCTCGCGGACAATATCATTTTGCTTCATGTGACTTGCGCTGAATTTTATGCTCACGTTTTTGACGAAATTGTGCTTACATTCCACTTTGATTGTTTGAACAGTTTTATCGTTAACTTCTTATATTCTTCAACATTTCGAGCTTTGTTTATTGAGCGTACGAATTTTACCTTCGAGTAAAAGTTAGATCGTTACTGGAATATTGTTTCGCGTCTGAAAGTAATAATGGAAACATCAGAAATCTATATCGCTGAATTGAATTTCTGCGGAAATCCACAATTTTTCTCGCAACTACGAAAAGTCAAGGTCGACGACATGCATTTTTGCTGATACATTTAATCTAATTGTGAATCCCAAAACACCTTCTATTAATTTTCGAATGATCTAGACTTTTCGTTCTAACGTTAAATTTGCATGCATCGTCGATCGAAACGAAAAACACCGTGAAATGCCAAATTGTACTGTAATCTGTAAGCATAATTATCTTGCTCCAATTCACTCGAGTTGACCGAATGAATCTTTCCTTTTCCTCCGCCAAAACGTGAATTACATTTTACTTCGCTAGGGCAAGGTTATGGGGCTGGGAAAAATGTAGGACGTTGACTGGCGCGACGGATAAGGAGAAGAGGAACAGAAAGGCGCAGAAAGACGGAAGGGAGTGAAAAGAGGAAAAAAGGAGAAACGAGTACCGTTCAGTCGTTCCGTTAGGCACCATCTCACCTGTTAACTTCATTTTGTGCCCGTGTACCAGCTACGCACGCGTATTTACATAACACGCACACACGAGCCTTTCAAGATCGAGGCCACAACCGATTAATCCTTTCGATACATCAGATTCTTAATAACCGAATGAATCGCCAAAACGTCAACCGCTTGTCTCCTTTTTAGACTAACCCCCTCTAAACAGGCATTGTCTCTAAAAGCAATTTCTTCCATTCTTTTCGAAGGATTCAATTTATTTAATAAAGCTGTTTGTTAGGTAAAATATCAATGAAAAATATAGTTATGTATATAATTGCTATTGGTCGCGCATAAAGTTAAGCGATATTTTATGCGATACGAAATAATTGGACGTGGGATTATGAATAAGATATGTTTGACATATTATTCAGTTTTCGACTATTTCTTAATAATCCTTCAATCGAGTAATTACTAATGAATTACTGGATATAAATAAAGATCAAATACTCAATGGAAGCTCGTGTCATTATATTAAAATGAGGTAGTCATTATATATTTTATTGAGGTAGGAATATACGTAGATATAGTTTACAACAAGACGGTTTGAATGAGTTTCAATGAAATGTTGCTTTCAATAAGATGCATTGAATTGAAGAAATTGAATAGCTTTTTGAAATTTCGCACGATAATTATGCATACACTTTTAAGAGATGATGTTTAATGCAGTTGACCGCCCGTTTAACCACTTACCTGTCCTTGAAAATGTTTTATGCGTAATGTGTACGTAATATGTGACATTGAACATTCAGGTTACGACCGAGTAATAGATGCTCTTCCAACATCTTATTTTTGACCAAAGATTAAACATTTTGCATTTCGTTCTGACATGAAATATTTCGGATTTCTGATTAATAAACCTATGTAAGAGAATTCTCCATAGGAGTTAAATCTTCTGACAAATTTTAATTGCTTATATTTTGATGCTTTTGTACGAATCCAAAGAAAAGATTACAGACATTCCGAGATTATTTAATAATTATGCTTTTCTCTTGCCCATTTATTTGCCCCATCATAGCTTTTCAACAACAAAAAGGATAATATATTGTTCGATTAACAAAATTACAAAGTCAATTACAAAGAAGTACAAGTCGTCGAGCTCGACAAATATCACAAATCTTATAAGATCAACGTCTCCAAAATGATGTATTTAGGTCACTGAAAGTGGCTCATAAGTACACCATTTACATCCCGCTTTCCTTTGTTACTACCAAGTAGACATACCGACCAAAATATGTCAACTAAAAAATTGAAGGCGTCACAGGCAAAATGTTGAAAAAATTGATGGCCTACTCGTTGCATTTACTGAACGTTTTGTTCCTTGCATACCATTCACGGAGAGAAGCTACGGAGTAAAAGTCAGTTTTGTTAAGAGAAAGTGAATAGTAATGTTTTAGAGATATTGTGCAAAGTGTATTGGCTAGTACCAACCGTGGAATATAACTCGACGTTTTATGGTTAGAAGGCATTTATCTGGCTGTGATTATTTCACAACTGGTTATCATCTGACCGATTTTTTGCCGCGGCTGTATATAAGCATACTCATCCCCTATGTGCACTCTAGAAATTTTACCTGGTTCAAAGTATCCTGTTTAAATTGCACGCAAGATGACCTCGCAACACAAGATGTATGCAGCATTTCATTAACTGCAGCTCGATTCATCGCGACTTTTCCTATTAGTTTTTCGAAAATCTTGGCAATGACAAAATTGTAAAAATACTTCTAATTAGCGAAGCTTTCGTTAGAATTTCTGTAACGAGGTAACCGCCACGGCTAACTATTTAAACAATACGGCTTTCGATCGATGACACCTTGAATAATAAAAAGAATCTCTGGAATGGTCGAAAAATCCATGATTTTACAATTGCATTCACGGCCACTCAAAACCTTGCGAATTGCTTAGTTCGAACATGTACGACACATGACGTATTTGTTAAAGTAAAAATTAGTATTCCACAAGAGTAAGTGGTGCGTAAGACAGCGTTCACGCACTTGAACCAATGAACTTTTCGATACTGTGCACAGTATCTATAAAACCTAGAAGGCGTTCATGGTGCATCGTGAATGGTACGTGATGTATACGCGGCAACGAAATGGTGAATCGCAAAGGTACCACGGATTTAATCTGACGATAATAGTATTACGATGTGAATTAATGAAGTCACAGCTATTTGGGCTGACAGACGGTCAGAAAATTGTGTCAAGGCTCGTCAGGACAAGAAAGGAGTGGAAGACACGTGATTTATCCGTGAGATTTTCGGAGTGACCGTGTATCGACATGAATCTTTTTTGTAACCTATGCGCCGAATCTATGCAAAAGTTGCTGTGAAACATTTTGCAAAGTCTCGGAACACCTTTTCGAGGGCAACCTATGTGTCGCAGAAATGAAAGATATTTTACAGAACCGTACGTGAAAATATGCTGTAAAAAAGCGATAGAATTCAATATTTAGATAACGTTGCATGTTTACGAACACCACTACTTAATAAGTACAAGCGAGTAGCTAGCGGCTACTGGCTACTTTATTTTTCTTTTTTTATTATTCTGCTTTATATGCTATTTAATTACGATATCGAATGTTATTTCTGCAGGTGTTTTAACATATTTTAATTACCTATTTAAGGATTTCACGTCGCCGTATTATAAAAAACATATTTCGTACAGATTTAAAAAAAAACATAAGCATGAAAGTGGAAGAGGGTATTACTGTACAATTCACTTTTCCGAAACGGACTATATTTTAATAAAACATTTTCCCAGACATTTTTCAATATCATTTACGCAGTTTTTGGTGTTGTAATCATTGCAGTATGCTTTACCATATTATTATACATTTTTCGAATGCATAATTTGGTTGTTCATATTCTTCAATTATTCATTGGAGAATGTGGGACATGTTTAAATAACGAATAAAAGTCAAATGTTAATAAAGGGACGGCTCGACTGTTACCGCGGACATTTTCTTTTTTTTAATATAGTTTCTCTAAAAAAAATTTCTGGGACTACTTTTTTGCCTGTTTCTCTCTCTTTGTGGAGAATACGTTCCGCGGAGTAGGTTCTCTACGCGTTATGACCCACATTTCGTGCAGGCGAAAGACTTGCTCCTCTCCCAGTGAAAATTGACGAGAATTGTTTTTCCAGCAGATTCATATCATTTTTCTCGCGTCGCGCTATAACCGTGTCCTTTTTTCACATGACCGACGAAAATTCCCCGACACGATGGTTATCAGTGATAAGACGAAATGTCCGACCTTTTCATTGAGATAAATGTCCTCGTTGGCTTGTATATTCATTTCCTTAAGAAAACTCAAGCGACGTGAAAGTAAAATATGAAATGCAACCACGGAATAGTACATATTGGAAGTGTGCTACTCTTATTCGCGTTTCCGTGTTTATATTTAGCTCACTTACGTTAAGTAGTTTTTGAGCTTGTTTAATCCGCAAAACGTAGCGACAATTTATTGCAATATTCTACCGTTGAACAATGTGCAATTAATGCGTAATGAAACGCACTATAAAGAATTAGCTAGCCGCTTGTGCTTATTAAGTAGTGGTGTTCGTAAAGATGCAACGTTATCTAAATATTGATTTCTATCACTTTTATATTATGATCGACAGCATGAATGGGTGAAGAGCCTAATTTTATATACTTGATTACGTCGATTTCGATCGGCATAGGATATGAAGTCGAAACATAATGTGTACACGCGTGCGTGGTTAAGGTATGTGAATTTATTTATTATTCTTTTGGCATATTGCGCAAGAACTAGACCGTGTCGAGGCACGAACACCTTACTTTGTTAATGTAGACATTTTTTAATCGAAGCGATTGTGCGTCATGCATTAATGTATTAATCATATCCTTTAGTGAAATTAATTAACATACTCATAAATATGTTTTAAGAATATCACTAAATCTACTCAACAAGTGAAGCAGGTCCTTTTAATTCGAATGTAATTATTTTAATCAAACAAATAAAATCCTTTTATTCTGCACCAAAATCTACACAAATTAATGCGATTAGTAATCATCTTTTTTGTAATTTGAACGTAAATTAATTTGTATTAATGGTTGAATCTGAATGGTTGTTATATGCACATTTCATAATGCCACGATGCTATAACAATATCGATTACCACAGAACAAAAACAGAATCTGCTTTAATGAGTTAACTGTAAATACACGAGATACATATATCTTGAATACGATCCAACATGCCATCCTCAGATTGTCTCGTAATAGCTAAAGAGATTTTCTTTCCGTCCGAAACGATAGTTAGAGGCTTCGAAATTCAATATTGCTTTGTTAGATACGTATTCTCTGAACGTTTCCTACTGCTATAACACAATTCTGTTACAAAAGATTGTAAACATTTGCGATTTATACATCTGTTTACTTACAATGTAAACCACATGTAAGAATAGGAAATAGAATATATCTCCAGAGATATTGGAAACATCCCTTAAAAGATAAATAAGAGAAGTATTGCAGGAATTTCTAACTAAAAATTGCGACCAACAGAATATTATTATATTGCAGATATTTTCGTAGAATATGATTTATTTTCCAAGTCCATTATCTTTTTAATGAATAACACGTATTATCCATACGTGTGTTTTCGATAATTCTACACGTGCATTTTCTGACACGATATTACACGACATGATATTTCAATAGAATTTCAAAAAAGTCGATACACTAGCGGCGATATTACTAAGAAGAAAAAAAGTAGACCAAGCAAAATTAATACGTACGGTGCATACAAAATCGAGTAGCATGTTTCAGCCCCTATGATTACAGATCTCTTTCTTTCTATTTCGAACTGATCAGCATTGTACGATATCGATGAAACAGGCTACTATTGAAACATCACCTTTTCTTGCTATCGAGTTCCCGTTACGTAATGTTGCTGCAACGACCACAGAAAACTCAACGAAAGATTGCGTGGCACTTGCACAAAGATGCAACACATTTAAATTCGCATTATTGGGCAAGAACAATTTTTTCTTTAGAGTGCAGAGCCCCGAGGTTGTATTAAATCCGGTATGTCCAGTTGAAACGGAGAAAGTTTCACATGCATATATGCAGAACCATGCATCATTTGAAGGAAAATTAAAATTGTGCCAAGATTTTAAATTGAAAAAGTACAGGCCAATATATGTATATTGCGTTAAAGGAAAAAACAAATAACAATATTGCTCGAAATGGAAAATCTATAGAAATAAATTACACGCGAGGCTTTCGATAAATATAAGTTCTAAAAATTGTTCTTTTGTACTTGGAAAGAACTGTTAAGTTGAAATTCGAGAACGTCTAATTCCACAAACCTTGCACACTTAAAAATAATGAAAATGCGGTATTTTTACGAAAATTCATTTTCGCGTAAATATATCGTACATTCATATACCTGTTTCTTACTTATCATAGAATATATTAAGTTTTATAACTTATTATAAAAATTGCACTTTAACATTACGATACGTGGCCTAACGTTTTAAGATGTTGCATCAGTAACTCAATAATAGGAGCTTTTATGCCTGCAGCATTATATAAAATACAATAGTATTGTATAATTATATATATATAATTGCAAAATACATAATGCTTTAAAGTTATTCATAGAAGTTTTACACGTGTTATATCGATAGAACTTTTATCTGTAGCCGCGTATGTACAACTGTGTGCTGTATTTGTTCCACGTGCTCGAAACTTCTCCTCTATTATTATTAGATTATGATTGAATTGCATTTCCTGCCAGAAATGTACCGATTCATTGTATCGCATACGCGGTGCAATTTCACTCAATTCGCGCGTTGCTTTTAACGGTACCAAACTAAGGGGCGAATAATGCCGTTAAAATTATTACGATGTTCATGTGCATCGTGCGTTTCGCTTTAAATATTTCCTATGTTTTACGGAACAGTCCAGAATAATGTGTAATACATACTACGTCGTAAATATTCCTGTCCCGTTCTCCTTAGTTATAAATCAGAGAATACCGTGCCCCACGCTGAATTTGCGGGAAGCAACTATTGGAAAATATTATTTATTATAGAACTTGCGAGTGTGCCATGTACGCAACAAAATCATATAACTGTATATTGTTTTAAAGTATAGTTTGTTCGAAATTTGGTTGGGTCAGAGAACGCCAATTATACCGGATATACGCCTACCAATACCCTATCGATGCTATAATTATTATAAAGGAGGTTTCTCCTAAAGCCAAATCGAAATTCTAAATTGAATCAAAATCTTTACTTACATTTGGGTCTGTATGTCTATGTGCAATTATTGAGTTTAGTTACACTTATATTGCTCCATAAATAATAACATTTTCTATCGTCAAAGATCTAAGCGAATTTATTAATGTTCGATATATGCATATATCTAATAATACGTTCATGTATGCATGTTCACAATATATTCAGTTTTATCCGTCTAAATTTATTACTAACTCTCCTTACCGCAATAGAGCACAGTACCAACTCATTTAGTAAAAAGCTCATTTACCCATGGTCCCGCAGTAACTACAAATCGTTTCATATCTCTGCAATTAATATTGCAACTACGTATTCATATGGAGCTGCCCTGTAATGTGCAAGCAATCTTGTTCCACACCACTGTAACTCTCGACTGACACCCAAAAATATATGGGCACCTTTCAGCACGCCTATTTCATTAAAGACTTCAGCGCAGTCTTTTCTATCGGCACGAAGCGCCTTTCAAGCTCGCAGTGAAATCGCGATGCTCGACAGAGTTAAAAAGCGGATAAGAAAAAGGACTGGAACGGCGGGGTAAAAAGCGAACGTGATCTTTCAACTTGTCCCAGCCGTGACAATCGAGTACTACGTGCGTTCGACAATGCAAAAGCGGCAATGGGAGCACTTTCGTGTCAAAGAATGCATTTCGAGGTATGTACGTTTAAGTCATGCGCTTGGACGAACAACTATAGACCGGCGCATATGCGCGTTAATTAGCGCGTGTATCTAAAAAGAGATATTTAACCAACGGTCTAAGTGCACTGCATCAAACGACGGCGTGAACTATCCATGATCACTATTGGCAACCAAACAAGATCGACGAAATCGTTGATTAATTACTGACATGCCACATGGCGCACGGTGAAATGTTTGCATGTACAATAACATCCAGTGGTCTCTTTTCATGATTAATCATTCGATGAAAAATACCGTAAATCTCGCGGTTCAGTCAGCTTTATGCACGGTGGATATTGATTTCGTATGGGGGCTGATTTGTTCTCCCGATGGACAATTTGACTTCATAGCGTCGTTTTATTAGAATACCAAATGCAATAGGTACAGAATAAATTTCTATGTTTGATTAGATTACGCGTAATATGCTCGGAGTTTGAGAAATTCGATTGTGTCCAGTGGAAAACGGTGTCAACTGAAACGTCGGGAAAACGTTCGGACGTCGATAATTCGATAATGTCAAGGTGTCAAAACTATTTGCCCGTGATGGACAAACGTTAGATACGATTTTCGAAATGAATCTTTAATACCACGAGGAAACGTAGTTCACGAGTTTTATTTGTTCGAATTTCTTTAAACCGTACCAACGGAATCATCTATATTTCCCAGAGAACTTACTTGCCTGCTGTAAAAGAAAAGTTAATCTAATCTGGATTTATCGAAAACGATTGTCTATCAATAACACCGGCAAGGAACATTTTCGTCGAAAGTTCAAACCACTGGACTTGGGAGTCGGTGTAATCGAAATATTACGAGAAATTACGTATACGCCGTGCGTTTCGCATTCAGCAACGGTATGTAATGCGTTATCGAAAATGTATTGTATGTACATTATTGCCAGAAAAGTACCATGCGTCCAGTTGGCCGGATCATCGAACTGTCGTTCCAAGCATCGAAAAAGCGATCGTTCCACCGCGACAATAATTCCGAGCTTTACGTAACTGTGCATGATCGTGCACGTGAATAAAGAACGCTAGAAGATAGAACGATCGGCGGTATGTAAAACGGTACAAAGAAAATGCCGCGCACTGGCAAAAATCCGTTCTATTTTTACGGGCAGACACTGCGTTTAAGTTCGCCCGTATATACACCGGCATCGGAGAGTGGCGGACGTTGCCGTTGTTACGTTACGACGATCAAATGATTCCTCGCCCCGCCCTCGACAATCCCTTTTAAAACGTTGTCGGAGCACGCGTGAACGTCGATCCCGTGGAAAGAGATTTCCGCGTGCAGAATGAATTCGGGGAGCTACTGACCTTGAGTTTGTCGTAGGTTGTGTCGAGCTCGAGACGATGCACGAAGGGGTTCAGAATGTCAGCGCCGAGGGATGCAGAATCCACGTCCCCGTGCTTGTTCCGCATTTTTCCGTTTGCCTCGTCCATATCTTTCCGAGCGAACGCGAACCGGAAAGATGTGAAACGCAGATGGGGGTGGGTTTACAAGAGACAGCAGACAGAGGCAGAGGGAGAACGAAACGATAGACGCGGTTCAGTAGCCCGATGTGGTGTGATACACACTGCTAGCTGCGAAACGTCGATACGTATCAGCAGGTAAGTACGAGACGGGATGTTTCAGGGATACGTTCGAGGTTCGTGCACTGTTTACAATGACGTGCCGGCCAAGGTAGACGAGTAAAAAAGAAACACGACAAAGAAAAAAAAAGAAGGTGCTCTTGATCAGCGACGGCGTGTCATCATTGTGAATGATACGCGAAGGGGTTGTCGGTCGACGGTCTACTGTGCTCGCGGTCGGCTCGACGAAACGAACCGACCAAACACTCACCGACCGTTACCGAGCCCTACCGAGCGCACGGGGGTACTGTCGGATGCGTGCGCACCGTACTGCCTAGTCGAAAGTTCCTTCGGCTGTTTCCGCCAGACTGCCCCTGTGCCAGCGATGTGGCACGACGAAACTGAGCCAGGGCCGTCCGGTGCATTGCCGGGTGCCCTTTCGTTTTTTGTTCTTTTGTTTAATTTTTAAGGACGTAGGATGTTAAGGTCTGCTATGGTGGAATCAGTTTTTTTTAGACGGAGACACACGTTTTTATTAGCCTCTTTCTTTTATCTTGCCGTTTCAAAGTAGAAGAGTGTATATGTGTTTCGTCCAATTTCAGATATTACTAGAATTGGAAATTTATTTATAGTTGCTTGCATTATTTGCAATCAAAATGGGATGCATGAAGATACGCAAACATTTTGAAATTAGATGCATTTCATTTTTGTGCTTTGAATAATAATTACCTTTTTCCCCAGTGCAGATATAAGCACTCGACATACTACGCGTGGGAGGACCGTTTTTTAAATTGACGTTATTTCATAATGTTTGACTAAGTTTTGAAGTACAAACATTAACATTAATATGCGTTCTATAGCATGAAATGGCTATACCCGCAATCAAAGAAAATTCATTCCAGGTCAGGGCCGATGTTGAAGTGACAATTTAAACAAAATTACTGTCGCATTGAACACTAGTAATTGCGAATCATTTATTTAATGCGATCACGAGCCCTCTACATACCATTAAATTGGAAAGAGAAATCTTGAAAATATCTGTTACAAATATCCGATACATATGTATTTCTAGCTTGCACTACGCGAAGAAGGGATTTTATGAATGAATGAACGAATTTACGCAAGCGGTGAGTTTCACAGACTTCATGAAAGAGATCTCAGCTTGTCAATAGCGTTCCCAGTCAATCATATTGTGAATGCCGCGGTTAATTTGTATAAAGTGTTGTCAAAATAAATAATAAAGTTCAAATAAAAGGTGATTTAACTATTTCCTTTAAGCGTAATACTACTTTGTCTTTCGTTAACAAACGACGACGTATGTACACGTGTATGTGCATATACACCATAAGATTGGGCAAATCATGGAATGATGCTTAAATGAATTTATTTCATCAGTACAGTTAAGGATTAATTACTACCGATGGTATGAAATTGTAATTGAATTGCCGGGTAAAATATGTATATGATTGCCAATTACTATAGTATCTTCTATTAGAATCGTCTTTATTGGAGCGCATTAAGAAGAAGCGTAACATTTACACGTTAGGTAATTTAGGCCAGAGGAAATGTGTACAAAATTGAATGAATAATAAATTATAGGAACGCAACTGTTGAAACAATGATTCTCACATACATAGTTGCTGTAGTATTTCGTAAATATCAAACGAGACTTAACACATTTTTGCCAAGCGTAACGCGTTTGTACTTAAATCGTCAGGTGGATAAACAATTTACACAATAATTAGTTATTCAGGTATTAATGAAAAGATTCCCTCTGTGCCGACAAGATTGTGCCAACTGGCGCTCTCTACTTCATACATGAGAGCACGTCTTGTACGAGTTTTTCAAGAATCAATTATAACCTATACGCAGGATGGCAAAGGAAGTGCACAAATGTTTGATTAATTATTTCTCGCAATTGGAGAAAGTAGATTGCAAATGGAAAGAATTGTCCGGGGAAGCTGAACGACCCCTGCATGCCTTGAGGAATCAATCAGAACAACTCCGACTCGTGACAAGGTAATGTGTAGTTTCTACGTTCTTCAGAAATTTTATCACAGTTGAAATTGTTCGCGTGCAACTGCTAGAGTAAAAACTCGATGTCGAATTTCATGCTGCATTTTTCTGTGAGTTTCTTGTGATGTACCGCCAGATGTCATTCTGTTACAGCGAAGAGGTCAATGATGCAGAGCTCTGTAAGACAGAGGAGTTACGCGAAAGATTGATGTTCAAAATCCTTATGGGGGTCGACAATGAACTTGTACTGCTTTTGGATATTTTAACTCGTTTCAATAATATTAATCAAGTAAATAAAGATTTTAACTTTAATAGCTTCGGTCAAACTTTAATTATTAATGTAATAATAAGCAATATGTTGCATCTATTAATTATATAAATATTTACGCGCTGAATTATTTTTTATTCAAAAATTCTTTATCTTGGTACTTTAGAAAATATGATACAAAAGTGTAGTTATTTGTTACAATAAGTTTATAATATAATTATTAATATTACATTAGGATCTCAAGAATCGCCTAAATAATTTGGAAAATGCGCGGAGCAAAGTTTCATTAAGCGACGAAACAATGAAAGAATTGATCGATGGCACGTATAGTAGACCAAAATTAAATTTGCTTTTAGAATGGGCTATTGATACCCTTAATTACTACCACGAATTGTATCCTTTATTTGGAAATGTGTTACAATCTTTAGTCTCGTTTATTTGGGAGTTAAAAAATTATTGAACTTACAAAATATATAGATATCTTCTGATCAATGGATCTGTAAAGCAGTTCAATTATAAAAACTTGGACACGATAGAAAATTTAATGACTTCTTTTGTGGAGGATAGGTTTAAAAGGGCACGGATCGATCGTAAGTACCCGTGATTTATTAGCATTTTAATTAATTAGCATTTTTCTCATCAATTAGCCCCATTTTTTTCAGGAATACTCGGTTTCACACAATTTCTGGCAAAAGAAACTATCCGCTAAGAAATTACCTTTTGTTACATTTAAATAAATCGAATTTTGTGTACATGTATGGTCAAACAAATTTGTATTTGTACAATTTATTTCCAATATTTTATCTTGTTTGTAACTAAATAAATATTTGTATTTTAAATTCGTATACCCATCGAAAACATGTAAAATAAAGTAAACTACAGTAATATTAATAAAACAATTGTGTGCACTTCAATTACCTAAAAAAAATCGTCAGAATTAACGTGTCTTAAAATGATAAATGCACAGCTTTGTAATGCATGATAATATAGATGTAACAAGTAGTTTCAGACGTTATGTAAGCGGACACTGACAGGCCCACAGTTGGCATGCTCTACTTGTCTGACTAAAACCGGATTCCTCTACTGCATCGGCGAATAAGCCTCTTCTGCCTGCAAGTGAGGGCAATAAAAGGATATACAGCTCTATTCGTGCGAACTACTAATTGACGGTTAACCTACCATTATTGCACTGAGATTTCAATTACAACGCCGATAACTATTCTGGTTTATGTATACGAACAGGGTTATGAAATTATTTTTTTGTTTTTAATCATAAAACCGTCGAAAGCATTCAAAAGAAAATTAATGAAAAAGGTGAAGAAACTTTATAAGGAGTTTCTCATTTCCTTTTTAGTTTACAAACGCGAAACTTGGCCGTTGTGCCTCCAGGGAAACCGCGGTGTTTAATTGAAATGAGCGTCAGCACCAAACAGTATTAGCGACGATTACATTACTGTCGATATGATTTATCCTCTTCGTATTATTTATCAAAAACACGAACGACTAATAATTGTGAGAAAAATTACCTTTCCGGGGTATAATTTTTCCATGAAATGCAAGGAAAATCACTGACAGGAAAAAGACTGCTATTTTTTACATGGCTTATATTTGAATCCATTCTTTTATATGTCATATAAGAGGACGTGTTACTTGTTATCGATTTAGTTTCGGTAAAGGTCACATGCTTTCTACTTAATCATCCACTAAACTTTTCAACGTAATTACGTACCTGTACACATAAAATTTAGTGCATGCGATACAATTAACATACAAAATATATTAATATTTGTTTTTTTGTACAAAAATCATTTATTCCAATTTAATTTGTATCACAACTACGAAACTCAAACTATTTAGAAACATACAAACGGCAAGCCGACTACATGCGTGTATTATCCGATACACCAAGGACTACAATTTTATCAAGATCATTGCAACTTTTTATGATATTTCAAATTCGATAGTTTGATCATCATTCTTTTATTTTCAGTTAGGTACTACGTTTACTATGGTTCTCCTCTTGATTACTGACAAACGTTAGCCACTGTGGCATCGGTGATTTATCACTTCTTCCTCCTCAGCTAGCGATCGGTCCGCCGACCATTGACCAATCTCCTGGCGAAAAGGGTTCACGCGTATTCCGGTCTGTAGGACACGGAAGCATTGGGGCGCCGGCGCTTGCTATTGATTCCGTCAGATATCGTGATTTCAAAAGTTACCATCGTAGTAGAGGGTGCCACAGTAGCTAACTGCTCCTCGAACCATAAGGAGGCCCTCGCGCTTCTCTTTATCTCACCCCAAAAGGTCAGTGATGAATTAACGGCGATATTTCGTGGCCGGACAACGTTGTTATCTGTCGTTAATTTCGTCATAAATTTGTGTACACCCTGTTGCATCGTTGCCATGTAAAATAGTTTTGTGAAAACAACGGGACCGGATCATTTCTGTTTGAATCGTCTATCTAGAACCCCGGGTCAAATCACATCCGAATGAATAGTTCTCGGTGAATGAAATTTGGAATATTTGCAAAATATCGTTGAGCATTAGCCCGGCTGAGAAAAAAATTACAGACGGGCAAAAACATTATTTAATCGGTACGCCCGTGACGTCAATGGGAACAATAGTTACAGTACATGGCACTCGTGTAAAATTGCCGCCCAATACGGTATCGAATACCTGGTACAGAAATATTTGCCGAATTATTATTCGTCGCAAGTAAAGAACAATGTGTACAAATTTTGTTGCTTCTTGTGTCCTTCTTTTATTAATCAATTTTTATTCATAAGTTCACCTGGCAGTGCTCGGAAAGAAACTGTAACAATATTTACGGTTCATAAGGCAGTAGTTAGCGTGAAGGTAACTAATTTCAACCGAGAATGGATTTTATGCAGTTGCACTTGTAGAATATTTAGCGATTCGTAACTTGCTGTCAAGGTATCTTACTTGTTAGGAGGTCAGGGCCGCGGTAAAGCTGAAAAGCAAACATCTCTCCCGCCTGACTAGCTGTCCTATCGATGAAAAAAGCTACGCGTACCAGGTTCTTCAAGTAGAGTTGTAACGATATTCTTATCAAGTGTCCTTTTTTACGGGACAAAGAATCTTTAAACGATTATACAAGGGGATCAATCGTTAACGATTCTCACATCGTTTTCTCAACTACATTTTACATCGTAACTATTTCATTCTCGTATAATTTACACTTAACATTCAAATGTCGAGTAATTATTATTCGTTTACCATAAGTAGCGTATTATGATAGATCGTGACAATAAAAGCATGATACTTGTGAACCCTCGAACCGTCAACCTACGGCAGGCCAATCTGGTCCTTTTGGACCCATGACGAAGTTTTTGGCTTTTTGGATCTAGTTTTTATGCGCATATAAAACACTTACATCCAACAAGAGAAATAAAGAAATCAATATTTTATAAATAAATTGTATCTTACTTATTTACGGTTTGGGCAGGGAGTAGCGCTTTGTTTGATCGCATGCTGATTACATACATATATGTATTGTAGGCGTGTTGCACATTTCGTGAAATATTTGCAAACATTCCCGATGCAAATGCAACATGCCCAACGTGTTCGAGATACAGATAGGCTCGGTAATTCGATTTTTCGTCTAATGCGATCTATTTTAATCGATAATCGCTGCTGCAGATACATCTTGCCCGATCTTTTATTCACACTGTTATACTAAATATGTACTGCCTTCTGGAAACGTTGGAACTCTTTCTTGCACTCATTGTTCATTTTAGAGCGATAACTAAGCGATTGAGTGCTGCCGTTATTAATATTTGAAATATAAATATTGTGATTCTTACGTCGTATATTGCAGCAAATATATTTATTCTCCAGGAGTCTGTTATTGCGAACTTGTGCACACATGTGAAATGAGTAGACATTGTAGGTCTAACGTGCCTTTATGGAGCGTAACTCTGATCATTGATGTGACTGTGAAAACTAGAGCTGCTCCCTTTAGTCGTGTTTATGGGCGTAGTAAAAGTAACAAGGCAGTAATGATCGTAAGAGAGAATGAGCGGGGCTTAATACATGCCTTGGAAACGTATTTGATTCTGCGAAAATGTTGGTTCTTTGCCCTCACGTTATTAATCAACATAATCGACGTGCAATGTAATGTTGAATGAAAAGCATCGACATTACGCTATTACTTTTCAATTGGTGAACACTGATAATTACTGTTTATTACATTCACTATATAGCGCAGTAGAAGATTACTGCATTTGAGTTGAAACATGCATTTGATTGAGCGTATTTGCTGATTAATTATTCCGGATTGGGAAACCGAGTACTAAAAGCAATCAATGTATATAAATCTGAATATTAAGATTGTACATTGAACGTTAACGTATAATTAATTGCTCACCAAAATATACAATTATTATATCGAATTATAGCCCTGAAATTTACACCTCCTTTTACATCCATTAACCCTTTGCTCTCTGAATGCCAGTATAGCTTGCCGCGAAACTTTGTCCCTGCAACTCGGAATTCCGGTTGTGTGAACAATGCCCAAATGATTTAATTTTTTAAACAACCGGATCGATTAATTAAAAAGCCCAATACGTACTTGCTTTTGCCGACATAAAAGTAATCGTAATTAATGGGTTAATTAAAAAATCCGTTCTTTTTTATTTCTTAATTTTTCCCCGAAATTTCGTTTCCGCTTACCTGGTTTTTATTTCATCCTCGTTACCTGTATATTGTACACCCTCGACATAACAGCTGCTTTAATTTCTAGCAGGATGGAGTCCACGGGCGCGCGTGCTATTTCTGTTTGATCTTTGCAAAAGAAATTAAAACCGTGATCGCGCAATAGAGCAACAGCATGGCGAACACGGCCCACCTTGTCCGCCGGCAAAGTTCGCGCGACTTAAAGCCCCAGAAGAGTGTCGACAAACTTGAAATGAAGGAAATGAGAGGAAGATTAGTGGTGGAAAATAAGAAAGCCATCACCACTGCCAATTACGGGGCCACGAACGCAGCCTTTGAGGACTCCAGTCCTAACACGAAAGTATGTATGCGAATTTTACACGTATCAAGGAATACTGCCCACAATCATCGCTCGACGTATAAAAACATATGGAACGCCCAATTTCTTTTTGCAAATTTCAGATTGTTCATTTTTGTTGAATATATGTATACATAACTGTTCAAATTCAAGAGATTTGAAGAAACGAGTAATTTGATAACAGATATTTTTCTTTATCGCAGAGCAAGACGGGGCAAGGGGGCGGGGGTAGCAAGCTTGGAAGTAATGAGGGAAAAGCGATTTTTCGACCGGAAGCGGGGGAGGATGAGAGAGAAAATTGGGATAGTAAGCTTACTTTTCTATTGGCGACTGTCGGTTACGCCGTGGGACTTGGAAACGTTTGGAGATTTCCGTATCTCGCTCAAAAAAATGGCGGAGGTGGGTTTTTTCTTCTTTGTTTACAGAACAATTTCACATTTTCATAGTGAAAATTGTACTTCTACAATATTTTTGTAGATACAGAGGATCGCAAGTTAAAAAATTAATTATTTACCATTCATTTGTATGTTCCGAAACAGGTGCATTTCTAATCCCTTACTTTGTAATGTTGGCTATCGAGGGCATTCCCATATTTTATCTGGAATTGGCGATTGGCCAAAGATTACGGAAGGGTGCCATCGGGGTGTGGAATCAGGTGATTATTACACTATGTATACAATGGGATCCGCCAAAACAAACACACGAACGTCTCTACCGGCGATATATTATTTTCTCTTTCTCAAAAGGTTTCTCCATACATGGGCGGCATAGGTCTGAGCAGTGCCGTTGTTTCATTCAACGTAGCTCTGTATTACAACACTATTATAGCTTGGTGCCTCTTTTACTTCGTTCAAGTGAGTATTCATTTGTTTGCCGATTATTCGTTTTTTCCAAAATGTTCATTTCTCATACATGCAATTATTGTATGCATCGAATTTTCAAATATGTGACAGCATTGTTACTGCAGCAAAAGAAATCGATTAACAATTCATTGTATTATTCCAGAGTTTTCAATCGCAGCTACCATGGGCAGAATGTCCTAACGTATATTTCCAAAACGGATCGTACGCGCCCGAACCAGAATGTGTTGTACGATTGATCTAATTAATTATTGGATCCACGTTTAATCGAGATTAATTACGCTACAGCCAGTGTTTGTTTCTCAGATCAGCAGTCCCACGCAGTATTTCTGGTATCGAACAACTTTAATGATCTCCGAAGACATCAATACCCCGCAAATTTTCAACTGGAAGATTGCTCTGGCATTAGTTATCGCTTGGATTCTTGTTTATATGTGCATGATCAAAGGAATCGCGTCTTCGGGCAAGGTATTCTTTGAAAAATGTTCAACAGCGAATAGACAATTTTATGTGTAGGCCTTCGCGATCAATTGGAGGAACTTGGAAACATTTCAATCACTTTGTAAATTGAAGTGTATTATTTTACAGGTCGTATATGTGACTGCAACATTTCCATACATCGTTCTAATTATTTTCTTCTTCCGTGGTGTCACTCTGACGGGGATGTCTGATGGTCTGAGACACCTTTTCACCCCAAAAGTATTATTTATATATCATCCCTTTACACTTTCTGTATAAATTATATGAACCAATTGATTCTCTTCTTGTTATAAACAACAAAATATCTCTTCAGTGGTGGAAATTAACCGATCCAGTTGTCTGGCTAGAAGCGGGTACACAGATATTCTTTTCCCTCGGCTTGGCTTTCGGCGGTCTAATAGCATTCTCTTCTTACAACCCTGTGAATAACAACTGTTACCGGGATGCCATTATGGTCAGCTTGACAAACTGCTTCACTTCGATGTTCGCGGGCATCGTTGTATTTTCTATCATTGGTAATTGTCCACCGCGTTACTTAATTTCACCTGACAAACGTTAACAATAATATACTTGTATATTTACACATTTATTTTACGTAACAGGTTTTAAAGCTACCATGGTCTATGAACATTGCCTGCTGGAACGGAACACCACCCTTATCAACATTTTCGGTCACATAGATAAAATACCAACTGAAATACCGATAAGTGGAACGCTTTTAAATATTACTACTGGGAATGGCACGTTGGACAATTTGATCATGCCAGAGCTACCTGTATGCGATCTCGAGAAAGAGTTGGACAATGTAAGCCGGACTGTCGTTGTCAGAAAGTTCGTCTGCTGCAGATTCCGTCTTAAATGTACAATTTCAATTACTGAATTCTAGTCGGCATCTGGGACTGGTTTAGCGTTTATCATCTTCACGGAAGCAATCAATCAGTTTCCTGGTGCCCAGTTCTGGTCCGTGCTATTCTTCCTTATGTTATTCACGTTGGGC
Source organism: Nomada fabriciana (assembly GCA_907165295.1). Classification (NCBI taxonomy): domain Eukaryota; kingdom Metazoa; phylum Arthropoda; class Insecta; order Hymenoptera; family Apidae; genus Nomada; species Nomada fabriciana. Next base: position 15,501,150 of record OU015694.1, read on the forward strand.
ATCGACTCTCAGTTCGGCACCCTCGAGGGTGTCGTTACTAGTATCGTGGACATGAAATTGTTCCCAAACTTACGAAAAGAGATCCTCACAGGTTAATAAGTTTAATAATCTCGCATCGGCTGAACTAGTAGGTAATTAAAGTCTCACAATTTTCATTGATTTCCCGAACAGGTGGCATTTGTTTGGTTTGCTGCGCGATATCAATGGCATTTGCCCACGGTGCTGGCAGCTACGTTTTCGTATTGTTCGACAATTTCAGTGGAAACTTTCCTCTGTTGATTATCGCCTTGTTTGAATGCATCGCAGTATCATATGTGTACGGTTTGAAAAGGTGTGCAAGATATATACATATATTTAAAGTATCCGAAATGAGACACGTTGGTGACAATTATTGGCATTGTTTCGTTTACAGATTCGCGGATGACATAGAATTAATGACTGGCAACCGTCCAGGCCTTTATTGGCTAATCTGTTGGAAATACCTTAGCCCGATGGCTATGTTGAGCATTTTAATTGCCTCGGTCGTGGAAATTATCGTCGATGGAAGTGGTTATCCAGCTTGGGTTGCCAGTAAAGGTATTACGGAAAAACATGAATGGCCGATGTGGTCTGTGGTGCTCATTGGAATTCTTATACTCGCATCTGTTCTTTGGATTCCTGTCGTTGCCATTTGCAGGTAAACCTTTATTTCTCAGCCTTCTTCCCCCTAGGTTTGATTTTCACAATAATCATATTATCTTTTTCATTGATTATGAACAGATTCATTACAATGACTTCGTACTTACTCATCCCCTTTTCACTATTAATATTAACAATTTAGTTTCTGCGGAGGCCTTGTGTCTTTCTCATCTTTTTCCACCACTGTTGCTATGTCATTGATACTTCAATCTAGGAATGCTAATCGTAATATTCTTCCACGTGCTCAAACATTTCTGTTGAATGGTTTCTGAATGCAGAATTTATGGAGTACCCATAATCGACGATAATGAAAAGGCCTGGTTCCCCGCGGCCGATCTGAAAGAATTTCACGGTATCGTACCGCACGAAGTGACACCAACTGAGACTTTGTTATTTTGTATAAGAAGCGACGGGTCGGAAGGGTGTTGTTGCCCAACTGGTGGTCCCAACGAAGACGACGAGGATCTCACCTAGGATTGGTTATCCTCGACCGTGTCGGATTAACGCGTGTTTAAATGGTTCACAGGCCGAGAAACAGTATTTTCTAACTTCGTATTAACGTTTCGAAGATTAGCAGGTGATTTAAGTGGAGTTAGATATTTTTCTTTGTCGTTTACAATTGGTACTTGTCACTTCTATTTTACTCTTAACCCGTATCACAAGGGTACATCGTGTCAATTAATACAATGATGACATTATACAATACATATACATAATTCGGTCTCCATTTACATCGCGTTGTCGCGGTGACATTTTTGTTAAAGAGAAAGAAAGAGAAGTACTATACGACATATTTCAGCAATAGAGAAATTCGAAGGTACAGATAATTGCCTTTGATTGTTGCGCGTGTCTCTTGCTGTTTTTCGACTCTCTAAATCATTTAACGCGTATGCACGCGTGTCAATAGCAATTGCGAAGAAGAAACAGAAGCGTTCGACGTTTTCAGTAAGTAATTTCTAATGAATTATGGAAGGACGAATGAAACGTGGGTGGGCAGAAGTAAATAAGAAACTGCAAGTTCCACTTTCCAGCTAAAACTTACAGTTTCTTTTGTTTTCAAGAATGTAAGATACATCTCGTTATCGAATCCGACAGATTAATATAATTGTTCATTCCATTTTTATTCCATCGGACCATACGCTTTAGGCATCACAGTAATATCAAATACAGGAAGTAAAATATACTAAAAATACAAAAATATAGTTGCAAACTAAAAGATAACTGTATATCAAATTTATTTAAAGTAAAAATACTAGGAAAGTGATTATACCAATTGACAATTACAAATATGATATTGACGAAGTTTCTAACAAAAGATATTTTATAAATTAAGCTGAATGTTTTGCACTCATTGTCAGTCGTGAGATGTATCGTACATTCGAAGCCTATTCAGCTTGTAACGCGTTTTACCATTTGCAATATACATTCGTAAAAGACGCTGCAGCAGGTTGCAGATCGAAATGAATAGGATAAAATTAAAATTAGTCAAGGAAATAATTTTATCCCTTAGAAAATTGCAAATAAAACGTGACGTAATATTAGCGTAGGAGCCGTCCAGCGGACGTGAAACAGAACGTTCCCTAATCGCTATAATATTTATTTTCATCTTTAATCTTTGTGCAGTGCTATTTCGCTGATTGATTCTCCGTTTTGCTCTTATCGCCGCATACAACTTTCTTCAATCGAAGCACATTGCAATGAAAACGGTTACATTGTACAATTTTTGACGAATGTGTTTCGAGGAAAGAAAATGTGATGCATATCCAGAATCATATCGAAGTATCGTTTGGAATTCTGTTTTCCCGTGTGATGCATTTGAATAGTTGAAATATTCATTATTTTAGTGACACTGTCACATACATATCCCGCGTATCGAATTTGTAAGTTTTGTTTCTTGTGATAACAAAATAAAACGAAAAGGAAAGGCAAGTAAGAATCGATCAGCAGACTCGATAACTTTATCGCGTTGAAGCTATATCGGTAGCGTTTAACGGAACGCGAAACGTAACGAGCGCATATCAAGAAGCACGTATCAAACAAGAAAATGTCATTGCGATTTTGGAATGTGTTTGTCCGTATTCTATCGGCGAACGTTCTACGTATAAGGACAATAAGAAATTTCATAAGGCTCGATCGACGGGGCGAGTCGTACGACAATAATATGAGTCGATTAATCAAAATTTTAATCGACGAGAAATTTGACAATAATATAAACGTATGCACTGCACTTCTTGCACATCAATTGAGGCCTACGAAATCGGGGGCCGGCGCGTGGAGGGAATAAAGAATTTCGTTCGCATATATTTTCTTGAAGCGTACAAATGTATCTTGTATCTATTAAGTTGTCGCTTACGTTTTTCTAATGTGACGTTTGTATCGTGCAAATAAGATAGAATACCTTTTAGACAAATTTTATACTACAAACGAATCGGCCATTAAATGGGAAGAAGCCGACTACGGAAGTTCTTCGTCGGAAATTTATTGAAATTCTTCGTCTCGAAATTGGTACACTCAACAAGAAGTACAAACGAATCTATTCCTTCGATAAGAGAATCATTTGCTAGCCGAGGCTAGAACAGTAGCGTGATGCGCTGTAGACGCATATATTTGTACTTCGGATCTCTCTCTATTTTGTATGTACGCTTTTGGGTGTTTTCGACAAATTGTTCATCACGTACTGTCATATACTTCAACAAGATTCTAACTGAGATGGTTTGACGAAAAAGAGAATTATCCGGTAGATTGATATCGTAAATAGGTTTGTCATGATTTATAAGGAGAAGAAGCTTATCCCTGTCTTCGATAAACTAATAGTCACGCGTATGTAAGTACATATTTCTGTTTTTGGGATATTACAATTTAGATAGCAGTTCTTTTTCGTTCCTTACAAGAAGGTGCTAAACTATAATAAATATATAAGAGTGATTTAATACGAAATGATATATATAAATACAAAGTCGTTGATAATACTTGTTAAGATCTTGTTATCGACTTAATTAACAGCCCCGGGAATGTGTTATGTTGTGTCTGGTTCGATTAACGATTTACATGTACTCCCATTATTATATTATGATTATTCTTATGGGATAGTTCAGCTGTAAATAATTGTTGAAGTGTCTTTTAAACTGTAAACTGACAATAACTCGCGGGACAAGAAGCTGCCACGTGAAATGTTATATGAATCTCCTTTGCAATGAATAGTACAAATGTTTCTTTCACTACCGTATGTTTCGTACGCGTCATTTCGAACTACGAAAACATACAAATATCAGACAATAATTCGCTCGTATACCATTTTAATTTCTCCATATTTTTGGGACAGCCGTGGTGTATATAGTGTGCACACAATGTTTAATTATTAATAGATTCGATCATTTCAAAATGAATCACGTATAATGATTAGAGTTACCACCTATCTGAATAGTAAAGAAAAATTAAATAGCACATTGAAATAGCCCAAGTGTGAAACGGCGTATGTATTATTTACTCGACCGGGGCAATAATTAATGGACAATAAATAAAGAATTTAATCTTCCTTTCGAAAATAAAATTCAAGTTATAAGAGCACACTTTATACATTACATCGATTCGCATCATTGAACGCGAATAAATCATTTAAAATTCAAATCTGCACGAGGATTAATCAGAGGACGTTGTTTCATGTCGACATCGGTGGGGTGAAGGAAGAGTGTCAATGCAATGTATCAGTAATATTAGAAATTATTAGCTATTGCGTGTTTAACCAACGATAGACGAACGGCATAAGAATTTTAATATAGTACTACACTCTCAATTTCGACTTTGTTAATTTTGGTTCGTTGTTTTTCTACATATCCTACTAGTGTCGCGAAGTGTATTAGGAGGAAGTCGTGTCCATCCATATTTAAAGATGCAATTAAAGCGTGAAACCAAGAAGGTTGTGTATTATTCGAAGAGACACGAGTGCACGCTGTAACGTTAGTTTTCGAGGATAATTCGCGTTACTAAAGTTTTATTAATGATACACCGTATCAGGTAACCAACGTCGATGTAGCTTGCGCAATAATTATTAAGATATACAGATGCGGAGGGTAGCTAATGTTACAATTATATAAATATAATGAGTATATATACACTGATATTACGTATACGCAAAACTGTACATATATATATTGTTGTCAGTTGAATGTTAAAATAAATACCGTGCGTGAACAAGCATTTTTTTATTAACCAATTTTTCTTATAATTTTAATATTAGGATTGAATATGCAGATGGAATGTATCAGTATCGAATATATGATGTTACACTATTTGAAACATTAATGTTCAGTAGAATTATTTTGCAACCGTTATTTTCAATTAAACAATTCTATTCGAAATAAAATTATACTTGCGGGCTGTACTTTCTCTCTTTCCGATAAAATCAAGTACGGGTAAACTGTGACATCATGTAAGTTCACTTTTGCCAAAAATATAAGTGAAATTTTAATGCGTGAAACTAAGAAAAGTATAGAATATTGCATTAAGATATATAAAATCAGACAATACTTTTTGCGAAGTATGTTAAGGAAAATTATGTTCGACGTAAATAATTTTAGTAATATGTATTTTAATATATTAAGAATTACAGAATTTATCATCGATTTTTATAGGATATACATTTAAAATATATTTAGAATATTAAAGCGTATAAATTACGTAAATTCATTCGTGGAAATTAGAAACTTACAAGTTCATTTTACTAAACTTGTTTGAATAATAAAATCGATTTAAATCTAAATACATACAATCGATTTTCGATAAACTTCGACCAGTTTAATAAATCCAGGACGTACTATGTATTTTGCATAGTCGTGAAAAAGTCAAAAAGCCACCCTGAAACATCATAAAGTTTGCAACAAAGTATTGTGACAAACTAAGTTCCTTATCAATTTTAAAAGTTATGAAATATTGACAATTGCATACAAAAGTGAATATTTTTCGCGCGACTTTCATATAAAACCATATAAAACCTTCCATTCATAGCACCACTATATTATATTATACCACACATGAGATATACATATGAATAGGCAAATAAGCAAATAATTTTATGGATTATCGTGGCCATTCTCGTGCAATAAACAAGGCACACTTTTCTGCAGAAAAACAAATTTTTTACTCCGTTGATATGGTAGGAAACAATGATGAATTGACACGCGATATGTGCATCTGTATACTAATATAACATGACGTACACTTTAGCACGTGTAGTTGATTACTCTTGTCACAATACCGATTTTAACAAATATTTCCTTTACTATTTCTTCATGCAACTATTAAGTTTATGTTACATAGTCCATATTATTATTTTTAACCGTCACATCGTCTAGCGTTATTCTATAGGAAGCTTTAAATTATTACAGATTAAATCTAACCTCAGGTTTAAATTGTATTTGATTTTTATGAATAAAACTTTCGTCAAATAAATGTTTTACATAAATTGTATGTATCATGATTAGTACTCTAGTAATAAATTATTGTATTCGGTAATAGTTTGGTGTTTCGCAATTAATTCAATTTAGAAGGAACTATATGCTCAGAGTTTGTTTTACGCGTCTTATTCGTACACGAAACATGAGTATCTTTACTCAATGTCTGAATCCTCTAACTGGAATCACCACTTGGGAGGAAAAAGATGAAAATTATGATTATCATCAAGAGGTTGCTAGATCAGCATTTGCTGATATGCTGCACGATCATGAAAGAGTTAGTAATCTTTCTCACGTTTGGTTTTATACCAATACTCCACAGTTTACACATTTTGAATCATTTTTTATAATTGCAGAATCAAAAGTATTACGAAGCGCTTAAACTTGCAATAGAAAGAAAACACGAATGCGGGGAAGAGGCCAATGTACTTGATATAGGAACTGGTACTGGTTTATTGTCAATGATGGCTGCTAAATGCGGAGCAGATAGTATTACAGCTTGCGAGGTGAATTAGATTATCTGAATATTCCAACTATTCGTTGCAGAATCAGACGTTTACATTTGTACAAGTTGGAAATTTCAAGACTATTTTTTAGGCGTTTACTCCGATGGCTAAATGCGCCATTAAAATAATGCAAGAAAATGGCTTGGATAACAGGATCAAATTAGTACACAAACGTTCCACGAAAATGACTATTGGAAAAGACGGAGACATGGTGAAAAGAGCAAACATCTTAGTTACAGAAGTGTTTGATACCGAACTTATAGGAGAGGGTGCACTTTCGACATTTTCTCATGCCCATGAAAATCTATTAGAAGTATGAGGATTATTAAACTTTAAATTTCACCATTCTTGTATAATATTATTTAACGTATATTTAATTGCACTAGAAAAATACTATAGTAGTACCACATAGCGCTACTGTCTGGGTGCAAGTAGTGGAGAGCTCAACTGTGTGTTCGTGGAACACTGTACATTCAATTCAACATAAAGATAAATATTTATTTAATACACCAAATTCTGTAAAGTCTTGTTCCGGAGCAGCTGCAGTACATGATATACAGTTAACACAGCTACCTTGTAATGCGTTTAGACCCTTATTACCACCTCAACCTATATTTAGGTAACTGAATTTCGTAAATTTCAATCGCGAAGTTATGTAAAGAATCGAGAAATATAACATAAATGTTTTAGGTTCGACTTATCTGGCAAGTCACGTTTATTATACGACGAAAAAAAATGTTTATCCGTAAAACCAATTGCAAATGGTACAGCGCACGCTATTTTTATGTGGTGGGATTTGACAATGGATATAGATAATAAGGTAATTAAGTCTTGTGAAAAAATTATAAGTATACCACTAAATAGTTTTTATATAGATTTTATTAAGCTGCGCACCTGTGTGGGAACATCCTGATACAAAAACATTACAAGATGAAGGTTTTAGTCTGGACACGATAGCAGATATGATACCATGGAGGGATCACTGGATGCAAGCTATCTATTATTTACCTGTAGAAACGCCAGTTAGTACAAACAATGAAGTTAGTTTGATTGGATATCACGATGAATATTCATTATGGTTCCAATTGATAAATGAATCAGTGTAAGTTAATTCTGCGTCATTCATTTCAGAATTTTTTTTTTGTAGAATGTAATAACAGTGTAGCTTCCTATTTGTAGAAACGAGGTGTCAGACTGTGAAAGGCCTATTTGTAGTTGCACCGTTCACGTGGCCTATTGCAGAACGCGTATAGGGCAGTTAAACGATCGTTCACGAAATGAGAAGTACATTAAAGTTCTAGAAAAGAATGTTACGCCAGATACCGTCGGCTTATGTCTTTCAGATGGTTGCATATTAGGCCTGGCAGCTATTAAATTAGGAGCAAAGAAGCTATTCATATTGGAAACAAACTTTTTATCCAAAAAATGTATCGAGGTGTTTGCTAAAACGAATGGACTTTCCGAAAAGATAGTAATTATTGAATCGACAGATGACTTGCCTCCCGAAAGTGCAATCAATTTAATTTTCGGCGAACCATATTTCATTACTTCTATTGTACCATGGGAAAATCTTTATTTCTGGTATCTGACTTCAAGATACTCGCCTATGATACAAAGAATTCCGATCGCAGCAACAATAATGGGTGTAGTAGTCGAATTTAAAGATTTGCATAAAATACGTGCACCGCTTGGTGTCTGTGAAGGCTTTGACTTATCTATATTCGATAAATTAATACAGGTGAGCCGATAAAAATTAAGAGGTAAAAAATATTTTTTTCTTACGATAATATATTGCAGGTATCAAGCGACAAAAGTGATACACCAGTAGAAGCTCAACCATTGTGGGAGTATCCTACGAAAGCATTAAGTTTACCTTTTGTCATTCAAAAATTTGATTTAACACGAGATGTGCACAAATGTGAAAATATAAATATTACAGAGAACGTCTCTATCTTAGAGTAAGAATTTGTTAGTTCTTGTAGCAGTGACTGCTAACGATTGCAACATTTATTTAATATTTTTTCTCATTAATTCAGGGATGGAAATTGCAATGGTGTAGCGTTATGGATTGATTGGCATTTGGATTCGGAAATTACTGTATCGTCTGGACCCACAGCGGAAATACATCCTGGTAAGCGGATAACATGGGACCCATTTACAAGACAAGGCGTGCATTTATTTAGAGATATAACACCAGTTACTCCACAATATATGGTTTCATGGTCATTTGACTTTGTACCAAAACATGGAAATATTAAGTTTGACTTTCGTATATCCTCGAAAGATATGAAATAACACGACGTAATGTTATAAAAATATACTTTCAAATTGAACATTCCGCTCGTTTATATTATTCGTCTCCTTCAACCTCCTTAAACAGGCTTATAAATTTTATACGTTCAGTATAAAATAATATCTTTGTCAATAATATAGTTTGGTATATAGTTTGTTTCTATGGGATAAAGAAAATGTTACGTTGATTCCTCTGGCAACATACGTAATTGTTTAGCCAATCTCCGACCTATAAGTTTCGGATAAGCCTTCTGTTTAATAAGAAATTCTTTACTTTGATGAGTTACAGCCCCATTTTCTAACTGAAATCTAAAATATTCACAATCATTATACCTGCAAAGTACAATCGTTAATTTATTGTTATCATCTTACTTGCAAAGATAATGTAAGGGACCAAGCATTTTTTCTTTCAATTCTGGATCCCCTTCCAGAATGGAAAGAGCGAATGCTCCAGTTTCTAAAGTGGATAAGCAACCTTCCGTTGGTTGTGTTCTAATAACGTATTCGCTTGTTGGAACCCCGGTCAATTTACACGCACGTAAATGACACAGCGCAGGACTTGAATGATATATGGCCTAAAACAAAGGCTTTCCTCATTACCCAATGCAGTTTAGTATTTTGTCAAGCCACAAAATATACTACCTTTGCCTGGGGCCAAGTTCCGTCTAATAAAATAAGATTATAAGGTTTCTGTCCATTAACACCAATAGGAGTTAATTTATCCAGTGCTACAGCATCCGGAGATGGGTATAATAGTACAGTATTTCTGTCATTTAATATTTCTGTTAAACCTTCATGTTTTGGAAGTGGAAATTTCTTCCCTCTAGAGTGAAAAGCATTACTGTTAGGTTGGCATGAAAGATCAACGTTGAATTTTAATATTTCGAATTTCTACCTGTAAACTATACATTTGCCAGGTTCTAGTCCTAGAGCAAGCATGGGCGCAGTTCGTAAGCATCGTTTCACTTCCGCTGGATGCTGTAAAATTATTATTTTAGACAATGGGCATACAGGATGCTTAGGTAATCCAGGGCACCAACATACTGGCACTGGTCTTCTGAAACAACATATAATTAATTAATTTAAATTTTAAACTAAGTTTAACTGCAGATTTAGTTTTTAATACGTTAGATATCCTCGTTGTTCGGTTTATATGGAATTGTACAAATATAACCTATTCCGTATAAATGCTTACTTGCATTGTGAGCATTTATCTCTTGCTTCTGGAGGATCCGCAAAAATTTCTGACAATTCCTTCCATGCACTATCTTCATTCATTATAATTATGAATTTCAACAAAAAGAACAAAATGCTACAGTTTCACTGAACAGATTGACGAAGATCTAATGTACAGCTAACAAAATCCGAGGTAGCATTATATATAAAAGTCATATTTATATTAACTTAATTATCAACGGTAGCAAAAGAATTGCATCAACATAATAAATTTAGCAATACTAAATATATGTATGTGGAAAACATTAAATAAAATTTACCTCGCCGATGAAATTTTACTGTAAAAGATGGTTTCATGTTTTTCTTCAACAGACGAATCGAAGTTTGAATTTCGCGCTGTTCTTAGAATCGAAAATTAATTCGATAGTACGCGGGGCGGGTATTGCACATGCTTTTGACAATTGCGATTTTAAACATGTACATTCTTTCTGTTGCTAAAAGTGTTTCCGTGCGAATTTTAAGCAAGATGTAAGGAAAAGCTATCAATAAAGGAATGCTAGTATGTATTAATATATATTTTAGTTTAATTCTATGTTTATTTATTTATAAAACACTGATCCTATAAAATGCGGTTCAAGGGAACACACATCGATCACGAACTTAAGATCTTGTTAGAATGAATGAAAATATACATAACTATTTGTAACGTTCGTGATTTTAAATAGTTGATAATTAATTGCAGATATAGAGTAAGCACAACGTCGATTAATTTTTGATCTGTATTATTTTCACTTACATGTAGTACATCATTGAAATATGACACATACATTTGGTATCAAAATACGAGCATTAAGTTATTTAAATAAAAGCATTTATTTAAATAAATGCAAGTAGCCACAATAGACGTTGGAAGTTGCAATAATAATTTAAAGAATTGCTGACCAACGATGGCTTGCAAACCGTTTTGAGTTCTCCTAATCGCAACCACATTAGCCACGTTTGCAAACTTTGTTGCATTTTCACGGGCCGTCATTTGCAACCTTCTTTACCTTCACTTGGAGCTCACGATCATTAATCTAGCACGTTCAGAAACTGAGATAATTGTGATGGCCCGGAGTGCATTTTCGCTGATGCTTAAATAACTTTTAAATGACGAAAGCTGTTTATTTAAAACCTGTTGGAAAGTACAGCCGCGAGACTCACCTTTAATTTTATTCTGGCCTGTATGAAATGTCCAAATAAAGTAATTTACCTTTGCAGGATAGTAGTAATATCTTTCGAGATTATTGTCCAACTTACGTGATATGTAGTAAATACTTACCAGGAAATAATGCACATAGTAAATGTTTAATAAAAGTGTACCTATTTGCCGCTCTTAACGCAGCAAAGATTAGCAAATATAAAACATGAAGCAGGAAAAAAGAATAATTATCAGTTTGCTCATAAATGTAATCTGAATAACGCGTAACATATATATAATTATAAAACATAATACAAAACTGATAGAATATGGAAATTATTATTCCAATATATTTTTTTTAGTACGTTTACATAACATTTAACACGTATATTCTTATATAATTGTTAAACATTTAACTGTATTGCTAGTTGAGTATCGCAGACGGTATACGAACCAATGTCTGTTTCCCATAAGTACATTCTACTTACGATTTCGAAGTCTGTACATTATTCGTCAATATCACAGAACCCCACAATCGAACATTTTTATATTACAACTGATAATATTATTGACGTATGCTTATTGTAAAAGTTACGCTTATCACAATTACGACACTATTAAGATGCTATTATTTACATGTTTTTAGGCACACAACGTCTTATCACTATAAATAGTACGCAATTAATCCAAGTAGATATGGCCTCAAGGATACCGTTTAAATACATTCATTTTCGACGGTCGTAAGCAGCCAACGAATCGAACGTTCGCAATTACTTGAAAAAATGAAACCGACATGCGAAATCGAAGGGAAAACGTTATGCCGATACACATAAAGTGGCTGTGAATAGTTTCCGGCCAAGCTGTAATTTTAATATATTCCTTGTATTATAAACTTTAACAACATTATTTTTGCAAGAAGCATAACGAGATGATACTTTATAATTTAATATACAAGCCACACTTGCGCAATGTGTTGTTGTTTTTGCAACTCTCCAATGTCAGCGATATAACAATACTACATTTTGGCCGGAAACGTTTGACGGCCACTGTACATATTAAATATGAGTAACTTTAATGTAAATAAGAAAATATGTAATCGATTCATAAATTCAATCATTCGGGTACGTGGCAAAACTGACAGGATATATTACAACCATACATATACTTTTATATTGATTCATACGTTTGTACATTATCAATCACCGTACCCAACTTCAAGTAAACGTACTGATTGTACTCCAGAGATCTTTCGTATAAAAGTCCTTAACACGTCTCTATTCTGAACAATAAAATAGATCGTTCTGCAACTTGAAACAACGAACCAAATCAAATGTTCACCACCTATATAGTATGTCCGACGTCCGTTTGCAGTACAAATCCTCGAGAATAATTGACATCTAACAGGTGTGCTCCATCTATGGTGACATAACGTTCATTTTCGATGGACGTCCAAATCCGCGGGTTCCGTCCGGCCCGGACGGCATCCTCGTCACGTTCTCAGGTAAATGCGTTAAAGCGATACCGCTGTTGCTCCTAGGTCGACAGTAGCCGCCCTGTTCGGAGCCGGAGGAACATAGAGACAATTTTCTGATACCCGTGTCGAAACCAGAATCTCGGCTACACGCGGACAATTTTCTCAAATATGGCCCATAATCCGCGGAACCTCGACGACTAGAATGATAACAAGCACCGTTGCACTCTGTACTGGAATTCGAACAGCAAGAGAAACGTCGATTCTCTTGATAGTAATAATTCGGTGGGAAAACCGGATGACAGTAGCCGGTCTCGGAACCGGATGAACAAGCAGAGTAACGTCTGCCAAAGTTTCCGGTGTCCGAACCGGAACCGGAACCGGAACACGAAGACAAACGCCGGAGGATGAACCCGTTGTCTGAGCCTGAGACCGAACAAGAGGACAATCGACGAGATAACCATGCGTCTGGCGATGGGGGTCCTGTAACAATGGTATTCAATATTATATATTAACATATCTGTAACAATAAAGTGATGTATATAGTGTGCGCTACACTTTTGATAATTTAAGGGCAATGCAACATTTATTACTATAATTGAAATTCCAAGAAATTTCAATAAAATGTTGTCATAGGATAAAAGCCATTAATGCATTTCAGACGTAAATCGTTTCTAACCTCGAGTTAACTATTATATATCAGACGTAAGCGACAGTTTTTCATGGGATAGAGCACTCGATAAACTTTGATCAGGAAGTAATACCACTTTATCAAATGCAATTATGCTGATCGTCGGCAAACATCAAACAGAGGATTAATGAGGAATTATCCTTTGGTCGACATCCTTTATTACAGAAGGCGAAGAAGGACACGCGAGAATCACTAATATCAAGGGATTTATTCGAATCCATACCTTGGAATGGATGGCCCGGATAAGCGTGATACATTGGGTAACCGTGAATAGGTTTCTTATGCCTGACTCTTCCATCTTCGGTCTCAGATCCGCTGGCGCAACTCGAGGAGTTGTAAGCTTCCTCCTTGGCCAATCTTGTCAGGGCACTTTTCTTTGCTGGTAGCTGCTTCCTCTTCTTGTCACTGGATTGCTGCAGCTCGAACACCTTGGCATCGCCCAAGGTCATTTGTAAGGCGGTACGAGCGGACGCTGAATCCGTGAACTCGACCATGGCGCACTCCTCGCTCGATGCCAACTCTGGCCTTTTAGCGATTGCTTGTCGCACCTAAATTATATATTCTTCTATTAATTACAACAAATTGGCAACAAATCTTATAAAATATCTTTCGAGTCGTATGTTGTATTTGTAAAACGGTTTGAACTTAATATACCTATTAGTTCAACAGGTAAATAGAAGGTAGTAGAATCTCACCTCAGCCGGTGCAGGGTGGCCAGGTCGAAGCACTCTAATAAGAGCAATCTCTCCGCACGGCCTGAAGATTTCAGCCACAGATTCAACAGATAGTTTGTCTACCGGAAGTCTTGCAGCTAGAATCGTCCTTGAAGGGGTGGTCTGATCGAAAGGTGGCAATGGATCGACTCTGCGTAACTTGGTGCCCAGTGAATTCACTTGAAGCTTCTTCGATTTAGCCAAAGCAGTCCCGACGACCCTCCAATCTCTGCTCAAGTGTTTCACCCTCTTGAAACTCGAGATCAGTTTCAGAGACACGTATCCCTCTTTGTTCCTTTTCACGTGTTTCAATAAGAAGGCATCCTTGACTATGTTCTCATCGGAGAAGTAGAATTCTACTTGGACACATATCTTCTCGGCCAATTCATCGCTCGGTGGAACGAAATCGTCCGCTTGATTAGCCGTACTAACTTCCTTCGACGTTTTCTGCTTCAGATCGTTCGAGTCCTTAACAGTGGCCTCTTCCAATGAATCTGCTCCAGAGTCTGCATCAGAATTCTTTCGCTGCTCCGTTCCGTCGTTCACTTTCCTTTCATTATCGGAACTACTGTCTGACAAGTCGGCCTCCTCGCCCTTCGACCCCCTTCGATCGAAGGAAAGGCTCACGTCGCTATCCACGGAAGAAATACTGTCTCTCGTGTCGGATTTTTTCATCGGCGGAGGTGAGAAGATCAAGCTGCCCACCTGGTCCCTCGACTCCTGCTGAACGTCCACCTCTTCCATATTTGAACACGTCGTTTCCTCCACTTGATACCTGACGATAGCTGATCGACGACACGAAGATCAATCTTGTGTAGCTATATCGTTCAGGCTAGTCCATCAGAGAAGTTAAGTTACGACTTACGCTTCGGGATATATTATTGTCAGTCTCACATCTATTCTTATTTTAGTGGCCAATCTTCCGAACAGTCGAACGAAGATCGCATGGCTTCAGTTCGTAATTGGACTACGATGAAATTTATTCGTGAAATGCTTGTCTCTAACAAACGGTGACCGATGTCACTTGGGAACAATTGAAGCGGAAATGACGAGATCGGTTTCGTTGTCAAAGAATCACCAATTACTATCCTTTATTGGCGAAACGTTTCGGTAGCACCTCGAAAATAATGAAAAGGCAAGTTGACTGTCCAGCAGTTGTTGACGATCCCTTCCTTTCTATCACTGGTCTGGCCACGTCTGCTGTCACCAAATTAAATCTGCAGAAAGAAGCCAGCAGTTCTATTAAACGAACCGATGGCGTGCACCGATGATCCTTGGAGAGGGAAACCGCGGAGGACGAACAATCCTAAGGGAGGGGATTATCGTAGGGTTAAAGGGGCGATTGTAGAAGGGGAGAAAGAGGAGACTACAAGAGCCGATCTTCCCGTTCTCGTTGAGAACGCGTGCTCGTTTGCCTCGGAAGGGTAGGAAAGTGGGGGACTTGCGCGCTTCGTGACAGTTCGTGGAAGAGTGGCCTTCCCGAAGGCGCGTCCACCTCTTTAAATACTTTCGCCCGCAGGTCGCGCATGCGTGCACGATTCTCTCGCGACAAAACCTACCCTGAGGTCGTGACCTTCCTAAATACCGGTCAAGAGTGAGACACCGGGAAGATAGGAAACACTTGAAGGGCACCTGGCCGGGACCTTGAGAAGGAAAGGTGGTTAGACACCTGAAGGGTTGATCGGCGGGTAATTTAATACGCCAGGACTCGAGTTTCTAAACGAATTGGACTACTTGTTCTTTTTCCGCAGATCCACGAAATATTTATGAGCGATTCTTATTGAGGTATCGATTCTAGAATGTAGAATCTAGGTTTCTACAATCTTTTTCGAAATATTTCCGTTCAATGGGTTCGCCTGGTAAACGAGAATAAACCCGCGGCACACCAGGATTTTATTGTACGCGAGAAAAAGTAAAATGCGACTTTTCACTCAAGGTTGCAATGTTTCGCGTAAAAGAGAGACAGGGAGCGTATGAAACAAATTGTCTTGCCTTTTATCCAAGGCCTTCAATGTTTTACACATAATGTGACATATAACAATTATGTTTAACACGGTAGCCCTTTCTCGAACCCGTACGCATTTAAACTTTCATGTTCCAATAATTGCGGTCAATCATCTCATTGTTAATGAATGCAAAAGAAGAGACGTAATGGCCCGCAGTCCGAACCGTGCAGCGAAATAAGTGTCGGAATAAGAAAACGTACAAATATGATTACCTAACGTATCCAATTGATCGATCGAATTACGTAGGCATTATTAAGTGCATTGAACTAACAGTCTTAACTACTTACCATTAAAGCCGGAAACTGCTGCAACGTTTTGCACGATGAGAAACAATAAGGAGATAGAGAAAATCGAAATGTAATCGTGTGCACCAGTGAGTAACGCTAACGTTCGTTCACGATTATTACGTTCAACCAACGCCGGTGGAGGAAAAACGATAAAACTAGAAGATCGAAGTGAACTCCTCGACTACTTGAACCTTGTCTGCGTCTGTCGCGGAAGCCGGGATGTTGAGACTACTGCTACAGGAAGGAAGGACTTCTTAGTGGTGGTGGTGAACCTCGGTAACCTCGAGGAGACCCGGCGGGCTTATTCACAAACGTTTCGCATTGCATCCGGACGCTGCCAGCATAATAAGATATGGGTCAAGTGCGGCTGGTACCATGTATGGACATACCTGTAGCGGGGAAGGACGAAGGTATACGCAGATTATCGTTGTCGAATCGTGAGGGTTCATTCTTTATCTTCGTTCTGACGCCTCTTCGTCTATTTCGCACAGGTACCGCCGCGCCCGTCAGGTAGCATTTCGTCTCGTATAGGATTAATATGAAATTAATCGTTTCTACGCTACCACGTTTATTACAATATTGAATGACATTGTATTAGTGCAAACGTGGTAATAAAATGGCACGATGATGTTGCAAGAGTTGAAGAATTATTAATTTAATTAGATGATCCTGTCAGCCATCGCTTAGAACAGCCTAATGTGTACTGATTGCAGTTGAATTGTTGAAAAACGTTCTTACACAATTTTCGATGCTAATTTACATAATATCGCCAATGGGTACTGACTCTCGAATTGCTGCTGATGAATCATCGGAATGTCGGTGATAGTTCTTTCAAGCGGGAACGAAAATGCAAATTGCTTCTCGCTGCGACCACTATTAATTAAAATCATTTTACTGTAACGACAGAAATATTTGATGTATTATTGCAATACTGTGATTCTAATATTGTCAAGTGAATATATTGTTCAAGGAATACCAGGGATGAATGCACCGTTGGGAAAAATAAATTAAATTAAGATTTACGTAAAAGTATTTAAAACCTCAGTGTACAATCCTCTTACTATTTTTTATGGCTTCGTACATTGCGTTAGTTTTCGTTCGAAATCTTTTAATGTGTGAATTGCTCCAGCAACGCCTTTTCTTTCGGAGACACAATTCCTAATTAAAATGATAATTGGTGACTGCATATTACCGACGAGTTTTTACAACTGTAGAAAGGTGGATTCAAATGAATATTCATTTTATTTTCCACTATGCCAAACACACTATCATGTAACATTACATAATCCCCTATTTCTGCTGAAATATGGTTTCCGTAAGCCCTCCTATTTTCGTTTCTTTCGTTTCAATGTATTTGCTAAAATGTGCCAGCGTTACTTTTCGTGTTAATGATTTTACACGTATCAGTGATTATAGATGCCACTAGTAGAATAAAATACTACAACCAGGCTCATTCAAATTCACCGTATGAACGGCTGTGTTTAGTACTCAATGCGTACCGCTAGTGTTCAACAACCCTGAGGCGATATTTCAAAACACAATCTTTTAAAAGGCTTGTAGCATAAGTAGAATGCAGACACCCAGAGGGAAGAATATGTTTTAACGACAGGGTATTAACAATAGAATGAGAAATCATACACCGCAAATTTTCTCATCAAATGTGTACAGTATCTCTGTTCAATTTATAGCCTCAGGTGTTCTAATTACAATATTCAACAATCGTAGAAATATGTGAGTATTTAAGGGCGTCGAAATATGTTGTATAGAAAATAAATAAATTTTATGGTTTATATTAAAAATACATAAATAATCGGATCCATATGAAAATTCACTTCAGAATAGTGAAGTGTATGTAGATATCGATTGAAACTAATTGAATTAAAATCAGTAAATAACTTTCAGACTATTATGCCTTCGTATGAATGCTATGAAACTTAGTAAATGAAAGTAAAAAATATATCTTTGCTATTTCAAACAATCGGCACTCGATATAGATATACATATAGCCAGAGGCATTCGCGAAACGTTCTATAGCCTAAAGCGGATATCGGCAATGAATGGTATGAATAATAATTACTACACGATGTTACAGAATTAATCACTAAATGATCTAACTTGACGTAACGATACTGTTACTCGTTTTTATTTTAAATATATTGTTATTTTTAGTTAAGTAAAGGATTGATTAGATTTAGTAATAGTAATATGAATAATATAAACTGTAAATATATAATTGTAATGTATGCTGTTTTGATATAAAGTATCTATTACATCCGCTGTGGTAAGCTATTCTTTACAATTATTGCTGAATGCAGTGTTGTAGACTAATTATCTGCAATTACTTACTTGGTTGAAAGAGAAATCAGGACGCGAACATTTTCAATCGCAGATCTACCGAGGCCTCTGGGTAGAACTTTAAACGTGCACGATTTTTTCTCTCTTTTATTCGCGTCCTTGTTATCTATACGTGTAAACAACAATTCAACAATGTCCATTATTGGTAACAAATTTTTCGAATGGAATTCACACATAAAACTGAACAATAATATGATCTCGTATGATCGCATTTCAATGTAACATACTCGAGGTACCATTTTAAAATATCTTTAAATTTTCTATGTATTGAAGATTTCTAATTGCTATAATTGTTATAATTAACATAAAAGATTTGCAATGTAATTATTATTATAAATTGATATCACAGACGAATTATTTACAAAGTAACTGCATACCAAGTTAAGATGTTTCATAAAAAGCATATTGTTTTTTAGCAAATAATATTTTAGCAATTCAAATCTTGTAATAACAATTTTAGTAGTCCTTTATATTATACTAACAAGTGCATTGAACGCTACACATTTCCAGTAACCAAAGTTATGCTGTAAGAACAGTTTTTGTGCAAAAAAATCGTATCATCATGCTGTATATTTATCCAATGTTATAAAATAAGTAAGATTCAATGAAAAACAAGAAAAAATACAATGCGATTAGAACAATAGAAAATTAATTCACGCTTCTATTAGATTCCACACATTTTTGTAATAACCAGTCTGTCGCCACTAATTTTTTATCAAGGACGTGAACATTTTAATTAAAACAAATTAAATATTCGCACCGTAATGGGGCTTATAAATGTCATATTTTCGTTTGATTGAAATCGCTTGGTTTTTATAGAACAGTTTTTTAGCACCTCGTTTCACTTTTATGCGATCTATAAAAGATTTCTGTTAAGGACGAAAGTAAGTAAAAAAATGTAACAGATACTTTTACATCTGCAGCATCGTCCTTATCCTTCAACCTATTCAATGTGAAATGAATTTTCATGAAGGCATCAATACAGATAGTCTTCGCTCGTGCGATCGTGATTTCCTTTCCTTGATACGCTTGCTACGATTTATGAACGCCAAGAAATCGTTTCGATTAACATAACGCCGGTAACGAATAAAACTATCTAACTTGCACATCCCCTTCCCGCAAGAAAGTCAAGAAATACAGTAAATTAAACATTTCATACAGTATATTATAATACTGAACGATGTGAATAAAACTATAATAGTATTCAAATTGTTCACCGACAAAATTATTATTATCAATTCAAGAATTCAATGATTAATGGTTAAAGTTTTAATTTACTGATCGTTCATTCTAAATTAATGTTTCTAAATTTTTGCAAGCATATCATGTTATATCTCTTTCATTTGTCATTGTTACGGAAATGTGTATGTTAACGGAGAGATCTGTAAATATGCAGCTGGAACCGTAGTAGAGTCTCAGGGTGTTTCTACAGTTCTCCAATGTTCACGACGATTTCCCGACGAAGAGGGCGGCGTTTCCCTGAGGCGATTCTGGGTGCTCGTCGTCTTGTTCTGTTCACTGGAGACGGGAGCAGAACTCGAACTGGGTCAGGGCAGCACGCCAAATGGTTGGATCAATTTTATTTTAAATTTATCAAGTCCGCTTCGGCTCCATGGACACGCGTGATCAGTTCAGATTTCCAACCTGTGCATACCGACTAAAATGGTACATACCTCGCTTATGTGACGCGAAAAATGAGCAATCACCGAGAAAATCTACAAAAGCTCTATAGGATTCTACAATATATTACAAAAATATAATGCCCTAATGGAAATAAAGATTATAGGCGTCGAGAGTGTGTTTAGTGTTTTGAAATCTCTCCAAACTTTCTTAAATGTACCTACAAAGTCGAAAATCGTTTCTAGAAGTAGCTAATTAAACAGTTAACATTAACTTCACGCTCTACAATTATTTATCGAGATAAATTACATCCTCGTATCTGTCATATGGTCGGAAATTTCTTTTTATGTTCGGTAATACAAATACGTCGAGTTCTAACACGAATAAGAACAATTAATAATAATTGAATGTCGTAAACTTCATTCGTATCTTAAATGAGAGGAATATCACTTCAATGCTGTGTTAAATCGATTTACGAAAGGAAATCGCGTAATATGTATGTACAATCGCAACCTGCGACCAGGGACCTTCCGTTGTCCTTCCTCTTCAATCTGAGAAGCATTAAAGTTTCCAGATAAATCTTCGATGCGACCGTCGTTCTTCAATGCGAACTAAAAGAAGCGATTGTTTTCCGTTCATTGTTCAGGTGTGATTACTCGCGAATAGTTGAGCGCTTTCGATTTTTTTATCTTTTATTGTAATAGTCCATATACACGCTTATAACAATTTTGCCAATTATTTGTATACAATTCTTGGTAGATATTCAGACAATGCACTTTATTAAAATGGTTTTGAAAATATACATGTACAAATATATCACGCAATTATGAGGGGTTGTGCCATATAAAATAAATCGAATGTTACGATTTTTATTATTTCAAAATAGATACTTTATTATAGTAAATATATGATGAAGACGATGAAGTTCATATTCGTTTACGAAAAATAATTTCACACCTATTGTGCATAATAAAACAAATACCCCCATATTGCAAATCACATGGAATAATCGACTGTTGGAGAACCACTGGAATTGTGTGAGTCAGGCAGAGTAAGGTCCAGTATAAGGCCCTGGGGTGATTCGCCTAGACGGCCATGACCATATTACAGGCCAGAGGCCCCCAATACCAGCCAATAAAATTACTTCCAGTAACAATTGGCAAAATCATTGCCGGCAATTCATTTCTTCTATTTATGGCGATAGAATTTATCTTTATACAGAAATTCCTTTTCTCAACTACATCAGAAGCAATATTCACCCTCATTACATATTATGCATATAAGTTCATCTTCATATTCCTTTATTCTTTTATATAAATATCATTCAACAAAAGTAAACTATATATTTCATATTACTTAAAAAGAAGAACTATATGATATCACAATAAAATTATGTGTCAGTAGTAGATTATATACAAATGAATTATTAAGAGTAGTTAATGTTAACAAAATGGATAAGTAAATGCAAATTTGATGTAGATGAGGATGTATTAATAAAAGTAATTCTACAAATTTGTTAACCCTTGTTCATCACTCAAGCCATCCATCGTAATTGTAAAGTTTATGTGCAAGTGTAAGTCCTCTACATAAAGTAGAGGAGTGCCTGTTTTTTAGAAGTCGTACGCATTTCTCATGACGTGTTCAAGGAGTCTATAAGTTATATATACATATATTATATTTATTTACATCCGCCGTTTCATTTACATTTATAAAAAAGAAATGTACATAGACACTCGACGTGTTCCCTTTTTAAGCATAAAATTTATCGTCAACGGTATTGTGGACAATGCTGCTTTATTATTGACCTCGAAATATCTGCGTGACCTGTCATGTAAAAACAAAATCATTATTACCCAAGTATTTTTTGTTTTGGACCGTTTGAGTGCACGTTTGAGTGCACGCAGCTCACTTGACTTGGTACTATTGTCTGTCTTGCGGTATTAGGTAGCTATACAAAGTAGAAAACACTAAACAATGTTTTCTAAATTAATGTTATCTTCTACTGTAAAGTAATAGATCTACAAAAAAGCTATAAGTAAAAATAATAAAATCATGACGTTTATGGTTTTATTATATTACTTACGGAATTAACGCCCTGCACTCAATCCATGTCACTCAAACGGCTAATATTATTTATAATTAATGGTATTATTCTTACCCAATTGCAATTCTATGTATAAAGCTAACATTATTACATGTATGGGAACGTCACAATCTGGACCCTTCGACATCCAAACCTAGAATATTTATTGTAATCATCGATTAGCAATAAATTCGTTACTAAACTTTCCTTTATTTAATTGCAAAACAAATTTACAGAAAAATTCAAGTCCTTCTGTTACCTGTTTTAAAGTCTCTCCAGATTTATCCAGTTCACCGCGGATAGCATAAGCCACAGCTAAATTGTAACGAAGTACAGCAATACCCGTCGGAACTGTAGTTGGATACCACACTATAAAATACCATTGATACATGAATAAAAATTATAAACGACAAGCAATAATTTAAGAAATTATTATAACATTAAAGCAGTACTTACTTTTGATGGGCTTTGAGATTACTTCGTCCGACTTGTCTTTGTCTTTATCCTGACTTTCAGGGATAGATACGAAAGTACTTATATCTTGAATATTTTCTGGTTTTAGATATTCAATTGCTTCGCTAATTTTATCCATAAATATTAAACTTTCGGCTGCATACAGGTTCCCTAGCATTTTATATGCCCCAGGCAATTTATTAATATTTAATAATGCTTTAGCATGCTCAAGTGCAACAACATAATCGCCAAGGCATAAACATACATAAGCACTTGCAGCCAAAACACTAATTTTTAAGTTTAACGCTTCAGCAGTTGTGGCTTGCGACATTATGGTCGAATGTTGGTTTCCTAAAAAAATTGATCATCAAAATATAGTAATATATTATATATGTACTAATACTGATACTCGTAAATACATACTTTACATACCTAAACTATGGCCAGATGTTAATGATAGAGGTACTGTTTGTGGGCCAGCAATTGTGGTCATGGGTACACTAACTTCGTTGCTATTCGGTAATAAAAATAGTGCATTCTTCAAACACAAAGACGCAAATTCTAAAGTTAATTGTGGTATAGCGGAAGGGAAACCTTCTGGATGATATTTTACATCTTTGGAAAGAGAAGAAGCTAAAATAATCTTTCTATAAATTCCGGTACCAACCACCTTTTGTACTAAATCCTTCCGTCGCTTTGGAATATTAAAATCAACTTCGTTTGTCTGAAAATAATACCAAACGATATTTGATTTAGAACGCTCTTTTTTAGAACACTCAACACGCAGAACACATCGAAAATTACAAAAAATACACTTACTGGCTTGTGACAATAAATACAACACTCTGCAATTCTTAGCCAGAGTTTAGGATTATTATGAAGCTTTTGTGCAGCTTCCATGAAGCAATCAAATGCAGCTGATGCTTGACCTGCGTGTAACAGCGACACGCCTAGGCTATACATTAATTCATAGTGTCTATTGCTGCCAAGAGTATACAGTGGTTGTGAAGATAAAGGATCTACATGAAAATAATTCCTTTAAACCTAGTGCCACTAATATCTTTCAATATAAAACTACTAAACAAGAATTACATATTACAATTACCACTATCTTTTACTTGTACACTTTCCAATGCACATTTATTTTCGTGCAATGCTTTCCGTAAATAAAAGCATGATAAATTTGACTTTCCCATAGCAAGATGTAAACATGCCATATTATTGTAGTATAAAACAGCAGAAGATTCTCCACAGGTTCTGTGCGACATGAATAGAGAAATATTACGAACTTTATTATTATAATATTCGTCATACACACACAGTGCGCCATAAAACGTGATGATTCTTTAAAATATTTTTTTATTTCGTATAAAATCTATTAATTAGAACTTTAGCATGATTATGATAAATTATTTATGTCAAAATCTGAAGATGACTATCAGAAGTTTGAAAGAAATAATTGAAAATTTACTATAATCATTTTGAAGCTCTCAGTAAATCATATTATACTAAATAAACATATTTCCTATCAACCCAATAGAATAACAATAGAATAATTCTAAGCTAATCACGTTTGTTCATGGTTCACCCTGTATAATATAGTTCTAAATTTAACATACTTGAAATCCAAGTTCTCTGACGTGGCAGAATTTAATAATTTAATAGCTTTCTTGTAATTTCCTCTTAAATATTCAAGATTAGCTCTTAAGAATACGGTTGATATATTCTGAAAGCAAGCAAAATTCCGCTGTAAGTATAAGAATCAAAGAACTGGACACAAAATTGATCGCAGAACAAATAAATGGTATATATGTTCAATAGATATCACAATATCTTACAGCAGGTGTGCCCAAAGAAACCAATGTCTTCCACTCCCTTTTACATAGTTTTAACTGATGCATCACAAGATAAATTCTAGCTTTACATTTTAATAATTTAATTTTGAATGCATCCATAGCTGTATCTACTTCTTTTTTAGGCTCTTTCTGTTCCTTTATAGATTTTATTATACCTTCTTTATCAACGGGGGCAATTTTAGAATTATCTGTGGATATAAGTTGACTTTCAATGTAATTAATTAAAGATAATGCTGCATCTGGTTGCTCCGTTACAATATGTAATTCTATTAGAAGAAGGCATACTTTATGTGCTAAAGATTCCTCTGAAAAAGAAATACATATATGCAGAATTTCATATTAACTTGTGATTAAAAAATCTATCATAAGATTTGTCATCGTTACATACCCATAGGTTCTATAAATGCAAATAACCTGTTCATAATTTGAAGCGCTGCATTATATTGCTTTGTATGATACAATAAAACCGCTTGGTTATACCTCATAACACATTTCTCAATATCGTCAATTGTTTCGGTTGTTTCGCTTATAGACATTTGTCCACATATAGCGTTCAAACTTTTCCTTAGCAATTCTGTTTTCTTCAAATCATTTTTATAACATTCCACTACAACTTTATTGTGCATAACTTTTAGATCTTTCGGTCTCAGAGTTTCTAGCTTATTCAAATATGACAAGCAGCCAGTGTACGCTTCCTTTTGAAACTCGGATAATGCACTTTGTGCTAACTCACGTTCCTGCTCGCTAATCACTCCAGGACCAATGTCTTTATTTTGTGTTTCAGATGTCTCTCCCATTTTCATTTATTACACAAAGATATTTATCATGCTATATAAAATCTTATAAAAGTAACAAAATGTTTGCACCCAATAATTGAATGTTGAACTATTTATCATCAATATTCCACATTTGACATTTACAGCAAATACAGAGATTAAACTTGAATCGACAAATTATTGGCTCGGAATGACAATCCTTAAAATTATTTTCCCGCAAGTGATATTAAAATATGAATAAATTAAAAATAATATTCTCAACTACGTCAGATGAACCCAAACATTTAACAAACTTTTAACAAAATAGACTATAGACCAGTGCTGTCCATCCACCGGTGGAGCCACACACGCGCTCAGTGCCCCTATCAATTGTTCTTCATACACAGCGCGCTTATGCGGTATTGCACACATTCGTCGTGTGTACTATGTCTAGTCGATAGTGTGCGAGATTCCTTACGTACGGAGATCCTAGTGTCTAGTCCATGGTAGCGACGTGCGTTTCCATGGCAACGTGGCTGCGATGGGAGACCCCAAAACGATGGTCGGCACTGGACATAGACTATAAACTATAAACTTTTTTGCAGACATTATTTCTTTGTCAAAAGATGTCACCACTAGTCAATCAGTTAATCCTGATTGGATGAGATGAATTCGGCGGGACACGTGCACATTTATGATCAAATAATGTATAAGTGTAACAAAATTAAATGTGTTCCAAATAATTAAATATTTCGAAGATGCAAATTTATATTACATTAATGTTTAATTTATTTACCATTTTACAACTGTAGAAAACAATTATTGCTCCAAGCAAGTAAAAATGAAATAATTCTTTTTGCTAAGAAACATTGTAGTGGTCCTAATATACTTATATTGTATGCAACCCAAAAATTATTATACATGTATCAACAGGAGTCTTCAATATATTAAGAATACAATTAATTTAGAAAGTTTACAATCAACCGGCACTTCGGTTTATCTTTTATGTTACAAAATTACTTTAGCACAGAATATTGTATTTAATTTAAAAATCCTTTCAGTGGAAACTACTGAAATTCGTTTAAGATTTTATGCTACGGACAATAGACGAAAGTTGGATTTTATGCTACAATTATGTGTCAATTTAAATATAAATGAGTCCACCTATTTTTTGAATTAAAAGTATGATATTACATGAAGTTATGGCTTGATGTAAAAAGATATGCTTTTTCTATAATACTATTAATTATTGTTAGTAACAATTATGTTTTAAGAGTAACTTAACAAGTAGATTTTCATTGTAAAAGCCAATCAGAATAATAGTACAATGGAATCGTTACGTTCGATGAACCATGTTTGCCGATTTAAAAAATATCGTACAGTGCATATTAAGATTTTATAATCGCAAAAAATATATTTACACACGCATTTTTTTTGCAGCTTCATTAGCATTATACGGCATAGTTGATTAGCATGTTTAAATGCAACTGATTTTTTTAAATGTCCTGTAATAATTCATTTAGGTTACATTTAAGTGTGATTCCTAAAATTTAAGGAATGTTTAATAAATTGCAGTCTTGTTTTAAATGATATTTTTATAGTTCTATTATGTTATCATCAAATGGATCGCCTAAGGCATTATTATTTGTAATCTATTGGTACTAATGGAAATAATTTAAACAATGTCAAACAATAAATTATCACATCATTCACTTGATAACAAGGTAAGATTTGTAAGCAATCAAGTTTGTAGAATGTGGCAATATCATAAATAAACAATGAAATTCTCAAATAGTTTTTATTTATGTTCTTGAGTATGTTTTAGTTTTAAATAATTCTGTAAAAAAATATTTAACACTGATTATTACAAAAGGATGAATGGTTAATCCTTTAATGCTAGAAATAATGTAATTCTTCTTGGCAGGGGGTTCCAATCCCATCAGTGGTACAAATATCATATTTAGAAAATAAAGAGGCTAATGCCTTTAATTACTTGCAAGTGCAAATGAGTAATGTGGAAACTAAAGATTCAGGGATAAGTTTATTTTCTACGCCTGTATCTAATTTAAACATTGAATTGCAGTTGAATACTGGAAAAAATGTTATACATAACATAGAACTTGATCTCATGAAAGATGAAAATGGTTCTTTACAAAAGACATTGACCTCTCAAAATGAATTAAAGTACAAATACCAGGAACAAAGTCAAATAGAAATGAAAAATGAATCTGCAGAATCTATAATTCCTGTTAATGGAAACAGTACTTATTACGATAATGTAAAATCAACGATTAATCCATCTGACATAGAAGATGTAATAGCGAATAATGGTCCCAATAAATTACGAAAGGCCATTATATACGAGAAAAGTATTCTTACACAAATTAAGGATAAATCCTACAGTTTAGATATCAAGGATCACCATCTAAATGATGAAAATAATGATCCTAAAAACAAATTTTTAACACAGACTAATCAAAGTCACATTAAGATCAATAATTTTGATACATTGAATAAACAAGTTAAAACATGTAGTCAGTGTTCAATGACATTCAGATACAAAAGACATTTGGATCGGCACTTAGAAGGCCATCAGAAAAATAATTGCTCTCATTGCAATGCAAAATTTGCCAGACGAAAACATCTTGAAATACATTTGTTTCGTTCGCATGGCGAAAGAGTAACGAGATACCCGCATTCTTGCGATGTGTGCTCCCGTAGTTTCCCTAAGCGTATCTTGTTAAATCGTCATCGTGCAAAGCATAACTATGAACATGGTAAAGTTTGTTCAGATTGTGGAGAAATGTTGAAAACAGAGGAAGACGACAAGAATCATAAAGAAAATCGTTGCACGAGAAAACAGTTCGAATGTAAAAGATGTTTACAAACATTTAGTATGGAACAAACATATCTAGCCCATATTCAAAATCATAATAATCATAAATGCTCAAAATGCGATGTTACTTTTGCGTCCAAGAGAAAAGTGCACGAACATTACAAAATGGTACACTCTTCAAAACTGAATCATAACAAAATATCAAACAACGGTAAGTTATCTAAGACAACAGAATAATAGAGGAATATGTTTGTACATCGTAAAATATAATTGTTTTACAGGTATTTATTATTGCGCTGACTGCAGACATAGTTTTTTGAAAAAAGATGATTATTCACGTCATTTAGACTCCACTACCCATCTTGATGAAGTTAACAGAGAAATACCATTAAGAATCATTTTTACATGCTCAATTTGTTCTAAAAAATTAATTTCACAGAGAGCTCTTGATCAGCATATTAGACGCATACACAAAGGAGAAAAGAGATTCACTTGTAACATATATAGTTGTATATTTCAATGCGCAAGAAAATCAGATTTGGATAGGCACAAACAATTGCATGTAGAACAAAGGAACATTATATGCGAACATTGTGGCAAAACTTTTACTAGTGTTAGTATACTTAATGATCATGTTCTCTACATACACAATAAAGAGAGGCAATTTATATGCGAAGAATGTGGAAAAGCATTTAAACGAAATAGTTTATTGAAAAGACATAAATTATCTCATCAGCAATATCGACCATTTGCTTGTATGCAATGCAGTACTGCTTTCAAGAGATCCCATCATCTTACTCGGCATATGGAGACTTGCCACAGAATCACACTTGAGAAAAAGAAAAAGGTGAAATTCTATATACGTATTTTGTTTTTGTTAAAATTATAATTGTGTAAATGTAATATGCAATTACAATGCGTTGTAAAATTCAACAGGTTGTAAAATTAATGAAAACGGAGGATGGCCACCTTGTGCCAATCCCAGAGAAGCCAAAAAAACTTGCAGCCAAAAAAATAAAAGAGAAAGAACGATCTAATACTTTAATAACAGACATGAAATCTTTAACTTTTCAGAACACGGATATCCATAATAAAGAGTTTAATACAAGCTTGGAAGTACAAACACTGTCTAACTCTAATGATTTATGTGAAAATCCAACATCATCATTAGAATTATCAAATTTGTTATCTAACACAGATTGTGTTCCTCAGGTTCTTTCACTAGTAGATATCAATACAGAACAAATTGCTGCTGTAGAAATTACTAGCCCGAAGACATTGATAATGAACGATCTCATAGATCAATTGGAAACCAATTGTAATGAAATACTGAGTTTAACGAATTATCAAGATTTAGAATTCCAGAGTGGAATTTTATGTACAGATCAAAGTTTGTATGATCACACAAATTATTCGGAATTATCGTTAGAAACTGACGAAGGAGCATCACCCTTTGTGGATTCAAATATTAACAAAGTCGATACCTTACCCATGGAAAATTATTTTAATCAAACTTTTTCATCATTTTTGAATCTTTAATAGAAATTATAATGTGCTCAATTTATGATGCAAAGAATTCTTGTACCGCTGTAGTTTTAGTACCATGAAATATGATGCAAAACTTTATGGAATTATTGTGATTCGCAAATATGTACAAAAAAAGTATATGAAACCGCCCAAAATTATTATAACTGTAACCCAATATTTGAAATCAGTGATCATTAAAAATGTGATATATTTTGTAATATTTAGAATTTCTCAAAATTCGCCATAAATTTAGTAAAGTACGATGATTGTATAGTAATGTTTCTAAATTTTTATTTATAATTGTTTATAATTAAATTTTACATGAAGAAGAAATATATGATGTATATATTATATGGCCTAAAAGTGTTATAAATTATCTACTTCTTTCAAAATATATGTTTTAGCAAATATAAGTATTGCTTAATTTTGTTTCTTTAACTGCGTTAGTGCTTAGGACTTCAATATGATTAGCATATATCGAATGGCTACACACGAAATAATAAAGTGTTGAGATTATATTTGGAATTGCCCAATAATATAAATTTTGACGGAATTGAGTTATATATGTATATTATAAAATATGTTTAAAATTGTTAAATCAAACATTTTCGTAACGTACTATATAAAAATATAAAAACAAATATTTAAAATTCCTTTGATATAAGTTTATTTCTGTGCTTTAACATCTATATTCTTTACATTATTTATATCCCCCTATATGAATTTATTATATCACTGTACATAATTTTTTAATTATTATAAAACAATAACAAACAATTCAATAATGTTTCCTAATCCATTATTGCTATCGGGGTAAATAAATAATAAACAACATAGCAATAATAATAGTGATAATAACAACGATTAAAATGAACATCTTTTTCTTATGAAACATGTTCCTGAATGTGTTAGAGGGCTCATGCTGAAACATGCATTTGTCAACGTCATTTTATAGCAATATTTTACACGTTAAATGTATATTATTCATAATAGATACATCCGTAATTTTTTTTTTATAAATTTTCTTAGCACAAACATACCACTGGAAACATCTAATTTACTAAGATTAACAATAATTTTATGCACTCAAAAAGTGAATTTCTTACGTAATGTTCTAGAATTTTTACACATTGTACAGAATACAGAATTTAAATAGATTTTAATAAAACTTTATTAATAGTGTGACCATCTCAATTCTCCTGATTTTTTGATATATTAATAAAATTATTAAATTTTTATAGCTTACTTGTTTCTATACTGATTTTTTCGATCATTTTAAATTAATGGTGCATAATTATCTATCGTTACATTTTACAATATTGGACTGTGCCATTGTCTTTCTTTTCAATTTGGCTGCAAATTTTTCTCACGAAACAAATCTGTACAAAAGTATTCCCACAACTGCTGCAGTGGCACCACCAATTAAGCTCCACGTAAGCTTTGATGAATTTTTACCGTTACTTTCTTTCTTTACAGTTTTTGATGCAGTTGTACTATTTTTATGCGTGCCTAACATTTTGCGATACAAATTTTTTTCATGTTGCGCATCTTTAGCGTTCTTTCCTTTTAAAATAGCTAATTCTGCTTGAATAGCTTTGGTTTCCGGTTCTAACTTTGCTGCTTGCAGTAATGTTTGATATGCTAATGTATGTTCTCCCTTGTAATGTAAAATTTTTCCTAGAAGAGTGTAACAAGTTTAATA
Organism: Nomada fabriciana; assembly: GCA_907165295.1. Classification (NCBI taxonomy): domain Eukaryota; kingdom Metazoa; phylum Arthropoda; class Insecta; order Hymenoptera; family Apidae; genus Nomada; species Nomada fabriciana. The sequence continues at coordinate 15,532,787 of OU015694.1, forward strand.
TACGAAATTCATTAATATATATGTAAATCGGTATATGTATAGTATATCACCTTTCCTAAAAAGGGCCTTCACATTTTGTGGCTGACAACCTAAAACACTTTCCACACTTTTTAAAGCTGCATCATAAGCTTGTATTTTCATTTGTGCAGCCGTCAAATTATTATACACTTTCACACGATCTTCTAACAGAGATTGCAGTTCCGCATCAGTGATAGTACGTTCAACTTCGCTTTCATCGAGCGTTCGATTTTCCATTGGCAATAGAAATTCTAATGCTCTCCGGTAACACTGTATTGCAAGTGTTGGTTCGTTACGAGTAAACCACCAATTTCCACGTTCTCGTTTCTTGTTACTTAAAGAAGAGATGTATAATTAAGCAGAAATTAAAATGGTATCAATTATTACGTAAAGGACACTAACCCAATTTCTTTCCATTGGTTTACGCTAAGAGTTTGTATATCCTTTTCTAATTCACTGGACTTCAATTCAACTGTGTACAATATAACGGCATTAGGTGGAATATTTGGTTCTTTCCCTAATGATCCATAAGCAAATCTCGCATCAACTTCAATTTCTGCGACTTCGTCTATATCCATTAGAGCAATTGCTAGATCTAATCCCTGTTATTGCATAATGATGTTAAACAATTAATTATTATTATACAGTAGTTTTTGGACAAAAAGAAATATGTCTTGTATCACAACAGAATGTGAATCAATAATAGGCAAACAAAAATTGATAAAATAAAAATGAAAATACCTGAGTCACTTCAACATCACCTAATTGAATTTTCAGATCATCGTATTCTTCAACCGTTGTACCATCTTTTAATTTACCAATGATTTTTACAGTACAAATATCAGACCTATTTGGTCTCGTACCATTTTTGCCCTGTTTTACAACCTTCTTTTTCAGTTCACCATTTCCTAAAATATCTATCCATTCCTCGGGTGGATGTTCATTTAAAGCTGCTTTGGTTACCGGATCATTGGGATCTACATCGAAATGCAATTCTTCTTTAATGAAGTCAGCTTGAGTTGTGGTTTGTGGCTGAGCGGGTTCATCTTCCATCTTCAATAAAATTGAATTAAATAAAATTTGATCATGGAATTAATACAAATGTTGTTAGCTTTAAAAAAAAACATATGTAACGGATAAATCACAATAGTAAATTCGCATTATATTTAAACTTGATAAAATATTAAATAATATTTAATTAGCAATACCAAGTATGTCATATTTGTTAAAAATAAGGATGATAGTAATTGTAAGAAATGGTGAACGATTAAAATTGAAAATTTCGTATTTTATTTGACAAATCAATACATGCAATGAATATGTAATAGACAGTAGAAAAACGCACACTCATTTGCTTAACGAAAAAAATTGAAGTAGGATTAACGTTACTACTTTCTGTTCTTGTACAGCCTATTACACTGTAATGTAGTTGATTCTTGTAAAGTCAAGATACACACCTCGTTAGGTTCAAAAATGTCAACAGTCATTAGAAAGAATTAATTGTAAGAAATAGTGTTATGCTTCTGTTTATTTGTGAAAGACGCGACACCGGTTGACTTCACTTACTACTTGAAATAAGCAATGATCAAATATCGATAATCGAATTTTTTCGACTTATCTATTCATCATCGCTACGTAATGTTGCTTGTGCTTTTCAATACCATAGACGAGGTATAAGATAGACCTAAAATGCAATGTAAGTTTGTGTTACCCTGTTACCATTTTTGTGTCAAACGCAACATTATTGGTTCAGAACACAATAAGATATCACCATAGGCGAGATATAAGAATAGACCTAACATGCAATACATTTTTTGGTTGCTTATTAGCGGGGCTCTTGAGCTCTATTATCATTTCAAAATCGCCCTCAACTTTACCGGTAGATTAAGTGATATAAGAATAGACCAGTCATCTAATCATTACATTCTAATCTATTGCCACAGACGAGATATAGGAATAGACAGGACATCTTATGGACTTTCGTGGCCCAACGTGACGGCCATACCGACTCAGAAATCCGACACTGATTTGAGCGTCCCCTGCTCATGAACAGTGATCATTTTAAGAACTATTATTTACGGAAGTAGTGTTGGGGCAGGACTCATACGATTGTGTGAATATATGTGAATGATTTTGGGGGAAATCAGGATAGCTATTTCTCGGTCAACGTTTCGGTAGGAAAATTGAGCTACGGTCCCTGATCGCGTGATACTCTTCGGTTCGGCTCGAGTTGATTCGAAATCACATCGGGGCGGTGAATTTGAGAATGAGGTGCGTGTGTCGTGTGTAGCGTCCGTTTTTAAAATAGGCTCATTTATTTTTTAGTCCATAAACTAATTCTTTTAAATATCCCGAATATCTTAAATTTCAAATAAAAGGTTTAAAGGTTTGATATATTAAAGAGATATTAAATATTAAAAAGAATATTATATATGAAAAATATATACAAATAAATTTAAATTATGCTTATCGTTAGAATATCTACAGAAAATTAGAGAATCCATAAGAAAATAAATATCCAAAAAGCATTCAATGTTTACCTATCACTTTTGCATACTGCTATGTGTAAATTCCATATTGGCCACCGAATTCGGGGGGGGGGGGCTGAGGATCCCCCGACACAATAATTGCCATTTTTTACGAAAACCTTGCACGGTATTGTTCGAATCAAACGAATCTATCGTATAACGTATTAGGGACGTTTGATAATTATGTGGAAAATAATTCGTGCAAATTAACTGCGTATTGACCTGAGGATACATGGTACAATAACGCCCGCTTAATGTTCCTTCTTTCCCCCAATTAATGTTCGGCGAGGCATCGCCATCAATTCTTGGACCTACTCTGAATCGGAGTATCAATTTTACTCCAATTATAAATTCGGAATTATATATTTTCAGTAAAACCTCGATTAGTGCACTTCGCTCGGAACCGAATGCGAACACTAATCGTTTGCAGAACGTTTATCGCAGGAATTGTCTTATATTAGTAAGTGAGTTACACTTCGTTATCGTTATTAGTTGAATAATATGGAAATTGCTTAATTGATTAAATGTCATTAATTGCATTGCTTCGTAATTTATTGATTAGTTGTCAATCTACAATATCAGCCAATAGGATTAGTTTTAATTAATTTGTTAAACTAACGTTAATTTTAATTGACGAGAAACAAAGTCGTGAAATGTTTTAATCCTAAGAGTTGAAAGAGCCCCTTTTGGACTCTCACTTCTATCGTAAGCTTCAAAGGCGATAGCACGTTCGTTTAATAAAAGTTCTCAAAAGGTTTCTTAAGTTTTGTTGATCAATTATTCAAAGTTCATTCCTGTTTTAATTGTTTAGAGTTTATTTTTCATCTTATTAATAATTTTCAATCACAACCAGAGCGCTTTAGCGCTCCATGGGCAAACGAACCCACAATCAAAGAATTTCCCTAAGGACAAATTCGCAACAATAGACAGATGGCTAGCTGGGTAGAAGCATCAAAATTTCGCACGAAAAGAAAATAAAGAAAATGCGAGCACGGCTAAAAATTCGTGGGTCCGTAGATAATATTGATAATTCGTAGGTATACGGAAAATCATCATACAATATAATTAGAGATTTTTCAATAATGTACTGCGTTTGATTTTAAAATGATTATACTGCATCTCATTGTCAGGTAATTGAATTCTATATACGGTGTATCTTACCGGTAAAATGGATACGCTCGGCATTAGTTGAATTATTACTCGACAGAGGCTTGCGGCTCGTTATAATTTCTCGATAGTCTTCGATTTATAGGTATTAGATTGATATAAGAATTAAAATCAAACAGCGGGTGACGTGCTGGGAACTATAGTACCTCGAAGGTGCTCATGAAGTTCCCGTTGGCATAACCTAACCTAACCATAGCCAAAGCATAATTGATTCTTCCTTCGGGAAGAATAAGGGCTTAAGCGGCTGCTTCATAATACCATTCGTGCCCAGGTTGGAAACTGGTTTCTGCAGCCCTTCTTCCAGACAAAAAAGTTAATGGGTAATCTACGCGTCACCCCTTCTTTTGGCAATTAGCGATTTACTTTTAGTTTTATTAGTTCATAATTAGAATTTCAGAAATATAAAAGGTGATCAAGTTTCTATTTTAACCAATTAGTAATATTTCAATTTGTCTTTATTTGAGGTCATGATACAATATGTATTCTTTTCTGTACATCTTTTTTAATTATATTGCTATTTGTTTTGCAGGCTACAACTAAAACCCAAGAAGTAGAAGACGTTTCAGGAATAAATCCAAGAAGAAGAGGCCTATAAAAAGATGAAGACAAAAAAAGATCTAGACATTTGCAACGTTTTAAATTAGTACTTGTGTAAGCATCATTTAATATATCAATTTCTAGTTGCAGGTGGAAGTTTTACTAAGCAGATGACATGGCCTGCTTCGATGGCTTTAATCTCAGGGTATGAATCGTAACATTCTGTATAAAAAGCAGTCATAAATGCTTTATCCTGGAAACCATTATTTCAGGAGAGAATATTGGCCATTAAAATATGAACTGGAGGATTCAGATACGCAAGGATGCAGCAAGACAGCAGTACGGCATCAGCAAATGTAGAGGTCAGGTATTCTCCCATAAAATACTGAGAATAAAGAATGTATTCCTCAATGTGTTAAATGTCTGGGGGCATTTTGTTATAAATATTAATTTTTCCTGGAATCTGTACCTGAAGTATCACACAAAGTATATGCACGAGCACGCTGGCCTCAGCCCAAATGTAGTGACGAAGAGGAATCATCACAATAACGAAGAAATAAACAAAATAATAGCAGTGACAATTTTGAAATCCGATTAATATACTCTTATTGATTTAAAATCATAAAGAAAGGTAATTTCAAATTTCTCTTCTTTATGTTTGCACTGCTTACAATCCTCATTTCAAACATTTAATTGATAGTATTTTGTTTACATGCATTTTATTAGTAGTATATATATGTACTTATGTATCTATTTAAAATTTATAAACACATATAAGTAAATAAAAATGCATAATAATAATTTTGTAAACAGTTCATTTAACACTTATGTTAGCAACTGGGTACCCAGGTACATACCCATTTCTATATTTGTTGAATAATTTTTGTATGGTCTTGATAAAATATTGCAAAACCGCTCTAGATCTCGATTCTTTGAACAATTTCACGTCAATTTACGTTTTGTGAAAACAAATTTATGCAAAACAATTTGAATAACTAAGCTTCGAACTTCTACCCCGTTTTGGTTGGTAACATAAGGGTTAAATACCCCAGTATAAGTGCTTCCATTTCAAATTTAAATGCCTCAAGTGCGTACAAAGACCTCTCCTTTTCTGCCGCCGACCTGCTTTTTCCGATGGTGGCAGGTTTTGTCTCGAGTTCACCGTCAATTTCACGGATACTGTTGCATATGCGTTTGGTGGCAGGCACTGTTCTCATTTGTCGCGATTCTCTACCCAGTTTGTCACCCGATGGCTATCTGGGTATATCATGGGAGAAAACGAGAATATCTTTTTATACTTAACTATAATGGAATAATTTGATATATTTTCTGGAACATTACAATCTACGTGTGCTGATAGTATTTAAGATAAAATACAGGAAATTTTCGTGATAATATCAACATCGTTTTGTACGTGCTTGATATGTTACGCAATTCCGGGCTCGTGAAGCTTCCGTTACGGTGTTGCGAGGTGAATGTAACCAATCCAATGATCCCACATTTCTAATATATGCGCACGCGCAACAGATCCACGTTCAACTGTGTTCCATTCTGACAGAGTACAGTCGTATGAACGCTTTGTCTGGTTAATACGTGTTCAATTAAAGATTCATTTTATTAATAATGAAATCACTTTTGTTAGTGGGCATCGTATTAGCTGCTTTTTGCTCAAGTAGTAACGCCGACGATAAAAAGGGCCCAAAAGTTACAGATAAGGTGAGTAAAAAGAAATAATTACTATTATACCGGTGCACAGTACAGACGCGTTAACAAAGCCTTTGTTTTCGTGTAAAGCAGATAAAAATATAGATTTGGTAAGAAAAGTATATCTCATTTGTTTAGGATAATGCTTTTCTTTACATTTTTAGCGAATGAAAAAAATACATTCCTCATTTGTATACGTCTACATTATTATTATATCTTTCTTTTTTTTCAAAACGAAGTAGATATTTAATTTGAAAAATTTCAACATCATTTATATATATTTACAAAAATAAATGTAAAGTAATAAATTTTATATACGTAGGTATGGTTTGATATTAACATTGATGGAAAATATGAAGGAAGAGTTGAAATTGGACTCTTTGGAAAAACTGTTCCAAAGACAGTGCAAAATTTCATCGAGTTGTCTAAAAAACCACAAGGAGAGGGATATAAGGGTAGCAAATTTCATAGAGTCATTCGTGAGTTTATGATTCAAGGAGGAGATTTCACAAAGGGAGATGGAACCGGAGGTTTGATTTTTTTGTAATACTGTTAAATTTTGTATAATTAAATTTCATTTAATAGAATCTTTAAACAGCATTGGGCAAGATGTAATTCCTAACATTCTATAGTTTTTATAATTTCTTATAATTATAAAAATTGTAACAGTTATTTACATGATTTTTATATAATACTAGGACGTAGTATTTATGGAGAACGCTTTGAAGACGAAAACTTCAAGTTGAAACACTATGGTGCCGGATGGTTGTCCATGGCAAATGCTGGAAAGAACACTAATGGTTCCCAGTTTTTCATTACTGTGAAACAAACACCATGGCTTGATGGTAGACATGTTGTATTTGGCAAAATAATTAAGGGAATGGTATGCAATATTTTTTAGATATATTATAATGGCATTGAAATGTGTGCGTCATATGATATTTATTTCACAATTATTTTGCAGTCCGTAGTACGAAAAATTGAAAGTATAAATACTGATACACGAGATAGGCCAACAAAGGATATTCTAATTGCTGATTGCGGTGCAGAAGTTGTGGCCGAGCCCTTTAGTGTAACGAAGGAAGATGCTACTGATTAAATACATTCTTATTATTTTTTTCTTTAATAATAAAAGCTAATCGCCGTATGTTATCTAAGACAAATTTATTTACTGCAGCAAGCAGTTCTATATAATCCGTAAACGAATTAAAAACCAAAATTGTAATAACTGAAATTATACAAGAGAGATTAGTTAAGGATGTTTAATAAGATTGCTCAAAATGCTATTTACACAAACAACCATATTATAACATATTTACCTAAATATACTTTAAGGAATTGCGAACAAGTCCTTGATGTGCAGGCTATAAATTTGCTTTTAGTAATGTTTATACCTAGAGCATTACGAAATATGTAGAGTTAAAGAAACAAAAATGCTACAAACAAAAGTTTTGTAATCCATTGTTATCTCACCAACTTTTCTAATGCCATATACATTTTAATACAAATGTAACAAAACGCGCAATAAATTTTGTATACACATACCTAATGTGATTTTTAAAAGCAAATAAATGAATTGTTTATACCAATCCATTTATATCAAATCCCCTTTATTATTTTCCATTTCAATTTTGTAAAATAATGCAATGTTATAAAGAAGATTGTTATACATGGTTCAGAAAAATTACAGAAAACGTCGATTATGTAGTATAAAACATAGGTGGTTGTAGCTTATTTACAGGACTATAAACAGTATTCTATCCCTTTCACTTTAAAGTTCATGACATTCCCACAAGTAAATAGATACAGTGGGATATGCTATAACGATCTAACTCGTTCTAGAATGCCGTATAGAGTCGAGCCACTATAATTTGAAAACCACTGTGATAACAGAAAAGAACATGCAAATATGCGTATTATAAATTTAATTTATTACGTTTAAATTGTATACATTGTAAATTGTGTAAATTTATAACAAAAGTAGAAAGAAGTGGAGGGTGAGGAGCTATCAATTCGACTTCTTTTCGCGAACTGTCCGTTCGTTGTAAGCGTTTCGATTTAATCAGCAAAACTGTTCGTTATAGGATATATCCTACCCCCCTGTACACATGTATTGTATATACCCCCCTGAAATTCATATTTACTTAATGCATCTTTGTTATGCATACAACATTTCAACACACCCGTATTTAAAATTAATTTCCAAATATTACAGAATATACCACTTATATATAAATAATTTTATTTATAAATATACATATATGTATATAACATGTTGAAAAACTCAATTTCAAATTCGAAAAGTTTATGTTAGACATTGAAGTTAATTATATTATAAGATGCCGATTAAGTGCAATATCATTTTTCAATGCGGTAGCAGATTGAGCATTTATATTTTCTTAAAATAAATGTTTTCATAATGAGAATGCGCAGTAATATTACATTGAATATAGACACACACACATAACCTACTTATAACAATTTAACTTTACTGTATAATATGTACAGCATAAATATGTTTACAACCACTATTTGCAGTTTTTCTTTATTATCGTATTATTTTTGCATATCATAATCTAACAATCTAACGTATCGATGTTACGAATCTAATCTAATTCAATATAATTTCATGGCTTACGTCGGTATAACCATGACTATTTTTTACGGAAATAATTTAAGAGTTAATTTGTAAAGTGATAAAAGGGAAACAAAATGATTCGGACTAAATCTGTATTAATGTATACAACATGTTTGTTGTTTGTAATGTTAATTCTATTACTGTACATATTTGGAGCTGCTCGTTATATTACAGACTTCGAGGAGAATACTTGTGACATGACATATATGTTTGAATATCCACAATATGTGGTAGGTAAATTCGCATGATATTTTTTTATAATTAAAACGGATGAATAAATATTGCTCACTTTAATTTAACCCCTTATACGTAGAAAGAGTTCCTCCTATATGATTAAATCACGATTCATCACAATTCATATTTTATTTATAAAGCCAATGATATTAGGGATCAGAGAATTGCTACAGAAGTTTTCTCAGAAAACCTTGGATATGATCTATTAAACGATCGTAAAAAGCTATGTAATGTACAAGAAACATAAGTGGCAGAGACAGACGTTAGTAACAACATCCTGCGAAACCATGTTGTTAACGAAGCGTTAAATAAGTTTTTCTACCATTCTATTATAAATTCAATAGTAAAAACATATTGAATAATGTTATCATTAATTTAGGTTTTCGTATTAAATGAAATTTGAAAACATTTATATTCTTTATTATTAAGGTGGTATTGTGCTTCATATAACTTTCACGTGGAACAAATGTATTAATTATAATTCAAATAAAGAGTCAGATGTATTAATTAGAGCAAATAATTTACATGCTTCATAATAGACTTATATAAAATATTGCTTTGATATATCAGAGAATTTCATTGGACGACGAAATTGAAGAACGTTACCCAAGATATGCATTATATGCTTATGGAGAAGGTTTTGTTACTGAAAAACTCAGGAGAATGTATTTCTCAGGAATACCAGTACTTTTCATACCTGGAAATGCTGGATCTCATGAGCAAGGTTCTTAAATTTATCCATGGATAGTTACATAATAATTAAACTGAGTTATTGTTAATATCTCCTTTAATTTTAGTTAGATCCCTTGCCTCCGTGAGTTTAAGGAAGAGTTTGAAAGACCGAACTCCTTTCCATTTTGATTACTTTACTGTTTCATTGGGCAAGGATTACTCTGCTTTATATGGAGGTTTCTATTTATTGGCTATTTGTATCTCACTTCATAAATGGACAAGAATAAAGAAAGTTTTCTTATTAATTGCAGGTGTACTAATGGAAGAAACAGTATATGTTACACATTGTATACAAAAGATATTAAGTTTATACAAAACTAATATGGAGAACATTGTACTCATTGGACATTCAATGGTAAAATGGAAAAATATGATAAATATTAATAATTCATAGAAAAACCTTAATGATTTATTAGGGTAATAGTATTAAAAGAATGTTCTGCATTACAGGGTGGGATTATAGCTAAAGGTTCTGTTTTATTAACACCAAATGTGAATGCTAGTGTTGCTAGCATTATTATTGCTTTGGCTACTCCTCATACTCCTACTTTAGTGTTAGATAGGGCGTTTGCCAGTTATTACCATAAACTAGAGAGCCGATTAAGTGAAATAAAAGATGCAGGGACAAGTGTAGTATCAATTGGAGGAGGACAACGAGATGTACTAATAACTTCAACACAAGCTGTAGATTCTACAGCTGATATTAATGTTATTTCTACTACTATACCAGATGTTTGGAAATCCACAGATCATTTGAGCATCCTATGGTGCAAACAATTAGTACTCTGTATTGTCCGTTCATTGTTTGATTCGGTCAATTACTCTCAAAAACCACCAAAAATTTTGTACAACACAGACGATAGAATACGTGCATTATCGTATCATTTCTCCCAGGTAAGAATATTTTCTAATCAAGTTTTAATAGACAGTTACATTTTAATGTGCAATGTGCCTGATTTAACTGGATACAGGCAAATATCTCGCGACAAATTGAAACTATACAAAATTAATTGTCACAGAAGATATTCAATACGATGTGAAACACTGTATAGTCTTAAATGAATAATGTATTGCAAGGGCGATGTGTGATTAAAAATTCGTTTTGCAGCGTACTTCCGGAAAGAAATTATATTCTTATAAAGAAACAATACAATTTGAGTCTGGTGGTGAATGGATAGAGAATATTCAGCGACATTACACATGGACTAACAAAAACCTACCTAAGAGAACATCTCCTATTTATCTTATGATTAGATTGGCCGGACAACCAGATAGTTTAACTATTGATTCTGTAAATTTGGAAACAAAAGATTGGCTATTTGTGTGTACAGCATCCAGCATACAAGGCCAATCAAGAGTTTGGTAATATTTTATTTATTTATTCACCTTGCTTATCTTAAAGATACATCAAAGTGTAATAAATAGTCTCTACCCTTTTATTTAGTAATTGGGGATGGAACCTAACAAACAGAACAAGACTTTTACCAGACCCATTACATCGCTTAAGAAAAGGTGTTGATTTAAATCTTCATGAAATAAAATATCCAGGCGCAACACATATTGTAATAAGAATTACGCCTGATACGTTAGAAAAATATGTTGCGGCAAATGTTGATCTATATTCTCGCGATACGCGGCTTGTACATATTGAAAATAATGTATCCCTCATGAAACTATTGTTTTTTAAACAACGAATTCATAAAACTAATCTCGGAGACGTTAGATATTACGTTACTTTCGATGACATTATAAGTGTCATCAAAGTTGAGCTGATAGCATCTGAATGCACAGACCCGAAGCATCATGCAATAGTTGAGTTTCTTGAACCATGGAGTATCGGAGTCACGCAAATTCAATTTTTTACAGTCGTGTAAGTAATACTCGCTAGACTTAAATCATATGTTTGGAAACTTTAAAGCTAAATTATGAACATGAATTTGATTTCAGAGATAACGGACCTAAGACTATGAAAATTCAAACTAAATACAACAAATTCAATGATTCTTCGAGCTTAAGAATAACTCTAGATCCAGCATGCTCGTATATAATTAATATTCAAAAGGGTGGTCTTATAGATCGAATATCTATTCTTGTAAGAGATCGCTGGTATCTTCTGTACACCACAATCATTGGTTTACTCCTATTATTCCTATCAACCAGAATTAATCACGGCCTCAAACAAACACCAGTAATAGTGACTACAGTATTTCTGTCGTATTTTTATGATTTAATGTTTGAGTGTTTAATTACATTGGCCATTCTTTGCGTATTTACCATTGGTCTATGTTGTTCGATTATCTTTCTCGGTTCAGTGGCTCATAGTATTGCTGTTAGGTAAGGAACTACAATTGAATTGCATTATTTATACAGGGCGATTCTCTCTTTAATGATCACAAAGGCAAAGGTGCCGCCTAAACACTGCGACCAAAACGCCGTACTTGTGTCTACAGTGATCTGTCGATCAAGAGCCTACTCCACCCGAAACTACTGTATACGTACACTATTTTCCTCGACTTTTCAGTTTCGAGACTTCCGTTTTGAGTTCACTCATATAAGCCACCGTTTTTGCTACAATGTTTAGCCGGCGATATTGTCTTTGAAACCTCTAGCGAAAGAACCATTCTGTGATTTGTTTTGTCTAAAATTATTTTAATGAAAATCATTAAACTCACTTTTTTCTAGATTTCTAGCACGTGCAATAACTTTTTCAACAACATGGTCGGATTGGCTACTTGGGGGATTAAATCAGTTGCCGTTTATTACTGCAATTATTGTTTTATCTTTAATTCCGGCAACTTGTGGAGCATTAGCCATGATAATTACAATCTTCCTGTACTTTTTAAATTTGACAAAAATGTACGAAGATTATTTGGAAGAATTATTGATGGCATCGTTGCAACATTTCAACTGGATGGGACGATTCAGAAGATCAACGGACACATCAGAGAAACGCGAAGATACTAGGCAAAAAATATTCAATCATCTTATTCTTTTCCAACTCTGGTGTTTTACCGCTATTCCAGCTGTTCCGTCTGTTCTTGTTTGGGCAAAGAATTTCAGGTTTGTGAATATTACTGAAACGTAATTGTCATTAAATTACGAAATTTGTATTTCTTATGAATTTGTTTCAGTTATGATATGAGACTTTCTACGGAAGATCCTTTGTTACTTCAAAGCTGGATAGTTTTAGTAGCATGCAGTACAATGGGATGGGTAGAAATCTCTCCTAATGATCGCAAATTGCGTTCTCAAATTTTATCTAGTATATTATGCTTTTTAGGGTGGCTTGTATTTTTAATGGGAGCAGCACCCAATCCACCTTTTTATCAATGTTATATGCCGCCTATAATAGCTGGAGCTGTCGGCCTCATTTCGTTGAATTTTATTTTTCCATAGCGTACAACTAATTAATAGAAAGTGATTCATTAATATTCCTGATATGGAATGTTTGTAGCGTACACCAACATTCATACTCATAAATGTGTATTATACATTATGTTCATGCGAAAGTATTTATTTATTAAAGAAACGAGTGTATATTATAATAAACTAGGCAGATAAACATACTTACCACAGAAGAATTACATTTTTTACTTGCGATTAATATAATTGTATAAATAATTGGGACTCATTAAAATAGTTTGTTGTACATCACAAAATAAATTTATTATTTATCGGAAAAAGATATATATATATATATATATTTAATTTTAACACTCTTATACGACCTATTAAGTCTAACATCCCATGTATTGGGTACTGTGTGCTATTTTCAGTATGTTATACGTAAATTATTCACTAATAAAATCATCCTTTATTATTGACTCTTTATTTATTAATTTTGCTAGATTAATCAATTTCGGTAATAGTCTAAATACATTGAAATGAAGTAAAAAATGTTAATTATGTTTTATATGAATATATACGAGCTAGTCACTGTTCATGAGGTTCACAATGATATGCACATTTATGTAAATTAATAGGACCCAAAAATAATCATGTTTGATGTAATTATTTATGATAAAAATACGGCAGTAACCTAACTTTATATATTAATAATATAATGCCCACTCGTTTTCTTGCAAAAATGTATCTACTACTTCCTTCATTGCTAAGTTAGGAATCAACTGATCTTGAGTTAAGCGAACTCTAGTAACAGGGTCAAAGTGTCCTACCCTTTGCAAATGTTCTTCAATGTCCTTTCGCTCGTACGTAACTCCACTTGGTGTAATTACAGGTTCTTGTAAAATCTCAAAACTAATCTTTCCGCATAAATAATCAGGTACTTCTCGTTTCTATTCCATGAATTCACAAAAGTTTTAAACACAATATAATTATTTTCCTTCTAACAAAATTAATGCAGCTTTACCAAGGAAATATAAACTCACCCTTCTTCTTTCATCCACCTTTGCAAATAAGTCATTTAGGTGTGCCATACATGTATCCCTTTTTTCCTCTATCTCTTCTTTTTTTCTAATGAATTCATTAGAGGCGGTTTCCCCTTCGCCCTTGCAATCTGCCTCTTTTACTACCTCTTGTTCTTTTAACACACCTAAACATCGTTCTGCATCTTCTACTATCAGTTGATTCAAATATGACTGTAATTCAATATCTTGAGCAATCCTCTGTTCTTCTCTTAATTGGAAGCGACGTTTTCTTGCTTGTCTTAAAATATTAGTCATATCATCTCCATAGTTTAATTTTTGTTCCTTAGCCAAATCCACAGCTAGACCATTGTTATTCGATGAGTGCAACCATGCGAAGAACAAAGTTTTACATTGCCATAAAAAACCATGAATAACATAAAAGGGAATATTCATAAAACATTACCATTACCACATTATGTCTTAAAATGTATGGTATCATTAAAAGTGTACCATAGAATTGTAAAAAATATGTCTTACTAATGATATGCATTGTACTTAGAAAATAAATATTAGTAAATCATTATTTCCAACGCAATAGTTTTTCAGAACGAATTTTTTATATGATTCTTGTACTCGAACTTGTACTCGTACTATACACATAGTCTAGAATTTATAATCTCACTAAAATTGTAAGGTGATAGTAAAGTATTTACCTACAATTTTTTAACACCCTCAATAAATATGGTACACTAACTTGCCGGTTGAATTCCTAAATGAAAACACAAATATGTACCTCTTTGTAAATGTTTAACTGCTTCATCGTAGAGTTCCATTTCAAGGAGAGCTAGACCCAAGAAAAAGTGGCCCTTCACCAAACATGGATCGATGTCGAGGGCACGTCTGCAATCTTGACAAGCTGATTCCCATCGTTTTAGTTTCAGGTTACACAGCGCTCGGTTCGTAAAATATAACGCTTGGGTCGGATTTTTGATCTGCAGGAATGAGATGCAGTGTCGTAACTTGTCTGCATAGATTCGTAGCGGCACTCACAATTGCTTTGGTGTAGCAGTACGCTGCATCCTCGTATTTGTGAAGATCGAAAAGACGATTGCCCTGTTCCTTTAACTCCTTGTCGGAGAGATTGGCGGTTGTATACATCTTACTCATCTTGGCAACAATTTGTGTGCCGTATGGTAGCCCTTTTACATATGAATACTCATTGAATTACTCACTGAATACCTCTTACAGGAAAAGTCGGCCCGAATCGTAAATAAATCGACCAATAAAAAAATCTTGTATAACCTTAAACAAATATATGGTCTTCCATTTTCCTCGTAGACTTGTCAATCATTGACTAAAGTGTGACAAAGAAGTATATAAACAAAACTGAAGGGACCTGTCTCCTTTAAATTAAGGGCGCATTTTCAACGAGTCATCTTTTGTACAAGTAGTGATGGGCACGATCGACTAATTACTAATTAGTAACGATATACTATCGCTTATTTCGTCGATTGTATTAAAAAACATGTTATTAATTTTTATTATAATAAACAAATAAATATAAAACTTCGAAACGAACTATTTTGCAATAACGATTATTATAGCAACGATTTATTCTTTATAATAAGGGCGTTATAATATAACTAACGTAACTTTTTCTAACATTATTTATCCAAATCGTTTTTCTTATAACACAATTTATCCACCTGACAACGAGCTGTTGAAAAAAAATTCTTAAGTAATAAACCAGCTGTCTATAAATGGATTACAGATTGGCGTCAGAGCCTGTCACAGTGGCGCTGAATCGGTTTCCATCTGTGTCCGCATTTGGCGTCCTCTTCGAAAACAGATTCTGTAAACCAAACTTACTTGCCAGATTGGAAGCAGATCTGGCAACTTCAGCCATTTAAATTTTATATGTATGTATCTGCTGTATGTATTTCTGCTATCGCCGACTCTTTTCCCCCCTCTAACGCCAATCTACTGCCAGAGCCGGGTTTAACAGATTCTGCATCCAATCTGTCGCTATTCTGTTTAACCGACTTGCTAGCAGAATCTGATCTGACAGGTTTGGCAGACTGCGAAAATACTTGAGTCCTTTCGGATAACGAATAAAAGTTTCGAACGCGCAATTGTGAAATGACTTATTAGTTTACTCGTTATTCATGAATAACGAATAATTCCACATTATTCTTCATTTAATACGATGTAACACGCTGTGCCAAGGCGTTGGTTTGCGACCACGACCGAGCCACAGCTTATGTGGCCGAGCACGTTTGAAAGCCACGCGCTTGAGCGCGCGCTCTACGGACGCCTTCACTGGCCAGTGTTTTATCGTTAATAACTTAAAAACGAAGCTTCAAACAACATTTTGGTCAAGGAAAAAGTAGTTCAGAATCACGTCAGCAACCCCCGCCCCATTTCGCGGAATTCCCCTGGTTACGGAACACCCTGTATATCAAATGCAAAGTGATGAATCAAAAGATCCTAATTGAATTAGTTAACCGGATTCTACTGTATATCGAAAAAAGTAATTTTGTAATTTTCTGAAATGTTACAAATTTCTAAATGCATTAATATTGAATGATAAATTATAGCTGATAAAATATATATGATAAACCAGTGGATTACTCAATATGCATCTAGTATTACATTATATTATTACTTATGTCCACTGGTATTAGATTCATTATTACGGTAATATTATATTACAATTGTCCAATATCATTGAATAAATATCGAAATGAATTTCGCACAATTTGAATGTTTTCTGCCGCTAATATTTTGCATACATCGCCGACAGATGTCTCATTCGCCAATTCTCGTAATCGTCCCTGTGCGAATTGCATGCCAACGGTCGATTTTTACGTACGCAAAGTTAGTAGCGAGTTGCAAATTCACGAAGGGAGTAGCGTTGAAATTTTTATTCAGAAAACAGAATGTCGAGGATACCAGCCATAAAAGAATCTCTGGAAAAAGCGTTGCACGATGAGAGCAGATTGTGGACCAAGTATCTCGCAAAAATCGAGAAAAAAACCGGAGTCGATCGGCTTTACGTTTTCCTAGGTAAAGATTCTTCAGTTTACTTTATGAGTTCTTGTGTGACAGTTTTTGCCGTGCTTTCGCACGAATTGAAACGTTTCCGTTTTACGTAACGAGTTTCCTACGGAAATTTTCTTCACCAACACAGACACTTCTGCGCTAAACAAATACACGCTCCGATATAGTTATACCCGCGCATTATTCACGCATATTTTTTTTACCTTACATCACGATGTTATCGCGCACTAGAATCTTCAAAATGCGGTTATTCTGCAGAAATATCGAAGAATCATTGCGCATTCATAATGCGCGACAATTATACACAAGGGGACACGTTAACGCTATACTCGATGCAATTTTCCTGTAATCAAAATTGTTACGCCGCATTCACCGTCTTCCACTTGTAGAACTTAATTTTTTTCTTTTTTGTCCCTTCACATCTTCCAATATTTAATTTCGCGTAATTTCCAGGTGTCGTAGGATTTTCAGCGTTGTACTTGGTATTCGGCGTCGGACAACAATTAGTTTGTAATATCTTTGGATTTATGTATCCCGCCTATTGTTCGATGAAAGCATTGGAGACTCAGAAGAAAGAGGACGATACAAAGTGGCTGACATATTGGGTTGTTTATGCTGTTTTTACAATTATTGAATTTTTCTCCGACAACATTTTATGCTGGTTCCCAGTTTATTGGCTGTTTAAGGTACGATTCTAGTCATTGTAGAAATCGGGTGCGGTGGATATTTGTTTACCCAAATGTTTCTTCCTATTGTAGTGCCTATTTTACATTTGGCTCATGGCGCCGATGGAAAACAACGGCTCGCTAGTTTTATACCGCCGTATCATTAGACCAAACTTTTTAAGATATCATCGCAAAGTTGACGAATTTATATCATCTGCACAAGACACTGGTATGCATATTTTTATAATGAGATGCAGTTTACGAAATTATTAGTAATTAACTTTTAGCCGCGTATTTTATCAAAATATTTCCGTTTCAGTAATAAAAGCTGCAGCAAGTGCATTGTCGACAGAGAAGCAGGAATAATTTTTACAACATTGAATCATCAGGAAGCTAAATTTGATAAAATGCCTTAAAATTTGACTGTTTTTTCTTCTCACCCATTCCTAATAAAAACGCCGTGTTTGACTCCTGTAATTTCTAAAATGCAGTGTTCATAGCACTGTGAATTTTATAATTAAGTGTGCCTATTATTCAGGTGCTACTGCGAATGTTTATAAAATCCAGTTAAACGTGATATTATATTTATTGTATGTCTTCGAAATCGTATAGTAAATATAGTACCATGTGCTGCTGGTTTTTAATCATAGATTTTAAATGCTTGTAAACGCAATCTATGCAAAGATCTACTACTATTATAGAAGACTTTCACAATGAAAATATTAATAATCGTGAATGTGATGAATATTTTTCACAGGAAAATAAATTTATGGTGTTTGTACAGTCGCTGGACAAAAAAATTTGTACTTGATCTATTTATCTTTTTCTTATCTTATCAAGAAACATAACACGGGTGGCAACAGGTGTATTTTACTTAAGGACAGTTTACTATATTGTAGAGATTAAAAAAGTGAATAAAAACAGTATGGGTGAGAATAGACGTATGTACATGCGTGATGTACGAATAGGAGAGGCTAATAAGTTATTGCTGGACGCAATATTTAAAACGTTCGCAAATTCGATATCAATTTTGTGTAAACACAGAAATATACTTTTATACGAGCTTCAAGTACATCGGGCGGAATAAACTTTTACATAATTGTACATTAGATATATACTTTCTCTGCGTTAAAATTAAATTTACGACACGAGTGCGATTACTAATTATTTTTGTTTAATTCGTATCCGTTTGTTATTACTATAATTAAATGTATTTTACATATAAAAAATGGATTGTTTGCATGTGTTGCGTGTATAGAATGATTTATATGTTATACCCAAATATATATACACTTTATCGTTGATACATTGAGTGCTTGAATATAGTCGAACGGTAACACAGGGATGATGAGATTGTCAATGATTTATTACGTTAAGCTTCATGCAGCGAAGTGGCATAATTGTATTCAAATATACGGTGACGTTATTATTGGATAATTCCTTAAGGAACGTGGTTCATTTCAATAAAAATATTTGATATCACATATTCTTTGATTGAGCACGTGATTGCTGTTTTAATATATTCATAATTGTTACATTAAACATGATAATCGGTGTCCTGCAATGTACTTCTGCAAACCAAATAAGAATAAAATTAATTAAATACGGAGGTCGTAAAATAACAAAGATACGTACATTTCCTTAAAGTGCAATTTTTCTGCCGTCAGTGCGAGCTTTCTAATATTTCGAATAGTAGCTGCAGCAGCGATTTGCATGTCCGGATCATCCGATCCTACCAAGCGTAGCACATGCTGTAAATTTTGAATACAATTGTACAATAATTATTAACACAGAAATAATGTATATAATATGGAATTCCGTAAAATTATACGTAATCCAAAATTTCTAATAAACTTGCTCAAATATTATCAGGGAAATTCGGTGAAGCAATATATATTTAGTATGCAATTGTATTGTACATTTCCTGGAATTGATTGCATCTAACAAGTGATATTACAGATACAGACATAATTTACGTGCAATTTTACATGGGTAAATTGTTACTTGGTAGCGATATTTCTCCACAATAAAATTTCTATACCTTTATAACACCGGACGAATGTAAGGTAATGCAGTTCGTGGGTTCTTTGCTTAAATGATACGCTGCTATACATACTCCCCTAAGGACATGTTTATTCTTGCTGGTCATGTAATTAACTAGCGGAGCGACCGCGTTCAATTCACCGAATTTAATATTATTAGATTCCCATTCGCAGCAGAAAGCTATGGCCAAAGTTAAATTCGCACGCAAGTCTTCGTCTTCCTGAAAACAGAAGGGCATTCAAAGAAAATATTTACCATTAATCATTGGAACATAATGAAAATATATTTATCAAGAATCGTTTAGTTAAAGAATTCCAGTTTTATCCAAGTATTGTTATCAGACACTGACAAATAATTAAATAGGGTCATACAAGGAATTAAAAACCAAATTTTAGTTCCGTCCGATAATTCTTCATCAATTTACATACTTCGATGTTCATAATCTACCAATCGAATTCCCGAATTTCTCCAAATATATATATGTATATACTTTGCTCCCTTAATTACACAACAATCTTGCCAAATTGTGAATTGATCAAGAAAAAAACGAAACGCCTTCACAAGCACCGCTGAGGTCCAACATTCCTACCGTCCCAAAGCAATATCATTCCCTACGGATTCTCTTCTTCCTCGACTAAACGTTCTGACCTTCTTCGATCGGATAAGAGAAGGTGGCCGGTGTCTCGAATGAAAATGACAAGAATTACCGTGTTCACTAGCTTCGCCAATTTATCCACCACCCCATGATCGCTCAGAATTCCCAGGTTCTCCGGATCCCTAGCGATTTCGGCGATAGTTGCACAAGCTGCGCTCAGCACTTCAGTATTCGCACTTTTCAGAAGGCTGACCGTGAGCTCCAGTCCGCCAACGAATGCTCGTACCATTTCCGGGGAATCCTTGGCGTATTTGATACAGGGGACAAGCGCGAGGCAGGAGTTTCTCTTGATCGTATCGCTGGGATGCTTCAGCAATGACCAGACCAATCGCACACCATCGTGCTTATGCTCGGGGTCATTGATGATGTCCATGCACTCTTCGTTCTGCGCGCACTCCTTTATCACCAGGGGCACGTTCTCCAATAGGGGCTCGTACGTGGAGCTTAATAATCTGATCTGGGTGGTGAACAGGATTTTATTAAGGCTACGAACAGCGTGTCACCCTTATTTGGTGACGGATGAGTTTCTGTAAGGGATTCATCGTCTACGAATGATTGATGGTTTTAGATGGTGTAGCTTTGGAGTAATTTTATTGAGCGTGAATAATAGCAAGGCGGAACCAGACGCGGCTTTTTCTATAATGTTACTATGTGTAGTTCCCTTCGCCGTGTTTTTTATTCTATACTCGTGTTTAAAGTTGTTTTGGTAAAGAGAACGACGCGCAGTGGTCTATTTGGCCCGAAAAAGCTGACGAAAGTCCATTTTCAAAGTTCTGCGAGAGACAACAATTTTTGTTGTGTGAGATAGTTGAATATGTGAGGAACAATGTGTCCAATTTTTGGTTTCTTATTCATGAACTGAGGGAGCAGCATTTTTCGTCGATAGGAATCTTTTAAGGAATTTGTGTAAATTCTGCCGTTATGGAAGCTTTTCAGGTAGGTATATACTACACTTTCCGACAGGTCTTACACTTTCAGGACATATATTTTTATAATTATTAATATTTGAAAATAATCAATATTTCAGTACTTTTCTTTACGATTACAAGATTTCATTAACGATTTTGTTATGGTATTTAGTATGTTCTAAAGCTCTCTCTGGTGTCATTGCATTCGATAAAGGTTTGTGATCACAGTGCAATAAACATTGGTTCCGGATTCGTCCGGTTTCACGTTCTATAGCTAATTTATGTTATATGCATATGGTAACTGTTTGGTCGCAAGAACCGAACATATTGACGTCTTTCTTTACCAGGCAAACTTTTTTTATGATCGGGTTTTCCCGAATTTGTCATAAAACAACAGCAAAAAGTAAAAATTACTGTATTGGCATTCAAGATGTTAATGTTACGCTGCATTTAATCGAAATAGGGTCGTCTGAGAGTACGCATCAAATTGACTATATTTTTCAAGGGATTTGAACAGCCTTAAAGAAAAATGTTTTAAACAAAAGGTAAATGGTATTCAGACATTTACAAGACCACTGACATCTTCAGACCACTGTGCGACGCACAGTGCGGCCATTCAATGGGCGTTCGAGACAAAAATCAAAAGCTGCATATAATGTAGAAATAATCAACATTTTTATAGTGAGGAAGGTCAAACTAGTTGTATGACATAACATCATCATGACAATATCAATAAATAATAACAATTAATAATAAATAGTAACAAATAATAACAAATAATTATTACATAACGAAATATAAGCAAAACGTGACTATTGTAATAAAAAAAATATATAGTGGAATGAACGGCACATAGTTAACATACTGTTGTATTCCGGAAATCGGGCCCCCTGTGCGTCGTCGGTGAGCCGAAACTGCGTTTTGGCCGCTCCAAAAAATGCAATAACTTGGAGTGTTGCAGGTAGTTGCAGATAAAAATTATATAGCAATGTAGTACAACACCTTGTCGATTCAAAATAATAAAAAGTACAGGACGTTTTGTGCCGCTTTTTTGCAAATTGAATTTTAACAAACCATTAAAAATTTTACATTGCAAATTAAGCTTTTGCATTCCGCTTATGAAATTATCCATATTTAAGGTACAACAAACCATATTACAAAATACGAACAAAAAAGAACGAGTGATGCACGAGTTATCTAATTTTTAAGATTTCAGTTATTATAAACCGATGACTATTGCCGGTCCCCTATTGATTTTTTACAGTAATAATTGCTACATTCGTATTCCTTACCTACCGATTAATGATTATTTTGAATAAAAAGTTCAAAATTCAAACATGACTTTTTTGATTTTTGTCCATTGGAGGCCGCACTGTGCGACGGGTGGATACGAGAGTGCATATGTGTACAATGCATATGTGTATTCAAGTAGTATTGTAGAGATGAAGATATGTGTACATATTTAACGTGAGGAATTTATTTTAATGAGGTACTAAATTAGGTATTTTAATCGCTGAAGGATAAATTATTCTGCATCATGTATGATAATTTATTTTTAATGAAAGGAATGACGAACGAATTCACAAATATAAGAAACAGAGAAAGTGAGAATAACAGTAAAATGTAGCAATAAAATAATACATAAAAAACTTTAATTAAACACTTCAGAATAAACGTTTCTCTTTTTGTTCAATTTAGGTACATGGATAATTTCAATCGTAATCTAAATTTCGTAACTCGAACAGCTTATAAGTGTCAATAAAATTATAGTATCATACATTCAGCCCTTGTTGTTTCGCAAAAAGATAAGAAAAAAAGGAATGGATCCATAGTTACCAGCTTTGGCAGACCTTCGTTGATCCTCAGAACATCTCTGTTATCAGGATCCTTGCAACATTCTGTTAATGCTCCGACGACATTCGCCTGTACCTCATCGTCCTCGAGTTCCTCCAGAAACGGCACCAAGGATGCCACCAGGCCAAGCTGATTAAACCTTACCACATTCTCTGGGCTCATAGCGCATTTCCAAATACCACCTGTGACAGCAGCTAGCAAACGCTTGTTAGAATGAACCTCTTCGGACGTCAAGAGGCTGCACAGTAGATCTAGACCGGATGCACTGCGAATCATGTCCCTGGCTACTTTGTTCAGTCCGCATTTAAATATCGTCAAAGCACAATTTTCTTTTAATTTAGTGTTATCGCTTTTCAGGTGTCGGACCACGTCGTAGACGATCTCTGTCCGTTCGAATGCTTCGCGAAATTCGATCTGCAAATGTTATTAAGATCTTGTTATTTGGTGTAACACGATGATTACAGACTGATCCACGTAGCTAAACTAATGGCGAGCAGCACATTTAACATTGGAATTAGAAATAAGTTGTATCTGCAAACTTTGAATGGTTCACATACTTCTATTGCTATGAAAAATATATTTAATATATTTAACTGCATATTGTTATAGAGATGGAATACTCTTGAATAATTTATGCGAAAGCTCACGGATTGTTATGAAAGGAAGATAGATAGCTATAATTATAACTTAAATTATAATATTTCAGCATTAGAAATTCCACACTCAAGTTGAAATTACAATAGACTGTTTTCATATAACGCGATTCCCCGTACAACGCGGTATACAATAAAATGCGGGAATCCCTCTTCTTTTATTGAATTTATATGAAATAAAAAAGTTATGTTTGCATTGGTAATGTGTGATTTTTTTTAATCAATACCATATACATATGTACAGTGTTCAGTTTAAGTGAAAACAGTCAAATATCTTGTAAAATATAAATGATACGACAAAATAATTCAGACAAAAGTAGTAGCATATAAGGGAGTGCATATCATGGTGGTATCTACATGACTTTTGGATGACCCTGCAATGCCCTATGAATATCAAGTTCAAGTTTTTAAATGGAACTCTAGACTTTCTATTACATATTCTTATAGCTGACATCGAAGCGTTTTCAGAACACTACCTACTACTGGACACCTGGGGCACTAGTGCCCCACACACAGTCGATAATCGAACATGTGGCGCCATCTCCCGTTTGCGGCCTTTTTCGCAGTTTGCCGTGCCTTCAAAACCAAATTTCTGGATTACATCGTTAATATCAACAACTGCGATTTTCTCGGCTTCTAGTGTGCATATCTTAATCGGACTGGTCTTAAATTAAACTTAGGAACCAGAGGTATCTCCCCCGACAGTTTTAACAATATGGCATTTGCAGTTTAACAGTTATAAACAATTAAATAATCGGTATAAATGCACTCCGGGTCTCTGCATTTATATCGACTTCTGGAGGCGCTAGATTAATGATCGAGTGCTCAAAATGAAGGTAAAGGATGCCGCCACAAGACAATAAACGATTTACAAATGCTGCATGCGCTGTTTATTTGTTATAAATAATTTAACAATTCAAATTGTTATTGGAGCCAACTGCATATTGTTACAGCAAAGGGATATTTTTCTGTGTAGCTTGCTCTCTTCCCTCTCATTTGACACCCAGTTTTATTAAAAACAACTTGCAGGCGATATACATCAACGATCAGAGGACATAGAGCAAAGGTAGAAGTATAAGCTACTATCTCGAATAGGTGTGAACATTATTCGATGTGAGGTGCATTTGTTATAAACAATTAAAAAATTGAAATTGTTATTACGGCCAACTGCATATTGTGCATATTGTTCGTTTCCCTTTGATTTGACACTTAATTTATTAAAAAATGATCACCCGAAGCCGAGAATACATGTATTTAAAATTTTGTCCGTAACAGTTCATATTCGCTGATTTTTTAATTGTTAATAACTTTTAAACCGCAAATGCCATATTGTTAAAACTGTTGGAGGAGATAGCTATGATTCGTAGCTCGAATTTAAGATCAGTCTGGTTAAGAAATGCGCACTAGAAGCCGAGGAAACTGTAATTGTTTAAATTAACGATGTAAACCAGGCATTCGGTTTTGGCGGTGCGGAAAACTGTGAAAAAGGCTGCGAACGCGAGATGGCGCCACATGCTCGGTTTTCGTCATATTGTTACCCACAAAATTTTGAAAAATTGATATCTCGGCTCCTGGTAGTTATTTTTTAATAAATGGGGTGTCAAATGAAAGGGAAACGTATAAGCTACGCGAGAAAAAATACCCCGTTGATGTAACTATATGCAGTTCTCCGTTATAACAATTTTAATTGTTTAATTATTTGTGACAAACGAACTGCACATAGAAGAACGTTCACACCTCTTGCAGATGGTAGCTAGTACTTCTAGCTTTATATTATGTCCTTTGATCATTGACGTAGCTCGCCTGCAAGCCGAAGTAATCGCATTTGTTTATAATTTCTTTAAACAATTTCAATTATATCGGCTTCTGCTGGGTCGATTTCAGTCAACGATGTCTTAAATTAAAGCTCTCGATTCAAGGAACGATCTCTTTCCAATTTGGAACAGCCCGCGTGAATAGTTCCTGTGTAATTCCCAAACGAATTATTAAATTGTTTAATAAAATGAACAGCGCATGGAAGCTTTATAAATCGTTTATTGTCGTATAGCAGCGTCCTTTACCTTGACCCGAGAGCTTAATTGTTGAGAGCTTTGATTGCTTAATTGTTTATAACTTTTAAACTACAAATACCATATTCGTGAAACTGTTGGAGAAGATAGCTATGGTTCGTAGCTTTAATTTACGGACAGTCCGGCTAAATAATACGCACTAGAAGCCGAGAAAAATGCAATTGTTTAAATGACCGATGTAATCCAGACAATTGGTTTTGAAGGCGCGGCAAACTGCGGCAAATGCAGCCAACGCGAGATGGCGCCACATGGCCGATTATCGACTGTCTGAAATTTGAAAAAATTGTTATCTCGGCTTTTCGTGATTATTTTTTAATAAATGGGGTGTCTAATGATAGGGAAACGAATAAGCTACACGAGAAAAAATACCCCGTTGCTGTAACTGTATGCAGTTGACCGTAATAACAATTTCAATTGTTTAATTGTTTATAACAAAGGAACTGCACATGCAATAGTGTTCACACCTATTGGAGATAGTAGCTTATACGGCTAGCTGTAATTTAAAAACACGCGACCATGATCATTTGAAACGTATTACTGCATATTATTCTTGTTATATGACACATACAACGCGTAAAGGGCACCCTACACGATGAAACACGTTGCATGATTCCTAGGTTCCATGATGCATGTTGCAATGTGTGTAGACTGGCATCGAGGAATCATCATCAAATGCAAGTTGCATCGCCACAATAATCAGGACCATGTATTAGGTCCAGTGCAGACCAGTGGTCCACAGCAAATCAGTTTGCTTCTCAAAAGCGGAAAAAAACATTTTTTGTCGAAAATCATATATTCAACCCTAATTTTTTTATTTTATGCAATCTTGTCGGTACAAAACAATCAATAAATTATTGAGAATATTGGGCGAAATGGGAGATGCTTATTTCAAATCCTAGAATTTAATACAATTATAGCTATTTAACAAATATATTTCTATTGATTTTTATAGATTTTAATTTATTTCAACTTGAATTTCTAGCTGATTTTTATTTTTCTCCCAACTTCATACAGTTAGAACATACGGTTAAACGACGAACAAAATGCTACTGGTTATTATCATTACGAGGATATGGAAATATGTAGTAATTGTGGAAGTGTCGCCGAAGAGAAAGTTTGATTTTTCGAAGAAGGGTATATATGGCCGTAAAGTCCCCGAGGTTGTCCGGCCTGTGTTTCAGCAAAATTGAATATTGCTAAAAAGGGCGAACGGTTTGAATGGGTGACAGTGGCCAGATGTCTTTTTGATTGGAAGTTCGAGGTAACTCACAAAGTTATGGTTTCTAGACGTGTTAAAATAGAAAGCTATAGGTATCTAACAAAGGTAGAAGATATAGGTTCTAGCAAACAGTTTTTCACAGAAGAATATTGTGTAAAAAATATATTCAAAATTATTAATTTTTTTTAATATTTTTCTTACAGATTGTTGTTCTACGTTTGCTAAAAGTCAATATAAATTACAGATTAATACGAAAGATACGCAATGCTATTTTAATTCTCTCTAGCACCGCCTCCACCCTTATTTTTTGCTTGTACGACGTAGAGAAATCAGAATAAGTATAGAATGCAATCGGTAAAGAACTACATTGGTTCACGACAATATAAATACGTATAGTTCAGCTTGAAAAACTTGCATCAGTGCAAGAATCAGAGAGTCCCAGTGTAGTTGGAGAGCTAGGCCCGAATCGCGAATTTTAAGTGTCTCAAGTGTGCCAAGTGTGCAGTGTAGTCAAAATGGAAAGTGACAAGCAAGTTTGGGAGGACTTTATAAATATATATAGAATTAATGAGTGTTTGTGGAACAAACTACTATGCAAAATTGGGTGAGTTGAATGAGAATTCATGTATAGAACCAAACAATCCATCAATCCATGAATAGCCTAAAATTAATTATATTTCATAATATAATATATATTTATAATACATATTTCGAATTTTTTCCAATAGATAATTAAAAGCAGAATCATCCATACGCAAATAGTTTCTATAATCACTAACAATAAGTTCAATTGTTTTCAGCTCTCTTCACAATGCAGAATTAGAAAATCTGTTTCACCCGATTAACCATCTTTTTGCCCATATCTTTATAGTCTTCAATTGTTTATTTTTTATAATTGACATATCTCCTACGATAGTCAATAACACTGGAATTGGAAGAAAATCCGACATTTTCATGGGGGCGCCGATTTCATCGTGTAGGGGGCCCTTTACGTATTAACCGCGTTATACGGGGGTCTACTGTATAATACTCTACTGTATAATACACTACTGTATATTCTTTAATACTGGGCGATACTCTTAGTAATTCAAATATAAGTTCAACGCTAGGGTCCACTTACCATACTTGCACACTGTTGAACAGCACCCATCATCGGTATTATTAGAGCAGTATGAAGGGATTTCAAAAACCGCCCCATGTGTCGCACGACACCATAATTGCGAAGCATGTCTTTCACCTTTGGACTACTGCTCAAGGAATCTAACACCTTGGCGCAACCTATCGCCACTGATATCAATTCCTTGTTAGCTTCGTTTAAATCATTGTAAGGTGTCAGGAGAATATCGTCTGGTACGTCCATCACGTCCAACTATTAAACAGCATAAATTTTACCATTAGTCACTAATTTTATTCGATTTTTCCCACGATCGCATGAATCAAATTTCAAATAAATTCGATCGCAGGTACATATTCCCTTTACAAAAAAAGAGCCCTACTACTAATAATAACGAAATTATATTAATCTGACCGAAAATCGGGACAAGAATAGTACTCTTTCCTCATTTTTAATAAGTCAAACAAATTATTGTATTGGAGCGAAAGGATCTATTATTTCAGGATTTTTGTACGGGGAATCGAACGAAAATGTTAATATATTAAACCAAGATTGTCAAATAAATTGTATTTGATATTTGTATACTACATTTCTGTGAATATACCACAAATTGAGCTAGTTTGACCAAAAATTTCTTATTTGTGATACATTTAGAAATTTCGTAAGCGGGTTTGTAAATAAATAATACTTAATAATAACCACGGTTACTTATAAATTGTTAAGGGAACTCACAATGAGAGGAATGCCGTTTCTAATACGTATTTGCTTCCTCGCTTTCCTGATTTGTGCAACGACAGCCATAGTTTCTGCAGCTAAAACCTTTGCAAGCATAGAATAAAGTATCGCAGTCATTTTTCGAATATGCAGAGGATTACATAGGTATGAGCATTTCTACTTTCGATTTTCTAAACTGCCTTAATACTTTCGGAGAGAAGGGTGCAATTGAGCAGTCGGTAGAGAGGTGTGTATAGAGTGAACGAAAGACTAACTTGAATGTCTCTAGCTGGTTGCTTTAACATTTGAATCAACGGTGTTACAATACCAAGATCGATTAGGTACCGTCGCATCTCCGCAGACGCCACAACCTGAAGTAAAACTGACAATGCGCCATTCTGACATTTCAGATCCTTCGTCTCCAGTAGATTCACGAGGATCTCTAGACCTCCCACTTCTTGAATAGCTTTTTGTATAATCTGTTTTGGGGCAGAATAAGGACCGATATATGTATATAATCAAAGTATTAAACTTGGAGTAATGTACAGTATGTACATACTTACGTATGTATATATGTATACACAATAACTTATTACTAATATAGTTATATATAGATTTAGGTAGAAACAGGTATTTGGACAATCAACATTTCTCGAATTCTTCCATTACGCTTGTAAAGTTTTGTCTCCTAACATAAAGTAAAATTCATTGTCAAGGTTTCCAAGCAGCCTAATCGTTTCATAAAGAAAAAGTTCGTACTGCTCGAAAAGTATAAAAACTAGAATATTTATTATAAAATATTTTTCGGTGCGCACAAAGGTTTAGTACATAATTAGTTTGCGTATAACAATAGGCAAAAGAAGATCGATAATCGCTGCTGTAGATCATCCAAATACTTATAATCTTTACCATGTTATAACGCTATAATTGCATAGGCGAAGAAAATAAATTACCCTACTGGTTAAGTCGTAATCTTTTAAAAGGCACAGAGCCACCAATGTCGCCGTTTGGTTGCCGGCTTTCATGTACCTAATAAGCTTTTGTATGTGCCAGAACTCTGACGGCACATCCGTGGCATCGTCTTGCAGAAGCCTGACTTCTTCGTCGCTCTCTGACTCAGGCTCATCATCAGAACTTTCATCCTCCCTTTTCTCGGAAACATAACGAACCCGGGGCCCAAATGGTTCCCCCGTGACCATTGACACGAGTGTCTTCGGTGGTTCGTCCGGTTCTACTACCTCCAGAATATCCGGCTCGATGCTTTATTTTGGAATAATAATTGTTTCATTGCAAAGAGCGCAAGTAAGACATGTGTAAGTATAGACGAGAAAAATGTAGGTATCGAGTAAATAAAATTAATGCAATTAGGTATGGTACCGTATTTGCATTGCTACGTAAAATTGTCATTAACGATATTAGGTCTTGGTGTTTATTCCTTCTTTTTGTTCACTGATTTAGTAAGCGAGATATTTGGTTGCACGAATAAGCAATTGTTGGAAATGGTACTAATAATATGTAATCCGTAAAGTAATAAGGTCTGCACTTAATAAGGTCTAAATTTAAGCCTTACATAGAAATTGAGTCAATGCAACATAGAATAAAGGCAGAAATTGGGTTAAGGAATTGGCAAAGCATACTTACGCTACTGGTGGCTCAATGGACATCCTTTTCGTATCTTTCTTTCGTTTCGGCGGCATTGTTTTTTATTCGAAACTGCACGGAGTCAAAACCTTTAACAATTTATTTCACGCTGGTAGGATAAAATGTTTGAACACTTGCGCTTGTTGTTCTGCAGTGTTTTATTCAAGACTTTATCAACCCCTGCACCAAACGCAAAGATATCGATCAAACAATCCTTTGGAGTGTGCAATCTATAAAGACCTTCAACCTTTAAACTGTAAATAGGTATTATATCTAATTTTTCCTATATTATTATTATTATTGAGCCAATAATTCTACTTTTATTTAAAAAATAATATACTTTCAGAATGGTATTTCTGCTTCTTGATTCCTCTTTTATATTTTACGTAACAAGACCGTGCTGAGTTTTTTCGTATTTAATTTGTTCCATGTCCTTCTAATTGTCAATTAAAAAACGCAACCGCCGATTTGAAATATTAATCGGAAATAAAATATTAAATATTAATCACTTCGTAAAATGTCATTCACCGCACTGAATAAATTATCGATAAATTAAATACGTTTTCGATGTGACTACCTTTTGCGACGAAAATAACATTGGAATGTTTAAAAGCCCATTTCGAAACTGCGACGCAGAAATGGATGTTACATTAAAATATAAATTCATACGACACGCGTATGACGTTTGAATTACACGATGAAAGATATACTGAACATAGTTGCACTCTGACGAACGATATTAAGTTTTCGTTTAAATGACA
Organism: Nomada fabriciana; assembly: GCA_907165295.1. Lineage (NCBI taxonomy): Eukaryota > Metazoa > Arthropoda > Insecta > Hymenoptera > Apidae > Nomada > Nomada fabriciana. Next base: position 15,564,068 of record OU015694.1, read on the forward strand.
GATCCGTTTCTATCCTCCGCGTTGCCCGCGCAATATATGCACATACATGCACACAATGTTAAACGCGTCAATAGATTTATAAACAACAGGAGAACGTAAAATCGTGGATTGCTCCCTATTCTAAATTCCAGGTTAAAAGTTTGCATAATTCAGAGCTATTTATCCATTAAAATCGAAAGAAAATATCTTCGAACAGTAATGTACAATAATAATAGACACATCGACAGGATTTTAATTATGGTTAATTACCGATCGGTGAAAATGTATGCGACACGAGTCACAGAAATTTAGAAATATCTTTCATATCGTTCAATCGAAAGGTAAATGTGATATGCGAATTTAAGGATAAACGCTGTTTGTACACTCTGGAGAATATTGATGTTACTAGTCGCGTTAATGTTGCAGAATGAGGGACTTAATAGAAAAAGGTGCAAGTAAAGAAAAACTAAGTGCCGTTTGTAAATTACCTAAATGTGTCCAATGTTCCGTATACACATATATGCTACTCCGTTTACAGTGGTATTACTTTTGATATCGTTGTCTATATGGCTTTGCATATGCCGCTGGGGATTCCAATACAATTTGAAAGATCGTGAAGTAATTGCTTAGAATACTAATTAATGTTTAATAGTATCACGTTAGCGTTTCCAATTACAATAGTGGACCCTGTATTCCAAGTGTTGTATAAGATAATAACTGTTTGTAATATTTTATGGTTTTCAGATTGTAACGTGCGTCATTGTGTATTTCATCATTATAACTTTATTAAATATGCTTTTCTTGGGTCACATGCAATTCTTTTGCGAAAACCCGCGTGGGATTAAGAAATAACGATACTATGAGCCTATAACAGTATCAAGTAAGAATTATAATACGTATAGACGAATGTATATGTTGCTTTCTTGACGAAAGTATTAACATTTGGGGACAAATATGGACGCATTTTAATTACTTTGATACGTTTATTATCTATATTCTTTACATCAAGAAGCTATACTAGCACATGACTTTCAACTACCTCAAGCTATCCTACTCAAATTAATTGCACTTTTCATCGCACTATTAATTAAATTGAATGTGTCTTTTGATTGTACATAGGAAATAAAGAAAAATGTTAAAGCTGAATACGTTTAAATAAACCGCGCCTGGAAACATTCATTCGATTTATCGAAGCAGCGTTGCAATTTGTCTGGTGCGCTGGGTTTCCCCCGTCTTGGAGTTAAATTTGATCTGAAGAAGAATATATATATTTAATTAAAATACAAGGTATTGTATTGAGTATCTTGTTTTAAGTACTACGTTAACTTATTTTGGTAACTAGTTCAATAAACTATTTGAAAATATTTAACACGTTAACGAAACATAACCTCTAACGATGTAATAACCATCAACATAAATGTTGAAATAATTTAGTTCGTGGTAAGAAATATGTTAGAAACAAATAAAATTTGATATCCCTTTATTTATATAGCACGTTTTAATGAAATATTAATCGTTTCGCTGCAGAGGACGTATGTGTGTATACGTTCTCAGATATTCAGCAAATTTACCTAAACTTTCTGTATAAAATTATGTGATTATTTCGATTGTTTATGTAAACGATACCTGACATAATTAAATAGAGCATAAAATTGTTCATTCATATAGCACTTCGATCTTAATATCTAGTTTTCGAAAAATAAAAAAAAAATGGTACAGAGATTTAATATTTAAAACGTTCACAAATAACAAAGAAAAGGGGTAACAATTAACTGATGGTGCTTTTTGTTTCAGATGGGGATGCGACGGCATGCTCAATTTTTTGCTCGTACTGTGTTAGTTCAGGACAACAATCTAGAGAAAGCTGCACGCTTATTGAATAACATATTAGGGAAAGAAGGTATTCTTGAGCAATACAGATATACTAGAACATATGAGAAACCCACGCAAACAAGAAGAAGAATTAATTTTGAAAAATGTAGAGCAATCTATTCCGAGGATATGAACAGGAAGATTCAATTCATTCTAAGGAAGAATAGAGTGGATCCTTATCCTGGTTGTGCATAAGTTGCACATGTATGTTCAATGGAATATTTAGAGTATTTAGAGCTTACCACTATAATGTACAAATGATCATGAGTGATTGAATAAATGAAGGAAGTTTATCTACTTAAATTAGATTGTTAATTGAATTCTAAAGCCCCATTATCATCTCTATATCACTCATAAACGTTACTAACAGATTATAACAAGAAATTGCTCCTCCTTTCTTCTTTCTATTCTGCTTCGATCAGACGAGATATATCGCGTCTCGTGTCGGGAAATCGGTAAGAGGGATTACTATTTCTCGCATATGTTGATACTTTTGTACGGTGGCGCCTTCTTTGGAACCACTTGACGCGAACTCGATTAAACTTCGTTGATAAGTGTGATAATTTTTGAATTAACTTAAAATCTTATATTTCTACTTTTAAGAATATTGCAAGTAATATTTTTAAAAGTGTAAATTAAAGTGGATTTCACGATATCTAATTTTGTTAATGGAATTATAAATAGTCATTAAATATGTGCTATTTTTTTTTAAATATCTTGAACAAAAATGAATAAAGGAATTTCGCGGAATTAATAAGAAAAATGTTGGGTAGTAAAAAATTATTGGTCGTAATGATTAGTGCAACTTTGCAACAAATGATCAATTTTTCAAATCGAATAAAGAAAGAACGGGATCGGAGACATAGAAAGTAAGAACAGGGAAATATGAAATTAGTATCATCTAGCAAAGTTATAAATATATACTGGTTTAACATTATGATTCTTAATGGAGCTTGGGAAACGTATTAATAAATTGATTGCAATTATAACGCGACTTGTTCATAAAAAGTATTTGTCCGATTTGTATCTCACACTCCATAGTTATTGGCAGAATACTCCCTTATTATTCAATCAAGGTTCAAAATAAATACGGAAGAGTAGTAATTCTGTGCGTGGCAATTTATGCTTTCTTCCAAGGCCACACAGTCCGCAATTAGAGTGTTTATTCGAAACGGAAACGCTCTTATGATGCACGTATACATACATATTTCTGATCGTATAAACACAATGTGAGTAGCTCATAGGAAATTCCTTTAACAAGTAGTTGTTAATAGAATAATCATAAATTCTAATTGTGATAGTAACTGTTCAAAATTAAGAACCAATTGTAAGATTATTTTTAGACGACTTTCATTTTTTGCTAAATGTATAATACATTTTCTGAGAAAGAAAAAAAGATGCTGCTTTCTGTGATAATCATTTTTATTTCATTGCATAAATGTACTATATATGTATATTGTTGCAAAAACAGATGGCTTCCAGTGACCGAAAATTAATTTAGTTGGGTAGTTAGTCATTTTGGATATTGAAAGATCCTATAGAATGGTTCACTAGTGAATGAAATATAAGGACTATGACGGCTATCTCGACCCCTGACTGTGATTATTTTCCTCTTTTTCCTCTGTGTTGGAAAACTTGGCACTATTTCCCATTCGTTTCTACAATCTATTCAATTTTCGCCAAGTTGGTGAACTCGTTGCCAAGAAAACCGACGAAACGTTTTGTCTTTCCCAGATTTTCGACGAGTGAGGTGGAAAATACAGAGGATGAAGGAAATATATTGAAGAAATTTCTAATTATTCTGAAAATACGAGTTACATTTAAAAGTGTTGCACTGTATTGCAATTATACAGGGTAGAACAACATTGGTCGGTCCTTTATTTAAAGTGACTTGCTTTATAGTAAAGACAAAATTTCAAAAGTGGCAGCAATAATGTTTTTATTATTTTCTTCAATACGAGTATAAAGCAATATCTTATCGATAAGCGAGGCTTTAATATATAAAATACTTTTTCGACTTGTAATAATATAACAACGTATTAACATAATAATAATATACTAACAGCAAGTGTATCCTAAAGTAACAGTTTTGCGACCAAACGGCAGCGATTGATTTTATTCCTAAAGTGCTAACATCTATATAATTATAATTAGCTTAAAATGCATACGTATGTACATAATTATATCAGAAGAAGTTGTGGTCGATTTCCCTGTCTTACATAAATTGTCGCAATTTTTTTCCCGCTATTAATATTTAAAAATACCAAATTTTTATTCAGTAATTCCTACCTCCAAAGAGGTAAAAAGATCCCCAAAAAATTCAAAGCTTTAACGATTTCACGATTTTCACAGGAACGGTCACTTTGAAATTGAATAACCTGCCGCCCCTATATTATATGTATATCTATACAGGTGAAAAATCGTATATGTACATATGCAATACTTATTAGCGCCAATACGATAAAACTGCGTCCTCCAAAGTAAACAAACCTAGTTCGCACAATACAAATCGCTTATTTCTTCTTCAACGCTCACAAATCATAGTTGACTGTACTATAATCGCTCGCGAATCGTGCAGCAAATTTACACGTACAAAATTAGTCGGTACGTTTCTACCCGCACATTTTATCGAAAGTTTACGACGCGTGTGCCATAACGATGCCGCTTGATAATTCCTCGAGTCGCGGTACCAGAAAGTCGGCAAGTCCCGAATTTCGAGACGCAGTGGAAACCGGAGGCGGTAAGCAAACCGACCGATATTGTATAGAGCGAGCGAAATAGATAGCGTTTCGCGCGGAAGAGTAAGAGACGGGGAGAAATAGAGAGAAATAGAGAGAAATCCAGTTCCAGGCAAATTGTCTTGCCAGCAGTCCGACGATAGTTTCGGATCTAGATACCTGAGAGTTAGACCAAACCGCGTTCCCGACCAAAACGTCCTCTGTTCTCCGCGGAGACGCTCCTCCGCGTTGACTTTGAAACGTGATCTTCCGAAGATTCTGTGCCAGATTTTCTGCGCACCAATAATGCAATCACTGAGATATATTCCGCGGCGTTTCTTTTTCTCTGCGTTGTTTCTCCTTTTCGTTTAGTCGGTTCATTCGTTCCTCGAGCTTTTCCGTATTATTTCTGTGACAATTATCCCATTTTTCCATTTTCGTATTCCGAAGCAGCTGGTGTTTAAGAAATTCTTAGAAGCGTAGAAGAATAGTGTCATTGAAGGAATTTTAATTATTTATAATCGATACGTGGAACGGCGTGCATTACTCTCAGTACTGAACAATTCATTTAGTCAATCATATTATGTTGGTGCAGTTTATTAGTTTAACTTTGTATTCGATCAATCAAAACGCCCCTCGAGCGATCGTTGCTGTTGATTTCAATTGACGAAGTCAAAAGAAGGGAGCAGGGAAGGTTTCTTTTTCATAAAGACAAGTTTCTAGGTGGCAATCTAGCAGTCCTTAGGACCTTCAGAGTGTTTCATTGGGCAGTGATTACTACAGCCCGTGCGCTCATGAATACCACTCGTTAGGTGTACATGGAGAAGCGGGAGAAGTCAAAATTGCTTCGAGGCGCGCGATTAATGCGCCAAGGCTCGCCTTTAAATATACCAATTCGTTGGAAAACTTCGTCCATGATGGAAATGCTGGCGAATCGCGAGCGTGTCCAGAAAGCTGGACAAGTTTCACAATAATGGAGCTACGTAGAACTTTAAACGACATGCTCATTTTTCGTGTTGCTGTAGGGTGTTTAGTTTGCATGCCGGGAAATAGTGTTCCACACGAAGTGTCTTTTTCGCGATCGTTGCATCAAGTATTAGTGAATGATAAATTATGGCATATATTATAAAATTAGTTTCCTCAAATAGAGTACCATTGTGGACTGGTAGAATCTTATGTTTTGTCGAATAGATTTTAATTTATGACTTATGTTAAACGCATACAGTGAACGTGTGATTAGATTAAATTAGAAATTTTTCAAATACAATCAAACCCGGTTTGAAAATTGAATTTATGATCATTGAAATGAAAATTGTGGGAGAGTTGACATTTCCGAAAATTCATAGAATAATTAGAATTTGGTATTAAAAAGGTCTATGAAAGAAAGGTTTCGTGCAATCGTTCACAAGTAATGGGAATGCGATCATGAAGTGACAATTGATATTCTCAAAGAACACGAGGAGCAGAAAGGGGCGATTTCATCTAACAGGAGTTCGATTAAACGAGCGGTAGAGGAAAGAATGGGAAAAGATTAATCTGTAAAGCGTTAGACTTCAGTTCCCTGCAGCGTTTTGTGTTCAAGATCAAAGAGTGTGCTCGAAAATATCAATTGTGTCTGATTGAATAACCACACTAGTAATCGTTGAGCTCCTCAGTCTATATCAAGGATTATTTTACGTTGAAACGTTAAATCTTTACTCCTGATTGAACAGTTTATTAAATAATCATCATAATATTCATATAACATTGATTTACAGTGTACAGGATTACATATGGCAATCCCTTTATGATTTATAAAGGTAGATTTCCATTATATAAATTAATATTTATATATATTCTTTCTATATATTCGTATATATAAATAGATCAACAACTGGTTACTTAATTGGAGTTATCTCTTGACAAAAAATATTCCACGTATAATTACAATAAAACGTTAAGCGTACACGCGTACAGTACTTTGAAACGGATTCTCTTAAATCTCGAATATCTCTCAGCACTGCAGGGTTGCTTTTCTACATTCAAAAGTCGATTATTTTGAGGTCGAGGGCTGGACCAAAAGGTTGTGATGCTCGAAATGATTTAACGAAGGCTGTGCTGGTTAGGAAAGAGCTTCTCCGTCGCCGGCAGACCGGATATCAAAAAACTTTCTGAACAATATCTTTATCTCGACCAGTGTATCCCCGTAGCTCCTTAAAAAAGTTCACAAGTTGGAATTAGCTCGGGCTTTATGGCCGTTTCCCCTTGCGCGAATAGCATACTCGCAACCTGTAAAGAACTGCGGATGTAAGGTGACTGTTTTCACACGATAATCCTCTATACTCTATGTGATTCTACTCTTCCTTAAATCAATTTCATGGTAAATTATCATTGAGCGTTTGAATTAATTGATGCTTCGATACGTACGAGTTAATTCTGTTACTCTCGTTGAAATTTTAAATCCTAAAATTGTCTTACGGTTTATTTTTTCTTCCTATTATTTATCTCTATAACGATAAGTATTGCTTATTTTTCGGTGGCAATTGTAAAATGTTTCGAAAGGATAGAACAGTAAACATTTCGTGTTAACCCATCGTTTCTTCTCTTGAAATTTCTCGCAGTACCAGCTACTAACGACAAACACTTGTCATTAAAAAGTCGTTAACAAATGATTAATCGCATTTTTATAGTTATTTACTCTTTCTTTTATTAACCAGCAAAAGATTGAGTATTTTGTTATTCGGAAATATTCAAACGTAGACAAATTTAATCCTTGCAAAGAAAATTAGATTAGTCCTGCCTGGTAGTCGACATCAAAATACTTTTATCTTATTTATTAAATATTGTAGATATTGTATACGAGCGAACAAATCAATTACCTTAGAATTGTGTTACAGGGAATTAAATCAAAATTTTATGTCACAATGTGAAACGTTTGAATAAGTCGTATCATTTATTTGATACTCGTTTCCCATGAAGCATGAAATTGCTTATACAGTGACATATTTCATTATACTTTCGATTTAGTCAATATAATATTTCGTCGATATTACTAAGAAAGTGCTTTAACATTATATACATTTACAAAGGAAATATACATAAAAACTCTAAAGCGATGAAAGATAAGCAACATACAAAATGATACAAAGTATTTGTTTGAAAATAAATTCAATATTTATATTGATACGCGTTCTTCAAATTTGTATACGTTATTGCAATTGTAACAACATTATCCTCGAACAGTTCGTTTAAAAGGAATCCTCATTGACAGTATTGTCACTGTACACGCTGTTTCTGTCACTTTTTCGCAATTATTCACGCATTAATGGCTTTCGAACGACGCGTGCCCGCTAGTAAATGACATTTTACGGCTAATAGCGATAATATCGTCAGTAGGGGACGGCAGCACGGCCAAACACCCATTCAAATCCAATCAACGAAATTATCGTGACGAAACATCGACTCTGATGCACATGCATAAACGCGTTTTCGACAATGTTTACATCGTGGTTTCGAGTCGGCGGTTACCAGATAAAGTCAAAATCGCGTCACTACTCGATATCATATCAATTGATTACGCAACTACTGTTTCTCGCTAGTGATAGAAAAGAATGGTAGATTTCCCGCAATTAAACTGGATTTCATTGAAAATATTGAATTCTTACCTAGCATTGAGAAATTGTATCGTTTGTACGTGATCATTTTGGGTTAGTTAGTTTTATTTATTGGGAAATAATGAAATTCATCGTTTTATATAATCGAGAAGGCAGAGGCTTGTAAAGCTGACGAAGAGCTTGCGGCAAGCTTATTGGAGATATTTTTTTGAAGAAGGTAATACTTAAAATATGCAGCATTATTGGAAATCAATGACCGAGAAACGATAAAGTAAATACATTTTTACGTGATGCGAGGTTGAAGGAACTTATTTGCTCGGTTTATATTTTATTAATCATTTTTCTTTGCAATCGTGTCTTCGTACAACTGTGAATGATTTTGACAATAAACACAGTGCACCTTTTGAACAAGTTATTGTTTCTAATATTTTCGTCATAGTCTTCAATAGGGGTATCGCGTGAAGCATGATACTAACAAATGATTGGACTAATATCGGGGATGGTGGCGCATGAAATTGAATATCCAATAATATGATCAACCTACGCTATTTGCCATTTATATTTATCATCGCGCGATAAAGTTAAGCGGTAAAAATGGAGTTCTCCAGGATTTAAAATGCCTCGCATACAATAAACGTTTTACATAAACAATAATTTAGTGACAGCTAACAATACTTTAGATCATACACTGACAAATGTTCGCTGCGTGGCCATCTGTATGCATAGAATCCATCATCTTACAATTAGTATCAATATTTCATGAACATTGCAGAATAAAAATAGTTATTACTACTCGCTCTTCGGCTTGCAATAAACACAATTATTATTTTATTCGTGGAATCGTTCCACACAACATAATTTTCAGCATTAGCCACGCAATGAACCGCGTTTTTTCCTCGGTAGAAAAATTCTAAATGACGCAAAATAGATGAAAAACGTCTTGTAATAAGCAGCTATGCGATCGTCATTAATTCGGATGAGTGTAGTTCTCATATTTAATGTGAGTATAAAATTAGTATAAAATCTATTTTATTATTTTTATTACAACGTCGTAATTTTAGATATGTTCAATTGCGTTGCGCCCACTTTTGTTTTCTTAATAGTAAAAGTTAACGCAAGAAACACTTATCCCTGATATACGGATGATGCTGACAAATGTTTACTTTATTTGGGATGAAAATGGAATAAGTTCTTCAAGTAGTCGAGAACTGACATTTTGAAACAAACGTTAGACCGTTTCGCACGATCTTTGCGCTCTATACAGAATGCATAAATTGAAAGTTCAATCGGCAATCTTGTGCACTTGAATTCACACGAGTCACTGCACTTTATAACAATGCGTTACTTGTTTAAAACAATTATTGCCCGTCGTTTCTACAATAAACAAAATCGATATCGAAGAGATAATTACATGGAAATTGTAAAAGGATATATGCTTGACTTTCGCATTTCAATAAACATGTTTTCCACTGAAACCATGCGTCGATATTGCGAAGGAAAATAAATTGAAGCAAATATTATTGATTCGTTACGTGTACTCTTAATTACGAATGAACAAGATGTCTGGGAAAAATAAAGCCTACTAAAACGTTATCAGCTTTCCTCAATTTAATACGAAAAGTAATTCTCAATTTTCCATTAAGTTTCCCAACAATAAGACCATTTGAAAATTATTGTAATATACGCTCGACTCCATAAAAAAATCACAAAAGTATATAGGTATACAAACACTGAAGTCAAACCTTTCGTATTATCGCGACAAAAGTAATGCAACTTGAGGACATAACATTTATAAATAGCTAATTTATAAAAATTATTAACATAAGGTACATTACGTTACTGCAGCAAAAATGCTATTGTATAATACCAGGAACAATGCACACAGAGCACCGCAAACGGAGATCTCAATTAAAATTCGATACTTTCTAACAAGTTCGAAATGCCCCTTAAGCGTATTACACAGCCAGACAAATTTCATTTGTAACTCAATTCGCAGGTATTTCCATAGCGAATTGCACCGCTATGTGTTTCCACTGGAAATTACATTTTCGTATAGATCTACGTATAATTGGAGGTGTGTAAAGGTGTACAGAAAATCAGATGCAATTACTCAAAGATTCGCCAGGAATCCATTACCCACCGTTTACATTACACTTAAGTAAAGTATTTCTCGAACGACTCCATCAGATGAAGTGTTCCCGTGAAACTGGGCCACGCCTCGACAAACGAGAAACTTCGTTCGTCCTCTGTCCTTCGTTTCATTTTCCCTCATGCACTGTCACCCGTTCCTCCAGGAGTTTCTCTGAAGATCGGACAGGAAACAGGAACGAACGGCTGTCAAAGAGACAAACAGCGGAAGCGGAAAATAAAGGAGGGAAAATAAGAAGGAAAATGAAAGAATTGAATGAGCCATTTCGCAACGGATCGCACATTTATTCGTGCAATAGTCGCTCTGGTTTTCTTAATTGGCTTGGAATTTGTAGATAGCATTCGGACAATTGTGGTTTTCAATTTTCTATTATTCCAAAAGAACGGGTGAAATGTACAGACCTTATAAATAAGTCAGAAAACAAATTTTAATCGAATCTCTTCTATTAACCTGGATAAAGTTTGTTTTTATATAGAATCGTTGTTCGAACTGAAACAAAGTCCCCATTTATTCTGTGACTGAATCAAACAATACCGAATTTCTCCACATCAGAACTGTTAGACTGTTAAACTATGAACTTTAGACGCGATCACTGATTCTATTGAATTGATTAGAATATTAATAGGTCACGTCATAGGAAGATTTTTATTCGTACGTATTGAGGATGACAAGAAAATAGACGGTGAAACTTTGGTATACTACTGTTCCTGAGAATGAAAAACCCTTTCGAAGAAATAGATACTTTCGATTATTATGGAGTATCGAACGAATGCGCACTCGATATTAGAATAAATTATAGTGATAATACTGTCATCACTATGAAACGTTTAGATACGTACCGATTATTAGGACGATACTTACTACGATAATTACTACGATAATTAGCATGCTACCTTCAGTATCAACATAACATGATGTAACATATAATTTACTTTTAGCAAAAGAAATAAGGTTCTAGTGAGAAATAAATGTTCTAGTGAATTTCCAATGTAAACAGAATGTGTCTTACATCTTGGAAAGGAAGAGTTTTCGGGGCTATATTCATATATGAGCCTTCTTCATCTCTAGGTATTAATAGTAGAATACGGTACCAAAGTTTGGCCACCTATTCCCTTGTCACCCTGCATAATGTAAAATATTTTCTTCCATCTAGAAAGTATATACATAAGCGGTTTTTAATTGTTCCTGGTTACGCTCTTAGAAAGAAAGTACAAACACGTATATATTGTACATTTAATAGACGAATTAAATAACAAGACTTCCGTTACGTGGTTTCTGAAAGTAGGTTTCCAAAGGAAAGTGTGTCGACACGACCTTGAATGAGCATACATTTCTACATGGTCGCGTACATCGTTCTGCAGTAATAACTGGGGTGAAACAGGCTAGGAAAAAGCCAAAAGGACGCCTGGCGCCGCGACGACGCCGGTCAGACGGCGACGCCAAGTGACGTGCGTCGATGATGCGGCTGAAGCGATGCAGCCAAGAAATTGGAGGGTAGATAAAGTAGTTATAGGTGACCGTTCTTTTTGGAACACTTATATTTACTGGTCGTTACGTTAAACTTCTATCGCAGCCTTTGCTTCTTTGTCATTTGTAACGGGCTACGACCGCGTTATATTACATTAAATATCTATTATTTTTTTAGGTACTCCGTATGATAATCTTTGTATAAAATAGCACATACACATTTCCATATTTATTAACATGGGAAAAATTCTGATTAGTCTTTCTATATTATTATTCGATATATTAAATGGCATAGACTTGAGCTGAATATTTACAATGTGAAATAATGGATCGGCGTCATTAATGGTTAGTGGAGAAACGACAAGAGACTAAGAATCGATAAATAATATTTAGAAAACGTATTTACCATTTTGAAGCTACCCTAACAATCATCTGCCTGCAGATTGACAGCAGATTGGCAACAGAACTGACAGATTTTGTCTACAGATCCGTAGCCATCTGCGTCCGCACTTGGGTTCTCCCAACAAAACCTGCTAAACAGAAACCGAGCAGATCCTGCTGCCAATCTCCCATCAGATTCTGTTCAGCAGATTCTGTATCATATCTGAATCATGATTAGCTCAAACTTAATGCCTGAAAATATGTGCAGGCACCCTTGTATAACGCGGTACTTTAACAACGCGATTTTGAAATTGAGGCAATTTCAATATAACGCGGTCTAGAAATCCTTTCACTTTATATATTTTCTAAAATACATTGTACGTGGGGCATTGCCGGAATCACCAGTAGCAAAGTGCTTTATGTAATGGGCCAATGACGTCCGTAGCAATATTCCCATCCCAAGTCCGTACGAATAAATTAGATCTGATTGCGAATCTCGCATACTTAATGCGGCATTTTTATTGAACAGAATATCCGTGTTATACGAGGGGTACCTGCATTTATTTCGAATATCAACGTAACAGAATGAATCCTAATTCAAACTGCACAAAAAATAAAAGTGCTACACTGCTATACATCTCTTTGACCTAGATGAATTGTACATAAAAATTGTGTATCACTAATCGTGCCAGTTCGAAAGAAAGCTACACTAATAAAGCGTCCCCGTAACAATTCCATCGTTCGTAAAACCGTGAAACATGGAACTATATAAAAGAGCTCTCGCAGTTAGGTCAATTTCGTGAAGATCAGTACAAGTTGGGTCAGGGAAAGAATCGTGAAAAAGCGGGTAAAGAAAAAAGAACACTCGAGTACCAACGATAAAATGCGGAACTTCTCGAACAAACACTCTGTTCATGCCATTAAAACTCTAAATATAATTAAATCATTAAAGTCAACAACTAGGGAAGCAATCGAATCAAGTATCATTGTTGATATGTTCATTGCACGATTCCGTCATGTCATTAATCACGAAATGCCATTGTTAAATGTTTAAATTGTCAGACGATAAGGCAACAGGGCGACATTTTTGAACTCGAAGAATAATGAAATATTATCAACTAAACAATTCCACACGCCGAGGACCTAAATTAATAACAATTACGCCACCTACGAGATTATAATATCAGTGTGCAATTAAGCAAAATATTCGACGTTCACCAGTGCACTTAGCACGATTGTATCGAACCCGTTTTATTATACATATAACACGCTTGACACATCGTGAAGCATCGCCCCATTAAACGTGCTGTTTTTATTATTCCGTTGACGGTAAATCGTCGTTTTACTGGACGATATGCGACGTTCGGGAAAATGGAGTAACGAGAACGGGCAGGAGGAGGGTTAACTGGTCTTTATATTTGTTCTCTTGAAATTTTTCTACGAGACAGTTTCTATCGATCTATCTAATATCTACTTATGTGTCAAAAGCAATGTAGACGTTTCGATAATTTCACAATAATGGGCATGAGAACGATCCAAACGCCAGGAAATAATGATCAGTTGTAGGATCATTATTTATTGGTGTTCGAGACTTTCTCATTCCCATTATTGTAAAATTATTTCATTCTGCGAGGAAATATAATAATATGCGAAGCATGTAAAGTTAACTGGAAGTAAACTGATTGACATTTTATTGTAAATATGAGTAATTTAAATATTTCATAGTGTTATAGGTTGTTGAAGATAAATTTGAAGCGAGTTTGATTTGCCACACTGTTCACAGCAATAAATAAATAAATATATAGAGTGGGTTTTAAAGTTTAATTACATTAGTTTCTGTATATTGGTTTCAGATATAATGTATCTAAACGAACGTCAATATTTTTATTTGGAGAATTAATATTCCTTATCAAAACAAAATAGTGAGAATAGTTACTGTCCAAAGTTTAATCTACTTCGTCATATAAAAATTATTAAAAGTAGTCAGAAACTTTTATCGTGCTAATGTTATCATTTCAGGTATGATCAATTACCCTTCTCCCTGCTGCTTCAAAACACGTACTTATTACAATTCTCCATCTACATATTAGGTACAGAATAATCCTAATATAGCTTTACGCCCATTTTACGTTATTAATTTCGTTAATGCCTTTTTGTCTTGATACGTGATAGCTGGATCAAATGCACAATGAACAATTTCACTTTAAAACATTTTCCCATTGGGATAATTTTCCCAAACTATCCCAAAATTTAATTCCTACGCAATACATGTAATTAGCTACCGTATAATGTAATTAAATCCTAATTGGAAACTATTGAAGATATGTGGAAATACACATATGTCATTTGCTAATTAATTAATAACTATTGAGATGGAGAATATCAGTGTTCCGAATGTTTTTGCAAGTATTTAATTTTGTTTAACAATATACGTAATGATTTCTGTAAAGGGTAATTAGAAGAAAAAGCGCGTAATGAAAAAAAGAATTTTTCGCATGAATGAGTAATGAGCTGCCATTAGTGAAGATATGCATTATACCAACCGCAGTAAATGGACTAGTGATTTTCAGTAGTGAAGATCTTAAATAGAGCTCCCACACAGTAAATAGGTTGCATACTCCCTTGCATACATACTTACGTAGACATCTTCGTTTTTGTTCAATAATTAAAGATGCCCATTATCTTTACTATTCATATTTTGCATAAATTCAAAATAAGGTTTCGTAACCGACTTAATACATACACATACATTATTGTTTATGTCTTTATGTCTTTAATGTCTATTCAGCTGGCGAGTTTTCAAAATCAATTTTACGCTCATTTTCGCTATCACAAAAATATACAATACCAAGTGTCAATAAAAATATATGTATGGATCAAAATTGCAGTGAGAAACATGAAGTTATTTCAAATAATATTAGCTCATTACGAATGGAATTCACGAAATAAATGCAAAATTCCCATTTTATTTTCAAATTAATTTCCACTTTGTCATTGAGCCATACTATACCACAGAACAAATTTCACTTTTTTCAGGACCACAAGTCGAACCAGCCGTTTCATTTACTCTTCGAAAATAGAGTACAGTTCACACATGCTGCGTTCATTCTCTAAAGTTTATATGCCACCGCATCGAACGGAAAAACATTTCAGGTTAAATCTTTGCTGCTCGTAACAATCAAGGCTTTATTGTCGAGAAACGCATAACAAAATACGCAAAATCGTCGCTGGTAGTCGAAAGTATTCCGTAATTGCACGACGTTAAACCTCGATGAAAAACTTACTTTCGTCGAATATACAATATATTCTTTCATGATCGTCAAGTATTCTCTCAAGCATGCAAAATCATTTCAATTTTGCCATTTAGTTTTCACTATTTTTATATGGCGCGCATCGATATACGTGTCAACACCATAAATCGTGTTCCACTGTCACGATAAAAATGGTTGCAATACAATTATCAGTAAATTGAGCACATGCCTGAACACGTGGGTAGCGTGTTAATTTGTAACGTTTACGTTAGCCAGAGAATATATTTCCATACGCGATTAATGTCACACAGTAATTGCACGTAGAACTAATTTGGCAATTAGTTGCTTCATCTCTGGGAAAAAATTATTGAATTACCGAAACGAGACGCGACGCCGCGACACGACGCTCACGAAGTCGGAAGTGCTTTTGGTTGTTAAGAAGTGGAACGGCTTTTGTGATAAGCGAAATTGAAAGTGACGTTACGTTCACGAATACAGGACGCACATTCTTACCATTCAGAGTTAAAGCAAGTGGATTTGATGGCTTTAATATCGATTTAATAGTGATTTTCCTGATCAGAACAGAATTTCGGCGGTTCGATTTGTTAATTAAATGGACGTATTGCGACGTGTCGGTTGAGGCGCGGATACAAAATGAAGAATATTACATTAAACTACTCCTGATACTTCACAAAAGTATCTGGCAATAAATTGAAATGGAAGAAAATAAATATACCTAAATGTACGAGCCATATTGATAGTTAATAACTATTTAGATCTATTTATCGTATTTTACATATGAAAAACCTGTTGACTTCCTCAAATCATAATGCAGAGCTATACGCATTACCTTGACACGACTTGATAACAATATTGAATATTTATAAACCATTATTTTAACCGAAAAATCCAGACGAACTCGTACATTTTCAAGCAATGGAAATATGTGAATTATGAAATATGGAAATATTTCATAATTTCGTAATGGATGGAAAATTGTATTCTTCGAAGGAAATATTGATTCTGGAGTAAACAATGAAATATCGTAGAATTACAAATATTTAAGTAAGGAGATCTGTGATTTACATTTATCAGCAATATGCGACTGTATAAATTACAGGTAGGTAGGAATATTTGATAGTATAGCTTTGAGTTTATATAGTATGATGCAAATGCACAATTGACTTCATTTGACGTGCTACGAGAAATTTACTGTCTTTATTTCAAGTTATGTTACCGTTGCTTACTTAATCCTGAGGTTCTTTAGTAACGATATTATATTGAAAATGAAACGACTATCAATAAAATAAAGATAAGGCTCCTATTGGTAAAATTGTATCTTTCACGCAATATCACGTTATTTCCATAACATTGTTTGCTAATCATTTGTTTATTAAATTATTTCCAAAACATATTCTCCGCATTTACAAATGCATAAGACACTCTGCATGAGAAACCCAGTAATCAAGAAATATTTTTTGACATTTTAAACATTATTCTTATGTAAGTACAGGTGACGTCATACGTCATACGTATCTTTCCATCAACGTGGCCAGGTAAACGGGAGAGTGTAGTGAAACAACCACGTCAGTATCGTACGATTCTTACGTGAGCAGAGTATCGTGGTGGTGGGGACAGACACCGGAATAATACACACACAACTCGCAACTTCATTCACTTTCAAGAAAAGTTTTGATAACACTGCGTAGTAAACCTAGCATTTAAGCATACTCTAATAATTTGCCATAAATAATTTCAAGTACAAGTAAATGAATTAATCATGTTATTAAATCATTTTTTTTAAATTTGCTTAACAACTTCTGAATTCTTTTCGTAAGAATAAATACCGTTTGCAAATGTTTTCCTGTAACTTACTGTTATTCGTGTTTTGTTTTCTTCCAAATTTCTCGTATAAATATCTATAAATTTCTTCTATACATATTATCTTCGAAGTTCATATCAACATTAACACTAAGACATTCCTAAATCTTATACAACATTCATGTATCTTTAATTTATTGAGAATATTTTTTTAATAGATGAGAAACTATCCTTATTAATATTTCCTTGAAGTCGAAATAGCTTCCCATAAATTTTATAAAGTTGGACCCGTGTTGTCCACTATTTATTAACCTTGTTGTAAGTAAGTTTTTCAATCAATTTGTGAGACATGTGCTTTTTAACGTTGTGGAACAAAACATATTAATTTAAACCACACAAGTATGGAATAAATTTGTTTAAATTAATTTCCTCGAATATAAAGTTCTGAATGTAAAGGACAACTACTTCTTCAAAACTAACATCGTCATTTTCATCTTTCCTTATGTCTTTTGTTTGTCATTGCCAGTGTAGTTCGCCCAAATTCAAAAAGACTTTATGATTCTGTGTCTAGTTCAATCGTACTTGCTGATATCAATCGATTTACTCATTTTAAATGTCTTTGAATCTTCAAGCACCATCGAATATTATTTGCGATTACATTGGAAATGATAGATAAGGAAATTTCAATAATACAGTTACATTTTTAGATAAATAAAGAATTCTATTCTCATTAAATTTGTTAAGTAAATTTGCCGTGAAATTGAATTAATATACTTGAGTTATATTAACGGATATTCAAATATCATAACTAATTTGTATTCGTCCGATATTACAAAATTATTGACACTTATTTTTTGTGGTAATTATGAGTTTTTATACTAGCTGCAAAGTTTTGTAACAGATAATATATACTTGAGGCCTTTCAAATTTATTCGTGCAATGGAAATATAGTAAGTTTGGCAAATGAAGATACATACCACACTAAGAAAATTATTTAAGAAAAACTGAATTTGCAATCTTCGGAGAGGAAACGAAATCATGAAATTAGGAGAGATTAGGAATCATTCGAATATTTATACATTGTAAGACCACTTGGATTCCGACGAAATTCGTTTGGATTCTATCTTGCTGTAACGTGAAAGTAGATACTCTACTGTATGCGTTAGTGTTCAGTGAATGGACTTCCATTCGTAAAGGTAAAATTGTCGCGATTGGTTGCATACGATTGCAAAGCGATTTCGTGCCTACCAGGTTATTGATAAACGTTTTCTGCGTATGCTAATCATGTCACTGTTACCAGCCAGGGCTGTGGGCAACGCCTAGGCCGGGAGATTAATATTACCCAAGGAATATGGTTGAGAATTTGTTAGTTAGGTGGCGGACAAACCTGTTGCGAAATCGAGGAGCCGCTGGGATAATTGTAAGCGAGGACGGATCCGATGCGAAATCGGGGAGCCTCAGGAATGGAGTCGAGCGTGGACGAACCTAATGCGAAATTAGGGAGTCGCAGGAAACGTTAGTTTGTCTCGTAACTCTAAATTAAGGGGGTATTCTAGCGTGACGCGCGATTTTTTCCACTATTTTTAGGCATTTTTTTTATGGCCTCAGAGAAAGATTTTTATACTGAATTTTTCACTGTGTTTTTACTACTTCTTGAACTGTAATGTAACATTGTTTTTATCAAAAAAAAATGAAATAAAGATGCCGTTACAGCGCACAGAAGTAGATCATCTGGAAAAAATGCCTTGGTCGGTAGCCATGAATCTGCTCGTTCTGGTCATCGGAACTAAAAAATTCAAAAAGATTCGGAAATTATATGGCTCTGGCTATCGCAGGTAACAGATTTGGGTTGAAATTTTAAAAGTTTCTTAAAATGGTAGCAATTTGAAATCGATTTCTCGTTTTTTTCTATCTTTTCGTTTTTTGTGGCCTGGAAAAATAAAATGGAAAAATATGTGCATTTGCTGAAGATGTGTGTAAAAGATGGTCCCGATCGGTTCAGTAGAATTGGAGATATCGTGGTTACCATGTTATAAAACACGATTTTGAGAAAAACGCAAAAATGTAATATAACACGTATATTGCGATATGCCTTGCTCGACGATCAGGTTTACACTGAAATTTCGGAATATTGGCTGCTGAGGGTGCCCATGTCCACTATAGACCTCCTGCAAAACAAAAGGGACAGTTTTGACAAGACAAATGACTAGTAACTGCCAATGAATAAGTGTCAAAAATAGAGAAATAGTCCAAAGCTGGACATTATTGACCTCTGTAACACTGTTATTTTTATGAAATGAGGCAAACATCTAATTTGAGAAATAGAAAAAACAAAAATGGATTTTTTTTATCCTCCACACTAGAATACCCCCTTAAAGTTTGATACAACTCGAGCGGTTAAGTTGTATCTGTCAGAACTACTAATATGAAGGATTACGGAGTAAAGATAGGTTCTGACGAATCAACTCGACTTAATGGTGAACAGTTTATATATATTGCGAACGAGTTGTGGTACAAATGTAATTGTCGCGATATAATGATAGTTGTGTAAACTAGAAATGAACTTAAATTGTACATAAAAGTAGAAATATTACTATTGAGCTGAATTAATATGTAAAATATTTTAAGAAATTAAAATGTAAAATTAAAGAAAGATTCGATAATTAATTGTATTCCTGCACACAGATAATAACATACATGGTATAAAATACAATACTATTTCACCCTTAAAAACAAATTTATCTGAATTTCTATAACGTCACGGCAATATAGCTACAGTATTATCGACACAGTCAAAGAAATAACTCGAGTAATATGTAAGAGGAACGATAAGATCCAAATAAACCTTTGAAAAATTTAGTTTGTTATTGCATAAAGACGTCGGGATAGAAACCATAAAAACAAACGGTTGAAGGAAATCTTCTTTCTCTCCTGTCACCTGAACCATGCTCCCATACGTAACGCAACTTAACATACCACGGGGCACCGTCGACAAATAGGCGTCAAACTGTCAGCTACACTAGGACATTTCTAAATTATTTGCAAAATTATTCTATTCTTTTATAAATAGAATTCGGGGTTATGCTCGGCCTCGGCCACTGACTCGATGTAATCAAATTCAAAATTTGCATAATGCAAATTCGACGAACTAGAAAAACAGCGAGCGTTGAAGTTTCATGAGAACGCGGGCGTACAAGCGAAGTGGGTTTATCGTATATCCACGGGAATTTCTATGCTCAATTAAGGGGGCACATGGTACGCTGCACGAAGCTGAAACGACCAAAGAGAGAAAATCTTCATTACCAACTTTTTTTTGGGGGTCAAAATTAGTTATTTCCATTATTTTGGAAATGTAGTGGAAAGGTAGCAGAATTACAAACAACAGAAACAATAAACAGAGGTAGCGTTTAATGAAATACGAAAACTATGGAATGTTAATTGAGAGGAAATGATAAGGTTGCTTTAAAAAATGTCTCAAGTACCGTTGAAATATAATCTTAGTACCTTTAATATTTCTAACATTTAGCGTCTACAAAAGGGTTAGCATGTGACAGGAGGGAGAGGACATAGCATAGTAATGGTTTTCGTAGCATAGTAAAAATAATTCGAAAATGAATAATTCCGTATGGGTGTAAAATTTGCATAGCCATTTCTTTATCCATAGTGTAAAGTGATATTTCATTTAATAGAGTGCAAGTGCTCTTAATTAATAATACGTTCAATTTACATTACTACTTGAGTGTTAATAGTCTCCGTTAAAGTCGAAACACATAGCGTTTGAAACATAATAACAAATACAAAATTCACCCAGATACAACGATTTGCCCCTTGCTACGATATCGTTCAACGAAATAAAATTATTTCATGGCTTCTCGAAGCATTAGTTTGAGGAACAACCTGCCTGTACCAGTCATATTCTAATATTAATCTTTCATATCTAGCCACCATTACCACATCATTCAAACCAGAAGAACCGATTCGATTGTTGTAACCAACAGTGCAAATGTTTTTCAACAAATAAATTGTCGACTTAAACAGCAAAAGCAACAAAACGACGTCAGTAACAGTGTCACAGGCTAATCCTATTATTCAGTACAATATTATTTCCTTACATCGTCTACACTGTTATATTCGAAGGACAAGTAGTGCAACACAACCGCCTGACAGATTTAATAAACTTCTCTCTGTGCTGTCGGTGGTACAAAGGACGGGTTTGCCCCGTTCCTCTGTTCATTGTTTCATTATTCTTTGCGCTTTTGCATATGCAGCGGTTGCGCGCGCTCATCCACACGAGTAGCAGAAATTATTCCCAGCAATTGGAAAGAGCGACAGTTTCAAGTGTAAGACAGTAATCACAGTGGTTTAATCATTTCCAATGAACTTTCATAGTGCTTAATGCACGTCAAATATCGGATATCTGAACGATGTAGTATATACACGCTGGGTGTTTTAATTCGCGTGTCAATAGTGTCAGCGACTACATTTGAAATTAAAATCAGGCTCTTTCTTTTCTTGCACCATTCCGCAGTTTGCAGTCGACATTATTTGCAAAGCTTTTTTTGCCTTCTTCCTAGGACTCGAAGGCCCTCAAGCGGCACGCTTGAATTGTAAATCGAGCGTTAACATTTCTTCCTTTCTTTCTTTCCTCTAGTCAAAACCCTTCGGGAGCTTTTATGTAAACGTATTATTTTGCAAAGGAGTTGTCGGGGGGGGGGGGGGGGCAGAAGGCATATGAAGAAGGAGTATTTGATCGATAAATGTACAGAAATCTATGCTATCGGACGTTGACTTTTTCTTTGCGGCCAATGAAAAGTAACTTCAAGTGTAGCTTGCACTTTTAGATAGTCAAATGTAAAGAGGTTTGCTTAAGAAAAAGAAAAAGAATGTGTCTGCTTAGTTTATAGAAATGTTTTGGGAAGAGTGAGTCTAGGGTGAATACTAAAGTTTTCACAACCGTGTGTAAGAGTTGTTTAATGTTTATCCTGATAACTAGAAAAAAAGTAGCGCAGTACCATTTTTGAGGTACACAGATGTTTTTGTAGCGTATTTTTGTCCTCGTGGTTCATAATGGTGCATATTCAAAATAAAAAATGGTGTGCTATTAACTTCGTTGCTGAAGAATGTAGAAACCTGCGGTGTTTTTATGCAGTGGCATAGAAATTTCAAAACCTCCCAAACGTCTGAACTTGGTCATTTTAACAGATAGTTTTTGTAGTGCCCAAAGTATTATCTATGTCGGGATTCAGAAACAATATTCTTTTCTTACAACTTTTCTTCATTTCAACGTTAAATGAATTAGAATTAATTTGTGAATAAATATCGTGCAACCAAAACAAGCTTTGAAAAACATTCGTCGACCACGTCACAAGTTTGTTCAAATAAATTTAACCATTATTCCTCAATATCTCGTAGTGCTTGTATTTTTGGTTTTCATTCAACTAATAGAACACATTCATTTTGAAAAGGTATATTAAATAACTTACCTACCATTTTCATTTATCCAAAGTGAACTAATCTTTTTGTTATGTAACAAATTTATGTTTTCCTATACGAAGGGGATAACCATTATTATTTAGTGAAAAGTGCATTTTTAACCCCCTCTGCGATCTGTTGTCACGTGTCGGTAAACACAGCGTATCTTCGTTTCCGTGGCAAACATAATCTACTTACAGAGAAAATCCTCTTATTGCGTCACGCTTTGGAATTTCTATTTGTCGTATCGGTTCGAATAACGTATGTAGATATATACACGTCACAGTGTTTCGATTCCCCGCATGTATATCTGTTATGCACGTTTCCAAAAATTTCATATTTGATATATAACTTCGTTCACCGTTCAGATGTGTGATAATTAGGTAATCCTTAATGCGATTAATACAATTTATCACTAACAAGAAATCCATAAATATTTAATTGGTATCGATTTTCTATGTTTTCACTAAATGGAAATTACTACACGGAATGCAGTGATATTTAATGTTGAAGTATCAACTAGAGTAGACGACAAAAATATTCAACTATGATTAGAAACGGAAAACAACTTGTCCCTGCGTAATTTGAATGACATGAGCCAGAAAGAAGCAAACAGCTAGTGAGAAGGGAGGAAATATGACGTAATTCATTAATAAAGAATATACATAGTTGTCTTCAGAAGTCGTGTAAAATATAGATTACGGTATTTATTTCGTAATAGAAGAAGCGTTTGATCAATGGAATGACGTCTTCCCTTTTACATTCTAAATTCTCAGAACTTATTCATTTTAATCCAATGTACAAAGCTGTGTGAAGCAACGATAGATACTGTGCAGAAAGAAAATGATAATAGGTAACAGTAATTATAAATAAAATTATTATTTCTTATAAGTTTGTCACTGACAATCAGTTAACAATAGACAAATTTTCGAATGCTGTCACGCGCTCATATGAAATATAACAGAACATGCAAAATCAATTTCTTTATATACAATGATATTTACAGTTAATATCTAGTCTACAATTATTCTATACAGTTCTCATTCGTCTAAATAAAAATAAACAGTTTGAAGATTTACAACGTTTCAGGCATATCGTCACGGCCTTTCACGCGATGCATCGCGTCATCATCATGATCAGGGACACCGTTGCATTCGCGCGTACATCCAGTTGTGTCGGTGTTCCGCCCAAAATCCCCTAATTACCCGTCGCTATTATCCATCGACAATGAAAGCCCGCTCTTAATTAAATTCCATCCTCGAGGCGAATACAAGATCTTGTTCTATCGTTGTTCCGCTAAGGCTTTCAATTAATGATCTTGCACGTCGAGCGAATCGAAAGCTGTAACGATACCGGCGCCAGCGTAGTTCGGTGAAACAGCATAACCGAGAAAACATCGGAGAACTAATAGTGAAAGAGAAAGAAGCAGTCTCGATACCCCACCAAACAAGTCCGGTGGCGTGAGCGATCCGCGCACGCGCAGTTCACGCACGCCTTTAAAGCTTCATGCCGCCAAAATACATTCCCATGAGTCAGTCGTGCACAGCCGGTTGCGTTATACGGATCGTATCGTAACGAAGTTGTCATAAATTTGACCTGTCTTCGCGAGTTGAGAGCAACGCTATTACCGTATCCAGAGAAACCGAACAACGGTGCGTGTGACGCGTTCTTTTGCTTTCTACGATCCATTCGAGGAAAGACGATCGCATCAGAAACGTTTGCCGGTGTGCCAGCCAATCCTAATCGAGTTTTACACTGCCACTTCGTCCCTAGTGACTGGTATCTGTGAATCAAACGTCGTCAAAGGAGATCGAACATGAGAAATCTCGTGGAGAAACAGCTGTCTTGGCTTGCCCTGCTCGTCACCGCGTTCTACTCCCGTGAGTACATTTTGTAAATGTTCAACTACCAATTTACCAAACTACCGTTTGATAAAGTTGCACCTAACAATTCTCGCTTGAAAACGATTATTAAGATCCCATAGGTACTGTTGCAGTCACACGTAAATCCCTATTACTTAATTTCCATTCAACCACTTTCATTTTCATGATCTATCCAACGCAGCGATTCTTCAACTTTGAGTTCGAGGATACCCCTTTGATATGACGTGCATTTTTCTAGAACCGAACCATTTGCTTCATATTTTTGCGTACAATTTTAATATGTTTTCTTTATTGCTAGTGAAAAATTACTCGCGTATGTTGACCATTAGGCCAGTGTTTAAGAATTGTGTTAACCCTTTCGCTCCGGTGCCATCAAAAGTAAAAACACTTGCTGAATATCTGACCATTATACATATATACGTTCTTCATAACGAAAGGGTTTATTCGCTTCTCGTTTTCCCTTATCGTTAGGGTCGAACACCGTCTCGCACACGTCAAGATTGTCTGACTTTCGGTTCACAAAGTTTGCATCGAGCAATCGTCGTTCTCGTCGTGTTTTTCGGAACAGAGGTACACTGATTAAGGGAAAGGCGCGCGTTACGCGTGCTCCAAAAATTGATTGACACTCCGCAAAGGCTGACGCGTACCTGTGACACAATTTATTCACCGTTCTAAGTAGGTGGATTTCGATTTTCGCGATTCCAACTCGAAATACTAGACGGGATCATTTGGAGGCAGCGTCGGGGCGCTCTACCTTTAGTTATTTTCGGCCTATTCCTGGCGCGATTCGCTGTTGCGATTTTAATAGACCCCCGTTGGATCTCGTGAGAACTACTGCGCCTCCATGAACACTTAAATCTGTTTACATCTTCCGCTACGTCCCGATGACTAACTATTAACTGACCTACACATCATTCGCCGTGCCCTTGGTTTCATTCAATCGGTCGCATCTGGTGCGCAATTACTATTGTCCGCGTAAATACTCCAATTTAGTAGTCCCAATAGACGGTACGGTAAGGTCTCCATTATTCGGCTCAATCGGTAGAAATTTTTGTCTTGACTAGACACGGTAACATATTAGTGACATATTATTATTATGTATACTCCCGTAAATGCATTACGTTTTCGCATACCTATCTTTATAATAACTTTATTAATAAATATCGCTGATATTGCCTCAGAATAAACGTACTTTCTGTGGCTAATCAGATCCCAGCAGGGAAATATTAAAGGGTGGAAAAGCTGCGGCTAGTAATGTGAACGGTGTTATTTTTGTTGCATCGTTTAATTGGTCAATTAAACGGAGCACGAGATGCATCGTTGCAACGAGTTCAAAGTGAGCTATACACCATATGTTGCACGACGCGAAACGTTTGCTTTGTTTTTATTAGTCGTGTTATTTCATCAGGATATGATCGAAATGCGTGTGCGTAACGGAAGAAATAATCTTGTTCGAAAATGGAATTATTGTTGGCCAGATAATTTGCTGGGTGATGCACGTTGCGAAATTCTAGAATGGTCGTTGAAAATAAAAGCGTGCGATCGGTAGATTCTCTCGTGGTGAGATACTAAAATAACACGATGCTTACCACGTGGGTAAGTCTCTCCGTTACATCGTACGAGATGACGTAGCGTTCGCTGATTGGCCGAGCGGATGGGCGTGCGCCTGGCCTTACCTTAGCAGCGAGTAGCGATGGAACTGATCCGATTCTCGGAACATTCGAACAAGTCGATCGCCGCACGTTTCTTGTGCAATAAAATTGGGAAAAGTCTAAATCTTATTTAGGTATTCGGGTCGTGGATGTAGAATTTTTGTCATTTATTATTGATATTTTTTGAGAATTTTATTTTGAACCGAGAAACCACTGTGCCTGACGAAATTATTTTCTCGGATGATCACACTAATATGAGTTCACTACTCCGTTCTGGGAATTAATGTGCGAAATTAGTAGTCGTTGTGATTTTCTATTACTATTATTGAAACAATACATTGCTCTATTTGAAAATCAGAATTTCTATTTCGTTGCGTTCAGCTGATTATCTTTTTGCAACTCCATATTTTCCCGGATGTATAAAAAGAATTCG
The DNA here is from genome assembly GCA_907165295.1 of Nomada fabriciana. NCBI lineage: Eukaryota > Metazoa > Arthropoda > Insecta > Hymenoptera > Apidae > Nomada > Nomada fabriciana. Next base: position 15,590,738 of record OU015694.1, read on the forward strand.
ATATGTTTCGAACAAGGAACACGTTTAATTGGACATGTTGCATTGATCATTTAATATATTCGTACCTCCTTTTTAACAAGTATCCAAAAATATCACTCTCGCCGTGAAACATCTTCGAGCTTTAAATACTTTATTATACAATACGGAATTCCTGTGTTATTTTTAGCGCTTAAGCGTGCTATATGTTAATGAACATCAGCTACTTAGCAACATTCGATCAATTCGATATTTTTCCCTCGCTTCAACGTTTCCTATTAATCTACAAATCGCGAAGCATCTGGCAACCTTCGAACAATATCCCCTATAAAAAAAATTTCTTTGCAAAAGATACTGTTAGACACACGCATAAATAAGCATAAATAAACGAAATGTATAGAATCCCCTTTGATCTCACGTATCTATAAATACCCGAGATCTTATAAGGATAATATTCTGTATGTCACGTAATCTGGCTAAAAAATTAATTATACACCGGAGAAATCTGCCTGCGTGTCAATGACTCCAACGGTTAGGTGGCCCATTCCATTTAGCTTAATGCAAAAGGTCGATTACGGCGATTGTTCTGATCGGCCCCATCGCTATCGAGGATTCCCTTGCAGAAACGAATGAATGCGGCGAGGTTTTTGCGAATTCTCGTAGAAGACGGTTTGCATTCAGGCCTCAAAAAAGCATCCTCTGCTTCTTTTTCCTCGCTGGCCGTTCTCTCTCGCCAGGAGAGCCGGTTTCTCGCAGCGCATTCCATCGAGTTTAAGTTCTCCTTTCGTAACCGGCCGCGTAGGTACTCCTGCAGTCAAGATAGACGGATGTCCGGTCATCATTTTCTCTGCCCCCCTCTCTCTATTGTCGAGGAATTGTTGTTCGCGAAATATGAAATACAGTAGGATCCCGATTAACCCGTCTAATCGGGAGGCAGACGGGCTGCAGGTATTTTTATCAGAGAGGAAATGATTGGAAGCGAACTTTTCTCAAATGTTGAACATCTTGACTTAAAACAATCACATCTTCTATTTTATGATCGAATTTTATGTAAATGCATTATTAGTAAATTCGACATCCCGGATAGCCGAGACTGTGGATAATCCTGATCCAGTTAATCGAGGTTTCGTTTGTAGTATCGTACGAGTTTGAGGGCTGTCGTATTTCTTGTTGACCCACGTGGATGTGATTGGTGTTAATAGATTGTCCTTCTAATATAATGTCCTCTGAGAAATTAATATTAAACACTTCTTCCTGAATTTTTACTGCTTCTTGGTAAAGGTCTTGACGATAGCCTATGTAGCATGAGACCTTGCGTTTGGGTTTGAAGCGCGGCGTGGCGACTAATAGTCCGAATTTTTGAATAATTAAATGTAATGGAACGGGCGTATAATTTATCTAATATCTTTTCTTTTTATTAATTAAGCATGTTCGATTTTGAGGTATCTGAAAATCTGGTCTTGTGCTAATGGGTTTGATAGTTAGTTAAGTGATAATGCCGTTAAGTGATAAGTGGATAATGATTCGAGTGGGTGATACTGTAATTGTCGTGATTAGGGTAATCTTGAAAATCGAATTCTCCGAACATTTATGACCGGACGAAACTTTTGCAGGCCCCAATTTGCATAATCTATGCATTGAAAGCCTTGCTAAATACTAGTCGTGTTCCATTGACGAAAGTGATAGTGCTGGAGAGAATTTCGTTGCCATTTCGTTAATACGGTAGAGCAAGACCTAGGTAACAGTCAGTGATTAAACTGATCTAGTTTGTTTTGAATAATTAATTGTTTAATTTCTTTGTATCGCATAAAGAATTTTGTTCATTTTTTTTAATAAAAAATGCGGGCTTTTTTTAGTACGTAGCACTGTAGTTCAATGTTAGTAACATTATAAGTATTTTAGTGATTGCCGTTTACACCGATATAGATGAATTTAGCAATACGTATAGAATATTAAGTAATCGAAAGTGAAATTTCTTAATCCAATTTCAATAAAAGAAATCAAATTTGCAAATTCCTTACTAATGAAATAATGAGCAATGTATTCAAATCAGAGTTTAAAGTACTTCGATGAAGGATCCAACCTGTGTTATTTCGTTGTAGTATTATGCAGATGTAATTAACATCTTGTTTACCGATGCGCACTATTCTAATGAAACTTGTGTAAAATCAAATTCCAACCGTTGACACTTGAAAACAAACGAAATTCTAGTGTGTAAGGTCGCGTATCTCTTGTCGGTTGTACACATATGACCGTACTCGAGTCGCATTAATTACCAGATATTTTGCATAACATACTCGTTCTACAAGTTCTGGTACGAATTACTTAACTCCTAACCAGCAGTACGTTCTTTTCAAAAAGCGGCCAAACCATTGAGGGTCTCGAAGAATGTCTTCACGAATACCACTTAATCGCTTTTAACTACCAAATCGCAATGAACTTCAAGGATCGCAGGAAGTATTCCGACCCATTCAAAAGCGCCACAGACGAACACGAACAATAGCATCATCCATTCGCAGACTATTCATTCTCCACGTAACTACTCAATGCTCAAAGACAGACATCTGTCTTTCTTAACAAAGTTACAAGTTTTTCGATCCTCTTCATATTTGAATACCGGCCTGTACGTTTCCAACTAAGACAGATTACTGTATTGCACTCCTATTTAACGAACAATGAAGTCCATTTGTAAAGAAAGACAATGCGTAATGGAGCAGCAAACCGCGTTCCTATGAAACGTAGGCTTTCTAACAGAGATCTTTCAATTTCCCTAAATTGTTGGTTGCGGCAAGGATAGCGCCAAGCACGTGGAAGTTAATGGACGTCGAGATGATTCCCGGGTACGTACACCACTGTTGGTCTGGGAGAATATTGGGATAGATCAGTGCTCCGGACGAGTCTTTCGTGTACCATTGGTCTGTTAGTCGGCATTATACCCTACTCCAAAGGCTGTAGAGTTCGTGCGGGTCACCGGTTACTTGGCCCCTTCAATTAGAGCTGTAAATAACGACGCGACAAGCCTCCCTGTCGGTTTACCGACCCAGAAATCGTCCACGTTTTTGCTCGCCACGTTCGTTCTGTTCTTTCATTCTGCCGTGCCGTTCACGAACGACGACTTTTACTTTTCGTTTACCTTTCTGGTCGCAATCAACGCGCGAGAATTCTCCGGTGAATATGGAAAACAATGAAGTCGAAAGTGTACGGTCGGTGTTCGATCTGTTGATTTTGCACGGACCGTCGATTGCACCTCTGATTCCTACCGCGTTCCGCCACTCTTCTGATTGTCCGGAAATTCGAGCTACGATTCCTCCGGGGCCGAACGAGTTTGGCCCAGTTATTGAGTGTCATTTGATTGAGATTTTTTTTTCACGGCTGTTGTTCTGCGTGCTTTGAGATTCGTTAAAACAATTCGATCTGCGGATTTTTCTTGTAGTTTGCCGAGTTTGTTAACAATTAGTCGAGGCGGGAACAAAATCTCCGGGTTCTTTTTATTTCGACGAAGAACTGAAATTTTCAGAGGACTCGCATGGTGTTTTGTTGGCCAAGAACGTATGTATGCATTCTGTTCGAAGTTTGACACGAAGCTAGAGTTGTGTAGTTTAATTTTTCAGCGGTAATTTAATTAAACGACGGTTAATTGAGAATCGTGGCAAATTAATGTGTTCCGAAAATTAATCATGTTTGTCGGAAATAGGTAGTAATTTGAAAGTTCGGCGTTATTAATTTCCATGGGTTTTTGGTTGTCAGTAGTGATTTGATATTTTTTAACGCGATAAATTCGCACGTTAATTGCTGTTTCAACAATTTCACGGGCTGTCGATTATAAATGAGTGTTTCAACAAGTTATACTTATATTGCATATTCGTGACAAGTAATCAAATGTATTCGCACTGCAATCATCATTAAAATATTTAAAAAATAGCGTGCATCCATCAAACTGTTACTAATTATTTAAATATCCACTTTATACTTTTCTGACGCAAGAAAACCATTTTATTCGAGGTATTTTCCATTTTGCGCCTTCCAACTACAAGTTTGTATGCACAGTTTCGTTAAAAAGGCATTTTGCAATCTGTCTTAATGAACTCTAGCGAGACCTTTCTCTCGAAGATTGAGCTTTATAATTAACTCGAGATTGTGCATGCGACGCGAGCATTTTGGGAGGGAAGTCGCGCGACCAGGAAAATTTTTGGCACGCGAAAAGCAGGGTCGTTTGTTGGCAGGGTCATCTATCTGCTTTGTCGTTATGTCGAGCAGAAGCCAAGAACGACGACGAGATTCGTTTCACAGTTCGAGATGTCGGTCATTTTACTTGTCGATAGGCGGAAAGTGAAATTTCTTGCGGAACGCTGGATGTAATAGACAATCAATTCTTACAGTAGACAAGCAATTTTCTGAAGTAGATGCGTGGATATTGGATCGTCGATACTTTTGGCAGAAGTGGGACTGTTTTTCGGTTATAGGATCTAATATTATTTAAAATTGGAGGACTTACGTATTAAAATCTATGTCTATTCAGTAGGTCATTGATCGTTATACATAATGAGTCCAAGTAATTTGCATAAACTACATTTCTGGTACGGTTAATAAGAGAATAAATTGGTGGACAGAATAGTTCTATCGTTTGACTATTTATTCTTGTCCGTAGGCGCATTTCCATTTAGACAAATCAATTGTTTCCATCACTTTTCGTGCAGCGGCATGACCGTAGTGCGCACGATGATTGATTAACAATTGGGCGATTCGATAAATTTCTTTCCAACGTTTGTAAGTGTTAACACCGTAATTTTATTCATTTGCCCGTGTTAAACGGTTTTCGTGGATAACGCTCTTCAGTTCATATGTATCAGCGAACAAAATTATTTTGGATTTACCGATATCGTTGCGTTATTGTTGGCAAATTGCCACGTTAACAAAGGATAATATATATCTCCATAGTTCGCTTATCAGCTATTATGTATATCATTATCCATTCTGCTATTTAACGTTCGTTGTTCACTCTTGATAAGAGTGCATACCTTGGTTAAAATGCATTAAGTACTACTAGTCCAGGAAAGTGAAAAAAGAAGGAAAAATTAAAGAAGGAAAAACAACTGGACCATGTCGATAATTTTAGAAACAGGCAACAGCGACGAACGCACACTACTTTAATTAAAAGCACACTCGCCGTGCGGCGGTATCGCGTCAATAGAAATAACTTGTCACCCCATTTCACAGAATCACTTTCTGAGAGCTTAAATTTAATGTCGTTGATACATGCATCCGACGTGATATCTGATTTTTCGCATTTTCTCGCTTGAATGATTTTTTGCTCGGAAACGGGAATGCGTAACGGGGCATTATCTCTCATGGACGGATTGTAATTTGCGCGATGAAAGGGTCATCCCGTATCCGGATTGCGCACACGCTATCTGCATTGTTGTGCTTGTCATTAAATGGATGCTCGCCGGGGTACAAAGTATTCGGATCTGATGCGGGACTGACAGCGTTATCGTCGCCGTTTTGTCTACTACGTTGAAGATAAACGTTGACCGAACGCTGGACACATTGTCGATGACCTGGGCGAGCAGAGTCGTGGGGCTGTCGACGTAACAGTGTTTTAATAATACGACCAGCGATAATAATTATATTAGATTGAATAATAATGCGACAATTGTTTTCCCTTTTCTTTGGGGGACACGTTTGTGAAGGAAAACGTTTCTATTGAAGTTCAATGTTAGGGGTAGACTTTTCTGATAATTATTCCTTGCGATTACTCAGCGGATTTTACGTACGCGTGTAAACGTAGATAAATATTAAATCCTGTCGTAAAATATTAACTACTGTTTTATAGTCACATTTTAAATCAATTATTTCGGCCGAAATTACGATTCAATTACGATTTGTGGTTGAAGATGATACCTGACGATGTTATTCTCGCGAACAGTAGCCAATAGTTTGGTTTGCAATGGTCAATGCATTGAATGGAAATATTTTGTGTTTATTTTGGGCAACGAGTACCGGTAGATTTATTTTGGCTACTGTTTTTAACGTTTATTCGAGTCTTCCAGGAATGCTGAGTTCGAGTAACTTCAAGAATTGATTACAGATCAGCAGCTTTAGAATCAGACTTAGGGTGCGGGATCAAATTGAGGGACGTCAATATTTTTTGCATGAACAAACTCGTTTAAATTGAAACACTGTGGCAGCTAGATGATGGTAGAAGTGTAATTTATGTACAATATGCTTTCTTTCATAGTAACTTTCTATCGAAGCAAAGATTGAAATTGTATTGATCTCGAATACACAAAATTAGTTTTAGTATATAGTTACTGTTAGTTATTAAATTCCTGATATATTGGAGATAATGCAGTTCAATATAGATATTTAAAGAACTTTTTATCAGACGCAGTAATTTTTCTAAAATGTTAGCTTCAATTCTGGAGCATCATTAATTTGCACCTTCATAGATTTGGAACTGAACTGAATTGTATCTCTCGGAATTTTCAATCGATAAATGACCTATGTTACCAGTTGTCCGCTTGATTAGTACAAAATGCCATTTAGAAATTCCGTCTCCGACTTGGTATGGGACCAGGTGGGCCATTATGAGCTAATTAGCTGATTTCATTAACCTAATGTACCCCTGACATGGCGTTCCCAACGACGGCGTTGTTTGAGTTGTAATCGAGTGTACAGTGTGCCTTCAGAGTTACGTTTATCAGTATCATCATACTATGTCAATGGAGCCTTATTGAGCGTTCTGTCATTGGAACAAATAAAATACTTAGCTGTGTATGCAGTTTGCAAATTGATCTCCCGGTTAATGTAACAATTTGACGAATTGGGTTTAACATTAAATTAATTAATTTTATTGTTCACCTCATTTTTTGCAAATTCTAAAATGAAAAGTTCTGATCACAATCGATTTTCGATTATTCCATTTATGTACTCTTAGATTTGCAAACAACACCTATTCATGTAACAAATGATATCGCTGTTCATTATGGAAGTCGTTTCGCGTTTAATTCAAAATCGGCATTTGCTCGGAACGAACCACTATAAACAGTCAGTATTAAGAAGAAATATTAAATCTAATCCGGCGCTCCAATAATATATTGTACTAGCAGCGTTTCGTTGCTACCCAGTTTCGGTTCTACGAATAAAAAGTGTATCTAGTACACGGAGTACTGTTGCACTAGCGATATAGATAACGAATCATACGTAATGGGGATTACATATCTTTGGAATAGTGTGCATTTAATCTGCATGAACGGAGCATTCTCGTGTGATAAGAGGGGGATTCATTGCCACGTAAATGATTTCATTGCCCCGAGACGGTGTTATCTTGCAGTCTGCTGTTTGCGAATTAGTGGCGTATCGCGCGCTGATTTTTTGCGAGTATTAGCGCTTGCCAAGTATAGTTATGTCTGCTGAATATTAATCACCCGTTGCGATTGACGTTGCGTTCCTTGATAACGAATAAATCCAGGAAGTTTATGCACAGCATAATATAACTACACTGCCGGACAAAAGTTTGGACCAGTAATTGTAAGAATTTCAAGATGCGCAGAACTGTGCCGAACAATTAACAATTTTTATTTGACACTTTGAAAAGCTTTTGCAAGCGAAAATATAATTACAATAGTAATTTTGAATTAATGAATGGATAGTATACTAAAATGCTTTATGTTTATACTTATTTTTACTTCAAAGAAACAACAGGTAATTTCGCGAACAATGTTTAATTTTCTTACGAAAATTAACACTGCCCGCGTCTGTTAAGTATAGGAAAATCGTTCGATTTTGAACCGTTTATTTTTATCGGCAATTGTTATGCGTTGATTATTGTATATTCAATACTCACGGCGATAAGTGGTACAGACTTGTAGTAGACAATGCGCGTCGATTTTTAAGTATCCTGTCATTGTCTTATCAGAGTATTTCAAGTAAGGCACACACAAAACACGCGCGCGCGCGCGGTGCGCAGGTAAACATTAGTTTGTTATGTTTCTTTTGCAATTAACCAGTAGGTAGCATAGAATTACGATATTATCTTGTCTAATAAAATTTATTTTCCCGATGGAGTGTGAAACGTTTAAGACATTAGTAAGATTTACCGTCTTGGCTGGGAAAAGGATAATATTCACACTTACGATAATAATCGTTCATAATTTTGTTTCGAAATTAAAGCAAAGGTTTATTTATAAGATAGAAAGCTAAGAATAGCGTGACTAAAGAATCCTGCCCGTACAATGCTTGTTACGCTTTTAGTATCCAAGATTTCGAACATTTTCTGCATAATTTCATAAATAGAAAACCATAAACAGGTGATTCGATTCTACAGTAATTTAATCAAGTGGAAAAATTTGTTACCTGACTCATAAGCGAACCTTTACAACCTCTTTATCCTTGAACACCTTGAAATACCCTTCTACACTTTTGTATTCGATACAGTTCGCCCAAATTCAAAATTTTCTTTCCGACTCGATACTACACAACGATCTGCACAAAAGCATGTCCCACAACCTACATATACATGCATCCAAAGATTATCCAATCAGTGTAACACCCGACGATTACCAGCCGCGATAAAATATCGATAAGCTATTATCCAATCTATGTATTACAAACGTGGAATATAAAGCGTACATTACCCACCCAACTTCCCAACATTCATACATTGCGGAACTCCAGCAATCCACGATTATTCTTATCACGGAACGTGCTGAATTTATAAAATCCAAACATCTCGCGCCAGAACGCGAATAGATTAGAAAAATCACAATCGAACACCTAAAATTTCCTCCAACCAACAGAGTTACATATCCTATCTCTCATCCCTAACGCTATCGATTTATCTACTATCCCCATCGACCCAACCTCCCGTCGCGACGCGTCGCTCTACCTCTATATCTTATCTATCACCTACGCCAGCGGGAACGGCGATTAAAGGATCACCGCGACCGTAGCGGAGGGCCGAGTCGGCTAGAAAGTTTCATTAACCCGATACACTTTCACGGTGCCATCGTCTGAAGCCGCAACCTGGCCATCGCGACTGTTCCTCGGCTCCGCTTCGAACCCGCACAGCCTGCCTCGTTGCACACAGGCTCCCGCGGTCTTGCAGAACGTGCGTATGTATCCAGTTAACCCGTTCGCTGACGCAGCGATACGGGGCCAGCATGCTGATTGCCGTGGGGGGCAAGGGAACAGATCTTATTTATAACGAGCCGGGACCGTCGTACGATGCCGGCACGACCAATCGCGTGGCATCTCGTGGTCTGGCCTTGCGAACCGCTTTGCCGTGCTCATGTACACGCGTGTAACCGCGATTCACCGACCTCACGAAAGCGATCCCCGCCTTTCTCGCCTGTTATCGCGTGTGCATGCGTCACGCGTCCACGTATCGTCGATTCTCTTCGACTCCGTTTTTCCATTCGGTGTTCCTCGGTTGGGGTAGGTTTGGTCTCCTTCTGGGGAATCCTATGGTTTGGCACTTGGCAAGGGGGAATTCGTGCGTCAGCTGGCCGACTTGGAATTGTATTGGGGGTGGTTGACAACGCGAGGGTTGGAGTGTCTCTGTCTTATTCCTGTAGCGCGTCAGTTAACGCTTGCGGGACGCGTGATTTGATGCGTTTCAGAATTTCATGGAGGCAAATTAATGAAGGTCCGTTTAATCTTATGTAATTCAATTAATTATATTTCATTTCGAAATTAAGCGAATCAAGTTTTTAAAGGGCACGCGCATTTTTATTGGCAACCGTTAATCTGGGGGAAGTGAGTAAAAATAATGGTTCAAACTTATCCGTGAACCTAGTGTTAAACACAACTGTATCACAAAGACAATTATTTTATATTTCTAATGTAAATTGTTTTCATTGCAAGGATTGCTATTTTCGAAGGTATTAGACCGGTGATTCCCAATCAGGAAACACAGTAAGTAAATTTTCGAAAACATAGAATGGAGAACTTAAATTCAAGTACGAAATAATTTTAATGAAAGATTTATCTATTTGATTCTAATTATTAGCAATTATGTATTGCCCCCCTGTGAACACTGTATTAGACAGATTAAATGAAATATGCAGGAGCTTTTCCACGTTTAAACATACCGGAATAAAGTGAATACATTTACAATTACATCTATCCGATTAGATGTTAATTTCAAATGTATGGAAGATTAACTAAATAGTTGATATTTGTCGAGCTGAAGAAGTGATTCGAAATATTTGGCCCGTAGTGTACTTACGTAGATAACACTTATCTTCGCGTGTCGTAACAGCTTCTACACCCTATGTCCTTGTGTTATGCATTCAATTCCAGCTCATTCTTACTTCATACCGCATACGCGTCTCATGCGTGCACGTGTTTACTCAATCAACTGCATCTACGACCACACACATAGTGGTCTGGTATCACTAGCGATTGTGCACTTTGTATCACTACCGCATCTGTCCCGATAATGATCTCGAAGGACGTCTTCCGTTTTGTTTGCGTTCTCGCGAATGCACGTTGCGCACACTAGTTCCACGATGAATTATAAATTATCTAGGAGCTGCATATTGCGTGGACGCAGGTGCGACCAACGAAAGATCGCCACGAGATGCTTAAATTGCCTTTAAATCATAATCCTGCGGCGTGTCAGGTAAAAAGTAGTGCGTACGTGTGATGTAATATAATATTTGTTTATCTCGTAAGTTCTTTCCATGCATAAAAGTGTAGCATAAAGTAATGCACTTGTGTTTATAAAAACGTTGATACACTGTTCTGGTACTTCTATAACGTTTTCGCAAAAGCAGTGTATTATTAATGTTACTGTCTACTTCGCAGAACAATTTTACTTACAAGGAAACTTCGATGTTTTTGTACTGGTACAATATTTCATACCTGTTATATAATCAATGTGTACGCGAAGGAAAGAAAAGTGCGCCTGAATTTTTTCCACGCAGTTGATGCAGAAGTTTTGGGAAATCGTAGCTTTATACTGTTAGATACCTGACTGTCCACCCTGCACCCCTATACCTGCAACATCACGGGAAAAACCCGATACCTGCATACATCTGGCGAAAAGAACTATAATACTCCTTCTCCTTTTTCTACAACATGGAATTTTCCGCAACCTCCTGCATATCATAAAAAACCCTCCTTCCCTAAACATCCAATAAGAAGTCCTATTTCCACTCCCTCGCAAAATTCCAATAGCCAATGGAATTTTAGTTATAGTTTACATGTTTCGCTGCATCATACCATCAAATTAGAATAACTTCGGCAACCAACCAGTACACTTAAAGAATAACTTCGGCAACCAACCAGTACACTTAAAGAATAACTTCGGCAACCAACCAGTACACTTAAAGAATAACTTCGGCAACCGAACAGTACACACTAGATTAAGTTCAATAGTCAAACAGTACACTTATAGAATAACTTCAAACAGTCGAACCATTTATTTCGATCAAGTTAATAAAGACGATATTTAGATACTTATAACGTAGAGTAAACTTCATTTCACGGGTTCACGACACAAAAATTGGCGCAGTCGGTAGGACCGTCAAAGGTGCAAGGATAACCAGACTTTCTTCAAAGTGTTCTTCGCCTGTGGATTCTTATCCTTTGTGACGGTGAAACAAGAAGTGTCACCCTGAAGTACGACTCCACGAGTATCTACATCGCAACGGAAGCCAAGCAGCAGGACGTTCAACGACGTCACCAGCATACAACAACGGAACTCAACCAGCAACACATCCAGCACGAGCCATAGACGACAACTTCAGTCGTCAACCGGATCATCGAATTCCAAGAAAAGGACAAATGCATACACACAGGAAATCATCGGGGTGAGTGCGATCCAAGGAAAGTTATTCTCACAATCCAACTAGTCGCTCCTATATCGTTTCCACTCCATCTTTAATCTTTTCCTTACTCGTAAATAATGGCAACCACACGAAACACAGATTCTCGTGTCCCAAGCCTAAACCCACAACTATCATTAGATTCCTTACTTAAACTAGTACCAGATTCTTTCGACGGTGATCGATATAAATTTCGAAGATTTATAAAGCAAGTTGACGCCGCGTTTGAACAAGCTCACCCTAGTCAAATAACACCATTATTATTATATATAAAGAGTAGAATCACGAGACAAAAATTACAATCGCGAAACTGTCGCGGACTAACTAATGGTTCATCATATATCCTTAATCAGTTGTTCGGCAGTCCAGATGCCGACGACGCGCGATATTACTCCGATAGTATAAAAACCTTATTAAGTGATAGCAAACAAACCCAAATACAAGTGATTTCTAGCACAATCAAAACTTTAAATAATTCGGTAACCTGTTTACAACTAAACGAAAGTAGGTTAAACAAAAATATAGAAATAATAAACAGATTGTCATCGGAGACAAACATTAGACGAACAATATTTAGTCGAACTAAAATTGCATACTATAATTACTCATTATGTAATGACTATCCTTGTTTACCAGTATATTAGCTAGCAAAATATCAAAAATCGCAGATTCACCTAGACTATACCAATATCAAAAACAAAATACATAATATGAAATATTCCTTTGTAATATAAAGAAGCCTATCAATCATCTAATAATTTTATTAAATCGATATTTTAAATCGCCAGATTGTAAAGAATTGCATATTTAGAATTTCATGTTATATCTTAATATAAAGATATAGAGAATATGACACATTTAAATATTTATAAATGATGTCTTACATTGGTTGTGTAATTATGCATTAGTTTGTATATCAAAGGAAAATATTAAATTTATATATCTGTATAATGCAGTTAAAATGCATTATGAAAAAGTCTTCAACTGTATGTCAGCATTTCTAATAACATAACACATGTATTGTGATATATTATACCATACTTAGAAATCCCAGTAAATTGAAATAGTATACATCAATGTTTCAGAGGATTTGTCAAGTTACACATTGTACTATAATTCCTATAATTATAATCTTTGTTGGTCACTTAAAATAACGTTTGTGCTATATAAAGTGAAACTCGAAATATGAATTTAACATATTTATTAATTATAATTTCGATAAATATATTTTCCTACTTAAAAATTCACTATCTTTAAAATTTGGAAATCTTAGCTTTCATTCTGCTATAGTATTGAACATAACGAGTAAAAATATATCCTTTTATAACAAAAAAATAAAATTTATAATATTTCGTATACCAAATAATGTGTATCGATACTCAAGAGCTTAACCAATATAAGAATCGTTGTTCAACATATTTATATATATAAATCACAATGATTTCAAGTCATTCTTTAATACTCAAATCATACTAAACGAAAATATTACATATTAATGTAAATAGAAACCCTCTTAATCTTTCGTAAATTGCTAATAAAAAAAATACAATTTGCAGTCTTAAAAAAAAAAAAAAAAAACCAAAACAAAGAAAAAAAAAGAAACAACAAGCTAAAATCTAACTTATAGGAATTAATCCCTTTTCCAGTGTAACATATTTCCCCTAGTATCTTCTCTTATATTGAACATAAACAATCCTTCCTCCTATTATCAAAAACTCAAAATCTATTCCAACTTCCTTAACGACTTGACGGATTGTATTGAGTATTTGGATCAGCACTTAATCTGCCGTGAAGTACATACATACTTCAGAAGCCGATCACGGTAGCAGTGATCTGCGAAACCTCATCCGATCACATGAAGGACTTTATACTGGAACAAACCGGGATTCTCCAATTTGAACCGCCTTGTAAAGGGCACACCAATTTCTTTGTGAAATTCCAAATTCTGTTTCCTCTCTTTATCAAAAAGCGCACGGACGCTCTCTCTAAATCAAAGCGCACAGACGCTCTCTTTATCAAAAAGCGCACAGACGCTCTCTTTATCGAAAAGCGCAAAGACGCTCTCTTTATCAAATAGCGCAAAGTCGCTCTCTAAATCAAAGCGCACGGACGCTCTCTCTAAATCAAAGCGCAAAGTCGCTCTCTAAATCAAAAAGCGCAAAGTCGCTCTCTAAATTAAAAAGCGCAAGGTCGCTCTCTAAATCAAAAAGCGCAAGGTCGCTATCTAAATCAAAAAGCGCAAAGTCGCTCTCTAAATCAAAGCGCAAGGTCGCTCTCTAAATCAAAAAGCGCACGGACGCTCTCTAAATCTAAAAGCGCAAAGTCGCTCTCTAAATCAAAAAGCGCACGGACGCTCTCTAAATCAAAGCGCACGGACGCTCTCTAAATTAAAACACGCATAGCGCTCTCTAAATCGAAGCGCAAAGACGCTCTCTTTATCAAAACGCGCACAGCGCTCTCTAAATCGAAGCGCAAAGACGCTCTCTATTTCCTAAAGCGCGCAAAGACGCTCACTATTTTCTAAAGCGCAAAGACGCTCTCTATTTCGCCGTTTCTGCTATCTCGTCGAGTTCCAGAGATAAACAATTTCATCCACCCGGAATACCTAAATGGAGCAGGGATCATCTGTATTACAACCCCGCCGATCACATTCAAGAAATTATAGCCTACAACCACCGGGCCTGTAACAAGGGCTCAACTAAAAAACGACTTCTGGAAGAAGAGGAAAGATGCCAAGACGACACTCCAACATAAATATGGATTAATTTAAGCTTAATTTTAATTCCAAATCATCGTTAACATTTCCAACTACCTATATCACTACAGTACCCGCTTAAGTATAATAAGTGTAGTATTCCATATAACTATAATTGTAAATGTAACTTTTCTCGTTCATTGTTTTTTCTCGTAGTTTTGTAAGAGCGAACAGACACCAACAGTCTAGAATTGTTCCTAGACATCATATTTAATTTACTTTTAAGAATGCGTAAATTAATCTAAAGGTGGGAGGTGTTAGATACCTGACTGTCCACCCTGCACCCCTATACCTGCAACATCACGGGAAAAACCCGATACCTGCATACATCTGGCGAAAAGAACTATAATACTCCTTCTCCTTTTTCTACAACATGGAATTTTCCGCAACCTCCTGCATATCATAAAAAACCCTCCTTCCCTAAACATCCAATAAGAAGTCCTATTTCCACTCCCTCGCAAAATTCCAATAGCCAATGGAATTTTAGTTATAGTTTACATGTTTCGCTGCATCATACCATCAAATTAGAATAACTTCGGCAACCAACCAGTACACTTAAAGAATAACTTCGGCAACCAACCAGTACACTTAAAGAATAACTTCGGCAACCAACCAGTACACTTAAAGAATAACTTCGGCAACCGAACAGTACACACTAGATTAAGTTCAATAGTCAAACAGTACACTTATAGAATAACTTCAAACAGTCGAACCATTTATTTCGATCAAGTTAATAAAGACGATATTTAGATACTTATAACGTTGAGTAAACTTCATTTCACGGGTTCACGACAATACATAACAGTGGTAATACTGTAACACTGTATGTAATATAGATCATATATTGAATGAAAATATGAATATATTATTAAAATTCGAGCCTTACTGAACAGATTACGATAATGAATTTAGTAATGTTTTGCATTCATTACTTTGCTCTTAATCGCGGGACATATTTTGTACATAAATTGTCTTATCTAAAGCAAGAAGAAATAGTAGTGCAATATTCACGTCTAATATTGTAATTCTGTAGTGTATATTGTACCGTACATATACATACATATGTACTAATGTGCATATAGTGCACGTTATAAAATGATATAGAATCGCGCTTCTAATGTTCCAAAAACTTGCCCTTAAAATGAATTCTGGCTTTGGTAATTGAAATGGTTGAAAGTTAATTAAAGTCGTGATCCTCGATAATTATAATTTAACGTCTCAGTAATTACACCCAGTTGAATCGGAGAGAATCTGAGTTTATTTAAGCGATAAAAGCTCGATCATTTTTGTTCGAATTGTTCTAATAATGGTTTTAAAAAAACGATTTATAATTCCCCGAAGTTTGGGGAATAATTACTTGGTCATAAATCAAGGTTTTGTCGGAGGAAATCGTTACCGTAGTTCATTTGTGAAAATAATTAAAACCTGTACCGTGGTGTTTATCATTATTCTTTGACGGTGAAGTTCACGCCCCGTTTATACATGTATACTGTTCAACATTTCTGTTATGTGCCTCGTATTTAATTTCCAGGTGAAAATACTTCGCTTTGTATCCAATGGAGATTCAATTGAACTCGATTTCAAAAGCGAGGAGTTTATCGTCCGCAATTCACGTGTAAAGCTGAGAGGTGCATTCGCAAGACAAATTGTAAAAATTCAAAGTTTTTTGTTCGAAATTTTTTTTACATGAAACAGACAGTTTGGAAGTGGGCCAGTTTATTCGTTAACAATTTGTTCCTGTTTCTGATCAAATTTAATCGAGTTGCAAACTTTTTTCCTCTTTCGAGCAAGCTATTACGACTTACTAAACTAGTGTTCCCGAAGTTAATTCGGTGCTTCGTTGGTTTACAGGATCGTAATTACTATTTCGTACTTCTACTTTTTTCCCTTGCATTTTCCATCTCCACTTTACATCGCAGTTCATGCGACATGTCGTTTGTCACCAGTAGTGGCCATTTTTTTCTGGCACCTTTTTGCATCAATTCTACAATTGCACTTTTGCAACGAATAGAGCCGATAGTGATCGATATGTTTTATCTCAAGAAGCAATGCATACCATGTCTGCCCTTTGAAAATAATTAAACATAGTCACAAGGATCACATGAACGAAGTAATCAATATTTATACTTCAAACTTACACTCAAATGAATCTGAACGCCTACCTTTAATTAAATAAAAACGTTCCTCTAAATTGGACGAACTGTTTCACAACGTTGACCGAAATCTTGAAACCTTGAAAAATATTTTTCTCGATAATCTCGCAATCGATTGTGCATAACTGCGCAAATACACCACGGGGACATTCAACAACGAGTACGTACTATACATCTGCACATAATTGCCACTGCGTCGCGGTCTCGAGACACGGAACAACTGACCGAGAATCCAGGGAACGTCCGACCAATTAGAGACATTTTCGCGATAAAGCGTTCATCTCGGTGGAATTCCTCCGCTGGTCCAAGGAAACACGCGAAAACGGACGAAAGTTGTGCTTGTCAAGTTTGTTCTCGAGCGTCTTCGCGAATTTCTGTGCACGAGGGTGGAACATCCCTGCGAACCATCCCCTGCCCCCCATTGCCACTGATTCGCGAATTCCCCAACGGAGAACACCGACTAATTATTCCGCTGCGCGAAGGAACTTTTCGGAGGCAGTCTTGTTTGAGGTTTTCATCGGTTGACTTAATACGTAGAAAGCTGACGCTGCCGTTCGCCAGATTTCGAAACGAATAGAAAAATTTGCATTTTGTGCTTGTACTTACGTGGCAGTTACTGCCCCTACGATTTCGTTCTCGAGCTACCTTCGCGGACGCTGCTCTGCGGGATATTTGATTTGAGCATGGAAAGGGTGGAACAGGGGGCGGGGTATTGGCTTCATTTTAGTAATCGTGCGATTGCATTTGTTTCTGAATATTTCTACATTGATATATGGAAAGAAAGTGGCAATTAATGTTGCGTTGATTAACCGCAGAAGTAGCTTTGCATTCTACATCGTTTGTATTGTTTAAATAATGGTGCTTATCAAAAGGAAATTAAATCATATTCCCAGTACAAAATAAAGATCCATAGATTTATGTGAACACGTAATCAAACATCATTATTCTAAAGGAAATTGAAATAATTATACCAATTTTATGGGAGCAATATTTTTTATAATACCTTCAAACATCAACTGTCAAAGAAATGATATAGAACTATATTTCAAAATAACAATAATACCATTTGTAATTTTCGTAGGAGTGTAGGAGTAGCAGGTGTGATAAATAATCCTATGAAACGAATAATGAACTGACTAACTAATTGAAAGCATCTTTCGTTTTGTCTCGATTAAATATCAATCGTCTATGCAGCTCTTACAGACATCGTCACACGTTCATTTCCGGAATATGAGAAGCACCCTACGTATAATGGAGTGAAGTTACATCACGATGTGATCGTAGACGTCTACATTTTTAACAGGCAATGTGAACATTTTTCGCGTAAACGATATTACCTGAAGAAGAAATTCGATCAGCCGCGTGGAAGACACGGCGTGTTCAAGTATCGATGCATCTTATCTAGAATTTAGTATTTTCCATTGTCTAAATACGTATATTCAACTGTGATATCGTGAAATCCTGTTCGTTTTAGTAAAAGCGAAATCGTTTGCGTATAACGGGAATACTGTGTTAACCAACACATTCAAGATTTGAATTTTAATTGTCTTATACAGGGATACATGAAAACCTGTAATTGTGTTAATGATTCGACATAACAATCAAGAATGAACTGCGCACGGATGTAAAAGGGTAATATTGGATTTTGATGTTTATTGGATTTTATTACACGCGTGGTAGCAATTAAAATCGTACTGATTCGCCGTTGATTTCCGCTCGTTAATACTTTTGTGCTCCACAAATTGAATTCATTTTCCCATATGGTACCAAGAAGCTCGAATTTTTACCTGCTAATAGACCGAGCGTACTTTTTATATAAAACTTTGAACTTTGTTTTATCTCTTCAGTAGCTAATTTAATTTCGCAATATTTCGTTAAAAACTTTTCTCTCTCTCTCTTCTTGACATCTCAATGAAATCATCTTAGCCTATATCTTTTTCGCCTATCAAACGGAAAAAAGGAACGAAAAGAAAATAGGAACTAGAGTTTATTTTCAAAAGAAAAATGTTTTTAATTCAGCACGAGAATTGTTATAGTCATTTCATTCGAAGTGGAGTTTTTTCCGCCACTTTTCCCCTTTCCTCGCAGTGAAGTAACGAAAAATAGAGAACTATTTCACCGTTTACTGAAAACAGAAATGATTCGGTCCTTTGCATTTTTACCTTCCCCGGGTCGTAAGGTAGAGCCTTTACTGTCGCGTGCTCCGGATTAAACGTATTTTTAACTTTAATTTAATTCCGGTGGATCGGATCTATACGGCCAAACGAGGCCGCATATATTTATGTAAATATACGTACACGGACACAGGGATTAACCAATCAATATTTATTTGACCGGCATAATTTTGATCAAATAATAACATTATTAGTAACACCGTATCCGTGAATTGGAAAAATGATCGAATTTCTGATAATTTGTTGCTCTTCTCTTTAATACGAATTCCTGGGTACTAGGTTATTTATAGGTAGTATTCTTGTTTCCCTTATTTAGGGTTGCAAGTACTTTCCATTATTCGTTTGTACATTTTTGTCGTCAATTCGATATCGTCGGATTTTACGTTTTTCGTGTTTGTGTACTGTTCGGTGGACAAAAGTTTCTAGTTGCGCTCAAAGACATGTACTTTGGTCGTTTTGAAAAGCTACCGTTTGCTTTCTGTTTTTAGAAGAGACATTTCAGAATGGCTTTGCCATTCAAAAAAAAATACGGAGCAATGTTTGCGCGAAGTGATGAGAATGGCGGCGAGACAATAACAGTGTTAATCTCGACTTTGGAGTGCCGCGTTCGATTGCCCGGTAAATCGAAACGGGCGTAGGTGTATAATGGTGAAAGCCGGAGGATTCTATGCATAAAATGTTATAGCAAAGTTCAGTAAAAGGAATTGGACACATGTACGTGGTATACAAAAATTCTTGTTAAAGAAACCAATGCAAACAGAACTAGAGCATAAATGGAATAAATGGGAATTTTTTTTTCAAAGCTGATTATAAATTGAGTGAAATAAATAAATATATAGTGCAATTAAGATTAATACTTTATTTACCAGATTTACCAGAAACTCTATTAAATTCATGCAAAATTGATTGCCTTATCCAAATTATTATTTACCATCATTTCTGCAGGATTTCGAAGAAGTATTGTTCATACTGTAAGAGATGCTGTAGTACAAAATCAAGAAAAATACGCCAATCTTGTAACATTTTTATTTTTCACGCATCCGAATTGCTATGCAATTCTAACCAGAACTCAATCTTCAGTAATTGTATAAAATTATTCAAGATACTACAGTGTCCCATGAAATACAGTGCTCCCCTTAAATCTTTGCTACTATTTTATTCATTATCGCAAAGTATCGTGGAATATCATGTTTACCTGGAAATTTTCTCGAAGCAAACACGCGGGACCAGATGGTCACCTGTTCAGTTGCAACCATGGTTGCAGTATCTCCGTTTACGACAACCTTTAAGGGATGAGATACTCTATTGTCGTGAGCACATCGTGTGAATTCAGAGTTCTACACGTACGTACACGTGCATTTACGTAGCGTGCGTGTACGGTTACTGTGCACTGCGCGAAATTACTGTCGCCGGTTTATCCGTTTTGTCTTTGACGCGTAATACATACTAAGCTGAACCCAGGCCATCCAGACAGGCCATCGTGCTCGTTCGCTTGCGTATGATCGATGTAAGTGCATTTGGAGCTGGCTGAATTGCTTTCACGTGACCGTCAAGTATTTCGCTATGTATCCCCTTAATCATTAGATTTTCCACGGAAGTTAACCGAGGAATTTGCTGTTCGGATTCACAACCAAATTCTGTTCAAAATTTAATAATCGTTTCGCGTTCCATTGATCAGTGGCTGATTCTATTGCTCCCATTGTTTTCTTTTCCGAGCTTTTATTAATAGTTGTACTTTCTGATGGAATTGTGTGCAGTGTAATGGAATATTGTTATACTCTAGTTATTGAAAATAAACGGTTACCAGGCTTTAATAGGGAAGTGTGTGTATTGGATCCCTTTTGATTTTTGCACAGTGCACGTAGAGTTGAGAGCACGTACAAAGCGTTTGCATTTATTTTGTCTGAAACTTCGATACCAACTGGAACTTTAGTTGCTATTTTTTCTCTGAAACGAACCGAATTCGTTGAAAATGATACAAGATATTTAAACGCCAGAATCCTAGTTTCTTCCTTCCCTTTTGATTCTATCACTAGTTTCAGTTTGCTGTGAACTTCGCAAGAATAATAAGTCTGTGTTAAACAATGTTGAACTTGCTAAACTTCGAAGAACTGCCGAAGATTTATCTTTGAATTCTCGAGGGACACGCGTTATTTCGCCCAGTTTAGTTTGGAACGACTGCTTATTCGGAATGCATGTTTATCTTGTGACTCAAATAATTTTCCGCTGCACAAAGTAATATGAGACATAGAGTGTTACGTATTGTTTAAATCTTTAATTGCTATATATTGCTTCGTGCTCGCTGTTTATTCTAGATACCGGAATTATTAAAGGCCCAAACATGTTTTACACTGGCAATAAGCTTATTTGAGCACCTCGGCACGTCATTGGCGCTCAACAAATTACCACAATTGCTAATTTCTGCAGTACAATTTTAACAAAATGAAAACGATACTCGTGTTCGGTATTTCTTTATGCTATTGTGATTTTGACTGCTTCATTAGCATTATCCATGTATTATTCCAATTATTCAGTAGCTTCTGCAATATTGCTTCTGTTATCGTTCGAGGCAATTCCATTATTAATGTACAAATAAATGGACTTCAATAATAATGAGAAAAGTACTGGATGATGCATAATATTGAAACAGTTCAACCTATTATTTCATTATCACTGTGCTTGGCTGCTTACTTGTCTGGCCACTGCTGTTATAATACTACTTTTGTGTTCTTAAGGGACGCATTTATAATAGAAACCAATAATTCATCTAGAATTCCCAATGCACTGTCAATTTTCCAACGTGCTATCTTCCGAGAAGTGCGTGTGTAATAATGTGGGATTGGAAGTTTTAATAAAGTCAAGCCGGTGTAAGTGTAATGTAATGGACGCGGAACGGTTATATTTATTCAAAGACTTCTACACTATCTTATACTACGCTATACTACACTGTTGGAACTACTCTGTTGCCGATCTACACTACTACGCTGTTCCAACCACACTGTGCTCATTCATACATTCGCACATCCATTCGTCCTTCGTCTTACTCGTCTCTCTCTCTCTCTCTCTCTCTCTCTCTCTCTCATTCTTGTCCTTAAAATATAAGAAGCAGAGGGCACGGTTCTGCAGGCCATCACTGCTCGCCTGCAGACCAGCTGTGTCCCAGGTAGCAAGTCATAAACGCCTTGTACCTGGGCGTTGGGCGCTTCGCAATCCTACACTCGACCCCCCTGCAAGGATATCTGACCTCAGATATCGCATGCTCTCCTCTGTACATTTTTCTTGAACCTACCGCGCCTTCTTTTCGCAGGTATACGGTCAAGAAATTTTCGCATCGCGAACCGCTCGCCACCATTCGCTCTTGGGTTTTCCCACCGTGCTTCCCTTAAGGTACCGTGCGTGCTCCTTTGGCGTACCGACATGTACGAACATGGCGAACGGAGGTTGTAATTCAAGGTGTCCATGTGCATAACATTTTTATTAGATTTAATGTAGTTCTTATTTTCTCGACGATTTTTTTGAATTCCCTCACCTCGTTTTTTCTGTGATAATTCCCTACGCTGTACAACCTCATTAAACTGCCTGAAATTATTCATCCTCTCTTTAGCCATGACTGAAGATTTTTTAAGCTTGTCACCCTTTTCACGAAACCGGCTATTACGATTATCGCGGTAATACATACCCTTTTCGAGATTCGCAAGCTGCGAATCGCGGTTCGCAACAGACACTGTTTTCGCTACATTATAATTATTCGCGCTCGGTCGCTCGATCATACTCTTTCGCAAAGTCCGCGGTACAGGTAAATTGACCTTACTGTCTACGCCCATGTACAAAAGATCCCCTGTCGATGGTCGTGTCGCCGGTTGATCATTTACCGGGGCTGGTGGCCTCTCTGGACGGTTGGGCGCCATGTGTTCAAACCCTTGACACGCGTAGCACTCGGCTACCTGCACCTTTGCTGGGCAATCCGCTGCTACATGGCCAAATGCCCTGCATTCGAAACATTTTGGTCCTCTGCTCCTCAGCGGACAATCGTAGAAGAAATGATCCCGACCGCCGCAGCTGTAGCACCTACCCGGCCGCGCATCCCGCATTTCCCGTCGCGGGTATCCATCATCTCGTCGCCGGGGTGCGTTGTCCCATCTCCGGGCCTCGTCTTCTTGCCGGCGGGGTTGGTTGTCCCATCGCGGGGTCTCCTCGTCCCGTCGCCGGGGCGCGTTGTCCCATCGCTGGGTCTCCTCGTCTCGACTCCGGGGCCCGCCTGGCGCACGCCACATCGCCGCACTTCCACACTGTACCACGCTGTTGAATCGCTGCATTCCGACATTTCCGCGCCAATGTTGTTCGCGCACTTCCGCGCCAAATCGCGTCCCCTTGTGTCCAGTGGCCAGGGTTACTCCCTCGAACGCCTCCACGAGCGATGCCTGCGTCTTGAATCGTTGCAGCCTCGCATGATTCTTCAGCGAATCATCCGGTATCCCGTCGATCGTGTAGTCTATCACCTCTTCTTCGTCGAGTCGGATACGATTTCCCAATATGATTTTGCAATGGGCGTACTCGGCGAATGGCTCCTCCCTTTTCCAAATTCGAGCCTCGAATTCTCTGCGGGCCACTATGCGGTTCGTCCTGTTGCCGAATATCCCCTTCAATTCTTTGACAAGTGTGTCCACTTGCATTGCCACGTGCTCTGGCTTCGAATGAAACCATTCCAGAGCCCGATTTCTAAGCCGCGAGACTGCCAGTGCCTTCGCTGTGGCGTCGTCCAGCCTGTAGGTTGTTCGCACTGTTCTCAATTGCGCCTCCCAAACATCGAAGGTTTCGCCCTTTCCGTCGAAATAGTTCAGCATCGCCTTCACTGAATCGTCGATCCTCACTGGCGCATGCTGACTCGAATTCACCGGTTCCCTAACGCTCGTCATCCGCGTTTCACGCAACCACTCCACCTCACGTCTTAACCTCTGCATTTCGCTCTCCATCAGCTCCTTTTCCCGCCTTGAAAAGTCTGCGCCTTCGCTGATCATTGCCTCGGCTGTAGTAAATTCACTCGGGCTGTTATTCATCCCGAATGGATGTTTCGCACAATCCGCACAGTCCACAAAATCCACGAAACCTTCACAGTTCACACAGTCTACACTTACGCGGCTTAACTTCGTTGCTCACTCAATCCCGGACGAGCCCCCAAAAAGATTGTGGGTTTGGAAGTTTTAATAAAGTCAAGCCGGTGTAAGTGTAATGTAATGGACGCGGAACGGTTATATTTATTCAAAGACTTCTACACTATCTTATACTACGCTATACTACACTGTTGGAACTACTCTGTTGCCGATCTACACTACTACGCTGTTCCAACCACACTGTGCTCATTCATACATTCGCACATCCATTCGTCCTTCGTCTTACTCGTCTCTCTCTCTCTCTCTCTCTCTCTCTCTCTCTCATTCTTGTCCTTAAAATATAAGAAGCAGAGGGCACGGTTCTGCAGGCCATCACTGCTCGCCTGCAGACCAGCTGTGTCCCAGGTAGCAAGTCATAAACGCCTTGTACCTGGGCGTTGGGCGCTTCGCAATCCTACAATAATATCTGTAATAACTGTAGCTTACTGATGAAACGTACGTTTACTGTTTTTACAGTTGTTCTTGTTATCGTTTTTTTGCCAGTCGTATTAGGCAGTAGTTCTTCATGTATCGTGTATCATAAATGAGTCCTCTCATCTTGATCAAAAATTCTACTAGGTCCAGCGTTTGGGTATCTATCATTGATTGTATTATCCCACTATTTCCAAAACTGTAACAGAACAATAATGTTCAGTTGGTTATTAAAAGCGTTGTGAAGTAGCCATTACAAATTTACCTCCAGTTTTATTAAGAATTACATTAAGAATATTATCGGAATAAATGCCCAATTTTGTATACAACATTATAAACATATTGCTTTAAACGAATTAAATGAAATACTTCGTATCAGATCTGTTTTTGTCAGCCTCAGAAACCATATCTTTGTCTACGACGACAGCCTAAAGATGTATGCCTGTACTTAGTGGTTAATTACCAACACGCCACAATCCATTTATCACCCATTTATAAAATCTGCCCCACACTTCGCTCAATTATAAACCACCACGTGTTTCACCTGTCGCAGAAGTCACTAGAGAAACTTCTCTGTCGAAGAAGCCCTGCTGTTCGTCGAAACCAACCACGTTTTGTTCATTCCCTGTGTAGAGGGTGGCCGAAACGTTAACCAGAGGGTACCAACCACGCGAGTCGCAAAATTAACTAATGCCCGGTTGCATAATGCGCTCGTAATTTTGCACCCCCTGCGAGCATCGTAATAGCGTGTCGGCTTTAACACGGGGGCCTGGCTTTATG
Organism: Nomada fabriciana; assembly: GCA_907165295.1. Taxonomy (NCBI): domain Eukaryota; kingdom Metazoa; phylum Arthropoda; class Insecta; order Hymenoptera; family Apidae; genus Nomada; species Nomada fabriciana. Next base: position 15,615,989 of record OU015694.1, read on the forward strand.
GGGTTGACGATGGAACGCGTATAGGACGGCTCGCGACGAAAACTGGAAAGCGCAGAATATCGGTCGATCGGTGGCACGTATAGGACGACACAACGTAGGACGATTATTCTCGTTTTTCACGCTCCCTATTTCGTTTTCGCCTTTTTCTGCTTTCGTTCTCTTTCGTTCAGGGGTCAACTGATCAGATTTGAACCCGGAAATAGACTGTTTTTGATTGCGACGCCGAAACGACTGCTCTCACTTCGTTTATTCCGGGCTGAATTTTTTCTGACTGAACGACGGTTTGGTTTGCGCTTTTTTTTTGTAACGCGTAAAATTGCACGGCGATTTTTATGCTCAATGGCTACTCCTTTGAGACGGCGATCGTATTCAACATTGTTTAACAGAGGAAGAGAAATGGGCTGCGACAGATCTGTTTGATAAAGCTAATTGGTTGATAGGAGTTGAAATAAGTGGCTGGCTGTTTCAATCTGAAATCTACATGATATGTACGTTTACAGATAGGAGTACTGTCCTTTTTGTAATAAAGCAATTTTTGTATTATAAGAACGCTTATCAAAAATTTTGTCTTGCAAAAGGGAGCACCAAAGTTGCGCAATTAATTACACTCATTAAATTAGTGAACAAAAAATGATCATTAATTCTGTTTGCAGTAAATAGAAACTACATCGGAAAATATGAAGTCGTAAACATTTGCGTAACTCTAAAATAGTTCATAAAATGTTACGATAATCTTACAATTAGATAGAAGGTTGAAACATACACCAATTTCATTCTTTCGTGAAACCGAGTTTAAATTTAATTTTTAAACTAAAACTCTGTTCTGCGAATATACTGTTTCGCCGTAATGCTACCAATTTTCAGCATGTTCATTTTCAAATTGTCACACAAATCTTAGCATTATCCATGTATTATTCCAATCTTCAAACTTTGAAGAATACTCCCGTTGTGTAATTTCGGAAGAATCGCTACCAGAAATTGGGAAACAGAAATATACAGTTTTCATTCTGCATGCAGTATCCGCGCAAGTAAAAATAAATTGAAGCTTGGTAGCGCACTGGAGGGAAATAATTGGCTCGTATTTCGGACGAAATCCGTTTCGAAACGCAACGCGCAACTCATATATTCGATATTTCGCGGTTACTCCTGCCGTTCCGTTCTCTTCATGAAATAGCGGCTCGCTTTCCCCAATTATAAGTTTCGGTATCTATTTCCCTGGCGTGCATTGGTCAAAATCAGCCCTGGTACATTGGTCAGAAGACGAATCAAGTAGGTATGTACTGGCATGATTTCACTCGTTAGATGCGCGCAATTTCCATCCAACTCGCAATCGTTGAAGTACACGGTAATTAGTGTCGTTGACGGGGAAGTTTCCCCAGCTAAAGTTGTCGCGGACGTGCATGCTCTCGCATGCGTAAATAGCTTTTTATGGAGATGCGCATTGTTGAAGAAGGGACGAAGAAGGCTCCATTCTACTGGAGCCGTTGTTAAGATTTTAATTAGTGTCAGCATTTCACTGTTTTGTCTTATTTTCTCCAGTTTCAGTCTCCTGCTCCATTATTTTTTGGCGGAAAAGAATTCCCTCAGTTATCAGCGGTTATTACTTATTTAGGTCAAAGTAGTAAAGCGCTATGGATTTTTATTTCGAAGGGGTTCAGTATAGGCGGAGAATTATTGTTATAATTGATACCGTGACAGTAATTTTATGATAGCTGTACTATCTTAAATTGCTCGTCAGTTTTAATTTTACGAGAGTCAAAAAGAAGTGCCGTAGAAATAATCTCGTGCGATTAGTTCAATTATACGTTTGTCATAGGCTAAGCTCTAAATTATAATCGTTCGATGCAGGGCGCCTTTAAACTGCTCCAAGTAATTAATTACGAAATCTCAGTTACCTACATAAAAATCAGAATACAGTTCATCTATCACAGGCACTATATTTCCCCAGTGTATGATATCTATTTCTTCTAAGAATCCCTGAAGAATTGATGAGTCCAAAACGATTTCTAACTGAACCAATTCTGAAGAATATCAATCACTTTTCCCGCCATTTCACTCGCTTCATTTTTACTTCATCGCATTACGCCGAAGATAATTACTCCAGTGCCGAGTCGTCGTTCTCGCACGGAACCACGGCGCCGGGAGGTTCGTTCTCCTCGAGCGATAATCGAGAATCAATTTTCATCCCCTTCCACCACGTTCCTCCGGAGCACACGGTGTCGAGACGAAGACCCCAAAAAAAGATAGGTGGATTAATGACGTCGACAGACGTCGGAAATTATCGAGCACCCGAGGTGAAAAAAGAGGAGTCGACACGAGATCGTGTCATTCGCGCTTCGACAGGTATGTACCATCACCGGCCAGGATTCGATCCACCCGGCCGATTTTTCTCCGGATTTCTCGTTCTTTTCTTTTTTGTCCCTTCCGTTCTCATTTTCCACGCCTACCTCGCCTCTTCATCGGGAGACAGCCAGCACCAGCCAACATTAATTCCGCAAGCCGCGAAAGATGAAGCGAAGCCCGGCTCGGGCACGGTCATTAAAATAACGAATGAAAAGATTCTCGGGTAGGCCACCCCCGATAGCGACTGTCGCTTTTTCGTGGCGCGAGTGGCTGGGTAAAAGCTTGCTTCAAACGGACTATGTGTTCCGTGCGGGAAACGCCCTCGTGTTTGTAAACTGCACAGTATTGTAAGGAAAATTAAAAAATAAAAAGGGGTGGAAAATGTGGAATTACGGGCCTGCCCCGAATGAATGTCTTCGTATTGCACGAAACTTCCGAGAAAGTGAAACTTACAATTACACAGCGTATTGAAAAAAGGGATTACGCATACTGAGATATAGTGCATTCGTTAAACGGCGAACAAATCTTTAGTAAACGTAGGTAATGATGCAATATTTATTAGATCGAACGGATGTTGTATTTCGGTACACAATTATGCAACGAAAGTTTGTGTTACCATATTCTTTGCTTTAATGCTCAGTTAATGGACGGTGTTTCAAGCTGGAGCATACTGAAATAAGTAGGAGTACGTGAAACAGGAGCTGAAGCATCTCCTTTGGTAAGATTATGAATAAAAATTTAACGCGTCTGTTATCCAAGCAGTAGCGCAGAATTAATCATACTGTGTGCTTCCCAAATACTCGGACGTTTTTCGTGTTTGAACGTCTGTTCGACCGAGCTGAGCCCAATTTTGTGTGCTGCTTACAGTCGAAGCAGAAGAAACTATTTTGAAACTCGTATTCTCGACTCAAGGATGTTAGTTAGAATAAGGAGTAAAAAAGCATACTAACGGTGGTTCGGCTAACGTGGTCGGATAATCGATACGAAACTTTGCAGTCTTTTCTCTTTCATTACTATAGCGTTTAGTAATTTGATTAACGCTACTGCTTAATTATTTCGATACATATTCGTTTTGATTAAAAGTACGATTTTAACAAATTCCGTCTTATTTCTGAAATTTGCTCGATTTTGTGTATTATCCCGAGCATTGAATAGAAGGATATGCCTTACCTTAAACGCACAACGAAAATGTCAACTTCAATTTTCTTCTGTAATTCTCATTAAAGATTGGAATGCAACTAGTTTTAAGCACATTTAAATTCCAACGATTGCGACATGTAGAATAAAATTTGAATATTCATAAGGATTCTTCTCGAGCAATCGATGGCCTGTTTTCGCCGCGCTCAAATGCGCTTGAAACAAATATGACGATTCATCAGTTACAGGATACCGTTCGAGGCTGTTTGACGCAAATCGTTTTGGCTGGCAAGCTCGATGTATTCACTTACTTCGTCACAGACATTCCTGAGCATCGTAAAGTCGCGAGTATTTACTGCTCGTAAGTTAAGAAATCGAATTAAACAGTCTTAAACAATACGGCGGTCGAAACGTTGAAGGAAAAAATTATCCTGTCCGCTGAGTGCATCTTGCTCTTATGTAAGTAATCGGTGCGCCTGTGTGTCGTATGGTGATACGGTACTATCATTGGTGTCGAGTCGTTCGACAGTGGAAACTCGAGGCAACTTCCATGCGTTGGCAGCCAGCAAAGGTGATCGAGATCGTTTAGCTCGCTTCACATCCGTGAACCATGAAAGCGAAGGAGTGAAGAAAAACTGATGAATTCGAGAAAAACACTTGATTATACTTTCTCTTCGTCGTGGAAAGTACCAAATTATTTGGAGTAACTCTGGCATCGTTATTAACATTTCAAAATGCAATTTCTGAATGTCAGATGAATACTAAGGCAAAGTGGAAATTGTGTATAGTTGTGTATAGTCATTAATTGGAATTTGGAATAATTTTTCCTTCGAAATCTTACAATATTATCGAATGTTTTTTCCTGCCTTTTTCTCCTGAAATCTTTGCGGTGGTACATTGACAAAATTCGCGTCATCTTTGGGCACAAAGGTAAAACGTGTGCGACTTTCTTCTCCTCTTTTAATACCATTTGAAGTAACGTTTAACCCTCTTACATACCATCAGGACACTCTGTTGAACCGATTACGCGGTCAAATTCAAATTGTATCGAAAATTTGGTGCCCGCCCCGTTGAATCGATGTTCGATGGTAAGTGCTTGCGCGTGTAATCTCGTTTGGTAAGCAATGATAGACACCGATGCCATATGGTTAACCGTTTAACCATTCAAATTGGTTACGCGATTAGTCGACGTAGTTTTCGTCGTTGCCGGTGAATTAATGCTTTTCCATCGTTCCGCCCCGGTTTCCAAGTGAAACGATCGATTCTTCTGATTGAATTTGTCACCTGTCCCATAGTGCGGCAGGTGTTCGATGCATCGTACGCGTCCACTCGCCGGACGTTGCTCGTTGTCGCTTAATAAGATGTGCGCGAAAGCGATATCTATTAAACCTTTGAGCCTCGAATTCTCTTTGTACAGCGGCGGCATTCTAATTTCGTGCAAACGTAAAGAACATTTTCACGCACGTAATTGTTATACAATGGAACGTATCGAAGGACACCGAAGATTGTAATTAATAGTTCAATTAATTGATTTGCTCGTCGAAGACAGACAAAGGGAAATTCTCCAAGCGAAAATGCATTCTTTTTATTATGGTTCGACGCTCGATTGGAGAAAAGTCAATTAAAAGCGCTTAAACAGACGCAAGGGGGGGATCCATTAGCGGCAGTTAAGTGCATTCTGGACGATACGAATAAATGAACGACTAACCGCTTTTCTGCAAACTTTTTTAACCCGAATCTTGGCTTAATTGAATCACGCACCGTTTCGAACTGACATGACAAAATGCATTGCCTCGAGGATATTCGAAGTCAGATTAGATGGAAAGATAATGTGTAATGAAATATTCCAGCATACTGAACCAGGTGTGACAGCTTGTCGCGAAAAGTACTACTAATTAAACAAAAAACCAGAAACATATGTATCTACTGTTCTTTTGTAATAATATCACCTCCTGTTGAAAATTGAATGGATATCCAATTGAACAGCATACTATTAGCCTATAAGTGAAACACTGAGCATGCAGAGGCAGGGAACATATCCAAAATGTCGAACCATAAAAGTCTTAAACAAGTCCTTTCCAGCCACTATATTTATTCTGCAAGCAACGAAGAGTATCGTAACTGTGATTGTATTATTCAAACGATATCAGCGATACAATCAATATTAATAGACTTCCAATAAAACTGTCTACTTGTCATGTACCCGAAGCAGAAGCTCACATCTCTCGGTTCTTGGTTGCCGCGAAACCAGTCGTGGTGAATTTTGTCGGATCGAGGGAAGCAAGGAATCGATGAAAAATCACGCTACCAGCCTGGCTGAGCAGGGAAATTGCGCAGAAATTCACGCAGTACTCGGCGATCACGATCGATACATTCTCGTCCGTTCGACAATGGTGTTCGACATGGTGCTCTATTTACCACGATGATATAGTGCATGATTTGATAACAGTCAATCTCGTAGAAAATGGGGACGGGGCGAAATTTGCATTCAAATTCGGCTCCTTTTCCCGTAGATATCGAAAATTATACCTCGATTACACGCACGCGTACACGTTTTTCCCCGCGAATCGTTGGTCGGAAAAACTCTTCGAATATCACACGGACACGGTGCGACGGAATTTATATACTTTTCACGCAATCGTGTCGGTTTCATGAACGTGCTTTTCTCTCCGCCATGGAGTCTATCCTCTACTTTTGAGAACCTCTGTTCTTCTATCGCGAGTTCTTCACGTTTGTGTACGATACTCATTCTCAGTCGCCTGCTTCTTATTGCGATCCGAGACAAATTCAAGTCTGCCGTGGAATCAAGCGGTTTTTCTTTGGACCGAGATGCAACAAATAACTGCACGAAACGTTTGCTGGTGAAGGGGTAATATATTCCCGTTGAGCAACCCTCTTATACGATATTATGTTACGTTATTTGTCTGGGGTGTTTTCGTGAGGGGGTAGCTTCTTTTTCTGGCGAAATCGAATATGATATTTCGAGGTATGAGTTTCATTTATGGCTGAAATATATTTCGCATTTTTCTAAACAAATGGCGTTTGGATATGTTTGATTCCATTGCTGGTAATTTATTATCTTGCACACTATTCTAATGCACTGTTTGTATATTAAGGGAGGGTGGAGAATTTATCCAACAATTATTTAATAAAACGAAAAGAAAGAAAAGGTTATTCCAGTAGTTGAAACTGTATACCAGTTAGCTTTTCTTTTCATTCGAATGGTTCGCTTGTTCTACTTTTCCTGTTTGAATTTCATGTACAAAAATTCGTTTCATTGTCTGTAGCAATTTAATCGACGCAATTATACAAAGTTGACTGCAGCTCACTGCATTGAACAGGGCTATTGTTTGGTAACATAGTTTTCCAACATGGTAGGAATGAAAAAAAAGAGAATGTAAAAATATATTGCTGTTTATATACCTTTCACGTCAAAAGCATCGATCTTCGATCACTGATCGTTCCAATAAAGTATCCCCTAAACCTAAACTGTTTGTTACCGAGGCGTTGTAGAAAAATTCAGTGCTACCTGGTACAAAACACAGGAAACGCATTTCCGGGATGCTTAATGATGACGAACGATCGTGGTTATTATCATGGGGTTCCTGGCAGTCCAGCCGTGGGCAAAAAACCATTCGTTCAAATTAAGAAGTTGATTCGGATTTAATGGTGTTTTGTTTGGTGGGACAGGTGAACAGGTAGACGCGCTGGAATTTTCGAGATTCTTTTCCCTACTTTGCTCTGTTACGTTATTTATTTATTTTTTTCAACACTCTTCGCACACCAACGGTGGATTTAAACGAAATCGAGCCGCATTTTACTCGCAACTTTCCGGTTTTGCTTCGTTTTACATTGTCCCGTTACCTTTTCCAAAAAATCATTTTACCTCTTTCATTTCTCGCACAGTTTCCATCACTCGAATATTTCAAGAATAAATTATTGTTATTTAATTTTATAACAGAATGCTATGCATAATAATTGACTTACGTTAAATTATGTGCAGATTGACTATTATACAGTATACAAAAATCAGATGTCAATCGTCATTTATGAAAATGATACAAATTGTACATTTCTGAAACCCTCTGACTTTCATTTCCCTGCACCCCGATTTCGTGATATCCCACCTGACCTAAATGCTTCAGGTGGTGGTACATTTAATCCGAACATCCTCACAAATTGTCCCCCAAAATCTGAATAAAAGTTCGAATTCTAAATCTGTAACCGTATGTCCATAATAAAAGAAATTAGCAACCGACTCTATCGCCGTCCAACGATTAAAACAAGGTTATACATCGCGACGGAAATTATGAATTGACGATGTCCTAAGAAAATTTCTCTACAATTACAAGTTTGACTGTAACAAGAAACAAATATCATCCGCCATTAATTTATTTCCCGCTAAAGTCACTCACATCGACGCGAATTATTTCCCAAGCGTGTGATACTAGCGATAAGTCACAGGGCCTCTCGTCGTTGGCATTACACGCTCTCACGAGTATGTTACACGCATTTAAGTACACGGACAGGTGCGCGTGGGGTCGGTGTGTGCAACGTTAGCTAAATTCTCGTTAGCCTGGTGGCGGTGTTGGCCACGCGTAATCCACTTTAATCCTTGCAAAAAGACGACCCGCGGCTCAAGTGGATCAAGATGGCATTGCTCGGACGCACAGTAGTACATCCGTAGCTGTGCTGCTACTCGACGACTCGATGTACGGACTAACGTGGATTTATCGTGGCCCCTGGAAGCGTGTTTTTCATGTGATAAAGTGTTGCATGTTTTATTGAATTCCTTGAATCTCCGTACTATCTGCCTTTTTCTTCTGCATATAGAGGTGGTCGTAAAAGTATACAGCCACGTTAGGTATTCATGAAAAATAATAGTTATTAGTTGATTTAATTAAGCCATGATTGTCAGTAAAGAAGAGAATAACTGGAAATCAGTGTTTGACAGATGTTTAAAGGGCTATTTTAGTAGGATTATGAAATGATACGTTTGAACATTTATTAGACAATGAATGAATAATGATTCCTCAATTATGTTAGACGGGCGGATACTTATTGGTAGATAAGGCACGTGACTTTATGGTGTTTATGGTTTCAAGAGATATTTAAGGAAATGTTGAATAAATTTAATTAATTTAGATAGTAGCTTGATGTTAGATAAGATCGATCGCGATTGAATTAAATTGTTATCAAATCTATTGCAGAACATCGTCTTACATTCATAAGATTTCGCGAAAATTTAATGCTGTTTGGCAACAGAAAATTTATTACCGTTTAAGTGAGTAAATCATTTTGAAGTAGATAGTCGTTCAATTATGTATGCGCATAAATTTCTTACATACAATCATTTTCTAAATGCAATGAAGAATCCAGTTTTAATCTACTACAGTTAACCGTGACTCTCAACATCTATTTCCATTTCCAGCATTTGCAAACACTGTTGTCATGAATACTAAATTTTGCTCTGGGGATCCAGTTTTTCCTCCTCTGCTTACATTGATATTTTATTTTTGCGTAAATTATGCGTACTATAATATCGCCACTTACTTTTTCGCGTAGTACCTATATACTTCGAGATGAAGTAGCTGAGCGGAACTAATTATTATGCTTTAAGCCGTTTTGTTTCGTCGCAGTATCCATTGTCCATTGCCAGTGACTTTACGTGTCGGTCGTGTTCCGGGTGAAAAATTAATTTCTCAGACTTGACAATCGCGGCACGTAATCGCTTCGATCGAGGGCAACACGGGTAACTTGTGTCGAGGGTTTTGCGCTAGGTCAAGATCGACTTTCCTCTCGCAGCCTTGCCTCTTGAAGAATAATGATAACTTTCGAAAGGAACGATGATAGAAGAGATTAGCCGGAAGTGGTGCTCTCAAGCCCAATGTGAAATCGTTTGAAGGCTGTCATCTGGGAATTACTTTCCTTTTCTCTATTCTCTTATTTCTGTCTGTTTGTCCCTCGTCACAAACTTTCTGCGATATAATATAATTAAATTGTATATATATACGTATATAAATTATTTTGTTTGTAACGAAGAGCAAATTCTTTTCAACCTTCAGCATTTATTATATTTATACTTGTTATCAAAGAATAATTACGCAAGTTAGTGGGCATTTGTTCCCCGCGAAAGAACTTCAAAGGGTATTAATTATAATTTAAAATTAACAACGTTTAATTTTAATGGAATCTGTAAGAGCAATCAGTTTAAGCAAAGAATGTTCTGAACATTGTGCCCATTTTTCTATTTGTACAAGTTCTTTTATAGTGGATGAAAGTAAGGTTTAATTAAAGCATGGAAGAATCTACATCAAAGAAATTCAGTGCCAGCATCAAACGAATTTCTTTGTACTTTCAGTCATTTTTGGCACAACAAAGCTGTCAATATTCGCAGCTGACTGTTGAAACCTTTAACCGGGAAAGGGTTAAACAGTGGTTAATGAGCCGAATAAATATGTCATCTTCCTGTTCGTGTGGCAGTCGGTAAATCACAAAACAGAATAATAGTCGCAGCGCGAGCTTGTCGAACGTAATAATACGTTCCCTGGTAATAATTGTTCAATAGTAGAAGCACTTTATAGTTATTTTGTCTAATTTGATGTCATTCTCCTTCGTTCTATGGTATCGTTCTTCTTGTTCCAGTGCTTGGCAGTTGTCGGAGCCAAGAGTGCGGACACGAAAGGCTGGTGAAGTGCGGAAGGCCCCTTCAGAGAATCAACAACAACGACTTGAGGTTTACGGTGAAAAAAGAAGAACTTCAGGAACTATGCCCGTAAGTTTTCAGCTACTAATTGTATTCCGCCTTTGTTTTCCTTCAAATGAATTCCATCTCGATGTTATGTTGGAGGGAGGGTGCAATTTTCGCAGAAATTTTGTCGTGAACAGGAGTTGTCGATGGAGAAAAAGTATCGTGGACGCAGTTGCCTTTCATTCTTTTCTGTTTGATTTTAGTGCTTTTTAAATGTTTGTTTTTTCGGGTATGGTGGATTCCGTTTGACAAAATTAATACATCGCCCAAAATAATTGGAGATGGCATATCATATTACAATACCAGGGATGCACCACCTCATATACATTGTATATGTATATACATATTTGCGTCGCGGTGTGCAAGCAAAGCACTGAAATAGTGGAGCGATTATTAAACTCCTGTGTTTTCGTTTAGGTTTTCAATTCGAATATTTCAACTATTTTGCCACGATTACTCAAAAACGCAAACCCAGTATTGCCTAGAATAGCGCATCGCGTTTCACTAGATTTAGTTTGTAGGAAATAAAAGAACAAAGGAGACGATCTGGAATTTTCTGGCAATTGGCACAGCATTCGGAATGTTCATTCGATTAATTGAAGGGGAGAATGTTTTGAAAATTCATCAGAACCCTAATTGAATATTTCAATTAGTTTGCATCTTTCGGTATAGTTTTTTTGTGTCCCAATAATAACAGGGGAAGTTTCCCTCAAGAAATTTGAGAAAATTATCGCAATCGAGCGTTGAACTTGGGATCGATGAACACTGTCCTTTTGAACGCCCCAGTTTCCCTAATTATGTTTCGTGTGTGGATAGTTTTGGTGGGCAAATGGATTTTTTCCCGATGGTTCGGACCGATAAATTTCCAACGAATATTTCCTCCAATTTATTGACCGTATTCATTATTTTCTTGGTCGAGCAACTGGAGGAACAAGTTTCGAAGATTGAAAGAGAATTCTAATAACTCGGTTCGCTAATTTGCTGAAAGTTTGAGGGAAGGGCTACTCGAGATTTCTTCGAGTTTTAAATAGCTTCTTAAGAGTATCTAGTTAATTTTTTAGAAGTTTGATGATCAACCCTTTGCAGGAACAATTTTTCTTTCACCACTCCATATCGGATGGGGCTCTCGAATTACGTAATTCGGGGTGAATGTTCGAGATTTAAAATATTATGTTATAAGTGATGTTATTCTGAAATGTTAAATAATCTCTTTTGCGAATAACATATTTAATGGAATACACCATTTTTTTGTATGTTGTAGAAGGGAAAAATCAGTGTTTACTTTAGATTCACATAAACCGTAACATTTTTATTGACGGTACCTATCTGTAACATAATAAAAAGTGTAAAATCAAGTATATGTCAATATGCGATTTCGATGAAACAAATGATTCTTAAATGGAATGAATTTTATACAGGGGAATTTTCCGTGAAATTTGTGATATTTCGATATGAATTATTATTGACCTGTCTTTTTTTCATCAACATTATTTTTCGCCATTTGATTGAAAAATATCCGGCAACAAATATACAGCGTTAAATATTTCAATAAGACTCCAATAACAGCATTGCACGCGCGAATATTTTTTTTGAAAATCAAGCGATGGATGTTTAATCCGGTTTAATAACTGGCTGTGGTTGAAGGTTTTTCCTTTTTCTGTTAAACTAGCGTGAAGGGTTTTAAAATATTAATATCGAGCTCTAAATTGTACATATCTGGTATCGAAAAAATATATCATCCCAAAATATATAATTGTTATTTTGCAATGATTTTATTTATTGTTACAAAGCTATTCAGAATTAAATACATGTAGAAGGTAATAGAAAGATGAAATATGTGAATTATTTTGATGAAGAGTACAATTATTAATTGTCTGATACGAAGTACGTAACAACAACTTAATTTTGTAAAGATTTTTTAATTGTTTCGTTGATTCCAATTTACCAAATATTTGTCCATGTTCGAATAATCGTTCGCGAACAATTCTCTTTTCCTCCACACGATTTAATCGTAAAATTAATTTCATTTCCAGTTCAATATTGATTTAAACGCGTGAATTTCTCGCGAGATCAATCAACAGCGTTTAATGATATATGTTCGCTAATGCAAGAAAGTTGTGCATTGCGAAACCAATAATGTTGGATGCAAGTTTAAATCGTGCAAAGTTTCAGCCGATTAAACGTTCCAAAATTGTCCAATTTATAACAAATTTTAATGCTATTTTACAAACATGCTACACAAACGAATATATCGAAATTAAATACACATTTTAAAGCTCCAACGGTGAGAATGCTTTGGAAAAATTGTTTTCGTATAAAATTTAGGTCGACAATTACACTTTCATTATTTCACAAAAGCATTCTAGATACTTCCAAAAGTTTTTCAACATTCTGAACAATATAATGTCCATTATAATACAATAGATTCGTTAGAGAAAATGCGCGAATTATAACAATCGTAATTTTCACACAATATGATATTTATTTCTTTCACACATGTATGCTATTATAATATTCTCAAACATCTGCAAGTTTTGCCAGTACAAAGGGTACAGTTGGTTTTTATGGATAATAGTTATATGGGCGCATTCGTTAAAATGTGTAGCTCAAGGTGCATCGTTGCATATGCAAAATAAGCACAGGTACAAAGGGTTAGCGCTCGTTAAACTTCCTAGCAAGTTACATTGGAAATCATGAGTCCCCCTGGGGCATTCTGTTCGTAAAAACTTGCAGCTTTTCCACCTAGATATATTTCTTTCTTATGCGGCTTGCATTTACTGGTAACTACGAATATATTTGGGAAACTCTTACTTATTTAATAAGAAATTGTATTGTTTCTTCCTCTCTAATTTTCTTCTAATCTTAAATTTCCTTTAGATATACTGTGTACAGTGAAACCAATGAATTGGAATAAAGTGCTTATTCTTTTTATAAATTAGTGTACTAATAGCTTGGTAATAATTATATTTTAAATATTACGATATCTATTATCACTCTTTCATGGATAAGCCAGTATGCAATATCTATGTCAAGTATGAATGTAGCATAATGATAAAAATTAAAAGTTGACGCAATGTTAATATACCGTTTAGAACGGAGTAAAAGTTCCTTACAGAGTTTGCCAATTAATTGAACTTCTACTTACAAATAGTAGTTACGCAAAATTAATTTTCATCTCAATTACTTATATTAATGCTCGCTGTGGAAATTAGGTCGATCTGATTTAGAATTGAAGCAGAGATACTTTCTTCTTGGTTATTATTATACCAATAAATTACATAACAAATTACGTGCAAACTGTATTTGTTATTTTATATTCGCGTTAATCCATTTATTATCTGTTATATCAAATGAGAGTCTGTGATTACGGAATTGCTTTAAGTCGTTTTCGTTTCGAGATATTTTTACATTTGAGTTCGAATTAAATGAAGAATTCTATTCTACGATCACGCAAAATGAAGGAAATACATAATTACCCTTTCGATATTTAAAATGACTGATTATTACATCGTTTTCATAATTACTGGCATAACTATGCAATTTTCATCGTTGCGGATGACGTCAAGACCGCGAAGGCGAGACTCGAAGAGCCGACTGGATGATTCTTTTTGCCCGGATAAATCGTGCGCATGTCAAAAAAAGACGTCGATTGGAGAAATATCGGGGCAAATTCACGGAAAGCAACCAAATCAGCCAGCGTATACGATAACGTGTGCTCGCGTACATAAAACGACTGAATGTACGATCGCGCGTGATTTTCCGACCAGCAGCGCGCCGCACTCGGAAAATCGTATATTTCCAATGTCGAGAAATTATGCCGGGATTTCTTTTCGTGGGAACGAGATTAGAGAATGGTGAATCGAAAATACACTCGTAGCTTATAAATGGATCGAGAAGTACTGCGGAATATGGTGATGTTTTACGTGCACTTCAGTTTATACAGGGAGAGTTTATTAATGAAGTAATGAATAATTTTGTTCTGGAAATTTTTTGGAAATGCTTATGGTTATTATGTAGGTGAAATATAATGATTTATATGATAGGTTAGTATTTGTCCATTATTTTATTGGGAATTTAGAATAGCATTCTCTACCACGTGTAGGAATATTGGAAAAGGTCAATTATTTTTGGTTAAAGGTAGCGTGTAGGTATGAAAGTATAAAATAATTGAGAAGTTGTAATTCTGTAGATGTACTATAGATGTATGTATTCTAATTCTTGTAAAATGTTACGAATTTGAACGTGTAATAATATTCACTGTCGAAATTTAATTTTGTACCGTTTATTCTTTATGCTAATTATTCTAGTATCAATGGATGATACCATTGCAATGGAACTTAACGGTGCATAAATCGACACCAATGTATTATTTGTTCTTATTTATAAAATTCACAATAATTTCGTATTTAACGGTACCAATTTTTCAAACGCAAATGAAGTGGAGTTTATTAATATTTTTGATTATTGTCATACGAATAGCACTGCTGACGTTGCTCAGATCGCTTTTACTCCATATATCCATCGAAAGGGGCATGTTTTCCTTGCGATTAGATCGTAAAGATAGTTTGGAGGTGCAGAAAACACGAATATAGACTGAGCAGAAAAGTAATCGGCCAGTTTCCGTTTTATTTCCAATCAGAGATTTGGAATTCTTGAATTTCACGAACCCCTGCCTGTAATTTCGCGGTGGCGCGAATAAGACGAACTCAGGCGATTTTCCGCAGCCCCAATTGCGATTGAAATTTGAAATTTTAATGCGGAATCCGGCACAGTACACTTGAAACGCCTGTTATCCGTACGGCCGCTCGTAAACTGGTTACGTGGATTCAGCACGCGAAATAATGCATGGCAATGAATCCGATAACAATGAATTGAAGGGAGGATAAAGTCTAGGCGATCTGCTATATTCTGTTTGGTTATCGTTGTCAATTAAAAATCTTTCAACTAGATGTTCCAGTTAGATTGAATTAATCCATTTTTATTTTCGAGGCACCGGGGTGTCACGTAACCGGTGGTAGAACAGAAAATGTGGCGATTCTGTAGGAAAAAAATAAGACGAAGGTAAAGAACACAATTTTTGCGTGCAGGGGTTCCGTTTCGAGAAAATTATTGCTACGATTTCAGTGATAGCATCAGTTACATGGCAGCCTGTCGTTAAGGACACGAGCATTCGATAAATCAACAAAGTCATTTTCTTCGAAGACCAAGGGTCGAATGCAAAAATTTTATTCCGTTACATTTAGTTTTATTTTTTCAGGTAGAATAGAATCACCCCCTTTTTGGCTTGAGTTGTACGTGTAAAATCATTAATTCGTGACGTTTCTCAAAGTACAGTTCCACTTTCAATAAAAATAATATAAAAACACTAGTTGCCAAAGTACTCTACTTTTTGATATAAAATAAAATCGCAACGCTTTACAATAAATTAGCACAAATTATACAACTTGAACCATTACCAAACAAACGCAAGCGAAATATCCTTGTTTTAATTCATACGTATAAAAGTACCAATAACTGCAAAGTTGCAAAACGAAGAAACGAAGGAGTCCGCAATTTAGACACGCGTGCAAGAAACAACATCGATCTCCAGCAACCAAGTTCTCAGGCATTTCACTTAACGTTCCTCTCCTATCAGAATACCCAGAAGAGAGCCAAGCGGTTATATTTTATTCCCATCGAAGCTCAATCTGGTCCCTCCCCGAGTAGAGAGGTGATCCGAGCGATAATCTTAAATTTTGCAAGCATCGACTCGTGTACGCGCTGCCTGTCCGCGCTTTCTTCAATTTCCCTCGGCCCGTGAAATTGAAATTGAAATCTGAAATTTAAATTTCACTGCCGCCACGGTGATATTCGACGATCGTTGAAGAAGGTTAAAGGAAATAAAAGGGAAACTGTCTGGATCGCTCCAATAAGCAACAGCAAGATAATTGCTCCGCTGTCGAGTAAAGACATCCCGGTTTCCGTTATTGGAATTCTTTTTCACTTGTTCTTCTCCTTCCTCCTCCCCTTCCATCTTCCATTGAACCCGATCTCGGTGATAATGGAATAGTCACGTTTTGCGCATAGAATGGATCCGCGAATGGCTCGTTCCGAATTATTTCACGCGATTGCTGGAATATTTAGCAATTATCGATTTATTTTTCTGCCGGCCGTGTCGGGTTAAATATTTGATTAACATCGATATCTATATACTTTCCCAATAACTCGATGCTTGAATATGTAAATTAAGTTATTTTTTCGTTTCGATTGTACGTGTTTGACGGGGCACTTAAAAATTATTTGACCTTTTAAACGTTGAAAAATATTTGACGACTGAATAATTCGATAGTAACTGCACGAAGTCTGTCCACAGGTAGATCTTCGAAAACATTTCATTACCTCGCATGTTATTCATCGTTTACTTCAGTTATTAATTTGGTTTTAATTTCTCCGGTTTTCCCGGCAGACGGGAATCATGCAAATAGGAGTTTTACCTACCTGGCAGTCGTACGCAACAGTTTATTTAGTAGAGGAGTAAAACTGATAATTTTGATCGTTATTAAAAACTTTGTTTTTCTCCCCTGTGAAGATCTTCTCTTAATTAAGAATAAGGAAACGTGCTTTCCGTATTAAGAAAATCCTCTTAAAATATCTTGGCTGCTACACTTTATCCTCCCTTTTGTTCTTATTAAATAAGTTTTATTTTCATACCCTCTTTTAAAAAGCTGGCTGTGGAACGCGAATGCCTTAAACGCGTTTAATTTTCGTCAAATCGTTGGATTACTTATGAGCATAGAAAACAAGTGGAAATTTTATTATTGCACAAGTGCGTGCATTGGTAAGATTATTATTTAATCGTGCACGTTTCGTGCTTGAAGAATAGTAGATATTGAAACAGAATATTTGAATTGCTTTTAAATGTATTAGGTTGCCCCCAAAAGTTTCTTCCGCCTTCTTAATAAATATTAACTGCAGACAATTTTGCGAAGTGTACCATATTTTTAAATGATGTACGATATGTTTTAACATTTTTTTTATGTTGTGGCAAAATATTGATCATCATGATTTTTATCTCATTTAAAGCGTTCAATTTTTGATAAGGAATAGAATTTTTGAAAGAAATAAACCAGTACTAATTGGGGACGCAAGATTTGAAGAGTAAGGGGGGGGGGGCTAGAATATTCCAAATCAGATCCATATGCATTCCCTGCTTTTCCATCTTTCGATACACGCAGAACGGCACTGAGATAATCGATTCAAACGACATTATACTATTGGAAAGCCAGAAAACAACTGATTGTGAGTGATGGTCCTAACATCAACGAAAAATAGATCAGTCAGTGTGTTTGACTAAACGTTAATAAACGTCCAATAAAACCGAGCAGTCAAACAGCGAAAGAAACTTTTGGGACAACCTAATACAATATAGATCTCTACTGCAATACATTGTTAATTAATCTGCAATAAACATTTCTACAAAAAGTATGGAAACATTATTTCCTGTTATTCAAAATATTAATTTCTTCATACCTAAAAAGTATTGGCTTATCTTAAAAATGTCATTGCAGTTTCTTAGATTATAATTAATTCTCAAACCCGTCTTCAATTGCCCCGCTGTAATACACTATAATAATAATTGTTCAAAGTAATACTCACCACAGTGAAATAATTCTAACCATAAAGATCTTTCTAAAAGGTCAAGCTGAAATCATTATTATTGATATTCTTTCAACGCAATGCAGTCACCTGACGTATCCTCAATTGCGCTGACCTGCTGCTCAATTTCAATACCAGTGTAAAGACCCGGCGAAAGAAAATTCTTGACCATCTTACTCAGCCACGATTAGTCGTCGTTGAAAGTCCGGACGTTGTGAACGAACCCTCTTACGAGACATTCTTTCTCGCCGGTAATGACGAAATTACACTAGTCAGGCTAGCTTCTTCCCCGTCGTTAACGACCACATCGTCGTTGGCGCACAAAACAATTTGTATCTCCGTATTGCTATGCTCGTTGAAACGAGTCCGCCGAAATTCGTTCAGCGTTACATTTAAAACCTGCCGGAAGTTTAATCGGTATATACCGGCACTCGCAGCGTCCTCCCAGTTCCCAATTACCATTACAGTTTCGTGCTCTTATCAAGCATTTTTTCTTGCTTCCTGCAGAGAATTCGAGGCCGGCATGAGATGCATCCAGGCGTACACGTACGACTGTCTGGAGGAGAAACAAAGGGAAGACTTCAACTCGTTGTACGCTGGTACCAACAAGGTGGTCATGGAGCTGTGTCAAGATGGCCCTTACCAGGACGGTAAGTCGGATAACTAGGTTGTCACTGTTGCTTTGCGTTATACAATTAGGGAGTGGTTCGTGTCGTGAAGATCTTGGGCAGGCGATGAAAATATTACACTGCATTATACATACTTGGTTTTGCGCTTGGTGCATTAGATAGGCTGAAATAAAATAGGGAATATTGGTGAATGAAAATCGAGTAGGCGAAGAACAGATTTTGGAACTTGAAATGGTGGAACTTGGATGAAATTATTGGAACGTTATTAGCTGAGCTTGTTGGATACGTTCATAATATAGGGTAGACCGAGGCGAATCGGATCGAAATTAGAATTTAGTTGAAATTTGTTATGTTACTAATTTAAAATACATAGCTTCATTTCGGGTTGAATCGGATCACTCTTTTTTTTTTATTATTTAATTAGCTGTATGACTTTAAATGCGTTAATAATTTATACATGTAGGTAAAGATGGTTCGCACATACTTAAACGAGAGTGGCATTGCATTTATTGTAACAAGAAATTCATCCACCTGCGGAGGTTTGGATACAGTGCATTAGCTGTGAAAAGTGGTGGCACAAAAGGTGCGCTAATATAAGTGGTGTTCAAGGACAATATACTTGCCACCCATGTACTACGTAGAGTCTTTGACATTATTATTATTACGTTACACGTTATAAAGTTATAACCAAAGATTATTTTACGACAATTTGTTTGTTTTCTTAGAGATATTTTCCACTGTTTCGTTTCTTGTCCATAAAGGAGAAATTTTTATAATTTGTTTATATTTTTTATTATGTTACGAATTTATAAGAAAATATTGCGTTTCTAAATTGTAACTATTCCCCGGTCTACCCTACATTTGGTTTGAATAATATTATGTATCGTGATGGGTATTTACTTACGTTTATATGTATGCTATAATTAATTTAATGGGAGAACACTCGTATATTTAATTCACTCGCTTGTATTTTCGTCGATTTTGTTATTCGAAGGAAAGTAAACAATGACAATTAAACGCGGATATTATATCATTCTTTAATAATCTGGAAAGCCTTCTTGCAACAATTGCTTAAATTCGTGGAAATTCAATCTTCGGAACATTGTAATAACTATAAAATTATTTTCCCCATGGTATTATCTTGCTACCTTATTTTTCTTCTTTTTATGTTCCAATCAAAAAACACTAATTTCCCTTCGAAATTACAAACTGAACGAAATAATTTGTTAACAATATGCGATTGATAAAAGCATAATTGATTCAGTATTCCGAATTTCAGGCAACTCGTGGTTGCTCTTATCAAATCGAATCAGTTGGCCAGATCGTTGTTAAATTTCAATAATATCTCGAGTGGCAGCCGTTCATTGTCGAATCAAGCTATTTTTATATTTTCACGACGCCTCGACTAAAGCTTGAATTTTGATTCGTACACATACCAAGATCTGGAGATATTCAGAATCAACTTGAATCTAGGAACGGAAACAGCCACGATATTCGTGTAATTTCGAGAGTGGAGAATGCAGTACTGAGACGAATAGCTCACGAAGGGCCTCTGTTCCTTAACCCATCAATATCTCGAAATCTGTTAGACTGTCTTTGAAGATCGTTAGGGGGCTTGCATGGAATATCTTCGAATTATAAACTACAATTTCACGGATGATGCAGTGTTTCATAAGAAATTCAATGTTAAGCTATATCAAATATATGTAAAAGATATACATATACAAATTCCGAAACTAGTTTCCTTATGGTTGCAAGTCGTGCCTACGTCATACAATTATAATACGAGCTCCTGGTGTTTCATTATATTGCAAGCATTATTGTTAAACATATAGATATAAATAATTGTCTATATGTTATTTGAATTTTTTAATTACCGGCGATACAGTTATATTAATTGCTTGCCAAACACCTTTGCACTTCTATTCTTCGTACTGTGTATTTAAACTAGAAGCAGTCTTGAACGTTGGAGCAACAAAAGTTTGAGACTGGCGAAAATTGCAATCGATTTTTCTTATCTTAAAATGTAATACCATTACAGAACATAAAAATCGGGTTCCACACAATTTTATCCACGAACGATATAAATAATATATCCGAACAGTACGTTGCAATAAATTTCTTACAAACAAATGCAACTGCATACATTAGATATCTCTTAACGTAATCCACTCATCGTGAAACTCTTCCCCCGGTTTACTAATCCTTTCAATTATTCGCCCGTAATGTGTATAATGTATAGCCATTTTCGTTATTAATTCGACCGGAAATCCGTGTAATAGCTAATACGTATTTCACCTTCGGGCGATTAACACGTTTGTCGCGCAGCGAGAAATTGTCGATCGTTCTTGAATGCCACTGGTGAATACATTGTCGATATTCGTGTAATCCCGAGAGTGCCGAATACATTATTGACTCTAATGGCCAATGGATTTGAATTGGGCGCAGATTATGCGCAGCTCCGTAGACATTTCGTGAAATTCGCCGTGTAATAATCAGAGAATCCGTCCCCTCTATGAGATTCCAATGCGACGGATAAGATTAAGACGTTCCAGCTGCATTGCCCGTGGTGAATTTCTTACGGACCCCGATGCAAATTCTGTACGATATTCGCGTTTTCCATTCGAACGGCTTTCCGCCTTGATTTTCCACCATTTCAACCCCGTGGCCAGCACTCGGCGTCGTAGAGGACAGAATAATGCATCCTTGCGCGTGACGTTCATTTATTCGCGCAATTATACAGAGATTTGTCCAAACCCTGGCTTATTTACTGATGCCTGCATTCTCTTCAAGGCTGGAAATCCAGTTCCCCTCTGTTACGCAACTCGGGCAATTTTCAATGTGGTGTGAATCAATTTTCTGGAGCGGCACAGCGTTCGCAGAGAAAGTAAACTCAATTGTCTTGGTTATCCTAATTAGTGGAGTTACGTGGACTTCGAGTTGGTAACGTTGTGTATTATATTTGTCGTTGTTATGGAAGTTTGGGAAATCTCCAGTGATTGTAATTTGGACGAATAAATTCGTTGCGTTCGGAATTTTTTCCTAGAGAACGTGTCGCGTTGCGAAGAAAATATTGAATTTAGCTGGACGAATGTGTCGCTGACCGCAATCAACGTTGAATTTTTTTATCCCCCCCTCCCTTTTACAGAGTTCATTTGATATTTCATAAAAACGTTAAGGTTTTTTTACGATACACCTGTATGTCAGCAGTTGTTACCGTATCTGCCGGTCCAACAGTTTCGGACAGAGGCAATCTACTCCGTGATGTGATAAATTGTCGATATTTCTGTGGGCTTGACGCAACAAACAAGTGTATGCCCCTAAATGTGAACACATCTTTTTCGTTTCCACAGGAAAAAATTTATCTTGCAGAATTATATGCGAAACCTGCTATCAACTTATCTGAAAGGATTAACGAGATTCATATTCTGCAAGCATCCAGAACATCTTGGAAGTATCGTCCAATTACGTCGCACCATATTTAGTTTTGCAGAGCTCTTTGCTACGTTGTTGTGCGATATCATTTGCGCGTAAACAGCAAGACAAAGTAGACGAACAATTTTTAATGGAAGAAAAGATTCCTTCAATTTATTATAGGTACTTTTAATTTTGAATTTCGAAAACTTTGTGTATGATTGGTATCTTAATATTTCTAAAATCCCATGTTTAATAGTATATCTTGGCCGCAGACTTTTACAACGTACACGTAATACATACATTGCATTTCTGGAAAATATTTTACAAGAGCAGTGGTGCACTACTGCATCTTGGATCTTTTGAATTCATAAATATTTCCTGTTGCTACGAATCGACAGAGTTTTATCTCTTCAAGCCAGACTCGTTTACATTAATTGTTCTTCGTGTGAATGGATAAAATTTGTTTCACGTAGAATACCATATCTACAGTAATCCCTTACACAACTTTCGAACTTAACCCTTTACATACGCCAGAATTAAGCAAATGCAAGAGTGCATTGCTGTTTCAAACTTGTTTGTCATAATATTCGCATTGGCAGCTCCATTTTTGTTAAATATAAACACACTACACGTTCATACAAAAGGACTAGTGCAAATAACTACAGCTTCACACTACCAATGAAACGTCAAATCGGTCTCGATTTTCGATACCAAAATAATGCAATAACTTCTCATTTAAAAAAAGAACCTTCCAAGGATCCTTCCAATTATTATAGCCCCAGATCCATAACAGGATCGCGATTTCCTACCTAACGCGTAATATAATATTGGTCGCCCAATTGGAGTTATTAACCAAGTGTCACGCATAAACGTCAGATGAAAGAAACACATTCCTCGGTAGCTTCGATTTATAAATTGGAAAACATTGAGACATTCACTTCACGAGTCAATCAGTGGTCATCGAGCTGCATTGGGCTGTGTGGCTGGTCGATTCTATACCATTGTATATCGAAGTCGCTTACGCGATTAGCGCCTGGTTAAGAGGAATATCGGCTATGCGACGCCCAAAGGGCCTGATTATTCGCGTTGAACCTAGTTCGTTCGACAGCCCAGTGTTTAAGGTTTACTGGCGCATTCACAACGATCGCCAATTCATTGCTGCATGCTATATAATTAATTAAAATTTGTAAACGTCAAATGCTTTCGTATCTATTTTACTGAGCTTTCCACAGAGGAAGCCTAATCATTTGAAAACCAGATTATGATGCACTCTATTAACTCTCATTCCGCGCTACGTATGGTGGACTGGCTGTTATTCTCCTTAAATTTTATCATATCGTGTGTCTGTATTAGATTGGAGGCTGCGAGACAAAATTCGAATCCTCGCGGCTGGCGAATAAAATGATGAACAGGGCGAACATGCAGCGCAGCGAATACCGTTTATTTCCATCATTTCTGTTAACTAAAATATTACCTTTGCATAATGATGTTTTGATGTTTTGAAACAAAGTTTGGACGAATTAAAATTCAAGAATTAACTTTCCTGGTACAGTTGTTCCTTGCAGGTGGCAAGTGTTCCGCAAGTTATAATTAAGGCTACTTTTCGTGGTTTGGTACGCTTTCAATGGTGGATCGGTGTGATTAGTGTACCTGTAGATCCGATGGATACATGGCATCGTCGAAATGGTTAAAGAGAAATCATAAAATCAATGGAAATGAAAGGAAAGCTTGTAGAAAATGCTTTAGAACGCGCGCTTGAATGTACGCAGATTTTCGCATTTCTCTGTTGGTCAATATTGGTAATCGGCTTCAAAAACGGCGACCTGCTCGATTTATCTTCGATGCATGGCTTGCCATTAACTTTGTTATGTTTACTCAACTTTTCGCTCGGTGCACCGCTTGGAGTACGACAGAACTGCACACAGAGTATCGATTTAAAATTAATGCGTCGATATTCGAACGATGAAACGGTTGGTCGTGGAATCGAAATATAAAATACGTTTCATTATTATATATATAGTCTGCAGTCGTCGATTATCGTTTTGTACAAATATCCACATATGTCCTGAGAAAACGTAAGATAATATAGGAACATCATATTCGATCCTAAATATTATAATCAGAGTAATTCATAATAAATCAGTTTATAACAAGTTGTATTACCTGCACACCAACTATTCTGTATTATTAATTATTTTCTGATTTTGTTCATTGTAAGCAGTTTACTTTGAAACGTTGCAAAATTGAAGTAGCCTTTGTTGAAGTTTTAGTTGATTTTGACTATTTCTAGATGTCGCTTTGGGTGGATGGATAAATTGCTTAAACTTCAGCGTCGTTATTAAATCTTTTATTGGTACAGTAGGGAATTTACCTTTGAGCAACTAGTGATGGAAATTAAGTGGATAATTAATTTGAACAACCTAACGACTTGAAAGTTTTCTTGCTTAAAGTTGAAGAGTTTAAAGCTTCTAGATATAAATTGTGCTTTTTTCCTGAGAAATACCTTCATCTGTGTTAAGAACTTGAGAATTCGTTCACTGAATCAAATTAGAAGTCGACACGTGATTGATAGCTGGCCGAGTTTATGGTGAATATTCTTAAACAGATAAATTCTTAAATATACTCAGACATGTATCAGAATTTAGCACGTTTCTTGGAACATGAATTTAATATGGCAAGAATTTGCAAGAAATTTCGTTGACGTCAAAAATGTCAAATACTTCGCCCTCAAGATATTTCATGCTTAAATATAATACTTCAGTACCACATAAATCTCCACGCAAGTACTAATTTTTTTTTAAACGGAGTCAATTTGGGAAATCAGAAATTCTTTCACGTCCCCCGATAACTGCACAATAGTTTCATACAAATTTCTGCATAGATTTTAAATTTTTGATGAATCGCAGATAAATTGTACTCGTTGAAATTATTTATTACGTTACTCGTGCCCACCAGCACGAACACTTTCTGCACTCGCCGACAGTCTACACGCGTTTCTTCTCTATTCCAAACGAGGAGACATTTTCAATTTCCATCCTCCCGTGGTAGCAACTTCATTCGCAACTATTTTCTTCTCTCTCCTGTTTGCAGAGTTTCTGAAGCACGCGCCCTGCATGCAAAAGGTGCAGCTCGAGTACGAACTCTGTCAAAAGAAATATCAGAAAACCACCCAGGAGATCGAAAGAAGAAATCACTCGACGAGCATCAATGGGCCCCTCAAGGCGCTGTGCTGGTGAGTGAAAATTAAAATTCATTAAATGAATAATTTCTTGGTCGAAAACAGGCCGTGTACGAAAGTCATAAAAAGATTCTAGTATTTATCGAGTATTAAAAGGGATTTAAAAGGATTTAATTTAATTTTCATCGAGCTATTAAATGAAACGGTACGACTATGAAAGCTGGAAGATTCTTTCTTACCGCGTGAAATGTTTCATATCTTGCAAATAATTCAGGAAGAAGTTTCAAATCGCATGTTTAAGAGGATCGTGTACTTTCGACGCTTTTCTTTTTTATGCTGGACGTGAAAAAGTAATTTTAGCTACTTTTTAATATTAGGGGAACAAGCAAAGTATAGGAATTGTAAATAGTATAATTTGATTCTGAAGCTTGTTATGTGTAAATGTCGATTTTTATGTTTTAAAAATTGTTTTTAAAATATTAAGGTAACTGAAAGGACAGGTTTTATTAGTGACTTTGTAAGTACTTGTGCTTGTTATTAATAATTCGTAAAATAATTTCAACTTTATACATTTTGTTTACTGTGGATGTTGAGATATGAAGATTAAAGGTTGTTTCTTCGTGTAATCCGATAAAAATGACGGGCAAATAGTTTTATGTTTTATATAATACGTTTATTATTACTTTAGAGTGGAAGTTCGACCAACGAAGTTATACATTCTTGGTTTAAAAAATAAAATAGTCTTAACTGATGTCTATCAATGACATATGGAACGAACAGACAAATTTTGACCTTTACAGTTTCTCGTTTTATGAAAAACGTGTATTTCTTTCCCCCTTTTTCTCTTTTCACCAAACAACAAGTTGTAGAATTATTTACCCGCGTCTCAATGGAATTCTATGACGCACAAAAATTGTGACGTTGTCTGCTTCTTTGGAGATAGTGATCGTTTTGACAAAATTTCATCAGTTCTTGCTTTATTAATGTCTTCTTCCTCCTTTTTTGCGTCTAAACTATTTTTCATGAAAGAGTGTTTAAATTTTTGGGATTAATTAATAAAGGTTCAAGATTTTAATGACACAATCTTTTCATCAAAATAATTTCACCAAATTATTTTATTTACCTTGGTCATTTCAAATACACGTGGTCAATATTTTCAATCGTTATCAAGAACTGATTTATTTGTATTTTCGTTAATAAGGATAATGTATATCGTGTAATTAATTTCGTAGTGTTCCATATATACAAGAATCTATTACAATTCGATAGTCTTCTAGATAGATTTATTGCGTTCTTTTGTAACGATACAAAATAATTCTATAGTGTATGCAGTGCAGCTTTAGTTCCGTTCGCATACTGTAATTAATGTTAATGGAATTGAACGAGTGCACATTGAAAATTACAGTTGCATATCGACCTTGGCTTTTGTTACCGTCGCGTCTGCATTCGCTATGCCAATTTCCACGTTCTGAAACTATTCCATTTTGCAACACATGGCAGAAGAATTGTACGCTTCAATTCAGTCTAGTTTTAATCAGTTACTAGCCCTTTGCCTACTTTTCTCAATGTAACATTAAACATACATATATCTGATAATTATTTTCAAAAGTTTTCCTCGATGTATCGATAAATTGCAATAGTTTTGTAGCAGATATAAAACTAAATGCTGTTCAACGTTTGTGATGCTCTTTTTTTATAATTGACGATAAGTAAAATTCTATTTTAATTGCAATTACATTTTAATTTTATCGCTTGAGTTTTTTCTCTGAAGTATTACCAAGTATCAATACACAGTTCCAATAAACTCAGTATACTTTGTTGCATTAGAAAGAAACAATAAAATCGTTTCGCTTAACACCGTGCAAACATCTACTTTCTAACAAATTATTAACATTTTAATGGAACAGAGTTAACAAGTAGATATAACTTTGTAAAAAAATAAGTCATATAACAATCTATATTATCCAGTTTTTATTACATGTATGGCTAGACAAATAACTAAAATTATGACCTCAACAAGAGTATAGTTAAGAGTTAAATGTAACAATCAATAATTCATTAATTATTTAATTAAATTGAAAATAACTAACATTAAAGCAGTTGATCAATTTCATTAGGTAATTACTCTTAATATTTAACCAGCACACAAAATCGAACTCCATGAAATTAATAATCGATACTATTAATCGCGCCGTTGTCAACTTTAAACACCCCTGCCACTAAAGTAATGTAGTCGTAGTTAGTATAGAAATGTTTATACGAACATTTAACGAAGTTCTCTTTGTGCTGGATAGATCGGTGGTGCTCTATTTATCGTCTCGTGTTCGATAACGTTGCTCGATAATTAGTCCCGTTCGGCGAAGCTAGATAGAAGTTGCATTGAACAAAGGGAAGGCAAGCAGGGGCAATTATTTAGCAAAAGGTAGCGGGGAAAATCGTCGTCTTCGGCTCTTCCACGGTTTCACGGCGCAAAGAGCGAAAGACCGTTTGCTTTTCATTTTCGTATTACTCTTATGAATAGTGAAGCACCGGCTAGACATATTCGATACTCTGTGATCTGCACAGACGACTGTCGTGTTTGACGTGGAATTACGCAAATTCTCTTTCACCTTAAAAATTTAATTAAAACTTCCACCACCGATCCCAGGCGGGCAAAAGTGTTCGATCAGAACTCTATTCAGTGTCCCGTTCAATGGAGAGAAAATTACATTTATAATCTGTGATTTTATTGAAAGCTTTGATGCAAAATTTAACGCGAGTATCTTTAAAAAGCTCCTATTCAGTTTTGCAAATCAAAGATTTCCTAGGGTAAGCGATTATGCTTGTTGTAATGCGATCAAACAATTTCTACTTGTTAGAAGTGCAATGAAAAGTTTGTTAACACGGTTTCAATTATCGCGGCTCTCTTCTTTTCTGTTTAGCGAATTATGTATTAAGGATCGTAGGTGTAGTACTTTGTACTCCAGCGGATTGAAAGCGTTTCTTTTGAACCGGTTATACTGTTAAGCACATTAAGTGCAATAGGACGTACACAAAAAGATTTCGTGTAAAAACTGTATATACGACGGAGGGTGCAATTGAATTTACGCGATAAGAGTGTTAAGGGGGCGTCGCGTCGTGTTCATATGCAGCGGGATGAGTTTGAAATCCTTTTTGCGTCTCGTGTGCCCAGCCTTTACCACTCTCGCTTCGCTCGCTTTCTGCTCCCTTCTATCGCCTTCCCTCTCTTTACGCCGACTGTTTTCTCCATTTTTCCCTTTTTTCCCTTTTTTCTCGGTTTCACTTCGTTTCCATATCTTCTTTTTCTTCTTTTGCTCGTCATTAAACTACTCTTTCTTTTTTTATTTCGGCCTCCTCTGTTACCCTGTTTCACTGTTTCGTTTTTTCTTCCCTTTCATTTTACGTTGTTTCTTCCCTTTGGCACTTTCCTGTTTTTACCACTTTATACTCTTGCAGCATTTTGTCCCATTATTCTTCTCCATCTCTTCTCTTTTTTCACCTTTTCATCGGAAACGTGTTTTACTTTTTGCTTCCTGGAACTTTATTTCACCTATTCGTATTTCATATTCCTACTATTATCATCCTCCCGTTTCTTGCTACTTTCTTCAACCTTTCTTTTTCATTCGTCGCCCTTTTTGTCCCTTCCCGCCCCGCTTCGAAATTAATTTCCCCTGTCATTAATTTTAACTTGCCGTTTGTTCTATTTTAATTCATGTCTTCTCTAAATCATCCTTTATTCCGAATGATTCTTTCCCCAATGTGAACTCATTGTATACTTCTCTGTTATCGATCCATTTATTTTCCCCTTCGTTTCAAATTCTTCTCCCATAACACCCCTTTTGTTTCCCATTTTTCGCGCCTGTCCTCTTTGATATTGCGTCCCACTTTTCCCTACCGATTTCTATTTCTGCCAGCCCCTGCCATCGACTTTTTTCATCGGGTGATGCACAGTTTCAAAAGCTGCAACAGACCGTGGTAGAGATAAGCTAATGACATTATGTCCGATGTACAGGCATCGGCGTGAAAAGCTTCCCCCTTGCGCCGTATTTACACGCATTCGTCTAAAAAAAAAAACAAAAAAGCGGCGGAAAGGTACTCTCAACGTGTAACTACAATGCGAACGCATACCGAATGTTGCATACCTTCCTCTTCTCTTCTTCTCGTACTTCAGCTTTTCCTATCGCGCGCGGGAACGTAGTGCGAATAATGTTCGTTCGAATCGTCAAGTCGTCGCCGCGATCGTCTACAATATTTAAATGATTTATAGTTGCGATTTTTATTCGTATTAAGCTTAAATATCGTCGACGGTTCCTCGTTTTTGCTTTGGAACAATGTATGTTCCCGTACTGTCGGCGAACACAGAAGGGAATAAGCATTGAACGGAATTGTGAACGGAATTGTGAAGCTCTAGCTGGACGAAGTAAAAGTTATCGACGCGGAATCGGGGGAACGATCCTTAATATTTTGCATTTCCCGCACTGCGCACGTACGCTTTCCCCGTTGAAGCTTTAATCTTCGCGGATTGGAGCGCGCTGGCGTGTAATAATTTTTTTTTATTAATATTAACCGATTAGGCGCGTTCGATATAAATCTCTTCGATAGCTGCGCCTTCTGTCCGGCATGCTGAAAATATATTTCGATAATACCATGGGGAAATTCGATTTAATGAGCGAGCTGTTCGGAGTTGGCGCTAAAATTTTGTATCGTATTTACCAGGATTTGGTTTTTTACTTTTAAAATGTTTTAAATCAAATTTTGCTTGCTTCCGACTGTAAAAGTGCAACGATTCGTCGTCTGGACAGAAGAAAAGGCGATTTACCGCGATGAAAATATTCGACTTGTAATATTAGAACTGATTCAAACAGAGTTTCCTCATCCCTGCCGTTTCTATTTCCATATTCTGAAAGTGTATCAACAAAGTTATTCTTAACTTGTATGAATAAAATCTCTGGCCATATATTTTTAAACTCGTCGACAATTTTCTCTACGTTGCGTCATCGAATTATGAACGTACACTATTCAATCTTTTACGTTTGATAAACGACGAGCATCCAGCATTCTAAAACCGTGATAGGAAGTTTTATTTCAAGAGCTCATGGAATTACGCGTGTCTCATTGTGACGTCGATTTATAGCACCCAGCGGACACCTGATTTATTATATCAACAGTGTATAAATCGATTTTCGAATCAATCTATGATTTATCATTCGCCCCCTTTTGTCTCCATTTCGAATAAAAATTACGCTCGGTTCTTTGTATTTTAATTACGAAACAATAGCGAGTGTACCTTTCATTCGTACCCTTTCACGATGCTTAATTCTGACGAAAGAATATCGTTCTGGTAATTAACGTTTTCCTGGCAAACCTTGGAACTTTGAGTGGTTTTACTGGAACTCTACTTCAGAAACGGTCCAAGTATGCTGAGAACATGATTGAAAAAAATTAAATGAATCCACGATTGAAATGGTACAAATATTTGTTTAATTATAATTCAAATACGATCCCGTACCTTTTATTCATCGAACGTACTCAGCGTTTGGCATTTGCAATTTTATTATAGTACTATGCTGGAACGTTTATATAACGTTGAGAAACGCGAAATTCTTTTCGCTTGGTTTAACATAAAAGTATTTGTTAATGCTGACTTGTTTATTATTATAAAACGAATGTTACGTACAGGTAGTAACTGATAGCACGAAATGGTTGTTGTATTTAATGTAATATAATTGGACTCTCCGTAAATCCATGTAGCTTTCAAGTCACATACTTGACATCCGTGTTTTGCAAATTATACTTCATTATCTTAAATAATTTCCCGTAGCATTTTTCAGCTGTACCATTCTATTGCGACCATCTCGTTCATTGTTTCCCAGTACCCATTGTGAATTCAAAACAAGAAGTTACACTCTTTAAAAGCAGCAACCTATTTAAAATCCTCCGAAGTTTGAAATTAAATCTAGACAAAGAGGATTAATTTTTTTTCCCTGCAAGCATCGTATAATATATGCAGTTCCCAGTCGAATATAATTATTGCGATAATTTATATAAATCCAACTCCGGTTAATTAAATATGTATACAAATTGTACCGCCTCGTGAACGAAAAACATTCTCAATTTTAAGCATAGTACAACGAGAGGGTTAATTATATCCTGGATATATCGGCCATTCTGTGCAACGGTGGAAAATATCTAAATTCTGTTTCGTGGAATATACAAATCTTACAAAACCGTCGAGATGAACGCAAACTGATGCGAAATGTACGACATCGCAAGTAAAATTTGAATTCTTCTCTGAAAGGAAACGGACGAGACATTCTCTTTTCCTCGCGCAAGTTTCCAGGAGTTTCCCCCTTTCCTTTGTAAATAAATGCTTCGATAACAATGCACTGCGAATTGACTTACCGTAAAAGCGTTGAATAAAAGTTGAAATACGCATGGAGCTTTTGGATTATCGATGGAACTGTAGAAAGTGGGTTACGTCTGTTGCAGTGGCTTCAAGGAATACGTGGAGTGCTCTCATCACACGGTTCGGCGGCAATGTGGCGATGACACAGCTCAATTTGCGAAGGAGTTCCTTGACAGAATGTCGAGCTCGCTGCGAAGGGTAAATATTTGCCACATCTGCCCGGGGATGCTGTTGTTACCGCAACGAGATACGTCCAGTCTTGCACCGTGGCGGCGAAGCTGCTTAAAATATGTATCTCGTCGCAGGAAGCGTAGTTGCAAAGTACACGAGCACGTATATCGTTGCGGGCTATTTTTTTTTTTATTTCTCGGCGAAATTGCTTCCCCTATCGATGAAAGTGGGCAACTTCTCGTTTCGCCGGATATTTTAGATAGATTATTACATTTCGCCGTCGGGATAAACTTTTTTTTGTAGAAGAAAAATTTGTTGCCCAGCGTTGTTAATTCATTTTCGACGCGGAATCGGGCGGGTATTAATCGGGAATTTTCGGGGGAATTAAACGGGAATTTTCGAGCGGGAATTAATTTTCCAAATTATTCTTGGCCCCCTATTTGCACGATTAACCTTGCGCGTGATTTGCGGTGATTCCAGGTACACTGTCTGCCATATACCGACAAAGTTTGCGCGATCGGCAGCGGCGCCAGCGTGTTCAGGGTGCAGGCCATAGTGGTGGTGGTGCTGGCGGTGCTCGCGAGGTACTTCACGTAAGCGATTACGCGGCACTCGTGGCCGGAAAAAGGGGACGATTTCCGTGTAGAACGAGTCGTCGTGTTGAAACCGGGGCCCTCCGTTCGTTCCTCGCTTCAGATTCGCCAGAGTATTTTTTTATTTTCCGACGAGCCTTCCAAGGAGTGAGAAAGAACAGGCACGTGCACGCGAGCACCGAGTGTGTCTTGGGTATTAAGAGGAACGCGGAGGATGAGCCAGAAGAAGAAGCATTGGACGGGGGTAAAAGGGAAGAGTCGGAAACTAGAAGAAGTTAAGAGGAGACAAGATAAACCGGCTTGGGGGGGGGGGGTCCGAAGTGAACAAAGAAGAAAGTTCTCGCCACGTTCTTCGTACATGAACTTTCTCTCCGCACTCGTGCGGAAAGCGTGCTCCTTTGACGCGGAACGCTCGAGGGAAACAAAGAGGACGGATACTGTGACGAACACAATCGAGCAATCAAAGAGCACTTGCGTTAAGGGTGAACGTGTTCGTCGAATTGCCTCGGTGGTTGGCGACGGTTCGATGCTTGAATATCAGTGATATGCACGTTGGACCGATGGATGGTTGAAGATAAGAGAGAGTAACCATAGAAAGGCGGCAAATATGATACGAAGATGAATGGAGGATGATTCTGTGAAGAGCAAGAGGAAGGAACACATGTCTAGCTCTGTAGTACCTTAGTCGCGTGGAACTTTCGTTTACCAAATAGCTGATCTGATCGAGTACTCGTTATTTGTAGTAAAAAGGTACGAGCTTGATATTGTTGCCTCGCGTGACGCGTACGAGAGGGTGGAGGAAAGATGAAGATGATGCGCTCCCGGATGAGCGTATCAGATAGACGGGAACATCTACGGGAGTGGCTGTCACAGACGGTCGCAAAAATATTCTAGATGTTGATATCTATATGTGTGTTCGTTGCCGTACTTCGAAGACAAGAATGAAAATAATAAATCCCTAGATCTTGGGGGATTATAGTCCTTCATACGTTTGCAAGTAAACGTACATCTGTCTGCAACTGACACAGAAAAGTGTGCGACGTACACTTGGCCCGCTTGAAGCGGGCGAAACTTCAAGGCTGAACACGAAACCCTTTTCTTGCGTGAACTTGACAGGAAAAGAAATTCTTGTCGGGGGAAGAGACGCCAGGAAGGGAGGAAACGAGCTAAGAACGCATCTGTCGGCGAGAACACTGGTCCCGGCCAGTGTTTGACATTTCGGTCAAAACGATTTACAGAAAAGTTCGGGATAACATACAATCCTGGGTTTTCCTCGCGATTATTGCCAGCGATTTCTCCAAAAGACGCGGTCGATCTCCAAGGGAAGCAATTTTCTCAGAAACACGAAGAAGCAGCGATGAATCAAGTAGAAGCATTGAAGTAGATATGTTTTCGTTCGATTCCGTTGGAAGATGCGAACCAGTCTTCCAAACCTAACTTTTCTTCGAACCGTGCACAATTAACAGCGTTTCCTACTACTGATATTTGCTGCACTAGCAATTCCAATTACAAAATATCGTGACAAGATAGAACCGAACCACGAAGATTGCCAGCAGTAGCATCCACGGAGGTCCACAAGCTCGAGGACCTCGGGCGGCAAGGAAAATCGACAAACGAAGCTGGTATCGTTACAACGACCACTCCATCTTGTCTTCTAAGTAGAGGCGATCCTGGTTGCAAAGAGTGTTTGGTGCACAGTGCTCGGCAAACGTTCGGGGAACGGGGTGAATTGTCGGCTATTGAAACACCTAGCCGTGAAAAGGGGCGAATCCTGCCCTGATAGAAAGGCGAAGAGGAATTTCTTCGGCTCTAGAAACGCGATTTTCACTAGTTAGACGCAGCCTTGTACGACTTAACGTGACAAGAGCGATCGTGCCGAGACGACTCATGCTTCAGACACGTTCGAACTACACTTTTCATCGGCGCAGCCTCGAGAAGCAGCTGAAATGGGGCTGATTCAGATGCAGAAGGTTCTCCAGTTGCCCCGATTGCTTATGCAGTCAACACGCCAGGGGGGTGAGTACAAGTAAAAGACGGAAGGTGACAAGGAACTGATAGTCTGCAATCGCGCAAGGAACTACTTCCATGGAGATATTCCACTGAGATACCGTTTCTCTGGCGAGGCACCGTGTCATAGAAATATCGGCCTCCGGAGTGTGCTAATATGACGCCTCTATCGAGAAACCTCACGGCCCTCCCAGAGAATCTACCGCCATTTGGTAAAGATTTCCCTTGCCTCTTCGAGATATTGATTTTAGTCGCCCATTGTTCAGAACCATTTGAATGCAGCTACACGGAATCTATTTAGTCAGGGTGTGCATTAAACGCCACGGGGCTATCCGAAATGTCGACAACGGTGGATCACTTGTCCCTAACTTGGACAGCCCTAATTTCGGAATTACCATTAAAGAAAGCGCGAACACTCAAGAGACTACGTTATCCAGGACACTGTATTGTCTCGTTTGGCGATTCCGACAGACAGCCAGATTGTTCCATTCGGAGGAACACCTCTCGAACGCGTTCGACTTTATCGCTGGTCCAGAAAATACTCGGAGAAGACGACGGCGACGAAACGAACGGTCGTTATTCCCTATGCACTCGATGGTGGAGTGTGCATCGTGGCTGGCAAGCGAACTGGAATCGGAGAGGAAGAGGAAGAAAGAAACCCGTGGTCCTTTCAGCGACAGGAAGAGGACGCGCTGTTCCTCGTGTACGTGCCTCGGCTATCGCTGTAAACAGGGGAAGATAGCGGACCGTGCTTTCGAGGGGTCGATTCTCGCGCTGAAAGGGAATTACTTCCAGGGTGCTGGCCCGGCAAAAGTTGCATCGAAAAATCGTGGCCCCTTGGAATCGGTCTGACGAGCTTCTATCCCTCTACTAATCGTCTTTTTGGCGTTTCGTTGTGTGTATAACGAAGTTAGATCTTATTGCTACGGACGGGAATCCAGTAACGATGCGCAACACGGCTCGACGTTTCATTAAATTCCTTTTCTATCAATTTTTTCTTACGTCACTTCTCGAATTTAATGCGCCGCATTTTTATGCCGAAATGTCGACGTGGATAGTGGACGGCCCTTTATTGAAAGCGAAGCAGCGCTCTCCACGTGCTTATTTCACCTGAAAGGTAAATTCAGTTCGTTATCCAAGGATTATAGGAGAAGAGAGAACGGAATGATAAAAATCGTTACCTTCGAAACTGCCTGCTAAAATACGACGATACGATTCTTGGTACTAAATAATATTCAAGTATTAAGTAAAGAAAATCGAAGAACAATACATCTCTTCAGTTTTGAAGAAAAGCTATAGCTGCTTAAAGCTGCTTAAAGCTCGCACGGTATTCAGAGAAATCAACGAATCTCAAAAACAAGGGAAAATAATATCGAAGATGCGATCGACTCCGGGAATATCTTGGAATAAATGTTTTAACTCCATCCACTTCACTTATCTGGACAACAGGACTAAAAGGGAAGAGCGGAATGGCACGAGCACTATTACCAAGGAGAGGATTATTGACCAGTTGCTTCGAAGGCACTTTGTTACACGCCACATTCCTCCTCCACAGGGAAAAGGGAAGAAAGTTAACAAGATAAGCGAGAGGGGTAGAAGCGATCAGTAATCGATTGCGCTGTTTCAAGCGATATTACACGAGCTCGTAGATAAATGGGAAACTGAGTGGTAGCGCAGGTGTATCGAAGAATTATTCGACGTTGTCTTTCCAAATTAAAACAATACCACTGCTCCGTTTAAAACGCTTCCCCGCAATACACCACGAGCTATCAGAACAATGTTATGAATTATTACAGCAGGACGCGTGCATTTGAATAATGTGCCGTCCTCTATTTCAAAAATTAGACAAAACACGAAACAACGTCGAATATTATAAACGTTTGCCGTATTGAAAATAGTAGATGGGAAATGTAAAATCCTATTCCGAGAACGAGAAGATATTCGTCGGGGAGAAAAGAATTATCGCTTCGTAATTTCCCAACGATTTTCTCACCAACGATGACGAGTGAACGAATGCGCAGAATGAATCCTGTGAAGGGATGGAAACGGACACGATGTAATGGGGGAAAAAGGGAAGGAAATGGATCGTGTGCCAGCTGCTTCGACGGGGTCTGATTTTCGCGCACGTACCGTTGCTCGCTCGAAACGCGTTCTAAATAGCAACCGTGCCGCGGACTCGAGAAAAATCACTTTTGTCGCGCGACACGTGACTACGGTCACAGAAAAATAGCGACCGAGAAAGGATTTCGTTCTTTTCCTACGTGCCGTTTCTATCTTGAACCGGGGACGTGGTCGAGTCTCGGGAAACGTTGTACACCAAAGGAAACTTTGTACTTGCAAGATGATTTTCTTTCCTTTCCCGCGTCGAATGTATTCAAATTACTTCGCTCGTGATTTCGAAGCGTCTGCCGCAGCTCGTTCGTGCAGTGGAACGAGACGATTGATTATATTCTCGATTTTCGATGACGATTCGTCGAATTTCTTCGTCTCTTGGTGACGGAAGCTGATTAACTCCAAACAACGCAGTTTATTGGTTAAAAGGTATTTTTTCTCAGAATATTTTTATGGTACTGTATGTTTCCTGGGTTATTTTGGAAATATATATATATGTATATACATTTCAGAAGGTATAACAGTGTGTAAATTTTGTATAGATATTAATTTTTTCTTTTAAAGCAGTCTTTATATTCGATTGGAAATTGCTCATTTTCCTGGGAAATACATACGATCTCTTCGAACACAAATTTCTATGATTATTTTAAAAATTAAGTTGTAAACCATCACAATATTTATTTCTCACTGATGGACAGCTTCAGTTATCGAAAGTACCGTGATATAAGATATGATGTTTTTTTATGAAACAAACTATACATGTTACGAGAATCACATACAAAAACGGGTTTTTTGTAAGAAAAGATTTGATTGATCTACAGACAGTTAGTAACAATGCGATGGAATAATAATTGTACAATACACTGTACTAGAAATGAGTTCTTATTGAATCAGGTGTGCTCCTTAAGTGAATTTAATTTGATTCACTGATACGAGAGTTTTCTTGTTTGCATTTCGTTTTCTTAAATTGTCTTCGTCAGACTGTGGTGAAATGGTGGAAAATTCTTTAGTAATAATTTGGATCGTTTCCTTCAATTTGACTGGCGACAAAGTAACGCCATTCTTACTCCTGTTATTTTAGTCATAATATTGAGACAGTAATTGGCATTTTTCCTTGGTACACTTGGTACACTTGGAACACTTGGAAGTGTAATGCTTTCATTCGCTTCATCGATTTACGAAATTATTTAGAAGCGCTCCCGTTCAGGATAATTAGATCAATAAATAATCTGCGGCAGATTAATTTTTTTTTATTGGTACGAAATTTCTTGCAGTATAGACAAAATTATTTAGTATTATTCGTTATAATATTTACAGAGTTTGTCCTCCATAGTACATATTCAGTTTAGTTAAAACGGTTTTATTTTCTAGCAATTATCACGTTCATCGACGAATAATCTTGCCGTCGTTTTTCTTAGGTGTCTTCATTTATTTATTGGCTTAAATTATTTTTCTAAATCTACTAGTCAAGCGTTCGCTAGATCTCCTATTATAAATTAGTTTTGAAAAATATTAATATCATTAGGTTGATGCCTGCGAAATGTTACTGTAATCCAACTAAAATTTAACCAAATTATTAAATACAGTATCCGCGAGCTACAACTTAATTTATCAATTAATTCTAGCAAAATGATATGTCACATGCACAAACTAAATAACACGGTCGATGTCAAAAGACATTATTAATAGGAAGACAAATAAAATTTCAATTAACGATTCCAATTGTTATTATACAATTTGCCAATAATTTTTCTGAACAATTATCTACGTAAAGAAATAGAAATAGGGTCACTTACAATACTATCGTGTATAGTACGAGGCGAGTCCCACCGAAACTTCGTGTTCATTGAATAGTAGATATACTACATTCACGATAAAGATTTATCTACAATTACAACTATACCTGGTTCACGACGAATAATTTCTAGTAAACTAATCCGATGTCAAGTATCGTATTACCGCTACTTTGTTATTCACGTCATTTACGTCGATCGATTTCGGATTAACGCCACCAATAACCAAGCGTACGTACACGTACGCGTATGCAAATGGAAACGAGAAAAATGCGTATAAAACGATGGGGCGCAGCATGCATTTCGCGAAACATTCTGTGGTTAATAATTAATCGACCCTGCCGTTTACGTATCCGATTCCGCGTGGAAATCCATGCTGTTTGCTCGATTCCGGACGCGTGTAAAACTCGTCCATGGAAGAACTCGGGCGAACAGCTTTCCACGAAATGGAATCTGAAGCTTTAACGATTAGTTTAGAGAATGCGATTTCTGAGTTCTCGATTGAGAAGTGCCCACCACTGTTGCGCATTTGTTCGCGAATCGATTTTCGACGAGGAATAATTTATTCCCGTTCTGTTCCTTGTGATTACTCTCCATATATTATATTACTAAGTTTAACGTTTCACTGGTTGCCACTGCTGTAAGGGATTTTTACAATTTACAATTGTGCCTCCAGGTAGGGAGCGTGGGGTACAAGACATGAAATTATTTATTAGTATAACTTCTCTCTGGTTTTTTACGTATGTAAAGATGGGAATGTGTATTTGGCTGGCACAGAAATATTAGTTGGAGTACTTTTTGGTAATATCTTGTAATAGAACATACATGTACTTCAGGTATTAGGTTTTATTTAAAAACAATAAGAGCTAACCCCTCGTGGACACTTAATAAGTATGTTTCCTCTCTTTTTACTGAACATGTGGGCACATTGAAATTCTAATCATAGTATGAATAAATACATAGGAGTTTCCACCTATTTAGAGCAGCACACAATTCCCCGTTGTCTAGCAAAAGTGAAATGTAAATTAGAATTGTTCTTATAAGAGAAACAAAAATATCACGAAAACGGAGAAATAAATTCTAGTCGAAGATCGCTTTGAGTGGCAGGGATAATAGTGAAATGTTCAACGCGACAGTAGAAGGGGTGCATGGTCCTCGAGTCGAGAACGATCGCATCTATTCTAATTACTTTTGTACCGTGTACATATTGTAGACGAAGATTACCCGGGGCCAGTATGAAGCTTGGTAGCTTTTCACACAGCTCTTAGGTATTCCCTATCCTTCGTCGATCGGGTTTTTTAACTCAACGCCCTGTATCAATGATCACCGAAATCCCAGGGGATTATAAAAATGAAAGGGACCGATCATTCGATGCTCATTTCACGATTAAATGAGCAATGATCGTCACCACGCCATTATTTAGTCTCGATGGTCGTGCCCGACCAGATATTATTATTAATAATGGATTTGTACATACGGGATACTGCGTTGAAAAGATAAAGAAAAATCGACAACGGTCGTAACTTTGTAATTTGAAAGCGTCAGCAATTATTGCGAATGATGTTGGCGAGTTCGGTCCGAATGAAAATTGCATAGGAATCGATTTTCATTAATTTTAAGTAAAAATGATCTGATAAGTAGACAAAAGTATTATAGCTAGAAAAAAACTTAAGTATATCGATTCTGATCTATTCGTTCGTGGATTATGATTGCGTAAAGTTCGGGATCGAGGTCCTATTAGTATTATTTTAATTTATCCTGATATATTTATTGTATTTCATTGATTTACGTAATAGAAAATGTGTCCTCATTTCTCATACAATATTATTTATTAATGATAATTTCAATCTGGGAGATTGGATGAAAGAAAGCCACTGTGCTCTTCCACCAGAATTGTTATATTTAAATAAACATTTAACTAGATTGAAGTAGACGTGACTTTAATTTTGAACGAACGCTATATTAAAAGGTTACTGTTTATTAGACTTAATAAGTATGTACATACTCCACTTAATAGATCATCTTTCGAAGACATATCTGTAGCTACAAATTCTTCATCGCATTGTGTGTACACATCTTCGAAATTGGAGGGGTCTAAAAAATGCATTCATGTTTCAAGAATAGGATCGTTCACATAGAGAACACCTTCATAGGGGTGCAGTAAACCAAGAATTTCTGGGTGTGTAAACGATTATTTGATCCTGTATGCACCTTTGATGCCCTCAATCAGAGAAAAAGAAGGTGTGTTTGCAAGGTACGTGTCTACATGCCGTGTCGCAAGTAATGTTTCATGTAAGGGCAGCATATGCAGAACCTGAACGACCATATCTCTGATGCACCTAATACAGTATATGCACTGAGAAAACTTACGTTCGTTTACGAGCTATGTGCCCTGAAAGTAATGGACATCTGCGACAGGCGTATACGTAATTCCTTGGAAAAGCTAGGTGATCGTGCACGCGAACTGTGCACACACACATACAAGCGATGAGCACGTTTCTTTATTATGAAATGGGAGATCAGGTATAAAATGTTTATTGTGACGTTGTAGCTGTGGTCTAAAAATGTGGGTCACATGTAGTGTAACTGTAAAAAGTACAAAGGGGAAGGTATGATACACGGGGAATGAATGCAACGTAGTAAAAGAATAATAACAAGAATAATAAAGATCGTTTTCCAGATAAAGTTGGTAAATGTGTCACAATAGCAGTATAAATAGTAAATATATATTTACATGTATTCAAACTGCTCTAATGTTTGTATTTCTCTTGGCAAATGCATTGCCAACAAAATGCTATAAACTTTTCACGAATTAAGTTATTCATTATTTTTCTCTTTCTTATTATACATTCGATCATTGCAGTAACCCGTTACAAAGAAATCTAAGACTAAAATTTATAAAATACCTGCATCAAAAATTTAACTTATATGCCGTCCACATTTTTTCCTGCATACTAATTCAGTAGTTCAACAGAATGATTTGTTCGCTACAATTCACATCTCTCTAAGACACCGTAGGTATTGCTCCGCGCATTTCTAACGAACGACATATGTAGTACGATTCTATTATACTGTGCACGTATTTCTAAAACATTTCGTTCGTTTAAAAGTCAAGGGGCAAAGGTGCATACATTTCGACAAGACACACGAAATGATGGCGTACAGTGTTCGATTGCATAGCATTCGACAGTTCGACATTTCTGAAAAGTTTCAACTACCGGAAGTACGTGCGTACACATCTTCGAAACGTAAATTGTAGCCCTCCTGGACGAAGTTCAAAGTGGCTTTGTACGAAACGTTCACGGTCTCGCCAACTTATTCGCAACCTGTTTCGAGCACGTATTTAATCGTCGTTGGCTCTGTCCATTTTGCAGGGGACTGGATGATTTAAATACAGACGGATTATCAAAGAAATGCGACAACATTTACGACGCTTTCATTTCCCACCTTATCAGTAACTATCTCTCGTTTCATAGAGATCCACGAATGTTAATGACGCGTCGTAAGAAAATGTGGGGAGAATGTTATTTATACTGTTACTATTAAGTTTCCTTTCTTTAATATCGTCGTAGTTTATCGCTGAAAGAGAAAATCCTATTGTTGTTAAGTGCTTACACTGGTTGGTAGGGAAGTAATTGAAGAATAAAATCGTTTGCTATTGAAGAAGCTATATACTGTATGTACATGCACACATATATAATATATAATATTATATATTATATATATAAGTGTTTCAGGATTACCGTAACAGACTGTAAAGTGAAAAAGAAGTCTGCGTATGAAAATGTCGAATGAACAGAACCTAAGTTCGTAACAAATAGGTGTTATTTATCGTATTGCGTTATATCTGCATGGATTATAATATATTTACGATCGTTGATACGAATTATTCGTTCTTTCGAAATGGGTGTGTGTGGAGTGCTTCGTGCGAGTGTAGGCGTGACTGGAGTATCTGTATTTATAGGAAAATGATGGTAGTTGCTAGCGAAGGAAGAGATAAATTGTATGTGTGCGCCGTTAAAATCGTTCGTATTTTCAGCACCGAATGGTATTATCGTTCGCGTACTCGTCTGTATATTTTCCTTGTGCTGTCGTGTTTTAGTAATGAATAGCGTAATAGAAATGTATAGTAAGATAGAAAAATAGCGTCCTGCCGCTTCGTCAATGAGAAATTTCCATTGAAAGAATGTGTAATTGTGCATGATATTGAAGGGATGACAGGACGACAATTCAAGAGAATATTTATTTGTAATATAGTCGAAAGAGCCTTGTAAATAAGTCTTGTTTGCGAACTCAAATGTTCGGGACGGAATGTAAGATAACTTAATACATTCGCAATAAAATTCGATTATTTTTCTTTATTCATGTTGTTTTTTTTCATCTTTGAACCGATTCAATTTCATTTTCAGGTGGGATTAGGGTTGGTGGAAGTATGTAACTATGATTGGAAAACACTTAAATTTGCATTACATAATGAAAGTACAATCATTGTAAATCATTACGATATTTTGAAAAACCTAATATTCCAAATATTATGAAAAAAAATATCGAGGAATTTTTCCAATTTTTTCACTGCAAGCTCAGTTTTTATAGAAGACTTTTAATTACTTTTAAAACAAACTTGAATTAAAAAATGTTTTACTTAAAAATGTGAAATAGAATATTATTTGTTTTTGTCTGTATTTGATGAACTTCGTCGATAGCCCTGTTTTCACGCTCTGCGACATATTAAAGCCTATCGTGATTATTAATCTTTTTCACTTTTTTTTTCCAAATCTCTCTATTTCCCGAAAAAATTAATAATATGTGCATCATATTTATCTAAAAGTATTACGTAGAACATAAAATGCGAACGCAAAGACAATAGATCTACCTAAAAAGTTTACCTGGTATCCCTAAAACAAAGAGAAAATCCTCGTCAAAGTAGCGCCGCAATAATCTCCCAACCGATTACGCCGTCCGATCGAAAGCTATCCGTGAAAAACGTAAGAGGAAAGGGGAAACGAAATAAGCGTCTCTATCCATTATTAAAAAGAAACAATATAGACAATAGAGACAGCGTGAGAAGCTGCGATAGAAAAATCGCGAATCCATGAAAGCAGTCGTTCGATAAAGTACGTTTCGGACGCGGTGGTAATCCATACGTGGGATCAGTTTTTCGTCCCGTTTACCTTTCCTTTTTTTTCCTATCCTTTTTTTCGGCGGGAGTATTGTTTCGTTCACAGAATACACCGTTAGCGACACCGTTCGAAAGTCGACGCCAGCCGTTAATTTACGAGTTTCCAGCAGGCATTACAACAAATCCGCGATCGAGAGACAAAGGTGAGCTTGTCGACTTTTTCACGCGGCCGGATATATCGATTCGAAGTTCAGTTAATCGCCGGAACTGCCATCCCCGCGAGACGCCCGCGTCGCGAAGCCCGTGGCCGTGGGGCAGGAAGTGGAGGGCAGGGAGCGCGTGAAACACGGCGTTACCGATGGTTACAGGGTGAAAATGGTGGATGAACGGTGGCCGAGAATTGTGTTGAACTATTGGGGAAATAGTACGCTGATTCTCGATGGTCGTAGAATAAAGGTGTCCAGGTGGTTTGAAAAAAAAAATGAGTCAAACTGAATGCCCCAGGTGTTACATACATATACTGTGCAGTGAAGAAGTCGACTTCGAAAAGGTAACTTTATTTTAAAGTATGAATTCTATAAAACATATAATGAAAACAAAATTGTTATCATAATGAGGAAGGTTTGGAAAATTGTCTAGAACTTTGAAAGTGTTTTTCTTGTCTTCAAGTGGTTTTCTTTTAACAGCGATAATGGAGGAATTGTACAACCGTTCGACAGGCAGATACTTGTGATACTAGTTTCAGTTTTCTGTTTTTTTTTTCTTTTAATTAATAAACCAACTAAGTTTTCAGCGTAAATTTTTCATTAGAGTTTCAAATGTTACTTCGTGTAAGATTAATGGATTTCATATTGACAGGCGAGTCGACTGCCGCCATTGAATACCACATCATATAAATTCATTTCAATATTCCACAGACATTTGTAAAATGGTTAAACAGTAAGGCCTTTGTTAGTCGAATTTGATTTAAATTAATGGTGGGGCTTAAATGCGGAAACAAATCAAAGTATACATCCGGAGGGTGATTTTGCTATAAAAATCGTATACAATTCAGTAGAAGCTAGTATTTGCCTTGTGTTGTGTAATAAAAGCGTTTAGGTTTTAATTATTAAATCGTTTTAGGTATAACACCTCTATCATTTTTTTTCGGTAAGAGGGAAATAAAGGGATCTGTATATTTCTTCAATGCGAATCTTTGCTTACCTCTCCCAAATGTATTACGCTGTTCTCGAAAAATATTCAGTCCTGCGATTTTAAAACTGAATTCCTGGAAATTGCACATTCAGCTTTCCAGTGGAAGTGAATGATGATGGCATTTCCTACCAGTATCGAATCTTTGCATCGATCTCTAGAAATGATTAAAAATAGAAAGATAAGTTAATAATATCCGTTATTTTATATAGTATGTCCTTTCACATTGATATTCAATAATTATGATCATTCTCAGGTGTTCGTATTTAATGTTCCATTAATTCATTGCTTGATGATCTACAAACGTGGTGAATATTTGCAGTAC
The DNA here is from genome assembly GCA_907165295.1 of Nomada fabriciana. Classification (NCBI taxonomy): domain Eukaryota; kingdom Metazoa; phylum Arthropoda; class Insecta; order Hymenoptera; family Apidae; genus Nomada; species Nomada fabriciana. Next base: position 15,660,796 of record OU015694.1, read on the forward strand.
TTTTGTATTCTCCATCTTATTGTTATTGTCGTTTGTTCTTCCCATATCGTGAAAATTTCCGGAATATTCAGTTACTATTATATCTGCAATGAAAAATCAGCTAGGGGAACGGCATAAACTTTCGTGGAAGGACAATAGTAATTTTTGACTCACAGATTAAGCTGCTTGAAATTCAAAGTCCCGCTCTCCCGGATTACACTGCACCAGTGACAAAAATTCATTGTTTTGTTTGTTCCCGATCTTTGCCGCAAACCCAACAATGACCGCGGAATAGATCTATTCTCCTATGTCTCGTGAATAAATTTATACGCATTTCTTGTACGTATTTCTCGACGCATACTCAATGAATGCAAAACGGGCCGATGTAGCGTTAAATTTGTCACTGCGTAGCCTGTTTTAGTTGACAATTAATATACAGCACAATATTAAAAAGTTTGGCTTTAATTCGGCACTGAAGTTTATTTTTCCTCAAGTACTTTATTAGTTAGAAGTTATTTATTTACGTGAGTAATACTAATTATTATTATTTGAATGCTTATTTATAGTTGCAGTTAAGGTTTGATATAATTGCGCAAAGATTTCGTCTTATGGGGAAGTATGATTGACTTATACTACTTGCTCGTTACGAACCGGCTTCATACTACTCGCTACATGTGCCTATAAAAGTTCATAGAATTAATTTTCAATGGTCAACTTAATAGCTTAATAGCTTTTATTAGCTAATAATAATAATAATTATTATTGTAGTAATGAATATTGAATAAAAATATAGAACAAACAAGACTATTTTAATCTGTACCACTGCGACACAACATTCAATTTACCTCAGTCTTTCGTTGGTAATGCAAAGTTGCAATGAAATATGAAACACTGGATAACAGAAATACGTATTTTAATGATATTTAAATTACAAATGAAAAGAAACAACTTCTATACAACTTCTCGTTCCATAATTTTCGGACTTCATCTTTATCCTCTACACACTACATCATATCTTATCATCAAGTAAACTATCCGGCAACTCACATCTTCACTTTTTTGAAAAATGGCTGGCATTTCCTCGCGTAATTAAGTAAACTTTTTTAACATATTTCGAAACCAGCATAACTCGAGCTAACTCGAGCTAACCCTTTACCTTAATTTCAACTGTGTAAAACTAATATTTAATCCAAAGCTTTCTGAAAGTAGTGGCATAAAGTTTTCCTTATTACCCTTGTCACTTGAATCTGAAAAAAACTAGTGACGTGTCCCGCAGCTTTAATAGTTTGTGATAAAAACTTTCGTGCGTGGGGCACAAATCAGTTGGCAAAGGTGAAACTTAAGTTCTGCATACAAGAACAGCCTCTAAAGCTATCCTGAAATGTAACACATTTAAACCAAAACGAAAGTTTCCCAAAATCGAACAGAATCGATATTATACAGATCACAATTAAGATTCATCAAAACAAACTTCTCTGGTTCAACGTTTCACAGTAAATTTTTCACTGAGACCTAAAAGCCAACGGAACATTAAATTTCTCCTCCAACAAGGAACCTCTTCATGCAGCCCAAAGAATCCAATAATATCTCTTCATCCTGCCAGCAAAATAATTGTTTATCCTTTCTAAATTGCCCACCAATATAAATCATCCGCCATCTCCAAGATTAGTAACACCGGTTTCACAGGAAGTACACATCGTTAGTCCACTTCTGCTCGTCGTTTCATTCCCTTGGGTGTTCACTTTTATAGGCGCGAGTGCATTAGGCTTATTAACCGAAATCCTGCGTCACAAAAGCGCCACGACGCCAACGCCTATCGACGTAACAGAACGACGCAGTATGCACATGCATACGTACATATATGTATATTCCCCGCTCCCGATTCGCTATCAAAGGGGAATCGTAGCCGATTTCGCTACTTGGATTGTTCTGGCAGCGTCTATTTCCCAATGATACAACCGTTGGTTTCGTTACGGCACGCCTACGGCATCTTTTATTCGACCTGGGATTCAATGCGCCGGATGGTATTGTCGTGAAGTCGAGGATATAACGATCACGGTATCATTCGTGTAACGAGTCGACGCGCCCGGTCGCGAGTATCGGCGCGAATACGAGCGCGTTTGATTAAGCGTAATCTCGCGATGGGATCGGGAAAAGTAAAATTGAATGCGCCACGGGACTTGGTGTATTAAGTCCATTTCCTTGCGCCCATGAATGCTTTTGTGCGGAACGGTTGATTACTTCGTTGCTGCTGTTATTGGAAATTTACGGATTAACGGGTGGTTATTATGGTTAGTTTTTATGCGTCGTTTGTCGAGATGAAAATGTAACTTTGAATATACTTATTGCAGTGTTTGATGTGGCAGAAACTGATGGTTTAATAAGAGGCGTGGTTGCTTTCATTTGCTTGGCTGTTGGGGTGAAAATGTGATTCCAGTTTTCTATTTTAATGATTTTTTTATCGAGGGGTATTTGATTAATTGGAACTTCATTTTTTTATCTGTTTGTTTGTTGGGATAAAATGTGATATTTTATTTTAAAGGTTTTTACTGAAGGGTGCTTAATTTAGTAGAAATTGTTGGATCAATAGGTACTTGGTACGGTTAATTTGATCTGTTTGCTTGATACGAGAAAGGGTAATTTTTTGTCATTTTAGAGCGATCTATGCCAGGGTGTTTTATTTGGCGCGTGGATAAAGCAAACAATATTATTTTTTGAAAATGTGTAGACAAGGTACTTATACCTGGTTTGTGTACTGTTAGTTTTAGTATGATATACTAGAGGAATAAAATTATTTATGGCAGAACATATATGACTCAATACAGTAGCGAAACTTCAATATGTGCAGACTTGCTCTGGCAATAAGATGGACTAGTTATATGTGCAGTAGTCAAACTACTAGTTAAGTTTTACTTCGATATTTTATGGAGGATAGTGAAGGAAATATTGTGCTATATAATTTAACAAAAGTTATGAGCAAGAATAAGTAGCTAATTAAAGTATGTCGAAATAAATCGAATTCATCAATATATTGTCGGTGGTCCATCATTTCTAATGGTGTTTGTATGATCAATAAAGAGTTATCGTTATAGAACACTGCGCAATGAGGTTGATAAATAATTTTATGCATCAAAAAAGTTTGTCCAGTATACTAATAATACAAAGCTTGTCCGATACCTAGAAATCATTATACAGAAGCTAATTGATATAAAGTCTGAAGCACTATTTATAGTGCTATCATTATAAACCCTACCTTTTCTTTATTTTCCAATTCTTTAAACAATTCAAAGTATTTATTAGTTCCAAAGTAGTACAATATTTTAGGAAACCAATAGTTGGTCTTGTATATTAAATATCATTGATTAAAGAAAGGAGGGAAAACAAATATATAGCACAGAATTATAATAAATTAAATTTGAAGCATTGAAGACGTTTCTGTTGATTGATGATTTATTTCCCATTCGTTTAACACGTGTTGAGTTAGTTGCACATATTTCTATGAAATATACAGCTCCTCGACCATTTCCGATTTTCTATGAAAAACGTACCTGGTAAATTCATAGGCAATCCAAGTGTGTAGCGAGGTGGATAGTTTTCCATTATCAGTCATCAATGAAGCGTCAAACAATTCGGAAGCAATCAAGCGTGCGGTAATAGTTAGCTTAAATTAATTAGTCTTGAAAGCAATTAGGCTTCCAATAGTCAGATTACATCTGAATTACTTGGGTTTCAGTTCGATTAGCGCGCAATTAAACTTAACTTGGAGTTTCAAACGGTGGGCAGCTGTTGGGCACTTGTTAAACGCTGTCCACTTGTTGTATGTTGAAATAAATTCTTTTCATTTGATTTAGTAAATGCTTTTTCAATTCTGTTTAATAAATGTATTTATTAATTAAAAAATAACAATACTGTGGGAGTGCGGAGCGCCCAACGCCCAACGTCCAGGTACAGGGCGTTTATGACCATGCTACTTGGGACACAGCTGGTCTGCAGGCATGCAGCGATGGCCTGCAGAAGCGTGTGCCCTGTTTTCTAGGTTTTAAGGATACGAATGACAGAGTAGATTGAACAGCGGAGGAGTGTAGATCGAGGAGCAGCGTAGAGTAAAGTCAACGTAGAACAGTGTAGAATACAATAGAACATAGTATAGAATAGCGTAGTATTTTGTTAATAAATATATAATAATCTCATTGTTAAATATATTCCACTTACACCGGCTTGATTTCATTAAAACTTCCAATCCCACAATACTTATTATTGTTTATTACTTCGAAATTAAATCAGGAGAAGATGATTGCATGTATTATTCTCAAGCGTCCCTCAGATTGATTCGGAATTTTATTGTTTTTGCAAAGCAATTAGTATGTAACGTGATGTGGCGACCACTCTAAAAACTGGATATTGTGAAACTCAAATTGAAATTTCGCAATTCATGCGAGCCTGCCTGTGTGCTCATTTGCGATTATTAATCAGCGGCGATTTCGGTGGTTAATCGAGGTTGGGAATGTGTAATGAGTTCACGTGGCCGCAGCGTGTATCGTATTGTTTGATTTTAATGGACAATTTATTGTGGCCTGTACGCGTGTCACATTAAATTTTGATTTAACGTTTACATGCTGGCCAACCTGAAATATGTTTTCCTGCGTTTTCACGGGGTTATGCGATTCCAATGATAAAGCGGCTCTGTAGACTGTAAGGGTGAAATTATTAGCGTCGAATAATCGCTGCTAAGGGTGTATTTGCCTTCTGACGTAATGAATTTAATGAATTTGCAAGGAGCCAAAATTTATTAAATGTTTTATGATTCAAAATGCATGAATTAGAATGAAATAATATTGAAGAGAAAATCATGGCACCTGAATGTATTGTAATCAAGATTGAATTGATTCCATTAAATGTGCAAAATAATTAGTTAAATCATTAATATATTTTTCAATTTACAAATTGCTGCAGGGTGTGGTCCCGTGTAAAACAAAAAATGTTTAGTTAATTACGTTAGGAAAATCAATAGTTTGGACGATGTGTTGAAACTAAAAAATCTCCCAATTGATTTAATAGTGTCTTGACTTAAATAATTTAATAGTTCTCTTATGGAGGGCTATAAACACCATCGATTGAGGCATCGGTATAAATCGTTCCATGTGAAAAAATGAAGATGATCTACTGCTTATTTTCAAAAAGAAATATTTTAATTCTTACAATTTATTGCCAACTAAAAGTCAATTATTTTGATTCTTTGGTTAATAACAAATTTGTGTCACATACATTTCTTTCTCTTTACCGAGAAACGAAACACATACAGGTACAAGCAAACTCTTTTTATAAGGTTCGATTGTTTACAGAGCGCTGCAATATTACACATGTAAATTACATCAAGTAAATTATATAATCTACCCTTATTTCACAGTATTCCGAAATGAATTACGATCGAACGCTTCGTTGCACTACGACCAATCCCAATGAAATTTGGAAATCGCCGCGACTACCATGTAGAACAGGGAATAAAGGGTGAAAGGGGGATGAAATCGGATCGGGTTCCCATCTTGCCAGGTGTTCTATGCCGCTTGTTCTGTCATTACCAAAAATCCAGGAAAAGCCTGACCCACAAACGGCCCTATTTTTGCCGACATCCATTCAAATTAATGGCACGCTATTGAATAAGGGTTATAAATTTTCTGTGCACAGAGTGAAGAGTGGTATTATGATTTAATACGAGACAGGATGGTGCGGTCTATATTCGAGGGGCGCACGAAAAATAATAAGTTCTCGAGGACGTATGCATGAATATTCTTGGTATACCTGGTACACATACCTATGAATATTGCCGTACACCTGGTGGTCGACAGGTCACGAAGAACTTTGCCTCTTTCCACCATTTCTGGAAGAGGATCACGTTTTTCCAGGCGATCGTCTGCTCGGCTATGATGCACGGGGTTCTTCCACGAAGGCTAGTAATCTTCGAAAAGTGGTGTTTCCCGCTCGTCGTGAATAGAAATATACGATGGAGTAAGAAGTTTAAGTTCAAGTTTTAGTAGAGTAGGTGAACCTGCGAGGTGGAGACGGGAAAATGATATGCGAGGGCAGTTTGATTGCATTTCTTGGGCATTTTTGTGAATTGCAGAAAAATCCTGATTGGGGAAGGGATTGCGGTTCGGGCTGAAGGATATTTAAATATTGCTGGCGTTCAGTTTCTTGGATTATGGAAATTGAAATGAATTATTGAGTATCAATATGGATGATGCGAAAAGGAGACGTTTTAAGGGAAAAATGAATTTAGATATTGCGGAAAAAGTCGGGTAATATTTCTAAGTGTTTTTTATATTTTATGGTTAGTTCGTTTTTGTAGTTTTGTTGAGCAATTGAATTCAAGTTTTTCTTTCGACTGTCCTTGATAGAGTATTACTTTAGCGGTGTAAATATGAATACTGAATACTGCGTCCAAAATTTACTTCAATTTTCAGAATGACGTCGATACCAACGTATTACTGCAATAAATAATAATAAACAATTTAAACTTTTTCAGATGTCCGTACAGAGAACGCTACGACTGAATTTAGTAGACTGTTGGAAAATAAATAGAAATAAAATATAAGTACATACATCTAAATCGTGTGCCTAAAAGAAAATAAGGGGGTAATGGCAAAACTTTAAAATCCGTAAATTATAGTCAATTTGTGAGATAATATAAAATATCTTTCGACGAAATCATTTATTTGTTCCGACATTGTGGCACGTCGATCAAAGCGTTCAATTGTTTGCGCCACGTGCTATTCCACATACTAGATTGCTCTCGTAACGAAGCGTATTTTTTATGACGATGGAAACTGTCAAAGGGAGACGACCAGCCCGCTATTTACAGATTAATAAACCGATTCTCTGTACCATACGTGTGCCCGTTAACCGCCAGAACGATTTTGAGCTTTCGTGAATCGCAGTGCCCTTTAATTTTCTAGTGCAGCCCGATTATATTTAATCGAGTCATTTTGAAAAGTTAAACGATTCGAAAGCTATTCTACCCGCAGTGTTCTCTCATTTGTGACACGGGATGACCGTGGCTCGCGGCGCAGTCATTGAATTCGTTCGTTGCATTAATTTAGGTTCGTTCGTTCAATGATAAACTCGCCTTGTAATCAACCGATGCGATTAATTGCTCGCCTTTATTTTTTTTCCAACGAGGCCAGCCGAATTGATGGATTATAAAGCTGTTCGCGGCGCGTTTGTACATTGATGTTATTTAGCTTTGCGATGGAAATCTTATAATAGTTTCTACGATCGTAACGTTGTCGCTATTTGATTAGGTACATAGCTGTAATTTCCTGTTCCAGAAATGTATAATGAATTATGCGTCATGGCGATAGGGAGTATTTCATACATTGTTAATGAACAAATTGATAAAAGTCCGGCCTGCTATTAAAATGAAAAATGTAACATTTTATAAATCCCTTAAAATAATTTCATTTCAATTAATAATTGAATAGTGTAATAATTTATTTGGTGGAGCTCTAAAGATATCTATCTGTTTCTTTGTAATTCCGAACCTTTAACTTTTTTCAATTATAAATTCATTACTTATTTTGATATTTCATGCTCTTTTAAAATAGGAATTATACAAAAGTATTCCTGGTAGAATTGTGCACCTTTTATATAAGAGTATTTATAGAATATTTATATATTAATAATTACTTATTTCCATATTATATATGATTTTATTAACATCAAAGGAAATTTTGAAAATATTGCACAGGATACATCCGAGAAAAGTTTCTAATTTTATATTTTTCAGCTGCTTCAAGTTCATTATGAGTACAAGGGGTGCAAATATTCTTATTTACGCTCGCCGGTGTATCTTCAATCTCGCCAGTTCTACCTTGTTTGAACTGACTGGTCAATATTAATTTGGCTGGTGATCAAAGTAGAGTTAGATTGTAACTGAGTTTACGTAACAGGTATCGGCGCACTTCCGTTCCTATTAGAAACTCAAATACCTGCTCTCTTGCAGCGAGATCGTGGCCACTTCAGGTCGTGGATCTCGTGGAATGGCAAAGTGGGTCGAAAAACTCCGATGCTACCGGCAAACTCTATAAAACAGTGATAACCGTGCTTTGAATATCAGAGTGGAATTAAAGTCCTAACATAATCGAGAATAACTTAATCTTCGAGGAGAATTGAAACCAAGTTTGTAGAATCTCTATATCTCATATTGTCCACTTTTTCCTGTGATGGTCATTCGTTTTCCATGAATCTCTGAGCAGGATAATTCTCACACGCTTTGTAGAATCGCGTTGATTTACATTCTATTTACTTATATTATAGGGTTCCAGGAGGATTTCCCAATGCACGAGGCACAGTATATGGGGTCAACGCGGCCCTTTCTAAAGGAATTTCGATCCTGTGTATTGAGAGACGTATGCCGGTAGTAGAGTAAACGTCGATTGGCTTGAACATCGTGACAGTGGCTAGTAACTGCTGCATAAGCCACTTTATGTCGGTCACGTGTACATGATGATTCCTCCAATCTGATGGCTTTGAATCACTGCACAATCATCGTGCTGTACGATAGCGATAGAAACATAGACCACGAGGGACATAGCTGGCAGACCTATATCTGATGGATGAGTGACCAATTTTTCATTGCTAGAATTTAATCGTTTTAGGAAATGTCATTTATTTAATATAATTGTGGTAAACATTTTGCTATCCACTTTAAATGCAAGGAGCGGTCGTCGTATACAGTAACACGAGATCATCGGTCAAGTGCCTTGGTACGATACGGGAGTTATTTGTGCGTGTGGCGATTATGGCATATGGTTCTGCGAGGGGTCGACATCTCTTCGCCACCGAGGGTCACAAGGGCCCAATCTCAGACTTACAAGGAACGTTAGGCAACCAGAAGATTCAGAAGCGTATGAAACTTTGCATACAAGTACAGTATGTTATCCGTAAAACAACCCTATTTTCCGTTCGTGCCACAATTCGGTTTTAAGGAGTGAAATCAGCCCTTGAAAAAAATTCAGAAAGTTCTTTTTCGTGAAATATCTCAAGAATGCTGGGAGATATTTGAAAAGCATATAAACAAAACTTGCATCGCTTTATTGCGCCTACAAAACTGCGTAATAATTTTTTTTGATAAATCTACGGGAAAATCATGGACTTCTCAACAAATTTGTTTACGCTGTCTTATAAACACAATAAAGTGATGCAAGCTTTGTCTAGAATTTTTTTAAATATCTCTCATTGTTGGGGAATAAACCCAGTACAAACTATTTGTTGCAATCGCTGGTTCAACAGCAATATTATGCTGCAATGCCCGTGTGGATTTGTGACTTTGGTTTAAACATAAACTCGAAGACTGAATTTTGTTATATCAAGAACCTTTATTGGTAACTTATCCGTAGCAACTTTAAAATAGATCGCCGCAGAAAACCCAGAAGAATAGAGTAAGTATACAACAATAATAGAGCAAAGACCCGAAAGGCCGCTCGACCGCGGCTTTGATGGTTTACGATGACTCATTGCTGTTCACACCTATTTGTTTCGGTCTTTCCGCGTCCGCTAATCAGCGTGTGACTTTTGCGATTTCTGACCATATTTGGTCATGCCGAAATTAGTCAACTTTGTGTGCGTGAGTGACGCAGCTCGGAAGGTATTGGTTTGCGGGTGGTCAGGCGACGGAGTTTTATGTAAGGCGCCTACCTTCGCTCCAATAAGTTTAACGCTAATTCTAACTCGTATCTGGCGGTTTTAATTTTGCCCCCAATCCTTAACACTCATCGTTCTTGAGATATTTCACGAAAAGGATCATTCTAAATTTAATTCAAGGGCTGATTGCACCCCCTAAAACCGAATTATGGCACGAGCGAAAAATAGGGTTGGTGTTACGGATGACATATTCTACTTGTATGCAAAGTTTCATACATTTCTGAATCTTCGGGTTGCCTAACCTTCCTTGTCAGACAAACCTTAGCATAGCCAACAAGTGTCTTCAAATATATATATATATATATATGTGTGTAGGAATGGTGTATAGGGGTGGAATACCTTGCCGCGCGGAAGACGGAGAGCGCCGCGACGTCCTGTGACGTGCGAGGAAGTTCGGCGAAGAACCGATCGATGATCGTGCGTAAAAAGAAAGTAGGTGCATAGTCGCTAACGAGCATTCGACGTTGCAGCACTGTTACGCGTTAGATTGGAACCACCTGTATTTTTGCATCTTATTGATTAATTTGTTTGCTTTATATTAACCGGAAGTAGTTTGATTTGCGGAACCCCGACAATCCCACATATATATAGTGAATAAAAGTGTCATGTAATTCACTACGAGTCTCCCGCATTTTCTGGCTATTCCACCTCTTATACGATCACCGAATGAACAACAAAAACTAGCAGGCCTTATTATTTATAAGAGGTAACCGGTTTTAATTCAGTAAATGAAGATCGATTGTTTTTAGAGCTTTATAAAATTTAAATTGCTCTGTGAATCGAATGAATAGAAATTCCAGCAACATTTACAGAATATAGGGAACGCTGAGAAATGTTGTAATTCATACCTTCAAGTTTCTACCATGACGTGGGTTTTGCTGTCGCATTTGCAATTATTCGCCGTATTTACATAACTAACTTACATAACTAACTTGTTAGTCGTTGAAACTTTTCGCGCGTTTCAGACGAAACTTCCCATGGGCGAAAAATTCCATCGAAAAACCAGGAGTTTAGGAATAATTTCAGCCTGTCGTTCACTCGTGGCATAGTTTGATCGAGCCTCGCTATCAGAACCAAACGAGGGTATAAAGGGGTGACCGTATGCGACAAACTAATTCCCGGGCGACTGCTACGCCATGGAACAGGGCCCGGATCGGTGTTTATCGTCGGTTTATACGGCACTGTGGCGACTTCCGGCCACGACCAACCCTCGAGGTGGCTGTGAAATGTTGCCCCATAAGTTTATGTGGCCTGGCTGCTGCGCAGAATTTGCGAGCTGAATTAGACGGTAGTCTTACGTTTAGGTAAAAGATGCCGAAGGTTTCAAGACCACAGGCTTTTTGTGTTGACGGATTCTTGAAATCGCGAGCGTTGATTTGTTGCAGGAGTATTTGGAGCAAGATAGGAACAAACTATGTATTCCATGATAATGTTTATAAAACAATTGTTTTGAATTGTTTGCTATTCATGGATGATTCTTTAGTTTTAATCGTTGAATTGGTTCTGCATCAATATGCTTGTGAGAAAGGAACGAAGTGGAGAAGCAAATGGTATTTTTGACATTGAAATACCTACATTAGTTTTCCAACATTTTCTGTCTCGGTACAACTTTGTACAATAATTTTGTTACAATTGTTATTTACGTAACTATGATCGTTTTTGTATTATAAATATCTTTACAATACGTATCTTCGAAAATAGAATTTTCTATTTTTATATCAGCCGATGGTTTTATATGTCTTACGCAGAACTATCTTTATTTCTGGAAATAGCATAATTCTTGATTTATTATACAAGGGAGGCAATTGACGAGAACACTTTTTCTTCTTTATTTCTCCTTCTATTCACACATAGGAAGTTAAAAAAGTATTATATCCCTTTCATCATTTCTTTTCACTTCCGAATATTCTTTACCTGAATGTATGGGAAGTTAAACGTGTTTGTAATGTTCCATACTTATTCCAGCAGCGAAAGACAGGTTGTAACTTTCTTCGTGAAACATTTTGAATACTGATAATAAACAATTTCATAAACGTTTCTTGATATATTTCGTTAGCATGGACAGTATACTTTACATCGAATGATTCATTATTTTCGCACAGTTTTTCGCTCTTTATTCCCATCACTTACATTAATCCTATCTCCGCGATTTATCAACGTAGCGTAATACAATTTGTTCTCTTCTACCTCCGACTTATTACAAGACAAACGACACACGTTGCAGCCGTTCTTGTTATACAATTTACTTTGACATTACCCCCCTCTCGTATGGCTCGGATACGTTTTTCCATTCATTCGCGAAGAAACGTCGAATAATTTGCCTCGATATCCTTTTTGCGATTCTTTGAGAGAAATGTACGGCAGTAAAAGAGCAGCGCAAAATAAAATTTCAGCTGGGAATACGAATACACCGTTTTCCAAGGAACACGTGAACGGGAATACGATTTCTTCTATCTTTCTATTACCCTGCATCACGCGAATTTATTCGTTGCCCCATCCTTCAGGGACTGACAGTATAAAGAAGCTATAGATAGTCAAGTACGAGATTCATATAACTCTTGTATGAATTTTATCCCCTCAGATCCAGCTGAATGCTATATCCAAAAAAATATACTGAGAGGAATATTCAGGTTTTACGAGTTTGTGGAGGTAATAAAAGCAGAAGAAAAAGAAAGCAATTCGGTTCCTTTCGTTGGTATCTGAAAATGAATCTTTAAGACAGAATTTATTAAGGTCATCAATATATTTCAATTAGAGCACGAAGCGCAAAAACATTATAGTACGACTAAAACACGTACACCTGTTGCAAAACTATTGGAATACATTTTTTGAAAATATTTGTCGGACAATTGGATACAATACAGTTTTATAAGCTTTCAGTAGAGTAAAAGCGCACATGTTTTATGAAATTCAGATTTAATAAATAATGTTCCCGTATGACAATTCCGATTTTATATTTCCTAAATAACAATTATATTTACTATTTTCTTCTACATCAAATAATCTTACATTTTCTAAGTAATACAAAATTCACTTTTGCTCCCAGGAACGATAAATACCACTTTAAGTTTCAAAACAAAGCTGTTCTAGGAAGAATCCCAAATATATCACAACGGAACCAACAGAAAAGATAATAGGTCTCCAAAAATCTCCATCCACGCTGCAAAGCGATAGCTCTTCAGGAACACAGCCATATGTTTTTGCCAAACAATTCTGTTACACACAATTCGCTACGCACTGATATTGCCAGGAAGCGTATGGAAGGATTGAAACGAAAGAAAGCGTCGCATAAAAATAGTGACAGCTATCGATAAAGTTGCAAAGTGGCGAGGAAATACGTCCTTCATAAATTTCCCAGTTTGAATGGCGTGATCCGGAGGAACAGTGGAAAAGAGAGATAGGGGGGCGTATTGGGGATTCTATAATAGTTTTTACTCTGAATATTTTCCACTCTGCTAGTACCGAACAATAAGGTAATAACCGTAATATTTGCAACCAGTTAAGACGGTTCAGAGACTCGTTCTTTTGATAATAGAAAATTTTTTGTTATAAGGTTTCGTGATAGCATTCTGCAACACTATTTTTCTATGTTTGACTGATCAATGCGATTATTATCATATCACTCTGCTCTTTGTTTGAGCCAACATGGAATTCATTTAGACGTTTAACATATAATTTGTGAGTGAACTACCAACATGGGGATTTATAATATATATAATAATAATAACAAATTGAGTAGGTTTTGATTTTAATCAACTGAAATCGATTTTACTGAATAAAAACTTAATTCCAGTATTCAAAATCTAATATTATTTATTCGAGGAAATGTTATGTTAGGATGTCCTGCTATTCAAGGAAATGTATAACAGTGAACACAATTTATAGTGTCGGTCGAAGTGTCAGACTTGTAAAACGCTTGTTTATATTGGCACTGTGTAACAATGAAACTCCTTAATTTCTTCAATAATAATAAACTGACAAATCCTGCAAAGGTTTCAAAATTCTCGTTCAAAATATATAACAAAAATTGTATTCTACGAGATCTGCATGTTTTACAAGCAGCGCTTGAGAACAATTGCAACTCAAACTATTTCTTCAATATGAACTTTCATCTCTGATAGAAGAATATCATCTGTATGGTAAGAACTCGGTGACAGCCGTTACGTAAAAATTTGCGAATAATTAATGACGTTTCTCAAAAGAATTCAATCTTAATATCACGATAATTCCGTTATTCTGGAAACTTTATTGTTCTATTTTATTAAATATGAATACAGAACTTCACACCTGTTACCATAAATAAGCATCTAATAAAAGCGCCATTAATTCACACATAAATTCTTTAATCCACTCATTTTACTCTATTAACGTAGTTAGAAGCTGCCATGCCGTTTATATTACTTATCTTTAGCGTCTATTTTGACAATTTGGACGTAGCTACGGTTATAAGTGGCCGTTTGGCAAACGTGCTTCCATTGACGCATTAAAGCCAGCGTTTCTGTGCTTTATCGTAACCAAATTGTACGTAAAACGCAGATAAAACAATTCACTGTGTACAGTATGGAATTTAGGCGGTTGGACAAAAGGACGAGGATGGCAGGCAGAAAATAATGACATAGAATTGACTAACTTAGTACGAACAATTTTGTGCATATTTCAGTAACACGATATTGGACCTTACTGTTCCTCTAATTGCCACAACACTTTGCCTCGGTTATAGGAACTTTTTAGTGCTTGAAATTAGCCAGAATAATTAGGTAAATAATTAGGTAAGTTTGTCTGTGGTCTTTTTGAATACTGAATCGTAATTGAACGCAAGTGAAGGGATCAGAGGGTGCAAGTAATTTAAAAGGATATGTTTATATTGAAGTATGGACAAGGAGCTTGTAATTTGATTAAAATATGCAACATTGGTAACATATTATATAGATACTGTATAATACTGTATAAATACTACGTGTATTCGCAAATATTTCAAAGTATCACTTCGTTTTCTTTATATCCAAAAGTACGGAAATGCTGTTTTTGTATTACACAGAAATGTGCCGAAGAAGAATTCTAGATAAATGGACCAAATAATATAATAAATCTAAATCGACGAAATTTTGTTTGACCTCGTACGACCTTCCCTGGATTTGCTTAAAGGAAATAATGTGTTTTTAAAGAATGCATCTAGGTGTATTTAAAATGAAAGAAGGTGCAGTTATACGATTTAACTGTACTAGCAAATAGTTTGTACAATTAAAACCATTTAATTGTATGTGATTAGTAATTACTAGCTACACATTTTCATACTTCTAACTACATACGTTAAATATATAACTCCGCCGAATTCCACGAAATACCCAGTATGTAAAGAATGCAACGTTTTAAAATCACAAATCATATGAAATATAAAATACAGACAAATTAAACCAAGAACAAATTCTAATTCATCCACTGAAGATATCACAACAATGTTCCGTGCCAGACCGGTTTTTGGTACCTTTCGTTGACTTAAATTGTGCAGCAATTATAACGATAACTTGTTAAAACCAAAATGTGTACCCTTTCTGTACTGCGTGTTAAACGTCATACCTTTTTCTTGATCATTATGATCTTTGCAATTTAATGAATATTACACCGTCTATATGTCATATCAAAAATATTGGTCTTGACAGCGCGAGGCGCATACAACTCACGTGGCACGGAACGAGTTAATAAAAATCATCGTTCGTTCATTGCTCGTCACTCCATGATTCCTGTCACAGAGTTAGTTAAAGTTATTCCTGTACCAAGCATCCCCCATACCAATCGTCAAACGCAAGATGCCCCTTCCAAAGGGCATCTTTCATGTCAAGATCCATATACACACGTGAATGTACATACATACATACAACTGTCGCGTGTTTCTCGAAACAAGTCTGCCCTAATTCCTAATCCTCGCGGTATTTCAAAGCCCCATGCCCCGTATACGCAGAAATATCTGCTCGTTTCGAGTAATTTATCGCTATGGCGGTGCGGCGAGCTGCATCGTCGGGAGTAATCTTCTCGCAAAAATCACCTCGTCCCACAATTTCTCATGCAAATAACCGGCATTAATCGCAGGTACTCGCGGTTCGATCGCGTGCTCGTCTCGCGGGCTTCGTTTAACCATCGACGGCACGCAAATCAGGCAAGTCGTGTCGTGAGGAAGAAAAAAAAATGGAAGCAAGAGCAACAGTGGTGTTCCATCTGAATCGTGGCGCGCTGTCTCGCGGAGCATTTATTCGTCGAACAATTCTTCGGACTTATATCGCGACGCGGCCCGTTTTCAGACGTCGACATAAATATTATTTCTACGTACGACTTGGCGTTGCAGGAGCGATAACTCATGGCGGAACGCTTCGGTTTCTGATAAATTCGCAAAGTTTCTCTCGCGATACCACCCCATCGAGAAAGTTCCCCGCGGCACCGCTCGATCCTATCCGTGATACTTTCCTCTGACGGGCTGGCTCGATGATATTCGAAGCGAGGAGACGATAAGGGCGCGGGGATAAAAGGGCCGCCGACACTGACGGGGGAATTTGTTGTACAGGGCTGCTTGCTATTCGGTGATCTATGATGGCTCGAATTTGGGTTACGCCTGGGTATCGAGCTTGAAGGATTTATTGCGTTTGCATGGAATGAAATATTTGTCGCTCTTTTTTTTGTACCAATCCTGGCGGCTTCTTTTTATTTGATAGAAACAACGTGCGCGTGGCGCGGGTGATTGCGAATTTCCCTTTTTCAGATTTACCAAGATGTTCATTTAATCGACCGATCAAGTGAATTAGGCATTTCTGAAATTTCTGAGTAGGTTTGTTGAATAGAATTTGGTCTTTCCTTTTGGACACTGGTGGTAATAATTGCAATCGTGACAATGGTAAGGGCTGGTATGTCGGCGATGTACGAAGATTTTAAAATAAGATGGTGAAAATGAAAATGGGGGAACGCCAATTTCTTTGACCTATACTGGCATCCAAAGGTGAAAAAGAGAGAAAGAGTGGAACACAATGGCGAAATAGGGTTAAATATAATGATATATTTATTATTTTCTCTAAGTATAGCTCCATGAGTGGCAGTCCAAAATTTTCCACCCCACCTGACCAGGATGCCGGAAAACAATAAATCTTTACCGTTAAAGCTAGCTTCGTTACATCTGTATACGTTTTACGGTGCCAGAGATATCGTCGTTCAAAACGAAGCTTAACGCTTAATCTTTCGTTACTTCTGTCCTGCTCGCATGATCAACCAAACTGCACAACGCACTAACCTACCCAAAGTGTTGTAGCTGTGGTCGGTGCTGCACATCGAGTTGACCAAATTTTTTAACAGTGCCGGACAGTGTCCGCATTTTTAGAAAAAATAAGCGTCTCAAGAATTCTTGGAATTCGACCACCATTCCATTATACCAAATAAATACTCCACAGTACCAAGAATACCATACTTTTGGTATTTTTATTGTGTATGTGTGTTATATTAAAAGGTTCTATAATTGGAAGCACGTTATAATGAATTGCAATGATGATACAAAATGGCAATCCATTTAAATTGAGCTGCGTGGAATTTCTTGAATTTTATTAATCAGGTAAAACTTTTCCGCTATTAAACGTATGCGCATACTGTAAATAAAAGCCAATATTTTAATAGAAAATGCGTAGGCTGTTAATCTACTATGCACAGTACTTGCGGGAAATTAAAAAATTCAATTTTTCAGCAAGTCGTCTTGTTATGACGCTGTCATCTATTTTTGTCTTCTAATTAAAAACGAAATTAAAGTCCTAAGAATAAAGTGAATGAGAATATACCGCCAACCGTAATCGAAAATTAAGAACCATCTCGTATTTCAAGAGCCATTTAAACAATTGCATACGAAAACAGTGGAGAAGTTTTTAATGGAAACCACAATAATTAATACCAATTTTGTCATATTAATCTACATCTGATGTTCTGAATACTTGGCAAACCGACGTTTTGCAATTATGTTTTACCACTGCACACATGTAAAAAGTTGCAAACAAGTAAACAAGAATTTGCTGCAATCCCCTCGATACGCATAGATACAGTCACGTATTGTGTGTCCTGTAACTCTTTACACGCAACAGGATCGCAGCGTTTAACAAGTTCGAGAGGAATTCTGAGGATCATCGATTTTCTCGATAGTGTTCCAGTCTCCTTCTGCGATCGTTGTGTTCCACGGGGAATACTCGTCGAAAAGTACTCATGAACTATTCACAAACTTCTCCACCTTGTTCAAATCGATATTACGAATTTTAAGCATTTAAAGCTATTTAGGTTAAATGTTTCGTTAAACGAGTTTGAAACACCCGTGGAGAAGGAATGGAGAGTGGAAGGTCCGTAGAGAGTAAGTAAAAGATTGTCTAAAAGAATAAGAATTGGAGGAAATATTAATCATTGTGTGTGATACCGATATGTTACTGGAATTTCATTAAAATATTTGTTGTTATTTGTGTCCGGATTCTTGCAATTTCTTCGAATCAATTTGAGTATCACACTTTAATGATGTAATATATAATTTCGAAGCATATATTGAAGAATATTTCGTTTTGCGGATAATAAGAGAACTTCATACGTATTTATAATACCTCTTACAATTACAATTCGCTTATATTGCAATATTCCTCGTGCAGTGTAACAATACAAGGACAAAAATTAATTCCGTCTACTCCAACCGTAAAACTCAATCAGAATAATAATCAATTCCCTCCGAGTTGCAGGCAACAAAAATTACAAACAACTACCCTAATTAAACCAACCTTACGTCGTGTCATTGGCGCTCATAATATAATCAACATTGAACATAATCGAGTACCATTTTTCACGAAGCAAATGTTAAATAAATAATTCAATTCTATAATTAATTCTATCAAGCAGGCTATCAAAGATCTATACGGTGCTCCATTCGTAAAAGGGATCAAACGATTCGCGTAAAACGTTCGGCTCGATGTCAGCGACGCTTGATGTCGTTTCCGGTTTACACGGCCGCTAGAAGGACACAACGTTCCGGTGTTTGCCGTAAGAGAGCGACGGCAAAGCATACAATCGAACGGGACAGTTGGTCTGCGGTGCAATCGAAATTCGAGTCGGGACCAGATTGGTCGGGAACTTTGCTGGGGTCCGCTTTTACGGCCGCCTGGTGGGTTGCGGTTGAACGGTCAGTTCATTTGCGAATGGAAATAGGCCAGCAAAAGTGGTCGAGGAACAGGAACTGCGTTGGGTCTCTTGCGCGCCGGGGCGACGTGGATTTTTGCCGAGATCTGTTCGTTAATTGGTCAGCAAGGTACGGAGAAATTGGAAACTTTGTTACGCTTGTTGCGCCCGTTTGAACGGTGGCAGTAACACGGTTGGATTAACAATGTTACAAACGAGGGGGCTGTGATAATATCTGGTGATTTATGTTTGTGTTTGACACCGGCATGGCCTTTTGTACCTGTCACTTTTTAGTGACTTTTCAATAGCCATATTTTTTTAATGAATGTGCACAATTGTTTGGTAGCTATACGGGGACTATCAATTATGAATTAACTATGTTTTTTGATAATATGAAGTTAGAATTAATTGTATGGAGATAAGCCTGTTGCTGTGAGGGTCACAGTTAACGGCAAGTGGAGATATTTTATTAATGCATGGGATGTTAAACATATTTTGTAAATAAAGAATGAGGTACGTCAGCTTGTGTAGATTATTTAAATTAGTAGAATATATATACTGCATTTATTAATGGATGATTAATGGTGTGTCAAATCACATGGCCATAATTGTACAAATATTGTAATTGTGCAATGGACATTCGTATAATTTTCGCCACGATAATAGTGCGCGTGTTGAAGTATAAAAATTATGCTTAACTTATAATTACTGACAATTCGCGAATATGGGTACTAGTGACCAAAATTTGATATTGGAAATATGTAGGTTGTGTGGGCAATGGTGGGTTATTGTATTAGTAGAACATTGTTCTGCTTTCGTGTTGAAGAGTTTTATGTGTTGCACGAATTGTGTTTCAGCTAGGAGGGGACTTCTGAAAAAAGTCAGTAGACTGTCAGCCACGAGTGGGCAAAAACGTGGAAATTGATCCAGGTACGTTTTGAGTAACCTACCGCAGTTACAACCGTAGTGGACTGTTCTTTGTTTTTCGGAAAACCGTTCCTACATTTTTAAAATTCTTTCATGAAATATTCAAAGCTATCTTTTTTAAGGCTCAAGATTTAAATGTGATTTTTTTTCACAAAAAACTGTAATTCATGATAGTTCCCATCGTTTAAGAGTATGTGCAGAAGTGACGTTCTGAATCTTGACAATTGTAATTCGTGATACCACTTACATCTCACGATTTAAAAATGATATCTTCTTTCAATTGAAGCTAGCAAAATAGAACATGCATTGAGACATTACACATTAAGAATTAAGCTAGATCAGATAATTTAAACAAATGTAAAATTAAACG
Organism: Nomada fabriciana; assembly: GCA_907165295.1. Classification (NCBI taxonomy): domain Eukaryota; kingdom Metazoa; phylum Arthropoda; class Insecta; order Hymenoptera; family Apidae; genus Nomada; species Nomada fabriciana. The sequence continues at coordinate 15,680,942 of OU015694.1, forward strand.
TAGTACCTCATGAGTATCCTTTACAACTATGACACAGCTACTAACGTCGTACGGCCCATTAAAGGAAATTGCTCTCTCACGACTTATAACTACCACTTTGTTCCTTGCGATTATCAAACTAAACAGATATTAACATTGCACATTGATTTCTATTACTACCAAACTATACATGAAAAGAACCGCACGAACGCTACAAAAGGATCAATGAGTATTGCAGCGAGAATAGAAATATCGAAAGAAATTTGAAATCATTAAAAAGTTAGCCACTGTTAGTGCAGGTTATATCAATGAATTATTATTCATTAATATTAATTGTGTCGTTATAGTCATAAGATTCAATTTTTCTAAAACAGAGTTAACGAAATCAGTTAGCCAGTATCTGTTGTTGGATTCCGATGGTGAAGGATACGACTGATTGTACTCAATAATACAATATTTATACACGGTTCTAAACCCCCGTTCCCACTTCAGGATACAATTATTGCGGATACGTAGCAATTCAAAGATTAACAGTAAGAATGCACTAGTAACTAGTCAACCGACAGAATAACGTCGTCATCTGCGGATCCAAGAGTAAAGAATAAGCCTGCAGTGGCATTTTGCAATGGTACTTATATGCTAAGTTTGGAGGGGTGAGGACGCACCTTAGCCCTTGTTGTGACATTGCAACCAACCACGAGTTCTGATCCTTACGATGGAAAACTCTGTCATTCTGATTTGCCATGAGTAAGGGGGGACTCGCATACCTTGCTCTTATCGATGCCGCAGAGGCTAGCCATCCAACACTGTAACTATGACAGAAAACCATACACAGACCATGATGCTGTAATGATATATCGCTGATTAAAATTATTTTTCATTGTACCAGCCATGTGCCAAATTCTTTGTTATCGAAATGTATATTGCATTTTTATAAAACTGTAAATAACTTTTCTTAAATATACATACATATACGTATGTATATGTGTATATCTATTTTTTTCCATTCACCCAGTTGATGCGACGTTAAGTTGACGTGCGGTTGCTGGCGAGACGGAGATCGTTTTCCAACGTAGCGGACAAATTGAAAACGGGAGGGAAAATCGATGGTGGCTTGGAAGGGTCCGCGCGAACGAGCCGACGAACGTGGCGATAAAGCCACAAAAATACATTTGATTCGATCAGCGGTGATCGACATTTTGGGATCGGTCGCAGTTGCCACAGACCGACGCCTGGTTGCACGGCTGAAACACGAATCTGAGGCCAGCGTAATGGACGAACGTGAAAATCATGCAGAATTCGTCCGGCGTCGATATTATATGTATATCGAGTTAATGATAGAGATATCGGCGCGCAGACATTGACGACGCGTTCAAATAATTTCGAGACAAATGACATCGTGCGTCAAACGCGGGCTTTCAGCCTTGTGATGTGATGATCGTTTGGATTGAATCGGCATCGGGTGAATTTTTATCTCGCCTGAATAGGGTAATATATATTTGGTAGGGCTTTGGTTCGTTGCGGATGTAAATAGACGGTTACTGTATAAGATTGATTATATGGGATCCAGATGCGACATTGATTGCATATGTTTGATGTTGCATTTGCGTTTTATCTGGCGCGAGGTTTTAGTTGAATTTAGACCGAGGTGCAATTTCGTGGCAAAAATGACGGATGACGGTGAATAGGTTAAGGAATTTTAGAATGTGCCTTTAAGAGCGAAATGAAAGTGTGAAGTATAGCGTATGTTTTCAAATAGTTCTTAGAATATAATATTTTATTATATTTTGCAGGAGAATTATTGAAATCATACTATCATCGATGTTTAGGATTTTTATTTTGTAATTATTGCAATTGTTTAAAGATAACGTGGGATTGTTGACATATTTGTCATGTGCAAGAAGGACCTGACTCCTTTTTGAGTGCACGATAATTACTAACTACATTGTCATACAGATTAGAGGTAATTTAAATTCTTCTGAATTGCTCACAACGGAATTCAAATTACGTTCCCGTGTATATGTACATATTTCTGTCATAATTTGCTTACTTTATTTTCGTTTATTATGTCTTTGTTAATTAATTTAAATATAATAATATAATACCTGTACTGGAAAAGTAAAAGAAAAACCACAATAAGTAAATATTTATTGAACACTCGAATATCAATCAACTTATAATTATTAATCTAAAATTAATTTCATTTGTACACAATCGTTAAAGTATTAAGTGGCCAATGTATCAAAGAAATTATTTTCATATTCATTCATATTCGATTATTGTTAGGCCCGATTAAACAAATGGCATTTTAATACTGCAATTACGTTAAACGGGTTTAAAAATATAATGGTAATATATAGTTTCGACATCACTACCCTTTTTTCAGAAAAATAGAAACACCATTGTTTGGGAAAGGGCGTTCAATGCGATGGTTACTTGTCGCGATATTTCGGTTTTCATTAGTAATCAGTTGATATCGAATTTACGAAGCTACGTCGTTGTACCGCCGGAACAAATTAAATTTCTGATTATGGAAGACTAGCGCATAACTCTAGCTTCCAAAACACTCTGACTGACACTTGTAATTACCGTAAAAGCAATTAATTCGCAAATTGGCACTCTATTGATGTCAAGCAAACGGAGAATTAATAATCACATTAAACATCGTAACATATATAAATATGCCAGAGACATTAAATGTTCACGAATTTTGTGAATATTATGTTTCACGTGCGTAATGATGAAGAATGGTGATTTTTCCATTTACTCTTTATATTAAAATATCAGAACCAATATTATTTCACGATTAATATTTTATGAAGAATGCTCGGTGGGATACGAGAGTAGAAGCTGAGCGAAATAAATTAATACCTAATTGAAAGAACATGCAGCAGAAAGTAGAGCAAAAGGGATTTTATATATATTCCGATTGATTTTCATTTATTCCAACTGATACCAAATGCTATAAATGGAGAAAAATGTAACAGGATGAAGCATTTGAAGTAAACAGTAATTCGCCATTCTTTATCACATCCGCAATCATTTTTTAAAGAGGAAATCCAATTTGCATTTATCCATTTGTGATTACTTCTGTTCCAATTATAGATTTTTATGCCGTTCATTACCAAAGCACCAGACGACGAATTACGAATCAACGAAAATAGTAACATTCACAATCAGATTTCAAAAACCTCGAAAGTAACAGCTATAAAATAGAAGAAATTCAGTAACAAGTGTTAAAAATAGTTCGACCTAATCGGTACGAAATTGTATGTCCTCAAAAATAGTGCTTGGAATGTATGATACTTTACAGAAATTTTGTAGTACAACTTCTGAACCTAGGTTGGACTATAGTTAATTTTTTCTACAATCATTACCACAAATACTATAGAGTCCGAAAGTACTCAAAAATATGAAGCACAAGATAATGGATAGAATACTAAACTTTTTAAACCAACATTAAATTTAATCTCAACATTTAATGAAACCCCAGCAAAATAAATTAACCACACATATAACATATAATTTGAGCAAATAAATGAAACAGATTCATAACAACATTCAATGTGGCAAACTACTTAAGCATACAATCGAAAGATTAATCGTCGTTCCTGTTCTCTCGTTAATTCATAAAATGTATGCATCGATTCGTTTGCAGTCCCAGTCGCCGATGAACCGTGAACGCAGCAAATGTTTTCACGTCACCCTTGCCAATCAGCTTCATTGAAAACTGCTATTAAACGTTGACGTAGGGACTTCGTGTTACATTTCAACAAAATCGGCCACGAGATACGCTGGCCAACCAAAAAATCTCGCTGCTCCGGTGCTGACAACGTTAATGACGATATAAAATGGTTACTCCGTTGCACGTTTCAGTTTCCAGCTGAAACTCGCCTGTCGCAATTCACCGCTCTGTTAACGTACGGCAATAATTTCCATTGTTACGCAAAGAACCACCGTGATTTAGACTCGTAGCAGAATTCGATGGACTGTTCGCGTTTTACGATGGAGTTTACGGAGCCACAGAACCGCAGTCTGCATAAAATCGTCCACTCTGGGCGTTTCTTTACGACGTAGCAATGACGTAATTTAATTCGCCGAAATTCTTTCGGAAATACGGAATTTATCATCGTGAAAGGATTTTAAAAAGTGTCGACTGGCGCACCGACGCCGGGGAAATATTTTTATCTCTAGCTTGCGCATAAGAAATGATGAAAAATCGAAGTAATATTATTTGAAGAGATGGTTAAGAAGATGCATTGGTTTTTAATTATTTATGATAGAAACATATTATGCTTTATATGTACGTTTAATGAATATCCATTATTCGTCTGTTAGTAGATATTATCTTTTGCTGCTACATATGTAAATTGGATAATAATATGATGGTTTATGCATATAATTTATTTTAATAATGGATACTATTCATTAAAAAGGGAAAAGTACCTCACGTAACTGGAGAAAGCATTTGGTAAACGGTTTATTTTGCAAAATTATATTGCGCACAGTGTACAATATACTATAATGATCTGTATTGTATAAGTAATGGGTATAATTTATTATCATAACTTGATGAGCATGGCACACAATCAAAAAGGTTGGATCTTCTATAGAAAGCAAGTTGGGGTTGAATGTAAAGGGGTGTAAATTGCAAGATGAACAGAGGGCAATATCAATACGTTTTAATTTGATGGAAATTATGATTAATTTCCGTCGATTGTGAGGAATATAAAAAAGTATGAAAAGAAAATATAACACCAGTACATTAATTAATGACATAATAACAAATTAAATAATGAAAAATGTATTATTATTAATATATTCACCGTTTAATTTTGTTGATAATTTTAAGTTTTTCTTTGTGCACGATTCGTTGTGTTAGTTATAAAGGAATTAGATAATCAAGTTTCCATCGTGATTATAAATATAAACTGTTATCTCCGAACCTATTTGGCTTGCGGACTGGACCTGTCAATAACAAATGTTTCTAATTTCGCGGCTTGTTCGTGGTTCGCAACATCGTCGTAACTAATGACAAACTTGAAATTGAATCCAAGATTTACGAGCATTTCAAAACTTAAGCAACATCACTTTCGCTCCTCTTAATATATTAAATTACTGTTTTGGGAATAAAAAACATAATTTACATAAATTTAAATGTAGTCTGGAGTATGACACATTGCATTTGAAAGTGAAGAAAGTCACTTGCCATAGGTATGGAAATAAATAAAAAAAAATTGAAAAATATAACATTTCGTAACAATACTTATACCTACTATAGTAGTACCTAAGAATGAATTCTTTTTTCAAGTAAATTAATAAAATTAATAAAAAGGTGCGCAGAATCATTCTCCTACTAATAAATAAACCATTGTTTCACATTCCAAACAATATTCATCTCGACAAAATTAATTAGTAAACTTAAAAACTTCTAACTGACTTAAAATAAGATTCATTTCTATTTCCCGAGAACTGTTGATACTTCAACCATACAGAATGAATAATACCATTTTTATAATTATAATTATGAAACAATTTACATTGTACTAATAATATGCATAACATTAAAATCAACGAAGAAAGAATGAGGAAAAATCGTAAATGTTAGTGGGTTCTGAATAGACTATAATTATAAATCTATATTTCTCCCCCCTTTTCATTGAATTAGTACCTATACTTGTATTTTGTATCCATGAAATTGGTATCCACGTTGAACCTCTAGAATTATAAATCGAACAAGAAACGTAACGCATTAATCAGGATCGCCTTGGTCTGCAGAGTATTGGTTTGTAATTCGAAATATTGCAAATTAGACGATTAAGTTAATTAGTGGCACGTGATTTATCGCGCTCGCATTTCATTACGGGAATATGAATATTTACGTTCAGCTCGAGTTACAATGGCGGCTGGAAAAGCCGAGGAAAATTGTGCGCCATCGAGAATATCGCGAGTTACAGTTACCGTTTCAATTAGGAGGTCAGTAAGTGGAAAAGTAAGATAAACGGATGAAGTAGCTGGCACTCGCGTTAAATTTCCTTTTAATCCGCCGGAGAAAAAGTCCGGACGAATCTACGAAATACGACGGGCCACTTCTGAAGATAAAATAATCGTTATTTCTCTCATATACAAGAAATTCGTGCCTTCTGCTACCATAGATAACCTTACATCACTAATTGTCTACTCTATTACAATGGGCAAATCATATGAAATTATTGCAAATGAATAATATCTTGCAAAGAATATTTCTCACTATTTAAGAACTACAGTACAATTAACGAGATCGTCGTTCTGTCAGGTTGAATAAAAAGGATTGGTTTCTTTCGAAGCATTGAAACATGTATCCATCAGTATAATATTCCAAGAATGCAGAAGTTCCAGTATGCGATGTTTGCATTATGATACTCAAGCTTTTAGCAACGGAAACGTTTGTGTAACAGAGAGATTATCTTTTCATGGCAAAGTAGTAAGCAGTAAGCTGTGTCTCTAAAACGCCGCGGTATTTGAAGCATCTTCTTCCAGGGACCTGTCGTGAAAAGGTACAGATACTGTGTAAAATTTGTAAAGTTCTCAGAGAGATGCTGCAACACGAAGCGACTGCTTATTGTTAGTGAAATTTTTCTTGCTACCTCCATTGTTTTGAAATCTTTGAACACAATTCTAATGCACTTTTGTAAGTCGATTAGACTGTTTGTCTTCCTTGAAAGACTGTAAAATGTCGTTCTTAAATGGATACTTATTTTTTAAAAAATATTAGGAAGTCGTATATTCAAAATCCAACATGCCTCTGTACAACGATTCAGCGAATTATTTTTGCGGCTGTGCTATCAATAGATAAGAATTTAATTATAATATCGAATTTAATTGACGTTCACGAACATAAACGCCAAGATTCCGCTAATTTGCAATAATTTCACACAACAGCTACTTTTAAGAATCTACCAAATTCCCTTAAAGAGAAAAGAAACACATTTACACCATGAAACTTCACGAAATAAATAATTATCAGGCGTATATCGAACCCAAATCCATGTATAAACGGCCTTTCACACCAAACGGATTTGTAACAAGAATTCTCAATTACCTGCAAAGAAAACTCACAAACGTCGCAGAGACATTTCGCGGCACAGCGACCAGAATTTCCAGGCGACGATTGTGTGCACCACAGTTTCTCCCAAGCTTGTTAGCCCTTCAATCTCTTCGGAAGAATAGCGGAGGAAACCGGAAAAAGGCATCACAGTGTCCGTAAATCCGTGGCCAGTGCTGAAGTCGTTATTGTTCGTCTCGGAATTAAGCGTTCCCTTCTTTGCCGCTTGATACGGACACGCTTTTTCCAGCAAATGAAGGCTGGAAGTTGTCTCGGCTGCAGTAGGTTTCCCCAGAAACGGAGAAAGAGCCAAAACGGAGGCGGAACGAGAAGTGAACATGGCTGGCTGCGAGTCTCTGAAACGTTGGTGTGTTGGGTACACGCGACTTGCCTCTGTCCACGGAGAGAAAAAGGGGTGAATTTGCGAGAACAGCTTCACAGGGATGGTTGAAAGAGGGGAGGGTATACCGGATTACAATATAAGTTCACAGAGGACGAGATATTCGGGGTCGTCTGGCACAGCTTTAAGCGTATTTTGCGCCCAGACCATTTTCGTCACGGATTTCCTGGGCAAATTATAAATTGCTCGGATTAACGACGATGGAGGAAGTCGTTCTGAAAATCGCCGGATTGACCAGGACGTAGTTGACGGTCTCGTGGATTGGAGACTGCTTTTCGATTCTTTGATGCGAGGTCACTTTGTTTTTTTTTTGGTTAATAATTTGGCAGAAGATTGTATTGGTAATAATGTTGGGAATTGGTTCTTTTCATAATACAGTCTATTACTTATTTCGATTAGTCTCGTATGATTCTTTGCGTTCACTGGTTTTTATGATTATCATATTTTTTTAATTCTTTTGCTCGCATGATATATCGAGGTACGTTCCTTCCGAAACGCGAGGGGTGGTGAAAAAGCGTACTAGAAAATATTGGACTTCGTATAAAAGTTGTACATGCACGTTACAATATATCAGTACAATAAGACGAAAAAACGTTCTTCGTTTTTATGGTTGGAGATCTACACCATGATACTAATCTATGTTCGCTTTTTATTTCTTTTCACTCTACTATTGTCTTCCTCTGATTACTTTCGCCGGATCGAACAATAACAGTTTTATGTTTTTCTGTTGATACCGCTCCTTCTTATTTCCGCGACGAGATCATATACCTTTTATGTCCGGAAAATAATAACCTTAATGCTTAATAGTATTCTGGATCTTACATAAAAATCTATATATTCAGGCTGTAAGCGTCGGTTATCTGTTGCCATTTCGGAAATTTGTGCGCCGGGTGTTACTAACTACAGAATGCGATAAAACGATGTTGTTTAATGCTGTAAGATCAAAAAGTAGGATACACATCACGATCATTTTTCGAAAGCATTTCTTAACGTAACTTTGTGTCTATTAAGATTTCCTAATTCTTTTCCGTAAAAAGTACGAAATTTATTGGAGAAATCTTCCTGCAAAACCAGTATTCAATTTAACGTTTGACGTAAACCTTTACAGGGTTAGAAAGTAATGGGAGATCGTATTGGAATAAGTTTGGGTTAAGTGAAATTATTGATCTATCGCAGGAGAGTTATAAAAGAAAGTATGCCCAGTAGTAGACGTCTATCATAGGTCAGACAACAAATGAAGTAGGTAATTGAATTTGGTTGTTCAGTAAAGTTTCACATTGAATTTCAGTGAATGCTATGAATAAAAAAAATTGATTTACGTTAGTGGGCCAACGTCTAAATGATATTCAGACTCTCAAGCATAAATACATTCATCAAGTGTTTATACAAGATTATATAAAAACAGACGAAGTACGTTTACCCATGTACATACATATGTGTTATATTACTTTTAATAGTTGTCTTTTACTAGTTCGATTTATACGGTACCCTAGATTCTAGAGTATCAGGTATTGAATTGAATGAAATCAATTCGTCTTTCTACTAATTGACTTTAACTATTCTTTCGATATTAACTAGTAATACTGTCGAGACGTGAATATGACGTATTTCCTCGAGGACATTTTTAAAGTTATGTCTCATGTATTACAAACAGTTTTCGGATCAACAGAAATGTTGGCATTATAAATGTAAGAATTTATTTATATTGACGAACACGTTCCTCTAATTGAATGTGTATATTTGATAGAGTACTAGTAGTAATAATAAGAACAATAATAATAATAATAATACAAAAACAGACACATGGAACATATATTGAACTTCGCTTCGACAGGCACGCTTCTCCTCAGAGATTTTTTTATCAACTAATTCAACTGCGACCGTCGACGTCGATCGGCCGCGGCAGTCGTACCCTTTTGTTTTCTCCTCACCGTTCGAGTATCGCATATGCTTTACCCTACGTTAAAAACTAACATTCCTTCATAAATTAGATCGCAGCGAGTTCGAGTGTCGTTGAAGAAAAATATGGAGAATTATCGTCTTTCATGAGATTCCCCCACTACCAGCTCTCTTTCGGGACTGTTTCAATTCTATCAAGAGTAATTAAGATTTTCGTCCCATATTTTTTATAAGCAGCCAATCGTGGCCCTGTGTAGTTTTCCTCGGTGGAAATCTTGCAAGCGCGTGTCAGAATAAGAACAAATGAACTCCGGACGGTTCAGCAACATCCTTGTCAATCTAACGTTTTATATATTTATTGGAAACACATAATCTTTTTATACTTTAACTCACGAGCATCTTGATTCAATTGATAACTACCTCGTACAAAGTTAATTCGGCGTACGAGGGTACGTGTTCAGCTCGGTAACTACGTACGAGCCTTCACGCACATACAAATACAATTCAACCAAAACAATCAGTCAAAAGAACAATGCAATACAAACCATAGAAGAGTTTCCGTTTCGTTTTACTATTTAATCGAACACAACCCACAAATTATTGTAGGATCATTTTTCATGGAAATTGTGATTGACTCTTTTTTTATAGTAAAAATATACTTTATTGACAAATATCTCTATTCTGTACCTCAACTCAACTCAATATACAACTCGCAACGATTCACACTCAATTCTCTCTCGACTGAACACTATTCTCTTCTGCATTCTTAACTTCCGCATCTCCTTCTGCACTCACTACATCTCAACCTCTGACTCGCGCACGCATCATCCATTCCATATATTCTTCCACGCAGTTTTCCCTCTCATTCTATTCATCGTTCGATCCCACTCATTAAGACACACACCGACACACACGCCCTTGCCACGTGTCACAGTTCGACCATAGGCCACCATGCACTCAAGATTCCACGTGTATTCTCCAAAACCGTTCACTCTTTCCACGAGATAAACATTCACTCGATCCACATTCGATGTTTCCACTAACACTCTTCATTCACACCTCGCGCTACATTCGATACTTTCCGTCACACGATTCATACAAAGCACTTCCATACCATTCCTACGAATTCTTGCATTCCACGTTATCCATTTGATAAAAGCACTTAACCAAGATATTGCAGTATCCCATTTTAAAACACACAAACAACGTCGCCACGTTGAAAAATCCTATCTATGCGTGGCACAGCACTCAAGCGGTTTTCCTTCCATTAAAAAAGGAAGGGAAGGGAAAAAAACAGTCAACGAAACGAACGAGCAATTAAAGTCCAATTAAACAGCTCTTCCAGTAAAAATTTCAGGAACGCTGCATCGTCGCTGGGCCCAATAAAGAACCTGACACGTACGAGTCACCATATTTCTCCCTTACTCGTCGAATCGCTCGTTCGTCCAGTCGATGGCTCTCTCGTAAAGGGAGGAAACGATTCCCCCATCAGATAAAAAGTTCTCCCGCCTCAATAAAAAGGGAAACGTGAAAAATAATAACACGCGTACGTAAAGTCGGGCGCTTTTGGAAAAAATTTACAATCGACGCTCTGGTCGCGTCTAAAAATTTATTTAACGCTCCAACTGATAAATCAAACACTATCGAAGCTCACTGGTGCCTCGGCCGGCTCTTTCCATTTCAGTTCGGATGAAAAATCGCCGTCGATGGAGCAACATTAATTGGCCGGGAGTTCGTCGAGTGGCCGCCCTTAAATGAGGGAGAGGAACCGGGGCACCGTGAGTGGTATATACGGGGCGAGTTTGAACGGAAGAGAAAATCGAGGGTCTGACGGTGACAGTTCCACGATCAAAAAAGAAATCCCTTCCTCTGGTGATCGCGAAACTACGGCCGGCTACCGAGTTACGTACATCCATCCCTATTTGCCGGGGCTCGATCACGATGGGCGGATATCAATCGACAAGCGTTGTAGGGAAATCGCTGTAGGCGCTTGATTTCAATTCAATTACCCTCCAGGTGGTATTAGGAGCGGAGCCTACGCTCGATTCGACGGCTTTTAAACCTCCATTCCATTGATCCGTTCTTACTTTGCGTTGCCCTTTTTTAGGGAGAGCACGGGAGGATGGGGGTTGTAATTTTGTTACGTGTTTCATGTAAGGGTAAGTGGCGGAATACTCGGTGTACTATGCTAAACATGATTTAAGATGTTCATTTTTCTATTTTGTGTTTTTGTTATTTTTTCATCGGTGTCAGATATCATTTTTATCGTTAGGTACTATATTCATGCTTGAATCAATAAGCAGTCACTGTAACACAAACAAGTTTTGTTAATAACTGGCGATGACAGCCGTTGCTGTCATTAAAAAATCTGTAGCATTCATACAGTTTCTCGGTGGAACAATTATTGTTGTTTCTACACTAAAGTTTTTTCACTTTAGAACGCCAAATACCAGAAATTAAAAATTTGCTTCGTGGCGTAATAATGTCAAAAGTTGTGGGATTTAATTAGTATATTTTTTTATATTAAATTTTCCTCCCAAAACGGTTGTTATTATTGATCGTGTAAGGTACATTATATTATTGCAGGTGGAGAGATTTGTGTTCGGATAGAGGCCATCAAATAATAATGCCACAGGTACATCCTGGCGACAAATGGAATCTATTGTAAAGGGCGATGACACCGAATATATTTTAACACCATTTCATTGGATTCGTGGTCGTGAAGGATTTCTGCAATTCGACGCTGGAATAGGTCCGTCACTCTTATGGGGTTATAAATGGAGTAACATTTTATTAAAACGAGAAAGTTCGTCTTGACATCCCTATCTAACATCTCCGTAAAAGGAACAATGCTTTCTAACCCTCATATATCGCCACAGGCGTACAAATAATATTTTAAGAACAATTCATACTCGGGATTATTCTACATCGAAAATTTTTATTTCTTTTTAGGATTTCTTCTGGAATGTTTTCTTTCAAAACGTTTTAACAATTCGAAAGTAAAGAATTTGTAATTTAAAAGGAATTTCAATTTTAACTAGGCTTCGTGTTATGAGGTTATCACTCTAAAAAGGCAGGGTAAGCTAAAAAGCAATAATTCACTGCAATTAATTATAATGAATTTAAATAATAATAGACTAGGCAGACCGTATATTGCATTGAAGTGTCTCTTATTTAATGGCTTCTAACATATTAGCCCAACATGCAAATGCTTATTATTTTGCTAATCCCCATAAGGAAACTAAGATAAACAGCTAATCTTCTTTATAACATAGATCAATCGTCAAAGATTCCCAGTTAAATCGTCATACAAACCTCGTACACCTTACTTTATATCAATCCATCATTTATTTCGCACCTGTCCAATTTTGATTCCATCTAATCCAGTTTCTCTCATAGTTTCGCCGACCCGCCCCAATCCCCCTATATTTATTTCTTTACTTTTTCTGTTTTCTCAGGCAGATAAATTCCACCCAAACACCGTCCTCCCCTCACTTTACACTTTTAAATCTCTTTCTGGACCGCTCGTGCCCCCCTTCCCTTCCAACTTCTATCGCTTCTTCACCCGGCTGCTTTCATCTGACAATTTATCTTCCATTCGCGTCCCCATCAGCCCTCCCCCTCCCAGCCCTGCTGTCTCCTCTCATTCACATTTTCCCACCGCCGTTTTCCACGAACGTAGCCACTTCGTCGTTCGATTTATTTCCACCTCTTCAACGTCCTCCTCTCACTCTGTCTTGCCCCACGTGCAGTCTCTTCAGGACTTCCCGTTTTGCAGCCACCCCTTCGCCGATACGAGAGTGACTCGCTTCGAGAACGTTCGTTATTGTCATCGAAGGGAGAAGAGTTTAAACGGCGGGAAGAGTCGTCGCGAAAATTCTCTTGTTCGTTTACCACGCGAAACGCGGACGAATCGATATGTTTTTCGATTCTACGAGATCCACGGACGCCGCGAGTCACAGAGTCGGGAAAGGAAATCGTTCTTTAGTCCTCCTCGTATCGCAGAGCGTGTTGCTTGACGCAAGCCGAGAGGAATCTTGCGGATGCGTCTCGTTTGCATGGAGAATCCGCACGGTAAAGTGGAGGGAACGGGGGAAAGAAAATCATCGGGTACCTTTGTGTCGAGAATTTCAACGATTCTAGGAGAAACGTCGCGGTTAATGGAGCCGCTCGATGATATGTCGACTGGATGAAAGGGAAGAAGCTACGTGTGACGGTACAGCTGGGTGAATTGCATGCGCCATATTTCTGCGAACGTTGGAATAGACCGTGGGGAATGCAGCTGAGTAAATAGGGAATTATGGGGAGTAAGGGGATGTTGGTGTTTGACAGAAGATAGGGCAGAGTGGATTTTCTGTAAAAATCGGGTAATTACAGAAGTCTGGAGATAGTTTTGGAACACGGGGAAAGTTTGGAGCACTTGTATGGTATATCGGTTGTGTTACAGGAGATGGCTACTGCTAAGCCTTCTATTGAGTCTGTTTCGAACTTTTTAGATTACAATGGCGATCAGTAATTCTGTAATAGCTGATTGTGCGGCAAGTAATCTGGCAACTTCTAGATAATAGCTTAAGTCGTTTTGCCACGATGGTAATTCGGGAAATATTTCGAAATGGATATTGCAGGCTGAGAAATTCACATTCGTACTACTGTAATGCTGACATTGTTCACCTTTCTTCCCGGTTCAAGATATACACACGGTAATAATAGTCTGCTGTGGACTATTTTCGAGGACATTTAAATAGTATATTTGCATGTTAATATCGATGCAATATTAGTGAAAAAATATTAGGCAATTAGCAGCCAGAAATACGAGAGTGAGTTCGTGCAATTCAATGTTAGTAGTTTCTTTGAATAGCAAAGTGATATCATTTTCAATTAATCGATGATCCAAACTTAATTTGGATAATGTTATTTCAATTGTATCATAAAAATTAAATTCAACTCCTACAGCTGCCAATATTGCAATAGTTGTCACTAATTATATTTACTTAGATTCTTTCATTAATTTTTCTACTATAAATTTGAAGATTAAGAAGACGGATGTAATTCAATTTTTGTACTCAAATCAGCGTTCCATTTCGCCATCATTTCGTGCACAAAAGCACACAGAATAGACTGAGAATAATACTGCCGGGGCAATTACAAGCATCATACGTTGAAACAAGGTTATTTGCATGAGAACAGTTGATACTGGCAGTAGCTTCTGAATGTTAAGGCATCCTTTTGGAAGAGATGCGGTTGTCAGTCTATCATCAGACCTTTGATAACGTATCAGCGTGACATCAGGGCTTTAATGAAGCTACGGTGTCAGCGAAACATTGGAACACTTACAAAAGAGCATGCTATGTCACCAGATTCCAGACACCACATTAGTATGGTATTAAATAGAATGTTCAAAAAAGCTGCAATACAGGATAACCGACAAAAAGTTTTCGTTCACTTGATTCTCCATAGTATATAAAAGGAACAGGTAGTATCGATTGCGATTTAAAAAAAAATCTGTGTACTAAAGCTTGAGAAATATTAACAAGAACAGAGGAAGATACCTTCTTTATTATTATTTCCTTACCTGTTTGAATCGATATAAAAATATGAAGATTTATTATGGGAACGAGATATGCCAGAGTGCACTGGTAAAATGGCCAGCTTAATTTAATTAATAACAGAAACTAAACGAATGAATTAATCACGGAATCGACCGAAGAGACTAAACCGCGTTGTTGTCGATTTTATCGTGCAAAGGGTTTTGAAACTTTGAATTTCGTCGTTTGCTGAACCTTCGTTTGTCAAATCAGTGTATACTTTTTGGCGAAAGAAAACCCGTGACCCCGAGTGCAATTAAAAGAAGGCAGGTAATTGAAATAGTCAGCGAACTCTAGTCAAAGAAGAAACGTCCGACTTTGACCGCACTGGAATCGAGCAAATTCTGAATTTGACGTTTTAACTGATGAGGCTAGGAGTATGTACTTTCATATATGTATATTGATGAACGACGAATCAGACGTGGGGTGGTTCCTTATAAAACGAATGAAATCGTGCATAAATTATTCTATTCTTCCTTGTGAATTAATCCTGACAAGGTGATTACAAAATGAACGAGGAAAAGTTTTACAAAGTAATCAGCTGAACGATTTCAAATAAAATGTACAAAATAAGAATAATAGGCTAACGAAAGTTTTAGTCAATGAATTATCTTGTTTTTCATAATGTTTCTGATATTAGCATTTGAATGTTGCCTATATGAAACTTATATAATATAAAGAACGTTGATGCTTGACGAAGAAAAGCAAATTAAGAGGATATTCGTCAATTAAAATTTTGCAATCGGTATCACGATTATGCAAGGTGAAGATTTGATATGATGATATTTATTATATTATACTTACAAGGTGATAGACAAGGTGATGGAAAAATTGTGTTGAAATCTGGAAACGTCGGTAAACAATTATACCTATTCCAATTTTGCGGACATTTCTTACTAATATGTGTCTTTCCTCTTCTTTGCTTCGTGCAGGCAAATACGATGTAACACAGAAGGCAAATTTTGAGACGTCTCTCGGGAACAGTGGTTTCTTAAAGTTCAGGTACCGTATATTTATACAGGAAACTCGGTTACACGACGATTTTTGCATACACGTAGTTATCTATGCAAATGCGACAGGTAAAATTCAATATTACGTGACTCAAGTTCCTTACAAAATATTCATGCTTGACAGACTATTTTATACATATATTTCATATATTATAAGTATTTTATAAGAGTTGATACTTGACACATCATCAATTTTACAATGAAGGCTTTTATTGCATTGAAATTTGAAACACATAATTGTGTTATAATTGTTTAGTACTGAGATTTACTGAGCAATATAATTTCTATTTTATCAAGGTGAATTATGCAAATCGTTTGGTTAACCATTTTTAAAATTTCCCACAGAATATATTGAAAGTCAGTAGAATGAATCAATAATATCGCAAACATGCGAGTAAAAGCTTGCATCTGCACGTGTATGTTTGTAAAATATAAATAAAAACAGAGTGAATACAAAAAGTTGACGATCAGTGATAAATAAATAAAATTTGGACTATTACGTTTTTGCATGTTTTTAATATATACATGAAATCGTTAAAATGGCTGCACAGTTTGTTTCTATAAAATCTATAATGTATCACATGCAGATAATATGACAGTTTAAGGTCCAAGTTCTAAATGTATCTAAAGGACAGTAATAATTTTTCAAATCGTTTTATTAGGAAGTGTTCTTAATTCTTATATTTTTACCGATTTGCTGAACGCAGTGAAATTCGTGTAGTCTATCAATTCATTTTTCATTAAACCAAATCTACGACTTGCCATATTTGGTATTTGTGCACGGAATAAATACAATACCAAATACTCACCCGTGTGAAACAATTATTGGACACTGCAGTACGATTATTATATCAAGATCGTAAATAACCAGTTTAGCGAGCATTAACTTGTTATTACCTTGCACTGCGCTGCCATTATATCGAACATGAAACCTGCAATGTTAACTTGCCATAAACTATACATTCTAAATTAATGTCTATAATTATTCATGTTTTAAAAAAAGAATTCTCGTAAATGGGACGTTAATCAATGATAATCTTATTTCTAATGGAAAGTACAGTTACATCATTGAGATCATTATCGAACATATTATATCGACTTGACAGTGTTTTAGCAAAATATAATTTTACGCCTTTTTTTTAAATCAATTATACGGCCTTAAAAATATCGAATCTTTTGATAATACACCAGCAACTCGAAATCAATATTGCAGTGATTTATGTAATTTCTATATGTTTAAACTTTGAAAAAGTTGCAAATGTTTCTGATATAAATAAAAATGTAATTTAATATTCCTAATTGCAGTGAAAACTGTCTTCTTTTCGATGTCTGGTGAGTTCAAACTCTTCACTTAAAAGTTTTAACCAATGTTTACATGTAGATAAAGTTGTTCTGAGTACTGCAAAGTTTACTTTGGCGATCGTATTTCTGAGGTTCATCAATTACAAAATTCATCGATAAGTGTGAGTTTTATGCATTATATTATACATAGGGGACGTACTATTGTTTACGGTTATAAAAATATAAATTTGACATGACTGCTCTTCATTTTTGTTCAATATTGCAATTATGTAGTTGCTAAATATGTATTTAGAGCTCTAAGGATTTTAATTTCGGGCAAGTTAGGGTAGAGTTATGCTGGTATACTAGGTCAATATAATTATTTATGTATATCCTTAACGAACAGTTTCCCTTTTTTAATCGTTTCAACAGATTCAACGATTGCAGAAATTAAATTAAATAATGGTAGTGCGAAATGAATAAATTTCCTAATTATTATTACTAGCAATCTTGTGATTAATATTACTTTTTCCATTATTGCTTTCGTAAAAAACTGATTTACCCCCTTTTGGTGCGCCAATCGTTGACTATCTATGCTCCACAATTATGTAATTTTTGAGCAATTTGGCCAGTGAATCACAACGGCGCGGCTACGCAATTTTATATAAAAGCCTGATGAAAATATCAAACGCATTATGAAACATATGCACACATCCCTTTATCATATTAAACTCAACTGAAAACATGCATTTTCATGTTATTTCTTGAATCCTACGAAGAATAATTAAATCGGAATAAATTATCGTCCAGGTACACGATTCTTGTGTGATTGCAAGAAATCTCATCCGTGGCGCAGAGTTGATACTGCCCAATACTTAACACGCTATTCGTTATCGCAATTAGCGGCGTTATTATTACAAATGTCGCGTAATTTCGATCACGTGGCTGCGAAACGCATAGAGGACATCTGCCGCGAATTATAACGCTGCACGCGTTTAATCACAGGAATGCCTTCAGTGTGAACAATGTATTGAATTCCATTCTAGGGCTACCACCATAGGTGTCGGAAGTTAATGGCCAGCCATGAATCGAATTCCATGGACGCTGGATGTAATGGCTGCGGTCTAAAATTGTTCGAGTTGATCGGCTACCAAAAAGTGCGTTTCTCTTCCTTAACGCGAAGTGCCCGGGGTAAATTTAATTATGAAGTAAGAATATTGAATGCTGGAATAAAATGATTCGAATATTATTTCCGTATCGATTTCGTTCCTCGTTAGCAGCATATGTATTGTATTTCCAAAGAATTCGGGCATTATAATAACCGGTAACCAAACACGAGCAGCCAAATGAATATTTTGAAAACAATGAACCGAGTCTTCAGAGATGTTTGGAATGATTATTGAGAGTTGCAAAATAATAAATATGAGATACGATAGAATAATTAGGTTGCGGAATTCTATTGTCAGAATCGCCGTTGTCGAACAAGCTGTTATTGGAAACAATCATTCGTCCACAATTTTACCTTTTGGCATTACCTTTAGAAATACAGAACTTACTATAAATGGCAACGCATGTCGTTAACCATCGCGAGGAATTGCACGACGTTAATGGATGCGACAGGCGAAGAGCTAACGAATTCACCGTTCTTGGTTGTTGGTAATTTTCGTTGCTGTCTTGCTCTTCTCGCCTCTGCTCAAAGGTTTAAGAAAGTGTCTCGACGAGGAAATGAATAAACATGTATGCGAAATGATGGAAAGTGTGCAAGCAACGAAACGGAATTTTAGATCGTGTCGATTTAAGTGGATAAAGGTGGGTGCGTATGGGCGTACGTTCCCCGAAGTGCGCGATAACGACAAATTCATGGAGGTACGCTCGTAAAATTTGCACGTACATCATGATCAATATTTTATTAACTGGGAAACATTGGAAATTGAAGTGGAGCATAGGGGTCGACATCATGGTTTCGTAACACAATCGTTACCCTACCAAGGTGAGAACAGTATCAATTGAAATTCGTGTTAATATTCATCTTAGGTGCATAAAATACTGCGTTGCATAATCAGCCCCCTTGCAATACTTTCTCACGTATACACGATTGAAAAGAAAATCTATAAATCAATTCGGACGAAAAGAACAAACAGTAGTGAATAAATTAAGAATAGATTATATTAAATATTACGAAAGTGAATCTAGTAATTCATTTGCATATTTATTTTTCATTCAGAAAAAACAATTGTACGGGTATTTCGAACTCTACGTCTCAAGTGTACATGCAAGAAAGATAGCAATGACTTTAAGAGGTTTCCAATTTTTTAAGCACATGACACTTCTTTTTCAATTCACAATACGCCTTAATAATGTCGTATGAAAAGTGCATAAAAACACCATACAATAATCTATATGCATCCAATTGAATATTATAAATCTACAAA
This sequence comes from Nomada fabriciana, assembly GCA_907165295.1. Taxonomy (NCBI): domain Eukaryota; kingdom Metazoa; phylum Arthropoda; class Insecta; order Hymenoptera; family Apidae; genus Nomada; species Nomada fabriciana. The sequence continues at coordinate 15,700,612 of OU015694.1, forward strand.
AGTTAGCACGGGAACGATCTTATTTTATGTTTACAAAGTTACCAATTTGCATAATGTTCTATGCCCGTTACTTTGTTCGCCGACACTTTATACATAACTCATGAAGTCGCCATCTAAAACTACTCAAGTCTTGTGGTTCGTAACGAAACAAAGTTTTCACGTAGCATCGGGAAGAATTAAAAGTAACTTACACTCAGGAACGGACGTAAATCATCGTTCTGTTAGTCTGGGAAGGTCGAGGAGGGGAAAAATTTCTTTGACATTACAATAGAAGATTGCTGTACCAATTATAAAGTTTTCTCGTTTCGAATCCGTGCTCGACAGGTATAACGAGAGTAATGAGATTTTCATTCCACGATATCGGCGATCTGTGAATTTTAGAGAGGGAAGGTAAACTCGACGCCGCACCGTCAATTTCTCTTGTGGATCACTCGTTCTTATTCTTTCAATTTTCATTTCTAGCGCCATTCTTAGAAACGATGAATCAACCTATCTGTATACACTGTCAAATTATATCGTCAGCTTTCCGTTAAAACTGCACGCGTCGGTTCATTTGAAACGTGGACAATTATTTGGCTCGTGATAGTCCTTGCTCGAGCATCGATATCGTTATCAGTTTTATTCACAAACATCGAGTGCCATTGGTCAAAGGATTTCCTACAACGTCTGATCATTATTTTGGCTCCTCCAAGTACGAGTTGATTTCTAGATTATTGAAAGTGAAACTGGTTTATATGGATTTATTTCTGTAGGGAATTATTTATTTGGAAGAAATTTCAATGTGGGTGTGCACATTGAAAATATTTCAATCAAACAATTAGCTGAGATAGATTAAATAAGGCCAACTAACAATAAGTGAGAATTAAATTGTGAAAGTTTTAAACGAACTCGAGAATCATTTATTTCGAATTACGGAAATTATTTTGAACGTAATCTATGAAATCGCGATTAGGACGATTCTATGAAATTTCATGTACATAGATAGATATATATATAATTGATGTTTCTCCTTGAGAAGGAAAGACGAAAACAACTTGCTTTAGTGCATACAAAATTATATTTGAAAATTTATATATAAAATTCGTTCACTTACAAATGTATCCCTATGATGTTCTTCTTTGATTGATAGTAATTGTCGATACAGCAGTAGTTATTACACCGTACACTTGTAATGCGGGATCTGTAATGTAGACACAGTTTGACAGGCACGCAATATGAATCGCGTTGCAGCGAGTTACTGCACATGAACATGGTTCCTCGTAGAAGCAAGCTGCCGGCTGATCCGATCGTAAATTTCAAATTAATACCGGGTCGCATGGTTACAGTTGCGTAGCTATATGTATACAGTTATGTGGTTATTCTTGTTGCAATGTAAATTTTCGTACATTTGCAATCATTACGATCAAGTTTATTAGAGAAAAGAGTTGAAGTTTGAGGAACAAAATTGTAATGAACGTACGTATTGATGAGTATAATAGAAATTGATTTGGTAGTATCACTACAAAGAATTTGGAAATGGTGATAAAAAAATGATGACTGATTCAATCGTTCTACTCAAACTCATTTTGATGTTTAATGTATTTTGTTTCTATTTTCTATTTGTAGAAGTTATTTTCAGTAAACCTTACGTAGATTAGAATAGAGATCTTTTTCAATTTTCAACTAACTTTATTGATATAAAACGTCGACACACGACAATTCCCTCGCAAACAACGACTCTCACACGATGCTCTCAATATTCACGACTATTTCTCTCGACGATACTCTCTTCAACTCTCCCTTATCACTGTCCCGCGCACGCATCATTCACTCTATATTCTTATTATTTTCTTAGTACACTTATTCACCCTTAGTTTCTTTCTCATTCTATTCCTGATTCTTGGTGAATCCTTGGGGAATTTTTGGGCCGCTGCAGCCTCCATTCACACAATCTTCGCAAGTACTTAGCTCCAAACACATATCTTTCATACCGCGGAATTATGTATTCTAAACCGTCACGTAGTATTTCCAATCCCCCATATTTAAAATAGGATTTGCACGATTTCGATAGCACGCACATTTTTGTTATGCAAAATTTGGTAGAACAGGGTAACAATAAATGAACTGCATTGTATTATTGCAATGTCACGAACCATTTTGATATTTTTGTCTCTCATTGTCAGTGCATCGTAACTTTCTTTTTCACTGAAATTCTCTTACCATGCTTTGCTGATCGGTTTATAATTACCGCCTATAAATAAATATAATGTGGGAATTCTTATAATTACACAGATTTATAAATTGCTTTGGTGTTGTAGAGTTAATGAAAGTGGCACAGAAAGTACAGCACGTATTGTAAAGTCTACTGATGTTTCAAAAATACAAGTACATATTGTAATTTCATTTAATAGTATTGATTAGAGAGAGTGCAGGCTTTTAAATGTCGAGATTGAACCAAAATGTTCAGGGTGCTTTTATAACTTTCCAAGTATTTCAGTTATCCGCATATATTGACCTGTACTACTTACACGTTTCGAATCATATTATTAGCTAGTATGATTTATACATATGTATGTATTTCAGGCCATAGGTTGACCAGCACTATTTAAACTATGATACATTTAGCATTAGGGCATTAGACCGATGAAATATTATTATGTACATAGACGTATAAAGTATGAAAAGTTTGTACATATTGCATTGCACCCAGGATTTATTTCTAGAAAGATTTAGAACGCTGTATAATTCACTGTTCTAAAAGTTGAAGCTTTAAAGTTTGTAAATTATTAATCTTTCAGCTCAGTAAATCTCAAACTTGAAAATATGAAAATACTTTAAACCTCGTGTTTTTCAAAAACATTTTGCATATAACAAATTTAGCACCATCTTCGCTTGAAATGTGGAAGCAGATGTGCGATCAATTTTTCGCCAACGAAAAGTTCACCAGTAAAAGCGAAAGGTTTTTCAATTTATTTTATGAAAAATATCAAACCACTGATACAATTATAATAATAATTCTTACGTTATATTATACTCCACTGTAATTGTAATATATTTATATCATCGCACCCGTCATGAATCACAAAGTAGAGCTTGTTGGCCGTTGCTTTTTCATTTTCTAGAGAGTTTACGGTCCTGTTACAAAAGTCGTCGTATCCAAAAATTGGGAAACCTGTACTCAATATGTTACGACGTCTCATAAAACATGAGAGCAACGAGTGAAAGTTAAAGCAGTGAAACGATTGCAATTCTGAAACGCATATAAAACATTTATAGGCCACTTTGCTTGACATTACGTTTCTAACCATGCCATTCGTGTAACTTGTCATCATCGTTGCGCGTCTACGGAAGCGGAAGTGATAAAAGAATGATCCTACTATAAATCGTAATGAAGCAAACGAGTAGACGCGAAGCGGATTCTGGATGGCGAGCCGAGAGCTGTCGACAGCTGGGGCCGTAAATTCCAAATTAGCGGTCGTACCAGCCATGGGATTCATTTATCTTCATCTGAACTTATCGTGCGTATATACTTTCGTCAACACGATAACCATGGGCCAGATACAGGATACACCGAGGGCATTTAATAAAAAAAAAGAAGAACAAAAAGGAATATGTACCCGGCATTCATTCAATCGTAGTTTTTATGTGATTTGAGAAAAATATGATTGAACAGTGGGGTTTTCTATTCTCAGCCCTGTGAATGATGAATTTCATACATTTATAAATTTAGGAATCTTTATTTGCGTAAGTAATAATAGTACAATAATAATAATAAGAATAATAAGAATAATAAGAATAATCAGAATCTTCGTTCGACAGACACTTCTCTCACGCTTTTTAATCGACAACTGCCACGCGACCGTCGACGTCGATCGGCCACGGCCGTCGTTAGTCCTTTGTTTCTCCCCACCGTTCGGCATCGAATACGTCTTACACTTAAACTAACATTCCTTCATAAACTCTTTAATCAATCGCGAAGAATGGGGACTGCGTGAACTTAGATATTTGTATAAAACTAAAGAAGACTTTATTATTTAAATAAACATATTGAAATAAAAGTTAATGTTACATATTCAATTTTGCAGACACCTTGTTTTGTTTCGATTTTACATTTATGTATATTGAACAAAACTTTGATATCCTTAATTGTTGAAGAAGTATTCATGAAATGTTTGATGTCTTTTTTTTTTAAATTGTAACACTGATATTCTTTGTTTTTATTGAATCCATTAAATGGACAAATAAAAGGAACTTTTAATATACATACGTTTAATGGTATTAATAAGGCTAAAATATTAGCAATAAATTCTACACTGTAATAAGCAAATGATAAATTCAACGTTTTATCGAGTTCTTTTTATTTTTCATAATAATTTACCTATATATGTATGTGTCCAATATGGCAGAAGCTTTAATATAATGTTTAATATTTTACTTCAACACTTCACTTGGACAGTTTGTAATTAAATTTTTGTGCACATTTATGAAGTACATACTAAATCAAATCGCATATTAGTAAAGAACTTTATATTACAATTGTGAAGTGAATCTTGAATAGCACAAAATAATATTCAATAAGGATAATAATAATATTCGTATGCTATGGAAATATACTCCACAAAAAAAATCATTTCTTCACATTTTCATTTTTTTACTATATTGTTCAGGCTTATTTTATACAAACAGATATATTTTCTACGTTTCTAAAAAAATTATCGTACGCAACCTCCAAGAAATGGCATAAGAGTTGGCGTGATATATGCACTGGTTACCTGGGAAGGCAGGTAGTGTGAAATTAACACGTCAGAAAACTGATCGGCTGACAGAATGGTGGTGTTCGTCATAACGGATTACGTGTCTTGTTCCTCACATAAGTTTCGATCATGACGTACGGTCTTACGAAACTTTCAAGAACTCGATTTTAACCAACACCCGTTAATGCGAGTTTAGAACACGAAGGGTTCACCGATCTTGAAATGATGATACATAGATCATTTCTGCAGCAGGAATTATGCGCTTGTATGTAAATAATCTAGCTATTGTACGCATGAAAAATTAGTTAAGTATTTTTGGTTAAATATATTGTTAAGTATATTTGGGAATTATCAATTGCTATAATGTGATACTACATTAATTTCAACATCATTACCAATGTAAGTGACATCTCTCAAATAGTAGCATATACATAACTCTATACATATACAATTCGAAGCAGCCATTTCATTATTTCTTATTGTCGTAGTTATTGCCATTGAAATTTCCAAACAATTTAATACAGACGAGTTTAAATAAGAAAGAATAGATAACAAACTTAAAGTCACATATTTAAAAGTATAACAATTACAAGGACATACAGAAACAGATCCACGGAAAATAAGTATTTATTAAATGTTTCATGATTACATTTATTATTAATTAATTAATTTAATATCGATTATTTACATCGTCTCTCTTATCTAAACTTATTAAATGTCATGTGCCAGCACGAAATTGCTTAATTCTCGTGCGATATAATTACAAGGAAAAATTGCAACGCGTTTATTATCGATACGAATTATTGCTCCTATCACGATCTGCCCATTCACTTGATTTCGGGTTTTGCGTTCGTGAATTAATGTTTCAGCATGGTACAACAAGCATCTCCGTTTATATTATCGAAATATTACGTTCTGGTCGACGAGTGAATATATTGATCCGTTGTAATGAAATGATGTTGCATACCTAACAATGTAAACTTGGTTTTTGTTCCGCAAACTCGTGAATAATAGAAGGTGGAATTTAATTAGGACCATTACACTTAAATACAGTGCAACAAGGGTATCAAAATATAAGTAAATAACAAACATTTGCAGATTGTTTCTTTTTCTTTATGATGCCCTCCTATTGTCGATTGCTCTAATTGAATCATTCTATTGTAACGTGTTCATAAATACTAATTAATCACCATTACTGTTGATTAATTAAATTTTGTTTACTGACATAGATATTAATAATGTATTTAGGATCAGAATTTATTATTCATTTATGAATTCCTTAAAAGGGTAACGCGCATGTACTTTTTTCTCCATCGTTTACAATATTCTATGGGACGCATGAAATAATTTTTCCTTTGAAATGGTATGAACAAATAATAAACTACAAACAATAACAGATGACCTTAGCAAGAGAATACTTCATGATTCTCTTATTATATAAAACGTTGCGTTAAAAAATAAATATTAATTATTGCAAATACCTTTCAATTGATCTCCAATACTATATGTAAACTATATGTACATATATTAGAAATTTAAGTAAAAACATATGTACTTCTATTTTATCTATATGTCTATCCACCTAGGATACATATGAATCTCTAACTAATAGTGTTGATCTACACTATTATACATTATGTAATTTGAGACGAAGATCGCGTTACCACAACATTATTAACTCAGAATTTCGAAAAGGGTTGCCAGCCGTCAGTAGTCGTCACTAGATAATCACGACGTGCTGTTCGGATCGTTAGGTTGATGAATCGGCACATGAAAGGCCAGGTGTCCTGGATACAGACTAACATACCGGATGACGAAGGATGTACGTAAATCATACACGTACCGGTGACTCGAACGCTGACTTTCTGGATCTTGGCCAAATGCAAAAGACCTACAATAGCGGAGGTGTAGAAATAGAGTGAAAGAAGAGGGATCGAATGTACTCTATTGCAATTGTGCAATGTATGTTTGTACTATATATGAATGTAATATTCGCGATATATTTCATAGCAAATATCTGCGTTGACAGATATTTAATATCCGATAGGTTACATTATATGGCAATTATATGCTTATGCAAATAATATTCTGCGCCATATTTGTGTTATAGAAAGTGGATAAGATGGAGGAGGAGTTGGACAGAAATTTTTTTGTTATTAGAAAGTTATGGATATATATTTTTTCTTGAATAGAATTCATGTACACATATTTTGCATTTTGTATACTTCTGTCTATATTTATTGCGCACACAACATTCAATTAAATCAATCATTTAAATTATTCATATATTTTGAGTGCAACCATAATCCTTTTTATAAAAGTGCAAGGACGTTGGTAAAGTAATGCAGGCTTGCATATTGATTGAAATTTCTAAGAAAAGTGACTGATGTAAAGAAAAGTTAGTGTTACTCAAAAGAATTGAATAATGCAATTGAGTTCACTTACGAGGGAGGTCAGGCAACCCGAACATTCTGAAATGTATGAAACTTTGCATAGAGTTAGAATATGTCATCCGTAATGCAACCCTGTTTTCCGTTCGTGTCATAATTCGGTTTTAAAGGGGGCAATCAGCCCTTGAAGAAAATTCAGAATGATCCTGTTCGTGCAATATGTCAAGAACGATGAGAGATATGTAAAAAATTCTAAACAGGACTTGCATCACTTTATTGTGTTTACCAGACAGCGTAAACAAATTTTGTTTAAAAGTCCATGATTTTTTAATTTTCTTTCTCGTCAATTTTTAAAAAAAATGTTACGCAGTTTTGTAGAGGCAATAATGCGATGCAAGTTTTGTTTATATTTTTTGTAAATATCTCCCAGCATTCTTGACATATTTCATGAAAAAGAAATTTCTGAATTTTTTTCAAGGGCTGATGTCACCCCTTAACATCGAATTATGGCACGAACAGAAAATAGGGTTGTATTAGAGATGAGATATTGTATTTCTATGCAAAGTTTTATACGTTTCTGAATCTTCGGGTTGTCTAACCTTTCTTGTTAGTCGAGAGTGTCAAATCTTCTTGCATGTTTTATATCAATATCAAAATATGATTGTACAGAGTGTAAAATGTTTGTCGACTGACGTAATTATAAAAATATCCTTCCTATTTTTAGAGACATCCAATCTTTTATCCAATTCACAGTATTATTTTTGCCAACGGTAGCACAACAAAATAATCGCTCCCCAGAAGCAGCCCCCTTCTTCCCTGGCACACGTTAAAATTTGAATCAAATAAATCAATCAAGATTTACGTCTAATAAAAAGCCGCAGAAAGAGACGTCGCTTCTCTGTAACCAAGTACCTACGTTTCAGAATTTTTCCTCACCCCACAGCTACACCCTTTCCTGCTTCTTCTGACCATTGGAATAAAACACCCCGATTCACCCCGGTTCACATTGAATTTCAAATTACTCCGAGCGAACAAACCTAGAATTCCTACATGAAATCGATACACTAAACCGTTCCCTCGCCACAATAAACATTGATCCAAGCAGATGAGTAACCATCTACTATATTTACCCTCCTCTTCCTTTACCCTTTCGTTGTTTCCCTTGCAACCTCCGGTGCAAGTCACGATGTTCCCCGCAAGAAAGATGTCTAAGTCGATTGGAATTCACCGTGCTACACGTTACGATGCAGACATAAGAAACCGGGATAATTCACAACTGCGCACTGTCTGCGCGAACACGAATCGAACGACGGGACACGGGTATCCCCCTATCGTCCGAGTTCGCCGATTGTCGAAGGAGTCGAGCGGGCAGGTTGACGATGAAAAAAAGGAGAGCACGAGAAGGAAATTCGTGGCCGCCCGCTCGGTCGACCTTAAATTTTGGCCGCCTGGCGAAATGCAACGTGCTAGACGAAAGAGATACGATGCTGAAAGGGACTGTCGCGCGGGGCTGAAAGTACGCAGACCGGATTTTCGCTTGGAAAAAGGATTTTCCGCGTCCCGCGGGACACGTACGCGGGGTCGAAGGAAATTTCGTATACGTGTTTACCGTGGCTGGATTCGGCTACGTGCTGGCAGACGTGAAGCCAGAGACGGTGCCGGCACGTACGGTATCCACCAATATCAACAGACCGCCAACGGAATTTGCGGAAATTCGTGGAATTCGAATTCAGTTTCCTGGATCATCTGCCGCGGACCTTTGTCCCCGTATCGCGTCGTAGAATTTTTGCAAATTGTTTATCGGGCGGGGGACAGCAAAGCACAGACGGAAATGACTAATCGGGTGGCCTTGTGGTGCTCGTGCGATCAGCTGTGTCGAAAATGTGGTGTGCTTCGTGTGTAGCTGAAATATTCTGGCCGGTGGAAGGCGATAGGTTTTAAAGAAGGTTTAAAGAAGTTGCGCAGTTACGTACGGAAGTTTGATATGTGTGTTTAGAATCTTCGTAAGATTGTGGAGATTTATTGTTCGGATATTTGGATTTTCGTCCTTTGCTGAAAAGTTTATATGCATGTCTTTGGTACTTTATAATTGTTTTAGTACTATTTGGTTACGTTGGTAGGCCTCGATCGTGTTTAGAATTCTAGGAACAACTTGGGTAACGATAAAATTATAGAAGCTAATTCACTTTGAGGATTCACTTATTTTTGAAAAATTTCGACAGTACTTACTTTGATTTAAATATATTTTTAAACTTGCAATTACTTAAATGTATTACAAATACGTAAAACAATTTTCCTGTTTGCATAATTGGACCACCCTTTGAAGATCCAATTGGTACAACCAGTAATTCTCGATTTCTCGATTTCACTAAATATCCATATTTGTATAATAACAACAACCTAAAACGCTGTGTTAATTACGTTTAACAAATACGAATTACAGTCCTGAAAGGGACTTTACTTATATAATTATGTTTATTCTGCATATATTATGGTCCCTTTGTTACAAACGATACCAAAGAGCAGTCACACGGAAACAATAATATAAGCTAATTGTAAGATATAACAGGTAGAAAAATAAGTTGGATAGAGAAAAGCAGAATAAATCGCACAAAGTCCATTAAAATAATTCTAGCACCAATTTACATTTACTGGATATCATGATTAATCCAACTGAAAAATAGTAAAAATAAAAAAGCAATTCCCATCTAAATCAGTGTTCAGGCATTTCTTAAATCACAAGCGATCGTAAGAGATTTGCTGTAAAATCGAGCTCCGAATTCTCTTCTCCTAATCTTCGTTATCATCCAAAAGCTTATCCATCCGATGCACCGTAACTTCTCTCTATGATTTACGATTCTGACCATTCCACGGTTAAATCGCCATCTTCCATCCTGCTGGAAGTTGCGCTCGTTTTGCCACCGTGAACCATTTTCTCGACAATCCTCTTCGTGTCCTCGACAGCGCCACCATTCCTTCTGGCCGCCAGATATTTCCTGATACGTGGAATTCCGCTTCGTAAGATCCTTCTGCCAGTCGTATGTGGCTTCGTCCTTAACGAGCTACTGTCTGGCCTTTCGATGCCGATGCAAGAATCGGATACGTCTGTTCAATATAGAGGGATCTATACTATGTGACTTTACGAACGGGAAATATGGTTTCATTTCTCTAAGAGCAGCTGTGATAATTAGGTAGCAGATTGGAAAGGTTGTGCTGGACGTAATGGAAGGTTTCACTTTTAGTATTAGGTTGTTCAACAATGAAGATGTACGATTTTCATTTTATAGTGAATTTGTTCTGATACAATTTGCTAATACGTTGTCAATACATAAAATTTCTCAACATTATGGACAATATATGTTTACAGGTACAATAATGTTGAGCACCTTGAAATATTAATAATACGTATTTACCGTCTGATATATATCCTTTAGATGCTTATTGTTTAGTAAATGACAGATTTTGAATCGCTCTTTTAAAATTGTTTCGTATTTTGTTAGTAAAAGAACAATTTTAATGTAGGACTCATTCGGTATAGAGGTAACATAAATGAGTTGTTTCGATATTTCTAGATATAATCACATTGTGACGTGATACGAAGAATCGTATGTGTAAGTGTGTAAATTGGAATGTAGAGAAATTATTCAGTATCGAATTAATATAAATGAGTTATTCCCCTGTTTCCAGTTTAATCAGATACGTTGCACGTGCAAGAGTGTATAGTATCATTTCTAAAGTGTCTACTTTTGTGCATTGTTTGATCAAAATTAACCTGGGTAATTCGTTCCACTGATTAATTATTTGATACGCTTTAATGATTCGGCTGTCATGCTCTCGTTTCTGTGCCTTTTATTGTTTTTATTATACTGTTTCTTTTTTATTGATACTGGTACACTGCGATGTGGCCAACGACATATTTTTCGTTTAACTTTTTATAGCTAGCCATTTAAGTGTCCCAGGTGACGCGTGAATGATAAAAAATACGAGATAACATTTCAGAGGGAGCTACCAACAAAAATGCAAACATCTCAAAAATACACATTGCAATTAAATGAAAATTATAAGGTCTTTGACATTTAATGCATATATGCATATGCATACATCCATAATGAACGAAATATTCTCGTTTAATTGTAATAATATTAACAAAAATCTACTAATATCAAAATACATTTTAATAGTAATAGTATTATTAAAATTACCAATATTTAAAGAGAATCACTGTGATTATAATAAATTATATTTTGTATACATTTTGATAGTTGCATACATAATTTTGTGAAATGATTTTATACGCTTTAATAATAACACACTGTGTATTGCATAAATTGTTATGGGTTAATAGCTTCGATTGCAAAGAGTGAAATTTGAATACACAGTAGTAAATCAAAAGGTTTTCAAGAAAAGCATAACCTGTACACTGGTATTTTCCAATTATCCAATTAATTCCAACTAATTTATTGTAAAAATGTGAGTTCCACGGGGTAGCCACTAAACGATACGAATTCTCCAAGTTTTAAGCCAAATCGATTTGAATTAGAGGGAAACCTTAGTCATAGCACTCCAAAACTAAATCGTTCAGTGTCACGCTACGATAAAATGAACAAAATAATTCATGAATTTCGCAAATTGCGCTTTGTACACTATAAATTGCTTTCTTATCGTCGCTTGTGTAACAGGCCATCAGTTGCTGGACTTCAAAGTACGAAAGCTCTTATTCACCTGCATATAGAGCACAATTGCTCCGCGTGTGTAGATATGTATGTACGTGCCCAAACGAAATTTAATAATCTAGAAAACGTAACTGAGAATATTATGCATACTACACAATTTGACCGGGCCAATAATTGCATCCACATTGAGTGGAATATAATAATCAAGAAACAAAAGCAAATATTTTCTTTTTGTTAAATAAATTTCGGGGATTAATTAAGTGGATAACGTTGCAAGCATGTACATATTACTTTTTGCTTAAATAAGAGATTGTCAGTGATTTGTAGTCAAGCATTGAAATAATTAATTATCTACTTTTAAATGAAACAAAAATTTGTTAGTACCATATTAAAGGGTACTGCATATATTAGTGATATACAATATATTATTACAATTTCCTCGTATTCTGGTAAAACTCAAAACATTGAACAAAATAATAATTACTGTTGGACAACAGAAATCGAAGACGAGATCCACCATTGTTAAACTCTGCTTCCGCATTACGAATTTAATTTTATATTTTTAAACATCACTGTGCATAGTTCCTGAACGAAAAATCAAAGTCAAAAATCTACCTCAGTTTCCTCTCTTTATCATTTATTTCATGGTATTCCTCGTATTAAGTATAAATATGTATTAAACAATATTAGATACCTATACTGCAAATTGAACTTTTCATTTTACATAAACGTTAGATATATCTTATTCCAATAGTAGCTCCCTGCCCCGTGAATCATTGCGGAGAGTTCTGTGAAAGTCATAAAGCTTCCATAAAAACCTTCAGTTCAATCTATTTCTGCAGCTAGGTAAGACGTTTCCTTTCGACTTTTTTCTTTTTGCTTTATCCGCATTCGTGCAGATGCAAGCCCCACGATAACTCCAGACTGCGATTTATGCAGAGACCGCCGCGTTAAAGCCGCTCGAGCGTGCAACGTATGTTATGCGGTGGCATCTACAAGGGGTGAAAAAGGAACTACCAGGTATCCGATTTCTCGCATTCGACGCCTTTACATCGTACTGTGTGAGCAATTGACGTCAGGCAATAGAACTCGACGATTTATCAGTGTACTCCATGTATAAGGAAAGTAATCACGACCTCTGCATTGACAATCGTCGTTGACGTTTAAAAATGATAGTATCAAAGAACGTAAGTAATTATCCTATTACTTGAGACCTGTGTCAGATTTGTGAAAAGATTTGTGAAGAGAAATTAGGACAATAGTATATGAAGCTCATAATTTTAATTTGACCCATGCTTAAGCGTATGTGTAAGGGCGAAAGTGTAATATAATATTAACAGAAGGATTATTATATATTTATTAACAAAATACTGCTATTCTACACTATGTTCTATTGTATTCAACACTGTTCTACACTGATTTTACCCTACGCTGCTCCTCGATCTACACTACTCCGCTGTTCAATCTACTCTGTACATTTCGTATCCTTAAAACCTAGAAAGCAGGGCACACGGTTCTGCAGGCCATCGCCGCATGCCTGCAGACCAGCTGTGTCACAGGTAGCATGGTCTCAAGCGCCCTGTACCCGGACGTTGGGCGCTTCGCACCCCCCACAAATGGATGGGAGAATACTATAACATAATTATTTATGATTGAACTATTAGAAATTGTGGGGAAAGGATTCAGGATCTGGCAATGCCAAAGACAAAGACCACAGTATTTTAAAACTAAACTATATGTATATTTCGATCGAGTTACTCGGGGACGCCTCGTATACGACTGACCCTCGACCCACTCACCGTCAAGCCAAGTGTCGAGGATTGGGCGTCCTCCTCTAAACAAATCACGTCATCGAGACGGAAACGCATATCGCGGAGGGCCCGAGGTATCATTGCCTCGGTGCCCGACCCATCGCAGCAGGGATCCGAACCCTGTACATACATATTCCCAAAAAATATTTTGTGTTAATAATAAATTGTCTTAAAATTGTATTGCAGGTAAGTAACAACCATTTGTATTACTTCAATTTATTACTGTTTCTCCCTTCTTGACACACTCTGGACTTTTTGTGCCCTTAATAATACTATTCCCTCAATCTATAATTATTTATAAAAGTTCCTCGGATATTCGACATTTTATTTCCACCATCGCACTGCTAGTGTTTTAATTGACAAATACACACATCGCCAACATCCATCGTGTTTTCTCACGCCCAATAAAATCCACTATCGAATGCTTTGCAGCCCAAAATCAAGTAGCCACGAGAAATTTCACGTCACACCAACGAAACTTTGTCATTCTCAGATCCAATAAGGTGCTTCGAAATTGTTCGTGGAAACTAAAGGAGGGTGTCGCAGGATAGTAAGGTGAGCCCTCTTTACGAGTCTATTCGACGACTGAAGTGCGTGTACGTCCGTGTTTCGTGGGCCGGAAGTACACGAAACAACGACGACAAGAGGATAAGGCAAGAAGATAGCAGAAGTAGAGGAGGAAAACATTCCACGGATCTATGTAGATAGCGTAAAACCTCTGAAAGGGTTGCACCCCGGTTGAAAGCAGAGCTTCAGGAATCTTGCCAACAGCGCTTCGAGATCGTAACCGGACGAGTCTGGAAGCTTTTATTGGCCACGTACTCTCGCGACTAAGCCAGTAACGAGTTGCAACTTTAACCCCCGTGGGACGTCCATGTAACGGGACAAAGCTACGAGCAGTTGTTCCTAGTTCGAGCCGGAAAAAAAGAAATGAGGAATAGGGGAAAAATGGGGACAAATTCCTGATGCGTGAGGGAGGGACAGAGTGAATTGGATGAATTCTTGGCGCCGTTTTGGGAAATTAATTCCCCTCGCCATGTACGTCTCGGTGGAACCACGAGTTCCTTGAACGTTGCTAAACTTGAGGAAAAGTTACCCGGCTAGTGGAAATTTATTTGACATTTCATTCAGCATGTTGGCCATGCAGTATGGTATAGATAATGCAACGAGCGACTTTTATTTGGGCTTGGTTTTACAATTTCAAAGTTAAACATTGCCGTTCAATAATGGCGTTTAATTTGTACCAAAATGTTAATCCGTTTTTTGATTACAGCTTTACTTTTAATTTTGGGCCACGACGTAGTTTTGGGACAATTAGTTAATGCGTCATAGATCGGTTTTATAATTGATCATGATAAGTAATATTGGTTGCAACGAGTTATCTGCATCGAAACTATCATCACTTTGATATATAATATTATTCATCACTATTGAATTATTCACAAAATACAATTCTGCTTAATTCTTGAAGCAAATTGTTGTAACGGGTCCATTATTTTATACAATACATAAATTATTGAAGGCATAATAATTTCCAAGTACAGTAGAACCGCTCGAAAACTCGGGTAATACGGAATGATCAATGGGTGTTCACAAATCGCGCAATAAAATCATGAAAAATGTTTTGATAATATAATATTCCACACACACGTGTACTTCAATTAGTTCAATTAATTGTTAAACATTAAATTATTAAGACAGTTTATTAAACTTTTGAAAAAGTCTTGTTATAATTTGTTGTTTCATTATATATCTTCTCTTCTTTGATGTTACCCTCGCGCTCATATTCTTCCAAACGTTTAAAACACAACGTTAATAAAACACAAACAGAACACGTTAAATACAAAAAAATCTCAGTTGCTTGTACCCGCATCAAAGGCTGTGAGATATATAACTGACCTGTTCAAAAATTTTCTCTACACTAAACATTTTAGCACCTCGGATAATACGAAGGCTCGGTTAAACGGTGATCGGATAACCGGGGTTCTACTGTATATGTATACGAAAGGACAGGAGCCATTACATACTTATATATTATTGAGAAAAGATTTGTATTGTGTCAAGTAATATAACTGAAGGAAATGGGCTAACGTGGTGCTACTCCTTCTCCAAATAAATAACTGGTAAGCAAGGCAGTTTCCCCAAACTGATCAATAATTCCAGAGGTTTCTTTTTACCGTGGCGGTGGTCCGGACGAAGTATGTCCAGCCATGTTTATTTCAGTTCTTGATCTGTTAATGGTTTATAGCCACCAGTAAAAGAGTGGAACCTAGAGACAAGCGTGTCACGTTTAAATAGAATTTCGTGGGCAGAATTTCGAGCGGTCGAGCATCGCTCATCGCGAGATGCTATAATTACTGTAACGTTATTTAATACGTTGTGTTATATTAGGACGAAGCGCAATATGTACGGGCAAAGGGAGGCTTTATTGTATCTTTATTGTATCTGAAATTAGAAAATCTTCATCGTTAGAGAATTATCAGATGCCTCATTACGGCTGGCTTCATTAAGCACCTCTGTTTGTTCTTCTCAATAGAATACCTTAGTGATACCTAATTAGTTACATGACGAAGTTATTGCGGTTCGATCGTTTTTGTGAAGCTTCCTCTGAGACTTATTTGTTCATTTTTTATTTTAAAAAGCGAACATAGGAGGTAAATGTGTACACTTTGTTTATTTTCGTGACAGTTGAGTATGACCAATGTTATTATAATATGTTTGATGCACTGTATTCAAAAGTTTTGTGAATATTTATAAAGTGTAAGTACTGTGGCTTGGTAAAAATAGAAACTCGGAATTCCAATGAAATATTTACGTTATTAGATTGGTCAACAAAATTCATGCTTCTAGAATACACAGATTCGTCCACATTAATTTTATAAATTTGCAGTAAGAAACAACAATTAGTCTTTTCTAATATGACTTGAAATTGATATATGTATATGTACATAATATCATTTCTACACCAATGTAAATAATGTTTAAAAAAGAATCTAAACTATTGCCCTCCCTGTAACTTGTAATTATGTTCGAATTAGAAAAACAAAACGAATGCATAATGTTTCTCAAATTAAACAACTCCCAAAATGCAAACGTGCGAGCATGTTAAGAGCAACATAGTTCTCCAGTTCTTCACCTGGTGGGACAACCGTTCCCAAAAGCACGTCCGGCGGGTTAATGAAAATTACACTGTAACCCGCTGAACATTTTTCTTGCTCCCTGGAGACTATTATTTTCTCCCGAATTGGTAGACGTTATCGCCCTCAACGATTCGGTTTCACACATAAATTAAACGGATCGTGGAAGAATACGGGTCATTCCGTTGTTTGATTGTAAAGTTCACCAACTGTGTAACACAAAAGAGCAACATTTCTCGCACATAGAAATTCACGTCGATATTACTTTTTCAAGCTTCTTCTATGCAACGTGCGCTGATAATGTTACAACAAGAAACGTCGCCATGTCATAAAATTCCAACCAGAAACGACAAGCAGACTGCGAAATGTCCATTTTATCGACTACGAAGTATCTTTCCATTCTGGTACATTAATTTCTCGATGCAACATCGCCCCAATTTCGGCTTCACTTTTCTAAACGGCACCAATGAGACAAGCAGACGTTTCTTGGAAGCAACTCGGATGCACGAGGCGAGATGGAATCGCGGCGAACTGGTGACCGGACTGGAACTATAAATTTCACGGAAACGGAATTGCGATGGAAGAGAAAACGCGATGTCGCCGGGACTTCCGGTCGATCTAAGGCACTCTTGTCGTTGGCTTGGTCGCGTTTGATGAATTATGACCGCGGTGGAAGCGGTTCCAAACACGTGCAAGCTTTCCGCAGCCGAAAACCTTGGCTGGGGAAAAGGCGAAGTTGCATTTACAGTGAAGGAAGCCGAAGCAACGGCAAGAATTGAAACGTTCGTGGTTAACGTGTTGCCTCTTGGAGGGAAAAGTTATCTCTGGAACGTGGAAAACTCTATACAGGTATGGCACGAAGATCTTGTGTGGTAATGGAGTTTGAAGAGGGAATTATAAGCGATGGCGTTGCGGAATCCAGTGCTCGACTTTGGGTATATGAAGAAAAACAGAATAGAATAGACTTTTTTTCGAGATAAACATAATTTTAATTTACGAGTGATGATTGGGCGATGTAAGTTATAATGGTTTATTGAAAGCATAGACGCTAGTCGAAGATACTGAGTGGACGATGTAAGAAATTGTAAGCTGCCGAGTGAAATTATGTACGTTTTTATTTGAGTAATATTCTTATTTCATTTTTTGTATTTCTCCTTCAAATGTTTGTAATGTATTATTGATTGGAACGTAGAGCATAAGATTTTCAAGAACATACGCTAATAATAATTTAGGAGAGTAGTAGTTGTGTAACCTGATTTCATCTTCTTTCGAATTACGTAGAATGAATTACTCCTATATTTTAATATAGTCTTTGCCAAGAATCGTATTTCTGGCGTAAAAATTGTGAAGAATGTTGGAAGTTTGCATATGTTGTAATACTAATACCATAAAGTACCTAAATGGTTATTACTGAAACTCTCAGGATGCAACACTTGTGCCCCAGTAGTTCATAACCGTGAAAAATATTACTTATTTTTGGAGTAGAGTTTCCTAGGAGCTTCTTTGAAATATCAAACATGTAAATATATGCATCTGTACATTACATATGTATATCATATGTATATCATATCTTATGTTGTTCCATATAAGTAGTTTTAGTGCTAGACACGGTTAACACATATGTAGCAGTTTGATATTTTATGAAATTTGGTATTTGTATAACAAGTTTAATTGCGAAAAAATTCAAAAAAGATATACTACAGTAACAATATACTCTTATAAATATGTTTCTAGTTATTATGAAGTCTGAATTAAATATAAAAATATAAATAGAATCTTTGTGTAATAAATCAAGTGTCAAAAAAATGTTAGAGTTTGTGGTTTTTAAAATTTATTATAGCTTATTAAAGTTTAAGTATTTAGGTTGTCATAAAAGTTGTAAACTTTATTCTTCACTTAAAATTCACTTACAAATTATTAGGATAAATTTTTCGAAAGTAGATTCAAAATAAAAAACCAACAATAGTCTACGAAAACAAATTCCCCGTTGAAACTCTGGCCAAATAGATATAAGAAATTGCTACTCCGGGAATCTACTTTAAAATTTTTGATGCCCTGAATGCATGTAAATGCAATAAAACGCAATATCAAACCGGTAAATGGAAGTTTCGTAAGATCATTTAAGGTAACCACGTTTTACTATTTTGTATGCTGAAAGGATTTGTTCGATACTAGCGTTCCACAAATATTTTCTACACCACTTTTACTTCTGTTCGCGATGATACTGCAACGCAGAAAGAGAAACTAAATTCCGTTTTCAATCGAGCCCTTCACCATTTTTTGTTTTTTAATGATTAGAGTAACAAAATACAAAGAACCATTATTTTTTTTGTAGTAAATGATACAAATTTCTCATTTACTGGATTCTGTACTGCAAACAACTAAAGTTCATGCTGATATTCAACAGGATTCTGATGGATGTCTAAATAAGTATGAGTAGGGCTTCAGGTGATGTCGAGTGAAGACCTGTCAGAACACTGACAGAACAATATTAATCTAGCTAAACCAATAACTAAGGCTTTGGTTGGATTGATATTATAATCTTACAATTAGAAACTATAATATACCTACAATAATCCACATGTGTACATGTGTGTAACGCGGAGATACTTTTAATAACGTTAACCCTTTAAGGCAATCATTAAAACCTAATTAGAAAAACAAATGCAATATAAAGCATCTACCTGATACATTGTATGCTGATTTATTTCAGAATAATATTGTCAAAAATTATGGAATAATATTGCCAATGTGAAATTTATGGTTCTATGGAATTATATTTCTAAACATATAACGGTATTTCTTCATCGAATTGTTGTACGATATTTGAACTGGCAGTTGTGAAGGAAGGAACTGACAAAGCAAGAGAATGTTATATTACATTCAATAAAGGATAGGCGGGGTAATAATTGCTGTCCAAGATTACTGTATATTGCATCAAATTAAATCGTTAATGTACCAATGAAATTTTATCTCTATGTTAAAGTAATAAGAAACATTTATAATAAGGACAACGTATTATTCATTACCCCCTCTTTATTTCATCCAATCACTGTTCAAATTGATTCTCTGTTTCAGAAAATAGTATATGTTCGTACTCAATATTTATATAATTACAAATTTCATTTCATCAATTTGTGCTATATCGTAATGTACATGAAACGAAATTGATCGTACCAGTCTGTATCAATACTTTACATTTATTTTACAAACATTGAAAAAAATGTTTCCTCAAAGAAAGCAGCATCTTCTGCTTTATACATTACGATCAATGAAACTCGTTCGCTAAAATACCTCCCGACCTTCTATGAAAACACTCTATACAGTGGATATCGAATGGCGAGTGGCTGGGAGCATCTTTCAATTCGAAGAAAAGCTGGCAGATGGATCGATGGTATCACGATGTTAGCCCGTAGGAAAATCTTCACAAGGAGCCCGACTATACAGTAGTGTAGGTTCGTTATGTGGAAGGCAGAGCGAGATTTGCGGCTGAAGCGAAGGTTCAGTAGTGTCAGTCGTTAGTATGTCGGACGTACAGATGGATAGAACTTGCTCAGACCCCTAGATTTCCTTCTCTTCTTCATTTATCTCGTTCGTTCACGAAATTCCTATATAATTCCATGGACACTGTCGAACTATTATCGAGCTGCTGACATCGGGCTGGTTTCAGTCTGCCAGATAAATTGAAATGAGCTGAATCGAGAGGTAACGTTTTAGCAACTAATGAATTTGAAGTAGTGAAAGCATTAAGACGATTTTATTAGAAATATTATTATTGCTGTTATAACGGGGGATATTTACTTTCTTCTTGTGGAATCTGAATTGCTTTTAAATTATAATTTCATATTATGTATAATTTCGTGTTGTGCTTCATAAAGTGGCTCTGTTTCGTTGTTGCGCACTGTTATTCCTACCTTTATGTGTCTGTTATAATGTTTCATAATTCTATTATTGATAATAAATGAAAGCGTGGATATTTAACTCGTAAATTACTTAATACAGTTATTTCATACTAAATTATAATACTTAAAATATTTATTATGAGACAAGCGTGGTTAATAGGATCCAACTTATTGTGTCATTAATTTATTATCTACATATTAATGTATTGAAACCTTCTGACTTAAATTCACATTGATTCTCAAATAAACAGACAAATCTTAGTCTTTAATTATCCATGTCGTTGCTATAATATCACTAAATGATATGTACAAAAAATATATTTTCAAGTCCCACGTTATACACCATCTCAAAAAGATCTGATACATCTTTCCATACGAAGGAACTCTATTTATTTACAATTCTACACACTCAAGCCTCTCCGCTATCAATTCAATTGCCTCATTCTTGCCTCTATTATTGAATTCTTAACAATCATACCAAATTTCCCTTTACGAACTAAATTGCCATCGCCATTTGAAAGTTTTCGAACAATACAGATCAGCCGCGCACCCAATATACATCGTAGCCCCGTGCAAGAAGCCGTAGAATCAAAGCAGTGAATCCTATCGCACAGTGCTGCGTAACGAGGTGGGTGCAGATAATTAAAAAGAGATCCCACAGTGACGTGCAGCAGCGACCGAGTCACGGATTTAACGTCGTAGCATAAAAAAGTAACAGGGCGAAATTCCACTGGTATGAAGGAAACAATTGTCAACCAACCCCTTCTTCCACCTCCAACTCCCCCGCACCTTTGTTCCCCGTTGACGCTCGCTATCCCTTTCAACGAACCACCGTTTCGATTCAATTAATGTCGATTTAATTACCACATTTCGCTGGCAAGCCGTGGTCGAAAGAACGTCCCGGGTTAGTTGGATCGTTTTCAGAAACGAGCATTCGTTGTACCTACGGTTACACAGCCGCGTTGCTGACTGAGCGAGCTGCTTGGCAAATCGTAACTTTCGAACAGCTCGCTGTATCGATTCGTCCTCCTGTTTTGGCAGTGCCGCGATGTTTAGTTTGATAATGAAGGACGCAGGTGAAATATGATTCCTCGCATACGGTTGTCCGTTTGCCCCTAGTACTCGTCGCGCCGTTCAGTGGTCTAGGCCTTCCCTTCGAATTATTAATATCGGTTACTGGAACCACGGTAAACGAGTGACCGTGGTTGATTCGAAGCAGGAATTAAGGTGATCAATCAGCTTTCAGGTTGTTGGCCGAGCTGTTCGCGCCTGGTGCTTTGAAGTTTTATTTCACGCTCTTTGCTTTTACCTGGCACTCTTTCCTGATTAGCTGGCTACTTATAGAATATTGTATACGAATTAATTCTTGTGGGAAATACGTTGATCCTGTGTGATAGATTTCTTTGTAAACTCGGTGTGCTTATAACTCATGCATATTTGATGCGATGAAATTCGGTGCAATTACGGTCACATCTTGATTAACAGGGTTAATCGGATGAGAGACAAGCGGTGCATAAAAATACGTTTATTGTACTGAAACTGGTTTTAGAACGCGACGAAGATACGATTTTACATTTGTATATTATTAGCAGGAGCGACACCGCGGATAATTGAGATCAGGTTGATCGAGGCTGCACCATAATGGGAAACTGTTATAAGAGAAGGTAGAATGGCATCTCTATTTTTGATTCTTTAATTGGCACATGCTGTGTCATTAAGCGGGTATTCTAGTGCGACGGGTAAAACAAATCCATTCTTGTTTACATTTTCTTAAATAAGAGGTTATAGAAAATAGATCTGCAAAAAGGTCTGTGTGAATTTATAAAAATAACAGAGGTACAGAGGTCGAAACGTCCAGATTTGTACTAGGCTAGACCTATTTCTCTATTTTTGACACTTATTCATTGACAGTTACTGGTCATTTGTCTTGACAAAACTGTCCTTTTTGTTTTGCAGGACGTCTATAGTGCACATGTGCACCCTTGGCAGTCAAGTATCCGAAATTTTAATGCGAACCTGAGCGTCGAGCAAGGCTTATCGCCATATACGTGTTATATTACATTTTTGCGTCCTTTTAAAACCGTGTTTTAGAACATGTTTACCACGATATCTCAAATTATACTCAATCGATCGAGAACATTTTTTACACACATGTTCAGCAGATGTGTCGCTATCGTCCCAACCAGAAGTAGGCCAAAATATTTTTCCGTTTTAATTTTACAGGCCACAAAAGACGAACAAAATAGAAAAATCGAGAAACCGATTTCAAATTGCTGCTATTTTAGGAGAATTTAATATTTCAACCCAAATCTGCTACCAGCGATAGCCAGAGCCATATAATTTCAGAATCTTTTGAATTTTGTAGATCCAATGACCAGCTGAAACGAGCTGAATCATGGTTACCAACCAAGCCATTTTTTCGTGACGACCTTTTACTGTGCGTTGTAACTTCATCTTTATTTCATATTTTTAATAAAAAAAATGTTACATTATAGTTCAAGATGTAGTAAAAACACGGCAGAAAGTTCAGTATAAAAATCTTTCTCTAAGGCCTTCAAAAAATTCCTAAAAATAGTGGAAAAAATCGCTTGTCACACTAGAATACCTCTTTAAGAATGTTTAATATCCTGCTCTAGTTGGGTAAATAATTTGTTAAATAAATTGTACTAAGTGCGATTAATTCGTTTAATAAAAATGTGGGCAGAAATAAATAGAAAATTTCAGGGTAAAATCTTTCGTTGGGTTTGGAAATTCAGTCACCAGATGAATAGTAAATTTTAATATTGGAAGGTGAACGTTGGGTAGAATCAATATTTATGTAAAATGTTGAATCAACTTCGTTCGAATTTCGAACATATGGTGAATAAATCTCAGTTGGTAGGACAGCATTCTCTAAAATCAAAGAGAATTGATGAAGATTATATACCGACTACAGTTACCTGGAAGTTATGCTAAATGCTAATCGATCACTTGATATAGGACATTTGTACGTGCATTCATAATAAACTTTATATTATGGTGTTATATGTATCAAAATGTGCAAAGTATTTTGCCGCTACCTGAACGAGTTCGGCATTCGGGTGGTCTTTAGTCGCAATTCAGACGCTGCGCCCCGGCCACTAAAACTTGTGAATTAATTAACTCGAATTATAGAAATAAATTAGATCGACAATGGCACAATACATATTGGTAATTCGATTCGCTTGAAATGAGTTGAAATTATAGTATACCACTTGCAATAGTTTCTGTGCCCCAAGTTTAACTAACATTTTAATATTTATCTTTGAGGGAGCACAATCTATTACCCGCTATAAATTTTAATATGATCTCAAAAGAAAGTTAACAATCAACACTTATTAAAGTATTAGAAAATTTCCGTGATTGACAATCCATAAATAATCCATTCTAAAACTGATTTAAATCTCATATTCTCTTGATAATACTTGTTGTGTATTCCTTCTAATATTATGATGAAATTAATCACTAATGATCATCCTCAAATAATGAGGTTTGCCCCACTTTCCTATTTTACCTATTCACTCCTTTACAATGCGTAACATGTACAAGAAGAAACAGTGTAATGAAGAACAAGCAACGCGCAGCATGTAAAGTTTATGCAATTAAATAACAGAATAAAAGTACTTTGAAACACAGAGGACAAAAAGTGAGAAGTTATATTCCATAACGAGGCAAATCCTAGGTCCTCGCTTTTAATTTAAAATAAATACGATGAAAGGATAATAAGAGATGATAAACGAGTTGTATCAAAAACACACAATTATTCATTTCAATTTTATACAATTTTTATATTACTGTTACCTTGTTTACCATTTTATATTATTTTACCTTCATCTATACGATCAAATGGAATTGCAGGAAATTAACGTTTCTTGTACTATCTTTTCACTGCTTTTTTCTACCTCTTTCTGTGCTTTTCACATCGAGCTTCCTCGCTATTTAAAGTAGCTGTATTTCATAAACTCCTTGCAAGGGAGTCGGCAATTGCTTACTGCAAACCGTTCTCCCGCAACGGTAATTACTCTAATTTAATACTTCGCATTTAGCTAATTCCACTCTGCACGGAAGGGTAAAAAGTGCCGCACGAAAATTGGAAGTTAACTTGCAATGTCTCATGATACTTTCAGTTCGAACTAGTAATAGTTTTCTGCAGCTTTATTCTTTCTCGGTTATCTTTCCAACCGCTGGGAAGTTAGTTGTCTAATTACAGTACACGCAATACTTATATACACGCATAGTACTCTTACAAAGAGGCTAATGAACTGACAGACATTTGCAAATAAATTAATACTTATTTATTGTTATAAACTGACGATATATGCATAAGTGAAATGCTCAAAATTGCTTTGTTTACGAATATATGATTTTAAATCCATTTTGTGATTAAATCTTTTCTTCATATATTTATTGTCCAATGTAATCTCTACCCTGATGATTTATTTTAATTGCATAACCAAGATTCTATTTCTGAATGAATCTTCTCGTATGTTTCATATGTAAGTATTACGTAAAGTTTGTCGAACTCTGCAACTGACAGTCAATTCGTGTGTAAAATATCGTAATGTCTTGCTTCAAATGTACTAGCAGTATTTTATCATTCGTGCGCATATCATGGTACGAAGTTGTTTTTAATGACTTCGTTGGAAGCATTACAAAATACCGGGAAAAGTTGATTTAAAACCGATCGAGCAAAACTTGACTCCTTGGAGGGCTGCTGCGAGTTCGAGAAGTTCGGCACGCTAAAATACATTTCCCTAGCTCGGCAAATTGTCAGAAAGCAACTAGATTGTTTATCCATTAATTAACATTTTGCACGCAGTACGACTTTACGAAAATATATAACTTGGATTCAGATGCAAAGTATTACATTAAAGTGTTATTACTATAATATTATATTATATTATATAATATTAAGAGTATTGTTATATCCGCCCAACTTTTCCATTTTGCAGATACAGTTGTGCAAATCATGTTATAATATCGTGAACCAATAAATTTGTCACATGGTGTTGCCACACAAAGGTTGGCATTTATTTACATTTCCGTTGCCTTCAATAATTTACTAAAATAAAATTGCTATATCTCTGCAATTAGAACTGAAGATATAACAATTCCTAAAACACCACTATTATTTGCAAAACCCCTATTCCTTCGAACCGTATTCTAACGACTCTCGAGCTTCTGCACTTGTATTTCGAAAAGCATGCTTGACAATTCGAAAAATCTCACATTTATTTCGCCCTTGCGAAATGAATTTTCAAATCGTCATATCTCAATCTATGAACGATCCATCGCGAATCTGAATAGCAAATCCGTTGTTTCCAATCGAGATACATACGTTCGTACGAGGAAATTCGCGTGTGACTCGACGGCAGCCGCAACGCTAAGCAGCTTAGAATCTCTTTGACTAGATTATTAGATTATTCACGATTCGAGTGTGTTTCAGCCGCTGAAAATGCAACGACTGCGAACAGCTGCAAGTTAAAGTTTCCCGAAGGTTGTTTCTTTCGTCGCAAGCATCGGCGTAAGTCGTCTTCGCGCCGTCGAAAGCCGACCAGACAATCATGAATAACTAATTCATTTGCGCGACACTCGACTTGCGACAACTGGCCTTCTACAAAGCACAGATATGGCTTTGACGCTGGAATCTGTTCGCGACTTACTTGAATTGTTTATAGACGGTGTATGCGTCTTATTTTTAGCGACGGCATGCCCCGAATTTTCAGACGGGTCTTATTAGCGGAAAGATCGTAAATAATTAGTGAATATCTCCGGTCACGATCACATGCAAAAATTGAGAAACTCCAGTGTGAGTAATAGGTCAGGATAATCATGTAATATAATAAACAGAAGTATGACTGGCAGTGGCAGTTTTGTGTACAGTTTCCCAACGAAATTATGCAATCAACTTAGGCTTACATTATAATGTAAATAATTGTAAGTGAAGGGGTGAATGATTAACGTATTTGAGTGATTATATTTTATAATATTCTTTTTTACATTGTTATATTTTATTATTAAATTTCAGTATTTTCAAGCACCTCTTTACATGCATCCAAAATATAAAGTATTTTTGCACCCAATTATTGCACCCAAAATATCGTATTGGCAATCGTGATGACGAGTTACCTTGTTTTTTGTTGTCAACAGATCAACCCTTTCGCCGCTTACTAAAATAACGAAATGCGGTAAAATTATAAAATATTTTCCTCTTCTTTTTATGACAATGCTCCTTTTGCGTGATTATACTATTGTTACGAACTATACCTATTTCTGATAAAAATATTAAAAATCATATTTTTCCTGTGTTATTTCTAAAGATATTTTAATAATGGATTAAGAAATGAATTGAACGATGCGACGAATATACTAACCATGGGGACTCTGTTCTGCCTATACGTCGTACGGACTAAGCGGTGAAAGGGTTAAACGAGATTGGGCTTCAAATTCCGCTTTCAGTTCGAATTGTATGTCGGATATTGATCGAAGACCGGCATACAGCAGCACGATTATGCGAAAGGGGTTGTCGGGCGTTCCTTAAGCTGGCCAAATTCAATATTTTGGCTAACAGCTGAGCTTTAATATTAGCTGGAAGCAGTTTCATTAATTTAATACAACGAAAATCTGGACTACCGCTAATTATTCGATGTCTGCTTCCTCGATAATAGTCATGTTTGCTAGGAATATTTTAATGCAAATGGAGCATAACGGAACTATCGAAATGTTGCTCGTTGCTCACTGAATTAATATGATTGTTACGAACACGGGATTGTACTGGATCTATTGTTCAAATTACAAGCATTGTGAGATTGTGTAGTGGATGGAGTTATTGGAATAAAAGTTTGGTTTCCACCCATATGAACAATGATACAAAAATATTATAATACATAAGTCGTTATTATTTATTACATTAATTTGTTAAATAAATAAATTTGTGAAATTTGATTTTGAACGAAGAAATTATTTTAGAACATTGCACGTAATTGGTACAGATTTGATTTCTTGTTTACCTCTAATGGTAATAAAGTTACGACAATCCATTATTATGATATTATAGAATTATCCACTCTCTGTATGAAATTTGATTAGTAAGATTAATAAGATTTACGGCAATATTCTATCGTCATTCGATATTGTGCAACACAGTTTGCGTCTCAAGGTAGTATAGTATAGTTAAGTTGGTATCTATAAATCTAACAGTAGTAGCGAGGAAATTGTATTAAAATAAATGGATATTTTACTTGCAGCTACAATTTATACATTTATAAAGTAATACAGAAACATATGCAGCTCAAATACAGAGGTTCAATCCAGGTAAAAAAGTTTCATATTTTATATTTCGCATTTAACAATATAAATTAATTGATAAATCTTAATCCGTTAAAAAGATACACATTGTGTTATTTAAAGAACTATTTTTCCTATGTTTTCGAATAATTTAACCAATACGATATTAATATCAATATGTTAACAAATTATTAGCGTTACAATAATTTCAAAATGTTAGTCCTAGAAATTTTTATATCCGATTTCGAAGTTGCACGAATTTTTCACAAAAAATGTTATCGTACTGTATAGTTTTCTGTTACCATATTCACCTGTTACAAGATCTCAATTATGACCAAGTCCCGTGGAAAAATTTCAAGTTAATTTCAAGTTACCCAAGGGGATATTCGGCTGCAAGTTAAATATACTCTTCTATTTGTCCAACTAAAGAAGAAAGTTTTCTCTATTAACTTTGCTATAACGAATACCAGTGTTTAAAGCGGTTTTTATTAAGCAGGTATTATTAAAATGTTTGCTTTTCCTGTTCATTCATTTCTTTTTCCATCCTTGCCGCTTGATTACCACCTTATCTTTAATTCTGTCGGTGTTTTACTTTTCTATTTCTATACGTTTCTATATTTCAATCATCTGATTTTTTATTACCTTTTTGATTTGTATGATATTTGCAATTTATACCATGTAATGTATTTCGTTTTAATTGCGATTGATACGTGATATTATAATATTTAATAATTTTAAATATTGTTATTGCTCTGAGTGAAAATGATTATCTCCTATTTAGATAGACAGTATTAAAGCACTATTTAACTAATTGCTGCGATTCCTACTTTTCTTCGTCAGGTTAATTATGAATAAATTTCAGCGCAAGTTTAATATCAACACTTATAGAAAGTTTCGTTACAGGTTTTATTTACTTTCCTTTTGATGATCTTCTCAAAATATTTAATGAATCTTTGCAACGAATTCAATTACAATTAAAAGAAGGAACTTTTATAATTATGTGAACATAATGAAAAATATATTTAACGTGATCATTATATCATTTACTAGGAATTATTTTCAATACCTCAACGATCTATAGAAAAATATTATAAATTCAAATTCGAAATCATAAAACTTTTTCATCTACGAATATGTTCTTACAATGAATACTGTTCTTTATAAAACGAATAATTTCTCATTGCAGTAATATTTTCTGTTTTTGCATCCATGTTTAGGCGCACTAAACTCAAAAGAATAAGCGTTTTCAAGTGAGAAACGGTACCTAATTGAACAATAACCAGCGAACCCAATTTAATTATGAAATTACACACATAATTTTATGAACGATTCCCTTTTTCGAAACAAAATTCACAATCTTACATAATGAAATTAAAATCCTCCCACAACCCATGCATTAATCATGGAGCACACACGTGTTAATTAATATTTTTTGGTATAATCAGCAATAGTTTAAGAACTGAGTCAAACACGGAAATACCATTACAAGGGTGTTGGCTTTCGAACAGTTAATAACGCAAACAACACCCCTGTTGCAGCTAGAAATTTATTGTTGCATCGAGAGTCCGAACAACGACCGTTTCGGGGTTAGAATTTTATAAACGAGCGGTGTCTGGTATTTAACCGTGTTAAGCTAGTTTCTCTCACAGTATTTTTATCGTGCGTCGTGGGCATCTGCAGTGTCGTACGTAGTAGGTGCACTACCAAAAATGGGTCGACATAGTTGGTTACAACACGATGTACCTTATATCTCATTTCTCTTGTTGTTCCATTGCTGACATCTTCTCGCTTTGGTACATTAATCTGTTTTTTATTCTTTTTTTGCAACCACAGTCTGCTTTCATTTGGAGTTTTCTTTCATTTCTAGTTCTAGTGAACAATTATTTCTAGTTGAAGACGGTAACGTTGCGGTACTTATTTATTTTGTATTAATTTTTACAGCTGCATGTTTACGGATTCCACTCGTTTTCTTGTGCAATTATATTTATTTGTTTAATATACATAATATTCGTAAAAGTATTTTCTTCTGGTGTAGTCTGCGCAGTTTCCAGTGGGTATTTTAAGTAAGACTCAAAAATACTAAATTTACTGATTACCCAGAGTAATTGTTATTATACGGACGAATCCGAATGTTCACAATGTTAAGAACAGTGCACAAAATTTTTAGTATTTAGATACCTTTTACTTCATCGTCAAATTCAACTTTTCATGCGAACCTAGCCAGGTGTTTTATTAAGAACCAGAATTAAAGTAGTCTTTTGTTTTCCTATCCTGCATAATTAACCCCTTCGTTATTCTACTCCTCAACAGGTAGCAATACCGGACACACAATTGACACGCGAAAAAAAAAAATTATTAACCTACAATAAAAATACGTTCAGGATCACCGTATTACCCAAACCCACAAATATTACACAATTCATACAAAATTCACGTTACGAAATTCCCAAAAGCAAACTCTATCAAGACGAATAATCTCCATCGTTCTACATCCTTTCCAACATTCCACTGCATCCCGATTACACCCCGTTCTTCCGCCGAGCATTCGCAAAGTGCATCTGGACGTACTGGACTACAGTCTCGTTCCTCGTGATTTTCTGGCAGAGAGGAGCCAATAACGATTGGGGGGAGGATGGGTAGCACAAGAGCCAAGAGAAATGGAGTGACAGAAGGGCGCTGGGACAAAGTTTCCGATGGGCGAACGAGCGAAACTGTCCGAAGGACGGGAAACGACACGAGGACGGCAAGAAGACAAGGGATACAAATGGATACCTGGATCGAAGGTAAGAAAAGGGGGGAGGAAAATGTTCGAGCGACGGTGACGTACAGTGGAAATGGAGTGCCTTCGAGAAAGCTTAATGAGTCCACGTACAACGTACGTTTAGTATGTCCTCGGCATTCGTGGGCAAAGACAGAAGCCGGCAGAGGAGGCAGTGGAACGTTTCCGGTTTTCTAAGGTTACTGGAGAACAAGCCAGCAACGCGGCTGGATAAACAAGTGGTAACAAGCTACGTGCTCGGTTTCTTCCTCCCCTCTTTCCCTTCTCTGTCCCACCGTCCAGCTTTCATCGCCCTCTCGTGTTTTCTTCCGTTCTCGTCGCTTCTTTTCCCCTCTACCTCGTCGTTCCTTTTGCTACCGGATTCCCCGTGACAAATCCACACGCCAGGGTTAACGGAAGCTTTGCCTTTTCATCGCAACCTAGTATCTGCACGTTGTTCCTCGTCGTCCATGTGGCAGGGTTGTTTCACCAGCCGCACGCCACCCCTTTTATCCTTTGCTTTGTTCCGATTGTCGAACTCGGTCTGTTTACATGTCGTACGCGACCACGAAATGTTGCTCTGGTTGTGCGGTTTTTAGGATGGATGTTGGTATACATAGTATGGTAGAAAGGATGTTGAGAGAAAGTGTTGGGATTGTACTTGACACTAGCCTTTATCAAGTAGTTACGGAGTGCTTAAATTATTGGATCGGATTAAGCTTTAATAAGCGGATTGGAGAGCACACGGGGTGAATTCCACACGGGGATTTGGTCTAATATGAATATATGTATACATGTATGTATGTAATCACACGTGGGTAATTTTTGTGCATTGAACGGCTTTTGTCAGGTAGGAATTTATCAGAAAATGATTGCTGGGAACGTCTTAGTTGTTTTATTAATTTATCTTCGATAAGAAATTTACTGCAGTAATTTATAATTCAGACATCGAAATTAATACAGGGGATTCAATATGTATGTGGGTAGAATATGCTATTGTTAAACATAACGTGCTCTCGTGCATACTCATTAATATTTGTTTGATAAGATAATTACCTTCTTGGTAGTTTATAATTAGGGTTATCTGTTTTGTAAGAATTCAGGTATATATTCAGGACTTGACTACTGTGTAGTTACCTTTCCTTTTTCGTTTTGGTTTATATGTTTCAACCAATTATTTGTTATCGAGTATATTGATTATCGTCATTGTGTTTGCAGTTCTTTGTGCAATTATCGTAATAAATAATATCATATACAGCAATATTAATAACAAAATTGTTACAGTTTTAACCAGTTTATAAATATACATAGAGAGATTGTTTTTCATAAAATAGTTATTACTCACCAAACAATTGAATTTTCTTCTATCAAAATATCAAGTACATAAATGATTATTCTCAAACTGCTTGTTTTTTCATTCTGTTCGTACAAATCTGCTGTAACTGATTAAAAATATTATTTATTGTTGGAGAGATCGCCTGTAGGAGGCGCGACCCGCACCAAGAATTGGGACTCGGGGGCAGCGCCCCCGCGCGTTCTTCTTCATTCATTAATAGTTAGCTTTGCTTGTAAGACGTTTTTCCTTTCTAATAAACTGTGTGTGTTCAACCCTGTGTTGTTCGTTGTTTTGCCTACCCGATATTTCTATCATTTATAAAATAAAATATTCATATTGCGTTGTATAATACGATACGGAAGAGTATTTGCCAATGACACTAATAAATAAATAGTACAAAATGATAGTAGTTGATAATGATTTCTTTTAAACTGTACGTAATTCACCGGTCTCCTAAAATGGCACGCCACGTGTAAGGCCAACATTTAAGCCGTGTCCTCCAGAGAATGCACGACGAAACGACGATGTCTGAAAGCGAATGGAAACACTCGAGAAACGTCTGGAAAATTTGATCGAGTGTTCCTAAAGTCGTCTCTGTGGTACGAGCGTATATCAGGATTTCTGTTGTCGTATATGAAAATCCAAATGTTTTAGTTTCTTTCCCGAGCCACGTTAAATCCCTTTATCTCGGCGTGCACTCTTCCTTCGTGATCTTTGCTTCGTTTATGGTGCACCGTGTCGCGTACTCACGGCTTTATGAATTTAATATCCAAGGAAACTCGTCGTGGTTCTAATAGCTTTTTCTTCAGAATGTACTCTTTGAATTCTGTATGGCGTTTATTTCGGAACGAGTCGACATTGAATCCTTTTTAACTGATATCGATGTACAAATAGTTGAGATTTTATACTTGTAATACTTTTTTAAAAGAGTAATGATTATTTAGACATTGTTTACATGACGTTTACATAACGTCTGTATCATTTTATTTATTATCGAAGTTGTGCGTTATTCAGCTTGTATTCAAAATTGTTACACTGCATATTTTATTAGTGTACGTATATTATAAAATATTTCGAACGTAATCGATCGTTGGTACATAACAAAGAACGCAAATATTGAAAATAGCTTATTATTTTTTTATATATTTATGGTATTGTATTTATGTATTCTATTGTATTTATAGATTTTGCAGTACAATTACTTTCTATAATAGAAATCCACAAACAGTTTATTTCCATTTGATTTACACTTAACTGAGTACACTGCACACGGCAACAATAATACCTATTTATGTTACAACAATTTTTATATGTACGTATATGTGGTGCATTATTAATCCAATCACTATGAATATACTAATAAAATTTCATTAATCATCTCGATAAACACCTGAATCATTGAAAAAGGCTAAGATAGGAAAACATATGCTTCGAAGTATTTTACGAACTCACGACTACACTCTTTATCGACAAATGTGATGCATAAATTTCTTTCATTTTATGGAGTGGAGCGCTTTTACCGTATATATTCCACTAGCAAGTAGAGTCTACTAAAAGGGCAGGAATTAAAGTATTCCAGTTTAGAGTTCGAGCAAAGTCACCGTAAAGAACGCTGCTCGAAGTCAAAGAGATAGCAGAGAATGAATGTATTCAAGTTATGGAGATAAGGGATAATTTGTGGCGACCGAAAAGCCAGGAAAAATAACATCATTTGCGGTTTTGTTTTACCTGGCTTTGAGGCAATAAAAAAAATTGAGAAAAAGGAAATATGTACCATGGAGTTATGAACCTTCTTCGCAGTGATCCTTTGGACAAGACGTAGTGAAATCTATAGCAGACTTTCGATATTAAAATAGTTTGGCCCACTTCATTTATGTATCGAAGTATCAAGTTTACTAAAATAATAAACAGATTTCGTACAATTATTGTCTAACTCCACTACATGTAAAAACAGTCCCTCAAAAAAAAACAGAGTAAGCACAGCCGTACTACTCTGTTAAAAGTAACTAAGAAGTACAAACTAGTTCAACAATTGTATGTTAAACTATTGAGAATTCCCCCAGTGAAGCTTGATAAAACTGAATAAACAATAAATAACAATCACAGCCATATTACCTTATTGAAGGTAATCAATACCATATCTTACCATATTACATTGCGGTGTCTATACGTTTCTAACCAAAATTGTCTGTGTTACACTTTCACGATTTCGTTCCAATAAAACATTCCAGATCCTACACAATTTATTATACAACGCAGAACATTTAATTTTTGCAATCACTGTACGTTACGCGTCGCTAGGACTCACCAAATAGCAAACAGCGTTGAAATTTAAACGAATTTATTACATGATCTATCAAATGCCAAATCAAATAGAAAACAATGCATCCCGTGCAAAGGGGTGATCAAAATCCGTTTCGACAGCATAATAAAGGGAGTGTACATGCGAAAGGACGAGCCCGTTCAAGTCGAGTTGCCGTGTTTCACGGAAACTTTCGTCGCCTATCGTCAGGATAAACAAAACAGAAAGGCTGGACGCGACCGGATCGGTCAGCAAATTATTCCGCCCCGAAGTTCTCGTGGCACGCGTTCCTCTTTTCTCGACGTTGTCCTGAATAAATCGACGTGAGAGGACGAAGCACGAGGTACACACGTAACAGACACCTCGCCACGAATCGATCCCCCTCGACGTCAAAGGCGATGAAGAGTATCGGTTCGCGTTCTCGCATACCCCTGAGAGAAGTTCGTGTTTAGCAAACACGAAATCGTCTTCTGCGACCTGGGAGGACTTGATGCTTCCTCCCGGAGACGTTTACGGGATTCGATTGCTCTACCAATGTCGGAAAGCGGATGGAAACCAGCCCCTTGTTACGCTTTTCGTTACGTTCTTTGCTTTGTGTGTTGATTTTCCGGTTGGACATCTGAAAGGGTTGGTTGCGAAAGTGGAAGAAAATGATTGTGAGGGTGGATGTACTATACCGGACTGAATGAAACAAGTTTTTGTTTAATGAATATGGTGGTCGATTGAAGGACGGTAATTTCGACGCTTTTAATTAGTTTGATGTTGTTCCAGTTAATTGCGTGGGGAAAGTATTATTAATATTGCAGGTGGTAAAGGTGTTGGGTAAATGTGATTCGTTTTCAAAATAAGAAATATTAACGATAATAACTCCTTTCTTTCATTTAATTATAACTCGTTGGTATACCGTCCTTTTTTAACTCTCGTAAAATTTTTTTTTTTTTACTTTTGGCGGGACATTCTATTTTTTTAAGAGGCACCAAGCGAAGAGGTATTAAGAGGTATTAAGTGAAAAAGAATGTTAAGGATGGTGAGTAGGTATTTGGTGTTTTTTCAGGCGTGAAATATACGCGCTTTTCTATGAAACAATCAGATTCTCGTTCATCCTGGGCGAAATAAAAATAAAATGTATTTTGTCGTATTGCAATGGTAATACGACAAAGGGTGCTAAAAGGTAAATGAACGAGCAGTAAATTGACAATAAATTTTGACAAAGGTTAAATTATCTAAGAGAATTGGAAAACTTATATTTATATTTCACCCCGAAATATTTCCAAACTTACAGAATAAACTGCCCTATTAAAATTTTCAGATATTCAATATGTGTCAACCAAAATTCACTTGCTTTCCATCAAATTCACAGTGTTGAAATATTAATGAATAACGAATGTATTAATAGTGAAAATGTATGAGTTTAACGTAGAAAATTTAGAAAGAGTGAAACACACTCTTAGGGCAACACAAAATCAATTGATGTAAATATATATATAATATTGGTCCAATAATACAATAAAGTTTGGTGAAAATATTTATTTTGTTAAATACATCTCTGTTGAGGAAAAGCAAAAGTGTTAGGGTAGCAGTTGTTGCCGTGCTCAAATAAAAACTCACACTGCTGAAGATCACACAGTTCGTTTCGCTATAATTCCTACAAAGAAAGAAAGAAGTTCATGGAAGAAACGATTCACACGTAGCCTCGTATTCTTCTTTATGCCGCTTCTTCGTCTAACTCACTCAGTCGTTTCAACGAGTCAGCTAAAACGTGTAGCGAGTGACTATTTTTACGACACTACGTTGGCCTATAAAAAAAATTTAATAAAAATTTAAAAAATGGGAGATTATTTCGGACAGACTGTAATGCAATCTTTGTCTGTATACAGTAAATTTTATGAGGGGCAAAGATTTTATAAAATGCTGTTGTAGAACTATTCATTTTTAATTTAATGTTATTATTACTTTTTATAGTGTTACTTAATGAACCTAATAATCAATTTATTATAAGATAGCAACGTAATTCAAATTGAAAAGCTTGGCATTTTTAACTTGAAAATGAGTACGCCGAAAAATTGTATTTATTTATGTTTTAACTATGAGTCTTTTTTAAGCATCAGTTGCTTAAATAAAGATGGAAGGTTCAATGAAAACATTTGTTCACTATCTTTTAATGCATAATTTTGTCAAATAAATTAGTATGATTTATCGATGAGAAACGCTTCATCTGCCTATCACAGGTTCGTGTCGTTTGAAATTCGCATTTAAATGATCTCCGTTTCACGATCTGCTTTTCAAAATTTTTCTTCTGAAAGCTTCGTTGGAAACTTTGAAACGCGGGCGCCAAGAATACTAAGTACATTTGAGAAAGTAGAATCTTTTGCTCGAATACATACGATCTGCAGAATAAAATTAAGAATGATAATGCAAGGATTGCAAACGATTTTTCGAGTAATTGTGGCTTATGATCAAGCAAATGATAGTTGTATAAATTATTAATATACGTAGCTATCAATAATATGTTTTAGTACTATTATAAACTTTCTAGTATAAAGCTTTTATACCGTAGCTCCAAAAGGTTTATGTGAATAATAATTATGTTTCTTAGATTATAGGCACATGACAAATAACTGTACAGTATTCGTACTCCCACGATCAATAAAACAAATTGGTTAAAATTGGGTAATGCTTTCCCAAGATTTCCCAACATATTTTTTATAAAATATAGTAATTGTAACCAATCTTTCAACATTTAATTTAAATATATTTCTTGTATACACCGTACAGACACGAATACTTATGGGGCTGCCTGTATATTTACAATATATTACCTATATAAATGTCTAACATATTTAAATGGACAGTCTTTAAGAATAGTTTCAAAACGAATAGTTTCATACAATATTGGAAAATTAATAAATAATAAATGGATTATCCAGATTCTGTAGTGGATGAACGAAACTACCAGAAATAAACCTGTGAAATGGGTCGGGCTTGATGGCAAATATAGAAAGATGGTTCGTCTAATTGTAGTGGTAACGGTTGACGTGGGAACGATCGATCAAAGCGGAGAACAGGTGCAAATTGTTTGACTAATTTTTCTGTTTCTACTTGGGGTGAGCCCGCGGAAAAATTGATTTCCCAGAGTTAACTGATTTGAAATTGCACGGAAACACACATGAAACCTGAATCTAGAAGAGAACAAATATTTAAAAGAGATTAATCTGACCTATCCGATATTTTTAAGATTATCGTCATCGCAATGAAACATCAAATCGTCAGCTTGGACTTTTAAGGAAACTCTGGTTCAAATTTAATCAACGTTGAATTGTTTCCGCTACTCACGATTTGGACAATTTTCTCCCGTGGTTTGTCCATTCTTAAACCAATTACTTTTTGGTACAGTATAGAAGGGTCTACTTTACACTATGATAATAATATCTTAATAATACCAAGCTCTCTGATGCCGATGTGCAAAATGTTAAAAAAAAACTTGTGATCCAATTGTACTACATTTCTTCGTTTCGATCACTCGTGTATAAACCTGTTTGTTTGCAGACTACGCAAAAGAAAATTGATTCTGGCGGCCTGACGAAGGTCACTCATGAATACGTCCTAAAATAGACAGAACCACCAACTTGCTCCATATGTAACCAGATTATATCCACCAAAGATCTGCTGTATGAATGCCGGAAATATGGATCCCAAAGACTCAAATACAAATTAAAACCTGACACCGCATTAACATCAGAGGACCAAATTTCTGACACACTAAACTACTTCAAAGAAACTCAGCTCTATGACAAAATTTAACCAAAGGCAATAATTTAGAGTTGTCGCCAATGACCCCGATGTCGATGCGACGTTAAATCCTATTGAAAAAAGAAATTGATTCTGAGTGTTTTGGTATCCATACAATTCACTCTAAGTGGTAAAAGATCCTGTGTGATTCATCACTCGATCGATCGATCATCCGTCGATTTAATTGCAACGAATTCCCTCGTTTTATCCCTTTTTCTTTCTTCTGTATAGCCTTGTAATTCTGTCATTGTTCGTTGAATGGTACACGTGGTTGAAAGTTTGCAGAAACTTTTCCACGATGCGAGTTTCCCCAGTATACAACTTTTCGATTTGAAACGTGACCGGCGTATAACACGCCGCAGCTACTCAATGGTGCACACGCACACCTGGTAGCATTTCTCAGTTTGTATTTCGAAAAACTTTAAAACTACGGCAACTTTTAACAGGACACCGTGGCCCTCACGCTTCGCCGGCGCAACTTCGAACACACTTTTAAACATTCTCGTCTTCCTGCTAAATTGATGCTACGCAGGCCATGGCGCGATCGAACTACGGACATCGAAACGACCGACGAATTTGACAGAGAAGTTTCTCCACGAAAAACTCTCGCGGGGAAGTTGTTTGACACGAGTCTCGATGCATTTGGAAGTGCAAGGCGTTTGATCAAAAAGAAACGCTTCTGTTACGGAAGATGAATCTTTTGAAGTAAATTTGATATTTGCCTTGTTCTTTTCTACATTCAGAGCAAAATGTACTATGCGTATAAAGATACTTTTGGTTGGGACTAATCATTTCAAGACTAAACAGGAGTTTTGTATGCAATGATTCTTATGGAATAGAATTTGAAATGTGCGATTTAATAAGGTATGTCATACAATGGACTGATTTATGCGCCGAGTATGCATCCAAATTTGAGCATCTAACCAGTTTACTGAATTTGATATATGTATATTCGAGACAAGTATAGAAATGATAAAGAACTTTATCATCTATTGCGAATAGAAGTATGTGTACTTGTGTATTATTAATGCACAATCCTTTTAATTCACTACAAACATTAAGATGGGTTAACAGTAAAAAGTTGCAATCGTATACTATCAGTAGTTTCTTTAATTTCAATCAGTTGAATAGTTCAAAATATGTTGCATACCTCCAAATAATCTGTTCAAAAAGTGTAAAGGTAGAAACCATCGCATAATCCTGCAAGATCTACGATTACAGATAAATGAACAATTTAGTTTAAAAATTAGCTTCACGTATGTTTTTTCTAATGGTCTGCTAGTAGCAATGCACGTGAAGAAGTTCCTCGAGTATGTAA
Organism: Nomada fabriciana; assembly: GCA_907165295.1. Lineage (NCBI taxonomy): Eukaryota > Metazoa > Arthropoda > Insecta > Hymenoptera > Apidae > Nomada > Nomada fabriciana. Next base: position 15,740,066 of record OU015694.1, read on the forward strand.
ATAATCCAGCTGATTTCAACGACCAGAGGAAACTCGAGCATTCTTATTCATACGGTTAATGACGATCCGTTCTTATGTCAAGCTCGTACTAATTAGTGAACTGGTAATGAGAGGCGCAGTATATATACGACACTAATTACTTATCCGCCGCGTGTACGAAATATAACCAGCCCGTGGTCCTAATAAATTATTTCGTCCCGCATTTGTTTCACTGGTCTTTTTATTCATGCAAGTCCGCTTGTTCAAATGAATTCTGGCAGGAAAACGCGCTGTGTATTTCATATTTTTAGTCCCATATAAGCAGTGTAAAAGTATAAAATTCTATAGGAAAATTGTACCTGATACGATTGAGTAAAACATAAGTTCCGTTCGGATTGCCTTAAAACCAACATACAGCGATTAACTAGAACTCTACTACACTGTTTAATACTGAGTAGATGAATTATCAGTGCTGCAATTCTAAAATAACGTACATCACAACGATTCAGCTTTTATCAAAAAATACCCGGAATTATTATTTCATTCCAGGAACCGCTATATTCGAGAAATTGTACACGGTGGTGAACGTCAAAAATGGCTCCGGGCGACTAATCTTATAAGCGGAAGGAAAAATCGATATAAACGAAAAAGCAGAAGGAAGGGGAAGGAGAAATGATAAATACCGTCGCAATGGTGTATTTAATTAAAATTCGCCGTCTGATATTAATAATTTCTTCCTTCTGATTCTCATTCGTGTTTCTTTACCCGTGCACTTCGAGAATAATCGATTTCATTCGACAGTGGCACATCGAACGCCTCGAAGTCCGAAGAAAATGAAACAGTGGCCTTCTTCCACCACCTTCTTCGATCTTTAATTACTGTCCCCGGTGGCGGACAATTGCGAAGCCAAGCAACGTCTCCTCGAACTGTCTTTGCTGGGTCGTTCCCCGTCTGTCGCCTTCTTTTTATATAGCTTGTCATCGTTTGGAGAACATCCACTGAATCGACAATACGTGACCGAAGTGAGTTGCCTCGAATCGTGGCTGTTTCCGCTTGGAAGACCCGCGACGGATGCCGTGGAACTTCTGTCTTGTTAAAAAGGAAGAATGGTCGTCTTGTTTTGATCTTAATGAGTGGATTAATGAAGACCAGAAATTGATTTCTCGTTTCTCTGGTCGCGGGAGAGACAACGTGAAAGAACGTTCGTTTGTTGATTGGATGCTGCGTTTGATACCTTGAGTTTTGTGTAGAATGAATAGCAAGAGGGTGGAACGTTTCTTAGGGGGCTTCTGTTCGACGTGGTGCATCGAAGCGGAATGGCAATTCAATGTTCCCTCAAATCAAATAACGCTGATGGAAAATCTGAATGACAATCATCATTTCAGATATGAGTTCTGTGTTAAAGTGATAGAGTGATAGAGAGTAGAAAATGGACCGACCTTAATGCATTAAACGTTTCAATGTTCAGCAAACGGGAAAGAAATATTTAAAAGCAGCGCAGTCGCACTTTTCAATAAGAAAATCGATAAAAGAACCATGATGCATTGCTTACGAGCCATGCATTACAAATGAATGGCTTTTTTGTAAGATGAATGGAGGGGGAATGCAATTTGAAAAGGCATCGTTCGTGAATGGAGTTCTCGATGCTGCGGCACTGAAGGGTTTCTAATCAAAAATACACCTCATCTGATATGCATCCTGATACGTACACCAATTTGCGAAGGCCATTTATCCAGAGTACTGTGTGTTACATTGTAATGTGTTGCTTGCACGTACACGAATTAATAACCTCTCGTATTAGAAGTTAATTATTATTTAACGTGTGGGCAATTGGCAGAAATTTTGCGTTCGTTCTTCTGCAACGTTTTCGTTAATGTACATTTTTTCTATAGAGAAGAGCACTGAGTTTTTGTAGAAATTTTTCTAACTTTAAAGGATTGAAATTTAAATGTTCAGGTTCATCCTTAAAGAAAAATTTTATTTTATTCTTCGATCTTCTTCTTTTTATTTTCTTGTTTAGTAATAACTTAATGCAACTTCGCTTGTTCCGAACCACTTCGTTGAATATTACGATGATTAACCAATATTCTTTATAATATTTTTAACACCAATCCAAATTTGATGCTGCCGTGTAGAATATAACAATTGCATGAAACTATATGGTGCATACTAATTATCATGAACAAATAAACAGAGCTTGCCAATTGCGTAATACATGCTGAATATTGAATTACCATTAAATATTTTCTATATAAACCACTCAACGCTGAATAATAACGTATATTTGATCCAATTATAACTACCCCTCGTCTTTTACATTTTAAACACGTTATGTAAATTTCAAGCCGATTATTACCACACTATTTGCATTACACTTAACAAATCTACAATTTAAACGACATCAACGAAAGCCCAACATTCGGCCGGATCGTGACATCATTAATTACATGAAACTGCTTTGGTGATACATTTCATCCACAAAATAGCAGACCTACTCGTCTTAATTGCAACCGTTGCAAGTATTCATGAAAATTGCAATTCCGGTAACGGCTGATTCCTACGTACCTGGAGCTCTGTGCAGATGTATAATAATGCAGTATTCACAAACAGTATAGTACTGCAGAATACATTGAGCACTGCACGTAATTCTGTGGTTATGGATGACGAATATTAGGGAAACTTGCTATTGGTATAAGTGGATGTGGTGAGTCCCAATACGTGCCACATTATATCGAACCACGTAACATGTAATTACGCATAGCGTAATGTGCGCAGGAACCGGGGGAGATATAATTGTACTGTTCTTTGGTTTCAATTCTAATTCTCGTTAGAGGAAATGACGATTGTATCAGAGAACGGTTTGCACAATGGCACACGAGTACATCGAATATCAACGACGTCTTCTAATAAGAGTTTTGAAATAATTATAATAAGTTCTTTAATATAATTATTAATCAAACCATTATACAGACCCAAAAATAGGAAGGTCAACACTGTGGTGTCGTGTCGGTCACGAATTTTCGTGACTTGGATCACAAGACTTACGAAGAATGGTCGTAAATCGAACTCCGGAGAAATTAGTTACTTTATTATACAAAAACAAGAGTCGGCTTGCAACCTCTAGTATAAAATCGCTTACACTTATTGTTAGAAGTATCGGTAGGTTATCAGTCTATCCTCCTTAATCGCAAGACAGTAATAGTCGTACTGTTAAGGTGCTGACTGATCGGTAGAGTAAACACTCCTGTTTTCTAGGTTCGTGTAAGGTTTTTAGGCAAGCTCGGATGTAGCTGTGGTCTTAGGAAAATGCATATTATTGGTTATGAGGTTCGGGTTCGTGACAGGAAAACGACAGAGGTGGAGGAAGATGAGGTAGAGTAGGAGACGTACATGAGGTTAACTGACAGTTGTGTTTATGATTTATCGCGACTTGGCGATGTGTAAAGGCTGCAAAACACCTGGTAGTCAACTGCGTCTTCCTTCGGGTGCCGTAATCCTCTCAATTACCTTATTTGTAATTCCTGAACGCGGACTACGTCGTTTATGACATTCACGGTCGGTCGGTCATCTGGCAATTTTTAAACTACCCTCGGTAGCGCACCTGTCCCTTCGTACTGACGCTTTAGGACCGAACAAACACAAAGTATCAAGATCAATGTACGAATTAACCCCTCAACGACCGGGCTCGCGGAACAAAAACTGTACTATGCGGCCCGCAGTAGATATCTCATCTTAAAAATGACGAAGTGCTTGATAGATTTCGAAACAGTCATCTACGCACAGTCCGACGTCATATTTACGTAGTTGTTCCTTCACTGCGTGTTTCACAATATTTGAGAAAGGTTTCTTCTATTAATGCCACTCTAAATTGTATATTTGAATGTTGAATTGCAGGAAGGCATCGAATAGAAAAGTCTTCGAACTCTTTCGATGCTTTTACAAATAAAAAATGCTATTATGTCCATTAGTGTGTACATATTATGTGCATACACCTTTGAAGGAGAGATTGGAACAGTTCCTATTACGATATTGCAGTTCACATATACAGATGAGCGGAAGACGTGTCAAGATGCATGGGTCCGTACGAGATACGGACGCGGGCGACATGTGAAAAACATTGGGTCCGTACAAGATACGGATGCGGTCGTTGAGGGGTTACGCCCATGTCACTGGCTTAGAAATATAGAACATTCAATTGTCCATAAATGGATGTGATAACTTATATTCTTAGTAGTCTCGATCAATTATCATAAGAAGATATGCATTTGCGTCCAGATAATTCCACTTAACGTCCATTATTTCAGTCGACGACAAATAAACACAATGTAATTGAAAAGTTAGACAATCCCTTATCACTGCCCGACGTGAGAAAAACCTTTTAACAGCATATTTTTATCAACTTAAAACGCAACTCATTCGCTGGCCGTGCCTTGGGGTTACGGCCAAAGGGGTTGACGATGTACACAATTGCAGTGACGCATGGCGAGTATTAGCCAGACTTTGCATAGACGTGAACAACTCGTGTATCTCGGAGCCAAGTGGAGAGGATCTAGGTTTCATGCGCCACGCTGTATGTACACGTTACTAGCAGCACTTACCTAACTTCTATGTACCACCATGTCTTTCTACGCTGTGTCCTCCCTAGAGGGTCGTTGTTCACCAAACACCAGAAAGTCTTCGTTTATTGGCACGAAACACCGCGGACTCGATAGGAGATTGTTTGGAAACTGGCTATAATATGACAAGACAATTGATATGTTTCAACTGCGATTCATTCACTCAAGTAGTATTGGTGAAGTTAATGGAAGAACACAGAGTTTGTGTTTTGTTTAAGGGCAATGACATCTGTTTGTTAAATACATATATGAATTATTAAATATAAACAGTGTATATGTATATTACGTTGTTCTGGTTGGATCTTCGGGTGCTATTGTACATTGTATGCAAGAGTAACAATAATAATTTATATTCTTTCGATTACCTTACAATCAGGCTACATTAAATGTATAAAACAAGAGTATGATACAAAGTTTGTATACAAATAAACAGAGGCTAGTAATATTAAAATAGTGTAAGATAGACTATATTAGACTATCAATTTTAGAAAATTTCTTACAATTACGAATATTAGTAATAAGAGTACCTACATAATGTTTGTATGTATGCAAAACATAACTGTATCTCAGGGAACATCGGGAAATGGGAGTTAGCTGGTGTGATTCTGAAAAACTTTTCCATTGACAGCAATGTCGTTTGCAGCTTCGTTTATTAGTTATTAAGGAAAAACACTGGCCAATGAGAGCGCCCGCCTGGCTTGCGCTCAGGCGCGTGCCTCTCAGCAGCGCTCGGTCGTGAGGGGGGCATCGAGGGTACCGAAGGAAGCATGCGGCAAATATTACATCGTTTGAATTAAGAATAATGTGGAATTATTCATTATTCCTGAATAACAAATATTCTAATAAGTTGTTTAACAACCGTGTTCGATACGTTTATTCATTATCCGAAAGGAATAAAGTGCTTTCTTACTTATGAAAAAATATTTTTTTCAACAGTACGTTTTCAGGTGGATAAATTATATTTGAAGAAAAACGATTTACATAGATAGTGTTAGAAAAAGCTAGTTAAACTTACCCATTCGTTCACGAATTGACCTGCTTAACATTGTGCGAATCCTGACCTTGAATCCTGGCCAGGTTAGTATCCTTGCACGATCACTTCACTTCACGGTCACATTCACTTGCCACTGTGAAATGTGGGGATATATAAAAACAATTTATTGTTCCTACGTTTAAACATTTCGTTACACATTTCGTAATATTCTGCATTTGTACGATTCATGTTGCTCGTTCGGTTAGCTAAATGACTCTGCCAGCTTAAAGGTTCGCACTCGCTTCCACACACATACGCACATGTTCTTTAACGCGGATAACATTGTAGATAACATTGTAGATAACATTAATAACGCTCACGCTGTGACGCAGACAACACAAGGGCCGATGCTGCCCTGTGTGATCGGTATCTATCGCCAAATTTCCACTAAATTTGGAGACTAAAGTGTGTGCGTGTGCGTAAATGAATTTTCTTAAAATTAATTTAGCCGTCAGTATTGACTGATAAATCAAACATCGTCATATTACCAATAACGATAACTCAAATATACCTCGAAACTCATGTGCACAGAATATATACAATATTGATATTAATATATGATGAACAAATTATAAATCGTTTAGCTAATTGCAGTTTTACTAATTTTGTATAGTAATATAAAATACCATTTTTGTATGTTAAGAAAAATATGTCCAAAGATATGAAGAATCTTGTAAAAGCATATAAAAGAAGTAGAAATATTTTTTCCAATACTTTTTAAACTGTAAACTATTTACAATACCATATAATTAGTAATCAATTAATAATCGTTAATCCGTGTTGAACCAAAGAAGTAACAATTTCGAAAGAAATTTTTATATTGCCACGATATTGATAAAAATAATGCGGAAAATATTCTTTTGAATTACACCAGGACAATTTGTATAAAATTTTCGTTTTATATATCAGTCATCTGATCCCTTTACCGCTCTCCTGGGGCTGTGATCTGTCGCGACTTAATTTCCACTGGGTACAATTTATGACTCCTGTGTCCTCAGCTACCTTTTATTCTCTTTTCCTAATTTCTTTCGCTATTTCTTTAAAGCCATATCCGTGAACACCCTCGACATTTCTACTTTCGTCTCAGCATTTCACCAATCTCGCAATCCTTCCGTTTTGTACCTGTTTAAAGCTACCCTCAATGGAAGTAACAGTTTGAAAATGGAACGTAAATTATGCATTATAGATAAATCAGCAAAATGCTACACCGTCGATCTGCTGTCACAAGAATATCAATGTTACAAAGGGATTTTGACCTCTTAACTGGAGAACACGAGTTTAACCCATCATCCTTTTGACCAATATAATAAAAGTGATACATAATTGATTTATCCGCCAATCCTTCGTAATTCAATCATGCACCTTTATATTCACCATGTTAACGCGATATCGAATTTTAATTTCCGAAAGCTAAAATATAATAAATCAATCTTCTTCAAATTTAGTTTCTTTTTATAAAGGATATACCTGATTTCCAGCGGACCCGGTTAACGGATTTAACGATTATAAATAAATACACTACCTACAGCTTCGTTAACATTTTATTATATCGTTTGAAAAATACAATTTTAATATACACGGTAAGATTGTGTAAAAATATAGCTTCTGGTCCAATGGATAAATCCATACAATTTCATTTGAAATTCGACCGAATCAAAAGATTCAGTCTACTTCCAGCTACTGAAATAAAGTTTTTAAAGACTTTTTCAACTCTTGCGGATACATAAGTTCCTACAATTGCGGTGTTGTTCCGCGAGAACCCCATGAAATATCTTCAACGCGCGCCCAAACATTATTGAAATCCGATAAAGTTGTATGCGCGAAACACGTGTAAAGTTTCCTGCGGTGCTCGCAAACTCCTGCGAGTCAGCTTAGAGAAGTATTTACGAAGTTCATAAAATTCTATTGAGTTTCTCTAGCATAAGTGTCGACCGATCGTAGAAGCTGTTGGCGATATATTTCATACAGCTTATATCGGGGCTGCTTTAACAATCAAAATTGCAGGCCAAGCGTGTACGTTCGGTTTTCAATAAATTCGAAATGCCCCTAGCACACTGTCGACGACACACGTTTATTTTTTCACCGGAACGTAAACCTTAAATTTCAATAGATTCGACCTTACCCCCGTTTTTTTCCCTTCCTTTTACTATTGCTTTTCCACGTTCGAAGACACTTTTCAATATCGAAAACAAACATTGTCGGAATTTTAGTAAACTAACATGTACAACAAAAACGATCGAAACGTACAAGCTAAAAAATATATAGAATGGAGCAGTGAAAATATTTGGAGTGAGCAAATATTGATACTGGTAAGCAATAACAGGAAACATATGTATGTAGTAAAGCGCTTCAGTTTCATAATATCGATACATAATACTATCCACGTGGACATGTGTACGATCACGAAATTGGAATATTTCTGCTTAACCAAGTATAAACATTTTATGCCGTAGCTTAAGCATCTGTATCCATATACATATTATAATTATACACAAGAAATGCAATTGTAATTATTAAAAATGTTAGATATAATTTTGTTTAAGGGATGGTTAATATTTCAAACGATATAATATATTGCATTTAATCACTGTCATACAAAACAAGAGGTAGTGAGATGAATAAATAATTTCTTCGCCAATTGCGCAATAACTTCAGCCCCGCCAGCATGTGACAATAATAATAATGACAATATATGTATACATATCTGAGGAATGGAAGCGAGCTAGATGCTTGTGCGTCTGTATGCGTGTGGGTGCGTGTGTACATGCAGAAACAAAGGGAAAGCGATGCGAAAGCAGTGCGCGTGGAAAAGCGTGCATAATCCTACTTTACTCATATTAATATTAACGTATAGTATAATATCTACGAGCTTTATTGTTAATAAATTATATTAGTTTGATTAAGAGCCAAGACAGAGAACCGCTTCAATCCTACATACATGGCGTTCTATCTTTAACTTCTTGTAAAACCAAGCCCATATTAATCAATATAATATATTGCTAAACAGTACTCTGTGTACCAAACAGACCAAGAAATAATTACTCGCCCAGTATGTACATACAACGCGTGAGTAATTCGTAATTATATCAAACATGAAGCGAAAGCGTTCACAATTAACCGACCAAAGAACGCCACATAATAAACCACAATTGATTAAACGTACCCCTACCACGCAACACTGAACGTAAAATAAAATCGTACACATGAATTGGAAATCGTACACACGTTCATCTATTACCCCAAAAAAAAAAATTGTTTAGACTTTGAAATCCTACTACTACTGCCTCAACGTGTACCGGAATTGCGGCCATAAAGATGGAGGGTCTGTTCTCTTTGCCGCTGTAACATTTCGACTATCAACTTCTGACCACCCAGCAGTGGACTAAAAATATAGCGAGAAGTGTGCCCTTTATAATGCGCTTTGTTGCATCCCGATATCTCAATCCGTTTTCGAGATACAACGCGTTAAAGATGCAACTCATAATGTACGCATTTTATTGAATGGCGGTCGAATTCCAGGAAACTCTGTGGCCTACACATTTTTCCACGAAATGCGTGTCTCGCGTAGTAAATAGTAAAAAAAAAACGCTGACGCAGCGTCTAGCGTGACTTCCCCACCACTCCTACGCTTGGGGTAGGTCGTGACGCGTGTGCGAGCGAGAGGTCCGAGAGTGGGGGAAGAATAGAAGATAGCGTAGTAGAAGAAGTTGGGCTTCGCTTTAAACTGCGATATCTCGGCAACCGTTGATCCTATCGAGATGAGACAAAGCTCATTTTAAAGGGGACAGTTTTGCCCTTCTAATGGGGCTCAATAGATTATTCCAACAATTCCTTTACGCGTTGCAGGAAGCTTTGAATATTTAGCGAGACACAATGACACACTTGATGGCATAGCTATCTCTAGCTACAGCTATAGCTAACTATAGGTAGCTCTAAATTCTGCTGGTTTTAATGGTAACTATGGATAACAGTTATTTTAGTAACGCGTGAATAATATATAGGGGTATACTGAAATGAGTAATTGCACTTGTTGAAGCCGTTTAGGTATATGGAGGGCGAAGTTTCTCGCAGCGAGTAAGTAGTAAAGTAAGTTTTACACTTTGCCGGGCAATGATTTTCACCTGTGTGCGAAATAGGCTTATGTTTGGCGAAATTGCTGCAGGGGCTCTGGTTTTTAATAGTACTTATGGTTAAGATTGATGCTCGTGTGTAGAGAATGGTGTATATTTTTTGTATTAACGTTGATGTTAATCAATTTAAAAATTTCTAAAATCAATATAATATTTAGATGATTGTCAGAGTCAATTTGTCGCAGTTTGTTGTCGATAATCTATCGATCTCTGGCTTTTTGAAGAATTAGGCCTGTGCAAACAGCAATAGCTTTCTTTTAATGAAGTCCGTTCTGATTTAACCAATCTATTTGAGCTCCAATTAAGCGAGTTAATCGACCCCTTGCTGCTGTTCGAATTTAAGTGCCTCGTTACGTGGGCATTCTTACTTCAATGTTCGACCAGGAACATTCTTACTTAAGTATCTCGTTATACAATGTTTAATAGCAAAACCACTTTTCTATTATACGCTATACTGTTCTTACAAATATAATTACTTTCGTGCAAGCACTGAATAAAATCATAGGGACGGTCGACATTTCATACGGGTATATTTTGAGCTACTCTACAAAGCAGACTGGGCAACAATAGCAATGAAATTTGATAGCGTTCATTGGACATAAGAAAGTACATTTACGAGCATATTTTCAAAATTAATACTATAAAGGTTCCATGACTCGCACATTCTCTTCCAGCAAACAGACTACAAACGAATTCATAAACAAATAAGACTTCAATCATCTCCCATCAGATGGGCTTCAATTTAACTAGACAGCGTCGATGTCGATATGCCGTTTAAGCGAGATTTCGGCGTGCTTTATATCACATGTTATTTTGCTTCCGATCGAAACTAATCCATTGTATTTCTGTACCGTGTAATAGCTCAGCTCATTTACATTTTTCCCTTATCACAACTTAACGGCACGACGTTTATTACTCACTGATTAACATTCGTGGGTTTACCTAAGATATTTGCCCACGGCTATTTCGTAAAAAACGTAAATTGCAGCCGCAACTCGTTTCGTAAATAATACGATTTGTGTTATTTATCACCACGATTGTCGAAATAATGGGCTTAATCGCTTTCACATTTTTCAACGTTACGTATTAGGTTGTTTTTAATTGGTGCGCGTTAACAATTGGGCTCTGATAGCGACAGATATCGTTGTCATTTCTGTGCCTCTTGACAAAAATGCATCTAACACAGCGGACAATAAAAATGTAAATATCTCGCGCATAAACGATGCTGTTGCGGGAGAACAATTTTGAACTTTCGGCAACGGTGAATCGACTGCATAAATAATATGAAATGCTATCGACTGGTCGATGTAAATAACGAAACGATACAGTTTTACGTGGAATACTCTTCTATTTATGCCCCAGCCGCACGGCGTGAATTTTACTTCGAACGTGTTTGATAGTTTTATTGGATAATTCATAATTGAATTGCAATATTATTCCATTAAAGTCACTTGTTGTATCGCGACTGTTACTTGATTGAACTACAGTACGCTTTATTCTGATCTCTTATATTCCCTTTTCTTACAATCTCAACTGTTCGTATTTCTGTACATTAACGACTGCACAGTTCTACTGTCCAGAAGAACGCGTAAGACATTTTGAAATTAATATTTATAAACACCGTTCTCTTGCCCAAAAGAAAGCTATAAATATAATATTGACGATTTTTCACCAACGCGGACAGCACAATGGGTCTTTCATTCCCGGGGTTGACTTTTTATTGTTTTAGGCTTGCGAAGGGTTTTTACAATTAAAAATATACGTATTAAAAACTATTATTTAATGTTTAAGGGATGCTTAATTGAAATGCTTAAATGTATTTGCAAAAAAAATGGAAAGTCCTGGAGAAATGGAAATCTGTTGAGCGATACACAGTTTTGTAATAAACAATTATTAAAAAAAGTTATTGTACGATTTTACTCATCACACTATACACTTCGGAAAAATCGTAATGAATCTTGCCAGCCCTTAACGAAGTATACTTATTTTGGGATTTGAATTTGCGAGATTTTCGCCGATATAAGAGAGGAAAAAATATTCTACCAACCTTTTGAACAGAGTAGCGGGGTTGCTTTTTGCGCTTGAGTAACAATAAACGTTGAGGGTGATAAAAGGTATAAGTATGTGCTCATTTCTGACGTTCACACGTTCACACGTTCGTCGCCCGTTACATGCTAAAAGACCAACGAGAACAGCAAACGGGCCGCTGAAAGCACAGTGATCACTTTATCATCATCGTATTCCGAACTCAAGTGGCCTGAGTGAACGATATTTGAGGAGTCTCACCTTTGCAGGTACAAGTTTTTTTATATGAAAGAACAAGGTAGTCAGTCCTCTTCGTTTGAGAAATTGAACTACAAAATTTTCGTTAAGCTCTCTCGTTTCCACTTAGTCCCTTCATATTATAATAACAAATACATTCGCACGTCTGAAATTAAACAAAGTGTAAAATTTGTGTATTGCCTTTTTGTATATGGCAATGACAAATAGTATATCAAATTGATCAAAATAATTTTCCACCAAGAAACAGATTTATACCTATTTAAAATTAAGTTAACGAAAAATAAATTCATTGAAAGTTATGAATTTACATGTAACTTATTAATATCTTGAGAAATGAAAGCAAACTTTGAAGGGAGACACTACCAACAATCTCCTGTATTGACACAATGGTTTTCGGGAGGCTCGTCCAAATGAATGGTACTCATTGGCAGACCCGGGTATCATACGATCGTCGCGACACTTAACACCACTTGACATCGGTGATTATTAATGGAAATTGACCTAATAGAAGGAGGACACGGCCACTGGATTCGTCTGCTTGCAGAATTTCCGTTTCCCAGAATGATTTCTTCTGAAATTTCGATAAAATTGGAGCACACACTTCATTCTTCCCCTTAAAATACATTGAAAACGTGTTCCCCTGATGACAACTAACGTATCGATTATCCATTATGTTCACCTACTTTCTTCATTTCTTCTAGGTGTTTCAGAATAAAAATGAACTAAGCCTTCAGCCGGATTGATATTTTTTATAAATTTGAACTATATGAACAATAGTAGTATATGTTAAGCAATATATTATGGTTTCACTAATTTCAATTTATGCTACAATTTAAATTGACTTTGTATACACTGCCGGGTTCGATGCGTACAATCAGTAAAGAAAATTATTCAACCAAGGTTAACTAAAGTACTAAAGTAAGGAAATTAATTTCGAAATAGGGTTCATACGCGAAACGAATGCGTAAGGGGATTAAACATTTGTCCTCGAAAGATTGCATGAAATTATTTAGATTTCAGCCTCGTTAATTAATTCTAAAAAATCCACGTCTCTTAAATCGTAAAGTGCATATCTTTTTTACAAATGGTTTTACCGTGTTCTTGTACGTGCGATAAGGAAATAAAGTGTTAAACGAAAAGGATAATAAGAATAATACTTATTCTAACAATCCCTGTATATAATTTTAATTTTTTAATCAATTGTTGATCTGAACATCGATTTACTGATTTCAGGTTTTAAATAATTACATAATTAAAATAATCAGGGTATTCGAAATGTAACATTTAATGTTGAAAAGTCTCCGTGAAACTCGCAAGTATTAAGTACAATAATTTTTTCCATAAACCATGAATTTCTATTTGTATAGGCGAATCCGGCGCAAGCAGTATTTATATCTTACTATTGTTCAGATTATCAGGGTGACACGGTTTCAGCGGATGTTTGGTAATATTTAACGAAATTCTGTCCAATTTTTGTATACGTAGAGTGCAGAATAGCAGCGACGTAATTAAAAGTTTCCTTTGTCGCGCGAATTATGTTTATTTTAATGAACGTTCCTGACACTGATCGTTTCGTTACATATAATTCAAATCCGGTTCCACATGACTGTATATTTTATGCGAGCGACATGTTTGCTGAATGTTTCATTGTTCCCAGCCATTATTAATTTCGTGTTTGCACATGAAATACATCAGACAATTTCACATATTAATTACTACGCAGTTATAATGAAAAATATTAATATCTGTTACATGATGTTTCTGTATGTACTGCAATACTGGTTTTAAGTTGCACTTAATTAATACATCTGAAAAAGTTGAATAGGGACTCTATATTTTGCTGATGGAAAAGAGGAACATGGAATGGTAGTATGCATTTTTTCAGAAAATGTAAAAATTTATTAACAAACTTTATCATTATCATTAATAATCAATATCATTAATTCGCGGAATTGAGTTCTAACGATGGTACAGTTAAACAATGATCGCTAACGTAGAAATATAATTAATTAACACACTACAGTTATGCAATGGAATCCTTTAGCTACGTATAGAATAAAATCCTTTAATTCAAAGGAACTTGATTGAAATTAGGTTTCAAATAATATTCAAAGAATACTACATTTGGAAACTGTTGTCCGCATCTGAAAACCATTTAGAAATTATTAATATTTCAGGAACAATATTTGGGGGTTGGCTTGAATTATGCCAAGGAACTAATATTATGATCTGGTCTCTGCATGATTCTGTTCTGTTCTATTCTATTCTATGCTATTCTATTTTATTCAATATTAAAACAGGTCAAACTGTTATTGTTATACGAATGCACACTGTTGGCCAAATGTTTGGAACCACCATGTATCTTAAATTGTACAGAAATTTGATGCCTGATTAATAATTTGAAACCTATCGAAACATATGTTAATTACTATCAGCCTTTATAATTAATAATTTCGAATCAATGAATCGTTGCTTTATAAAATCTTGATAAATTTTTTTTTTTAATTTATCTAATAAAAGTATTTCGCGACCGAGACTCAATTTCTAATTGTCTATTTTTGTACAACACTTATTGTTATTAATTAGACTACGCATTATCCACGCACAGGCTATTAATGAACTTAATTAATATTTTAGTCATTCACACAGAAACGAATTTTAATGAACAGTATCATGATGAAAGAACTAAGAACGCACGGTTTCACGATAGAAGCTCAACCATCTTAATTAATTAATCCCTTTAATTCGCAAATACGATTCAAGAAGTCCCCGTACCTGAATCGTCGCGACGGCAACGTCGACGAGAAAGTTATATCGAATTCGCGACGCGGCCCAGCGACGCTGTAGAAAGTTATGATCGTGTTTTCTTCATTGTCATGACTTTGTCAGTTAATTGGAATAGTGATTTAACAGAATACAGCTTGTAACTTTTCGCCGCTACAATCGCCGACTAGAACAGTAATTAAAACATATACGCCCTCGAAAATGATATTCGTGTAATCATTGAATTTTATTACAATCATAGTTTTACACCGAATTTCACACAATCGAACCCTTTACAATAAAAAGAGATATGATAAAGTACCTTCTAATCATCTCCTAGATTATTTATAGTACAATGGCAGTGAAACGTGAAGCATTATAACTCTGAGAGAAGTGTATCGCATAAAAACAAATATCAACTTGTATTACGGAAACTCTGCTCTTACTATGCCGGTACCTTTGATCCTGAAATGAAGTTTACGCGTGACAAGAGGCCAACGTTCTCGTGAAATCGTGCAAAACAGCCCCATGAATTATACAGGGGTATTTCATAGGCGGCTGCGTAACACGGCCGCATGAATATTCTAAAGAAATAACATAAGACAACAGCTTGAACCCTGACAAAACACAAATTCCGTGGCCGCGCTCTACGAGGTTATTTTTGCCAACCACCCGCGACTGTGAACGATGCTTCCGGGTTGCTTATTTGGCGAACAACAGAACACCACGAGCGCCGGGGATGGAAAGGAACTTGTGCTTATATTTTTTTTCGCGTGTCCCAACATTTTTAGGATTTTATAACGCCGCGTTCCATGTTTCGGGACTTGCGACACGTTTCCACGAAACGTTGACCAGTCGCTTGTGCGGGTGATTTTGTGATGTGGTACGGTCCGTTTCGTTGCATCGTTATTTATCCATCGGCGTTCGTTAACTGTGCTCATTTACTTTTCACATCGACTGCTCGATCTCGCTGCGCGACATTAATTATTGCGTGGAAGAGAGGCCGGCTTCGCGCTGTTGAAAGTAAATAGCTACTGCGTGGGTATTCGAAATCAATTGATTGCTCATGGACATTGTCCTCCCTGAGTGGCGTCACCTGCACGCGGTTCTTTTGTAACCTGGATATGCCTGCCGATTATTGCGACTGTGGAATCTTTTTATTTCATTTTTCAGTTACCGATAATTAGTTGGCGAAAGCTCGCAGAAGTGGTCGGGAAACAAATGGGTGTTAATTAATATTGTGTATTTATAATTGTTATTGTGTGATATTATGTCGAAATGTGTATAATATATTGAATTGTGTATGCACATTATATGTTTCATTTACGTTGCATGCGATTGAAACGAGAAATGGCATAAGATGAAAGAACATAAGGCATGCAGTGATTAGTAGATTTAACGGGATTTATTTATAAGACTTGTAGATAACATCTTAATGAAATGTTCAGCCGAATTCTAATGTTTTATGTAGCGTGAAAAGTAATGGCAAAGAAATTCAATTGCACGTAAATCGAGGCTGCATTTAGAACAGTTGATATGATGTACTGCACTTTCAACTTGAACTCTCTGTTTCGTTTTTTTTCTTTCGTAGTTTCAAACTAAGGATACCCCCCATGATTGAAGGGGTAAAAGTTTAAGAAAACGCCACTGAATGATACTTCAAAAAATTATTTTCAAGACAAGTTCGCACTACACTTTGGAAATGCTTTTACCATTTATCATTCTCAGTAATAATGGAATATAACGATAAATACAGTGCCATATAAGGTAGGCAAACCATACGTTCCATCATAAATTCGTAATTTTAATTGTCATTGAAGCACATGGATAATTAAGACCTTCCTAACAGCTTTTTTTATTATACTTTCGTTTTTATTCACAACAAATATTTCTATGAAATATTCTACTGTTAACAAGAGTGTTTTAAAGGGATCAATAATTCTCTCGTCAAACTGTTCGCGAAGGAAAATTATAGCGCCTCATAGATACAGTTCCATTTCCCTGAAGAAAAAAAAGAAGCAGATGAGAAATGTGCAAAGGCATCAGTGGTAGCACGCGATGCAATAAATCCACGGTAAACGGGTCGCGTTATTGTTCAGTCGGTCAGGATAAAAATCAAAATAGCAAGGGTGAATAGCCAGGCATCGATTTTTTATAAGCCACCCGGTTGATACAGGTGAGAAGAAAAATCGTGGCTTTAGAAGATTCCCAAGAGCGCGATATAAAACACTGGGAATAGCGTTCAGTGTCGAATAAAAAGGTTCCGTGGCGCACTAAAAGATCGTTTACGGCTCTTCCGAGCCTCTTATTACCCCCGAGAGGCAGGGAAAATTATTAATTCCCTTGGAAGATAATGGTCCCAACGACTCGCAAATTCTGCAGAATTTGTTGTCTCTCACAAAGTCAGGTGCAATTGACGAGAATATTCAGGCGCTATGCTGTTGTTGTGGAATGTATTGTATTATTTTACTGTTTAAAAAGCGGAATATAATAAGGAAAAAATAGAAAATAGGGTAAGATTGTGAGGGCAAAGTATTAATTCGGAGATTCAGATAAGTTACAGATACTCATATAATAAAGTTGAAACCTAGAAATAAAAAGATATATAAGCGTCATTTATATTTATTGCATTCGCGTTAAAAACGAATTACACAGCTATCCTTTCCAAGAAACTGAGAAAATAAAAATTTACAGGTTTCTGTTTCGTTGCATATCTGCAGACAAAAATATTCGACTTGTGTTTTATTTATCGTCAATCATTTAGAACGTAGAAGTAAAAAGAGGGGATAAAGTACGTATTAATACTAAATAAGTTTAATCGAAATTAATGTTCCCAAGAATGTTTGGTCTGTAATGTTATATACTAATTAGTCCTTTCAAATATATGTTTTATAATTAACGTAATTAAAGAGAGTCTCGCATTGATTTGGATACAAGAAAGTTCCAAAACTAAAGTTACGAAATTATAAATACTAGTTATTCACTCTGAAGTTACTGATGGGTTCCACTAATATTTAACATCCTTCTAATAAACAGATAAATTCCAACGAAATCATTCACCTCGCACACACTGTTACTACCGCCTGCAACAACTAAAAACATTCAAGCCCATTTATAAACTTATAACCCACGTAATATCCAGAATGGAACAATCCCGCAGAAACACTTGCCAGGTGTCGAAAAGCATTCCACGCAGTTTCGTCAAAAATATTTGTTCACGCTTTAAAGACTTATCACTCGCTGAAACAAACGATATCAGTGAAGAGGCCCGAGCGATAATTCGGCGCGAAGGGTCCACGAGACCCGCACAAAACTTTTTACCACACTTTCTTCCAGACTAGAGAGAATGGTTAAGAGGTAAAAAGAGCGTGCTCGATGTCTTAGTTGGCTCGTTAGTCGGCGAGTTTTTCCTGCTTTCGCGGACTGCTAATCATCCCTATAACATCCAAGAAACCGCTGCCAACTCATTGTGGCAACCCCTCCAGCCCCGTTCTACCCCTTATGGAGGCGAGTGCTGAGCTTACGAGTTCGATAATCGCTCCTCTGCCGCGATAAGCCCTGATTTATGGGCTTTTCAGCGTTGCTAGGCCCGCGACTCCGCCAACTTCTGGACAATGAAAAACACTGTTGCCCGCAGTTACTCATCCGTGGACGCTACTTTCACCACGAAACGGCTGCACTCGAGTTCGCGACTCCGTCGACGATCCATTTTCGCGTCAAATCGCGCGCATTGCAGCCACTCGAGTTGTTTTATTCCTTCCGGGGTGCAACAATACTTACGGATATTCGGGGAGGACTTGATTCGAGGGGGGTTTGTTATCCGACCCGAGAGATTAATGGTAATTCTTTGTGTTTCTTTCGCGTCGGCTGTTAATGCAGTTACTTGCTTGCACTGTTCAGTTTTAGTGAGCAGTAAGGTGCGTTAATGTTCCAAACTTGGAACAACGTAAAACGAACCGAGTAAAACGTTTTGTCATATAGAATTTTCTGTGCAGTGGGAGTAATACGTTTTCCGGGCACTGCTTTGGTTTTAGTAGAAATATTTGTTATTGTAATTATTGTCTGATTCTTGTGTGGCACTGTTTTCGGTTTTTTTAAATTACAGCTATACATTCTTTTACTGCTATCCATCCGTAGATTTCCTCAAAATAAATTTGTGAATGGCTATGAAACATTAGGCAATTATAAAACTATGTAGAGAAAGCTGTAACGCATTTATGCTTTTCTCGAATTCTCGACTCAGTACAATTTAATTAACGAAGCAGACCTTACACAACGACCCCCCAATGATTTACGGTAGTTCGTGAGAAAATTTATTTTCAAATAAATTCTGTAAGTTCAGGCCAAAATGTATAAAAATAAATTTATTTCCTTGAAAGCACTATAAAATCGGATCCTGCATGAACCACTGAGTTTACGAGTTTGATAATCACTTTGACGCGATAAGTACTGATTTATTGGCTACCCGTTGCAACACGGCGCGAAACAGTTTCTTCTATCATTCTGTTACCATCTACTTGTTTTTTTCTTTTTTCCTGTTATTTTTTTCAAGCACAGAACGATAAAATTCTCGCGAAAACGTCATATCTGATTCTTCTGCACGGAAATACGATTACTGTTGGCTGTATTTCAATATTTCATGAGTCGGAAGTGATAAATTATTAACACGTAAATGAACGCGCGATTTCCTTCATCACCATTCAAGCTTATCGAAATTAATTTCCCGATATACACGTCGCGTTGCGATCGTGAAATTTTATTTCACAAAAAATATTCACAGAACATTGTCCCAATGTCTACCACTTAGAGTACACTCGAGCCGAATTTTCCATAACGTGGAATTACTCAATTTAAAAAATTACCAAGATATTTCGATTAAAAGAAAGGAAGATTAATGTCTGATTTATATTATTTATAACTGATGAGAATTGTGATAAGCAACTGCTTTAATAAAGGAAATCTGTATTAAGTTATGTAGTTCCAATTTATCACGTTCTTCAATTTTTTCAAATACTAGATCGTTTAGGTAAATTCTAACAATTAGAATGTATACATTTTTTTCAAGGAGACTTTAGCTTTGTTTAAATGAATTACCTTGTGCAACACATTATTCCTTATGCGCGTATGTTTTATTTTACGTTAGAGCAGGAAAATAATTAAATATATTGTAGGGAAAAGCCCTACAGGAATAGACATGGCGAAGTGGTTGCGTAGTGTCGGGCCCCTTGCCACCCACGGCGTCATACGGTGCACCGTGGTGCCCGGTCCCCTCCACTGCTCGTCAAAGCACATGGCCCCGGACCGATAGGAAAAGAGAATATAGTTGTACAGAGGAGTTGTATTGAGAGAGTCGTGTCCGAGCGTTCATATAATAAAGTCATTTTTGTTTTCAACTACAGAACTTCGTTGTTTTTTCACCTACAATATGTACATATAAGAATAAAAAGGAAAAAGTACAATGTAGTTATGGCAGAATCAAAAATATAAAAATGTAGGGGATTGGAAAATAGAAAGAAAATTGAACAAGAGAATCTGGACCGAAAGAGGAATAAAAAAGTGGGGCGACGATCGCATCGTACTCTTTTAAATTTTCCGTTCCACATTCATTTCAAGTCACGAGTATCTTTAGAGGATAAGACAAATTTAATGAGATTGTGTTTGTATTAGGAAGACCTCTTACCGAAAATAACTATTTATAGCGATTGTAATCGTTGCATGATTAAATATGAATTCGCTA
Organism: Nomada fabriciana; assembly: GCA_907165295.1. Classification (NCBI taxonomy): domain Eukaryota; kingdom Metazoa; phylum Arthropoda; class Insecta; order Hymenoptera; family Apidae; genus Nomada; species Nomada fabriciana. The sequence goes on from OU015694.1 coordinate 15,760,607, forward strand.
TTGATCACATGAATTTCTGAATGTCCCTAAATGGCACAAGCGCTGAAGATGCTCGAACTACGGTTAGATTAAATTTTCAGGAGACAGTCATATTACTAGCTATATCATAATAGATTGAATATTCTAGAATAGAAACTAGAATTCGGGACGGCTGGCTATTTATATAAAGAAAATATGTTCTTTATTATACATATAAATAGGATATGTAAACATGTGTAAATTAGCTGGAAGCTGAACGTCGTTTACTAGAATAAATGACTTGCATAACTAGTAATATTACTACTAACTATTACTAGAATAAATTTCCTTGTAATTATTAATATCTGTTAATTTTTCAACTTTTTATGTGAACAAAATAATACCACAATAGAGCTCAATAAATATCACTAGATTTAATTATTTTATCATATTTCAATAATTAATAATATTCTAATCGTGTATTGATTGCAGGCCCACCTATTAACGTTCAAGTGTAATCGAAATTATGAAAATATAAAACCGGAAAAGTACAAATAATATATTCGATAAAAGAGGACCTCGCAAACACTTTGCCAGTTTCCAAATAGCTTTACTAATTCTCCCAAGATCGACACTGGGAACCAAATTTTAACTCAGCCCTTTGATTCATTTATTCTCAATGCGTGCACGGGCTACCGTTGGAAAATCTTTGATCCAGAAATCCGGCAAACGACTGGCACCGATCACGTTAAAATGTAACCGTACACGATTGACATCGATAAACGAACAGAATGCTGGACACGTGAAAAATTTCGTCGCCTGCAGTGTTCCAACAGCGAGATCGATCTTGTGACGAACGCCACGCATCGTTCGTTTTTCTATTCGATTTTTCTACAACAGGATTGCAGTTTCGCTGACAATGAGCTTACGTTGTTGCACTTTAACTGATCGAAAGGAAAATTAGCAATCGTACTAACAAAAACACGATCAACGTAACAGATAGAGGAGTAAAGCAGTAATGAACACGCGAGGAAGATCAAAATTGGCGCGAGGGACAAAAGAAAAGGTCGAAGCACAAAGGCGAAAGAGAAATTGCAGAGATTGATGCACGTTGTAAATGAGAATTGCCAGACGGAGTGTGCAGGTGGAATATCACATCAAATGTTGAAAAAGGTTCGCGTACGAGGTGAAAACAAAATTAAATACCGAGGAAATGCAGATGTGCGTATAATGAAAACACTGTTAAAATTTGAGACGACTAGAAAGTCAGGCAGCAAAAAGAAATAAATGCACGAGTAGAATAAAAATCATGGGTGAAAGACAAAGTCGTTGTACAACTGAAACATCATGAACGAAACGGTTAATGTTGAGAAAACTACAACGAAAACGAAGGGGACAGAGTACCAAATAGAAGAGTTGAAATACCTAGGAAATAGGGCTGCCCGTGCAAGTGAAGGAAACATCGATACACCGGAAAGAAAGGTACCAAAAGACAAAAGAAGCAGAAATCAGCATACGGCAGAAAGCATACGAAGAAAGTACGCAGAAGAATTAATACAAATGTGAAAAAGGAACCGATACGCAGCAAAGGGAAACCCGTCATAAAGATACAAAAATCGTCGTCATACAAATACAGAAACATACATACAAAGGAAGAAACAGGGTATTCATACACTGAAATAAATAAAAAATTAAAAAAACATCTGTCACTATGTGAATTCAGCGTTATTATAAATTAATACGTACTGTAATAAACTCTTACTGTGCCCACACTTAATCGCAATTTAACGGCAAACATATTTCATACAATCGTGCTTTAAATCACACAGAAACTGCGGCACGCGAGAAGCAGATATCGTCGTGCGTAGAGAAAGACCGATCACCACAGAAGAAATCAACAGACAAACGGTGGGTGGTTAACGGTGAAAGGGGGAAACAAACGGATTGACAGAAAGAGAATGCAATAACGATCGACTCGCGGAAGAAATAGAAATTCGCGCGTAAAGAACAAAGCGAACGGTATATACACGAAGAGAAAAAGAACTGTGGACGGGTAGGTAAAAGGGACCGACGCGTGATCACGATTTTCCATTCGGTGTGAATCGAATTCTTGCGCCGTCGAGCATCCGCGATGGACGGCGGTTCAAAACGGCGGAACGAGCAGAACAAAAAGCCGCGGTTACAATTCGCGTGCCGATTTGTTTGCACGCGGAAACTGTTTGCTCTATGGCCAATGAACGCCGTGCCCGATCCCCGAACTTCCATTTGCGCTCGATGGTGCGCGTAATGCAGCGTGTTTGACGTGTTCCCGTCACGCTAACTAACGTGGACAGCTCGTTTCTGGGCCACGAAGGACCGCGGACGGACCACGCCGGGAGAAAAATTACGAATGGAAGAAATCGATCACGCTGGAATGTTGTGATTCGATTGCACCGTTGTTGCCAGCAGCCGTGTAAACTGTTCGTTCTGTCTGTAAAACGTTAGAAAGCTTGTTGCGAAATATGAAATGCAATGATGCTGATTAATTGATCGCTTTTTGTCCATTGTCTTTTTTATTTTCTTTTCCTTTCGTTTCCTTGCAGTTTCGTCATTTTCGAAATTCCTATATTGAAAGATTTCGCGCAATATATTAGGCGGTTAGTTCTGTCGCTTTGTATGCTACCTGCTAATAGCTTTGTAGTTTTTCAGGTGAATTATCGTGAACGAAAATTTGCAATAATTGTATATAATAGCTATAGGTAGCCTTCATGTTTACTTTATGTCAGAAATGGAAGCGCGATTGTGTCCGTGTATAGGTAACAGTGAAGTTTAAACCTGCAAAGGTATCTGCGAAGTATGTATACGATGAAGTAGTTATAAATAAAAGCAATCCAATCCAGTTGGGGGTATTCAAAGGGAATAGCCATAAGTCATAGAATTAAGTGAATAATATATACAATAGATACGTAGAAAGTAAGTGAAAATATTGAAAACATTAATTTTTTCGCTACTTGAAAACGATAGAATTGTTCTATAACATAATATTCAGTTACTGTTTTTTGTTCAAGCCCTCTGTTACCCTTTGTTGTTACCCTTTTGCTGTCCTTTAATTTTGGAATTATATGCTTTCATTTTGGTTTGAAATTACTTGATATTATTAGTAGTTGTTAGGTGAAATTGAAATCTACGAGCCTATAAAATATACTAATATACGGGGAGGAATAAATGATTATGCATAACACTTTTATAGTTTTAATGAATTCGTAATTGTTATAGGCTGTAATAAACAATAGCAGTTTACTGAGAACAATTACCGCCAGTGATTTATAGGCTTACGATACCACATTGCGTGGTCAGGAATAATTTTTCTTTGGAATCATGTATGCTCGTTATGCAATCGATAACGAACGGGGAAAGGCTTCAGTTAATTACATGAAATTTAAATATCATAAAGTGCAACGCGATACCGGAATGTTGCGTGCCACATATCTGTTCCTGTAGCGAGCATAAATATTATAAATGGAAATGATAACATGGAATAAAATTAAATACCGTACGATCAGCTTTACTAATAACAATGAAAAAATCAAAACTAATATTTTTAATCTATGCAGCAATAATTATTTGTATATTTTCGACGGAACGTTAATATGATGCAAAAACAGAGATCCTTAGACACTTTAATTTACTATATTATTCGCACAATACAACTGTGTGACGGAAATAATAGGTTAAATTAATAAAAAGGAAAGCATTCAATATGTCTGTATGTTCCAAGAATATTATAAACTATTGTTACAAAATTATTCAAATACTATTGCATAAAAATAACCAAGCGGTAAGAAAAGGTGAAGACTAATGTGATATATCAAGAAAACATTTTTATTCGATACGTTTTCAGCAGTAAAATTATAAAACATGAAAAGACAGACAGGGCAGACATACAATTTCGTTAAATTTATGATAGAGATTTTGTAGATTTCACTGCTTCCCTTTTTACTTTGCAGCAATACGTATGCAAATAGAACGAGACGTAATTAAGACTAGTGTAACTCACCTGAGTGGAGAATGACATTTGAGTGACGCATACCCCTAGAGATTCTGGCCCGTCTATTCCGGAAGGTCATCTCCTCTGGTCAAAATCTGCCCATACGGCGTTAATCAACCATCTACCTAGCACGTCCTATTCTATCCACCGTCAACCATTAGCCATTATTATCTGAAAGCTGTTACTGAATGAAAATTGACACTGATTTGTTAATTGTTTCTCCAAGTTGGAAAATATTATACTTCTCAAATTTTATTGAACGAATTCCTTTGAATTAATATGTAATTATTGTTTTGAAGCGTGTAAAATAATTGAATGCAGTTTATTTTGATCACTGGTGTTTTAATTCTTCATATTACTCTTGCTGTGATATTATATTATTCCCTGTTGTTGCAATTTTTAAATGCATAACATTTACATTAAGTAGAATTTAAGTGATTTATGGAAGACTGTGAATTGCATTTATAATACCTCAAAAGGTTATTTTAAAAACTAGTGTTCTGACTAGTGCAATCTTCATTTAAATAATTATTAATAATAAACAATAATCGATACTACCAACTGTGGGATTGGAAATACTGCGTGACTGTGTAGAATGATTCCGAGGGGTGAAAGGGGTGAAAAATAACTGATTGTCGCCAAGGAATGTCTGCAGTCTGTATCCTAAACGAGTGAGAGCAAATGAGGAATAGAATGAGAGAGAAACTAAGAGTGAAAGAATAGAGAGTAGAGAGTATTGGATTGAGAGTATCGTGAGAATCGTGTGAGGGAGTTGTCGTGTGTCGACGTTTTATATTAATAAAGTGTCTTATTACCATACCTGCCCTCTATTCCAAACTACATGAGTTTTACTGAAATTAACTTCTAAACAGCTGTAGTGCAAATAAAATGATTATAACAAGGTACCCCATAAAATTCAATTCAACTGTTTTTATTATTTACAATTTAATATTTCTCTGTGTTCAATGGAATGGTGAACATTATTATATGTATAATACAATTATTACGAATACTCTGTCTGCTGAAACACAGTTAATCAATCGGTTCTGGGCAATTCTATAACTTACGCGACGCTAGTATATTTAAAAAAACATTTTTATTTAATTTTCATTCTATTAAATTGATTATTTTGTATTTCAACAAATTCAGTCTACGATAATTTAATAAATTTCATTCTATGAGGTTTGTATTATGTATATTCTTCAAGACTGAGAAAGCTATTCCATTCAGATTTGCAGTTTCCAATCACGGTGGTAATTATACGAAGAAATCGGAACATACATCGACCATACTTTAACTATTGGTTTTAAGATTTGCAATATTATTTCCATGAAAGGAGCTATTCCGAGAATAGCTAATTAGCTACAATTTTCCCACTTCGGCCGAATGTTTGATATAGAATGAATGTATGCATCTGTTCTATTATAAACTTTTCTTCACGTGGACGCTAGACTATGAAAAAGCCACTATATGTAATAATAAAATAGTACGATGTTAAGAAAAAGAAAATACAATACCGATGCACCTAATATGTTTTTCACGAACGTAGTTATACCTATTATATTCGTTATAGAACTCACACAACTAAACATACCGATTACGTATATTCTTTCGTTACACGTTTGCATTAATTGAAATATTCGATCAATACTCAGAAATAATCGATGTGCTAGTTTCTGGAAGCTCATATATTAGGCAGCACACGAGCCAAATGAATAGTGGCGATAGTACTGAATTATGAGTTGCACTAAACTGAGTTATCAGGATACTATATGTATATACGATTTACTAATTTCACAAGTAAGTTACAGGTATAGCACGAGTCAACAGAAGCCATAAATATTCACTAAATTAAGTTGTTCCAGGGCAACAGCAAAACTGATATATAAATGAATGCTTCACTTGCCAAATCAATTAACTCCACAAAACAAAATATGGAAATTTGTTTTAAATGTAGAAAGTTAAGAGTCAATCAAGCGCTTTGGCAATCAAATTTAAAAAGCTTCATGAAGTGGAGTTAATCGATTTGGCTAATAAGCAGCTCAAATAGTAGTATAATAAATTATAAGAGTTAGTAATATACTGTATATTTTGAATTTCCCACACATATACTTGAGCAAACATATATCTGCATCGGTTTATCTATTAAATAATTATTAAGAAATAGATTATTGACCTGTATTCTCCAACTGTGAAGTTTTTTAAAAAAGGGACTACGTCATTCAAGTCACAAATCTACCTGCTTTATTTCCCTGAAAAGCAGAACAAGCAATTCACGATTATAAGAAAAGTATTTATAATAAATAATTTCGATCGCCCCAATACATATATCTTCAGTTAATTATTCTCACGTTTAAATATTCATTACTATTATTAATTCATATCGACATCCGGCAATCTATTAATCCAACACAGTTCTCCGTTATTACGACAAGACTAATATCATATCGAAAGCCATGTTCGTATCTTCTGTGCCACAGTAGCGTAATATCCATTTAAAATTAACGTTCGTTAGAGCATACGGCAACGTGCTTGAGAAACTAGTTGCAGATACAACAGTGAATGAAGCCTTAATTATTGTTCTTCAACTGCTAAGAGGCTTTCTACGTTCGCTGAAGGGAGAATCGAGCGCAGAGAAAAATAGATACAAACAGAATACAGAAAGGAGGGACAATTATTGCGGCAGAAGTTAAATAATACGTAATTTGGGCATCTCGCAGTTCCAAAGTCTATCCACGGAAGTGGAAAATATTCCGTGGACATCGGGCTAATTTCTGAAACGTCCCTTTCCTATGATCGCGAGTGAATAAGGTTCGTTTGCAACGAACTGTTGCAGTGGCGTTGCCCAAGGAAGGTACACCGAGTTATGTAAGCAACACGGATAATTTTGGAGTTCTAAAAGAACGTGACTTGCATCGTTGTACTTGGAGCACCATTATTGATCCAGTTTAAGATTAAATAAAATATTATGCCAGCAGAATTTCTTGTGCTAGCGACATTCTTCTATAAACAGACAAAAATTATGGATGATGATTTTTGTCCGCGGTAATATAATTCTGTGTATATTAATCGCATTAATAAAGTAATACAATATTATTGCAAGGAAGTATAAGTGAATGTAATGTACGGTAGTAAGGTAAATTTTGGTTGTGATTAACTTTACGTCAATTTGTAGATTTGCACAATCGAAATAGTATGTAGAAGAGAAAAATTCCAATGTTTCATTGATGAATTACGTACAACTTTATCGCACAAATTATACAACAGATTATTATAAAACTTATAAAACGTAAAAGAGGATAGGATTACAAATCAGCCGATTAGAATTAGTCTCCGAGGGTAATATTTATTGTCATCGCTTTATTTTACCAAAAGATTTAAATTGATGCTATCATTCAAAAATGTTAATGCTTATAATGTGTATAATAAAAGAATACATACTCCCTCATCTGGACAGATATATAAATATTAAATGAAACAAGTAAAATGTTAAGAGATAATTGCTTTTCAATCGTTATAATTAAAGTTTGATTTCGTATTAACCGTACCCGTTACTGTACAAGGTTTCCCCACGTAAGCAGTCATATTCCATTAACCATGTTCTTAATCCAGCTACTGAAGATCGATACTGCGGAATTAGCCTTTACTTTATCTAGACTAAAGCACCACAAAATAACTCTCTGCTGACTTCTTTCTTCAGAAGTAGGCCAATATATTTTCAGCAAAAACAAGCTATGTTATTCTGATTAATAAAGTACATATCGATTTTAGGCGATCAGAAAATACATACTTTTCCATTGAAATGATGAAACTTCTTTTCGATCAATGTGGTAAAAATTCATATCTGATTATACATATAGTATTTTGTAGGTGAAAAAACAACGAAGTTCTGTAGTTGAAAACAAAAATGACTTTATTATATGAACGCTCGGACACGACTCTCTCAATACAACTCCTCTGTACAACTAACGTCTCTTTTCCTATCGGTCCGGGGCCATGTGCTTTGACGAGCAGTGGAGGGGACCGGGCACCACGGTGCACCGTATGACGCCGTGGGTGGCAAGGGGCCCGACACTACGCAACCACCGCACCGTGTCTATTCCTGTAGGGATTTTCCCTACAATTTACTAGACCATTCATTCCTTTTTATTGATTTCGAGAGAATAATAACTTACTTTTCGCTTAATTAGCACTAGATCACCATCGGATAAGTGGATGGTTCTTTCTTTCTGGAATGGCTGCAAGTGTGTGAAAAATCGTGCGTCGCGTTAGAGGTAACATTATTAAAATAATGAATAATTCGTAGAACAAATCGTATATAGAACTGGACCTATGGAACGCGAGAACTGTTTACACACAAAACATAACAAAAATTGGCTTTGAAACGTGGAATGATTAATCTCTTTCGCTCAATACTTATAAAAGAAAGTAGTATAGGCGGCGCTATGGTCAGGCCGGCAGTAGTACGCGCAGAAATTCAACCCGTCGAGCAGCATAGTTGCCACAGTCAGACGATTCAACGCTATCAATTATCAGGATCTATAATTACACATATATATACGTATATAATATAGACATATATAATATATAAACGATCCAATAAATGCAGTAAATTTTCCATAAAGTGAAGTGTTGTTTTATAAAAGCTATATTGATATCCGAATAATAATATAATTGGGTGCTTTAATTTCCCTAAACATAAAGAGGCGCCATATCTCGTTTATTTAAAATAAATTAATCAGCATGAGTTCATCTCGTATAAATAGTTGTAGCAAAACAAAATCTAAAACTTTGTGCAACTGCTACGATACTTTTTTTTCCAAAAAGTGGTCGAACTTCAGACACGCATACTTCCGCGTAGCTTTGTTTATTGAATTATTCCTCCAACCATCTCCTCCACAATTTAATCATAGCTGCAATTACTATCATTCGTTGCACTCTGATAGATACATTAAATTCAGCCGGGCGTGGGGCAGCGTAGTGGCACATTGAAAACGACACCAGCGGGGCGGAAAAAACTCTTGTCGCGCAGCCAGGAACGTCCCAGGATCGACGCTCGATCGGCTGCAAACCATCTGCCGCCTTATCACCGCGGATGGCGACGTTCGTTTGATCGAGCGGCCGACTTTCGACCCATCGGAATAATAATTCGTGGCGTGCAGCGGATCGTGGCCCTGAACGGTGTTGCCAGAAGAACGGATTTGCACTTGGCAGAGAACCGGGCAGACAACCCCCTGAGAAAGTTTCACGAGTGTCCCGGCCCACCCATCTATCCGATCCTCGATTCGGCCCTTCTCGCGCCACTCTTATCTTTGTCTCTTTCCATTCGGCCTTATCGCCTTTGCCCCTTCGCTCGGCAAGCTCAAAGAGCCGAGGCACGGACGTGTCTGGAAAAATTGCCTGGGAACCAGCCCTGGCCAGGAAACTCTTCGATTCGACTTGACTTCCGAAAATGGACATCGCGCCAGTAATGCTTTCCTCTACTCGAGCTTCGTTCGTTCGATGAATCCTATCTCGGCGCTTGATTACAATCGATTACACTTCGTTTGGTAAAAGAACAAGGGGTTTTGGTTGGGTTTGATCCATCTATTGAATAGTTTTGGGGGACGGATTTTTTGGAGGTTTGACGAGATTTTGAGTGAGATGGCGTTGATCATTGTATTCGGATTTATTATGGTATTAGCTAATAAAATCTTGTGGATATAAAAAGCAGTATAATGTTCTTCCTTGGTGTCGTTTTTATTCTGAATAACAAACACATGTACAAGGAATTAGGTGGAGGAAGAAAATTAATAGGTAATCAGAAATGGAATGCGGGAAATGAAAACAGCGGCAAATAGGTCAGAGGAAATTAAAATAATGAGGGGCAGTATTCAGGAAATGAAAGCAATAGAGCACGAAACGCAAGATATAAAAATATCCTGAGGCTGAATAGGAAAAGTACAAAATTAGAATAAAGCTAATAAGCGTTGAAGATTTCAATAGGATGCAAGCTTACCTACATCGTTCAACTATAATGTTTAAATAAATCGACGTATATAAAAGAACCATGAGTGAAGTGTATTCTAAATTATGTGCTGAATTATTTTTTACCAATAGAAAACCAATTATAGATTAAGTATTAAAATTTCATTTTTCAAACTAGCAATAAGGAATATGCTTAACAACTTTTACCTTCATTTTTTGTCTTTGTTGAAATATTATTATAAATAAAGTATTCGATAATAATTTTAATTAAAAGACGACATTAAATCCGTAATAACAATCTTGATATATAGTTGGTACGATTGTAAACAATGGACAAGACGGTATTTGTGAAAACATATGAGTGAATCATTTGTTAATTATATTTTTTCTACATATAATGTGCATCATTAAAGAAGAGAACTAGGTTATTACATAAAAATGTAATAGTTAAATGAGACACTTATTCATGGTTATTAGAAAATTTAATGAAGTATTATCTACAAACTCCTTTGTTCTCGAACTTTATTGTTATAAGTTACTATATGAAAGTTTTTCAAGTAGCAGTAACACAATGAATCTTTCCTGTTCATCGTTCTTCCTTGAGTTTTCCAGCAATTTCACGGCAATTACACGACAAAGAAGAATTTATTAACGATATTGGAACTGAAGAACAAATGAAGAACAAATACTATTGCATCGTATGACCCAAAGGAATTTTTGCATCGATTTATATTTGTGTAAAACATGCATAAAAAGAACGTGAGGAAGTGATATCATAAATTGCAATTATTATATTCTTATATTGGTCGTTTTAAAATATTAACATTAGGATAGAGCAACTTTAATTCAGAAAATTCAGTTGACAAAATTATTTAGCCATTTAACAATTACTTTGACAAGAAATGAATTATACGATATTTGAATAACTAAATATAAAAATATAGTATCACCGTCAATTGTAATAATAAATGAAACATAGATTTTCATTCATGCTCCTCGCATTAAAAATTATGCTTAACTAATATAATGCATAAGAAGTGTGAGACTGTGATTTGTATAAAGTATAGTAACCGTAATCTAATTTTACCAAAGCGAAACGTCGCTGTAAAAATACAAATTCATTCACCTTAATTCAGGAATAATTTCAAAGGAATAATTCAACCAGTTTAATTCAGACAGACACTTGCTTTGACTCGCCCTTGCATTTTCTTATTCCACGAACTTATTATCACCGAATTTCCATGAAGATATTCCCCACAATAATCGACGACGCGACGGTTCGTGTCGATATGAAAATCTCGTACATTTTACGGCCGATCGTTTTCCGCTCCAACCCAATAGAGATATTATTGCAAAACGTTTTCGTGAGAAATCCGCTCACTGGTTGGACGTTCTATTCGCTCGTTAAATCTAAAACGAAGTTAGCCTAGTTTGTCATTTTGCGCTCTATCATCAAGTCCGTGCCCGACTGCTAAAATGAACAATCTTTTTGCAACGAGAAAATTCTCAGCAGATTGTTAGAAGCAGCCAAAGTAATAAAATGGAAAAGCAGATTACTGGAACATTGTACACACAGCAGGCCGAGTTGATAAATGTTCTGTTCGAACAAAATTGTAATTAAATTAGGGCGAAATTGGCGTGAAAACTAACAGCCCCATGATTTAATGAAGCTTCAGTTTTTATTTGTAAGGTAAGGCACCGATTATATGAAAACCAATTTTCAAAATGAGTGATTATTAGGATTTTGCATATTAAGCGAATTGCAGGCAATTTCTGTAATTGGTGATATGTTTCCAATAAATGGAACAGCGTGGTATTATCATTAGAGTGAATAGTGGAAATTGGTGGCAGTTCAATAAAAGGTGAGAGTGCTCTTAACGGAGCACAAACGATACAATCCTAGGCATACTATGGTCATTGAGGGAAACTAACATCATTTTGAAGCACACAATAGAAAGAGATACAGTCGTGTATTTGAGATTACAAAATATAAAGATATATTTAATAATTTATCGAGAAACAGAAAATATTCTTCTTGGATGTTGCATATTTGTAATTAATACTTTTTATTTCTGTAATATTACAATGTAAAGATTTACATATGGAAAACAATTTCGGATAACAATGTAGAAGTTATTTTCAGTAAACTTCACGTACAATACAAACAGAGAACAGGTAGGATAGTGAAACTCCGGTTTCTTTCGACCATTAATAACTTTATTAATATAGAGTAGTCGACACACGACAATTCTCTCAAAGACACGACTCTCACACTATACTCGAAATACTCTCAAACTCAATTCTACTCTCTGCTCTCTGCACTCTCTCAAACCTACGCTTCTCTGTACTTTGCTTCCCAAACTATTGGTTTGTAGTTTCGAGAAGGAAAGAATTTCAACGACCCAACACCTCTGTTAATAGCCGCAGATTTCTACGGGTGCGCTTTAATTTCATCGACAAAAGACGAGGGGGAGAACTGCACTCGTGGCGGCTGGGGGGAGGATGCGAGAGGAAGGGAAAAAACGAAAACGAGAGAAAATCGGTTTGCCAAATGAAAATAAAGGCAAGCTGATAGAGGGGTGGTGTAGGGGGTTAAACGCAGCGAAACACCGTCCTTCCGTCGACCGAATGAATTTCATTTGTGCGCCGTCCGATTAACAAGCGGAAATTAACGAAATTGTTTATGTCGCGGATTAAAGCAATGGCAGTAATAATTAGTTTTTCCGTCGACCGGCCACTACAATTATAATTGCGGCTGAACGCGGCTGGCAATTCAAACGGAAGTGTTTGGCGACACGAATATAACGAAGAGTGAAAACAACGGACCGAGGAAATATAAATGAAAGAATGGCTTTTCATTTTGTCAATTGCTTGGAGATGGTCCAATTTAGTATGCCTTTCTCTTTTTTTCTCTTTCCTCTTCTTTGTTTCTTTTCGATTCAGTTTCTGATTGTTCGACGTATACAGAAAGAGTATACAAGATGGCTTGAAAATAACAAAAATGCAACAGGGAACATCTATCGTTATAGAATTGTTTAGCAATTGTTGTTGATAAGATTATATAGTTAAGTTTCCCCCTTACTTTGTTCTTCTTCTATTCATCCCTCTTGTTTTCGTTCGTCTGTACAACAGAGCTGTTCGTTTCTGCGGAAACAGAGTTCGTGGTTGTTTTCGAAACAGTCGGGAACCAATTCCGTTTCCAATACATAATTGTCCGTTTCGAGGAATTGCGCCAATTTAAGTGGCATTGCCTGCCTGAGAGGAAAAAAATATATATAGCCAAAGAAATTGTACTGCATTCGATGATAACGACCACTGAGATATCGAACCAGTTTGATAACAGCAAGCTGTGCTTCTCGTTTCGTTGAAGTTTGTTTCATTTTTTTTTTTGTAGTTCTACGTACGCTCGAATAAATTTATATTAAAATGTTTTGAAGTAACAGATGGTGAAAACAAAAATGCACATAAAATGTGGAAGAATGATTTATTTTGAAATAAGCGTATTAATCGATAAAGTGATACAGAAAATCTAGGTAAAACAAAATTCTTTAAATCTAGGTAAAGTCGAGGTGAATTCCATGAAACGTTTTTTAGAATATAAATGCGTTAAAAATTATTATGTTTATATTAATAGTGATCATGTTTATATTAATTATATATAGAAAGATTTATATAAAGAAAACAATTTACAGAATAATTTTACTTGAAGCTGCCATTATATAAATCTTGAAATAATTCCAGCCTGACTAACTCAACTTGATATCATTTATGTACTTGATACATTAGATACGAATCTGCAATGGCGTAAAATTATTTTGCAACATCCAAAACATCTGTTCACAACTGGAATATAATTTAGCGAAGCAACAAAAGCAATAGCATAAGCGTGCATTTCATTAAAAGGGCTCACACGGCGTAAGTAGTATAGCCCCGTATATAACCAGACAATTCAGTCCAGTAAAGAATTAGGTCGCAAAAGTAGCATAAACATATTGTATTATATAGTAATGTATATTAATGACGGAAACGAAACGTGTTGTACACATGTCGCGAAGAAAATTGTCCTTTTTCGATTCCAACAGCCAAGTAGTGGCTACTATAGCCCCGGCGAACTGGATCGTTTAATTTTATTGAAAAATAATTTAGCCTTAGTGCTGATAACAGATATTGCGATGGTAACAGGGGACCGGTATCTTTGGCCGTTATCGTGCAGAACAAAACGTTCTGTAAAACGTTATTGCCTCGGATTCTATACCATTTAAAACCGGTATGGAATATTTCGAGTTTCCTGCCTGGTTATCAGCGACAATGCAGTAAAATAGCTGCAAACGATTATGCGGATATTGCGAATCCGATTTGGAATCACGCCGTTTTTTATTAATTTTAAATATACGTTCGTTACCCCATGTACTACAGGGTGATACAATAAAAACTATTTACGTTTATTTCAGTAAATTGACATTGTCATTAAATCTACTGATTGAAAATTAATAATGTCGTAGTTCTAAAATGAGGAAACTAATTATTTTATTTTATGACCATTTGTTTGTTCTTTTTGCACTGTGATTGGTACATTTTTCCGGATTATTGGTCATCTTTTTTTTTAGTATGAATAGAATTAATAGTGAGTGGAAAATTTGAGAACAATGCAGTACTTCACCTTTACATTTTACTAATTCATTATGGATTATAATGTGTAAACTATGCATGATATATAGTATAGTATGTGAGAGGTTGTGTAACCATTAGAGTGAAATCAACTTTACAGAAACGTGTCGATTTATATTAGACAATTATTACAAGCGTGCAAAATCTTTCAAACTTTCGTGATTAAACGATCAACAAATTTCAGTAGCTGAGTAACCGAGTACATGCACACCGGAACTTCTAAAGTACACAAAACTGATCAACCTGTACCGTAACTTGCAACATTTACAAATCTGGTTAAATCGTTAGCAACATATTTAAGTGATTGATAGTACTTTAAATAATTGAAGAAAAAAAATCTGTAGCCAGGAGAAAAGCAAAAAGACATGACCTTACACGTTTATACGTAATTTATACGTTGAGAATGCCACTAGCCTAGAATGTATAGGAACTACTGGAATAGTTGATGACGAATGTGTACACGGCCCCCACACATAAACATACCAATACGTGGCCACGTATCTGGACAAGTACACCAGAGGAATTTGCACACTAAGTGCCATCAATAATGTTCAGCCTTCTGGTTGAATTAAAGGAGAAGCTTGAGATCAGTTTGATGGTCGTTCCGTTCAAACGCTCAGCGAATTGGAAAGGAGTACTGCCGGATGTCTGTGTGTATTTTCCTTGACTCCGTGGAAATTTGTTTGGCCCTTGGACGTCGAGAAACATTTAAGTGAAATACACGTTTTCAGTGCGACACTGTCTACCAGGTGGAATTTCAGTGAAACAATAATTATTTAACGCTGCAACTATTGGAATTTATATTTTTAGTCGACGATCACTCTGCTACCAGAATTCCGAAAATTGTCCAACTTTATTCAAATAATCTAATCTCGGCTGTGGCAAATTATTTTTCATACATAATATCATTATATTATCTCCACATTAATGATGTTCCAATACTGTCGAATATTTTATTTCTAATAAAATAAGTGCAAAGTACTTTTACTAATTTACTAATTAGTACAAAGATTTTACGACTTTATTTAAAAATAAGTGCAAAACAAGTTGGGCTACATGCTATATTATTACACACATATAATATACTCCATGGAATATAAATTTACACAGAACAATGCTATGCCTTGTACATATTGTTAAGGTATTTTCTAAAAAATAAAACCACAACGTTACAAAGGAAGATAGCTTTGTATCGAACGAAGTTACCCATAAGCCTCGAATAATATTCCAGCACTGGCTGCCGTCCTTCACTGCACACGCTCAATTTTAATAGACTGCGGATCAAAGGGAATCAAGGGTTTAACTACAGGAACCCAACAACGTGTTCTTGTTACACTGAAACCATCTCCCACACCGTAGACAAATCGATGCCTTGTATAATGGGAAAACTGGGAATATTAATCTCGCTGGTCGACAGAATTGAGGATTATATGTACTTTTTGCTCCATAAAATTGACGGAAATTCGCCTCATATTCGTCTCTACGAGTAGACTTTTTTCGTATTGTTCAATAGCTATAAGAATGGACGAATAACCAACCGTGCAGTGACACTCTTAGATTTTTAATTAGATTTACAGCACAAATAAGATTCATATTGTACAAAAGTGTAAGAATAATTTCAGTATTGCATTACTGAATTATTAAGTACACTTTCCAACTGTAATGTTAAACGTTAATGTTTCGTAGGATGAATTGAATCTTGGCATCATTGTATCACTTGCTGCGACATGCTTTTATGTCTTTTATTAGTTTTATCCATAACACATTGGAGCAACCGATCGATTCGTTTCGAAATATGTACGTACTAACATGTTTAACGTTGGTTACGAAAATACATTAGAATTTTCATCGTACGATCACGTGGCGCCTGAATACGCCACTGCGCAAACATTTGGTCATATCAACATTCTATTGTTGTATCGTTTCTACAATGTTGCACGCTGAGTCCCGACGAACTAGAAACTTTTACTCATAACATGTACACTTAATTTGCGATGCATCTACGTAACAAAGCGCGCTTGTGCAAACGTTGTCTGAATATTCTATTAAACAAACCACTGGTGGAAATTGAATTCTGTTATTGTTCGTTACATTATACACTATTCTGCCAGTCATCAAATTCCATGTAACGTTTCTGAATATTTTGGCAAATTAAATTATGGTTTAACGTGTTTTGAATCTGGAAATTTGTGTAATTTAATTACCAAAAGACGTCGAAAAAAATAGTGTATCCTTTTTCTATTTCATTTGCTGGTTGCTTTAAGTTATGAAGAATCTACCCGTAGCAATATAACCTTTTAGTGAAACAGGCTTTGTTATGAACAATGAAGTTTGTGCGAAATATATTGTAAATCTAACACAAGCTCTATTAAATTAAAATTTTAGAGTAGTTACAGATAGCACGTACTAACAAAAATACACTATTGAAGCGTGAAAACGCATGAATAAAAATCGATACTATAAGGGTATTGAGAGAAAGAGAGGATTCTATTCCCTGTATCGAAATGAGGTATCACGGGATAGTCATTCACGGGATAGTACATACTTTTTGCTCGTTAGCTTCAAAAGGATACGAGTTTTACGCATGAGAGAAGAACAGAAGCGAAGAATTTACACGTGTGTTTAATGACGAGAAGTCCTTTGAGCGTTCTACTGGACGACAGACTCGTTTCGTTTAGAACATCCAAAGTAACGCGGCTTCTCGGTGCGATCAGAACAAGTTAATGAAGTTTCGCCGAAGTTGGACTGCGAAACTTTAGGACAAAGGGAAGAAGACCGTGACGAGAGGGGAATCCCGAAGAAATCGAAACCGTTTATGGGATGACAAGTCACAATAGAGCTTAGCTAACAATAAGATGAGACGAAGCTCGTTTAGACTGTACGAAGAATTTCGTTTAAATAAAATAAAATCTGGCGAAAGTTAAGAAATTTCAAAATTTTCTGCCTCTAATATTGTATATATTTTTTCAACTTATTAGAATTTTCCTTGAAGGCGCAATAGAATATAAAATAGTTGGGCAAATATATTTATTTGTGGGAGTGCGCAGCGCCCAATGTCCGAGCACTGGGCGTTTATGCCCAGGCTACCTGAGGCACAGCTGGTCTGCAGGTGTGCAACGATGGCCTGCAGAACGGTGTCCCCTGTTGTCTATATTTTAAGGATACGATTAGCTTCGAGAATATGGATGAGAGAGAGAGAGAGAGAGGGGGGCGGGAATGACTGAGGACGAATGAATGTACGAATGGGAATGTGAACAGAGTAGATTGAACAGCGGAAGAGTGTAGAGCGTAGAGTAGAACAACGTAGAATAGAATAGTGTGGATACAGCGTAGAATAACATAGTGTAGAATAGCGTAGTACCTTTTATAATAAATTTATAATAATCCTGTTGTTAATTATATTACACTTACACCGGCCTGATTTCTGATAAAACTTCCAATCCCACATATCTGTAGTTTTAATAGAAGTTCCTTTTACCCTGATACTCTGTGAAATTCGTAGTAACAATCAATAAGTGCCTCAAGGCTTACAATAGCAAGACAAACACCAGTACAGTTTCCTAATTAATTAGTGGACTAATTGGTTTCAGTGAACGACTTAGGTATCTGAAATTTGGAAACACTGATCAGTGTTTAATTAAGTCTTGGTAGCAGTTCGCAATTATAACACTGCTTCTATACAACGGTATAATAGTGTATTTCTGTTCATCTATCGAATTATCTAAAGATGAGAAGGGAAAGAGTTAAATAATCGTGGGACTTCTGACTAGAATAAAAGGGGTAAAAACATTACATTGCACCTGGTAAGTGTCTGAATACGCCACTGACTATGAGTAAACAAATAATTATACCAGTGTCCAGCCGTAAATACAGCGTATTTCCTCGAGGACAGTTTTAAAGTTATGTTTTTTCTATTATAAACAGTTTTGGAATCAACAGAAATGTTAGTATTATAAATTAGATCGTAGCGAGTCCGAGTGCCGTTGAAGTGCTTAAAAATTCGGAGAATTTTCGTCTTTCATGAGATCCTTCGACTAAGAGCTCTCTTTCGGGACTGTTTCAATTCAACCAATAATCAAGATTTTCGCCCCATACTTTTTATAAGCAACCAATCGTGGCCCTGTATAGTTTTCCTCGGTGGAAATCTTGCAAGCGAACGTCAGAATAAGGACGAACGAAGTCTGGAACGGTCAGCAACAACCTTGTCAAACTAACGTTATATAAGTATATTTATTGGAAATAGATACTCTTTTTATACTTTAACTCACGAGCATCTTGATTCAATTACTAACTGTCTCGTACAATGTTAATTCGGCGTATGAGGGTGCGTGTTCAGCTAGGCAACTATGTACGAGCATTCACGCACTTACAACCAATGTTCTATGTTGTATTCTCTCTAGATTGCTGCACACTATGTCCTAATCTTAGTTATATAATAATTGGAGATTTAATCAATAACCTGTATGCTTGACTGTACATAAGCAAAGAATTACTTCGCAACTTTTCTTGATGTATACATATGCTTATGATACACAGATTATATTAACTTGACACTTTCGATTTCCTATTTTTATCATTTTCGTGTCGTTTCGTCAATAATTTTCCTAAATACTGCTTGTGGTGTCGTATCGGTCCCTTCGTACCTTTATCCCATATTCCCTCTCCAAGTACATTATATGAATTATTTCATACGTGGACAATATTATTCATTCCGTATTTATAAAATATAAAGCAGCCTCTCTGCGGTGACACGCCCACGTAGTTTTATATTTAGAAATGCTCTGAAAACACATGATCGATATTTCCAAACCACCATGCCACCCCACACCCGTCCAACGATTTAATCAAACTTTAATTACTTCATTAAAATTCAACCAAACACCGCGTGCACTTTTTTCGATTGCCAAGTTACACCAATCTAGCATACGTCATGGTTTATGCCCACGACCGAAACTCAATCGTGAGCCAGCAGCAGTACGGTAACAAACGTAACGTAAGATCCGTTCTCCAAGAATAAAAGAAAGTGCACAAGTGGCGCAGTGGGTTAACGCGTAGGTGTGTCAATAAGGTTTCACGCTAGATCAGAAGAAGTAGAAACGGAAGGGACGATAATCCCGATGGAAGATTTAACTGTCGCGAGAAATAGTCGGCCGACCTCTGCAGAAACTTCCTTCCGTCGTTTGCTCGTTCGTGCCCCAAAGGAAATTATAAATTGGACAGCTTGCTGCCGCTGCTGTTGCCAAGAGTGAACGAACAGTGAACTGCGCGCAAAATGTTTTTAGGAAGGCACAATTATTATCCGTGTACGCGCGACTGGAATTTAATCTATAATTTTAAAATAATTGTTTTCGAAGAGAAACAAATTTCCTGGCAAACGACAAATTGATTCGCTACTAGAATTAATTAATTTTTAATTTTGTTAATATATTGTCCGCTGTTATTTCGATTTAACGTAGGTTCGATATAACTACGATTAAACCGTAGAAGGGTGCCATAAACAGTAAAAGAAATATAACGATATTACAATTTATACTATTATTAAGAAATAATTGAAAAAATTGTAATTAAATATTATCTACGTGTAACGAAGATTTCAGGATGATTTTGTTTTTCAATTTCTTTTGCAACCAAACATAGTATATCCATCGCAGACGTACTTAACGTTTACATATAAAACGATGTAACATTCGGAAAAGAAGTTCAGAATTGAACGGGGGGAACGGAGGCAAACGAAAGAATGGAAACCATAGACGATTTCCATAGTTCGGTTGCCCTTTTACAGAGCACGGCGCTGCGGGGTGTTCCACCTCAAAGGCGGCGTTCGTTCAATTTTCCAGGATGCGAACTCGTCACAGGAATGTCCGATTTTATCGTACTGTAAATAAATACTTTTCGAGTAAATGGCAGAAAGCCCCGCGCTCGCCTTTTATATGTTTTACATATTTATCTGTCACATATTTGTCTATTCGGATGTAAATGTGTAGAAGTTATTTTTCGTAATCCACGTAGATTGGAATAGAGGACAGGAAGGGTAATAAGATATCAGTCTGCTTCAATTAAACACTAACTTTATAATTATAAAACGTCGACACGCGACAACTCTCACACGATACTCGCAATACTCTCAATTCAACACTCTCTACTCACGATACGTCTCTCTTAAACCCTCCCTTAACTCTGCTTAACTTGCACACGCTTCATTCACTCTATATATTCTTTCACTCTTAGTTACTCTTTCATTCTATTCCTCATTTGCTCTCACTCATTTAGGATACATACTGCAGACATTCCTTGGTGACAGTCAGTCGCGTCCACCTTAATCCTTGGGTCGCTGTACCCTCCATTCACACGATCTTCTCAAGAACTCAGCTCCAAACATATCGTCGCCAGCGAGGGTCACAATGGCCCAGGCTCAGTCTTACACAAACCTTAACATAGCCAACAAGTATCATATATTTGTATATTGAATAAAAGTATCTTCCATCATTCGCTACGAGTCTTTCACATTTACCTACTGGTCATTCCACCTCTGGCATACTCCTAATTAACAACAAAATGCATACGCGCTTTGGAATTCATTTCTAAAGGAGCCCCGGTGAGTAGTGGGTGATCATAGAACGGACCATTACACGGATACGTTTTGCTCCAACGGCCAATTAATTAAGGAAAGTAATTAACGGCACATGTAGAAAAACGATCATATTTGAAGAATGCATCGAACAACAATAAAATTCTGCACACTATTGCAAATTCGATTATACAGAAACATATAATGGAACAAATGTTGCTATTATTGCTTCAAATTGTAACATTTTTGAAACAGCCGAGAAATTACAATTTGGTAACAGGCATACCTTACTTCTCTTCCTTAGAAGAATACTATAAATTACAAGAAGTAACTCATTAAAGACATTTCATCGGAGGTAGCAGCAAAAGAAACGTCAATATTATTTTTAAAACAAGAAAAACATCTTTCTACTTATCGCCGATGACATCTCTCTCACACCAGGCAGGTTCATGCTCCAATGATAACAGGAACAAGTAGATTTCAAGAATCTTTTCGGATTGAATAATAGCTAAGGAACTTTAAAATGTTACGTCGAACAGATTCGACGAGTAGCTGCGACTTCGAGTAGACAGCATTGTTTCAAGTTCCGAAACATTTCGTTGATTGCGTTTCGCTGGATCGCCGGGACCTGGCGGATAGAGGGAGGGGTCCTAGCAATTAATTCGAGCTCCTCTATCCCTACGTTTCGTCCTATCCTTTTCCCAACGAGCATTCTTTGATTCTGTTCCATTGTTTTTCTTATTGGATTCGCGCCTCCATGTCGTTCCCGATTTTTCTTTCTTTTGTTGCCGTCCACTCTTTATCGGCTCTTCCACTTCCGTGAGATTCACACTCTTCTGGTCCCCTATGTTTTCCGCTGTTTGTTCGTTTGCGGAATTTATTTTTGTTTAATTAAAAGCACTGGCCGGCACGCCGCGCTGCCATAATTGAACGACAAATGT
Source organism: Nomada fabriciana (assembly GCA_907165295.1). Lineage (NCBI taxonomy): Eukaryota > Metazoa > Arthropoda > Insecta > Hymenoptera > Apidae > Nomada > Nomada fabriciana. The sequence continues at coordinate 15,782,736 of OU015694.1, forward strand.
GAAGATATCTTCAAATGCTTGGAGTATGTACTATGTCTATTTAAATTCGATCAGTGACTGATTACATGTGACTATACGACAATTCGTCGATTGTTATCAATATTCCTTTGGGAATTCAATTTTTTTATCGCAGAACATGGTGTTTATATTTTAAGAATTTTCTGTTCGTGCTTTGCTTTACAAGTGTGCGACTCATGGGTAATAATTGTTTGCCTTGTGTTTATATACCCTAGTTATAGGCAACTAATAAAATAGGGCAAGTGTTTAATATTTGAAATGATTAATACCGGGTCAACCTTTAGAATTTGTCTTTGGCTGACACGTGGCATGCTTATACTACTTACACTGGCAGTGAGGTATGTACATTAATACTATCGTATCTTAAAATATTGTTCTGATTCCTTTGCCTTGTACCAAATGTTATGTATTTAACTGTAAGTTAAACAATAAATGTTACCATTAACTATACCATAAATATATATAAGTATTTAATTACAATATAAATATATCTTCCTTTTAACTTTGTTGCTTGCATTTTATGTCTTCCTTCTCCAGCCACGAACAAAGAATCGCGTCGTGAGTTTTCATTAATATTTCCTAGATATTTAAGCCGGGGACCGAGTTTTTTTTTACAGCGACGGGGACAAAAATCGTTATTCTTAGACGGTACCTCACGACTCGCCGACCTGCTCGTTCTTTTTTATCACGTTCATTATTTCGAACACCTTTCATTACGGTCGTCGAAGGAAAAGGTCGAGTACGACGACGCACCATTTTCTCGTTGAAAATAAAAATTGCCGTTAAAACGCGAGATGTTGAAATGCAGCGGGCGCAGCTGGTGCAGTGAAAAATTTGTCGATTTTTCTAGCTTTGTCTCTTTAAAAGCAAATGGAGCTCGCCCTTTTTTTTTGGTGTCCATTTATATCGCACGTGGTCCACGCTGACGCAATCTGACGCATGTGACTATTAACTCAGCAGCACACGACATACTTAAAATATGGTCTGTGGAGAACGTTTTGTTCAATGCATAAACTAATAATTTATACTACTAATATATACTGGACTATGGACCAATGTGAAAAGTTTAGGAAAAGTGTGAATCAAAGAGAAAAAATAAGTACAGACAGAATGCCCTACGACTTCTTATCATAAAGTTACAAGAGTTCAATGATCAGCAATTTTCCTCGAACAGGGTTTTGAAACAAACGCAAAATGTAATATAACAAGTATATGGCGATATGCCTTGCTCGACGCTCAGGTTTCGGAAACTTGGCTGCCAAGGGTGTACATGTGCACTATAGACGCCCTGCAAAACAAAAAGGACAGTTTTGTCAAGACAAATGACCAGTAACTGTCAATGAATAAGTGTCAAGAATAGAGAAATAGGCCTAGTCTAGTCCAAAGCTGGACGTTCCGACCTCTGCAACTCTGTTATTTTTATGAAATCAGACAAACCCTTTGCAGATCTATTTTCTATAACATCTAGTTTGAGAAAATGTAAAAAATGAATTTTTTTTATGCGTTACACTAGAGTACCCCCTTAAGATCACCAATTAATCTCAAGCCACTAGTAAATCTATTTACTTCTTCTCGAGTATTAGCGCAATTTCAAGATAATATAAAACGAAAATCGAGCTTTAAGGCGATGATGCTTAATTCAGGAGCGTGATGTTGGTTGTGTAGTCCCAGTTAATGGTTCACCGTCCCTTGAAGCATGCAAGCGAGCTAATCTTGTTACAGCTGATCAATAATTAATAAACTCAATTATGTCTGAGCTTCCTAGGGACTACCTGTAGTTCTAGGACTACGAGTGTCGAAGCAGCGCCTCCTTTGACGATCGAACATTATGGATTCGTTCAACGTTCCACAATCGTTATGTGAACGAGACGCCGTAACTGGAAACGGAATTTCTTAGAGGCAGTTCGAATTCTATATGCGTTTCTTACATTTCGACTAATGCACTTGTAAAATCGAATGTGGAAGTGGATTAAATAGCAATTGATTGTATGCCTCGATTAAGAAACAAATAAATACTTTGGAGACTCTTATATTATGTGGTGATTTGAGAAGCTTATAAACTCTTTTATTCTATCTTTTAACGAACTTATGGCAATATACAATATGATAATAGAAAGGAAGGACGTAGTATACAAATTATCTTTGTTAATGCTATGCATGAGAATAGATAACAAAAGAATTTATCAAATATCGTTTATGTATTGGGAATAAAGGGTAAATAGAATTAATGCATTACTACATTCAATAATTTTGTACCTTCTATTCTTCAAGTCAATAATCAATTATTAAAATGTTACTCAAACTGATTATTTAATTACTATTTTCTTTTTGCAACTCTCGTTAAGTTGGTGAATGGTTCGTTTATCGAAATAAACTAATAACACTTGTGTATACGATGAGGATCTGCACCTGATTGTGAGTGAGGTAGGGTGATTAATGTGATACTGTTGCTGTTAGCGTTGTGGCTGATCGTAACCAGAGTGTAGAGCAATTAAAAATCCCGATTCTTAATGATACCTCTGAAAAATATATTTTTATTCGTTATAAAATAAAGTTGGCTACCAGTTTTCTACCTTACGGTTAGCTGGTTTTATTTTTGTTTTAAATGGTTAATTAATGATGGAAGTTTGCAGTCACAAACTGTGTAACTCTAGACTTTAAAAAGTAAGCAAAAGTTACTTATACGAAATGTTTTAAATCACCCCACACTTCATAAAATACTAGGTTGGTTAATTGAGTTTCAAGAGATGCGAGATATGATACAAATTAAGGAAACCGCTGCCCTGGGAAAATTAGAAGAAAATTCACTGTAATATCGCAATTAGCCTTAAATTGAAAAAAATTGAATCAATATTACTCGTGGATGTAATTATTATTATCTGTGCCAACCATATTTATATAATTATATAATTTGACGCAGTAGAAATGAAAAACATTGCACAAAAAATATCATCGTTCACTTTTTCTCGCATAAGTATTAAACCATGAATAGGCAACGTTGTGCATGGAAATTATGTTAAAAGTTCGTTACAACATTTCAACAACAACATCATACCTAATCAAAGAATAAATTTTCCAGGAAATGTTCGCTTTTATCTGCAAGTTCCGTCCATATAACAATTATTACGCTGCAGAACTACGCGGTGTAGACATCCTTAATTAACCGTAAATTATTTTCAGAATGCGAAATGGAGGAACCATCTGCGCACCTACTTATCACCAGTACTTAACCTGTATTGGATAGAGATATAATTACGATAATACGCAAGCCTTCTTTGTCGAGTCGACGAAAGATCGTATCGCGACTAGAGCCACGGTATATCGCCCTCTCTTCTACCCCTTTTCAACTTCCCATCCCCTTTGTCGACGAAACTTCGCTGCACATCTTCGTGAACCTGCGACGAATTCGAAGTATTCGTGGGAATTAAGGGGAAGGGAAGAAATGGAGATTGAACCAAAGGATTGCGGAGAATGAAAGTATGAGACTTTGTGAAGAGTGATAAGACTTGACGAAGGTTTCGAAATTATTCTGTATTTTAAATTGTATCATCGGTGAGCTTCGTTTGTAAGGATTTTTCCATTACTTGAATTAGTACTTCTTATAAGTAACAATATTTTTAGCGAATCAACATATTGTCATATACCATATTATCGAAACATCTTTTTGTCCCTTTTCCTACCATTTTCTTTCTTATTTATTAATTACATTTTTTTTCGTTCCTATTTAAAATAAATAATTGCCGCTAGTTTCTTGTAATAAAATCGTTTCTGTAGCACAAATTTTGTTAAGGTCAGTAGATATTTTTTTCCACAGTTCGATTACACTCGTCACTTTTCGAATGATTGGTCTTAAAATGGCCTAACCGAAAGTCATTGAATGTCTACATCTAATATTTATATTCCGTTTTAATTGTGGCACACATGTACGTGTTTCATAAGCTTCACGAAATTTTTCAGAAATAAAGAAGTCCTTAATTTAAAAAAAACAGAAAATTTAGTTTGACCGATTCAAGTTATTTAAATTTAATGTGCTTGCCAAATTTACCTAAAACTTAAATAATTTTTTAATTTCCATTGAAACTGTACAGCATGCGAAAAAGTATTTTATACTTCAAACATAAGAACAAATCTCCTGTGGAGCTCAGCAGCCAAAAGGTGAAAATGACGAAAATAGGTACCTATGCTATATTTAATTACAGTTACAAAATAATTCTTATAATAAAATAACAAGCAAAGAATGATACTTTATGATTAATACTAATGTTTTATTAATGTTCATCTAAACTCTCCAATCTAATTGCAGATACACTGATACGAAGAATTAAACTAAATAGTTCACACTAATGGAACAATGCCAATAGTGTGTAATAAAAAGTAGAAAGAACATTCGACCAAAGTGACAAGAATAGACTTCGTGAGCACGACGCGATTCGATAGTGGCTCAGATATTATTTCCTTGGTTCGAATAATAGGGTCGGTCGCTTTTACCCAACTTGGACGTTCCTCTGTCCCTTATTTCAACCCCTTTCCTTTTGTCCGGCGCGCAATAATGAACGCTTTGTCGTGCGGCGTGGTCCACGATTAAACGAGCCTTCTTGTTCAGTGATATTTCGTAAATTACATTCCTTGGATAAATAGGTGGCTGTTCTCGAGAATTCGATTGTTGGTCGGTATTATTAGCGATTAATTACACTTCTTTTGAATATCGGGATCGCCTACCTTGGAATCAAGATTATTTCGAGCAAAACGTTTTCGCTATGGTCGTCGACTAGTTGCAGCGCAAGTAACCCTCTTCTGTGAAAGTTCCTTGAAGTTGCACTTCGAATTCGTTGCAGGAAATTAGCAATTGTCAAGCTGTTTGAAACGCTTTGTACTTTGTACCTTTTCGAGGCAGTTACGTTTGTTATGCAATTCATGGGCAAGCAGTTTTCGAGAGCAACAGAGATATATTGTAATTTCTTTTCTGTTCGATAGCAATTAGAGGGCTAGGAATAAACTGTATATCATATTTCAAGGGATTTATAGAGAAATATTCGTACCACAATACGACTATTAATATTTATATACGTTTCAATCAGTTTTATTTAATCTGTGTGTAACGTGTTCCTCTAAGATGTAATCCTATTTCAGTCCTGGTTAAATATCAAGGAAGAAGTATTGAAAGTTCTTTTACAAAAAGATATTACCCAGATTTACTGCGATTATTATTAAAACAATTGCGAAAATATAAATATTAATATTTAATGATGATTAAAATAGAACAAGAAATAATCAATCAATGCATTCAATTAAATTCTATAGAAATATTTATATGCTTCCATGCGAATATGATGTGCGTATACGATGTGTGAGATTACCTTCGCATCACAGGCCAGGCACAGTGTCAAATGCTAACACAGAAAGTGGAAATTCATATTTCTCCGTGTCGCAAATAAAAAGTTGCCCTCGCCGCGAGCTTTATTCTTTACCATGGCTATGCCGATCCCTCGTAAAGGAACAATGGCAGAAGAAAGGAATAGAAATCGCATATGCTATTCTGCCTTCGAGGCGCGAGCATATAGACAGAAGTATCACATATTCGTCCCCCTTTATTTTCTCTATAGCTAGCTAACGGCGTGTGGATGGATCGAAAGGCGCGATTGAAAGAATATGAAAGTTGACGGGTCGCTACCAAGACGTTCTTCGTTCTTGGGATTGTTCTTTTAACCCTCGACGCCGATGCAATGGAGATGTCGATCGATTTTTCCTCTGGGGTGAGAATGTGTACCAGTAAAAGAGATTATGGTGGATCGGCACGATAGGCGCAGACATGCGACAAGTAGTAAAGCCTTACTGTGTTCTTTGTTTAGAAGCTGCTATGCCGAAGAAAAAAACGGTGTGTTCCGGTGTATGTCGGTGAAATGACAAATATTTCTGTGTGTCTCTCTTTTATATTAAATGTATAATATTGAAGTGACTTGATGAAATGTTTTCGATTTTGAGTATTGAAATGAAATGATTAGTATGGGAGAAACGAACGATACAAATTTCTGTTTCTTAAATATCCATGATCGCTCATATGGCAGTAGGAAAAATAAAAATTGATGGGTATGTATATTAAATACGGAATATATTTGGCACAATTAATTATCAGCGTCTAATTAAGTTTATTTAATACGGGAATGTTGGAGAATGTATCGTATACGGTAGAACAGAATGTAGATAGTTTTACGACAATCGTGGTAATATTTGTTATTTTTCAACCAAATTTTCTAAATGTTACCAGGGGTCTTTGAATCTTTTAGCACAATTAAAAACCTTCACGTGAGAACGCAGCAATAATATAATACAATATTTAATAGTAAGACAGAACAAATGGTAAGTGACGTCGTTTCACAGCCATATTTTACTACAAGTTCAATTAAAAATAGTTAAATCAGTCTGACAAAATTTTTCTGTCATTCATTAAAATTAAATTCACCTCTTAATTACAATTGTCTTTTGATAGTTGCCCTTCATGTGCTAAATTCATACTAACTTTTCCCCGATTTATCGCGTTCTCTTACGTTCGAAATGCAATTCCAATTTAAATCTACTACTACAGACCCAAAAATACATAGTAAAGTATACATAGCTTAGTTTTCACGATGGGCGACAGAAAATAGCACAGAACTAATTTTAAACAAGATTACCGATGCAATAGTAACAAGTGGTTATGGGTAGCCTCGAGTTCCAACAAAGTTGTAATTTGTAGTGGAAGCGTTTACGAGACGAACTTCTTGCTACGAACGCAGCCGCGATAAAGCAAGTTGCGCTTCAATTTTTTAAACATCCTTCAGAACACCGCGGGCTGTTACGGCGTTTTTAAAGCGACCAACCGCGGGCAGGAACGAAAAGTTTCATGAAAGTCTACCCAGAAGCCGCCTCAAGTAGTTTCTTGTATACACATGCAAAGGCGATGTTTCATAATTCCTATGCTCATATTTACTTCGTGCACCCGCCCTTGTCTCCTTCTTTGCTTCTTGGCACAAGACACATGATTCGAGAAAAACAGTAGAATTGGTTAAATTATTAATAGTGCAAAATTTGAGTGTGCAATTTCTTGCGATTAACTCGACAAAGTATATCAAATTCGCTTGTAATTCATTTGATGGATATTTATTGCAATATAATTATTAAGGTATTTGAGTTAAATTTATAGTTAAGTATATAAAGTAATAATTTTTAATTTGTATGTTCTCAAATGATTCCATTAATGCTTTGACATTAAGACACGATGTTGCTAATACTTTAGATAATTTATAAGGGAATACACAAGAATTATAATTTTACTTCACTATCTGTCTTCTTAATATTTGATGATACTACTGTGCCCGTATCTTTGAATCACTACTGACCTTAAGCACACAAAAATAATATTAGATAAAGGTACAATATTTTTATATGATTTGGTTGCATCTTATAGGTATGTTCGGTTAACAAGAAATAAAGAGTATTCCATTTGACGTGAAATTCAGTTGAAACGTGGAATGACAATAAGTATCAAGCGTGCAACAGTCGTACCCGCAATACGCTTGCAATTGCAGAAACTCGATGTCTAACTTAAGCTGCATCTGTGGTGCTTTCCAAGGAAGCCGTTTAATGCATCGAGCAAATTCGTCGTAATGGCACGTCGACGTTCGTCATTTCGTTTCACGATGAATCACACCAGCTGGCGTTCGACATTTGCCGCAAATAATTACGCGAAAATGACTGCTTCGAAATAAAAATGTTCGCGTTAAAAGAAGCTATAAGTGATTTTGTATTTTATATGTCTCACGTATGTACAACATCAATACTTTCTTGCTGTAACACTAACGTATAGAAAGATATGGACAACGTATATAAGAAGTGTTCAAATCTATTTTAATTTAGTTCGTGTGCGGAATAGCAACATTATAATTAATTAAAATAATGAAGTCTCTTCGTTTTGACAAACATCTGCTAAAGAATTTATAATTTAATTTGATTACAGAGTTTAATAAATGTGTCTTACTAATGAATCTTACTTACAATTAGTGTACATTTAAATTATATTGCGCCAAAATTTGAATCTTATTAATCTATAAGAAGCATAAATTTAAAATGAATCAACTTTGCAAAACGAATCACACTGTACTGTTTAACTACTCTGTCAGTCTGCCTCTATCTCAAAGCTGCAGGCACATGTTCTGTAACTGTAATGTAAAGGGTCACTTGCGACGTCATTTGCAGTAGTACGATATGCCTTGGGCGGCCAGTTGATCTTGCACACGGTTTCTGACATCAATTATGTCCGGTGCTACATGCTCCTTTGCCGATTAACATTCTTTACTCCTACATACAGTGGCTGCCAAAAGTTTCCAGTTCAAACAGTTATTTTTATATATCGCCTAAATAAAAAATAATAACATGATTTTTGTAAAAGTCTTGACAGGTGGTACTTTATAATCTAATGTACAAGCTATACGTAAGCAATGAATCGTTATTCTTAAAGATCTTTAATATCCGTGATATAATACAATTGTATGGTGGCCGCAAATTTTCTGCAGCCACTGTATGCATGTATGTACATTTACACTTTTGCTCTACCATGCGCTCATATTCAGACAAAACTAATCAATAATGAAACCACCATAGACTAAATTGCAATCTGAGTACCATTACGTGTCCCTTCCCTTTCTTCAGCCTTCATAGATCCACCATCAAACAGGAAAGATTACAACTAATAAAAACCATGTACTATCTAAACAAAATCACCCCAATATTCAACCTAGCCTAAATGACACTTGCTCGAAAAAATGTCCGCATCTCCACCTTTACACCTTAACCATCAAACAGTACTTGCCCTCAAAACAGAAAAAAGAAAATGAAATAAAACTTCCCAGAAATATATAGAAAATTTCCAACATAACCCATCAAGCAACACACCACAAAATCGATTGTTCATCTTTCAGGCAGGGAATATCCTACGAGAATACAGAACAGCGAAAGCAAGGAAGTACGAGGTGCGAGAGGCCAGTTGTGTACCTGCGGCCACTTTCTGCTCGATAAGTTTTCCATAGGCGCGTTTCACGGCCGCGGGCAGCGATGAAAGAAGCCGGAACACCAGCTAGCGTGAAAAGTGCGACTAGGTTGGACCCAGCTGTTCAGAGACGAAAAGGAACCGGTAGCGTAATGACAATGGTGAAACAGGGAAAGGTGACCCATGAAGGAGAAAAGATGAACACGTGAACGTTATTGTGGCGACGAATATAATGGTACATCCACGCGAAGATGTACAGTACAGGACATAAGTAATCCTTCGTCGCTTTTCATACATTCGAATAATGCATTATTCTTTTACATTCGATTGCTCGAGCATTTGTTCTATGACGATAGAAATCAAGAATAACTGACGATTTATTGAGATTATTTGTGATTCTCTGTTAATGCATACCATATTAAAACAATCGTTCGTGGCATACCTGGGAAAATATTTAATATATCACTTTAGCTTTACTATGACTTTCTTATCAAACCAACACAATGTTTACTTTAAAATGTTTACTTTAGCCCCACTCGACGCTTTCGAGGATGTAATATAAAGCACAGATACGCGAGTAAAAGTAAAAAGATTTCTGTTGTCAGAATACTTATGGCCGTTGCTGTAGTTCTGCTGGAAAATAATGGCACCGCCTGTCGGTGGTCCTAGTGACTTTCTTTTTATGATTCAAGGAGGGCTGACGAGGATCTCGGTGCTATTCGGGTGTTCCTTTATCCAACGAGCGTCGTAAATAATTTTCTTGTTACGGGAACAGGCGGGACAACAATGGCGCTTTCAGGACACTGAGCGCCGGCCGAGAAAGTCGATGGTGATTTATATGAGGCAAGTGCAGCCAAATACGGGGACACTTTCCAAACAAGACACGCGAGCAAGCTGTTTAAAGCTCGAGGCGTTGTTTGGCGAATAAAAGAAGGCGTCTGATAGAGAGGTCGAGGGCTTTGTTTTTGAGCTTTCGACATTCTGCGTGGCACTTTTACTCGTGACACCTTCTTAGCGGATGCTGGCTGAGAATCTAAGAGGGAAGGTGGTGGATCGACCGGCCACTTCGCCGTGATGGGACTCGAGATGATGCTTGGAGTTAAGATTAGCCGAAATTTAAGAGGTCCTGAAAGTGTTCTCTGCCTAGATACCTTCGAGGTAGATGATTTTATATATTCTCGTATAAGCTTATGACTTTACAGAGTGCTTATTTCAGTACTTTTGTGCGCATGGATATCAGAATTCGATGGACAATCTCTGGTAGTCTATTTGATTGTATGAGCCACTTTAGGAATGGGTAAAGTATATTAAGGAAGTCTAGATATAATTCGCTTTAAATTTTCTTGGTCGTATAATTTCGAATCTATTTGGGTATATTTGTAAAGAGAGTTTTCTTAGTTGCTTGCTTAATCCTCATATGGAAACTCGTATGAATAGTGTCTTCTCATTTTTAATGTATCATTCATACTAATGCGTTCGAAGGAAAAATAAATTCTATAGTGTTGGGATATTAAAAATCACAATTTAGTCTAATAAAATGTTATTTCTTATTCTATATTCGTGTAGGGGTTAAGTTAACTCTTGGCGAATGATTCGTTAACATTCGTTATATAAAATGGCTAGTTTAATTAATGTACCATGTGAATAAACAATAGAAGATTAATTACTGATCATGTAAGATAAATTACAGTTGGTCACGGAAGTATCCGGCCACGTTAGATACTTTACACATGATTAAATCAAAATGTAAAAAAAAAAATAACTCGTAATCCACTTTTAACAAATATCTTACAGTTTATTTCAATACAATTATGAAACACTACTTCCGAATATTCATTACAGCATAACTGGCCCTTAACTCTTATGTTAGCAACCGAAATTTCAACGCCTGTCTGGCAACCGGGGCATCCAGGTATCCCATACTGTTTTCATCGGCACATTAGCCAAATTGATTAACTCCCCTTATTGAATTTTTTTAAAATTCTATCGTTAATGCGCTTGATTGACGCTTAACTTCTTATATTTAGAATAAATTGACTTATTTTTGTTTTGTAGAGTTAACCAATTTGGTCAATGAGTGGTTGAAGTACGAAATTATATTTTTTCGAGATTTCTATAACTTTCATTTCTATAACTCAACAACTGCAGGTTTAAACATTTTATGCAAATCTATTATACATATGTATATTTTTATACTGAAATCAAGTATCTTTTTTTTAAATATTTGTAGTACCTACCTACATGCTCTTCTATAAAACCTCCCACTTCCTAAAGTGTCTACTTTTCGACTTTTGATTCTTCAAATCGTTCCTAATTCTAGAACTAGAGAAGGGGTGCTTATCTTGTTTATATAAACAAGTATAAGGTGGAATGAAAAACCATTTCCAATATGCATCAGTTGGTAACATACATTGCTTTTGTGAAATATAATTTGTAAGTTTTAGAAGTTTATAGTGTACAAATATTTTATTAGAACACGTCAGTTAGGGTAAAACCTTTGTCGTCCAACAATTCGAACCCGATTGACAACTGCTCCAATTATGAGACATCCTTCCATAAAATTGGCAATACAAAGCATGATAAATAGTCAAATAGAAATAAATGACATTCCTTGTACTTCTACACAAGAACACGACGACAGTGGGAGGAAAACAGTCGTGGGATCCTGTTATATATGTCAGGCTGATCCCGAAAAGGAGCGACGAGAAACACGAAAGGCTTGCCACAAGTTCCACCGTCCTATTTCTGATGAACACGCAAATACTATAGCAATATGCAGAAATTGTCCCCAGAATTCTTAATTATTGTAGTTTAATAAATAAATAAGTCATTTTAGTTAAAAATTGGTCCATGTTTATGTGCACAGAACATCTAACCCTCACGTCTCTTATCTGGGTACCTGGGTACCGGTTACCAAACAAGCGTATAAATATGTTTGAAGCTCCATACCATAAAAAATTGCGAACCAATTTTATTCAAAATTGGTATATGGACGGAAAAACATCCAAATAATGGGGATCCAGAGGGGTTTTGCGATATGGTTGCCAGAACGTAAAAATTTTTGTAGGAAACATGAAATGGGTTCCCGGGTACCCGGTTGCTAACATAAGGGTTAAATAAATAACGATATCCCAATCATTTTAGGCTTCTGAATACCTTTGAAAACGACTGTATACGTATAATTAATATTTGGCCCATAATATTGCACAACTACTTGAAATCTTCGTCAATGCACGAATCCAAACGATTCGAGGCATATCAAAAGACGAAACCAAGCATTCCACAGGATTCCTCCAAGTTTCTCCGCAACGATGTCAGCGAGGAGAGTTCAGAAAGAAAGAACTCGCGGCGAAACCGAGGAAAAATCGGCGACGGGCTGGTTGCGTCGTGTGGAAAACCACGGCCCCTCGATCTAACCGAGGAGAAACCCGAGTTCTTTCGCTTGTTCTCGATGCAATCGTCGCCCTTATCCGTGCGGCTTCGGAGCTTGAAATTTCACTAAAGCTGAAATCCGGCAACGATCGTGGACACCCGGTCGAGTGTGTAAGGACGGCTTAACTCGACGGCTTCGGGGAAGACGAACGTTCATGCGACGAGAGGAGGAAAACGAGAAGAAGAATGGACGAATCGTCGCGAAATTGCGTTACTGGCCCAGTTATTTCAAGGGAACGGAAATAATGAAACGACAGCGGCCCCGCTGCGCAAACACAGATACCGAGGGATTTACGGACTTTGTGCTGGAGATGTCTGAGGCAGTGGCAGTGTTTAGAGAGGCCTGCTGCGGATCACTTTGTCGTCTGAAAAAGAGAGGAGAGGTACTTTTCGCCATCACTGTGATTGAGGTCGATGAATGAAAGGCGTGGGGCATTATTCTTTTTTTGTTGCTTGGTGGATGGCGGATGAACCTTGAAACTGTTAATGAACTTCATTTCTCCTTCCTTTTTTCTACCGTTTGTTCTTTTCGTGAAAGTGGCTACGATGGCTAGTGTACCGACGTGAAACCCTCTTTGAACGAAGAGACGTTGAGCGCGCGATCCTCGGGTCCCGGTCAGGGGATTATCGAGGCTAAATTAATAACACCGATGCGTCGCGAAACGAAACACCACGCATGGTGCTCCACGGCTTACTGGGAGAATCAACAAACTCGGTACCTTCCAAAAAAGGGCGGCTAGCGATCGGCACACGGAAAAACCTTCCAGGTCCAGATGACTAGCACGTTTTATGACGCGCAAGTAACAAGACTGTTTTTGAGGAAAGTGTTTTATATCTTTAGCCAAGAAGCTACAAGCCTTCAAGTTATTCACGACATCAACAGTTAATAGCATGCGTCAGAAACGTGGTCTTCCAAAGGGGTCTCAGAGCTGGGCCCAACAGACATCTGACAGGTCAGGCTTCGACAACCTGACGGAAATTCCGCTACGTTGCCACATTGATGGCAATGTTTGAAGGCGCACCCCCTCCTCCTAGAAATAGCCATTTCTGTCTAATATCCAATCAGCGTGCAGAAGATCACTTCCGAGTTGACGTTTCGCAAAACGTTCGACGAGGAACCCAGTTCCTTTCCGACTACACTCAAGGCAAGCCTTACAACCTTGATCTTGAACCTTCGCAAGCCGAGCCTTGCACTTATACATATCTGCGAAATAAGGGCTCCGGAGTTCTTAAAAGGCTTCGTAAGGTGACCCACGATTAGAGAACGCATTGCGCGGACCGTCGTGGTACCGGTCAAGCTTCACGACCTTGATCAATTAAACTCATTGTCAGTGTTCGTAAGGATTCGCTACTGTTGCCGAATATTGCGAGTACGCCACAGGTAGACGGATTACGGATTTTACGAAACTTAGTTTAAACTGATTTAATCAAATAGTACTGAAAACACTGTAGTACTTTAAAGCTGTTCGGTTTGTATTATTCACCTTTAATTAATATTAATATCTATTCTATTAATATTAATATTATTCTGAAGAATCGAAATATGCGCCCTACAGTGGGGCGACCCTATTGTATCGTTGGGCATTGGGGCAAAAAACAAAAATTCGAATTTGAAAATTTATAGGTAAAACTTTATAGGTAAGAAACTGTGAGCCTTTTACAATTATGTACAACAATTTTTTTTCATTTTTAATCTCTGGATAATATGGGGTAGCCAATAATAAATACCTATATAAAATATATTTTTATCTTTATTTGTTGTTCAGTACGTCTATTTGACGATTTTACTTAAAACTTTTGTGCAGTACATAATCTTGCAGGTATAATAATTCCAAAATTAAAAAAAAACTTTAAATTGAAAATGGAGCTTTGTTTCACTTCATAATAAATGTCATACAAACATTATTTAATTACGCAAATTGACCAGGATTGCGCGAAAAAAAGTCTTCACCATTATATTCTAGAAACTATATGTATAGATTAAAGTTATCCAAGCACTTTTTGCTTTTAGCTGCTTTTTCGTCAGACATTTAATATAATTCTCGTTGATGCACTAACTAGAGACCCGAATCTAATCAAACGGGACGTGTTTGTCATATTTTAAGTAGGATAACTAGATTTTAATATATATGCAACTATTAAATATATAAAATATTGTTATGTTGGAGGAACAATGGAACTTTATTTTTATAAATAATGAAAGGCGCACTCCATCGACGACGGGACCGCGATCGTGTTTTGTCGTCTTGACTATGTGCGGGTCCACCGCGTGGTGCAGCAGGGCGAACGGAGCACTGGACGTATAAAGTCGTGCCTACCAAATGTATCACTATTGCTTATTATAGAACAATAAATCTAATAATTATTAACAATTTTAGTAGGAGTGAGGTTTAGCATTTGGCGAATTGAAATGGAAGGAATTGAATTTTCGCACGATCATATTTCCTTCGTGATGTCACAGTGTGCATATAAAAATACGAAACAGTATCATATATATTATCAACATAGTACTTCACTGTTCTTAATTGTTATTACATATTACAAAAATGGTCAGGTAAGGAAACATTTTCCTGCTGTATAATTGTATACTACTACAAAAACTTTATTTTCAGCTGTGCGACATCACTTCATTATAAAATGACCACGACAATTTCGGTCTTAAGTTGTATCTCATTCAATTTCGTCCATTTGAAATCCGTCTTGAAGATATCACTGAAGCCAGATTAAAAGGTAATACGGTCACCGAGGATGATCCAGACAGTTAAATTCCCAGAAAAGACGACTCAAATACTTGAAAGAAACTTCAGATTTAGTCAAGATACCGACACGTCTTAAGGAATCTAAGAACCGTGAAACCCCCATTATTTAAATATATTCAATATTCACATACACCTCAGATATACGAAGGCCGATATAAATTACAATACAACGGAAAGAACTTCCTTTTAACGGCCAATACTTCATGAGCCACGTGCTTTGACATATGTGTCAAATGTTAATTAAATAATCCATAATAATATCAAATATTAGCATTAAAATTTCCCATACAATATGAGATGAAGTTTATATTTAAATATAAACGTATTAACGAGTGTTGGAAAATCGAATAGCAGAAAATCCCGTGTGTATGATAAAAAAAAATTGTAATGGTGTTTAATGTTTAATCTCTGTGCATAAAATAATGTACACATTATTCATGATTGCTAATCTCTAATGCATATTACCTACCAGTCTAAACCACGCTGCTTGTAACTATCTAACTTTATTTTAGATTGTTCCAGAGTAAGGATTAACGTGTCCAAACATCGCTAGCGACTATAAGAGCAGCAGCAGCAGGAGGAATAATAGGGACGAGCTGATTAAGAGACAAAATATCAGCGAAACTTCGGAGATTGGCGGAAGCTTCGTTAAATGCTGTCGAAGCCAGCAGTGATCGTGGTATTTCTGGCAACCGTTTCTCTTAGGGGATAAACAAGCTTCCAGCTGCGACCTGACATTGTAGGATAACACGTGTATCGGCCGCCATATTTTGCAAGAAACCTCAAACAGTATCGATTTTCTGGAAGCAGAAACCACACCGAACATGATCGCTTTCGGATTTGAAACTTTCCAACGCGGAACCGATAGAGAAACTTTAAAGATTTACAAACCTTAACCACCCACGACAAAATCCTCGTTCCAATGATAGCGATAGTACGCGCTGCTATTGCTGACTTATGAGTGTGCTATATTTAATTTTAGTATGAGAATTGACAAGGAAATCAAGTTTCTTTTCGACGTATTCGGTACTCATGATTTATGTTGCAAAAATTCTTCCTATGAACAAGGTTCAATTGAAATTCGATAATTTGCCCACAGTGTGAATGGAATATAAATATACGGGGAAACCAATTTAGTGGTTGGAAAGAAGGCAGAGGATATTATTATACTGATGCTACTGATTATTCGACACATTCGGAGAGATAATTGGTAAAATTTAAGTAAATCTTAAATATAGAGCAATTGAAGTTGGATTCTACATCAGAAATAAATGTCCAGATATTTCAGAAGCAGTTTCTGTATAAATGTAGCTAGCAGAGCTATTAAAAAATCCCATGCTACGTTTCATCTAATTTCAATAACCCTCCAAAATTCTTTTTCGTTACCATTTTAGAGAATCTAGCTTTCATCGCAAAGGACTGTAGATTCCAATATCATGCTTCATTCCTGCTCTACCTTTCGCTTATTTATTAACACCTCCCTACATCTTCTAATCTCTACTGATACGCTAATCGTTCAAGAAATTGTCCCTCCAAAATGAAAATACTTCCCGTGAAAGAATTACGTAACGTAACATTACTATACAAAATACCAGTAATCATTCAGAACCATTTTTGTAAACTACGACATACGTACATAATGCCCCGTGATTTTATGAAGCTCTGTGAAATTTAAAAGATTTGACGTCAATAGCATAAACGTTCGCGTTCGAAGAAAAATTCTCATACATCATGCGAACAAATAATGCCAGAATATCGTCACACCAACAGGCGCCATATAAATCTGATATTCAACACAAATAGTAATCAATTTATGACCAATATGTCAAAGCAACCTGTCGTCAGCGCATTAAAATAGACGGATAGCGTTCTCGTTAGACGAAGCGGATTATTAAAAATTATATACTTGTAAATCATTACCAAACATACGCGATAGACATTCGTATGTAAATATGCGACATATAGGGTAAAAGTTGCGTCCGAATTTTACGAAGACAAGCCATCATTTTGATTCCGTCGTGGAATATAAATAGAAGGCCGTATGAATTTCCACGCGCACAGCAGAAACACAAAGGGTTACATTTCGGTGGTGTACAAGCCACGAGAAATCTGCAAACGAATTTTCACGTTCGAGATACGTCATGTATCGACAGAAAAATCAATATCCATTTGAAAGGCTACACTTCGTTTTACGTGACTGCATAGAGACCGTGTTATACGGCGCCAGTGGGAAAATATTAGTCGTGGTGTTTGCGCGAATATCGCGTAGATTCTTGCGCATGACTTAAACCAAATTTATCGCAACGCTTCACTTTTACTTTTTTGGTTTGAAAATTCTTGGCTGTATGATGTCGCCTTGTTCAAACCATTTACGTTGAAACAGTGCCAATATTGCGTATATGTGCCATTGCAATTATATTGGCAATTAGCATTTAAGACCAAACTGTTATAGTGATCTATTAGATATTTACGATACGTATTCCAATTACGAGATTAGTGAAAAGGGGAATATGTTGGTTGTACAAATTCTTGGTATACGAAATACGTATAATTTACAATTTTAATTTTCAACATTACAACCGATCCATAATTTGCGTACTTGGCATGCAAAACAAATACCCAAAACGTACCAGATAAATGTAATAATTGTTGAAGTTATAACGTTGACCAAAAAGTAATTCCGAAATTTTCAATAAGCATTTTTAATCATTCCTATTGACAAGTTTGATACAGTACAAACTTTTGGCATCGCATACCGTGTTTGTGCTTTTATTTAAAAAAAAAGCATAGAAATAATGCATTACATTTTCGTCAACCACGTTACGATTAAGATTCATTAATTACACCTCGACTACCTTGGACCGACACAACGATAGGTAAAATATCCTTGCAATCGATACCAAATCTACTTGCCAAAACAAGGCAAACAAATAAAAGAACAGACAAATCCGTAGAATAAATTCTCGCACAGCAGCATCAACCCTTTCATCCCCAAAAGGAAGCCTGATTAATTCCTCGCGATAGCTGATCGCGGATTATTAAATTCGATCGATAAATCAACGAGGCTGGCACGAACGAGCCAAGAATTTAGAGCAGCGTTTCGTCGTAATAGGTGATCGACGAACCGCACGGGGCGAGGGACTGGCGGTAGCAGTAACGACGAGGGTAACAATGGTCGGCTATTATGCAGAACCTTCCCCTTTTCTACGCTCCGCTTCTCCACAATACACCGACCGTCCACGGGAAACTTAAGCGTGTATGTAAACGAATCCTAATTATCGGCGCCGGCGATATGGCCCACGGCAATACAACCTCTTAAAGGACCGTCCTTACCGAGCCGACGAATCGCTGGTGAACACGCGATAAACCAGGACGCGAGCCCCTTGTACCCCGGAGCGTCCTGAAAATCGTCCACTGAGGATGGATCGTCGTTCCAACGGAGAGGACGACGAAGAAACGAGAGAGGGAGGTCGGAAGGTTAGGGCTCGCGATAACCGCAATTACGGAAGAGGAATCGATGCCAATCTCGTGGCCGCTCGAATTCCATCACCGTCGCCAGGTCACTGGCCTGGAATGATTTCTGCGGTTACGACGCATACAAATATTTGCCGAATCGAGTAATGCCCCTTCATCGATCGAACCGAAACACCGTTGCGCCCATAATTGCCCTGCTTGTAACGGGGACTTCACTTCTTAGCTGTGACGTCCACCTTTTTAAGCGCGTGCATCTACGGTGTGTCTACTGTGTGAAATAGCAGTAGTTCTGTTTTAAACTAAATCATTTTACTGCTTAAATTTATTTGTGTTGGATATGGTGTGTTAAATAAA
Source organism: Nomada fabriciana (assembly GCA_907165295.1). Lineage (NCBI taxonomy): Eukaryota > Metazoa > Arthropoda > Insecta > Hymenoptera > Apidae > Nomada > Nomada fabriciana. Next base: position 15,801,795 of record OU015694.1, read on the forward strand.
ATAACTATTATATTTTTCTCAATCAATGTAGTTACAATAGCTCACAAGGAATGTCCTTTCACTCTGAAATGCTGTCTCGAACTGAACGAGAACACCCAAAAGAACTGGGGTCCACTTATACCTACGAATGCGCATTGTCTCATTTTACAACCTAGGCCCTTTTGACTCGCCACGTACAGATCCATCTGGTTGTCTTACTATCTCTGTTAGTAAGACATTTTTAAGAACGTTGAGACAGCTTTACTCTAGCATGACATATTATATTTACTATCACTCATAAATATTCAATAATTTGTATTATTTACAGAACTTTAATATTCATAATTTTCTGAATAAACAAATGGATCTAAGTAAATCTAGGTAAATTGGAAACTGAATCTATTCTTTCAGAATGATATTGCTTAATGCAAACGGCGGCAACTGAAATGGCACTTCGTATGTCGAGTACAAATATTTAGATTTTTTGTGTATTATTTTAGTGATCATAGGAAAGAAATTATTTAGAAAAATGAAATTGAAAGTATCTCAAAATAGTCACAACAATTTTAATTGAAATAACAAATAGCAATTACTCTTTTCGCATGACGAGTATACTCATTGTTACGCAAGAAATTGCCATTTCTTCATAACGAGCATACTCGTAATTCACAGTGAAGGGGCTAAGTAGATGTGTCCATCGCTGGTCAGACGAATTAGTACGGCATGGCAGCTGAACCGTAGCGATAATCTTATTTGGCCGGATGATTTTATGTGTGTGATAGGTAATTTTCTTCGGATTTAGGTCGATGCATTCCACATTTGGGGTAACTACGTTAAAATTATCGAGAAGTGTGTAATTGAGACCATGCGCGAGGTTTAAGCCGTATTCAAGAATTTGTGAATTTAGAAATACTGTTTTATATTTGTAGAATTTCGAAAGAGATAAATGTAAATAAGTAAATAAATGTTTCAGTCATACTTATGTTCTATTATCTGCAATATCATGTTACTTTAACTTTAACTTATATGTGGAATGTCTCTGATAAAACATTTGCATATGTAATAAACGATTTGGTTCGTCGAACATGAAATGGCCGTTACAAACTTTGCACGAGAGTGTATATACAAATAAATATTGTAATATGTATTGTTCTAAATATAAAATTGTCGCATGTTATTGGAAATCAGGAAATTATTTAGAAGTGTTGGAGTTTACTGATCTCGTGAGGATAAATAGATTCAACAATTTATAGTATATTTCATTTTATTTATGGCGAGTTAACTTTGGTCAGTAAAAATGTGTTTCAGTTTAACTTTAGTAGTTTATTCTACGATTCTGAATATTTGAATCTGTTGCACAGACAAAATTCATACAAAATTGAAATTCATAACTGCTTCCCATTAACAGAAGTACCGTGGTACTTTCTTCTTCAATAAAAATTGGAAAGGAATCGAAAACTAAATAACTTCATACGTAGTAACGCGCGTTACTCAATCTTACTACTCTCGATTTATTTCCAATGGATTAAATATGCATACAATGTATGCTTTGCATAACAGAAAGTTGCCAGAAGATTCTTCAGTATCACGTATCCATTTAGATACATGTACGCGAAGAAACTCCACATAAATTTCCGAAAGTAGAATCATCCGTTACAGGCCAGACGTACTTCCTCGCAAATAATAATCACTATCATCGCTCATGCTCCACCGTGTGTGGGGCAATATAATATTTCTACATAATATAGTCCCTGTCAAATTTATACAACTCTAGTTGCCAAACGTGACAGCTACGAGATGTAATACGATTCAATTTCTACCGCGATATTATTCACAATACTTTTTGATGTTAAGCAAATATTATAATAGAAGCGAAAGAAAAATAGGAATATATTGTTAATGTGCTGCAAGCTGTTAGTATATTTGGATAGATATTTCCGAGCATGGAACAAGTCCTTTTAATTTTACATCGTGGTGCCATTATTTACGAGCACTTCCTAAATGTTTTTCATAAATGAAAAATGCGCAGATCCATTGAAATCGTGAACTTTCACAACTTATGAAATAGTATTTAATTTTGACTTCCAACTACTTTAAACTCGCCGTATATTAATAATTTTTTAATCGAATTGGAACACCCTTGGCGAAGATATTTCGCCGAATAATTTTGCTACAACAATTGATTGGCACTGAGTATTATATAATAATATGCTACTTCTTGTACGCATTTTACTAACATTGGTATGCATCGATATTTATGCACTCAATACCTAATCGTTCTCCAGTTTATTATGATTAAAGGGAATAATTCATTTTATGTCGAAACGAAAATAACGAAAAGTCGATACATCGATTCGCAGTAGTTGCTGCCTCTAAGAAATTCGTTTCTAGGATGAATGAAAGCTTGAGAAAACATTATTTACAAAAGTAGCTGAAGTAATCGATGCGTATGATGTCTATCAACGTTAAGCATTGGTTGAAGCAATTTCCTCCCGTAAATATGCAAAGGTAATTTGCCAATGCTATAGTGTGCTGGGTAAACTTAAAATCCATCCAGAGAGAAATTGTGCCGAGACGGTGCGAAAACTCCAATTTTATTTCCATCTCTGCTAATATTCATGGATACCCCTTTGAAAACCAAGGCGGATAGAAATAACAAGCGTATCCAGCATACGTTTACTGGCATTATAAAGTAATTTCTACTTTGTCAGCAATTCTGAACGCGATATATACAGAGGCAGAGACACAGATTATTTTAGTCCCCGACTACTAACTACTATTTAAAACATTATAACATAATTCATCGTCTGTCATCGAAATTTTATTTCACATTTTATCTATGTAAATTTACTAATTGAGGAAGTGCAAGTATATTATATTTGTCGCGTCGCATCAATGCTCCCCGCAGAGCACCTTAGACCTCATGGGCAAAGGTTTATGGCACGGTCGCAAGCTAAAGCTATTTTTGAGAATAAGGAGTTTTTCATTGATTACTTTTATAACTTTAGAGTATGTCCTTCCTCAATAGCTTAAAAACATGCCATAAACCCAAGAGTTTCCGAAGGCACATCTGGATGTAACGGTTCGACAGCCGAAGCATCAGCCGACGGAAATACCCATGACGGTCAACTTTCGCCACCATGCAAGCAGGTAACCTTCCTCCCTTCCAAGGACAGCACGCTAAGGGCGTATTGGAAGGGCGGTGGTTATTCGTACCAGCCATGCTGATTGGCATTTGATTATGTCAAATGACGACCAATCAGCGTGAAAAGGGCGAAAACCGAGGCTTCATGGAAAACACATCGCCAACGAACACCAGAGTCTCAAAAAACCTCGAGCTAAGAACATCTTCGAAATAACAATAACTAAACTCTCGTGTCGAACGGAAACTGTCCGAAATACATAAAGATAAAAAGTTCATCACTCCTTCGAAACGTTGTACACCTTTGGTACATTTTGTTAAAGTTTAATAAATATACATATTTATTTGCACCTACGAATTGTACTTTGTCGTTTTGTGTCGTTTGGGAATTAATGAAATCATTGACCTCCCACCTCGCGTTAAACCAAACGTGTGGAATTTACAATATTTATAGAGAATATATATAATAACAGTTATATAAATGTGTGAAGTTTCAAAAAGATAAATAAATAATATATTCGTGTATCGTATGTTATCGACAGGCGATTTAAATTAAATTTTGAGTAACTACTACTTATAGCCACAAATACAAAACAATTAACTTGTTTTACAATAATAGAGTATATACTAGTTAACTAGTTTATGCACAGAACTTCAATTTGAAAAATGCAATTTATGTACGCGTGTAATATTATTTTATTCTCAGTAAGTAAAAACTTCTTAATAAAAATTTATTTACCGTCTTGAACTGATTAGATCCAAATACTAAACAGTTGGGTTCCTTTATGCATATTATATCATCCGATATTTCATTAAAAGCTCCTGCTTGCGATCAATGAGGTACACGCAACTCCGTCGTGATACTCTATAATATTAAATCAATATTCCCCATAATTTGTACGCTCTGTCGTGAGGCACGCGACGAAAATTCACTGGTCGATGTGACTTGTCGATAACGACGATTTAAAACGAAATCTCCATCGAAAACTTCCGGTTCGACGCAGTATAAAAAGCTCGGCTGACAAAAAGGAACCGGATACGGACGCGGAGGACAATTTGTTTCCCATTGGAACTCCGTTTAGAGCTGTTCTGTTATCACCGCCACGTCACGCGCTTGTAAAGCCGTTAAATTAAAATCCAATTCGAAACAATAGGTTTCTCGATCGGTCGTCGAAATGGGGCGATCGTTACGGAGACAAAGCGGAATCGTTTTCCATATTCGGAACGTGGAACGATCCTCGTTCCGCTCGTAGATCGTCGTTTTGACGATCGAACGACGGCACCTGGAACGTGGCCACTCCAGTTTTCTTTCGCGCGTTATTTTTCGACCGATGCCGCGATGTATGGTCGTGTGGTGACTACAATTGTTCCAGTCCCGTTCTTGTGTAATTATTTGGTGGTTCAGTTTTTTCAGATCCATTAGGGCGACAGGTTTTTCGACAGGTTCATCGACTTTTGAACGCTTCCAATGTGTTTGATTTTTGTTATTTTCATACCACGTTCGATAACGCATCGTTTAGAAGTAATTATCGGATTTTATAAATTGTTGGATACTTATATTCGGTTGAATTATACATACATACCTGCTAAAAAATTGACTTAACAGTTTTAACAAATTTTTAGCATGAAGTGTGAATTATTGCAATTGTATTATATATGTAGTTTAATATTGGTTTAGTAAAAGAGAATAAAGTGTTGAGAAATTGGAATCTGTTAAAGAATGAAAAACGTATTTGAAGTGCTGGGCAATAATTGTGAAGGATTTCTCAAACCAAACTGTGGAGCATTGTACAAATAAAATGGAAAAATGTTCATAGTCAATCATAAATGGGCGTTTTGCTGTAAAAGAAATACAATATTGGACATCGAAATTTATCAAGACCCATTGCTTTCATCGAAAACTGAAAATATTTTGGTAGGAATTCTGAAAGGAATGACTGGGAATACGAATTGACCAAAGAGTAGCAAGGTTCCTATTACGAGGGTATTGAATGCACAGCCTTAAACTGGTATTCCCTATAGGCCATTTTTGTCGATCGTTGCACGCTAAAGGAACACCTTTTATTGCTTCCATTTTCTCTTTTTGATTTTGCTCCCAATTTTCTTGGTGGAATTCTGTCGGATTAACGATTCGTGCGCGACTACATTTTTCACTGATGTTTCTCCATTGAGATAATCCTCTTTCGTAGTGAAAAAATGCCAGAAAATCCAACCGCCTCCAAAAGAAAATGACACATAACATATTTCATTTCGACGTAATACTGGACGTTTATTGATTAACTTTATTATTGTTTATGAAAATTAATAATATGATATCTTTCCTTCGACTTGTAGTCGTATCATTTATTTCTGTACACATTTTATCAATACTTTATAAAGATTTTCATCGCAAATATGTACACATAGACCACGTATGTCACAGAGTAGGCAATACTTTCTATTATACAGGTTGTCCCCTAACTATCGTAACATCGGGAAAAGGAGGGTAGCTGAGGTGATTCTAATCAACTTTTTGTTTGACCAGAATGTTGTTTGAAGCTTGGTTTTTGAGATATTAATCAAAAACAGTGGCCAATGAGGGCGCCCGTAGATCGCGCGGCCAGGCCTGTACTTCTCTACTGCGCTCGGTCGTTTATGGGGGCATCGAAGGTATCCAAGCAAACTGTACGGCAAATGTTACATCGTCTTAAATTATGGATAATGTGGAATTATTCGTTATTCATGTATAACGACCACGACCGTGGGCGATTGATTAAAAGAATAACTAGTTTATTTCTAATTAATGAAGAACGATGTAACATGTTCCGTATGCTTCCCTCGATACTATCGATACCTCCGTACACGACCGAGCGCAGTAGAGAGGTACGGGCCTGGGCGTGCGCACTACGGGCGCTTTCATTGGGCAGTGTTTTTGTTTAATAACTCTAAAACGAAGCTTTAAACAACATTTTGGCCAAGGAAAAAGCTGTTCAGAATCACCCCAGCTACCGCCCGCTTCCCGATGTTACGGTAGTTACGGTACACCCTGTATGTATGGCACATCGTGGGTAAAATCTTATAAGAAAAATGTAATTTTTAATTTCCATAGATTGAAAATGAATGTATAATTAAAAATAACAAAATTGCCATCAAAAACATGTAATATAAAAATTATATATTAACCACTAAAGAAATTAAATTACGCATTCTTTTCATCATTTAATAAGATATATAAACAATCTCATTTTTATACCCCCCCCCCTTCCTGAAGGAATGTTAATACTTAGCATTGTATATCTCTATCTTCAACCATATCTTTATCATGTAGTGCTTATGTTATAAAACTAATATTGTATAAATAAATTTAATTTATTAATACTTAATATACCTAATATTTACCAGTCTTTGATCTAAATCAATGAACGAAAATATGTAGAAGAACCAAAAATTTCGTTCACGTTTTATTTACCTTGTAATTTCACAACTTTATTCCGTCGTGTAACACCCCCCCCCCCCCCCATTGGATATCATGCATGCAAGCTTTCAACGAATTCTCCCTTTTAAATTCTTTTTTCTTTTCATACACGGACACGCACCTTTTCGTACATATCGTGCGCTTTTTTCGTTCCCGTTTATCCAGTTTTCCATCGAAACGAGCAGGCTACCGTCCGTTCGAAAGATATTTTGGACCGATATCCAGGTTATTCGAACTCCACCGTCTATCCTCTGCGAACGACTTCCCGTCGATCAATCCTATTTTACCCTGTGTTTTTTAACCATTATCTGTAAATTAGAATTCCTGCGACAAGATTCTTTCGTGTCCATGAACGCAATTGCCAGAATCTATTGAGTATCAATTTTGTTCTCGGAAGTTTATTCAAATAAATATGAATTGCTTCACATCTATTGTAAGATAATTATTACTTTTATGTTTCGCGTGATAGATGTATGACTCTGCCATGTTCTGCAGTCGACTTTTAAATACGTGGATTGTTAAATGTATTATACTTGTAAAATAATTATTCCTATCCCTCGTGGAAGCATTAACGATAATGAGAAGATTTCGTTTAATCGTTTGCGATGATTGATAAATTTGTTTCCCGTGTTCAGAAAAACACTGAATAGATTTGTTCAGAAAAACTATCCGATCAATAAAAGACGGAGAGTATTTTTATTATTAGCATCAAATACGCTGGCGGGCAAAGTCAAAGGATCACTAAATTTTCGATGAGTAATTGTCGATATTTGAACTGCAGTGTCTCCGTGAAAAAGATTGTATAATAATCCACCCGGGACTATTTTGAATACTGATGTAAAAAAGTCTTAAAAAAATAAACTAAGGGCTGTTGAATAAGAAGCTTCACGTTTTAAAATAAGCCCATGTAGGTTAGTGTACGATTTTTTTTTCGCCGTGTCACAGCAGTCGAAATATCGACAACTTTTCGTTGAAAGTTTAATGATTCTTTAAAACAATTTGGAAACCGTTCGATGAGACAGGTAAGGCTATCCTTTTATGAACCAAGAGTTATTCAACTAAATGCATCGAAAATATCGAAAACCTGAAACATCCATGCAGTTAATATGCCATCGAAAACCTTAAAAAGAAGATAGGAGAATATGTACCTGATTTTGCATTTCATAAAGTATTATATAATTTGCATAAAGTATTATGCAATAAGGTTTTTTGTTATGGAAGAACCATAAGTAATCTTGTGTTAAATTAATTGCTTGAGTATTTATTTTCTAATCCTATTTATCTGAAAGTAAAACTATTTTGATATACAATTGTAAAAATTACCTTGCAGAAAGCAACGTAATGTGTTTGATCGTTTAATCAAATTAAGGCCACATTGCGATCTATAATAAAAGAAAATTAATATCATTTCTTCATCTCTTCAGAGTCATTAAAAGTTCGAGGAAAGGAATACAGCAAAGGTACTGTACGTACAACTAAACAGTTGTTTTTTGTGCTGTATCCGGAATGATGAAAATCAATCAACAAACACTTCCATACTGAAGTCATAATTCATTTATTTCGTGACCCATTATTTCCATCTCTTTCTTCACATCAATCTACTTAGTTTCCGCTTAAAAAATAATTCAAAAAACGTAATCTATCAATATATACAGAATAATCTTGCCTAAGAACGCAAAAGCTTTCCCTTGCAAAGAAAAAAAAAGAACAAAAGCAATCACGCATACTTCATATCCTTTAAACAATCGTCGCTTCAATCATTCGTCCTCAAGCGAGTACTCAATCAATAATTAACTCAGAGTAACGAATTGGGCGAGGTTCATTCACTCTAGTGACGTTCATTTGAATAGAATTAACTCGAATTAATAATAGTTTACCACGATGATATCACGTACAAACACGTGTGTGATGAATATAATTCAGAGGTACTCCGTTACATATTGTTAATTGCACCTCGACATAAAGCACTGCTGTCAAGGACGATTTCTATCACAGAGTTACCAGGTTCCCTCCTTCTTTTCCTTTTTCCCCGATTTCTATTCTTCGTGGGTCGATTGGTTGTGAGAAGAAAAAAACAGATCCAGAGAAAACCAATCTCCTGAGCATTCAGTACGATGGGATTTTTTTTATCAACGAATGATACTCGGAGGCTTGATTTTAAAAAAGAAAAATTATTGTGCCGGATGTTTGAATTGGCCGTTCGTAATAGTTATCGATTATCTTTGCAAACCTTCGATAAGCTAGGGGAATTCAACACGGAGAAGAGGAATTTCGTGCTTGAGATATAGGGAGAATTTTATAATGGTAATAATTACTTTAGTCTGATTAGATTGAAACTGGTATGCCAACTACCCTATGAATGGTAACAAAATTATTTGTGGTAGAAAATGATTACTTTTATTGTTTCACCTTCCCTTTTCTGGGAGGGATAGGAATTAGAATAAACATGTGGAATGCACTTGGTGATACAGTTACTACGAGCTTTTATAAATTGTCTTTTAACTTAATAGGAAAGAAAACTTTCAATATTTATTTCGTACCCAATATTTGAAAATTTTTCATAACGCTCATTTAATGAACATATTTTATGTCTTAGTTTATGTCATATATTTGTCTATTTTACATTCGCAATGGTCTCATTAATATTATTTAGAATTCTAAAAACTCTCATTGTTATGTATAGTAATAAAAATAATAGCCACCCTACGATCGACTTGATCGTAAGTAACGAAAAGTATTCAAACAAATTGTAGAAGCAGAATATTAATTAACATTTATTACATTTCCAACAAATTTCAAATATTACCACCTCCCGTATTATTCTTTGTTTCTAAGAAACAAAAATTAAATAATTGATCGCCTGAACAAAAATATATTAAATTTCTTTCCAAATTATTATGGATATTTATCTGATTAACCTTTCGCATTTGCTTACGTTCCAATTGTTATTATGTTCTTTGAAAAATATTTTACTCTACTTTCTCTATAAATTCACTCGTCAGTAGAACCACGTACAATTAATGTCAAAAAATCTGTTCACAGACCGGATGTCTAGACGAATTAAAGACTGTTATGACTATTATCCATCTCAAGCATCTTATATGAAATTTAATAGAGGCATGATAGATCACCCCAGTCACAAATTCACAATGAAACGAAAAATGTTATCGAGAAGAAAGGGACTCGAACCGATCTCTTTACCAAGTACTGCAAGGATCTCATTTATTGAAACTGTCCCAACACAAATACGCGCGTGTTATAGCAAGTAGAAAAAAAAAGAAGAAAACTATGCAACGTGTCGTTCGATTGCGGGAAACAGTAGTCTACGTGGCAATGCTGCTAAATTGAAAAGAAGAAACGAAAGAAAGTACTTTTGCACAGGTGACGCAGTGCATCGTAAAGTGTTCACTTGTTTCACTTTCTTTTTTCTTTCGCGTGAACGTAGTACGTTATATCCAAGCCCAACGTACGTCATACACGATTTTTTTAATTCCCTTTTTTCCTCTTATCTTTTCATTATTACAAACGAACGTCAGCCGAGATTTACCTAGCACCCACACGCACACACGCGCCACTACTCGCCATACAAAAAGTTCGCGTAGGAAAATATAAATGAAATTCAACTGTATCTCTCCTTTGTTTTACGTTTTATCCTGAAATTTTGTTTTCAGACTTTTGGGTTCCAAAAAAAACAGTCACATCTCTACCCCTTTTTTTGTTTTTCATTTTCTTTTAAATTTCCGCCGATTTCATCTCACCAGCACTCGTGCATACAATTCTTCTTCTAACTCCTATCTTATAATTGTTTTTCTTTTATTCGCTTCTTTTATATCCATTTCTTAATCGTTTCTTTGCACTGTTCCTCTCTTACTTGCGTCTCGTATTTGTGAAACTACATTTTTTGTTTTCCTTTAAATCGACTACCCGCAGCTCCGTTATTAAAATATAATAATTTCGATTTTCTAGGATAAAATATTATCTTCTGTTTTTCTTTCACTCGAACTATCCCTTTCTCGCTTTCTACCACACACGCTCTCTCTCGCACTCTCTTTCTCTCACTCTCACTCTCTCTCTCTGTCTTACTCTTAATCACGTTCACACCCTTAAGCGTCACACACGCATCGGTTGTACAACTCGTAAAATATACAGGGTCGCGTAATCCCACGACTAAACCCCTAGCTAGAACGCATTTACGCTGCTCTTCTTATCTCTCCGTGATTATCTTTCTTCCTCTCGTTTTCCATATCTCCCGCAAACAACAGAAATGGCAATCGAGTACGCAACGCGACGCAAAGGGGATCCTTCCTCGTGGTATCGGATAAACAAGAAGTTCACAGGTCCCCCACCCCCCTCTTAACACCCAACTTTCGACGAAAAAGATCCATGAGAAACTACGAGCAAATTTCTCTCGCTAAATATCTACAGAAAAATCATCTGAAAAGTAACAATACAAATTCTACAAGACGGTTCTGCTCGTTTCAGTTCCTTCGTAGGGAGAGACGTGAACCTATTGGTCACCCGTTACCTTCACGTACCAACACTTACAAAACTACCCTTAGCGTAGCGGCTAGACTAGCTCGAACGGTATACGTTTAATTCGTACGAATTCTCTCTCACACATTTCGCCGACAGAATATTATTCGAGCGAGACGAACCACGTTTTCTCTCGGAGAAACTTTGCGTCATCGTCATCCCCGCACGATACACGTCGATTCATAAACATCCATGGCTCGCTTCAAACTCCTCTCTTTAAACGACTGATCGCAAACCCTCCCCTAGAAGCGTCTCAATTCCACGTGAGTTCAAAAGAAAATGGAGTGTCGTCGCGAAACGTCGGCGTCTCTTTGTTCATCGTGCGTATATACAAATCGTTCGTATTCCTAATGATCTTTCCGTTTCTTCTCTCTCATCGTTTCATAACTTTGTTCTCATGAAACACCGGGGCATCGAACGTCCGCCTCGTTCTTCTACGATCGCCAAATCGATCGACTGAACGACAGGGTCCGTCGGATACGACGAACAAGAAATTCATCGGGGACGTATAAAAAAAAACCGACTGAGAACACCGACATTTCCCTCGATATATCTAATACTACGATATTTACAAATCTACAATCGAACAATCGTCTACGTTGTCTAACGGTAGGCTAATCTTCACAGGATCGAAGCGTCGACGGGGTCGTCGACGAAACGACAGTTCTGTTCGATGAAACGTCCGCGCCTGAACGTTCAGCCTGCACGGCACAGTGGTGTTCTTATCTGCCACTGTCAGCTGGTTCAATCTACCAAAACGTTTCAGTTCAATTTCCACGTCTGTTCTATGTACATTATTACAAACCAACGTTGCACCGCGAAACGTTGTTACTATTAACAATCACCTGATCGTACGCGATCGACGGGCACACCTGTCCACCGTCGAATCGAAAGAAAATTCGTCCAAGGCGCGACGATTCATCGGCAAAACTTAATCACCCCTCCTTCTCCTCGTCGCTTCAGTTGCTCTTAATGTAAAAATACTATGCAATATACAGATTGTTCGCGCTGCACGCGATCGATCCTCGATGGTCGGCCCAAGATCAAGGATCGATCTGTCTAGCTCGAAAAGGTGACCACGACGACTCCGTCGCGTCAGCGTGTGCACGCACATGGCGTTCAACGACGAATTTATTCTGCAGATAGAAATCCGACAAGATCGTTCGCATTTCGATCTTCGTACGTCTCACATCATCTATTTACACGCCACAATCACACGCGCCACGACGTAAGTACTTACTCTGGACTCACTTTTCCTTATTTATTCTCTTTCCTCGCGTTTCGCGTCTCGTCACCGGGAAAAAACCGCACGGCCGTTATTGTAACTGCAATTTTGTACTAGTATCGTGTAATCTCGCCTTGCCGCGAGCACCGTTACGCTTTATAAACGGAAACAGGAGAAAGGTCTGTCTCGAAACGAGTAGCCAAGTATGTAGTCGAGAATCAATGAATAATCGATGATCTCGCGGAGGGTACGCAGAGCCGTGTCGCTGATCGACGGAGAGTTGTGATTGTATGTATGTAACTTCCATTGTTCTTTTCATTTCGTGATCGGTGCGTGTTATGAATCTGTCCCGTTTTCCTTCGCGTGAAACCCTCTGTCGGTATAGAGAGAAACGTTCGAAAGGGGTCGATTTGTCCACCCTTGGCGTCGACAAAACGAATGTCGCGGGGGAGATAGAAAATACGTTTGGATAAGAAAAGAACAAATACCTTAACACTAGCACGATTGCGAGATGTTCGCATAAATCAACGAGTGAAGAGTACGCGATTGTCAACGTAATTGGAAACAGTAAAACGCGCAGCGAACAAAGACGTTGTGGGTAGCACCTTATCTCGTATCACCAGCGGTTCGTGGTGGATCAAAGACGGCTGAAACGTCGAGATCCATCGAATCGCATATTTCGTATCGTCGATGAATTGAAAAAGAAGAACAAGGAAGTGGGATATCGCTCGCGTCAATTTCTCTATCCTATCGTCCGTACCGTTCCTGCCTAAACAGAATGTGCTTCTTTCGTTTCATATTGCCTCTTTAGCGAGAAATTTCGTGTAAAAATAAAACTCGGAGAATGAAGTCACTCAAAGGTAGACGAGAGAAATGTATCGCGGTGGTTGCAGGCGCTTGGAAAAATAAAAATTGCAAATTACAAGACTGTACTTTAACGCATATCGGCAGTCAGTCGACATAGACATGAGTTATATAGACGCGAACAGAAGTGGCGACATAAAGACATTTGAATAGAGAACGAGAAAGTGTTATGTAAAGATATTTAAACGGAGAACGCCGTACGTTCCATTTTTCCTTTACACTTTCCTCGCTTTGCAGCGAATTAAACAACACAACAAAATAATACTTTCATTCGCTTCGCCAACGTATTCCTTCCTCTGATTGCGAGTATCATCTTTTTAATCTATCAAAGAATACGTCCAATGATAGAATACGTGCAGTATTCCTTAAAGATACCTTCGTGTGTACCGATTGGTAAGAGTTAAGGACAACAAAATTCAACAGGTAATACTTATTTGTGGACAACACTAAATCAACCGAATGAAACCTAACTGAGGAACAACGACGAAGAAATTGCCGCGAGTAAATAATTCTTAATCTAAGTACATCGCGTATCGCGTGCGCCGTTCACAAGAGTATTGGAAAGAGCTACTGAAAAATCTCGAAGTTCAGAAATATCTATCAGCGAGTCAGATCATTCCCGCTAACACTTTAAACTTCGATTCATTATTCCTTCTACGTATTAGAGTCTGCGTAACCGGGCTGCAAATTTCGCAGAAAATCTCTCAATTATATGTTTCGTCTGTACTGTATGTATGCGTGTACGTGTGTTTGCATTATATTATCTCGCGGTTAGACAAACAATATTTAACACCGGTCTAATGATTAACAATCAGATCCAAGTCTGATCCTCGCTTACGTATGTGTATATATATGTATATATATACGAACTTAACGTTTATGTACAGTATACATACATATATATAATATACTATGTATTTTATATTTACAGTCGATAAACTATATTTACCAGCGTACTCATACTTAATCTCTCGTTCCTTCGTTAATTAATGCCACTCGATATACTTATTGCATCTCTCCTCTACATATATATAATATATATGTATCTGTTCTCTGTAATTAATTATCAGCATCCATCGCAAGCGTGATCCAAGTATATAGACAATCGAAATTCGTAGCTTGAACAAATTGAAGAATTTGTTGCTTCTGTTTCATTTGTCTCTGTTTATACAAGGTACACAAGGCACAAGCCGCCTTCTGTTCCTATTCAATTCTCTTAGCGAATGTAAGCTCCTGGATCCGAGATTACTTCGCGTAATCATTCAAACAATCGCACGATTCTCGCGCCACCGTATATTTATCACAATACCGCACGAATAATCGGCTACCATACTGTCTAAACATCGAAACAACATTGTCATTGCACGCGTCTGGAATTTCACTTGTAGAAAAATTCGCAACTCCCCATTCAAGTATATACGAGTAAGTGTACCAATCGCGAAGTCGTTTCGCGTCGGAAAAGCATCACGTTCAAAGTCCACGGCACCGAAATGAAGCGCAGCGCAAGCCCTGTCGAGGCTATCGAACGGCAATGAGGGAACGCAAAACAGTAAATGGCAAATTATTGTATCAACGTACGAATAATGAAAGAAAAAAAGCCGGACGCGAATCTTGACTCCGATCAGAAGTACAAACCGATCGTACCAATGTCTCATATTATTCTATCGCGAAAGAAATGTATCGACTTAAATGAAAACAACGTAGCTCGTCCTCGTTGCTGCAATAAATAATGGTTGTGCCTTGCTGTGACTCTGAGTGTCCCCCGAAATAGTGGCAATTTAGAAATTGCTGTTCAATTGCCGCGGTGCATTTTAAACCGCGAACAGTAATGTCCGTGATCGACGAACGTTTTCGATTCGTTCGTCTGCTCCCATCGAGAATCATCCCGGCGATCTCGATCCTGCCGCCTGTGTTCAAAGCTTCTCGTTGAAAAACGACAAAACTTCGATCGTGGCAAAAACGGCCACGACGTTTCGTTTAATTTCGCAATTATTCATTGGCTGACGACAATTAAGTAACGCCCGTTAGCTTAATCGTCAGCTTAAGCTGCTCTCAAACAACCCCTGGTTGCATAGTCAACAGATACGTGGTTGGATCATAGTAGCCGGCCAGATAGTAAATGTCGTTGTTGTCGTAGATTGTTAGGTATCTGTGTGGCTCTTTTCCCAACTTGTCAGTGTATTCTGGTAGCGGCAGCACCTCGCATTTGTGAGAAATCGTCTGGACATCGTTTTCGTCCATGTGAGGAGACTCGAACAGTGCACCCTGGGGGCATTAATGCGATAAGATTTCATTAATTCTCGGTCGGATTTGTAAATGATCAGTTAGTAAGAAATTCGCGGAAAAGGAACATACAAAAATATAGTACGTTTGAATATTACGGTTCAACATTAAAATTACCATGCAAGAGCTCTAAGAGTAGTTCAAATGGTATATTAAAAATGAGGCAATGGTACTCCTGTCTCGGTTTAGGGTCAGATAGACACATAATTTTCATATGAAGACTAATATAATATATGGTAGGAAAATGTTACTTCTGTAGAAAATTAAACATAGTCGATTTATGTACTGAAACTTTTGTTGCAATGCTAATTAAATTTAGGGCACAGAAGCAGCTAATGATATATGGAATATATGAATGCATTGTATGCCTAATATTATATAGCTTATAAAATGCCAAGTAGAATACTATCTCCTTTTTGAATAATATTGCTTTAGGAATATTTTTACGAAAAACCTATAACTTTTGTTAGAAACGTATTTCCTATGGTGTTATTCGTCCAAAAAAAGGTACAGCATCGAAAGAAGTACCATTCATTATTCGATGCCTATCGAAACACGTATCTAGTATATTATTTGTATCGAAGTTAAAAAATGAATCTTCTGAAACAGCTGGTTAAAAGAATTGGTCACTTTCTTACCGGGTATTTTAAATTCTTTGGGCATCCCACTGTCTCTTCTGGGTGGTAAAACCACTTGACTTTAACAATCATATTTGAACTTGAGGTCTCCCACATGGATTCGATACGTCCAATATAAGGTCTGTCGGGTCTTCCAGTCGAAAGAAATACAGCGCTGTCACCGATCTGAATTGTTTCACTTCCTCGCTGAATAGCACGGAAGAATTGTTTCTTTGCTCTGCCCTTTGCCCCGGGTCGCCTGTATCCCTTACCAGCCCAACCCCATAATTGTCTGGCTGGTAGAAACGCAGCCATCTTGCTTCGACTTTCCACCGATTCTTGCCGTTCACGCATTTTAGACTTCTTATCCGATTTCTTCGGTTTCTCCGGCTTTTCTTCGGGGACAGGTTCTTGGATCGGTTCTGGAACGACTTCTTCCTGTCTGACAGCTTCTTCCTCGATTTCTTCCTCTTCCACCTTGGCCACTGCTTCCTTCGACAGTTCTTCCTCGCTCTTCTGCCCGCAACAACTCTCCCCACTGCTGAGAATTTGGGAAAACAATGGTCGAATTAAGATTAAGAAACTTTTTCTTTCAACTACGAAAGGAGTTTAAATGCATTGTGTTTCGAAAATTGGGGATCAATTAACGTCGTATTTATTTCGAACTAATTATTCAATTAAAATACTAAATACTAAATTATTGTAGGGCAGATTTTTCATTCAACTCACAGTCTTCGTAACACACTGCCAATTCTCTACTTTAGATCGTTGCACATGAAACGACTAATTCCGCGAATGTCTCAAGTGTTTCGTTAATTCATTAATTCAAAGTACCACCGTGTTACAATTCTCATACGTGAATTGAAAGTTTGAAACTGGCGAAATAAATAACAACGCCACTACATGCTTGCATAATCTTACTTATATAATCAAAAAAATGTAATACAATATTATTTGAACCGCCCAGTGAAACAGTGAGTTGAAAAATAAGTAGAGGGGTAATTTATAAATGAACAAACCTAATATGACTTCCATCACTGTGACTACTATGATGACTGTGTTTATGCTTGTGTTTTCGGTGTTTCCTGTGCTTGTGCTTTCTGTGTTCCTCGCAACATTTGTGCCTTCTATGCTTTTTCTTCCCCTCCTGGGCCTCTTGCAACCTCTTCAACTTATCCTTTCTTCTCTTCTTCATGCGCTTCCTCTCGCGATACTCCTCCAAATCTTTCGCATCCATATCGTCCGACTTGTGTCGTTCCAGCGACTGCGAGTCAGGCGACGAAACGAAACAGTTGGTCGTAGAAGTGACAGCGGTGATCGCGTTATTTCCGTTCAGTGAAGTGCATGGTTGACCGTTGCTTGAAGAACGTTTGTCATCCGTCGACAACGAGGTTTGCCGTCGACGTTTGCCCAGTGACAAAAGTGGATTTGGATCGTACTCTGCAATTTAATAGATGAATTTAGCACACAGAAATATTCAAGGGTTACGAAGAACAGCCAGGATTAAAAGGACAGTCTTCGCTACGAAATATGCAGGCAAGCGACCGCATCTTCGTTTAAAAATATATGAAAAGATAATTTACACTAACGTTTATCTTCTGGAAGGCTCAAATAAAGTGACACAACAAATATTGCACCAAGATAACAATAAACTATCGATATCTCGTTGAATAAAATCGTAGATTTCCTTATAAAAAATAACCATTCCACAAGTTACAAAAGGATTATCATCAAATAAATCCTTCACAAAATGATCTACCCCTACAAACGCCTCCATACCCCATTTATTCTCGTCACAACAGTCGGAACGTACCAACAACAGGATAGTCAGGCTGCAGCAGTCTGATATCATCCAGGGCGATTCTGCCACTGTCCCCGTCATCGAATTCCACGCTGACAAACTTTTCGTCAAGCTCTGGGTCCGGTTCCGACGGTTCCACCGACGTACCCGGGTACAAGCAGCGGTATTGCTGGCTCCAGTAGGCGCACAATCTTGTGCCAGGCGGAAGCTCCTTCGTCGATGTGGGGCAAACCTCGACGATCTACAAACGACGAGGAGAAACGAGAATGAAGGAATGAAGAAATACGTTCTAACGAAACCCGGTCGGAAATGAATCAACGTTAATATACCGCGTCCCGTAGAATCTCTTCTCTGGAATGGATATGAGGCCTGTTTCCCCGTTCGCCGTCCAATGTGATCGCGTAAACATCAGGCGCCTGAACGGCGCTGAGTCTTCCTGCGTAAAATAGCCCGCCCATCGCAGTTAAAACTCTCAGCTGGTCTATGGCCAAGTGTGCCGCCGTTAATTTGCATTTGTTCACGATCTCCATCTTCTCGGTTCGCGCGGCCCTCGCGCATTCCTTGCATTCCTTGCACTCGAGCGATTTTCGTCGCTTCGACTCCTTCTTGTCGCGGTCGCCCGACTTGTGCCTCGAGGGTGACGACGAGCTCGATTTTCGCTTCTTCTTTTTCGACTTCTCGTGTCTGATCTTCTCTGGCTCTTTGTCGACTGGCTCGACGGTATCCACGGAGATTTCCTGTGTGAAGGGAGGAAAAAACGGAGTTAGTGAATAAGAAATTTGCATGGTATATTAGATGGAATGGAAAAGTATTGTAGTATATTGGTTTGTTGATATTGATATGCATAGGTACAATTATAGTGCAAATATTTTGTTTGTTAAGATGAATTGTTGGATTTATCGCTGGTTACAGTAACCGTTGCAACGGATGAACCGGTACATATTGGAATTATTGTTTGGAATAAATGTATCGGTAGGTATTTGATGACATTATTGTATTATATTATAGCTTTGGAGGAAATGAATTAGAGAACCGATCAACTGGAAATGTTTAGTACTAATTTTCACACCTTCCAAAATAGAAGCACCATTTTAACCTATTGGATGAAAAAATAGAATCCTTTATCAACATTGACATACTATATGCCATTATATTAAATCTAATGGAAATTAATTATTTCTAACCAGCTGTAGCATGAAAAATTCCTTATTGAAGAATTTCTAAGTGAACCAAGTTTACAAATGTTACTACATAAGTACTATACATATCTTGAATACAAATCTTTAAGAGAATATACGATTTTAATGTTTCGGTGTTTTTTGTTTCGCAGATATTTCCGAAGTAAATTGATAAATTACTTTAAAATCAAACTTCCTTTACTCCCTTACCGTTACTGGTTCCTGTACAGCATTGTCCTGTACAGTGGATTCGGGCATTATATTCTCCGGGACACTGCTGGTTTCATCTTCTTCCCAATCCTTCATCTTCGCCTCTGCCTTCAATTTCGGTTTTGTCTTGTTCTGCTTGTCCAACTTTACCTCGTGACTTAATTTCGCTTTCTCCGCGATAATCGAACTAATCACACTCTTGTTGTGCAGGGGTGTCTGTTTCGCGGGCTTCGATTTCGACTTTGTTGATTTATGGCTCTTGGAAGAGGATTTTATGGAAGATAGCCCGGATTTGAATGGTAACGGAGTATAACCAGTTTTGCCCACGTACTATTGAACAAAGGATAGCACGTTATCGCATCGAATTTGCATTTGCTTCATTTCTGACGAAGAAGTAAAACTCACTTTTGCCTGCAGATGTCTGTTCTTCGAAGACAAAAGATATCCCACCAAAGAACCCTTGCTCTTGGGTTTCTTCGCTACTATAGTTTCTGTAAGGTGTCTGGCGCTGCCGGATGTGCACATCAGTTTCCTTGGCCGACCAACCTTGCGTTTCTTCGACGCTGAAGAGGAACTCGCGACCGTAGGTGCCGGCGATGATGTGTCATAGCTCAGCTATAAAATATTTGTATAAGATTCTATGGATTATGGTACATCGGAAAAATTTCTTCCGTTTGTGGCATATATCATCATTTATTTTCACTTGTGTGGTTTATTGTTATCGGTGACTAATTGTTTTCTTCCATTTACATAAGATACGCAATGCTCAATGTAATTATTAGCGTAAAAGTATATTTTTTAAATCTGGATTCCCATGAGCATGTCGTAGTAGTAGTAATTACGTTTTCTAAAAAGTGGCAATTGTCACTCTTTTAAATAAAACGTTTCCTAAGTATGATATTTAAATCAATACGAGCAAAACTTGATATGCTAATGTTCCTCACCAAAAGTAAACACTTGTCAATATTTTTCAACAAAATAAATCGTATGGCCTAATTGTTACAGCACAATTATTTCCTATTTTCTTTTAAAAGAACAACCTTTCTTTGCCTCAATTATAATTTTCATCATTCTTTCATTCGCTCCCAACTTTAATTTTCCAATGATGTATATAAACCGGAGAACCAAAAATTCAACTCACCCTTCCCGTGCTTTTTTCGTCGTCTTCCTGCGGCAGTTTGTTCGAAGGTAGAACAGTAATTGGCGAGGCAACTGGTGGAACAGGAATCGGAATACTCGGTATACTGTCCAATAGTTTAATGTGACTCCTTGGTTCGCCTAGTTTCACCAAGTTTACGTTACACCTTGGCATAGATAAAACAGCTGGAGTCAATGGCGGAGAAGCACCATCCGGAGAACGAGGTGGAGATTTGTGCGGAGAAGACATTGGTTCCATCATCGGTGGTGATAAAAGTGGCCCGTGTTCAGAACTGTGAACATTATTTTTCAGCCATTTTCTCTTATAAACTTCCTGTTATAAAATCTGCTATATTTTATCCAATTTATTTTTATTAGTTTGAAGAATTTAGTTTGACATGGAATAAAAGAGTTCATTATAATATTGAGTTGTAACATAGATATATTCGGTTGCAAACATAAAACATATATTGAATGTAACCCAACTTATTTATGTTGCATCCCAATAATTTTGTACTTGTCCTATTTTCTATTGCGTGGCAACTTGGATAAAGTTTGCTTGGCTCTATGTACCTGAGATATTTTTAACGAGTATAGGAATAGCCGATTTATAAAGAATATCGTTGCTGGTTCAAATGTATGATATCTGTTAAAGTAACCGTGTATAATTAAAAATGTACTCCAAATAATTAGTAAGTAACTAATACATGAATTCATTATAGCTTTTAAGCTTCGAAAACTTTAGCTGTACGAAATATTTAAAGATGTATTTATTCAAACAATTTGAATAACACTATATGTATATTACGAAAAGATCAAAAGATTATTACTATTATTCATGTTTAAATTCTTTAAAACCTACTCTAAATAAATCAGACACTTATTTAGCAGAACAAACATGGTTTTAAGAAAAATGTCATCGAGGTATAGTAATTATCGTCATTATAGCGCAACGAATCAATTTTTTAGAAATATCTTTCAGATAAAACAAACTTTCTGACTGAAATATGTCGGTAATAAAATTCAAGAGAAACAGTTGCTTATTAAAAACTCACCTTGAAGAATGGCTCTTCTTTCGAGGCCTACCAGGACTTTTCTTCTCATCCTTTTTCGGTGTCAACTTCGACAACTCCTTCTGTTTCTCCCTATATTGCCTCTGGATGTCAGCCAACCTGACTCTCATATCGAGCTCCATAGCATCCATGTTCGGCCAGTCAGCATCGTTATCCATATGCCCCTTCTTAGCAATAAATTTCTTCGCGTCTAATTTAGCCTGCAAGTTCCTATAATCGTGACAATCTCTCTGTTCTCCTGCAGATAGCCGTATTTTATAGTCTCTGCTATTCTCGTCTTCCATTCTATCGTCTATAGATTCCTTCTGACTATACGTATCCATGTCAGAGTCTGATAAATTGCCGTCGGCACCTCCGTCATCACTATACATTTCATTCATCTGATACTGATCATATTCTGCCTCGTACTGCTCGTAAGTATCGTCTCTTTCGTAGTCTGCATCTTTATAAGGACTATTTTCACTAACAGAAGTTTCCTTCAACGGTGCAACCTCATAATTCATTCCGACGCCGTTTCGTTCGGAGAAATCTATGCTTCTCCTAGTTCTTTCTTTCGCCCTGAACGTCTGAACCACGCCCTCCTTTATTCCTTCTTCAATCTGCCTGTTTCTGTCACTTTTTTCGCGATAGGCCAACGAATCACATTTAGAGTCCTCATTCTGATACTCGCCGTCTGCCTTGAATCTCTTGGGGCTCTGACAATCCTCAGAATCGTCCTCAATGAACTTTCTCTTCTCGGACGTCTTTTTTTCTTTCTCTGAAAGATTCACCCTCCCCAGGTTGAGTAGTAACCTACCAGCGTGTGATATCTCCTCGGAGTTCTCCATGTTCAACTTCCTCGGGACCTTATCGCCAACTTCCTCCATGAACCTCTGTTCAGCAAGTGCGCACAATAAACCAAGGGGACTATCTACGTTATTATTATTATTATTTTCGCCCTGCGGAGAAATGATATTGGCTCTGATGGGCGACTCCTCCAGATCGGACGTCGCGTTTGCGTTCTGAGTATCTGGTTTCAGGTGTTCCAGTTGTTCAATGCTGTTCGACAGTAGTTCTAGTCCACTTATGTCGACCCTATCCACCGTAGGTTTCTGTTTAGGATGAATCGCGACCCTGGATTTGTGGCTGTGATTGTCGAACGGCAAGACGAACGTGTCTTCTGGAACATCCAGCTTCCGGTGTTTTTTAGGTATCAACACATCGCTATCAGAATACTTCATATCTGTCACTTCGCAAGCGTCAGATGACGAGGCTTTCTCTCTCTTAACGACAGGTTCCTTGGCAACGATGATTCTGATATTATTATTACTGCTTCTGGTGTCATTGTTGTTATCGTTCAGGAAGCAGTCTCCCGGCGAAGTGTGTTTCTTCATTGCAGAATCACGCACAAGATCTGACGTTGTTGACTTTTTAAAATGATCCTGAGTACTTGGACTGGTCCTCGACGTTTCTGACGAAGACACCTCAGGTTCCCGCGTCGTTTCACGGTTATCCACGAACTGAGAATTCTCGCAGGATCTCAGAATATGCTTCTTCAATCCGTTCTCTAATTTTCTTGGCGCCGTTTCCGGATGCTTCCTCGACCGAAGGTTCTCCGCGTTCTTATCCTTGGAATCGTCGATCTTCTGTGGGGCCGACTCTTGAAGAGCAGCAGCTGCATTCTTCTTCAACTTCTCGACCACATTCTCGATACCTGGATGAGATTTCTCGATCGAGTGCCTTTTGGAAGTGTCCTGACACTTCGGTTTCTCGGTCGTCGACGTGGCCTCGCATCTGTACGAACAATCTTCGTATGCTGCATCGTCCGTTTCCTGCTTGATCACAATTGGTTCGACCACCTGTTCGTCACAATCAATACTCGGCATATCGAACGATTTCACTGAGAACTGTGGCCGCGGTAGAGGTGCCTGTGGACGATCGTCTATGCTCTTTTGGCAGCTGACGAAATTGGAATCGACTTCGATTTTCGATTCGCTGGGTTGCTCTGATACTTTCGGAACCTCGATCTCTGAATTTACTGTGGTGGAAATCGCGTGCTTGCTATTCTCCGTGACTGCTTTTCCTTCGGATTTTGATAATTCACTCTGAAAATAGGATTTCGCGGATATTTAATTTTAAATAAGTACGACGAATTTATCCTGATCCTGAATCGAAGAAAGGCATTTCGTTTTACGTATATAACAAGGTTTTTCAAACTATGGCATATTGTAAAATATTTGACATGAATAGTAGAGAGATATGTTTGTGAAAAGCGGAAGATCATTACGATACTCTCTGTTGGTCCTGATTATGTAAATTGAATTAAGGTTTGAAACATAGGATGGATGCATAGCTTCTTCTCTAACAGCAGATAAACTACTCTATGAATAATGTGTATTAATACATGTATACATGTAGACTCAATTGTTCCGACTGAATTTGTGCCACAAGATTCTATAACACAGTACTGATAACATAAGGTATAGTTATTGCAATTGGAAAACGTTTTTGTGGAACGTACACAAATGGGTCGGCTATAAATGCGTCTTCGATATTTACGTGCCATAGTATAACTTGGGGGATGAAGATACGAATATTCCTTATGAGATTTCCATTTAAGTGAACATTATGAGTGAAATTTAGCACAACTTTAAAGGTGGGCTAACAAGGAAATTTGTTCAGCTTCATTGCAATTTTGGAACGAGAGCAAATGGAGAATTGCAGAATACTTTGTGCATGCCTGATCAATTACATAGTTCAAGGGTAGAAGTAGATAACCCCGAACTCTACGGTTAATGTAACATTTAACATTTACTGCCCAAGGAAAAAGCGAACTAAACGAACAGAACTATTAAAGGACACTAGAAACAGTTGTATTAAATTATTCCAAACTTAAGGAACACTGTATACGCTTCAAACTAAAGAAAGCCCTTAAATGAAAATAAAAGAAACATCGGAACAGCTCTTACCTCGCAATTCTCTGCGGCCTTCGTCCCAGACTCTTCCTCCCGCTCACCCCGAACAGACTCCGACGAATAATTCCTCTTCCTGTCTCGCTGTCTATCCAACGAGTGATCCCTTCTTCGTCCAAAGAACTCCAGGTTCTCGTGAAAGCTATCGCAATTCTCTTCGGTGATCTCAATAATCCTTGGCCCGCTTCTGATGTCCCTGCACGGTATCCTGTCATCCCCAAACGCCTCGTCATCCTCTTCGCCAGCATGACTCCTGTCATCGTGCTCTCGATCGATCTGTCTGGTAACCACATGTTCGATCGTTCTGTCTATCGAAGTGACGCTCCTACACTCCTTCGTGATCGAGTACTTAGGACAATCGGCCATGTTTATGACCGTGTTCTCCGCTTTGTCCACCTTTCCAACAATGCTGCACACCGCCGGGTTCACGGTGGTCGTCGTCGTTGTTATTCGCACGACGTTGCACACCTTCTCCGGGGATGCCGCCACGATCTCGAAGTTGGTCAGATTTGTCATATTTGTTGTGGTTGTGGTGAGGTTCGTTGAGTTTTGCAGCTGACAGGGGCTCAAGCTTTGCTCCTGCTTCACGCACGCCTCGATCGGAGGTGGTTCCTGGTCCTCAGGTTCCTGTGCGTCCGTTTGGTTCGACGCGTCCTGCACGCCCACTACCGGCGCCGTTTCCGGTGGCTCGATCGCATGAATCGTCGTCACTTCTGGCGGTGGCGTCAGGCACGACACCGGCGAGGTCGCCTTCGACAGAAACGAATTTCGCTGCTACGCGCAGGATATTCCAGGATCAAATATTGGCGAGTTAGGCGGCGGGGAATTTCGACAAAGTTGGACTAAAGCAGTTGAGTCGAACTGGGTCAACGACTGCGGACCAGTGATCGGGATTGACTACTTTGGGGTTTTCGCCGTGTGTTTGAGACGAGTTGAGTGTTTCTGATCGGTAGGTTGAGCAGGTGTTTTGTGGTAGAACGTTTGATTTCTGGCTGTTTCGACGACGATGTTGATATTCAGTCGAAGAATGCCAGGAGTTGGAACGACAAGTGGTTTAAAGCTTTTTTTTAAGTGTATATATAAGACTAATTTGTGAAAAGTTGTCTAATACTTCATATAGGGGGAAAAAAGAGGACGTGGTTTTTAATTTTATAAGGAGAAATAAAAAGGTTCGCTTTATGGTACTTTAAGAGAAATTTATTTAGGCATCTTCCACTTGACAAGGCAGAGATTCACTGAGTTCTTCCAGCTTGCTTCAAAGTATCGTTACGTTGATTATTATAAGTATGTAAATGTATTTTGTTGTAATACTTGATAAGGTGAGATAATATATTCACTAGAGGCAAATCAATTTTTCTTTATTGTCTCGCAAATCTCGAACCAGCAATAATTCTTATGAAAAGTTCAAATTTCTAACCATATTTGTCGTGGTTATTAGTGTCCCAAACACACTTTTCTTAAAATGGTATTACCAAGAAATAAGGGAACATATTTTCCATTATATTAGAAAAAAAGTATTATCACGCAGAAATTGTTTTTTAATATTAACTCTACTGGAATGAAATATAATAAAATGTAAGGTATTCAATAAATATTTGATGCGTTATATCCATTATTTTCATGGCACTATTTGCTCAACCGATTTAAATACACTTTGTCCAACTTTATTAAAATTTGCCGCAACGTGCTACGATTTTACAATATAAACACCAAGAAAAACCTGCTCCATTTTATTTATAAAGCGGAAAGTACTATAAGTGAAATGGTCAAACGAACTTAACTGAATTTCGTAAATCTTTTATTCACTCAAAATAGATTATACTCGACTCTAACAATCGATAGCGATCATTGAAACTTTTCTTATAAAAGGAAAGCTATAGTGTTCAAAAACTCTATTGCTGCGAAATCTTAACTTTACAGATTGATAATAAGTAAAACTTAAATATTTTGGGCGGTTCCACTAAATGGCATGGATTTAATATGAATTATATTCAGTAGTTAAGAATTGGGCAAAAAACTATATGACTAAAATCATGCAGCAAGAATGTTTATCAAGGGAAACCAGAGTAATTATTACTCTGTAAATAAAACCAATCCAAATTACTATCAGCATTTGCAGCCAACAAGGAAAGAAATTGAATTATACGGAGGATCAAGGATGGAAAAATAAAAAAGGCACGAAATGAGAATGAAAGGGAAAGAACTTCGATATTATATTAGAGAAAGTGTATCTCGCAAACTAGAAAACAAAACTAGATTTAACGTGCTTCCTATAGGGCAAGCAACAGTTGAATCGTTGAAGCATGAATGAACCACTGTGGAAATAACAAAAAACGAAGATCGGGCTTCGAATAATACCGAGGAGAAAAGCTTCAGTCCAAATATAGTAGAATAGAATTTCTTATTCAACTGAAAACTTTATATCCAAAAATACCATCGAAAATAATTTCAGCTTCAGTGTTTTAAATTTGAAGGAATATTTCATTCGATCTTTATAGTTATATACATTGAGGCACTCGGCAATTAAAGAAAAAAGAACCTAATTAAAAACATTACGCAGAAAGAAGCATGGCTTCGTAACCAAACAGTTTTGATCAAACTCAATAATACAAAACTAAATAAAACCGTTAAGTACTTTAAGAAACAAAAAGTTATCACATATGGATACTATTAAACCTTTCCCGTGCGCTTCGAATATAGTAATTTGTATCTCAGCGTTTACTATAATATTCATATTTAATTGTAGGATAAAGGGACCTTTTCCAGGAGTAGTATTCGATATTACTTCAAATCCAAGTGCAACAATCCTATCATACGATGTATGCACACAAGTAAAGATAACAGTTCTGCGAACGCATGAATATTTCGTTTTTGAGGGCGCGTAAAAGAATATTTTTATCATTTCTGCTGAAAGCTTCACTTTCGCCCGTTATCGAGGGTTACCAGTGGTTCAAGTGACACGCAACGTGCTAACCCTAGCATTAACTTATCTGGAATCTGTATAAACTAGCGATTTAACTGCAAACGAGGGAAAAAAAATAAGCAAGCTAAAGCCTACATCAGGAAGCGAACTGACGAATCACGGAAACACACGAATGTCTGCTTGTAAATGGGCAACGAACAATGAACCGAAGATCGAGCAAACTGTACAACGTGCAAACCAACGGGGAACGTTCAGCGTCCCAGGAATTGCAGGGTCAACAGTGCGCTGGTTAGCAATATCTATGCAGATAGCGATGCAAATAGGTTTGCGCATGATTAATACAATGTGCCATAACGTTTCCACATTATGCGAACGGTTAGATCGCGCCCTGAGCTTGGCATAATTACTACCGTTCCTCCTATTCGTCGTTTTCCTTTCCCTCTTGTCACCACAAACGACTCGTTATCCATACTACCGGCCAAAACTTCCGGATCACAGCCATTCTTTTATCGATGTCGAATCCCTTATTGGCCGCCCGTTGATTTCGAAATAATATTGTATAAACTACCAATTAAAATTGTTCAATGCATGATCGAATTATAAAGTATTATAGAAATTGTACTCCTAAATGCTTAGTGGTCTCAGATAACAAACAATCATTCGTATGGAGGAATTTGTTAATTTTCAATGCAGAGCAAAATTCTAAATTGTTGAGCTCCTCGAAATTCTCACAATCAGTGAACTTTTGGCGGATAGTGTACATACGATCGACAAATTAGATAGAGAGAGATACAAAGGGGGAGAGAGAGAGAGAGAGAAAAGATGTTTGGTACAGAAAGAATAATAGAGATTGGGAATTGAATTAATGGGAACGTGAAACAACGAAAACCGTGACTTACCTGTGATCTACAGTGCGTTGGTTCGGCTTGGTTGATTTGAACCAATGCAGGCGCATGGGGATAATAGTGCAGCGTGGTCACCAGGGGTGTATCCGGTACAAGGGTGCCTGTCATCGAAGTCACGGTCTGCAATGCCTTCGTGGACTCGGTGGATGCTATTGGATTTAGGATTTCGAAGTTATCTAAGGAATCATTGACTCGTCAGGGATCGATGAATTTTGCTACAATTATTTTACGATTGGTGTCTGTTTCCAATTTCACGCACGTACTTTACCGTGATTTTCCATGCTACTCTATGTGCAAAGTGTTTCCGTAATAACATTGCATTGTTTCAAAAGATACGTTATAATAGAAAGTCAGACAGATTGAAAGATTATTAAAATTTCTTGAATACTTTGTCGACTCTTTATAATATCGTAAAACTGTTCAAAGTTATTGTATACTGTTTCAGTGGAAATGTTTGGATGGCTAGTGTCTGGGGTCTTTGCCAACTTTCAGCAGCAAAGCGAATGAACTGGTACGTTGACATAGTTTCAGAACTTCATGTATATTTCAGAATACTGTGTAAAATTGATTTAGTATGGAACGTTGCTCCCTCTTGTGTAGTGTTCGTTTCTTGCGCTTTTAATGCTAAACTACGGCATTTGAGGTACGGTTTTTGTTTCAATATAAGTATACTGTTCTTAATTTTGAAACTGAAGATTCAATGTCTAAATGTCGCCAAATAAATTCTATTTTTGAAATTGGGGAGGTTAAATATTAATGCAGATGTAACGTTTGCTGTAAAATGCACAAAGAAAAACATTCAATTTTGTTAAATAATAGTACTTATGCACGCACGACGTTAACGCAACGCGAACACGAACGCAAGAGAGCGATCGGATCGAACGGTCCAAACTCAAGCCGTTTTAAACAAACGGCGATCGCTGACCAGGCTCGTAGTGTACGCCGAGGGAACCCCGTCTTAACAAATTTTACAAGAATTGATTACAAAAATTTAGAACATTTCAATCCTGTCATTCTATTGCTCCCCCGTTTTACAATTTTCAATCGAATAAATCATTCAAAAAAGTAAAATGAATCAGGGAAAAGATAAACGTTTAAGAATTGAACAAAATTGAACTGATCCATCGAACACGTAAGCAAAGATTCGATATCCATAAGATACTCTGATCCAGCAAAAAATAAAGCAATAAAATAGACTTCTTAGGACTGTTATTATTAATTACTGTTAAAATCCTAAACAGGTGATAAATCCAAGTACAATCTTCCAAAACTTTACCAAAAGTAGGTGCTGATTTAAAGAAGCTGAAAATCTCGTGATACTTACTGATTATAGTCGTGGGAGTCGTGCCACAATCTGCTTCTATCTTGACGATAGGAAGGGTGCTTTGTTGCTTCCTTTTGCTTTCGGTGAGGACCAGCCTTGCGCCACCGATGTCGCTCAAAAGTTGTAGAGAGGGCGGGGGTGGCGGAAGCAAAAGTGGCGGCGGTACGACGTTTCCGTTATTGTGATTCGAATAATTTGGCCACACCACGGCCTGTTGCATTTGCTCTGTCGAAGGAAGATGGTGAATTTTGCAGATGGGTTCAGTTATAGAAATAATTCCGGACACGCTTTAATTATGTTAACATATAAACATTAAAATACTTATAATATCTTCCATGTACATATTTAAAATAACATTTCTTGCCCCTGTTTTCTTTTTATTTCTATCTGGTTTAATAATAAGTTTTGTACGTTGAAATTATGAGGAAGCAAATATTTGGAACCATTAATTAGAATATGAAACTTTAATTGGAATATTGGATACATTGAAACTCAAGTTTATAGAATGAAGGAAGAAATACTTTAGTATTTGATTAAATATTAATCTTTCCAATTCCATATTTAATTGCGTAATATTTAACCATTGTAATCCAAAACAGCTTCATTCACGCACTCATTTCGTATTTCATATTTTGGGAGATTTCTTTGAAAGGCAATATCTAAACTAGAATAAATAGGTACTATTTTCAAAAGTGATTGTGCCACTGTTGGAAAGAATATTGCATAGAAATTATTTTGGATCGAACAAGATTATTTATTGCACGTTATATATTCAGTGACCTAATTCGAATCGAGGTTTTGTAAGAAACTGAAGCCCTCTACTAACAATTATATTAAGTGATTTAAATAGCTGACCGCGTTGCGATTTAAAAAACTTATTCCTTATTCAACATACCGGCCGCATGTATGAGAAGTAAATGGCCCGTCGTTGGATCCCTGACCAGCTGCAGACCACTTTGAAGACCAACACCCATTTGGGGAAAACCAACTGGCTCCATTGGCATTGCTGGAAAATTGTGTAACAAATTAGAAAATCAGTAAATTAAAATTACCGCAACAAAATAGTAATACGATAAAGTATGGAAATCATTAACATGCGTTCTTTTTTCAACAAAATATTGCTAACAATAATTGAGCACCAATTACGGTACTCATCATTAAAAATTGATCGTACAGGCTGACACAAGTCCCAAGTACTATATTTATAATAGAACAGTAAAATGCTCGGATAATGGACATTCTACATATATAAAGGGCGAATATCTCATTTACTTTTTGCGCAGTCTATAACAATACCACTGTGGTAGTAGTGCACAGTCGTGCATTGTCCGAAATTCTCAAACTTCTCTCTGCCCAAATATTTCCCGATACTCCGCAGTCGAGTCGAATTAAAAACCATTCTTTACACAGCGCGAGGCAATCGCGCGCAAAATTTCAAGCGGCCTCGTCCCTTCCATTCTGATGAAGAAATTGACAGGGAGCGAAAACGAACGCGAACAAGGAGCTGAAAATCGACGATTGGAATGTAGGTAGGAGATCGTGAATGATTTAGGTAGCGCGAGAATGTTAAAGCAACGCCAATATAGATGCTCGTTACTCGGATAAATGTCACTCGGCCACCGAGGTCGGTCAGCGATGCAAACGGGGGTCGAATTCACCCCGAAATCGGCCAGAACACCCATCACGAAAATCCACTGCGTCGAGTGTGTTCGTAGAAAATTGCGCGCGATTTTATATTTCCGTTTTCGTTTCAACGGCGAAGCTAAAATATTTATTCCCGGCCATTTGTACGAAACGATACACGTTCTTGCATTTTATTACGATCAAATGTGAATCAACTGGCGATTTATGAGAACATTAAGGGACGACGACTATGGCGTTAATTTAGTATGATATTTTTTACCTTCGAAATGTATTGGAAAAGGTATAGAAGTTGATTGTAATGTAAATTTTATTGACAGCATTGTGTATTTTTTATTATGCGTAATGCTGTCGAATTAAATTATAACCGTGGATATGGAAATCAAATTATTAGCTAAAAAATTGGGGAAATATATTCTGTATAACGGAATGACTTTTTTTTTAACTGGAATATGTTATCAGAACCTGAGGGCTACGTACATTAAAGATTTTAATAAAATTCTGATTTAATCTCGAATAATTGAACCACGATATGCAGTTATGGAGTCTTAATAAGTATTAATACTTATACTTGTAGGAATATAATAAATTGCTATACTTAAACATGATAGTAAAATGCCCAATATAAAATAGTAATACAACAGGGTCCAGGATGAAAGAAACTAAATCCGTACAAGATCTATTACCTAGGGTTCAATTTTTACAGCAAGTGTTAGGTACCTTTTTCATACAAAACAAAGGTATTATTATTACTATACTAAATATAGTATAACATACCAAAAACTAAAGCTCAAGATAGCAATATTAATTCAGTAAAAAATCTGGAAACAAAAGAACGCATAAATTTGATTGATAAAAATGATTGTTTATAAATGCTTTCAAATTCTACACTCGCTCGGACTTCGCTTACCCCTTTAACTGTTACATAATTACGTGAAAATCGAATCGAACATCCGAAATGTAACAACGCTCGATCGACGAGTGCGCGCATGCCATGTTCGACAAAATTGCAGCCGGCGACCTTTTCGAGAATATTCTCTGCATCAAACGAGAAACAATGCGTCGAGCGAACGTGGTGGCGCGTGTTAACGCAGCGGGCAGCTAAAGATTTGCTCGGCTTAACTAAATGGCGGTCGCGGATTTCCGAATAAATATCCGATTACCGGAATGATTTATTCTGGCGCGCAATCCGCCCGAGAATTAACCGAAAAAAAGCGAGCGGTTTCGTTGTAACGCTGCTAATTCGCTAAATCGAGGCAAAGCCCCGGAATTCCTGCTGCACGATAAATTCAACAAACAACGAGCTTTTTACTTCCCCTTTATTTCCAATTACGTAAAATTACGTTCGAACACGGCAATATATCGCGGTTGCCTATTGCACGGAACGTTTCAGGAGAAACAAGAAATTTCCCAGTCATGTAACGCGATGTCCATGTCAATGAAATAGACGCTTGTCGTTGGCATAATTCGAACATATTGTACATAGGTGGGTGTGCGTAGCGTCCAACGTCTGGGCACAGGACGCTTTTGACCAGGCTACCTGTGACACAGCTGGTCTGCAGGCGAGCAGCGATGGCCTGCAGAACCGTGTCCTCTATTTTCTAGGTTTCAATATTACCGTTAGCTTTAAGGATACGAATGAGAGAGGGAGACTGGAATTACTGAGGACGAATGGAGGAATGAATGGGAATGCACGGAGCAGATCGGACAGCGGAGGAGAGTGGATTGAGCAGCGAGACAGTGTAGATACGGTATAGGACAACATAGTGTAGAATAGCGTAGTACCTTTTATAATAAATATTATAATATCCTGTTGTTAATTAAATTACACTTACACCGTCCTGATTTCTCATAAAACTTCCAATACCACATATATGGAACCATGAAATAAGTAATGGCAATGTACAGTGCCTATAAACGCAGGGTGTTCCGGGCCTTCCATGTTTTATGAGCAAAGACCAGGAAAAAATATGAAGGCCACGTAAATTTCAAAATACAATATTGCTTTGTAATATTTAATACTTATACCCTCTGCCTCTGATGCAGTGTTGGAAAAAACCTGTGGCACACCGTACGTCGTTTAATCAAAAGGGAATTTTGAAGGAGGTCATTCAGTTAGTTCAAAGAAGATCCTGTATCAATTTTGAGAAGAGGAATCAATTATATAAAAAAATAGAGCAGGCATATGGAAGGTGTTAAAAAAATGCGTTAATTGTTATTATGTTTGTACTAGAAAGCATTTCACAGTACAGTGGTGCTCTGCAAATTTTCAATCCGAGCACGTGTAAATAAAATGTAACAGATTATAATGATAAGAAACTAGAACGATTTTTACGAAATTCAAAGGGTTCAGAAATTCCACTTGATTCGAGGAAAATAATTTGTCCAATACATTTTGACAATAACGTATTAAGCGGTAGGTATGAATACTACTGTTATGAATGCAGCGTCATGAAAATAGATACGAAGATTTAAGGGTAAACTGCTTTACTGTGCAGAAGAGTAAGAAATGTGCTTAGAGTCGACTGCTGAAACAGCTACTCTCTGCTCTCCTATAAAATTATTTATAGTCGTCACACTGGGAACTCACGTCTAGCTATGTGCACATTTTATTTTACTATGTCATATATAAATCTGTTGTGCAGTGTTTAGAGCATCGTTACACTGATGTTGGTTATTAATAACGAACTATAAACAGTTTGCCATCATGTTTGCTTCCGTACCATAAATTATTTATACTTGCTCGAACAATTTTTTTCTTTACTCAAGATGCAGATAGAAATCTGTGTCCATTAAAGTCATCAAAAACAAATATGAACAAATAATATGATCCATCGTTCTCATATAGTACAGGTAAGTCCTTCCACAGTTGTTATAACTATTAGACAGAGATTTTATTGAGTTATATTTATTTAGATCAATTTATTTATTTACTTGCATTCAATTTACTACGAGAAACAAAGCTACTTATATGCTGGCCTAATACTCATCACTTAACTCTTTCCCTGCTCATTAAACTAGAAGAGTATGGCCAAAAGACCAGCCTCTATAAATTAAATAATTTGTATTTAGTATAAATATTACGAAATTTTTTGCTGACAATGAGTTATTACTCGACGCAACTCTCAATGAATTGTAAAACAAGAAATACGAAAGCTAACATAACGATGTGGGCAATTATTGTTCTCTTATTTAATTCTCCTAACAGGAGCTATCTCTATTAATCTCTCTAAACTACTCATTTTACCACGTTCCATGCCGCGTGGGGCGTATGCGGCCCACGCTGAACTTTCCGTTCATGCCGCGTCAGTCATCGGTGACTGACATTCAACTTTTCGTTCAGGCGTCGCTGTTTCACAGTGTTAAGCTACGCCGCGGCACGCCGTCGCGCGTGTCGCGTCGTATGGCCTAAACGGAAAGCGAGGCAAAACCGGCGTGGCACTCAAAGTGTTAACCATATTCTATCGAACGATTTTGCAAACTAAACGCCCTTATCGTATTTTATCTTACTCGTTAAACGTACACGGATTAAACAGTCAAAGGGTTAAAGTAAACGTTGGCACAGGGATTCGTTCCACGTCAACCCAAGCACACGTATAAGTATAAATGAAACTCCCACAGCAAAAATATCTTCCTAGATCAAGACAAGGTAAGAAAACTCGTCGCTCCCCATCTTAACCCCTTGCCTTCAACGCGTTCTCCCACTATGTCACGACCGACAGTTGACTATTCAATTCCCACGTCACAGAATTGCACAGTTTTAACAATTCACAACAGTTTTACATAATACCAAAAGCTACCAACGAGTCAAACTTATATTTCTTATATCTGAATCTTCTGCTATATTCCATTCAGTTACATCCATGCTCCTCAATGTTCGCGTACATCTATATAAATTTCAAGCAAAAATGTCACACGATATCACAGGACAATGGGTTAATTCCAAACAATAATTCCTACCTGCATTAAGGTTAATATGGAACAAATCCCTTCCGCCACCCCGAACCAATGACAAGAGCGAAACAAATAAAAAAGAAAAGAATAAACAAAGAACAGGTCTCACCTGCAGCTGCCGCAGCAGCCGCGGCCGCCGCTGGATACTGCCATAAGGTTGGCGGCCATGCGGCTGCGGCTGTGGCGGCGTTGGCCGCACTTGCCGCGGCACCGAGGCTGCCCAGGGTGGAATTTAGGCTGGAATTCAGGCTGGAATTCAAACTGGAACCAAGTGCGGCGTTCAACGAGGGTGCCAGTGCTCCCGAGGGAATGGCGAGGTGGGCCGGTCGGTCTTCCCCTCCAGGTCCTCCGCAATGCACCAGGGTCGCACCGCCTACTGCCATGGCCGTGCTCGAACCTAACAACAGGCCCAATCAGATATATTTCCCCTTTGACATTAAGATTAAGCGAGCTGAACACTTGCTCCGCTGTGCGACTATCGTTAACACGTCACGTGGACCACGCAATCGTCTCAGTGCACACGGGAAGACGTTTTGGGAAGACTAAGGGAAGATCGAAGTACAGGTAAAGCCTTCTGTATTCGAACTAATAGGGAGACACAAGTGTTTGGATAACAGAATAGTCCATTTTCTTGAGTCAAAGTTCATTTGTACGAATACAGATGAAGAAAATCGGCAATCTTTGTATATACATATTTATACAAGACACGTTCATCTTTCAGTGTATACATGTCAAGACATTTTCCAAGATGTAAGAAAAGGTCGAGGTACACGTAAGGTCTTTTGTATTTAATCGAAGGAATAGTCAGACATATTTGGTATTTGGATAGAAGAATGATCTATTTTCTTATGGTACACTTCATTTATATAAATTTGTTTTCATCATTTCATCAACTACAGGTTCGAATGATTATTAAATCTGCTCGCAACAGATGGTGTATAGTACAGTTACTTAATTGTGCACATATTCAATGGCTCGTTAGCACTTCGTTGAGTCGAAATTAATAGAACAGAGACTGATAGTGACTACCTTTGTTTCTATGTGTTCCATTCCAGTCGCCCAATTTCTGTATGGTTTGAAATACCTTGTGGTCCTAAACTTTTGGGGAACATTGCATGCTTATATATTAACCTATTCCCGACTCAAAGAAATTTCAGGCCAAGAAAGGGAAATACATACGTATGTACTTACATCAGGCACCTGTTCTCAGGCCAATAAAAATTACTTTGCCACCACGATAACTACGACGGGTTTCGAAGTTGTCAAACATACTTCTTCTTATGAAAAATATCTTTTACATTTGACATCGTATAGTCTGCAAATAAAATAGTAGTCTACAGGCAAAAATCACTAGGGTATAAGTAGGTTCAACCTCGATTCAACGAGGATAAATAGTATGTTTTCTTGCTGTCAAGCCTATCCTCATCTCTATGTATACTTCCGGTTCGCCATTTTGTCTGACAAGTTACAATGGAATAGTGCTTTGGGGTGGGTAACAATGGAATAGTGCACCGGGTATACTATTTCAGTATTATGCGACAGGGAACAAGTGTCGGCTACGACGAAGATTCCTGTCATCCTGTGTCGGATACAACAGTCGTCTTCATTCTCATCTATCTTTGTCTCTGTCTATGATTCATATCCGAACCTGGGGGAGATCGTACCAGCAGTGTCTCGTATGATCGATCCAAATAATCAGCGGAATACATACACAGACTTCTGTAACGTGCAGCCTTGAGAACATTAATGGTGTGGCATTCTCTTGTCAGGAAAATATTTTCGAGGAAAAGCACCACATACGAAAAGATTAGGAAAATCGTGCCGAGATCGTTTCAAACGAATTGTTATATTATATTCGTTGTATTAAATGGATGCTTAACAATTTTCTTATTATAATTCTATAATAATATTATATTAATATCCTGATATTGAAGATATAGATATAGATAGAAGATATAGGCAGTATATAAGATAGTCACCTTATTATCGACGAAAATGAACAAATAACAGGTAAATATCTACTGATTTATACAGGACACGAAACTTCTCTTAATATACTAATTCAGCTTTTCTTGCGATGTTTATCAGGTTATAAGCCTATCATAAAAATGTTCTGCAGAGAAGAGAACTGTATAAAATAAATTTGTCTGAATGAATCAAGCCTCGACTGTTTATTATCCCATATAATCTAAATCTAACAAAACAAGATGAAACACTTAAATTAATAAAAATGCATCTTCTATTATCCCCATTAATTCCAGCATTTGCAATGAACTATCCAGCATTCGCACAGCATTCAAGCAACACTCCCCAAGGTACATCTAAAGTTGAGCCAAATTATCACCTGCGCCCAATCACTTTATTATCAAAAACTGACAATGCCCACCCCCCTAAACGAACTCAATAAAAAGCGCAAACAATAAAAGCGCCAAACGCCCATCCCATAAAAAAACGACCCGGCAACCCCTTCATTTCCATCCAACATCTTTCTCGAGCGGGAATATTTCTACCTCAAAGGAACGTATAATACCGCGATGCACGCCACCGCGATTTCACTGAAAAGTTATTCCCGTCTAGAAAAATTCCGCCTCCGTTCGCCTCTCTATACGTTACGGGGTTCGGTCACGTGAAAAAGTATCGATATTCCGTGCAGCGATTGGATATCGTTCGATGGAGAGCGAGAACGATTTTCTACAGAGCCTAGGAATAATTACTACAGATCCACGGAAGACGAGGCAAGATGAATCTCGACGGTGAAAAAATTGCTGCTTCTTCTTTCCCTGCGAGCAACAAGCCATTGGTTCTACGCGAGTTCATTGAATCGCAAGGGTCACAACGACGCCGGAGTTACGAAACGTATGCACAATGTACATACATACATGTACACGCGACAATTCAGGTGTATCGATTAGCACGGGGACAGTGTGTATTTGTTGAATTTAGGGACCCACGCTTATGTGAAAAAACGTTTGCCCCCGTCTGGGCATTCTGTGTAAAAAATGATAAATCAATGAGGCAGGTAAATCAGTGCTGAATCAATGAGATATATCACATGAGGTGTCATTTTATTTTGCTTTCCGGAGGCTGATTTTATGTATATTTTTATTACCACGTGTGCATTATTTAACATTTAACATTTTTGATCGAGGTGCTGTTTCTTTGACAGATTGATGACATTTTAAAATAATAGCGGTAATAATGTAAAGTTATTAACCTATGACTAGGATCACAGACTGTTTCATTCTTTTAACTTCCTCTCAGAAAAAATCATATGTTTATAATCATTTGATATTTTGAAA
Source organism: Nomada fabriciana (assembly GCA_907165295.1). Lineage (NCBI taxonomy): Eukaryota > Metazoa > Arthropoda > Insecta > Hymenoptera > Apidae > Nomada > Nomada fabriciana. Next base: position 15,840,288 of record OU015694.1, read on the forward strand.
TAGAATCGCCGTGATTCAGTGCATAACGCAATTTAAACGCAAGTACGATTTAAAAAAAACAGAGGACGATTCAATTAATGTTGGAGTATCTAAAGACAAGAGATACACGCGTTGAAGTTTAATCAGAAATGAATCAGTACTCCTTACAGTATACAACTGTAATTACCTCGACATAATTTCACACGGCATAAAGAATCGACCCCTGATTTTGAATTATTCATTTCTTCTTTACAATTAATTGACTGATATCCCTAACATTATTCTTCACTATTAATTGATATAACAGGTATTATTAAGTGTACCTTCAGTACACTTACACTAATTACACTACGCAGACTCTCCAAATCAGTACTGAAATCAACAATTTCGCGTTGCCGGTACGGTGGCCTGGATCACTTCCGCTTGATAGCAAACGTCTGCTCGTCTGACGCGGACGCTACTTATACCACTTCAGTATCTCGAATCATCTGTTCGAGTTTGTTCCTGCACCTTCTGATCAGACGCGAAATGAGTCTGTCGATTTTGGAAACACAGCAGACTGTATGAATAACTCGCGAATTCATTGCTGCCGTTACTATTATCTGCCTCTTCAATTATTCTGTTATTATTCATATTCCCTGCTTCAATTATAAAAACATTGCGCGGAAATTCGAATTCCCTAAGTTACCACGTGCAACACAACGTACGAAACCGAGGTTGTAAGAAATTGTAACGAATGTTAAAATTATAAAAAGAATGTGTCACGCCCTGCAGCCCAGTGATGAATATTTCAACGAACCGTTAATTAATTTATCCCTTCGAGCAACTTTTATCGATATCCTTCTGCTTTCAAGCCATCAAAGTTTCATTTCCACAAGTTTATCGCTGTATGGGCGCAGTTTCGAACTTCATGCTACCTGCTGCGCCTTGTATATTACCCGTTCCGTACATACGCAACCTATCTCTTTGAATCATGCACCTGCCGTAAGAATGGCTGGTCTCGCGACGCGGAGGGACAAATTCTTTAAGCGCACCTTACACGCTGTCTTTTCTGCCCTTTCTAAAAGTATGTTAAATGGACATTGTGGGTAAAGGAAAGATACTGCAAAGAAGATTGGAAAAAGGGGCCAGATTGAACTCCCTTTCTAAATATATATTCTAGCCACGTTTCATCTACGTCATGGCTATTGTTTTCTAATGTGCAAAGCGTTGGAAATATTCGCGTCGTGGGGAAAGATACACGTACCCGAAGGAAGGGGACAACGGTTGGAAAAATAATCGGTTTCACACCCTCGAGCAAGTGGAAGAGGAATTTTCGTAGAACGTCGACAACCCTTTGACGTCCTTCGTTAATATTCCGTACAGGTGTTCCAGCTTGTTCTAGGAACGACGATGGCTGTGGCACCATCTCAAATGAAAACAGCCGTATATCCGATAACTCTCGTTTCTAGGTGTGTACACGTAACCACGTGAAAATATATGTAATATTCCACAAGTAAGAACAAAGGAACAAAGGAAAATCTGGCAAATGGCGATTATATGATAACGATGGGAATTGTCTCGACTAACGCGTATCTGTTGCAGTATTCGAAGCGAATATATATTTGATACAACAATAATAATAATAATAATTGGATAACATTAAATTAAATGTTTGTTGAATTGCAGGGGGAAATTTAAATGAATATAAGTCTTTTATATAGGTACATACTTTAAATTCCATTGGTAGGTGTAATACTTAATTTTATAATATCCTGTGTAAATCGTTCATTTCCCCAATGTAACTTTTCTATGTTACTCTTGCAATAATGCTAATTGTTGATTGGTCTTAATACATTATTCACGCTTGAAATTGCCAGAAAGTTCTGTACTGTCCAACTGAATAATAACCAATACTTATTACGAACAATATTTACCTTCGAAATAATTGTAAAACAAATTACACAATATCAAATGGAAAAAAACTTAAAACTTTGATAAAATAACACTCTTCTACATCAATATATTGAATAGACAGCTCGTTTCTCGCATATACCGCAATGTTAAATTGCTTAGCAGCATCATTAAAATAGATAAACACGTATGTACCCCGTTCGTCCTTTCATCCTGCCATTAAAACCGATAACAAGAATATCGCCGTTGGAATTCAGGCTAAGATGGTCGTTCAATGTGAATGAAATTTATCCATCCGGGGATTCCGGCCAAGTCGATGGGAAAAATTGAAAAGCTTAGCCTCTCCACTGAAACCGACCTGCATTTACCACGGGAAAACTCGAACGCAGACCGTGTCTAAAATATCGGTGTCAATGGAAAAGCGTATCGTCAGAGGGAACGGTGATTCAGTGAATGCGTCTTAAGCGTTCACGGAACAATATACAGGCAGCGATATACACAGTCGAACAGGTATGAAAAGTAATTAGCCTAGAATGAGTTTTTCTCGCCGGCTTTCATACACGCGAATGTAGTCGACCCTGAGAATTATTGCATATCAAAAGCAGATAAAAGTCACGGAGGAAAACGTTCTTACAGAGATTCTTGATTTCGGCTCACTTGCTTAGAGAATGCGCTACACGGATTTTCATAGTGCTGACGTATGATCCATATTTTGTAAAGCGTTGTTGCTATTATTTATTATTGGTGAATTCTCGCATTTAAATGCTTCGATGCAATGAATTTTTTTGTCGAACGATGCACGACGATCGAATACCACCTCTCGAAAGTAGAGGAAGGCATTATATTATTAGTTACTGCTCGATTCTTTCCTACTTTCTTTGCTGTTTCACGTTCGGCGAGTTCTGATCCGACGAAACGACCAAGAGTTTTCAAATACCGCCAGTCCTTTCTAATTGTAAGTGCAAGAACTTCGAAACTACTCCTTGTGTTGTCCCTTCGAAAACGCTCGACTACCTTCTACTCGACCGCCTTTAGGCGTCGCGTGCTCTTTTTCTGAGATTTAATCGCTATATAATTAGTTCGTTGAAACGATACTGTGGCCGGCGTCTTTAAGAACCCAAAGGTTTCATTTCTACGACTAAGCCAGGTTTGTTTTTCGATTGCTACAAAGTTCGTCCCTGGTTTACGTGCGTCCGTTCCGTTTCTTTTACTCGCAAAGTATACTCTTAGTTTCGATCGAAGGACTTCTTTTTTATTTTGTATCCGGTGTAATTTTAGTTTTTCTGTGGCTGCTTTTCTGTTTGTTTCTACTGTTTAAAATGTGCCCGGAGTGTGGACATGTTTCTTGATGTTTTGTCGTGGAACAATTTTTCTATTGCAATTTTATTTGTAATACTGGGGGTTCCTTCGGCCACGTCGAAAGCATTTTCATATTGACAGTAAATTAGATTTTTCGGATGTTGGTTTTTATCTAGGGGTAGTGGTACTTCATTTTAATAACCCTTGTATAGTATTATGGTTATTTAATGAGTCGTGATAACAATATATTATTGAGTACATATTTTTGCTTAAAATATTGATATATTAAATATTGTGGAATATGATTAATTTTCTTAAATTGTCTCTGAATATGTTTTTATCATTATTTTAAGTGCAACACTACATCGAAAGAGTGTAATCATCGTGGTATATATTTGAAGCATATAAACTCATATGTACTGCACTGACAAATAATTAACAATTCCCCAATTTGGATGAATTATTGATAATGCATGTGAAGCCCGCCGTGGAACATGCACAACCGTAATACTTGTTGTTGCTCCATAACGAAACAACCACCAACTCGAATTTAATATTACTATTCATAGGAAGTAGAATATTGCTCTGTTCAATTGATCAGAAATTAATTGCAAGTTTTTGCATTAAGCTCATCGGCAATGAAGGTTCCAATTGAGCTTTCGTTGCATCTAATTGCACTGTATTATAATTGCACTATCTGCACTATCTATATTGGCTCACTGTATTGTGGAACCCGATCCTATCAGTAGTCCCTTATTACTGTTAGCCTCGATAACATCAAAAATGAAAATGAGTGAAGATCCACGAAACAGTAAAAATTATAAACACTCTGTTTAACTACCTTAGGTATATTTGATATAAATAAGTAAAAAAGTGATATACTGTTTTGCAAACCATTCCTATAAATTTTTGGCAAACTGTTGCTAAATACCTGTGGTTTTATATACATATCATATATCCGTAGCAAAAGGGTTAAACGAATATCGTACTAGATTATTACACAGAATTTTATTGAAATTTGATTTTAATATCCAGAAAATGTAGTGATGATTTTTTATTCCAATCTGGAACCACTATATTAATTGTAAACATATCATGCTATCATATTTTTACTTCTCGGGTACACCTGGTCCAAAATTATTATACATATTCCCAAAATCACTTATTTCCTTATATTATTAGTTTCACATTCCAACCTAAAGAAATCTTAACAAAAACATTTTTAATGACAACAATCTATTACAGACAATGAAACGTAAACTTATTTCCAGACAGCCCTTTTTGAAACCTACTTCTTATATCCCAAAATCCCTCCAACGCCTCCACACGTTATCCCTTTAAACCAAATCGCAGTAAATCCATAAATAAGTCTCTCTATCCCGAAACCTTTGTACTATTCAAACACCTGGGAATCCATTTTCCTCAAGGAGGAAACCAATCGAATCCCAAGTCAAGATGAAAAAGCGGAAAACTCAACCATCGCACGGTGTCTGCATATACAGGGTGTCATATAATACGCGATACAATCGAACAGGGTGTGATTCTACATTGAAAGATAAGACAGAAATAAGGAATACAATTTTTCAAATTCTAGAAGTTTATCAAGTGCAACGTGTACTACGTTGAGTGGACGCTTAATAAAGCTATACACGCGTTCGATAAACTTTCAAAATCATTTACCTCGAAAATAAACCATTCTACGGAAAAATGTTATTGTTCATTTTCGTTTTATCATCCCACGTAGAATTACCCTCTTTCGATTACACCACCAGCCACGCGACTATTAACTTCCACACACACTTCGCTATTAAGTGCACAAGTAGTAAGTGAATATTTGTAGCCAACCTTCTTGGAAATGAAGGCTCGCATGCAAAAATACTGTTCTCTACTTTCGTCTGACTTTTCCACGTAGAATCAATTCCCTTTTCAGTTGCACCATCGGTTAAACGAGACCCTGCTTAACTGCAATCGCAAGAGAAATCTTAAAAACTTACCCAGATTGTCAGGTTGAAAGTGATGGTAGCTCGCGTGATGCGAGGTGTGGTGACTCAAGGAAACATTGCGCATCGACGTGGACGTTTCTTGATGCTGCAATCTCTGTCTGGCCACCGCGATTCCAACAGGTACACCGCCGGCTCCTGCATTCGACACCACGATCCCTGAAAAAACAGACACGCACCCCTATAAATTTCCAATTCCATTTTCGCCGCCTTTCCCACCGAATGTTTGGCAATAAGCGCGTAGTGAAAAACTGTGTCGCGGATACGCTGTCCGCAATATTCGAACCGTCGTCTGATAAATAGCGCAACCGTCAACTGAAGTTTGTGCGACTTTACTGGTGTGCCGGGGTCATACATATTTCGCGACGAAACGAAGTGTGCATTCGCGTATGAGAACGAAAGGTCGACTTTCTTGCTGCACGGTGTTTTATGCGTGCAACAGCGTTTGGATTGGTAGACACGCGTCTTGATTTGTTGAAATTCGGGGCAGTTGGTCGAGAAACTTCGACGTAAATCATTTGGCGGGTGATGAAACGGTAATTGCGGGAATTTATGAGGAATATGTGTCCCTTAATTTGAAGTTTGAGGTAAAATAATTGGTATAAAGGGATAGATTAATCGTTGTTCATCGTAGTTTGTCATTGTTGTCAACTTTGGAAACGTGAATTAGGTACGACGTGGAACGTACAGTGGCATTCGTGAAACTTGTACGGAACTTGTAAGTGCGCCGCAAATAAGAAAGTGATAAAAAGGTGCCAATTTCGCGTATTGGCGAGAAAGGAGCATAGAATGGAAGAAATATAGTTTACTGAAATATTTCTGTAATTGTAAGGCAATCTATTTTTGTCGCTAGAACACAATAGTTTGAAGAGTGCATTAAGAATTAAAAAGGGCTAAAATATAATTACATAGTATGAAAGAGTAGACGTGTGATAGGTGTGTTACATTTAGTTTCGTTACAAATTGAAACGTGTTATACAAACTGAAACACCAAAACCATTTGTGCGGACGATAAAATAGGGCGTTTAGAGTGTAAAGATTGATGGTTTCTGGAAACCCTTGAATTGTTGGGAAGACCAATTTTAAAAATCTATGATTAATTATTACATTTTATAGTATTAATGTAAGATCGTAATAGTTGTAGATGTAGGCTGCAATTCATCAAACAGAGTATGTAATCTGAATAACGACGAGGTATCCCTATTAAACCTAAAAAATGTTGAAGGAAAAAAGTTACGACAGAATTTCTTGCGTTTATATTTCCTTCTGTCACGTGTTGCATTCTACGAAATTAACAATTGAATCGTATGAACGCTTAGATATAACGAATCGAAAGAGGTTCGCGTTTTTAAAATATTATGAGCCCACCTATTTGGCCCACCTATTTACCTACTACAATTCAATTTGATAACACTAATTACTGGCGAATTATCGTTACGTATACTTTGCATAGTTCTAGGTGCAGCATATTGCATTAGTTGTCACTAATTATAATACTAACATTATATGTAAGTAAAACAAAAAACACGCTTGTGTTTCAAAATTAAACGCATATGGTACATATTAATTTCTGCTTCTCATTTTCTTGGTACTAACTTCCTGTAGTGAAATTAAAAGTATTCAAAAACTACACGAATTCTACTCGTATATTTCTTATGCCGATTGAACGTAAGTACTACGTAATTTTCAGTAATTCCTCAATCCTGTTTCAATATGATGCATTTTGCATACCTCATTTAATCACAGTAAAAAACTTTCAAGCCAACGTAAGAGTAACAAGACATTAAATTGCTGACAGAATTTGCGATCTGATTTGATATATAATATAATACAAATACACCTTTACTCAACGTCAATGATTGGATAAATAAAGCAATCAAAGTCGTGAAATATCATCGATTAATATTGACTATCTGCTGAACTTACATAAATTCACATAACTCATTGTTCATGTGCTTGAACGTATAGCTAACTATGACCACGCCTATTGTTCTGCTTTTCACTAGCAATGTAGTATCAATGTGTAAGTTAGTCCTCGTAACGCTGGCATTCAATTTTTACTACAACTATCTGTTATCGTATGTGCGTACATTTAGTATTGCATTCTTTCTTGCGCCACGCTCAGTAGAATCAGTGAAACTCAAACAACGACGCGCAAGGAACTCGACCGCTTTCTACGACATTTCAAATTTATCTCACTATTCGACGTCATCAAAATCTCATGCTTCTACCTAATCCACTGTACTTCATTTTTATTAACCCAACTCTAAACTTCATTCACAATAGTTTTCTCCACTTTTACCTTTAGTCTGAATACATCCATATCAACAGCTTAAATATGTGAAATTGCAAGAACGTCTGATTAATCAGTCATGAACTAAATATTAAATCTTCCAAACCCAATTAACTCGGACAGTGTACAATGATTAATCCCCCAACTCTTTCCTTCAATTTCGCCAAACTTACACATCGACGCCTAAAAAATCGCATCCATCAGACACCTATCATGCACCCCCTCTGCCCATTACGCATCCACCCCTTACGGCGTCCGCGAAATGCTCATCTCCTTCGACATTTTCACGTCAAACATCCATGGCCAACAAAACCAAAGCAAACAAAACCAAACCAAATCAAACCGAATCAAACCGATTCAAACCAAATCCAACCGAATCAAACCGAATCAAACCGATTCAAACCGAATCAAACTGAACCAAAGTAAACCAAACAGATAGAAAAAAAAGAAGAGAAAGAAGGGTACAAAACTGAAGTCGAGTAAAAAGAAAAGGAAAAAGGAGACCCCGCGACACGGCACACCGTGGATCGATGCCCGCGGCGAACTGTTGGAATCAGATCTGTCGAATGAATTCTCACGGCGGTTCTCCCACCCATCCCCCGGCGGCGCTCTTTCACGTTTTACTCGTCGTTACTCCGCCACGAGATACTTGCCCGCATGACGTAATGCGTGCAGATAAACGTGAGCCGTGAATCGATTCAATCGTGGGTGTATATACATATACGTGTACCAACGGGTACCAGGGATAGACACATAGGGTCGAGACTCTTTCGAGCCACGCCTTGTGTTTGCGTCGCCATGCGTGCCACGCACCTCCTACTTAACAAGGTCGTTTCACTCCTTCCCTCTCATCCCTCCTTCTCCCTATTTTTTTTCTTCCCTATCTCTGTCCCTGCACAGTATACTCCCCCTGTACCTTTGAACGAATGCGCCTCCTCTCGCTCTGTTTCTTACCCCCCTAAAGTCTACCCTTCGTCGTTCTGTCCTTCTTCATTTCGGGGTCCTCCGCTATTCACTGTGCTCTCCTTCCCTCATTCTTTAGCTTCCTTTTACTGGATACCCCCGTCCCCGGCTGCCTTTTTGGCATTCGTTTTTTTTGCACGCCTTCATCGTATATATTTGTCCTTCAAGGGTTTTCTCTTCTCTGCGCGTTTCTATTGGTTTGGTTAGGTTTGGTTTTGTGCACCGACTGCGACACCTTCCTGAGAGCATCGCGCTTAATCACAGTAGAAGGTGATTGTTATGGATAGTATGGAATTGTACGAAAAAACAAGGGGCGAAGGGGTTAGAACACAGTAATCTATAGAAGATTATGTCCTACTCTGCCCCGTCTCTTCTTCCCTACAATTTCATATGTATTTTCTATTCCGTTTCCACGCGTGCCAAAAGCGTATTTTATAACAGAACTGCGACGAAGGCCGACCAAAGCATAAAATGAAGGCAATGTGACTGTGCTCTGTGTTAGGACGAACATTCGCATCGTAGATTTACAACTTTGTTTTGCAACGTTGAATCGTTGCTGCAGACGAGTTCGAAACATTCAATTAGTAATTTTATTGGCAGGATTACGTAGGATTATTTACTTCGATTTTGATGTAGGCCATTATTAATTATTATACTTTTATAAAACTATATTGATATCAAGGCTTTAATATGAACAATAATTATTATTAAGTCACCTGTAAATGCGTACAGCAGAATCATTAGAAATTTGTTTAACAATTTCTCCCATTTGTCAATTCTCCATTGAATATCATACTTGTTTACACGTATTCGATATTAATTCATAACCCACTGTTACATTACTGTTCTTCAGAAGAATCAAAATTGTTACACACGAATTTATCTACCCTTTACAACCAGCCATTAAAATAAAAGGAACCCCTCGAACAATACCCTTCTTACTCGCAAAACTGACGGAAAACAAATCACTATTCTCGGTTTGTCATTTTAAGGGCTGCTGGTAAGGGGTATAAATAAATTATTGCGCAACAAGTTGGATTTTCCTGACGAGGACACACAAACCACTGAACTCGTTCGCCATAAAATCCACGATTTCCACCCCTAAATTTCCAAATACTCAGCGTACTGTCGATATTCACGGACAGTCCCTGTACCCCGAAATAAAAACGACGCCGACACGCTGGATGGGCCAGAGGTCCATGAAATAAAAAGAGTTGCGTTCTCGTTACACGATTAATCAAGAAGCAAGTCGCCGCTAAACATTTCCTGTGTCTCCTTCCGCCCCTTCCAGTCCACTTCTTTCTTCCGACGTGTCACAGGAATGAAACGACCAGCCAGCCAGCCGCAACGAAGCCCCCTTTTTGTCCGCACGAGTCGTATGGATCTTCGAGGGGTTCGTCGAGAAGGGTTCCACTCAGCCAACCGACCTCTCATTGGTCGATTGCGGTTAACATGCAACCCCCTTTCGCTCGGGCCTCGCTTTCATCCCCGTAACCACGCGGGAATTTAATCTGTGCAACCCAGGACACGATCGCGTCGGGGCAGTACTTTTTTCGCGCGGTTTTCGCACTGAAAACGTCTGACCCTCGGCTAGAGGTGTCTCTTCCAGGTGCACAGCCCGCGGCTGTCGAATTGGAAGCACGTGCAAGAATTTCACTTTTGTTTAACCATAACGATGCGACGTGAATGATAAATGGTCTCCTTGGTTGCTTAGATTATTATTAAATACGCAGACGAGCGTGTATAGATAGGTATTGATTTATTACTATTGTGAAAGTTTGCTGTCATGGCCAAGAGATTCCCTCCTAGTGCCATTCGTAATGGGTGGATAGGCTAGTCAGTTGTCCATTCGTCACCAGTAAGAACGTAAGAATATCTGGATATTGGGGAACGTGATGGAGACATAAAGGATAATAATAACGCAGTATATACAGGGCATACTGGAAAGGTAACGAGCTGTAATAGTGGCAAGCGGTGGGTATACAATATTAACGTGGGTGCGAGGTATTTTCAATCTGAATAAGGTTTGTTATTAAGCCTTTGAAATTTACTAACAATATGAAGAACGTTGGAAATTTTGGGTGGACCTAATGTGATTGACCGAGTCTGTGTTTTTGAATATCCTCGCAATTTTTATCAACTTGGAAAATATTATATAAAATAATTGCTGTGTTTTTACAAAATTCTTTGGGCATATACAAAAATTCGTGGGTGTTATTCAAAAATTACTACCGATTGTTTAAAAACACGACTGAAATGCGAAAGAGACACGATATATCATTCCTCGTTACACAGATCGTTGCAATTCCTTTCATTTTTGTTGTACTAAGTATATGATACGTGTGCATAATGAAGGAAAATTATTATCACTAACAAGTTTCTTGCTCAGGAGGAAATTGAACATTTTGCTAGAGTGTTTTAAACGCCAATGGAAAATATGCATGGAAGTATCCAAGTAAGAAAGAATGATAATTTTAGAAAATGACGTCCGCATTCATGTATTTTTACGTGTAGTAGATTAGAGGAATGTTAAAGAATATCTTGATATACATAGTGAAAGTTGTATTCTCCCAATTGACCCAATTGAATGAATAGAACGTGCTATTGTTACTATTATTGTTCCTTTTCTTGTAGTTGTTTTGACAATATCACAGAAAAATGGTTGACCTTCATTTTAGGTGGTACGAACCACAAGCTTTGTAACAATTATTGTACCAGAATTCATTCATTTTAAAAGCACATTGTCCAGCTGTGTTGTATAACAGCGACGGAACTAAAGAATGTTATCTAAATATAACAATACAGGCGCGATTGTGTTCCCCACCTCGAAAGCTAATTAATCAAGGAGTAGGAATTTAAGTAAGTGATACTAGCCCCGTGCTACTAAATTTTAAGCGCCCGTAGCGTCAATTAAATAGAGTGCAACTAAATGTTTATGCTTTAAAAACCCAGGTCGTATTTACTCGTTCGAGACTGTGACGATAACGCATCTTTACTGCGTCATTAAATTTTCACCAAACTGACCTTACACAACACTCTACGTAAAAATAAAGAAAAAAACGGAATATGTTTCACGCTAGATTTCAAAGAACGAGAAGGAACATGTCCTGTTCTCCGTAAAAGACTTCACGCGATCCACGAAATCGATTTTGCACGTTTGCTGCAGGCAGTTCAAATCGAACGAATTTGGCCAATTCGTGGAGGCACCGTTGGTCCCTTCAAAACACGAAACTGCTACAAATTTTATGTGAAAAAGGAAACAGGAATCTCGCGGATCGCGCGAATGATTGGACGATAACAGCTCGAGGTGAATCGGTGGAAGGGAATTTTCGCCGAGGATGGTAACGATGAGGATTAAAGAGTATGGAAGCGATAAAATCCGTCCGGAAATGGTCCTTTTGCGTGGATCGAACGGAAATTCGAGAAGCTGGTAGCATTAAAAATCGATGGGGAACCGGAGCAAGTTGATTGCTTTTTTCTGGGAACCAGTTAACGATCTTTGATCGCTGGCGTTTTGCACGGAAGCGAGCGAAAAGGACAAGAAATTGTGATGTTTCATTAGCCGAAGGGACTCAGTTCACTGTTTGAGGACGATAAATTCATCTACCGATATTTAGCTTGGGCGTTTTAGTTAACTAGCTTTTGTAAGTCGAACTTACCACGCAATTGGGATAATTGTTAATTACGTTGCAGGCAATGCAGTCGTGGGGGCGGTATGAAAAAATACGTACCATCGCGACGAAGAAATCAAAATTAACTTGGAATATTGTAAAGATACAAATGTTCTTCAAACGTATTAGGAATTATGCGATAATTCTTTGCATGCAGAAATTACGAATGTCGAATATCGTAAATTGATAATTATGAGTAAGTTAATCTGCGGTATATTAAAATGTAACACTAATTATTTAATAGAAGCACATAAAGAATACCATGAACGTATGACCTAATATAATTTCTGTTTTGCATTTTTATTCTGATTTTCATTTCAGATACACCAATGCAAGTGTTCAGAATCGCAGTGTAAAATAATATACTTGTATAAAAATAGTAAACTCTGATTAAAGGAAACCATTAACATTCTTCATGCATGAATGCACCCTTGCCCGAACTCATAAACCCTAACTACGCATGCGACACGGGGAATACCAGGGAGAGCTCAATAATTGGTCAATGTTCGCGCTTTGCTCATCGTCTTTTCTTGTTTAAACCGCACAAACCAACTGATGTGTGAGATTAAAAAGCGCCGTAGCAATTATCAGTATTCACTCTCAAGAATTCACGAATGCGTTTCTGAGCGAAATGAAATTTTTATTCAAATATATTTTACTTCATGCGAGACAAGCTTTTCGTAATTTCAATTCAAATACAAACCCCTCTATATTCCTCAGAAACGTTCAACTTTCTGTGAATTCACACAAGTATCGATATAAGGTGTTTTTTATGAATTTATTTTTAAGATGAGCAAACGTATCAATAGTATTTGTAAAAGTCAATATTTATAAAATATCGGAAAGTTACTCTTATCATATAGATGATTTGGAAATGCAGTTTGGAAAATCAGAGGATTAGAATTATATTATTCTTTACTGAGTTTAATTTATGCTACTGCATATCCAAGTAGTGTTTCAAAATTGTCGAATTTCAGTAATACAAATGCAACGTTTCAATGCAAGAATTACTATAAATAAATTAGTCGAATTACCATGCGTAGCATGAATAGTTTATAACCATAGGCTGAAAAAGTAAGAAAATAATAAAAATTACTATATCCACCACTCGACTCTGTGGTTTACGTTCATATATCTCTACTTTACACGTTTTTTCCACTGAACTATTTCACTTCTCGTTTCAATTCAATCCCGCAGTTTCATATGAATTTTCCGTAAATGGAAAATTGTAGTTAGCAACTTTTTGCATTACTTTCATGGAGTTCTGTGAGTAATGGTTACGTAACGCCGCTTGTATCTTGAATTAATCTTCCCACTAATGAACGTCAACGGCAATGATCTTGTGTCTAAAATTATTAATGATCCACAAATTCTTGGAATTTCATCAGAAGGCTATATTTATCCCTGAAAATTCATTGCATTTTGCTCAAACTTTAACTTGCAATGATACTGTCTTTTCAATTGGAATTCTATTTGTTACTTTCGTTAAAAACATTTCATCTCCTAAGTTGGACTAAATTTAATAAAAAAAAAAAACAAATCTCACCCAGTCTCCTGCACGTTGTTCCTAACACAATATGTATTTATAAATTTCTAATAATTACATTGATAATATAAATGCATCCTTTATTTTCGTGGCATAAAAAATACAAGTACACCAACAATACAAGAATTAAGAAATGGTAACCACTTCCAAAAAATCAATCCTTAACAATTTTCCTTTGAAAGCATTTAACAAATTTTAATTTTCAGTAGCAATCAAATATCAACGTTGTCAGACTCCAATCACATCAAACAACTTTAATTTTTACTCAATCTTTCATTGAATTGTTAGCTGTGAAAACTCATTGCTCCGATTAAATGATACAAAATCCTCGTGCCAATGATATCAAAATTGCGAAGCACACATTTATCGATACAATTTTCCACGTTTGAACAGCCATCGCGTGGGCCCGAAAACCTTTTAATCCTTTTCCCTGCCACTCTGCGCGATTCGCCATACGAAATCTCCCAAAGGGGTGAAAGAAAAAGAACCTTATTCAAACAACACTTGCACGGAACCGGGCATTTTTTACGAGCGTTTCAGTAGAACCACGTCGTGGAAATGGGGGGAAAAAAGACGGAGCAAACCTCTCGATAAGTGCAAACGATCTGACCTCCCGTTAAAATGTAAATCGCTTAATTACATGCTCGACAGCGTCGCCGCGAAATGCCCCGTTGAAAAAGTCGCTATTATCCGACCGCGGGCACACGTCTCGAGCATTCCCGTCCTAATTGCGCTAATCGATAACGCTGACAAACGTTCGTGAATCCTTCGCGACGAAACTAACGCCGGATCCACCCGTCTCGGTTTATCGTTCCAGGGTATCTCCGTTTCGATTATTGAATAATGGTCCCCGGCGAGGCGTTCGTTTGGAGTAAGTCGCACGGAAGATAACAGTCTGGTTAAATTACGATCGTTAATTACGATGCAACTACGTCACGCTCCGTGATTTCTACTGCGGCTGTACATTCGCTTCTTCCTGGACGTTTGCGAACGACAGAAGCCAGGAGAAACCTGATATTCCGCTGCCGGTATGTTTCTTTTCGATTAAAGGTGGCGCTGATAAGGATAGTACTTTTGTAATTACTTTGAAAAAATGGTGGGCAATTTCGTACTCACGCCACAGTGATTCGATTTGATATTTTTACAGGGGTAAAGAAATTCTCGGATTGTATGGTGTTCTGATATTGAAGTAGGCGAAATAATGAAATATGATGAAGTTATATTAATTAATTGTGCGTAGAAGTGGAGGAGAGAAATATGAATTGAATTATTAATAAATTATGTAAAACACAAATGTTTAAATGTTGTAAAATCATGGAACTGGTTATTAAAACAAATTATTGTAATTTTAGATTTAACGAAACAACATATACTTGACAATTGTGTTTTGTAAATCTTATCTTATTTTCTTAAATAATTTGCTGGAGCATTATACAATTGTATATATGTACAGTCTTTTGTAGCCAAATTTTGTATTGCGTCCCATCACCCATTATGAATACAGAGACAGAAGACTTTTTCTTGGATCAAACTGCTTAACATTCTTTGAAGCGTGAAATACAAGCTGCATTGCCACCGCATATCTCCTCTATTTGCATTACCCCACAGTGTTTGAATAGTACATACAAGCAGTAAAAAAATGTTCTGCCAAGAAAAATCGACGACTTAATCCTCGAAAGGGCATGATTGCTTTACTTTAATTACTAGCACACTCATTTCACGCCTCATAAAAATTCACTTTGAACATTAAAAATTTACAAAACCCTTACTTGCTACAACTGTTTCCATATTTATGGATCCGTTTACCATTATTCCAACGCTGTTTCTACTCACACCATTACATATATACGCTCCAATATTTTTCCCCACGTCCCCTCTTCCGACTTTTACCATTCATGCGTTTCGTGCTAATATCAAATTCGTAGATATCCATACGCACAAGAATTTCAATCACATTTCAACGAGTACACATTGTCATCTTCGCCATTTTTACAAATATAAGGCAGTTTGTAAAGAAGCGTAAAATTCTTAATTGCGAAAGAAATTCTTTGGAGAAAAAGGACTTACCATTTTCCGATTTCAGTGGGGCCGGTTCGATTTTCACGGAAGTAGTGGTGGCGTGAAGGGATGTCGAAACTTCGGCGACCTGACACGGTACCGAACCAAGAGGTTCCCTCTTCACCAAGTTATTACCGCCATTATTATTACTATTGCAATTAGAATCCTGCCCATTCCAAGACGATGCCACCGGCAACGTTCTGCTGCAGCCAGCGTCCGAATGTACCGCCTTGGTTTTCCCTAAAAATTTGTTAAAATCGACTACATTAGATAGACCTTTTCGCAAATCGTCCCTTCTTTGTTGTCCACTTTTTATGATTCAATATGCCGTTCAAAAATGCTGGAGATAAATGTTTCAATCTCTGAGAAATATTACTTCAATGTGACTTTGTACAATTGATGATTGGAAAGAAGTGTAACTGCAGACAATGTTTAAACTAATGGTGTAATATGGAAGAAATATTATAAATCAGAAAATATAATATTCACTTTATAAATGGACAAAAGGACGTGCTAGATATTTTGTAACAATGCGTGATTAATATGTGACGATTTATATTCTTGCGTTATTTCTATCGATTTTGTTCAGTCTGTTAACACAATAGATATTAGTTGTATACAATTCTTCACAGCTCTACATTAAACATACTATAGCTTTATTTATAATAGTTTACTAAACTCGACAAAACATCTAAAATTAATTAAAGGATGCCAGCCCGAAAAAGTTTGCGTCGTTTGTACGACATTAACAAAACTTCATACAACTGTGAAGTATAAAAATATCGCCTAAAATATTCGCACCATTCTAGACCCAAAATTACCATCAGGAATACGGCACCGCGTGTCTTATCTTGAAATAACCTGTAGCACAGCCAATGTCAAAATAAAACCACCACACACCCTCGCACTCGTCCATCCAAATTAAACTTCATTTTCCATTAGTCTCAACGATAAAAAAAGACAGCTTCGCGTTTGCAACCACCCCGACATCATTCACCCCATTCATATCCGATTATCAACAAATTAAACAAAAAATTCCAACTGCACAATTCACCAATCATTGCCTGCGCACCTCTCCGCCCGCACAAAGAACAATTCATCCGGCACAATAATATGCAACTCGCCCCCACCGACTCATCTCATGCACCGTCTACTTCCGTTCCACCGAATTTCCACCGGGGTGCCGCGTTCAAAAACGCTCGGCCGTTCCTTCCATCGCGATCGTCGTGACAAAAGCGATTCGCAACGGGGTCAATAGCTGCGCGAGTAACGCCGACGTTAATTCCACGGGCAACGGGGAAAGAAGGAAAAAAGGACGATCTTGATTTTATCGTCCGCACCGTGAACATTTATGCCACCGACCGAGGCTAGACGCGTTTCACGCGTATCTACTGTACGCGTACATCGTAATACTGGCGCACACCAATAGAAGACGGTCGTGTGGACATCGTGTATACACGAATACATACAGCCTGGCCGACACGTTCACCGACAATGAAAACATTTATATCGTCCAGCACTTTGTGACACAAAGTAGAGGGAATTATGGCCGGCGAACGCGTTCTTTCCGCTATTGCTTCCGAGAAGCTCGTCGTTCCGCGCGAACTCTTTGTGCGCGTCTCGTTTGCGACCATCGGCACACGACCAATAACTTGCCGGTCGAAACGAGTCTTTTACGGTCCGGGGAGCGATTCAGCCGGGTTTCGCGAAACTTCCACGAGCAATTAAACGGGCCCGAACTTTCGTTCGGGGTCGATAGTACGTGTGTACTTTGATTTTGGTTCACGACACCGTGTATATCTGCGGGTGTTGGCCTTAGTTCGGATGGTGTAATGAAACGTTTTGATGCTCTGAAGCACTGCTCGACTGATTCGTAGGGGATTCCCTTGATGACTTTGGTTTATCTGTGCTCGCGGCATTGGCGAAGGGAATCCTCGTTGAGAAAATGTGAGCTCGGTGTAGGCTCGCCTCTGCGGAATGAAGAGTTTGCAGCTGCTCCATTTATCTGCTCTTCTTAATTCTTCTGGGAAAGGTGGGTCAATGTGTTGCTCAAAATTGGCCCAAAAATATTACTTTTTCTCTTTTTAAGGCATATCATAATATTGTATTCCAGAGAGGGGGAGAGTAAATGATTTGTATGACTATGCGTAGACTGCGTGAGACTTTCGAGCAAACTGTATTTCGTATCTTATTTGATTCGATAAATACGCAATACTGGATCCAAATTTATTCTTTCGTGTCAGGCTTACAGACACCTTAGAAGAGTTAACATTGTCCTGTGCGCCATGGATCTTGCATTCTACTTACACTACAGGATCAAAATGTCTAAAAGTAAAACTGTGTTGCAATCCATGATGAAAATTTGCATAATCAAGATATGTTTTAATATAGCTTTTAAGAAATAACTTCTTGTTAGCAGCAAAAGGAGGTCCCTGTAATCAGCATCGTTCTGAGAGTGAACACAACCAGATTTAGAAACTTTGTCTAACGATATCAGAAGAGGAACAGACTGAACAGTCTTACCGTAGAGCTGTAACCTATTTGAGCGCGTTAACTGGAATCCAGAACACGTTTACCAGTTTGTCGCTAATCTCGTTACTCGCCATGCGTCTAAGCGAAGGACGAGAGTAACTTAGACCTGGCTGCGAGGAACACGGTGCCACGTTAATTCGACAATTGAAGGATTTACTGGAGGTGGGCGACTTACCTCGCTATCAAATGACATGTTAAATATTTCAAGTCTTAGTGTTGCATAATGAACCGGGAAAGTTTCGTCGATTCGTTGAATCCGACCACTGGAAAACTCCTTTTGTTCATTTTTTCATTTCGGAGAATTTCAATTTCCCATGGACAAAATTTAATTCACGCGAATCATATGAAATTGTGTTCAATTGATTTTGTATTAGGTGAAGGAGGGAAGATGCATGTCTTATGCTCCTGAATTATTATATGATATATTATATTTGATACTTTATATTGGATTGATTGAAAAATAATTGATATAGTATTAATGGTAACCAATTCGATTTTAATTAATAATTTTATCTTGTATCCAATACCAATCCTTTTGTTCATTCAATTTAGGAACAACATAATTTTGATCGTACTTGGAAAATAAACTGGGATTTCATTTTCCTCGTAGTTTTGCTTTTACCTCTCTTGCATGCACATAATATTCAGAAATTCGTCGAATTATTGAGGTATCAATCGATAATACCGTACTTTGTAATGAACCAGAAATTATTTACGGTCACTATACTTTTTTCGGAAAATATAATAACTAATATATAGGTACACAACTGGTTTCCGATAAATGTTTACAATGGGAGCTGTAGTAGATACGTAATGGTAATCGATAGTATCGAATTTTTTAGTAAACTTCGGGCACACATTATTCAGTTTGTCTGCATCATAAATCGCTTGAGAAAGAAAGCGAATACGAAAAATATTACATTGTTCGCTTTCAGTTTACTTTAATTACATTGGTTTAATTTCAAATTACCTTAATTTACTTTTGCATTAATTTATGTTGCCAGAAATTGCGACTATTGATATTTCATTTCTATTTTAGCCGAATCTGTAGCAAGATTGCTTTAAAGATTTTATGGAACGAAAATTTTAACACCTTGCGAAATTTTTTCGGCAAACATTGACGTCGAATGGTAAACGTTTAACAGACTCAATCGTGCCAGTTATTTTTTCTCCGCGTCCAGCCAATAGCTTGATCCCCTTCAATGGAAAATATTGATAAAATAATCTGCATGCATCGAACGGAATAGCAGAGGAAGTGAACGCCGGCAAAACGGTCTGTTCAACTAACATTGATTTTCACGTCATAGTACAATTCCCAATTATTCAACGATTGACACCAGTATTTTTTACAGTTCAACTACTTTTGCACGTATAATGTGGTTATCGAACAATTGTTCGATACACTTTTCATGTGAAAAACAAACAGCAATAGCAATGTGGTTGTTTCAGTAATTATTATACCTTGTCTTTATAAAAGTCAAAAAGTCGAACGATTCTTTTTTAATTATAGAACAGGGAGAAAAGAGAACGATATAGCAAATATTTGCATACTTTACGGAAGGGTGGAAATTTTAATTACTATTTTAGTATTTTTTTTTATAAACTTTAACAGTGTGTCATCGCTTTCCTTTACTTCACCCTTTTCACCGTCGTCATTCATAATTCATTAACAAACCTTTATCCCTTACCCACATCAATGCCCAACGAAACATTGCATAAATATAATTAAAACTAAATACTACATGAACACTATTAATAGATATCTATTATCGAAAAGTTAACGACTATCAATTATATCAGCGACAGACATTCCAAAAAGGAATTCCAACAAAAATTCAAAAATTCTCAGCATCTACATATTCGCAGCAAAGGAACCAAACAGTGTTTGGCAAACACCGTCGGCTCCTGACGCTGCCTCGCAAGTTTTCATCGCGACCGTCGCGTCGGATCAACAGTGAAGCCTTTCGGCCGTATACATAGTACGTCGTCTTCGTCGACGTTTTCCAAACAAACGCTTCCTCCACGCAGCGTCCACCGGTGAAAGCACCTGACGTATCCTCTCCGTTTTCCCAACCATATTCCAATATCCAGTCATAAAGAAAACACCGTGCAATTTAAACGTTTCAACTCGACCAAACGGAAAAGGAGGACCACCAGAAAAAAGGAAACAGCCTCTTCAAAGAACAACTAACGCCGAAAACCACAGCGTGCAAACAATTCGAATTCGTGCAATCGCGGAACTGCGATCGTGAAAAATATTTTCATCGACGCTCGACGATTTTCACGGGAAACCCGAGAAGGCCAGAGCATAGATGCGTCGTGTTCCGCGAAACGCGGTACAGACAATTCGTTTTCCTGAAATTAATTCACCGTTGAACGGCGAGTCGGCTCGAAACTTCACGAATTATACAGGTATATACTTAAGATATACGTGCGCCGGAATTATGGATAGCTCGTTTAAGTTTCGAGCTAGGGGCCGGCGGCCTCGCGCGCCCAATCTTTTGAATAAATGAAACCATAATTTGCCGATCATAAAACCGGCCGGCAGATGTTAATATTCCGCGAATTAAAAGCTTATTAAGACGTGGCCATACGCGGTTTTGCGCCGCGGGATCGATTGTCGGAACGATTGATTCTCTCGCGATTGCGATCACAGTGACCGGAGATCATTTATCAAAGAATTGTCGAGGACACTCCTGTTGCAACGTTTAACTCTGTTTTTCTCCGTTCGACAAAGGAGATTTGTATCTCTGCAGTTTGGTAACATTTACAGCCACTGAATGGGAGAAATAGAGAGGAGAGTGTGCTGCGTATGGTGAACTTCGCTTGGACGTGGCGAAATATGTTTCGGTTTTAATGATCGAAAGTTTTATGGGTTATTGATTGTGGCTGTATTTTTAGTGGCTGTACCAATGGTGGAGAAACAGTAGAGGGGATAATTTTTGCGATACTTTTCTTTGGACAGAGAAGAAATGAAAAATTATTGTACTAAGTATTGCGTCTGTGCTGATCTACTCATATATAAACGTAATAATTAAAGGGGATTAGGTACTGAATTCACATTTAAAAGTGACAGCATTGTAAAATTGTTCTCGATAGTGGGGAAAGGTTCGTAATTTAATGAACGGAAATAGTTGAGCTAACGTACAAAAAGCTGCACTGTGGTATTTGAAAATTCGTGTAACTACAATCTGGTCGAAAAATTTAATGTATCGTCAAATATATGTTTATTAATTTATAGTCGCGCCTGTACGCTTGATTAACGTGGATGAATTATTCCACGAATATTTTATATTTCTCTTTTTTTAGCTAATATTTCTAACCAAAATACATATCTCTCTTTTTTTTCCTACTTCATTTAGGGAAACTAATATCGAACCTCTATTTAAATGGCTATTACTATTTTATCGTTGTGGTTATAATTACTTTCACTACAACGGCGCACTAGCGTTATTTTTGTTGAAACGGTCAGTTTTAGCTTTCATAATGTTTTACGTAACTGCAAACATTTTATCGATCTTACTTTTTATTCATATTTTCTGATGAGTTATCGTAGGTATATATTTGTTTTTTACAGCCTTCGCGGATAAAAATAATATGTACCTTCATTCTGAAATTGCACGATTAACGTGCACATGCATGAAATTTTATTACTTGCTCTTATTTCGTTTCCTCGCAGCTCAATCAAGATAATATGCATAGCTGAAGAATTTAATGGCACCTAAAGCGATTATTAAGAATCCCTCTACATGCAAATATATGATAATTACTTATGCTCGCAACAGACTTGGATAAAACATAATACTAGCTGCCCCAAACTTTTGAAATACTTTGTTCATTTCAGTTATCTACAGACATACTATAACAATACTATCTCCGTGCGTTGTTAAGTATTAGAACTTTTTAAGTTACATATTTTACCGGTCTAAAATATTGGTTCTCTTGCTTGCAATGGAAGTCTAATTATCCTAAGTCCATTATACATGTATCGCTTTATATACCTACATACCGCACTAATATTCACAGGAACATAAATTTAATTTTCACTACGTTCCCTGTCTTATTTTCTATGTAAAAATGTAGCAATTTTAATGTCTTCTTAGAACTGTGAATATCGAAATCATGTGTATGGAATTCTAGTAATATCATAGAATAAAACGATATTTGTGTTTACATTAAATTTATATAGCTCTATTGAAAATGTAACAGCGTCTTTATTGCTCTATTACGGATGCTCAACTAATTTTAATTTAAAGAAAGATACAGTTGCTTATTAAGTCACATATTACAATCCTATGAATTTCTAATTCATCGTTCACACTCAACATAAGTTCCTCGAATGACCTGATGTCGTTCAAATTGACCAGAAAGCGCATTCCTGAAAAATATCAATTCCATTCCTCACACGTTGCCAATTGCTTCAGCGATTTCAGCAACGAAAATCAAAATATGCCAAAATTACACTTCATCGTCCTCTCTCATTAACTACAGAGTATCCCAAAAAAAACGATCCTTCAAAATACCCATTGACCCTCGAAGCCTCGAAAACTGCCCTTAGAAACCGAACAACAAGTATCTCTCTAATGCACCTTAAATTCGCAATCAAAATAACTCCAACAAATAAATTCAATTAACAACTAATTCTCAACGGATATAATACTTATTGGCCCAGAATTGTCCCTTCCATATAACGCCAATTACCAAGCAGAAGTGCGATCAACAAAATCCGCCAGCAAAAGGGGACCATTCCCCAAAGAGCGTTCGTTCATCCCCTAAATCCCCCACTGATTAGCACCGATAACGAGGGATAAGCATGGTGCGTGTCCGCTATTGAGCGACGGGGTCGCGAGAAAAATTGTCCAGGCCGCTGGTCGAAGTCGTCCCCGCGTTTTCAGAGCGCCGTTTCTCGGTATCTCGTGCAATTTACTCGGGCCTCGGCGTTCTGGTAACGAGTCTTGGCCTACAAAAGTCGTCGCCGCGGTCGTTCTCCGAACAAGTAGCCCGCCGTGGGAAGCGGCGACTGGGCCACGTGGTGGACAGGAATGAATCATGAAAACGAAGCGTAAAACTGGCTGGTCGGGGATGCCAAGGAGAAACTGGCGGAGAGGCCAGTCGGCTCGTACAGTAAATATAGAAGCGGGAGAATCTTGCGTAAGCTCGTCCCTCTCTTTCACTCTCTCTGCCTCTTTCTCTCACCCTCTCTTCTCATTTTTCCTGTCTCTCCTCAGCATCGCGTCCTTCCCACTCTCACTGGCACACCACCCTTTTTCAACCTTCCCGGTTCATCTCCCTCTCGTGTCCCTCCCACTGTTAGCGTTTTTTAACCCTTTTTTTAGATCCTCCTCCCCATTGCTGTCTTTTTTTCGTTTCGTCTGGTCGTTTCTTTCTCTCGTCCTCGTTTTCCTTCTTCTTAACCCTTTCGTCCCTTCCCCATCGACCTTCTTCGATTTCGCCTTCCTACCGTGACTCTGTGTCTCCCTCCCTCTTTTCTTTCTTTCTCTCTTTCTCTCTCACGCATTTTCTATCTATCGCTTTTTCTCCTCCACGTCGTTTCACATCGCCGTTCCTTCAACTCGGCTCTTCAAGTCGACCGTTCCCTTCCCTCGTTCCCAACACCGCGTGTTTCAGCCTCTCGTTCTCCGACAATTTTGCCCTCTCCTGCCGCGACCAACCAACCCGTGCCGCCTCTTCCCCTGCTGCTGACTCCAAAGACCGACACGACTTCGTGTTGCGGAACGCCCTGAGGGAGTCGCTGCAAGGTCGTCAATTGCATCAGCGACGGTAGCTGCGAGGGCTTCCTGCTTCTTCTTCTTGTCCGCCACGCAGCGCAGGGGATTTCTTCGACGAGCAAACCGATTTCGAAACCCCTCCGACGGACGAACGCGAGGACGCGATGCCACTTGTACGATTCTGGGTGCCTCGCGAAGTTCTTTCGAGATTCGAGCAATGCAGGTGTTTCTTGGGCACGGTATGGGGTACAGTTTGGAAATGGAGAGGGATTCGAGGAAATTTTGGACTCGGGTGGATCGTTTCGGTTCGTTTTGCGGATCGCAGGTTGGGGGGATGAAATTTTTGCGCGGGCTTTGTACAATTTTGTTTGCCGTTTTAGAGAGCTGTTGGAATGCTGCAAGTTGATTTTATTGCGTTTCACGGACACAGCGATCTGGGAAGTTTTAAAATCGTCGATTACTATTCCGCGAAATTTTATATTCGACATTATAATTGCGTGTAATAAATTTTTTATGTGAATATTTATGTGTATATTTGTATATGTAAATATTGATATGTCGAACTCTCAGTCAGAAGATACTTTAACGGTTTATGGAATAATTTTTCGCTGATTTTTATTATACGCCACATGTGCTTGACGATAGCTCGGGAAACATTATGAATAGCTTGGCTGCGATTAGTTTGGTTTCTTTGAATAAGATTGCAATAGTTATTTGGTTAGTGGAACTTCGACGCTGAAACATTTGCGTTGAATGCTTCGCAGGTGATGAGGAGTTTGTAATGAGTTTTGGTTTGACTGTGGATTTGATTGTCATTTAGTTATTAAAAATTAATTAACTTGTGGAGCTTGTTAACAGTTTGATAATAGCACTTCGCAGACTCTTCTTTTATTCACTTGGACTGTTCCCTGATGCAGTAAACTTGAATATTCCAAACTATGGTACCAATACATGGGAAACTTTATACATTTTCCCTATTAACAGTACTTTACCCTGGTTAAGAATTTAGTTACTTAACTTTCTGGAGATAGTTGCTAAATTCAACTTTCGTTTCTAAAACTATGGCCGAAACTCACGTTAAAGTTTTAGTGCCAGACTATCCGCAACTGACTAATGGTATTTCTCAATGTGGTATTTTAACTTATTTAACAATAGTTCAGATAAAAATTGTTCTCAGGAATTTGTGCTTCATTGCAGTTCGAGATAATTTTAATACCCTGAATCGGCCTGGAAAGCTATGTGCGACTTTAATAATTACCCTAATTGAGTGGCAGCTTGTCGATGTTGATTAAGAATTCTACGATCAATATTTAGTGGTACAAGTTGATTGGCTTGATACCGATGCACTTGGTCCGTCAACCCGTTTCACTCGTATGATAATATAATTTGACTGAACTAACCACATCGAATTCACCAAAACACAATTAATCTTTTACGTTGCTACTTGAGTTGTAACTGTACAAGAAAATACAATATATAATACAAAAAATTCACTTAACCAGCCCGGGCAACTCAAATATGGCACTCAATCTTCCGAATTTCTGAATGAACACAATTTAACTGTAATCATATAAAAATAAAAGAACGACGCACACTGGATATATTACGTCCGTTTTCCCTACGACCTGTGAAATTTCAGAATTCATTCTAAAAACGACTTTAACTGCACTTTAAAATGTCTTTAAAATGGAGGACCTAAAATAAAAATTCCTTAAATCCGAAATTGGTTAAAACGAAATCGTCGGTACGAGTGGGCACTGGCTAAGAGGCTGACGCGACGATGCTGTGATCAGACGTGAACACTCCTTATGCAACGGAATGTGATTCGTTGAGCCGATGAAAAACGTCGCAGCTGAAACGGCAGCCGTGAAGTTTACGTGGAAGTTTAGCAGTCGTACACCCCACAAGGAAGTCGCCTGTAACGTCGTCAATTGCATAAGCGACAGTAAAGCTCAGAGATTTCCTGCTTTGCACATCAATGCAGCCAGTCGACCGATCGTGAGATTTTATCTTGCACACCGCGTCGGGGTTAGCTCGAAACTACCACGAAACTGCAAAGAATTTCACGGAATTCCATCCGTTTCGAGTTTTATGCGGAAATACCAGTCTCAGGATTCGGTCTCGCGGGAAGTATATTTAATACTGGATGTAAAATATATTTTTAAAACGCAATATTTATAGCTATACTGTTTGCTTCTTTGTTCAAAATGGATATAACATTTTTCTGATTAGTGCAATTTCCTTCGGGGCCTCTATAATTATAATTATACACGCGAAATGGTGAAAGGTGATATTATTTTGTCGTGTAACTTGCTGTGATTGCATTTCAAACATTCACGTACATTCGGACAAATCATTTAAAATAAATATTACTCGGCTATTCGGACAGGTGTATGAAGACGACTCGAAGAATATTTATAATAAAAGATGAATTGCTTGTATACGATTAATCTTCTACGCAGCATCCTTTCGTCCTCTTCTCCTCTCATTTATCACTCATCATCCATCATGTATCCAAATAGTTGCGGTTTTGTGCGGTTTCTTAATTCGTTGGTTAGATTTTAAAATACACTATTAGTCAAGCGTATATAAGTTTAATAAAATAGTTTTCTTTAGAACTTGTGATATCATCTGCGATTAGTCAGAAATATCTTTCCACAACGATTGTAAATGTTACACTCTTATCTTGCGAATTGTTTATAGGATTTTTAATGCTCGAGGTGATATCGTCTATATAACTTAAATTCATCGCACAATTAAAAATATGTGTATGCTTGAAATTCTTTTTCGAGGACGAGTTTCATTTTCCAATCGTTAAAAGCTTTAAATGAAGAGATTAAAGGAATAAAGAAACTCGTTAATGCGATTACCGACAAAAGCGTGAGTACCTCTACATCCTAATTTATCGCTTCCGCATCAATTAATTACAGCTAATTCGTGATTACTTATTTAGGGCTGCTGATGGCCCATCGACTGGATAAAATACATTTCCAATTCTTACAATTTAATTATACTATCTATGCACACCGTCCCGAAATCGTTTAACTAAACGATTGCCGACAAGAACTGAAAAAGTAAACTGTATAATAATAAATTCTAAACAATAAATTCCAACAGTTTAGAAATACTTGGCAATATTAATGACTAATTTGATTCACTACAATAAGATCAACATCTCTTACATTTCACACTAAAATCATTTAGTTTTAATCCGTTGATAAATAAACCCGTGTTTATCATGACTTTTCTTGCAACAAATATTATAGTTAAATATTACAAAATCAGTACAATTCTGTTTATCTTCCAGCAATTAATTCTTCGAATAGACGCAACAATTACAGGATAACAGAAGTTAAAGCGAACATAAATTATATTAAAATATGGTCTATACTCTTTATCTACTGCTCTTAATTAATTGCACAATTGTTGCAAATCAACGAGCAAGGGATCATACCTAACAACAAGAACAACTACAAAAACCTCAGAACGCCCAATATAAATCACTCGCATCTCAACCTCAGAAACGAATCATTAAGATCGCCGTTTGTAATTAACACTGGCATAGAGACGAAGCTCTTCAAACAAAGGGCGTTCGATCTCGTACCACATTACCCTTTGTCTATGCAGATGTAAAGAAACCTTTATTAACAAGGTTAGTAAATGCACTTCCGACTTCTTAGAAGCACCGATGCAACAGCGTCCTCCCTATAAATCTTCTGTAACACACGAGAACCAGTAAGAGGAAAGCACAGAGCCTTCTAAGAAGAATATTACACCAAAGTGGCAATCCCCTTTTTTAATACAATTCTGATATGCAGTAGTCATAAAAACCATTATTCCTCGCGTATCTCTTTTTCCTTTAAATTTTATCGTCCATATTCCGATGGTACTAAACCAGAAACCAGAAAACTATTTCGTATCACCATTTTGGAAATGATACAATTTTGCGTTCTCGAAGAACTTCAGTTGCATAAGCAAATTTGAAACCAGTCTGTTTACTAATTGCGATTTTTTGTTCATTCTTGTCATAAAATATTTATTGATCCTAGCGTAAATTTGTATGCGTGCACTGCCACAGATATTTACTGGGATTATTAGAATTGAATTGCAAAGTTTCTCTAGCACCAAGATGAAATTCCTAACCAACGACAGACGAGACTTCTCGTTGCTTAACGCGTTCGTTCGGCCAAGGCACGCCAACTGCACGACAAACCTGGCCTTAAATTTGGCAACGGACAACGCATCGTGATTTATGTTAATCTTTGTCCGTGGCCAGAACCGTTTCGATAGAGATACACCGTAGTGGATCTGCGCGAGGATTAATTGGACGCTGGCCCAGAATCAGGGTCTCCCGATGAACCGGTATCTTGGTCGTGAAATATTGACAATCGCATCGGAACGTTATCGATTCGTTTTCGGTGCAGCCGGAAATTCGACGTTAGTAGGTAGCAGAGGAAATTTTCGATTTTGCGATAACAAATATTGAACCTCCAGATATAATGTTAGATAAAACGTTTGAAAATATCAACTATCAGAATGCGATTTTACTATTGAAACTAGTGAAATATTAAAAGTACTTGTACTGCTCCCTTCACTTTACCAATCTCAAATTTTTCATATCCAACTCCCGCCCAACTATGTTATTCTTATTATTTTACTATATTAGGGGGACAGGGGAGCAGGAGATCGATTAATTGTCGGATTCTGTAGTTTCAGAGAGCGTGTTTTCCGCTGCCGTTGGTGTTGGGGTGGGTGGTTATATAGTATAATAATATACTACTATATTATTCATAGAAAGCCTAGTACGCAAACCAAGAACCCTATCAGACCTACGTGGCCCATCATCTCCTCTCCGTATCCACGAAAAAACGGTGTTGCACAATTTGCAAAGGATAGCCATCATCGATCACACCCAGCTAACTCTAGAAACCGACGATCTCATCTTTCGGAAGTAGCGAACACGCCACTACTCTCCGCTTAACAACGCAACGAAAAAACGAGGGGTCTCGAAAACGGGTCCCGTTCTTCAGGATCCTTCTAGCCAATCCACTTTCGAATTCTCCACAGAGAGAAAAGACCACTATGAACCGTTCGTTCGTTCGTTCGTTCGCTGGTTCGAGCAAGATTCGTGGTCCGATCATAAACCTCGTCTTAGATCGTTAAAAGCCGCGTCACAGTGGAGAACTGGACGTGGGTCAAATAGGCAGAAGAGAATGAGAGTAAAAAAGATAGGCAAGAGGGTATAGAGAAGAAGAGAAAGATAGGTAGATGAGGTAGGTATACACGTACCGTTGCTGTTCCTGCAAACGCAAGGTTGCCTGGTCGATTTGTTCTCCAGTTTCACCGGCTGACCTTGACTTGGCAGGAAGGCCTCTCGTTTCTTGCCAGTGGCCTGGACGACCTGGTTGCCAGTCTGGCCTCCTTGCACCACCATCGTGCTCGTGGTCGAGCTCGTTGGACACGAGGTGCCGTTCACGGTGACCGAACATCCGGTAGTCGAACCTGTAGGCGACTGATACTCCTGGAGCAACACCCCTGTCGTGGGTACCACGTTGCCTGTCGAATTCGGCGACGAAAAGCTGTTGATTGTCAGCGTGGGCGCGTTACCAGTCACCAGAGAGAGTTGTGGGGAAAAGGTGTTCTGGTGTAGGCCTCCTGTTTAAAGGAAATATCGTGATGTTAGTAAGAAGGCTGGGACTATGGTTGATATTTGCGAGAGAACAAATGCTGATGGTAATTGCGTTCGGCCCTGGTTTCGCGTTAGTACAAATTTTTCAATTGCAGCTTTTGAATGTTGAAAATGTTCAACTGGTATGTTGCTCGGACATGGTTTGTTTAAATCAGAAGCATTTAAATAAAAAGGTCATATAGACTCGGATACTAATGTGTATATATGTATATGAGGGTTAATCATGATGTTAATCTATGCCAAATTTGTTTCCAATGAACGGTAGATGTTGAGTTTCGTTGGTCTAATTTATTTAAGGCGAACAATTTATTGAACTTCTGGTGCGGTGATTCTGAAACCTGGTACCACTGTATTTTGCCGTGATATTTTTTGGATAATGGTAAAGGATTGGGATGACGGTGTTAAAATGTGACTCATTGTTCTGAAAAGTTAATTGGTCGTGAAGTATAGTAGCTGACTTATGTGTACGTTCCGCAATCGATTGTAAAAAGTAGTATAATAAGAATGAGACATAACAATGCTTGTAGCCAACGAGCAAGTTGAAGTCAATTCCATGCACTGATTTTAAACTGTAATTAATTTTCATTTGCTCCTTCTTTATGTTTTGCTATACATTTGCGATTTCTGTGGAATATTGTCGCATCTGCAAAGCATTTATCCAATGGAGTACAATGTATCTTACCTTTGGAATAATTAATATTCCGGATATTCAGGATGCAAAAAGGAAGGAAATCATGAAAGCAACGCGACGACCTCCATTTTAATAACATTAATTAAACTACTGACCGCAGAATACCTAGCCAATTATTAATAAAATAACGCAGTGAACACGATGAATTCACAACCACAATTGTGGCGGTTTGCTAACTACGGAACATCCCAATTTTGAACGTTCGCAATTTCCTGGCAAACAATTATACATTTCGCTTTAACGTTTACACTCATATACATTCAATTTCACAAATAAATAACAGTAATGCTCAATAACTTAATTGGATCCATATTTGGATTTGACTGTGTAAACTCTAACAAGAATGCCAATTTAACATATAAAGAAATACTACCAGCTGCATGTAATACGGAAAAGATTTTATTAACGACACGATTTTATTAACACTAACCAGAAAATAAATGGCACAATATATATATATATATGTATAGATCTATAAAATCAAATAGCCATTCAATTAGAAAATAAACGGAAAATATAATAGCCTCGATCTCTTTTGCAAGAAGTTCATAAGTTAAAATTTCAAAATTCATAAATAAAAACCGATTCCTATGTGCACAGAATGAAACGAAGAAAAAGATCGTGCAAACTTCGAGATCACGAGTACTAAAAAGCACCTTAACCCTTTGAGCGCTATGAACCCATATATGGGTTCTCACACAACCATTCGTTTTTGGCTATGAACCCACATATGCGTTTTCGCATAACCATTCGTTTTTGGCTATGAACCCACATATGCGTTCTCGCGTAACCATTCAGTTTAGGTTATGAACCCACATATGCGGTCTCACGAAACCATTCAATCTAGGAAAAGGGAATTTATAAACAGATATATGTGACTGGTGCCTGTGAGCCTTTATAGATATAACAAACGGCTTTTGTGCAATCGTTTATCAATATTGTTAATTAAATTCGTGTGTGCATTCATTGCGCATTATCTAACATATCGCTACCAAATACTTTGCTACCAAAGGTTATAAGTACTGCTACTTTCTAAAAATCTGTTCTTTTCGTTTTAAATTACCCTTTAAATGTCTGAGAATGAGTTTGAACACATTAGTAACAGTGATAGTGACATGGCCTATGAACATGACATTGAACCAGTTGAAATTAAAACACTTGAAAGAAAAAGGATGCGGAATGCGTCTTCGGATTCCGTCGAGATCTATAAGAAGACAAAGAGATTACAAATAAACAGTGACACAAGCGGTGAGAATCAACACAATAGGTTGGATGTTAGAACAAACATAATCAAACCTTCTTTTGTAGCTTCGGAAACCGAAGAGAGAGTTCCATTATATAAGCGAAGCAGAAGACGTCTTCGAATATTTAGCTCATCTTCTGAAGAGGACGAAGGTCTACAGGAAAATGTTAATTCGATATCTAATGATACGGCAGAAAACTATTCATGGTCTAAGAAAGATTTTGTACCAAAATTATATGATTTTGATGAATCAAATTCGGGGATAAAGGGACACTTATCGAAAATATCCACTCCTTTGAATGCGTTTAAAATATTTTTCTCAGAAGAATTAATTACTGGAATTTGCGAGAAAACAAATAATTTCCATAAAAATCTGGCGCAAACTAAAATTCATGCAGTTCATTCACGCGTAAATAACTGGACAGATACTTCACCTTCGGAAATATATTTATTTATTGCTGTTACTATGCTAATGTCCAGAATGAAAAAAACATCTATAAGAGAATATTGGTCTACTGATAAAGTTACAAAAACTGAAATTTTTTCAAAACTAATGAGCAGAGTTAGGTATGAATCATTGCTGAAAATGCTACATTTTAATGATGACAATAATATGAGCTCGAATGATCCGTTGATAAAAATAAGACCAGTGGTTACTGAACTTAGAAACTCATTTTCTAAATCATTTTATCCATATGAATATTTATGCATAGACGAAAGTCTTTTGCTTTATAAAGGAAGATTATTCTTTAAACAATATATTCCAACAAAGAGGAGTAGATTTGGCATTAAGTCATTCGTTATTTGCGATTGCAAAACAGGCTATATACTAGACTTCATAATTTATTCTGGAAAAAATAATGATGTCACTGAGGAAGTTCCATCAATTGGACAATCTGGAAACATTACTTTGACACTCCTGAAATCATACGTAGGAAAAGGGCATACACTTATCACTGATAATTGGTACACGAGTCCGCACTTATACAATCTATTACACGAAAAGGAAAAAACCAATGCCTTTGGAACTGTGCGAAAAAATAGGAAAAATATGCCAAAAATGGAAGAAAAATTAAAAGGCGGAGAATGTGCAAATAGATCGACACACAATCTATTAGCGTTAAAGTGGCGGGATAAAAAAGACGTATGGATGCTATCCACCTCACATACTGATGATTTCGTTGTGACAAAAAAAATTAATTATCAAACTGGCGAACCAAAGCGAAAACCAAAGTGTGTAGCAGACTACAATGCCTTTATGGGCGCAGTTGATAAAATCGATATGATTTTGAGTTCACTTCACTGCGTTCGAAAAAGCACAAAGTGGTATAAAAAATATTTCTTCCACCTCTTAGATCTCGCTATATATAATGCGTATATTCTTTATAAAGATGCTAATGAAAAAATTGTAACATTTGAAAAATTTCATCTGCTTCTCATAAAAGATATTTTGAGAGAATACCCACCCGATAGAGTAGAGGCTAAAGGAGGAAGAAGTCATTCGGACGACCTTCCATTTCGGTTAACAGAGAGGCATTTCCTTACTTCCTGCGTAACTAATGAAAATAGAACACATTCTTCACGACGCAGATGCGTTATTTGCACTAAAAATAATCGCAGAACTGACTCGCGTTACGAATGCAAAAAATGTAACGTTGGCTTGTGCATTGAACCCTGCTTTGAGATTTACCACACAAAACAAAATTATTAAATTTAAAAATTTAAAAGGTGCAATTTACTACTATTATATTGTTCATGTTATGAAATAAATGATTATTAAGGCTTTTGAGGTCACAACATAAATTATTTTATTTATTTTTTCGTACGGAGTGGGCAGTCGACGGCGCAAGCTTAACGCCGACAACGTCTGTTCAACGTGCGCTCTTTCGTAAAAAGTACGCAGTCCACGGTGAACTGTCTCGTACGGAGTGGGCAGTCCACGGTGAGATGCCTCGTGCGGAGTGTGCGGTCCATGGCGCACGCTTAACGTCTGGCAACTCAGCGCTCAAAGGGTTAAAGTGATTTACGATGTATTCCTAATTGCATGTGCGATGAATATTTACTGGATTGAAACGACACCGAACACCTTTCTCGCGACCATTTTACTTTCCAATATTGCGAGCTGCTTAAGCGGCAAATCCAGATCGAACTTCAAGAGCGACTCGTTGGCATGGATACAGCCCTAAAAGTACTC
This sequence comes from Nomada fabriciana, assembly GCA_907165295.1. NCBI lineage: Eukaryota > Metazoa > Arthropoda > Insecta > Hymenoptera > Apidae > Nomada > Nomada fabriciana. The sequence continues at coordinate 15,874,068 of OU015694.1, forward strand.
CAGACAACGTTGAATAACCCTGTATCAACTACCCTGGTGATCGAAGATTACTCCAGCGTTCGCGTCGAATTAGTCGGCAATCGTACGCCGATTAAACTCTTTCCGAACTTGTTGAATGCGTAACTTTTCGCTTGGACATTTATTACAACCGGTGCAATCGATAGAGTTGAACGAGAAAAGTTCGATGACTTTGATGGTATCTCAGAAATTATATTTGGATTGAAGTCAGGAGAGATTTCTCTGTTTACTTCTCGTTGTTTTTTGTTCGGCTGTTTATGAATATACATATAGGTATTGTGTTTTCATTAACTTGTTGTTAAGTCGTTCATTTTACTAATGGCAGTATTAAAAAGAAATTAGTTGTCATTATTGGTGTAAAAGCAAAAAAGTTTTTTATTCTCACTTGATAAATTGCACTTTTAACGTCATTTTCTTTTCTCTAAAATATTGAGTTGCACGGGGTCAATTAAGTTACAGATACACAATGATTAAGAAAGAGAGAGATTACTGTTTTAAAGTTTTAAAGAAACACATACATTGAAGAAACTAACAATCGTAATAATTCCAATATCAACCATTACACGTTTAAAGAAATACAAAGATATTCGTCTGAAAACCACAAGTACCACCTGGCAGAAACACTTTATACACTATGAAGTATAATAAAGCAATAAATTTAAATTACAAACAAGTACATCAGTAGCTAATAACAAAAACCAAATATATTACAGAACTTCAATATTCAAAGAATCAACTGGAATTATCAGAAAAAAAACATGTCAAACATCGACCTCAAAAATTTAAAATGTTGAAACCAACATCCCCATACAATAGGCTACAATAACGATGTACAAATAGCAACATCGATGTACCAATCACAATATTGATATGAAATGAAAATTAGACGAATCTTCCATATACCAAGAAGACAAAAGTTGAACACAGTTTCACGCGCACGCTTTTATCAATAATTTAAAGCACTCACCATGATGAAGATGATGAAGCCCAGTAAGATTGAGCGTGTGCTGTGTGTGTTGAGTGTGCTGCGTGTGTTGAGCATGGTGCAGGCTGCCAACGTTCACACCAACACCTTGAAGACTAAGCGCCTGTTGACCCGGAGGAGCCAAACTAGCCAAATTCTTGGCTAGCAGCTCGAGCTGCGTCACAGGCACAGGACTGTACGGCGATCCAGGGGGTGGCGTGGGAGCGCCCCAGGTGTAACCACCCACCCCAACTCCAACGGCAGCGGAAAACACGCTCTCTGAAACTACAGAATCCGACGATTAATCGATCTGCTGCTCCCCTGTCTCCCTAATCCTAACGCGAAGCCCTCGCAGTCACAATAGCCATTTACATCCGAGTCAATAATTTCCCGGACATTACGAAAATTGGGTATTGTCAATTTCGCCTTCTTTATCGGCGCGACGAATTTCTATTTCTATCTATATTTTCGCGTAGAAGTTGCTTGTAGCGGGGAAAGACAGAGTGTTGTGAATTTCAATATCACGCTTTCCCGTAACAACAATCTGACTTATCACGCTTTTCCCTGCCATATTAAATTGATAATACTAAAAATACTACATCTGCGCAGCAGTGGTTCGAGTATTTCTGCACGCTGTTACAAACAGCGGATCGGCGAGATGCATTCGCCGGTGTACATCTTGAACTAAAACCATCAATGAAATTCCAACGAGCCGGGATCTTTCATCGTTTCCAGCAACGAAGAAGGGGCCACGGGAAACGCTTTGCCCCGAAGGGAAAACCGAGGAGGAACGCAGCCAACGAGCGGAACACGCCGACGGCAGCTCGGCTTCGACTTTCGATCGTAAATCAGCCAATCGAATGCTCCCCGTGCAACGATTTCGCGCCTCTCCGTCGCTTCCAGCCACTCGTCCAGTCCTGTTTACTGCTGTACCCGGTCGCGTTTCCTGATTTCGCGAACGACCGGACCAGACTAGACGCGTCCAGCCTCTGCACGCGCGTATGAATATTAAAGTCGCCGTGTGACGCGTTGCCCGATGGGCTTATTGAAATTTATCGCATTAGTTCTTCGCCGCTTTCGATAAATATGCAATAAACGACCAGCCAGACGGATAAATGGAAAATCTATGCAAATTCATTTAAATCGGACGCGACACTCTTGCCCGGGGTGGAAGAGAAATATAGAGAAACAGGGAAGAGAGAGAGAGGGAGAGAAAGGATGAAAGGGGAGGCAGGGAAAGAATGGAATGGAGGCGCTGAAGGGAAGTGCACCGATTTGCTTTTTACCCCCCTGTCGAGCACAGTCTTTTTGCTTGGAAACGATCGTGAGACACTTTGGAACAAATCGTTTCGATTCAGAGATTCAGGGGATGTTTCGTGTCCGACCCGATGGAAATAGTCTCGACGGCGTTCTGAATACTGGTTTCGTTGAGAAGAGATTAATACAGGATAATAGGTGCAGCGATGATAATTATTACGAAGATATTTCATCGATTCATTAATCATTAAACCAATGTCTCATCCTAGTAATTTGGGGCGATTATACTTTTGGATACTCCACTTACCGGTTCGTTCCGCTGATAGTCCGCGGCATGAAACGAAAATTGTTATTAACGAAACTTCACGTGGCTCTACGAAATGAAACCTATAATTATCTGTTCTTAATCGAACGGACGGAGGAAGGGTCACTTTATATTATCTGCTATTGAACTGTAAGATGATTGCACAAACACTGACAAGATGTTTTCTTGGAAACCGTTTGCGGTGGCAGCAAGAATTTTTTGTTTAATGCTAGAACTACCAAGCAAGTCGAAAATAGTACACGAACTTGATTAATATATATATATATTTAGGTTAGATATAAAAAAAAGCACCTTCTTCAAACACGATCCAGCGAACACTGCCGTTCGGCAATCGACGCTGGGCCGCGTCGACGTCAATTTAACGCTTACATTGTTGCCGGAAGAACGTCGCGCTGCGTCGCAACGAAACCGCTTTACACAAAGAGGACTCTTACACGTGTTTAAAATTTTTTCCTCTACAGTTATTAATATATATGTAGGTATCATGGTAGCAATTTATGATGACTTTTAATAAGACAGAATAACAATTGTATAATTCTATTAAATGTCTGCTCAACGACTTTAGTGTTCTTAATCTGTCTGACGTATGCTATCTTAATGCTGCCAAAATCTATCGATACTTATTTTGTTAATGAAAAGCTGTTACTTTTTGTCCTTCTATTATTTCAATAAAGAGCTACAATTTTTTGCCTTGCAGAAGAGTGTCTTCCAAGCTAACCGCATTCATTAAAAGCATATCTACTATCCAGCAACGCCTAACACAAATGGTCTATATTTTTATAACGTTTCACTATTCCCAGCCTTTTCATGATCAAATTATACATTCCCGAGAATATGTCGTTTAACCACAAGTTACCTGGTCTATAAACTAACAATGAACGCTGCATAGAGACTAATGTTCACTCGAATACTCAAATTAAACACAGCTAGATTTTCTTATTGAAAATCGATACAAAAATTAATCTTTCATAATCGTGTGCAAGGGGATACCTTAAGGTGGGTATAGACGAGCGCGCCGCAACTGCAACGCGGCATTATAACGTGTGCGCGGAGTTTCGTTTTTTCAAGAACTCGCGCCGTGCTAGGAATGAACCATGAATTTAAACACGCATTCGCCATCGGCCGCGGTCCCATCGGCCCTGGAAAGGATCCGCTCGCAGAAATAAAGGAACTTGCGCGGATAAAGCGGTTTATTGTTTGCGGTACCTGGCACAGTCGAAAAAATCATGAATTTTTAACTTTTTATCCAAAATAGTAATTTGTCGGTAGGTAAGGTATACGATTGTTGTTATTGTGATGATGATGTTATGTAATACAACTAGTTTCATCTTTTCCGCTATAAAAATGTTCATTATTTATATATTATATGCATTTTTTGAATTTTGTTCCGAACGCCCATTTGAATGCTGCACTGTGCCTGGGCTCGAGCGCGACAAAACCTTAGAAAACCGTCCACACTACGGCAACGAATCCCTTTGCTGCCGCGCAAAAAACCGACTGGAAATGGTTCGGGGCGCGGCATTACATTACAGCCGCGTGCCACCGTCCAAACGAAATCAAATATTCGCCCAAACACGTTCGTTCCATGCCGCGATGCAGCCGCAGGCGCTCGTCTATACTGCTTCTCTATACTGTTGCTTCTCATCTCTGGCTATAAGGTTTTATCAATTATTTATATAAGAGGCGATGTTTTAGGGCATCGGGTCAGTCCGTTAATTTGGATGCTGTTAGTTCCTTCAGGCCATTGCAATAGTCAAGAAGTCACTCCCAGTGCGTGGTTAATAAAGTATATTATTAAATCACAAACGAGTCAAGAGTCATTTAATAAACCCATTTCCAATAAACACATCATCTCACCGGTCACAAAAGGACTAATTCCTAACCCAAAAGTCCCCCACACAAAATAGCCAACCCGTCCAAAGATTCCCTCGACCGATTAACATTTATCCAGCCTCCAAAAACCATCATTCCCGTCCATCCAAACCGGAAAACCAAAAACCTGCAACTCTTCCGTCCCAATAAAATTCGCGCTTCCACCCCGGACGAGCGATCAGCTTGGAAAGCGTGGCAAAGCGTCGCGCGTGTGTGCCCAGCCCGTTCGCGTGGATTTACATCGCGGGCGGGGATAATTGAAATCTCGCCCGCGGCTCGAGATTCGATTTTAGACAACGGGCCACGGCGTTAAGGAGGAATCGACCCGCGTTCCCCGTGGTATTTCTTCTGCCCGGCACGCCATACGTGCCGGTGTACATCCCTCCCTTTCTCTCCCTCGACCGATCACCCGATCCCGTCTCTGTTCGTCTTTCCTCCTCCGTCGTCACGAGGCTCGTCGTTTTTCTCCTTGCAACACACGGACACGCGGTCCCCGCGAACGGCGTTTTGGATTACACCTCGGACAATGAGGTCGTTAAGGGCGGGCGAAGGAGGCGGAAAGTGGAAGGACGAGGCTCGCCACCCTCGCCACCTTTTCACCCCCGTCCGCCGAAAAGCTTCTTCTGTCTTTTTTCTGCCGACCTCCTAGCATTCCGGCGCGAAATTCACGATCCTTTTCACTCGTAAGCGACACGACAAACTGGCCAGGACACTGAGAACGTGTACGTACGAAGGAATTCTATTTGGCCGGGCATTTTTCTTCCCCTCCCGCCTGTCCACTACAGGCAGCGGGCCCCTCGTTCACCCGCTTTAATTGCATAATTGCGCCATTGTGCCGTGCGCGGAGAGGAGGGGAGGGGGTTGCTTTCGAGGTGAGAAAAAATGTTGAGGGGCCCCCTCCACTTGACGACCCTGCGAGGCAGGTAACTAGGCGGCCGAAAGATTCTCGACCTGTCCGGTCCGCCGCGACTCGTTCTCTCGTCAGGTTGATCTAATTAGTGCAATTTTAATTGGTCTATTCCTCGCGTACTTGTTGGGGAAAATGATTCCTTTTGTTTTATAGAAATCGGTAATTCGATAGGATGTTTTGGTAATTGTTACTTTCTTTTTCCATTTTTCGGCTTTATTGAGTAAAGTATATACAGCTTTATTTGTATATTATGTTGGCGAGATATATGTTTCCGAGAGTGGATTGCCTGTGTACAAATATTGCGATAAATTTTTCTGTTTTCAAATGTGTTGAAGTAATGCCATTTAATTGCTCTTGCTAATCGTTAAGATTATTTTTTTGTTTACAATGCTAGCATCGAGTTTTCTGTAATTGCATTGTTAATACTCGAATCTCTCGGTTAATTACGACTTCTGTGACATGACAAAATTGGAATATCTTGCTGTCTTTCATTCTCTTCTTTTTGGGGGGAGAATGGTAGAACAATTATTCCCTTGCATTCGTTAGACAAGCTTAATAAATTCGGTGCCTGTTTCAGACAATTTGGATATACCTGTCCTTGCTGTTTCGCATACTAATTACCCAGCCGCAAAAATGAAACCCCTGACGGCTTCATTATGATTCAAAATAAAAGACGAAAACAATATGGATGCAAATGGAATATGGCCGAGTTTTATTTAAATGTAACTAGCTTCATTTATCAAAGCTTAATCAATTCCACCATCTGTGAAAATTACAATTTCCGGGGCAAGTCTTTTAAGTTACAGCAATTAAATCATTTTGTCTGGGAATATAGACTGCAGATTTTACATTTCTGTGATATTGTTTTTAAAATTGTTCGCAATAAAAAAAAATTAGCTCCTCTTCCATAAATAATAACAATAATATCGGCAAAATCTCGAAAATATTTGTTTTAACTAGCCTAAAGCAATTGAAAGTAATTTCTTCGCTCGAGTAGAGCGAGATGTTATGTATTTTATTCTCATGTAGCCCAGGCTAGTTATGTTGTAATACAGAACAATTTACGTTTATAAATTAAAGAAACGTATTAAGTCAGTACTTAAATTTCTGGAGTAATATTTCAGCTTTATATATTTAATTCTTTTAGATTCATAATGAGATCTGACAATTTGTCAATCAAAGGGAGCAAACAATTATGAATATAATTATCAATTACGTTAAGCGTAAAGAATCCTGCAAACAATACAAATATAGCCACTAGAACCCACAGGATTGATTTCATAATCTATTAAGAAACAGCTAAACAAACTAATTCGAAATATTAATTCATCTCATCTGACATCATTAACCACGCTTTATTAACGAACAACTTTCACACTATCTCAAAGATTACTACTATTTTTCAACACAAATACATACGCATTCTACAAGTCATACTTCATAAATATAACACGCTGCTAGAGGGTTAAATATTTCTAGAACCAAACACTCCACATTTCCCAAGACTGTCCTCAATAAGATTCTCATAGCTTTCAAATCTAATCAGGGCAATTATTATATTACCACGCGAATTCGTTCATCCACTCGACCGAGAGCGTTTCCACCAACCAGACTTAATTTCCTCTCGAAATTTCCCATTATTCGTAAGCAGCTGCAGCAGGTGATATGTGCGACTCGTGTTCGACGATCATTAATGCCGCGTGTATTATTTCATTTAGATCGCATCGCGCCGTACAAATTATTGCCACGCACGTGTTTCAAGTGTCTCAAGCTTCCACGAGCATCGGCGTATCTAGACTGTCGCCATCGTGACCGGAACACAGCTGGCATCGGGTCTTATATTTATTTCCGTGGAAACTGTAGACGTCTTCCGTCTGATCGTGACAGCGACGCCCGCATTTGCTTTATTAAATAATTATATGTACGTTATCTTGGAACATCTTCGATCGTGTTCCTGATATTAAGTATTACATTCGATTCTATGGGTGGACGTACCGTCGGCACGAGATAGGGGATGATGTTGATAATACTGGAACAGCAATATTGCGACTGCGTTCACTGTAAAGGTATTGCTGCATGTGGGATCGTAAACTTTATGCTGAGTGAATGAAGTGGTTAGCTTCTTAAGTTTAACGTGGTCTACGTTATGTGAAGTTGTATGCTGTTACGAATAGTTATACCTTATAAATTGCTACATAAACTTTCGACGGTTGCTTGGGAAGTTTATCCGCGGTTGCAAAGGGGTTTGCAATAATATATCTGCAGTATTTAATTGTGTGTTTCATTGCGTTTAGTTGTTTTCATGTTTACTGCTTGAATATGCTGTACTGGATTACATAGTCGCTATAAAATTTATTTGTAACATTTACATCGATAAATGTTGCAGTCAATTAATTGCTTCGATTTGTATAGTAAAAACAGTTACTTTCTTATTCAATTAATATATCAAAATTCCATTTATATGTTTTTGCAATTTCGATGTAAATTGTTCGCGGTATAATAGAAATATGAATTCTTAAGTAAAGGCTTACTTTAGAAAAAAGTATACAATGAATATAAGATTTCCTTTTGTTAATAACTTGCGATCAATTTAAGACCAAGGCCTCTTCTGTAAACCACAAAAAATAAATCTTACACGTCGGCAAAACGGTTGATGAAAATATTTAATGCAAGAATGATAGTTTCGTGGGGACAATGCTCAGGACAGAAACAAATAGGAATTCTTAAAGTCTGAAAAGCTGTCCGGCGCAGCAGCTAGCGGCGGAACAAATGTGCTTGACAGAAAAAAGAAGAACGTTCGCGCGTTATGCGCAAAGACCGCGCAAATATGGCAAGGACGGTGTTTCGTGGAAACTGGTCAAATAGCCAGAAACTTTCAAGCGAGTTGCGTAATTTCGGAGTATTACAGGCTATGGGCAGAAGTGGAGACGAACAATTCACTCGTGGGAGTCTTTTTAACCGGCTTAACGACTGCACAAAGTTGAAATCCGAGATTCATGAGTTTACCGATATGATTTTTTAATGTTTTCTTGTAAGATTGTTTCGAAAAATACGATTTACAATAATAACCTTCACGAAGTGTTGGCAACTTTGATATCTTAAGCAAAGTATCTTTGCCGGTTGAGAAAGATAATCGTAAATTTCAATTTTAAAAGAGTGACTTATGCTTCGTCGCCTTGTAATTCCTCAGATAGAAAATTTGGACCATTTTCTTGATGATAAACGAGATATAGTTTGGTCAATGTTCAGGACGTTATTTGGTAGTTCAAGATAGCCTGAATTACAATTTAAAGGTATCTGGCACATTGACAGCGTGACGCGATTAAAGCAGACCACAATTAAGTAATCGTTAGGGAGAAAATATTTATTAATCAACCAAGTAAATCATGCACTTACTGCATTAAACTCATCGGTGTGTGTGATACGTACATTTATTTCCAGCGAAAAAAGTTTCATATACAATTATTCAGTTCGCCAAACAGTAACATATTTTACCTGGCGCCTCACCTTTCAATCACGGTGTAATAAAATTGGAAATTTCTAATGGAAATTAGCAATCTCACAGTGGAATTGGCTTGAATCAACAGAGATTCCAGAAGGCTCATAAAATGTAGGTGCATACGTGAGGCAAATGTTGACACGGAGGCACTCGAGGAGCGCATGAACCGGAAGTACAGTTCACCAAAAGCATAGAGACACAGCGAAACAACACGCAAGCACTGGCGCAACACGTTCAATCACAACAGAAGCGCACATCCGACTGATCGCTGACAACGAACAAAGTGTTGGCGACCTAAGCCGATGGACTCCGTAAATATCCGAATTTCCACGACAAGCTTACGTGAACTACGATTATTCGCAGGTATCTAGCACGCGTACATACACTATTGAAACGATAACAGGACAAGTGTTCCGCGAACTCTGCCAGGAAAAACAGTTCTTAGAAAGGGACGAGTTGAGAAAAAAGAAAGGGCTAACGAAGGAAAACATGCGACTTCTGGAAATTCCACATACATAAAGACCGACGGATAACGAGAACAATTTAATGAATGCTTCGATGTCTACATAAATATTCGTTTTACTGTATTATACTAGGAATTGTGTAATAGAAACTTTTCTGTTCGATTAATATTTATATTACATATGATGTTTTGGCTTGCTTTGGTTTGAAAAAGAATGTTGCATGAATTTAAACGTAATTAATTATGATCCTATAGAGCAGTGTTGCAATGTTATTACTAGACAATCTGGTATAAAGTTTTATTATAATGTTATTAAATACAAACGAAATGAAAACGAGAGATATTTATAGTATATGTATTTGTGACTTTCATAAAATAATTAATAACATGGTGGAAACAAGAATGAGATAATTTAAAAGAATGACAGAAATCAAAGTTCATGTTTTTCTTTACGAAGCAAATGAATATTGACAAACGAAAATGTGGTATCAGAATTCATGCAAAACATCCACAGTCGTCAAATATTCCCTGTCTGGAAAAGTTTAACAATGGTGAAAAATTAAACTTTTGTCTGCACATTATAAACAGAATAAAATATCAATACTTGTATGTAACATGTGCAGGAGGACAGCGTTGGAATTTAATAAAATGTTAAATGAACGGTGCCGAATATAAAAAAACTTTGAACCGTCAAAATGTATGCATCCTATAATACAAATAATAAAACTTTAGTCGTATCGTGTAATACGTTTTATATATAAATCTTATTCCTCCCTCTCGATTATCATTATAAATATATTTATCTCCACTCTATTAAACGCTACAGTAAAGAATATATTAAAATTATATTACTAAAAGTTTTAGAAACTCAATTGCTAAATGCTTTTATACATTTAGGGCTTACACTAACTTGTAACTAGGGAAAACTGTTTAATACAGGAACTGCATCTCTTTAAACTTTGATAAAATATGAACTAGGATATCGTATCACCAGTAGATCTATCTCCATATTTTTTCATTCTTAATACAAAATCAAGCTATGACAATACACCATATTAATTATGCATAATACAATTATAACTATCCAATCATCTCACAAACAATGGAGTTCTTCATCGCACCATCGCAAATATTCCTATTCACCCAAATTGATAAAAAAGTGCTCGAATAGTTCCGTACTTAAATATCCAATCGAGTTATTTCAATCGTCCTCAATAAAGTCTATATACCGTTTGCTTTATATCGGAAGCTGTACTATAAGCTAAAAGTAAAACTCGAGGTACAAGTGGTATGGACGTGTCAATCGAGAAAGAAAACGATGAACAAGGGGACTCGATTCATAGCAGAAAAGTGGAATAGTCATAGATGGAGATAGAGAAAGAGAAAGGGGTAAAATAAAGTAGAAATCGTTGTAAACTTACCCTTATGTGTCGTTGCGTGATAAGCTCGTGCAGGTGTGGGTGGTCCAGGGGTGGTGGGAGTCGCCGCGACGTAACTGCCCCCACCACCACCAGGGAATAACGAGTACAGCCCGTAACGACTCACACCTGTAACACCATTCAAAACGAGAATTTACTTTTTGCAGTGCAATTCGTGACCGTTGCACAATTACTGTGCCTCTCGATTGGTCGAGGAGAATTACGTTTAGCGATTTAACCAGGTTCCTAACAACAATTAGAGAACGAAGCTCTGTGACAGGGAATACCAACGAGTGGTGTGTATATAATTTTGTAACAATTAATATATTTAGTCAGATTTATTGTACAAAGTTTATTGTACATACTTTCCTCTCGTCATTAATTTTGCCACTGAATTTCGCGGGATGAATTAATGTTCGTGTAATTATTTTTTCGCATTTGGTATATAAAAGTTTGAACTATACACTGTCGTTTTTGTTTCATTCCTTTGAGAGGCAAAGCTTGAACGTGACAATTAACCTGTAATTTTGTATTTTGCCGTCGGTTCAAATGGATATTGATCAGTTCAAGAAATTGGAGTATGAAAATAATTCAGATACCTGATAATTAATGCGTAGAATGTTCTAAGGAATTCACACATTTTAGAATGTTTAAAGAGATTTATTTAAAAAAAAAGGAAATGTCTAGAATTGTGTTCCCCGACTTATCGCAGTACCGTGAAGATTTTGAAACACGTGTACCAATATTAGAAGAAAGCCGCGATAAAAAGTATTATAATCGCCATAATTAATCAAAATTTTCATAGCTGTATGCCAAATCGAAATACATACTTAAACCACGCTTGAGCTAATATATCAGCAATAGACCAATCACACGTGCATTTGTTAACATTATTTAAGTAATCTATAACTCGAAAAACGATACTATATATATCAGTAGTACAAAATGATAAATTATACATTATGCAAATTTTACATCATTAACATTATTAATCGATCTATTCTTATCTTCAATTACAAACATACTACGATACACTAAAACGACATGTTAATCCAACAAGAGTTAAGTAGAAATGTAATAAAAATATGGAATAAAATCAAACCGGTGTCCGCAAAACTATGATACTTTTATAAATTTCCACAGTGAAGATAAAAAAAAATATATCGAGAAAAAAAAACGACTCTTGCCGAAACCCGGGATTGAACCGGGGACATTTAGATCTTCAGTCTAACGCTCTCCCAACTGAGCTATTTCGGCGATGTGAAACCTCTCTTACTAAATCAGACTTCATGCACACGATCGTAAAATCAAAGCGAAGGAAAAAAAACGAGCTTGCCGAAACCCGGGATTGAACCGGGGACATTTAGATCTTCAGTCTAACGCTCTCCCAACTGAGCTATTTCGGCAGATATGAGTATTTGCAATGCGGGTAGAATCGAAGGTACAATTGCGATTCGATATTGAAACAGGTCCCAGTATACACATTACAAAAGGAACGCAGAGAATTTATTTGAGAAAATCTACAATTATAGAAAGCGTAGACACAAAAATAAATTTGTTTTAATGGTAACTCTAATTTCTTGAATAGATCTATTTGAAAATATAGATGATGGGAAATTACTTGAAGGAAATTGGAGTTGATTTCTTCTATGCGACACGTGGAAATAGAATATATGATATTTATTACATTTACTTTTGTTCTTTCATTTTCTTGGACAGGAAAATTCTTATAAACTTTGGGTAAATACATATATGGTACCTCACATTTCTGATTTCATGAAAATAAACGTTAAGATTCCATATTTTTATAAAACTGTAATTTATTTTTCTACGTTTATATTTCCGAATAAGTGAAAAGAATTGAATTGGGATACATTTGAGAATTCGTATACATTTGTAACATTGGAATGATTTATTGTCAATTTTTCTTAAATAGTTTATACGTGTATAAAAGTTTAAACTATTTTTAAGGAAAAAGTGGTATTATATAAAATTGAACATTTCTTCTTTACATTGTAATAGGATTTTCATGATTCTCTTGTAAAGCGGCTTCATGCAATTTTGTGCATTGATGTTTTAAGCTTCTCCCATTGGATATTTATATATATATATATATATATATATATATAATTCCCAATAATTCCCAATAACAAATTTAAAATTTTAGCAATCTAAAGCAAAGGTATTTACTGATGATATATTTCTCATAATTTGAAAATGTTTTTGGTACCAGTTCACATAAAATTCTGAAGAATTCAACAAATTTTGTCCCATATACTACTTTCATTTATAAATAAACTACAATAAAAATAAAATTCTACACGTTCACAAGTAATGCATTTTTATTTATCATGTATCTTTGCTTATATCTTTTGGTACGTGACACTTCCTTTTCAGAACAGCAACCAAAATACGTGAATAAAGTTTGTTGCGTACCTCACGGGACGCCCTTTATACAATTTAAGCTATTACGAGAAATTTTAAACTTCTGATTATTAGCTCAAGTGCGATCGTTACCCAACAATTCGTTTTCGTCGTTTTATACGACTAACCATTAATTAGAAAACCGAACGAACTATATTGCTACTTTTGAATATCTTACAGATATGAGTCTCTACTATCATACGCGCAGAGAGTTATCTACACGAAGAAAAAAGATACGTAGTTATCACACTTCAGCGAACGAATTTCACAAGCGTTTTATTATTTTCGTTGAGACAAATAATGAATTACATTTCCCATCTGCACATTTTACATTTCCTTCTAATGATTACCCAAAAGATCATTTCCACAAAGCTAATAAAAATGTATAAAAATCCTTCAACAAACTAACAGAGAAATGTTGATCAAATGACAACACTTCGTCTACGTCAAACATGTTTTCGTGGGTCAAATAAACTATGCACATACAGATTTCATTATAAGAATACATTACTCAATTTTTTATTTGAAACGTTTATATTTTAATATCTGGTCCAGATCAATTCTTAATTAAGTAATCCAATCCGCAGAAAATTGATGATTCAGATAAGGGAAGTAATTATTTGATAAAAAAAGTTTCTGATTCATTTTTAATAAAGTACCTTGGTTGTGAGCCGGCGCGGGGGTGGCGGCTAAGGGTGGAATACCCTGAGACTGTTGATTTGGAACCTGATTGGACTGTGCAGGTGCTAAGGGCCATAGGGTTGCTCCTGCGGCAGGGCCGGACGTTTGTTGGGCCCGGGCCCCTGTGTCGCCCACGGGACGATCCCCTGTCCCACTTTGGGCCACGGGAGGGACCAACATCGAACCTCCCCCTCCCGAGGCTGAAAAACAAAAGGAAAAAATCATTTGTTAGCATATCATCCAATTTGCAGCTCAAATTTCGTGTTCAAAGATTTCTATCATTAATAATAGCACGGACAGAAAAATATATTCATTGCACATAAGTGGAAGTGAAGAACAGCGTATAAACAATTTTCAGAGAATGTAAACTTTATTGAAATTCCTCGAATTTATTTCTTGATAACACTTACGCAATTTTTTTTTAAATAAAGTAACAACAAAGTTCCCTCTGTCTATGCCAAATGTTCTTCATAAATGAAACTATTTTGACTATTTTCTCTTATTTACTATTAACCCTTAAGTAGCAGGGTACGGTGTGGGATGTTATAAATACTCCACCCATATCTTCTTAAGTAGGGTTACTCTTTTATGTTTATAATATTTCGGAACTACTATAAATTATTTCTTTCAATCTTACAATTTTCTCGAAATCATACACATTTATCAGTATTAATTTGTATGCACTTTCATCCGTCCACTTGAGACCATGGTAATGCCAGGACGAATTTGCAATACCAAAGAAATGTCGAACACTTGTTCACTATCAGACGATCATTTCGCTGTATTAATATCGAAATGGTCGATGTTTTGCTAGGTTCATCATTATCCTAGTCGATGAATCGAAGGGACAGGGAGCAGCAGATGCCGCTATCTGGCCATCGAAAGCAACTTTTCATCGGTAATCTCCCCGCACACTTGTGTCCATAGGTCATGGTATTAAGGGCACGATAGAAATACAGGGGTTGGAGAAGAGCAAGGGGAAATTTGGCACTCACAATCGGTCGAGCAGAATGGGGACGAGGGACAAAAATGGACGATGCAGCGAAATGGATAACGAAACGAATGCGCAAAATGAAATAGGGGTGTGTGTTTTTTACGATGCAGAGGCAAGGAGATGGAATTGCAGGTTAAAACGAAATCCAAGGAAAACGCGGAAGAGATAAAGCCGAAATAATTGTTTTACTGGCTTCTCTGGAGTGGACAATGCTTTGTAGACCGCATGAAAATTGAATGAAAGGTGGAAGCGATAAATTGTATACTGGTGGCTACAAACAGGCAAATCAATGTAGTATTTGGAGGAGAATATTTTTAAAGGGCAACGTTTTCAACGGGTGTCTTTGCGTTCAATATAGAAAACAAAATTAACACATACTTCAAGTTATAGTATTGATATTTCCAATTGGTACATATTCTGGCAATATTGATGGAATTCATATTCAACGCAAGAAATCTTAACAACGCAACCTAAAAAATTAATCAACAATGTCAAATAATTCTACTCGTCGTTAGCGAAAACGCTATGTATGAAACGATAAAATTCTAACAAAAAAAGTTTACTTTAAAAAAGATAATCTATTCTATAATTCCTACCCTATTCCAAAAATAAACACCTCATGCACAATACCATCGAACTCTTACGTCCCCTCCCTTTCGCAAAATAAAAACCCATTCCAGGCATACTCGTACACATTCTGACGTTCTCCAAAAATGTCCACCGCTCTCGGTACATCAACAAACTTCGGCGAAAGAAAAAAGAATAAAAAGTCGACGGGTAATCTGGAATAATGTTACGACGTTGAGAAATTCAAGCTCCCTCCTTGCTACCTCGCTTCATTACCACGGAAACGGAAAAGGGTCGGAAGAAAATAGAGAGCGGGGCAGGGACCAAAAGGATGCGCGAACACACCGGAGATGGTGAAGCGTCGGTGACGTATCTTGGCGCAAAAAATAAGAAGGGAGAGGCGATAGACAGAGGTTGGGATAGAATATAGAGCGTTTTCAATGAGCTGAACGAAGCGAGAGCGTTCCATTTCCTTAGAGGGGGTGAGTCACCGAAGGGATGGCCGGCCGCTGAGGGTTGAGAAGCTTTGAAAACGGGGGAGGGGGTAGCAACAGGTCGTCAAGCATAATGTAGTCTCTTGGTTTCGCACATGTACACACAGGCCAATGTCGTTTTAACACACGTGTACATCTTCTTGCTGCGTGCACGCCTTTTACTTGCGAGCAAAAGTGTACAGGGGTTACGAGACGACGCAACGTCTCCGTATTTCTGGCGAAAGCCGTTAATGACTGAGCCGTTAATGACGGTTGAAGGGTTTAGGCGGAGATCCCGCAGATATATGTTGTGTATACTTTGTTGAAAAACCGTCAGCTTTCGACGCGCAAAAATGATACATAATTTGGGGTTGCGCTGATCGTAAATTCTGGAATATGTCAGACTGTACACGGGGTTAGATGTATAGAAACGATGTTTTTTTGACTTGGAAAATTGGGTGGCTGTAGTAAATGTTTGAGAAGCACCGTGGGATGATCACGGAACTGTAGAAGTATGTTAACAATGGCGAAATTTATTATTATCCATGCTAAAATGTCAACAGTATCAGTTTCGTTCTTTGAATAATTCTGCGACTTATATACTTAGGCACCCCAAATGCCTATCTTCATCAGTGCTTTCGCGAATAAAATATTATCTTATCTTTCGATTATTATTATGGAATCATTCGAACAGCTTACAATGGTCTTACGAATTCCCAAAAATTTACGCTGATTCGTAACTAATGAATAATGAATTAAACGCTGAATTTTACTGCTATCAACATCAACATTAAATTGTTTCTTATTTAATGATTTAGTTATTACTTTCTCATTAACCTTAACAATGTTCTCCATAACAACTTCATTCTTACTTTCAGATTTCTCAGAAGGCTTGGACAATCCCAAAATGAAAGAAGCAGAAAAATCTGCAAAATGAACATAAAATCGAATCCCATCGGAACACCTTGCCCGGTTCGCGCAATATCCTCGTTGAAATTGTTCCAAATTGCGAGACAAATCACGATACTTGGGGACCGAGATAACGAGCCCGGTGCGACGACCTGAAATTCAACTGAACTTGCAGCTGTTAAGAGAAACGGATGTCGCGTGTCCAGAAAGGGTACACGCGTGAATCTCGTTCTGACTTTTCTGCATGCACACAAAGTGCGAATGGGAATACATACGTACTTGATGCTCTCGTTATGTACACGCGATAATAACCGTCAATAAGCTGTCAATCGGTCGATATATCTTTCCTGAGTTGCATGTAAACGCGAGCTGATTAACGACTCTACCAATCTTTCCACTGACTTATAATGATCGAGTGATAGCGTGCATGAATGGACGTATCTGCAACTCTTAATTTGTGGTACGAAAAAATATAACTTTGACTCACGGAAGTACTTCTGTACGCGAGCGATTACGACGATTATATTTTTGTGCAAATGGAGGGACACATTACTGGGTGCAATTAGTAGAATCACTTCATCAATCTTATAAGTGTTGCATTTTTTTTAATAATCTAGCGGTACCTCCGAATTTATTGTTTCAGCCACTGGCAGAGATTTATTTTGTTTCGGTGTGTTTAAACTGGGTAAGGCTTGTCGACGTCTGATGTAATATTGTCAATTCCTTCGAGAAGGTGTATACTTTATTATCTATTTAGTGATTGCAAACATTTCGAATTGCAAATATTTCCGATCTAATATTATTCTAACATAAATCTAATGAAAAATAACAAGGCGGCTTGTTAAAGTTGGAAGAAAGATTCCTTCGAGTTCCCAACGACTCTTAAAAAGTTACAGAGAAAGTAGAAGTGAAGTGGAAGTTGCAAAAGTTGAACGCTCTTCGAAACTTCCAAACAGAAAGTCCAGCATCTCAGAAATCGCAGTTCAATTCATAACTCCAGCATTTTCTAGCAAATCCAGCCTTTCAGTCAAACAAAATGCTTCGCGATCGCGATTTTTTAAACCGACGAAGAAACAAACAGAAACCGCTCAACAATAGCTTCAACTACTTGCAAGAATAGTTCTAAGGGTCTCCAAGCTTCCAACAGGAAAATGCATTAAACTGTCAAGCATAAAACATAATCGATCGACCATAAAACCCTTCTACTATTAATCCCCGGGCAAAAATATCTTGCGCGCATACCAAATTATATCAACGAATATTGAAGGTTGCACACGTGGCTCAAACCACCCTGAATTTATACCCCAGCAAAAAATTCTGCCCCTGATCCACTCGAAATGCCGTAATGAATTCTATGTTCTCCGCGCCGATTCGCATGAAAGGTATTCGAGTAGGTGACCGAAATATTCATCGATCTACTCCACGCACGCTAATTGAAGGCTAACAGGATCACCGTTCCCGATCCTGTGATTTGCACCGCGAGCAAGCAAGAAGAGGAAGGCAAGAAAAGTCGGAGGCGTCAGATTTTTACGAGCACCTGTTCACCATTTTCCAACCGTAAAAGGGGCCAACTCCGCGTCGTCAGGTAGTCACGATTCGCGGCTCGGCCCTTCTCGTACCCTACCGAGCAGAAAACCTGTTCTCCTATCCTTCCTCCATCCCGCAGTTCTTCGTCCGTCTTCTTTGCCCTTGCAGCGAGCCAGGAGCAAGGGAAATTAAAAATTAGGTCGCTGTTAGGACCGCGAAATTTCTTTCTTTCCCCCGATTTTACTTATTCGAAAGCTCCCTTCGTAATTACGATGTTTCTCGAGTTATAGTTCAATTGCAACCTTCGAACCACTCCTTTCCTATGGATAATTTCTAATTTGCTTGTAGTTTGCAAAATCGTCTGGATGTCGTTGGTGCACAGAAGAATATATTTTGAAGTATCTTGTGCAATATAGCAAGTATATTTATATAGTATCGTGCAAAGTATAGCGTGTCGCCGTTATTCAAAGAATCTTACTGTAATTATTCTCCAAGATAAGAAATAAGTGTTGATTAATTTTGATGATTTTTAAACGCTACTGCTGACGTATTCTTTACATTGCCCGGCTCAGTATTCATGCGACTACTATTCCTTGTGCGTGTAGCAATCTGTTAAAAGTAAGAAGATTTTACGGAAAATTAACGAAACATGTATGTATCTAATTATTAGACATCTAAGTATGTACATCTAATCTTTCAATATAAGTAAATAATTTATTTCGTAAATCCATCCAAGTTTCGAAATTAAATATACGCATGTACACGATTTAAAATAAAACGAAAACAGCCACATTAACTTTAATCACATTTGAACAACAGTTATATCCGTCGTCGTATTTAATCGACCAGGTGAAACAGTCTTTACCATTGTATTCAAACGGCCGCCAAGGGGAACATGTCCGAGTATCCTTAAAATGAATTCAGGATCGAACCAACAGTAGTCTGCAGGAGAAGCTTCGAAGCCCGCCAAACTTTCGAGGCTGTTTAAATCACATCACAGAAAAGTAAACCCCCTTTCTTTCTATGCAACTCGTTTCGCCTTGCCAGTAATTTAACAACAACTAGGATCGAACGATGAACTACCAAGTGACCTATATTTTTTTCTATCGATGGTATCACCGTTGAAAACTTGCGTTTTAAAACGATTCGAATCGACGCAGATCGGTTGATGAAAACGTCATGCGTCAGTATCACGCAGGACTGCGTAGAAATGAGAACGCGTTCAATTCGACCTCCTCATTTGGAGACCAATGCTCCCTTTTGCTCAATTTGCCAGGTTGCCTTGCTTGCGCAATCCTGTGCAACTGTGTTCTGACTCTTTGGCACGAGCCACGTGCTGTGTGTGCCTCCTCTACACACGGGACAAATGCCTGGGTTATACATATACATATGTATGTTTGTACGTAGATCGATTTTTGGTAGGGTCGCGTTGGTTCGACTTAAGTTTTGAGGGAAACCGGGATTGGCTGTTGCGAGATGTATTACTTTGCCCCGGAAATATGCGACTTTTAGTAAAAAGGATGAACATATTTCTTGGCTTAATGGAGAACTGATGGGTGTAAAAAGGGGTGACACAAATATTCAAGTACATTTGAAAGGCTCTTGTAACTATTTTTTATCGTTGTAGAACGTGGAATTTGATAATGTAAAAGTTTGGACCAGGGAATATGACAGAACTAGAGATTTGTTAATAAATGTTCGCAGATTAATTCTTGTAATAAAGAATTGTAATAAAGATAGAAATTCATATGCTTCTTTAGTGCTAACGTTAGTTTTTTTTAACATTAATACACGCCATGTATCTGAGGCATTCAGAGTTGCCTTATACGAATAATCATAGTTTTAAACATTGGACAATTTTCTGAAATAAAGTTGTTCGACAAGAAAAACTGCAACAATTAAGGCATTCAAAAGGTTAACTAGAAGGGATAACTACAAATCTTACGAATAACATAATAATTAACGCTACAAGTTGATAATAAATATGGAAAAGAAATAAGAAAGCATAGGTCGTCAGAATTACTTGTCCAAATAATAGTTTCACGCTAATTACCAAATGCACCCCCATTACGCCAAATGCAAAAAATTCAAAACTCGAGCAACCTCATATCTTCCACAAGTCCAATACACATACCCCCTCCAGAAAAATTACATTAATTATCAATCATAATTATCATTAAAATCAATGTCGCCACCCTTATTCACAGCTGCCCTTAAAATACAAAAAGGCAACTGCAGCCTTAAAGAGTTCGAAAGTCGTGCAACTTCACCTCCTCCGCTGGTACAATACACAGTATGTACCCGCGAGTCCGTAATGCGATGCTAGAAAAACAGTCTTGACCACACGTACTACGTACTACGTCCCCCAGTGCGACGAGAAACGTGAATCACGCATTACGCTATTCCTCGAAGTCCTTTCACGTCGGCGTCGAAGAAAAGGGCGTCGGAAAGTATCCTCCGTGAAAAAGTTGTGGCAATACGTGTGTGCGTGCACGCACATCGCCGTCGAAACGCACATGGACGGTACAACGCAACAATTTATGTAGACGCGAACGTGAATGGCGTAGTAAATTCAAGTACACAAGGGTGCGGTCTGAACGAGGCTCGTGGAAACAGAGAGAGAGAGAAAGAGAGAGAGGGAGATTTGGCCCCGTCTGCAACCGATGTGATTTGCAGCCGAGCTTTCCTCCTCTTTCGTTGCTTTCACGAGTGGTCGTGGCTCATCTGACCGTTCAAGCACGCACGAAACCCTTCGATTATCCTAAAACTGTAACGCTATAACGAAAAACGCTAATTACTTCTTTGATACCTCGGGCTGTTCAACCTCAAGGCCTCAGACCTCGTCCGTTGGCACCAACACTATAACCAACACTGTATATAAGTTTTCACGAAATATATATGTATATACACAATATGCAATACATACATGTTATATGCACATGGTCGACAGTAATTAATTTTTTAACACCGCCCAACTGGCCCTTTCTAATTATCGTTTAGCCCCGATAACTCGTTTACGTCCCAGCGCAACTCTTACGGATAAGAAGGGATTACGGCTTTTTAATTAGCGTTCACGAACAATTAGTCGGTGACTTACGTTCTGTCCGGTTCAAAGACCGCGTCAGTTTGCCCGGCAAATTTTACGCCGCTGGATTTACCACGCTGATTTTCAGTGGCAAAGGTGCGGAGAACTCGTTTGGGATGCGAATATATGTTAAATTAAAAAATCGGGAGATACCTGTGAAAAAGATTTGTAGGATATTTTCGTTGAATTTGGAACAGTAATTTATAATGATTGGAGATTGGCGTAGATCTATGGTGAAGCTTTGGGTAACATGTATGTCTAAAGGATTGTAAATAGTAAAGTATTAGAAGGATCTATCGTTTCATTTGTTTTCAGAATAATAAAACTAAGCGTATCGTCACTTACAATTGGTGCCCACGCATCCCCTAAATACCAAATGCATAAAAATAAAAATTATGAAAGGGTTCAAACGTTTCGAACACCTTCTGTACAAATATTTCAAACAAATCTTCCTTTTAATCTTCACTAGCAATTTGGCGTAAATAACTCTGTAGTATCATGCATCGCGAAAAATATAATTTTTCCTAACGTTCTTATTTCTGACATGAAAAGATTCTAAAATTAATTTATAAAAAACTCTAAGGAATATTTCTGTAAATGTCATGTAACTCGATGTAATGGTTGCTGCGCATCAAATAATTCATCTTCAAATGTAATCCCATGCGAGGATTATTTTAGCCAGTGATCGTAAAAATCGTGATCGCATAAATCTTGTCAAAAACGTGTGTTTAACGAACAGAATCCCGTTCCACTTACATCACGAGCTTAGGCAGGCAGATTGATGAACGCATATTGCATTTCACTCGAACTGCACGTCGTAGAATGCACTTTTTTTCTTTCTATTCTTATTCATGTCTATGCTTTTAATGCGAATTCAATTCGATCGGGGAAGCTTGAAACGCGAGTCCGTGGCAAAAATCGAACAAAAGCAGAGATCGGAGCAAAAGTTGAATTATATTCCGCGTGATTGAACGGACAGACAGGGTTGACGTGGATAATTAGCAATTATTGCGGAAGTTTTGCCTGCCTAAGGACAGCGGCAGCAATGTATTCCATCGGAAACCACTAACGCCAGAAAGCTTTGTACCTGGATATGGAAAATATTAATAATCTTTCTCTGGCTATTATTAAATGCAATGTGTAACTTTCAGACACGATTGTAACGCTTCAGTGATATTCTGGGGTGAAATGTATGTTTGGACAAAATAGGATTATTGAACGAAGAACACAAGTCGCTGTTATAAAAGAATGGGAATAAAATTAATTTAATATGATTGGTACCCTTATCGTAAAAGCAATCATTTTGGGAGAATGTTGCTGCAAATTTAAGATTGCAAAATTTATAGTACTGTGATACGTGATAAAAGAAGTGGCGATTATTAAGGTTGAAGTAAATTAAATTTTCAATATCGAAATATATTCAATAGTGCTTCATTCGTTCATAGACTTTTTTTTATAGAGTAACTTGTTTGCTATTCAAATCCTGTGAATAAATGCTGACACTATCTCTGTGCGAAGCGTGTGGCACGTGGTTAAACATTGCAATCTTATCTCCTTTTGTCGACAATGACTTTAATTCGTTGTTTCAATTTATGCAATTTAACAATTGGAATGCACACCGCACAAGTGGTATTAGTCGTTAGACGCGCAAGTCAGTTCTATTATTTTCTCACTGACAATAAGTCATCGTTGTCTAACTAATAAATTCAACAGGAAAATCATCACACTAATTTCCTATCAAATTTTATTTACCCTGCAAATATTACTTTATACAATTTTGATATCATTCGTAGCAGTAAAACTGCCCCTTACAGATGCAATTTTGCTTCATACATCCAGTACTGTTTTCAGAGTCCTCCGGATTAACATATCCAGTTACTTATTATCAAACAAATATACATACTTTCATTTAATAGAAGTTTCACTATCAAGCTTTAAATTATCAATTTGTAAGAATCAGATATAATCAGTAAAATCTATATCGACCATAAACTTTGGTGCTACTTAATTGTGTTATTTCATTTAACTGTCAATCGTAAATACATACAGTCCTTACAGTGTCCATCACCGTATTCATTTAAAAGTATGAAAATATTATTACAAAAATACTAGATCATTTGGCCCATTGTACGTCCACGATACTACAAATAATAAATGACCTTTCACACAAATCCCATTCATAGATACTTAAATTACGAACAAGCAACCATTGTAAAAGAATAAGCTATTAAATACAGCACCCAAGTAAACCCAAGCAAACGAGCAATAAAACTGTCATCCCGCGAAACAATTATTCACAACGCCTACAGTCCGTCGCAATCTACCAACAATTAACCACCGTCCGTCACTTAATCATTAAAACTCGCCAGGCGACTCGCATCAAGTGCACAGAGAAGCAGCCAAAAGGAATCCGCTTGACGAAGCAATCACGATCGCATTTGAAAAAGAAAAGAAACTAAATAGGACCGAAAACAAGCCAAACAAAGAAAAAGAAAGAAGCACGCGATGGCAAGAAGAGACAACAAAAGTCCACAATACGAGACACCTCTCACAAAGACCCTCTGCGACACGGAGACGTCACGAAGCAGTGCTCGGGGACGTTTTTGTGACGAACATAGGGTCTGCGAACCCGTAACAAGATTAAATAAGAGGTACGGTGGGCCAGTGATTATTAAGAGATAATAGGAGCGACGCAAAGGCGGCAAGTGTTCACAGGCGGACGGGATTCTTCGTTTATTCTCCGTTTGCAGAGAGTGCTTCGAAGAAAAGAGACGCCCAGAGAGTTCGACCCTGAGAGAGAAATGCATATTAAGTCGCCGACACAACAATAGACTCGCTTAGACAGTGGTCTCTCTTTGTACTCCTCCCACTTCAGCTTCGCCACACTGCTGGAGTCTCTCCTTCTATGGTATCAGCGCGGCTCCGTTTCTCTTTTCTCGGTCATAAGGCAGTCCGACCGGTGCAAAACGGAGCAGAGTCGGCGAAATCGAAAAGCGGATTGTTCGCGCAACTTTGGGAAGGATTAAGTCGGAGGAAAGCAAAGGGTGAAACTGCTACGCCGTTCGCGTCGATGGTGAGTGGAATGACGATGGGATGGTCGTTTTTCCGATGAAAGGGATTGGAAGAAGAAGGGGTTAATAGAGTCGATGTTGAGCAAAGTAAGCGGAACAGGGAAGTTAAGTTGTTGTTGCTTTGGTTTTATTCAATTGGTATGCGAGACTCGTGTGTTTGACTGTTGGGAAATTTAATCGCGTTTAGTTTGTAAGGGAAGTATACGGGGTCTCTGTTAAATGTATATGAATATTGCGAAACAAGTGTTTGTATGTGAAATTGGCGGGACAATTATTTTTAAGATTTAGAAATATTTTAATATCGACAAGTTAATATTGACGAAGATACTTTGTTAAGAATAAACTTTAGTGCTTTTGCTGCATATAACTTTATGTTGACGATCAGTTTCGTTTTGATAATTCGTTTCATTCATTTATCAGAGTGACCAGGAAATTTGTTTATGTTATGTATTAAATTTTGTACTGCTTGCACTTTTGTATCTTGATAAACTTGATATTTACCTACTTATGAAATTGGCAATTATACGAAAAGATAAACTGTATTCTCTTTTCCACTATAATGGAATATCAATTATGTTCGCGTAAACTATATCGGAGTAAATGGAAGTAAAGTTTAACGCACAATATAAACTTCATTACAAAATTTTAAGAGAAGTTTAGAATCGGATTAAGAACTTTTGATTCACTTTTCGTTACTCTGTTTCATTTTCCACTGATTTAGTATAACGTTAACTCAAATAAGCATTAACTCTTGAACATGTTTGTAAAACACTGTAAATTGTTATTAAAGTACTTGTACCTCATGAACTTCGAGCTCGCATAAGTTTTCGCGAAAGCTTGAAACTCGTTCTTAATGAAATCCAAACATTCGCGTTCTTGCTCTGAAACTGTTGAGAAGTCTGAAATTGTTCTGATCGAAGTACGGGAATATTCTATTATAGATTCATTGGTAAGTTTAACGTCTAAAGCCAACTATTTCCAACTTGCGTACTTTGCGAACATTAATGCGAGGCATTGAAAATGTAATATTATAATAGATTTCGACAAACTGACAAATGATATACAAATTATTACCTAATTACAATTAACAAATTGCTTTCGTCTAACCGTTTAAAACAATTGATATATCTGAAGTTGTAAATAACATTTAAGCATCCAAAGTTTAATTGTATTCCAATTAGGCAGAATTAATAAACGCATCGCAGTATTCGATCGATCGAACAAGCAATTATTTTCAAAATATTGCCTGAACATGATCTCTGTCTCAAATCTATCTATCGTTTCTATTAAAACGAATTTTCTTTGCCAACTATTCGAAGGAACAAGGAATTCTTAACTAATTCACCGGTAACGATTTAACGCATTTTATTGGATTTATAACAATAGCACGAATTTCGACAGGGTGCCATTTATTACGGAATGCCTGTTAACTCGTTCCATTCAATCGGAGGACTAGTTAATGAGTGGATTTGCTCTCGAGTGGCACAAGTAAATGTAATTGCAATTTCAGAAGTACGCATCATTGCGATAATTGTTTACCGACGATGGGGCGATGATTCTGCAGAATAATTTAATAACTCACTGTGCAAAAACAAGAAGAAAATTTGCTTTCCCCTACTGTAAATTTACAACATGCTGATCGCACACGATCCAAATAAAATTTCTCTCGACGCTCTCAAACAACATTCCGCATTCTCTATTCCGTTCAGGTGGTTTAATTGTATTCCAAGTGTCGCGATCGTTCACATTCTCCCCTCGAGGGTGCACGACTGAAGATTCTTCACTGATATCGAAGGAAAACAATATAACAGAAGGAACGGCGTAATTTCTGAAAGAATGACAAATATTCCGCTTTTCCTTTATCGATGCATAGTTTCGCGTGCACGCGGATGCCGAAAACGATAACAACGACTGTCGTCCTTTTATAAAATGGATACACATTCTCCGATCAGCCAACATCAGCCAACCGACGAGACGATAAATTCTTTCAGCTTCACGTGCTTAAAAATCTTCTGCGTCCATGCCTTGGACGCTTCATAGTAGTACATACTTCCAATCTTTGGAATCTTAAACGTTTTTAGTTGCGATTGAATCCAACAATTTGATAACTTTATTACCTTTTCAATTATTATCCTATTATTACTCAGTATTGCAGTGCTATTGACAATTCCATGTTAGGAACAGTTTAACTGTGTTATTTTATGTTACGTTACATTAGAATATAGAACAGTGACTAAAAAATTATTAGACATATAGTGTGCAAAAAGTGGGCACATTAAATGTAAAAACTATACGTACATAAAATATAGACTAGTATTGTACAAACTCACAAAATAATTTCTATTGTGTTATACGTTTCCTTGCTGCGAGAAGCGTCAAAGAATAGTAAAAATTACAAGATTCTGATTAAAGTATACAACACGACACGTACACTTTTCGCATACACCTTTTGCACCAAACTTTCGATGGTCTCGCTTGATTTCTTTTCTTAACCATCATATTATGATCAAGTATATACATATGACTTCATCCTTAAATAGACACCGACAGGATAATACTCCCGTTGAATTTTTCCCAAAATTAAAAATTCAAGATTGACAAGTTTTAAATGAAAATGTTACATATACCAATCCAAAGTCCAAAGTCATATGGATCCGAACATAATATAAGGAATATGCATATATGCAATATAATTACCAATAATTATTCAAGAACAATATATACCGAACAATAATAACCATAACAGCAATATAAAACATAATTATCATAATCTTTGCGTGAAATATTTTATTTTCTACTGTCGTTCGTTTCTCCTTCGTTTACTTAACGGTGCCCATTTTTCCCCAGCCCACAGTCACGAACGCGAATGCACTCTTGCCAATTTGCTATCCGACTACACGGCCATCAGAAACCCGTGCCCTGACAAATTGCTACAAAATCCAAAAGAAAACCACGATGGACGATCTCCCGACGCAACGCGACGTCATATCACGGCTCCCCCTGGATGCTCGTTTCTGGCGTGGATGGAAGTGCAAAAACGCGGGGAAAAATAATTGGCAATAGTTACATAATAGGATCATTGTATCAGACTCATTTCTCCTCTCGTGATTACGATTTTCTCTAGTTTTCTGGATCTTCGTCCATTTGTACGTTAAAAACCCTATAAGCTATAATATATTGTAATACTTTTCCCAAGATCGCCCTTCCACGGTATACTTATCAATCAAACATCACTTCGCAATATTTCTACGAATCACGAAAATTGATATAAATATATTCGAACTATTACGGATTGTTCGTAGACCGGTTTACTGCCACGAATGCCATATTTATTAAATATTTTCTGTTCATTCTCACGAAACTAGTCTCTCCATGAAAGTAGTATCCTTCAAATACAGCAACGATACAATAGTCTCCTATCTTATTTGATCGTTTACCTTGTCGCTTCGTTAATCCCAATTATTAGACGAAACAGAAAAGGATTTCTACATTCGACGGAGTTGCCGCGGGTAAATTCGAATTTTTGAGAAGAAAAAGTATAAGACAGGCAGAACGAAACTGTTGATTTTTACTTGCGTGAATAAATTAGACGGAAAGCACGAAATTAATACCTGAGCCAGATGCAACAAATTTGTGACGTTATTGTTATCCTTGCGGACGAATGGAGTGGAGAATGATTGCGAAAATATGTCAAAGTACGAGATGCTGAAGGTTAAAGTGTTACAATGGTGAATTGTACATACGCGTTAATTAAAAAAAAAAAGGTGCAGTAAATATCATAGAAGCATAAAAGTCGCAGCATTTGAATGCGTTTCAGGTAAGCTAGAGGTTTTTGCAGAAATGTATTACGTAACGAATATGAATAAACATGCAGTTTCTTCAAAGTTCATAAGCTTTAGAAAAGTATTATGCAAATAGATGGAAGGGTAGTTTTTAATTTGCATGAATATGTGCACGCGTGTGAAATTTTCCCCGGAGGATAATACGTCAAATACAAAATGTCACGTTGAAAAGCATTAGCTAGTGGAAAATATGATAAAAGTAAGATCGTCTAACGTGTTCCTGTAATGTTATTAGATTTTCATTGATAATATTCTAAATTGTATTCGATACTCTGTCAACTTTTTTATTTATGTTAATTCTGATATAACTCAACAAATGGTACAGCTTAATTATTAATTACTTTCGCGTTCTTCGTGCTTTACCTCATGCATAGCGAACATACAAATAGCGAAACATACTCGCGTACTAAACGAAACAAAATGATTCTCCCCTTAGAAATCTCCTATCCAGTTTTTCCGATTCACAAGAACCAGTAGTTCCCTCGTAGGTGGCCAAGATTAAACACTTGAAGCGGAAAATATAACACAGTCGTTCAAATACTACTTGTGTCGTAATATCCGATGGATATTAAATGAGCCTGAGCACTCGATTGCCTTGAAGATTCATTAATCACCATGAATCTTTTTTTCTTTAATAGATCGTGTATCAATGTTAAACTTCGCGTATATTTCAGATCGTTTCTGAACATTAACCATTGTATGGTATATCTTACGCTTAATAACTGTGGTACCCACTGATTATACAAATCACATAGTTTCCTAAGAAGTTTGCACTGATTTCTTACAGTGAGGCTATTAGAAAATTATTGTATTAGGAAAGGGCTATTAGAAAAATTAATATGTTAGAAAAAGGCTATTAGAAACAAAATTATTTGTTATCGAGTAATTCATTACAAAAATGATAGATAATTTCACTTCTTTATTTCGCGAAAAGTATGGATGCAATGCCTGAATCAGAAACGATATCACCACGGACTATCGTTATCGAATATCCCATAGCACGATGAAAACTATGCTAAACTTTTTAAACAGAAAACTATGTTGTCGGAAATTTTCGTTTCTATAAAACGAAACGTGATTGTCGATTAATACCTACATGGTTATATCGAGAAAAGCTTTATCAACGAATTTTACATTCTATCCGCAGTATAATTGGACACTGGAAAACGAAATTGAAAAGTGTAGCTGACGCGAAACAAGATCGAAAATTGGAGAACGAGACGGAAGAAGTAGATTTGTCGGGTTTTCGATGCGGCACAAACAGAGAAATCACTGACTGCGATTTCTATAAAATCGAGCTGACCAGAGGCAAACGTGACTTTTCTTGCTGTTTTATCAATTCGTTAGCTTGCACCAAATTGATATAACGACAGTATTCGATTTCAGTAGTAGGTACGTCTCGCTATTTTGCCATCGTAATAAAACGAAATTAAAAAGGAGTACCATTTGTACTCAATTACTGTAGAACACTTTCGATTTTTAATACAATATTGCTGTTTTTCATATCTTTGAAATACATGGAAATACAATGGTTTATAAATTTCAAACAAGTTACCTTCAAATGCTTCAAGGAAATAAGTAAACTATAACAGAAAACGTGTGCAAGATTTATAAATTTCTAATTCAAATATATATCATAGAATATTGGAAAATAAAATATTGTTCTACTGCGGTATACCAAAATTATATACACTAGTAATAAATTTCACATATGAAACCATTAACTGTATTGCACTAATTGTAAGATGATAACATGGTAAAAATTTAATCAAAGGAGAAACTAATCTATCACGTGCTAACTAACTATAAAATAATGCAGCGTTATGCAACACGTTACCCCATATCAGTGTACTATAAGAACTCCCATAAACGGCGACATTTCGTTCTAAAGAAAATTTTGATTATATGAAATATCGTGAACGACACGCGTGACAAACAAGGATAAATTATTAATAATTCAGGAGATGTTTAAAGGTTCATGAAAACCCCATCGCTTATACGATAAGAGCACGTTATGGGCATATGATCCATTTGTCCTAAAGCTCTAAGTGCGTCTTAAATTTTGTCAAAATTCACTGTTCGGATTAAACTGAACCATTTCCAGATAACGTTTATAAAGAACACCGGTTACGTTAAAGTAACTTCTTTCCCCCTCGTTCAAATGAGCTGCAACAACGTCGTTCGCTGTAAAATGACCATCTCTTTAATGCGCATGCAGCACATACACGCCACGACAAATTACCACGAGGCCAAAGGAAGAAGAAGAATGACGTCGGTGACGTTTTCAACGTGACGCTTTGATAGCTGTTGGCTCTTACGATTCTTTGAACGGCCAGTGGTTACAGCTTTTCTTGGAAACCAGTTCACACTGCACATTGCGTTACTGCCCCGTGTGCTGACTTATTATTTTGCCATAAAAACATAGTATCCCGATAAGTGCGGCGAAGTAACGATTCGTCTGAATTTTTGTGCCCGTTCGCGAACTGTTTTATGCATAACTGTGTTCAATGAATTATATAATACTAAGCTATCTGGATATCGTTGACCATGCTATGTTTGTCACGTACAAATTTAATTGCACTTTCAATTTAAGAGAGCATGAACTGTATTTCCACTTCTGGATATCTGCATTTCCCTTACTTACATTCATCGTCCCCAATGGAATTCTTAGAAAGTAAATATTCCAGTTTTGATCAAACACTAATTTTTTGTTCCAATTGACGGTTTCACGGTCCTTAAATAAAGATAATAACCGTCTTGTAATAAAAAAACCGTATACACTTTGTCTCAACTATAACGCACTTGATGTATAAACACGCCAAACCAGAAAATCTACCCTGAATCGTTAAACAGTGTCTATCGTCACCTCGACGATTTTCAATAAATCATCAAACTCTAAACAACCCCAGATAGCCTCCCCGTATTTTAAATCCAAAGTTAACCATACAAACTTCGCCTGACGCCGACGGAAAGGGTACGAAATCGCCGAAAACCAGCAACGAGACGACATCACAAGAGAAACAGCCACGTAGAGCGTGTTGAGAGCGTGTACCGGACTGTTTGTTTCGCGGCAATATTTCAGGAACATAATATCGCGTATCCAAGAGGAGCGATTTGGAGGGTGGTCGAAGGGTTGGTGGGCCGAGGTTGGGTGGAAATGACAGCCAGTTTGCCTGTCCCCTGCTCGAGGCACACGCGAACCCTCGAGCACGAGCCCGACCGCGTATATCGACCCATCGCCAGCTCGTGAAAGGAGAGAGAACGAGAGAGGGAGAGGGATAGAGAGAGAAAGGAATCCAGGATTTCTGACACGCGTACGATCCAGAGGCTGCGTGTGTGCACCAGTGACGCTGCTTCAAAGATACTCCAGCAGACCGATGCTGAAGAGGGAAAAGGGACGAATCATTAAATTGTTCTACTTGTTGACGCAGGTTGCATTGGGATCTTCCGGTGGCAGCTGGTAGATTGCTTGGTACCAGCGCGAGTTTAACTTTGCGAATTATTTATGATTCCGCGGAAGCTGAGACGGGGGACGAGGTGTGAATTTTTATCCTTCTTTCTTTTCTTTTTTTTTTGGATGTCGGTTTCGATAGCCTTTGATGTGAACGAGATGTGAGGCGGTGCGAAAACAGAAGAGATCGCAGGAGGTTATTCGGCGTGAGATTTGCTTTTACAGGCAGGTATAGATGGATGTTTAGGGTGGAGGTTATTGTGGTAATGGAATATCCATGGTCGATCGGTATTAGTATCTTTATATTCTTTTATTCAGCAACACTGATGTTTCAGGATAATGCGATGTTCGAGGGATTTCCAACGAAAATCGTTCAGATTATTCGAAGCTCGTTGTAATCATTGTACTATCGTGTTTTGTACCTTGTTATGAACATCTGCACGTTTAAAAATAATACGGATCTATAGAAAAACTGTTATGCAAGAAATTGGATTCCCCAGCGGAAAAATGTAGTAACAGCTGAATAAATAAAAATGAACGAAGCAAACAGATTTCGAAATCAAGAAACTAATCTCTATAGAAAATAGCCTCGCTCTGAAGTAACTTAAATTATCTCGAACACAATCATAACCATTAGTCTTTCACGACAATCGTGCGTTTTTAATATTGAAAAACGTCTTTCTTCGCGATTGTGCGTGTAGAATCGATATCGCGAGGGGTCGATGCATAAAAGTTTTACGTTCGAAACAGGAAGAAGAGGTAAAGGATTGTCGAAACTTGGTCGACGGACGCGTCCGGACGGCGAAAAGTTTCGAGAATCACGGAATGTTCAATCAAACGAACATTTGTGACCCATATTTCACAAAATTTCTGCCCCTGAAATCAATTTGAATTACTTGCACAGCCTGTCCGATACACGTATCAATTTAATACACATATCTGCACAATATAAACTTGAGGAAACTTTTCAATCTTGACGTCGCATATGGTACAGCGATTTAACGTGTTCAATGCTCGCTGCACCACGACAATCGTTGGCATTTCGGGAAATTTATGGAAATTCTTGTTGCTCCAGGATGAAAGATTCCATAGAAATATTGAAGGACGCGAAGGAATATGATATTGCGAGAGTTGAATACCGACGAGGTATTTGATATTTTGTAAAATATCATTCACGAACTTTGAAATTATTACCATTACGAATTGAACATTTTCTTAATTCTTTTAAATTTAAGTGCAAATGCTTTCTTGTGAAAATAGTTTGTTTTAAATAATTTTTCATTTCGATTACTAACCAACCCTTAATTGCAAATGATACTAAAATCAAATATACTTGTGTTAACATTTTATCTAAATTATATTTTCATTATATTTATTTAATTATAAATTCTATTATCTAAGTATGAGAAAAGTAAAACGTAAGATTGAAGAATTTGGTACGTCTAAATACAGCACGACAATATTTTCAGATCTTTTATTACTGTTCATTAATATCGACTGTCCCTCTAACAGGAAGAGCAAAACTAAATTAATTTAGTATTCCTTAATCAACAGAAAACAACCGGTTCCTTTTCGCAAATCTAACATAAACAAGAGATAAACTACAGATAACCAATCTGCTTCCTGAAGCCCTTCTAGTCAACCTCGCGTTAGTCATTCTTTTCCCAGCACAATGGTTTCAAATTTAATTTCCTCAAACCAAGGATCATTATTCTGAGCCAAACATTTCCGCGTCCAAGAACTACCAATTACAATTCATGCACACGTCCCAGCAATCTCTATAAAGTACGAAGCAATGCAATCCTAAAATTTCAATGACGTCAAACAAAGAGCTGCTTTCTCCGCGGCGAATCGAATGGCTGCAAACTGGCAACAATTAGCACAGAATACTCGAGACGCCCATTTCAGAAAGAGAAATCTAGTTCTCGTGTTTTCTACGATTATCTGAACCTCGCATCGCGATTCACCGAATCGACCCATTCTATCATCCGAGCACCCCAACGGTAACGTTTCTATCGCGGTTCAAATTAAAGTTTCACACGCTTCCATCGCAAATCATGGTCTTTCGAATGAAAAGATACGAACGAGCGGCTATGAAATCACAAGAAACGCAGGGTCAACGTAGAAAGCACAAAGAAATAAAATGTTGGGGAGAAAGATCGAAAGGACCTCTTGCGGATCGATCTTGCAGGATGATCCGATACATAAATATCCGCGGTAAAGATATATTGTTAAAGGGAAAGTCTACAAGCTCTTTCCACGTTATTATCGGATTATCCTGCGAATTATTACCGCCGTTTCTCGGACGTCGAACCCTTGATCTTTCCTTTGCGAATCGCGAAAATAATTGCTGACACGGACAGAGGGTCCTCGAGAGACGACGATTTATTTGGGACGCGGCTGGCGGGAGGTCGAACAACGATTTTAATGTATGTATGTTCAGTGGAACTTGGCTACCTGCATACATTTCGCACTGGTGAGGCGTGATGCTGAATTACGACTGGGTTTTCTTTACATTTGTAATTGCTGAAATAACTTGCTTCTACTTTGATAGAGGGAGGCAAATAAATTAATACTTGGTGAAATTGTGCTGTCGATACAGTTTGTCGCGTATTCGTAGAAATGTGTACAAGAGTTGAAGAGTCAGTGGAGAATATTTATGGCAGTGCATAGTAGGAGAAGTAATCGAAGGTTCAGAACAAGGCATATAATGATACATCTCGTTTAGATTGATTGAGGTGTATTTTCATATTGAGCAACGTTAATATTATTTTGGACAAATTTTTGTTATTATTAAGGGCAATTGTTGGAAGAAATATACGACTCATTAATATTATAGCTTTGGGGTGGAAAAGGAGCCCGATTGGTTCGGAATGAATGGCTCGTATGAAATGTTAAAATTGTGAAACCTTGTCCTTTGTTTTATCGAATGAAGGTTGATTATAATTAATGGCATGCTGTTCAATTTTTTGAGTACGTTTGAAGTTTACCGTATGTGAATAAAGCAGCATGTGCTTTTAATATGGCGCGCAACCATTATCGAGAAACTATTCATTTATTGGAACAACATCTGTGTGTACCAATTTAACATTGAACAGTAAATACGCTTTATATGCATACATTGAACAATTTTAATTGGAGAGTTTTAGAAAGAATTACATATTACTTTTGTAATTCTTCCTCCACGTTTCACAATTCCTGTTTTCATTCTCACTCGCGTAAATAATACAGTAACATCATTTTTATTCTTTAACTTGAACAATTATAAACACACGCTTCCAACGCTGCAAAAAAACAATGCAATAATTTTTTGCAGAATTTTCGGTGGCCAAATAATATAATTTCTCGAAATCTGAATTCGAAGCCAGTTAATCGTATTGTACACAAGACAGCAGTTGTTCGCTGTAAAATAGAGCAGGAAAATTTAATCTCGCGTTGCTATACACATCACGAACTGTTACAGTACGAAGAAGAAAAGGGAAAGCAAAAAAAAAAGAAGAAACGCGAAATTGGAGAGGCAATTTCACGAACGAATGTGTTTCACGTTCGACAAGATTTAAGACTTCGAACGAAACTGATCGATCGCTTCGTTTTGGAGGGACAAAACGCGAGAATTTTTCGTTTTTCCTTTATTTTCCCGAGAATTAGCTAGCTGGTTCGTTGTCGACCTATTTATTGACACAGGCTACGTGCGCCAAGCTTGCAGGCGGGACAACACGAAAACGAACCGAACTGAATTGGGGACGAAATGCCAGTTCGATTTTTAATTACCGCCCACGGTATTGTTTCTTCTCGATCCCCCCGTTTGGTTATGGACCGCGTCGACGAATAATTACTCTCTGCTGAACGCTTTTTAATAGAATTCGATCGAATTTTTTTCATGGCATATCGAAATCGCGGTATCTTGCGCGCGTTGCCAATTGCTTTCGGCATCGATGGTATTATATACGGTCGGTGTGACTTCCATGCGATAGATCTGCCCTGTTAGTATTTGTGAACAAGCGTTCTCCAGTTTTCGGTCATTGAGGCAGTTTTCATTGGAACCGATGGAATATACAGAATGACAATTTATGATCCTTTTCAAGTGGAAATTTAACACGGTTTAGCGAATTCAATCTATAGAGATCGTACTCGTTAATGTTCACGCGGTTTGAGAATGACATTGTACTTATTTTCCTTTTCTTCTTTGCCTGTCCTCGTCAAATACACGGTAATGTTGTAGCGTTACATTCGTTTATACTATGTTCGTTAAGTATTTTTATTCAGTACTCAGTGTTTATGTTTAATTCTTCAGAATAAAAGAAATAAAAATTGTTGTCTTACGGTAAATAAAACTAAATAAATGTCCCCGCCACTTTTCACTCAGTATTATCAAGAAAATGAAACTTTAATCGCAGATTATATTTAAAAAAAGGAGCGAGGGTAATTGTGTTTAATGCTAAATTCATAAAATTTATGCAAAGATATCTATCTATTGTACTACAAGAATGATATCTTACGAAGATAAACAGGCTTCCAAACGAAATCTAAAACCCAATAAAAATTCGATCAAAAGAAGATCTACAAAGGTAAAGAAAACGACTCCACTTGTTGCCCAGATCTTGTCAGGGCGGATAATTATCGGCAAACAACCGAAGCATTAAAAAAACGTCGCAGAGGATCGTTTCCTCTTCGTATCCTCCGGAATTGAGGATTTTAAACGGCCGGGCACGTTTCAACTCCTGGCAACAGAACAAAGAGTTCACGTAGAAGTTCGTGCCGTCCAGAACGAAGTTTTCCAGTGGAATTTCTGTTCCGCAGATCAGACGTGCTTTTATTCACCCGTGTATACGTGTGCGTCCTTTAATTTCAATGATTGGTAGAATCTTTTTGTCAGAACGACGAGAAAATATTTGGTGATTATAGGTCTGATATTTTGGAACATATTACATGGTGAATAGCATTCTGAATAGAATTAGAGAATTTATTTTATGGTTTGGTTTCTAGAAAACCGTGATAGAAACTCGATTGTCGAGTATTTGATAATTATTGGTAACTTTACGGGATGGTTTTTGCTAAGCTACACTGTGCAATATTAATGTCTCATAGGTTGAAATAAAAGTTTCTTTCGGGTAACAATGAACAAGAGCATACGTGAGATAGTTTGTTCCGTAATGAAGTAATAAATTATTTCTACAAATATTTCGAATTAAATTTAATTTAAAGGTGACACTTAAAATCAATTTAAAAAATCCACTTTTAAATAAGCTGATTTTGGCATGAATATAACTATAATTACAATTATATTTAATATGCAATATATAGTTCAACGTTTTCGTGTCTATCTGTCTACTATTAGGAAATATTGCAATATAGCAATAAGATATTTTTAAGATTATTTCGCTGTAATGAATTTCATTTTGTTTTTCTTTTATTTATATAATTTAATGCACAAAAGATGTTGAATTCGAACTATGTACTTTCAAAATTCAGTCCTACGAGTAGCGAGAGAAATAAAGTATCGATATAGGTATGTTGTATGTATTTTCTAGTGATAATCGCAGGTGGTTGGTATCAGTGTATAGCTGCCTTCTTATCATTTTTATCAAAACAACTGACATTCTATTGCTGTGACTAAAGGAGGAACGATTGAACAGGTACACAACTTTACTTTCACTAGCGACTCGCTTCGATTTTTGTTCAGCTCAACGCAATTTTATCAGTCTTTTTATTCATGTAAAACTAATATAAAAAATATCTAAGAAATTTATAAAAAATATCACGAAAAAGTTTCTTTAAAACAGTAATTGGAATTATCGATAAGTTAAGTCGAAATACAGAAAACAAATTTGATACATCACTTGAGAAATTTTTTGTAAATTTGACAAATCGTGTATTTTTGGTCGTTAATTCATCACTCGAGTAAACAATAAACAATTGTAAGAAAATTTATACATTCGTAAATAACTCCACGATTAAAAACACGTACATTTTTGTAGAATATAATTCTCCGCTCTTTTTCAGTCCTACAGCTTAATTGTAGTTCGATTTATCTGTTTATTTCATTACTGGTTTAATAATTACACGGATTCTATCAATTATTACCACCAGATTACATCGAGCAAAGTAGTGCACGAAAATTATTTAATTTTCTGTCCAACCCAAATTAATTTCGACCCGAACGGTAATAATAAAAACCCAGCGTTTAAAGGCCAATTAATTAATTTATGCAGAGCCAAATATTTCGACGTTCAAGATAATAATCACTCGTTCTATAATATTGATATAATTATAATTACCTGATAAAGAAACAATTGCATCGTATTAATACTAAGGACAGTAAGTGGACCAAATTATTCATTCGCTTATATTGTGCATATTTGTTTCAGCAAAATTTAAATATCCAATACATGCTTACAAATAAAAAAACATACAAGGAAAACAATCAATGAATCGTCGAAAGAAATAAACATTTCACTCCATCAAACAAAAATATATACACACCACTGCAGTGCACGGTCCAAATAATTGACCAAAGATACATAAACTGCTTCATAAAATTTCAATTTACCCATTCAAATCCAATGAAAATGCATGTCTCTTCCGATTTAATATATGTTGCATAATCTTTGTGCTAAACAGTCTACTACAAACCGCCCCTTGTTCGATAATTCGAACAAGCTTTATAAATTGTTCTTCAATTACACAGGCATATCCTTTAAAAGATTCCCAACAATAAATTACTCCGCAAGGAAAATTTTCCCTTTTCCCATACAGTTTACGATACTTGGATACTATCGAACGAAATTTAATGCGCGATTATCAGCCTGGCCGATTTCAAAGCTCGCAATAAACGACATTATATGCGCCAACTCAATACGATGTTTCTGTACAGCACGAAGTGACGCTCGAGTTCGTTTTTCCACCGGAGAAAGATGCTTGTTGCGAAACAGGCGATAGAAGAACGAGAAGACAGCCGCATGTGTACGATACACCGTGGGAGGGCGTGCAGCAACTTTTATTGCATCCGCAATAAAACAGCCGGCGGAGTTGCCCGCGATCCACCGATCGTGTCGCAAGATGCACTCGCGAGAGATCGAGAGAAACGCAGAGGGAAAGGGAGCGGAAGAAGAGAAGAAAAACGACCGTCTTTCGAAACGTACATTACGCGGAAATAATTCATGCACAAGTGCCACTGTCGGCTCAACGTGCACCGGTCGCGTGCAAGAAAATGCAACGGGGCCAATTAAAGGAAAATACTTGCGCGCAAACCCGCCCCGCAATTAAACTTTCCGATTCAGGTACCTCGATATTCCTGCCCCCCTTTTGTCCCTTTCCTTCCTATACTTTTTCACCGTTTTTCATGGCAACGTGAATTGCAAATCCGATAAGAGGCTACGCGTTCGTTGGTAAATGTCGTGGAAAGATATCTGCGGTAAGAAATTGATACTTAAGGGTGGCTAAAGCGATGTTTTTGGAAATTTCGAATTCGAGTTTCATGTGGACGTCTAGACTGTTGGAGTGTACAAATTACTGATATTGAAACGTACAGTTTTGCAGTATTATTATGCTGGTGGAATTATAATTTTTGAACAGAGTGGTGAAATAGATTTAATTAGTTCGAGAATAATACATATTCTTATTCCTCTGGATGTATTTTGGAGTTAATTTTCTCAAGTTGTTAAATGAGTGCGTATATATTCATCCAGTAATTAGATAAACCAATTTCACAAGAGTACTTCGCGTCAATCTTGTCAATCCAGCAAAATTTGTATTTTAAATCAACATCGTGATCGTATGATTTATTTATATTCCATTCCCCATACTAGCTTCGTCATGTGGATCTATATAAAAGTGAATTATGACACTCCACCTGTATCGCAATTACTGTACGCTGAACCCTTCCGTATCAAGAATTAATTATGTTATAATCCTCACAATTATTTCTGCGATTTGAACGATTTGAAGACGCAGCGATTAAATTTCGAATAACCCCTATTTTTCGGAATACGTATAATTTATTTCTGCCAATGATTACTGCCACACAATGACATAAAATCTTTTTCACGTTACACCAGTTACATTCAAATCAATGAAAGAGCAACGAAAAATCGTGCCGTCATCTGATATTATCGAAACTCCCCCAGGGTCTGGATACTTTGTATAAAAAGAAAAGCGATCCGATTTTTTCAACTGACGCGAGAGTGGTCATGCGCCACATGACGCGGTGCAAATAACAAAGTATTTGCATTTAATTAACGCACGGTGCACACGGTCGTGTCTGTCGCATCCGGTACCGTTCGATCGAAACGTCGTACAACAGATGTAATTTATGCCTGTGTTAGAAAATCACGCACTATAGTCTGCAGCAAAGATTATGGTCTCTCGAGGTCACCGTCCCACCTTTCAATCACGCTGAAAATTGTTTCCACGTTTTATAGTCCCTTTACGTGCCACGATTTGCCACACGTTCATTACGTCACGAGTAACATTGCAATCATCGTTTCAGATTTAACGTTCCGATTTAAATGAAAATATCGATCACCCCTCTGAACGATATTCAAGTAACATAACCATCGTCGTTCGCATAGTGCGCGTTGCTTATTCTAATTTCTTGTTTTCACGTCTTTCGAAACGTAATGGGGAAGG
Organism: Nomada fabriciana; assembly: GCA_907165295.1. Classification (NCBI taxonomy): domain Eukaryota; kingdom Metazoa; phylum Arthropoda; class Insecta; order Hymenoptera; family Apidae; genus Nomada; species Nomada fabriciana. Next base: position 15,914,446 of record OU015694.1, read on the forward strand.
CAAATAAAGCGTTTTAATCGAACTGTACCGAGTGCAAATAATTTAGTGTTCTTAAGTGGTGAAAGTCCCTGGGCTGAATGTAATTAATGGCGACTGTTCTACGTAATAAAATAAGCTACTTATTGCAATAAGTGCTATTAGAAATTAACATGTAATTAGATTGGACGCGGTGATAGACATTCAAACGTTATAAACGATAAGAGCTCTTGCAATCGCGTTATACGTGTATGTATGCAAACAAACTTGAATATCACGTTCTCTTCGAGACAACTTGATAATTATACTTCGACAAGAATATTAAAGTGCATGGTCAATAATACAAAAATCCTAGATTCAAAATTATACGTCTGCTGGATACTACATCCGAGCTTTGCTCAATCTATCGTACAACGATCTACAAATGTTCACTCCGAAAGCCCTGACAGCGTTGATTAATTTCTACCACTTCAATAATAAATCAATAAATATAAAACCTGTTTTCCTCAATCTCCATCGGTCTAACCATCCTTTCAAACACCGGTACCAATCAAACAATTTTCTTCATCAAAACATTCCACCAGCCATTCACAGTGTAATGCCACAAAACCATTCCTCACAAATTTTTCAAATCCCACCCCACATTAACAGTTCTTAGAAAGTATTTGGGCTCTCGCATATTTTATAAGCACCCCCGTCAGTGTCCTTGGACGATCATAATTTTCTGCCGGACTATAGCTATCAAGCGGCGGCATAAGAGACGTTCCAAGCCGTGTGCCGCAATTTTGGCACGGGAACTGACGTCCTCCTGTCGCCTCTTGATATTTTATATCCGGTCCAAGGGAACAACGCGCACAATACAGAAACAGAGGGGGAAATATACGCGAGGCGGGTTCTTAAACCGCTGCTGCACCAGCTAATGCCAGCAGACGCCGCAATTCAGCCACGTCTATTATCCGGAGTTGCGAGTAGTACGCGACACGAGAGTCGTAAACTTGACGCTGAAAATTTTGAGCAATATTAATATACTTCTCCCTGTTTCATCCCCTCTCTGGCTCTTTCTCTATCTATCCTTCTGCGGTGCCTCTTCCAAACGCAGCTCGGCCGCTCTTGCTCTAAATTTCGACGAAACGCGTAGCTGAGTTGCAGACAATTCCGTTGGTACCAGTCGACTTGTAATTGGTCTTGTGAGTTACGATAGTTGTTCATGGAAAAGTGTATTGGTGGAAAGATCGCCGAATTCGTTCGAACTTGGAGGAACACTTATGGACAGGGAAACATATGTATAATATAATAGTAGAATTTTAAATATTTTTTGTCTGGTTTGGTTTTGGTGAAATTGTACGTAATTTGAAGTGGGTACGTGGATGTATGAGATTTTGGTGTTGAATGAACATTAAATGATGATTTTCGAATTCATGTTTATAGTAAATAGTGTAAAAATCGTTTTCCATTCGAAATAGAAGCGGGATGGAAGCGAGCGAGATGCGTGTGCGTGTGTTTATGCGGAACAGAAGAAAAGCGATGCGGAGGCACAGCGCGTGCAGAAGAGTCAGTACAATTTGCGTAATCAGCATAGCGTGTGGTGCATCGACGTTATAATCTTACTTTATTCACATTATTATTATTATTATTAGTGTATAGTATAGTGTGCAAGTGTATATTTGTTAATAAACTAGCTTAGCGTGATTAAGAGAACCGCTTCAATCCTATGTAGATGTCAAGTAACTCTTAACAAAACAGTGACAATATAAATCATAACATATTAATATTTATCAGCCAAAATTGGTTGTTTTCGAGTAGAACACATACTTCAGCACTCGAGACAACGGGAGAAGAAATTATACAATATTCAGTCTCTGAGATCGTTTTCATTTTATTGGGATTTAAACGGAAAACGGAAACTGTGAACTGTAATGGAAAATTGTGTGACATCACAGAAGTATGGAATTGATTGATAACGAAATGTGTAATTCAACTGCAGGTTTAAATTTTCAGGCTAAGAATGATAACGCTTCTATTGCAACCGCGTGGTACGTACAACGTTCTGTATTCTGCAAAGTCCATTAGTAGAGAAGAAATTAACCAAATTAAGATACTTAAAGGGGAAGTTTATTCCAGAAGGGAAAGAGAGGAAATTGGAAGAATCTCTTACATTTAATTATCCCTCCAGGGTATCCAAAATGATAAAAGAAGCAAAAGAAAAATGTACGGTCCTTCGAGTTGTTACCATCGTTAAATTCATGATACCTTAATATATATTACAAAAGTTAGACGTTATAATTAATCTTGATTAATACAAAATACAACAATCGAGAATAAAAAATATACTCTTTGAACTTTATTGTATTACCACTCATGAAACGATATTCATTGGGAATAAGAGAAAATTAGAAAACTATACAATAATTACCACATTTTAATCAGGTACACTTATATCGTGTTATTATTATTATTATTATCATCACATAAATTTAAGAATGATACTGATTTTATTTCCAGCCCCATGTAAAAATACCTATACTATCCTCTATGAATATTCACGAAACGCATTCCACGAAAACATTAAGAACGGCTGCAATAAGTATAATTTCAGCAACCATAAGATAAACGATATCACATAATTATTTTCGTCAAATCGTAAATTAGTCACCACTGTTAAAACCGACAACGATCGTTGGTTCGAGGGCATTCATTCATTTTTATTTTTCCTTGCTCGTTAACGGAACTTTTTCATTTTATTTTCCATTGCAGGAAACGTCCCGGGGGATTCGCGTCCTGGCAGGAGTGCGCCTATCTCGATAAGCTTCCAGTCACCCCTTGGTGTGTTTCGGATGATATTCTGTCCCCTGCTGCCGCCACCCTCTGCGCAAAAGGTCCGGGAATTTCTCTGCGCGTCGTGTATTAGAGATACGCGGCCAACGTGCACTAGACGTGGCTAAATTCGTGCACGATAAAATTTTCGCGGTATATTTTTTTGAGAGCGTTTCCGATCAAATTTATGCCCTACTCTATTATTCCATTCTTTTGTTACACGATGAAGTTTGGAAACTTTTGTAATTTGATTGTTCTTGAATGCGACTTTACGCTGTTTGGCAATTACGGCGTAATTTGATATTAGTGCATTCGTAAATTATTTTTATATCGTTTGGGAAGTGCGTTGATTTTAGGTATGAAAACCTTTTGATATATCTAGTTTTCTGTATTAGGGGTATCTCAGAAATGTTATTTGTATAAATTGTTGCTGCAGGATCTAATGTGGTTGAAGATAAACGAATTATTTGTCTTAATTTGTATTGTTACTATTGTGTTAATTTAGATCTTTTGTGCTTTGGAGCATTGATTCACACTGCTATTTATTTTAGCGTTAGCCGTGGAAAATAACTGTGAATACAAGTGGTCAAAAATATAATATTATTTTGCTCGTCTGCCGCAAAAAGGATAAGATAGATGATATCATACTGATGTCGGTAATATACGTATTCAGAAAAGTCATTAAGTCGACTTTACGTCTGAATAGAGGGGAACATAAATCTATTACGGAAAATATTTAAGTAACTAACTTGTTTCAAGGCAAGATTCGCTATAGAAGTGAAATTGTACTCTGTAAATTTTCATTGGTTCATTAATCGTCGACGATTTAGTTTCATCTAAAAATAAAACCACTTGTGAAACAGTTCAACTAAATACTTTGCCCTTATTTTTCATCCAACATTTCAAACGACGCTTAAAAATTTGGTAAATTCTGCAAAATAAACGGCAACAAAATTGGTACTGCTTTAAAAGACAAATATTCCACGTTATATTGAAATCATTTCTTGGAAATAAATCGAAAGCTGCAATTCCGGAATAATGTTAAGGCAATATTGATTCGTCGCAGCTACTGCAGTCCTCGAAGCTACTTCCATTTCGTTTCAAAAACTATTCCCGATAAAAAAAAGTACATTTTTATGACAAGAATGGATGACAAGCCAATGAAACGTAAACCTTTCAATTTCCAACTGCGTTATTATTTCCAAGAAGTGTCCAACGATTACAGAAATATTACGAGAGCAAAGATACTTTTGTGAAATAAAAATATAGAGGACCATGTTTAATATACAAATGTCAAAAAGAAAACTGTTGAAAATATAGAAATCATATATTCACCGGAAACCCCTAGATTCACATGAAGAAAATAACACGAATATCACAACAAAACAGTAAATTGCCCGAAAAATATCATAAGTATCTTGAAACTGTACGATTTTATTTTGCTTGGTGCTCCCGTGATACCACAAAATAATAATACAAAACAAACAACTGCAAATAAACACTACCCAAAGAAAACTGTGAGCGAAGTATGAACTTATAAACCTTTAATAAGAGTAATAAATTTAGCAACTAATTTCCATAATCTACTAAATAACACTACAAATAATTGCTACAGAAAATAATTAGACAAATCCAGCTTCGAAAATGAGAATATTGGTAAAATATGAAAGTATACTTGTAACGCGAAACAAAATTCGATTCCTTGTAGAAAAATAATTCTAAATAACTATTATAATTATCAATTGTACTAGAATTTTGTGTCTGGCTTGCGTTAACGGTGGCTAAAGCAACTTGCGCACGTCCATTCTTTCCTCGAACGCGTAGCTCAAATATTTTATAACACGAATATTTTTCGTGAGTCAGTTGACGATATTTATCAAACGTGTCGCGCACAGAAAGGCGATAAACGTATACACGAACCACAGAAATTGATCCATGGCTAGCTTTGCATGCGAAAAATCTGACCGTAAGTGATCGATGGAGCTTTCTTCTACGCCGTTGTTTCAATTAAAGATTTCTGCTAGCCTCTCGCGATAAATTATTTACTTTCCTCCTTACTTTTTCCCTGCTATCATTTCTCCATCATTCGAAGGCAATTACTTAATATTGAATTGAGAAGCTACGATGTTTATTAAAAATACTGATTGGAATTCATGATCCTATTTCTATAGGAGCGTTTCATATTTTTTCTTATTTAAAGAAGCCATTAATGTAAATATATTTTATAATCCAAACAATAATTTGGTTCTGTGGAATATGATATGAACTGAACCGTAGCAATTATGATGTTATAAATTTATTCTGGAAATTCAATGAAAGAATGCATTGCGAAAATAGAAAATGAATAGGAAGCTGAAATTCTTAAGGACCAAAGCAGAGCATTGTGTAGGTGTATTGGAAAAAATAAATAATAATATAATATTTGAGAGAAAGAAAACTGTGCAGCCGATAGTAATTTTATAAACGTGCCTCCACCCTACGAAACACCGGTACGAATAAAACCAGCAATTCAATTTCCTTTTTGACGATCTTTGAGATATTCGTTCATTTTGCATTACAATGAATATAAGAGAAATAATATTATGCAATAACATGTACAATATTTATGTTTCAGATAGGAACATGTGTCAAATATTTACATTCTTTCGAACTAAATAGCAGAAATGTGTAAAAGTCCTTGTTCGAAACATTATTAATAATTGAAAGAAGATGCTGAATCGCAATTGAAGCTAGGAGCAACATACATTTCCTCCATTTTTATAACAATACTACACGTATGTATGGTACTGTAGTATATGGTGTATATGGTGTACTAGTCTCATGGACCACTTTACCTATTTCTTACAGAAAAATACAAATGTATACGGTTTGCCTCGCACAACTGGACTTGAATATTCCCAGGTTCACTCGTCACACATTTTCCTGCAATGCTGCTTTGAAAATTGTCCATAATGTTACGCATCACTTGTCGCGGTTACACAAGACTGCTCATGCTTTCTCCTTGCACCTGGAACTTCATTATCACCACTTTTACCTGACAATCCTAGGACTCAGATGCAAATTAATCCCCCAGGATCACCCGCTTTTCGATCATAAATTTCTAACAAATTAGTCAGATTCGAGTTTCCCTTACCTGCTCAAGTTTTATTGGCAATGCGATTTTACTGGCATAGATAAATTACTGCGCAATCACAGAAAATAATCCTGTACGTATCATAAACGATTTGCAAAACTTAAAATAATGCTTGGATAATAGTAATCATAGCAACGTCCTGCCACTTTCACGCAGATGATTCTTATTTTGAACGAACATGTGTGAAAGCCTTGCAAATCTTTTATTCTAATTTCAATTTTTGTATGTATGATCTACATTCTACATGATATGTTATAAACGTGTTCCTTTTCGACCAATTATTTCTAGTACCCACATTATTTCATTATTTGATTTCAAGCAGTAAACGAATGTAAAAACCTTTGCTTTTAGAACTAAAACTGCACTCCGACAAACAAGTTACCTGCAATACGTCAAATTAACCGAACATGTTACTTGCAAATAATTTCTAGTCACCTATTGGTTGTCTGTACACTGATTATTTCGAATAAAAGCATTACTTGAAAACCATTAGAAATATATTATACCGCAAACGTTAAACGATACACATTCTATACCAAGGAATTTCTTTCCACAAATAACTAACAACAAGTATAAAAAATAAGAAAGGGAGCCTTCCATACTAAAGGATATAAATTCTCAAGCCACCCCAGCCCATCCCCAGCATCCAGTTTCAATCACGATTCGAATAATAAACGTTATCATAACCGTGTCGTTAGGAACAAACGAGAGTCCTCCATTTCTTGCCCTTTCCACCCCTGAAACACCGAAGACCCAGCAATTTCCGCGACGCACACGCGTGCTAGTGCAATTGCTGTCCATCGTTCCGAGTTTTACGCGTCCCCTGGAGGTGTCCCTGAACCTACGATCTACGTTCTATGGAAAAGCCACCCCCTAGATACTGTTACTCGCTAATTGAGCGTCTAGGGGATTTCGCAATTTTCGTCCGCCATTCATCCCCCTTATGGCCCGCTTCCCTTCACCACATGCAACCTTCGTTTCCTGCGTATCTGATTTCGAAGAAACACTTACAACTCCCATCTTCGTCATATTTCTGCCTTTGTCTAGTTTGTATTTGTTCTGTGTTCTATTATTCTGTGTTTAGAGATCATTATATTGCGCTTGGTTGGGTACTACCCGTCTCCTAATATTATTTTTACTGTGTTCAGAAAATTCTTATTATTTTAACCACACCTTTCGATATTGTTCAGATTTTGTTATTTTATCTTTGTTCGTTTTCATATTATTTGGGTACATATGTAGAATGCATTTTTATGCATCGCATAATTGATATTAATTTGTGTTAAAGAGTGTATTAATATAGCATAGTGGTGCCAGTAAATCCATAATGATACTTTTTTGTCTAATTCGTACAGACAGTTTTTACTTTTACAGTTCTATTCTCGTATCGCTACGGTAGCTTAGCATTTAGAAAATCGTACCAGTTCTTCGGTAAACAAGAGTCAAATCATTCTTGGGAAATGTACATTAGATAAACAGGGATGAAGGCTACTGTTTATACGAATAAATAATATACCAGTTGGTTCTCCATGTCTTTCCCTAATTACAGGATTTCCGGTTATTTCTTAATTACATCCCTCATTTCATCGATTTCTTCCCTTTCGTTCGAAACTGGTACTTCAATTTGATTTTCCCCTCCTCTGCTTCATGATTTTAATTCTCGAATTTAAGTTCCCGTACGTTTATCTTCCGACTCTTCTCACACCATCTTCCTTTTACGGTTTCTCGTTTTTCTACTCCGCTTTTGTTTCTTTCCCCTCGTTTTCTTTTATTTCTCCTTGGTTCTGCACCGTTATTTTCGTTCATTCACTGATCCTTCGCTCGTCTATTCTACTCATTTTATTTTCACTACATGCAATTATCCATTTACCTTCACTCGTCTGCTCACTTTCCCCCCCCCCCCCGTTTTTCAAAGCACTCCTCCCCGTTTTATTTTGTTCGCTTGTTCATTTGTTCTCGTAATGTTCCCTCCCTGTACACTTTCTGCGCTTCATCCTCCTCGTTCGTTCTATCTTTCCGTATAATCAGAGTTTCCTCTGGCACAGTCTTCTTAATTTGCCTACCATCTTTTTCTACATTTCACCTTCTTCGTGTATACGTGTTCGTATTACGTGGGCATTCTGTTTCAATTTATCTTGTTGTTTCTTCTTTCGTCAATTTTTTCCCTCCTTTTTTTGCACTCTTTGTGTCTTTCTTCTTTCTTTCCGACGAATTCTGTCTCGTTTATGCAAAGGCATGGAAGTCTGGAACGTGGTTTATTTTCTTTTCACTGTACTATTCATCTAATGATTTTACTTTAGTCCCCTTTCGTTCCCTATTTTACATTTCGTGTGTATACTGTTCCCTAATTTATTCTTCCCCTTTTAATCTACTTTTGCATCTTCCTAATGTATACGATTGAACTGTTGCTATCGATTTGTGTTATTAAAAAATAATATCCTGCAACAACAGACGCCGAAAGCACATTTTAAACCCAAAACAAAGCTACCACGAATATCACATGCGATCTGTAATACCCTTTCGTAAGCCGTTTCATTCCAATTATAAATATCCATTTCAACAATTTCGTAATAAAGCCCGGCAAAACAAAACCCATGGCTTTCCCGACCCCAGAACCGAAAAATAAATCCTCCCTCAAAGTGAAACAACGTGTTAACACAGAAATATACATAAAGTCGGCGCTTTCCTGTTCTTATCCACCCTTGTTCCATACTTTTGTTCACTCAATCGACCCATCGGCGACGATGCATGCACGCCATACATCTCTGGCCGTAATAATCCAGTCGCTTCCTCGCTTTTATTCCTTCCGGAGTCACTTGTTTCGCTGTCCCGACGTGCCGCCAGCGTTTTCGTCCTGCCATTCGTCTTTCCATCTCATTGACACTATTCGCTGCGTTTCCTTCGCCCGTGTCTCATGTTTTATTCAAGCGCCGCGAAATTCGTAATTGATCTGCAAAGTAGGTATGGGCACTCCCGCCAGCCGTTCCCGCTATCTGTCGCGACTAATTAATATACCAAATCTCCGTCCTTCGTTTCGTTCTGACCCGCGACAAATCGCACGGCCAGGCAGTCCGCAGTTTCGAAACTGTTCGCGTGAACACCGACGACATTAATTGACCGCCGCTTCGGCCTGCGGTGCAATCAACTTTTCCGTTGCCGCGATGAACTCTGAGTCTCTGATGGATTTTACAATCGATGGAATATGAACGGAGGAAGGAAGCACGAGGAGGGCCTTTTTTATTCGTCGAGACGGTGAAATGTATCTTGGCAACGGTCTCTTGCGACTGTGAATCGATTCAGCTTGGTTTGATAGATAAACCTAGCGGAATGAATTTTGCGAATGAATGATGGATGGTCTGGGGAAAAGTCGAGGAGCTTCAGAATATGTAGTACCTGGTTGAGAAGTGCATGTTTGTGATTTGTAAACAAAGGACCCGGGAGATTATCTGTGTACGTGTAAGATAAAGTGTGTATTGTTGAAGAGTTTCGCCGATTCTCGCTTATTTAACGGTAAAGGATAATTTAGTCTTCGTGTTTCTTAAAGTTCGAGAAGTAGTACTGATTGTGAGTGGAACGATATTAGTTGTTCGTATAAGAGTTAATCGGGTCGGATAATTATTATTGAATACTGTGCGAAGGTATACCTTGGCGAAAAAATATGTCAGAGTGAACACAATGGTAGAACACGCTTCACTTGAACAGACACTATAAATTCCAATTAAAATACAACGATTGGTAGCTAATTGTAAATATATTAATCCACCAATGGCTGAACTACATCGCGCAAAAACAGTCGCCACGGCAGCGCACACAGCAATTTCCATAAAAAAAGAAATGAAAAAAAAACGTAATAAGAACTCTGTAACCAATTCCAACTACGCAATTAGACCCACGCTATAATCGGATGAATCGCTACAGTCTTCACCATAAACGCTTAATTGGCATCCACCACTGTACGGAACACGGAGAAGTTTGCAAGGACCTGCAATCTTAACGAAATTCCATTCACCATCACGCAAGCTGCGCTCTCTCCGACGAAACATGTATATGCATTACTTCTATCAAAATCTAAAACGAATCGCGTGTTCATTATGTTTACAACCTCGCCCTTTCTTTTCTCTCTTCGCAGTAGCTATCAGAGTCAGGATGATTCGACGCGTACGCATTCAATGATATTGTCCTTTTCCTTGATCGTTGCTGCGGTTGGAGGAGGCCTTGGCTAGGAGAGGCTCCTTACGAGGAAGAACCTTCGAGCAGATGAGTCACGAGGCCGGAACGAAATCGATCGACAGCTTCTTCACTTCTCGAGGAATTGCTAATCCCCTTTTTTCGTATTTTCGATCGAAGGAGAACAGGTGGTATCGAGGGTACATCGATACTCGAACAAAGTTTACGTATTGAAAAATTTGAATACCGTTGCGAACGCGTCAGGTTGACGACTCACGTTGATGCAAGAAGTTTGAGGAGACTTTCGTGGCCGAAAAACTGGTTAGGGTTTTTAAGGTTGGGTGTTTTTCTTCTTTTTGAACGTATGAGTGGCAAGGTTGGCAAAGACCACGTTAATATTGAAAAAATTAAATATTTTAGGGCTATTCTGTGGAGTGTATTGATCTATGTGTTCGTAAGTATTTCAAATGTCTGATATTGCTCTTTTTTACTCCGTCTTTTGTGGATTTTTGGGAGATTTGAGGTTTGTGGATTACGCACGTCTGCGATCTATAATTTCTCTTGTGGCTTAGGGCATTCCGTGTATTGTGAAAGTGAATCTGTGAGTAAACCAGGGTTTTTATATGAATATATTAATAGGGTAAAATGTATATTAAAGTTTTAGAACTTGGGTGTTTTATCAGTCACTGTTGATGGGTTCTCATTGTAATTTTATGCTAAAACTGACAAGACCGTTCTGTGAATGAAAAAGTGTATCCACAAATATGTGATCCATGGTAAAATAACATGTGCAAAATAATTATCAAGTAATTCACTATTTTAGTATTTCCCATATCATGAAGCAAATGAAAGCAAACCAATTGATACCTACCAAACTTTTCTTACAAAGGATTATTTAAAATTAGAGTATGACACGCATGTTGTTGTTAAAAAGTAACGCATATAAACTATGATCTAAGAATGTTACGTCATAGTTACGAGACCATCGAGTACAATGTAAAAAGCTCTGACTGATCCAATGAATAATTAATGCTCGACGTATGTACATGTTAAATGGACGCTACCATCTATCACTGGCTGAATGTAATTCCAATGGATGAAAAACAAAATTTACGAAGCACCTAGACAATTTAAATCCAAGTACCCACGGTAAAATATTTGACTATCCTGAACACTGTGAAAATTCGGATTGCAGCTTTGAAGAAACATTTACAATCGTTTCTTACTCATACGATTTTCTTATCATTTCAATGTACAGGATTAAATAAGTATATGTTACAAAAGTTCGAATAACATCGATATACCCCGGTCTTGATAATTAAATAATTTATATACATTAACTAACATACAAATAACAAATCGAATAAGGAGAAATTCAACACATGGAATATATCTTTAGCTGAAATCGATGTATCTCTCGCAGAGGATGCAATAAAACATTATAAATGAAATCCATTACACCTCGTACTCGTAAATAAAAACAATTTATAACTAAACAAGTAAATAAGATGACTCAACAAACTTTTATAACGCTTATTTAGTGCTCCACTTTAAATTGCAATAATGCTTTCATGTAAACCATAGAAAATATTATGATGTTTTGCAGTAAAATTGCCTACTCTTTTACTAGAAATTTCGTGCTCTATTCGAAAATTTACATAACAGCGCCAAAACCTAATTCGAAACTCTCAAAACCACCCTTATTCAAAGTAAGAATCACTTCCACTAAAAACGCAAGCTCTCGTCAACCTCAGCACTCATGAAACACAAAGAACCGCCCCACATACACAAAGGCTTAACAAATCCACCTTATTTTCACTCTCTTACCCCTCTACTTTATCTTCTCGGCGCCACCCTCGCCCCAAATAAAATAAAAATCGCATCCCCAACAACAAGTATCCATCAACCGCAAAACTCACGAAGGACAGAATCTATACGCACTCGTGAAGGCTTAACTAATCTACATCATTTCCACTCTCTAATCCAAGCCCTCTGGATCCCCAAACTTCTTAACTCCTCCCTCGCTTCAAACACAAAAACACGGCCTGCGTCGTCCGAAAACGCAACAGAAATACGCTACATACATATACATATACATGTATACTTCAATCTTCTCAAAGCCATCAGCAGTCCCCACAAATCGAACAAGTCATCACGATGACCGAAGGGCGTGAACGACGAAGGTTATTCCAACCACTCGTACACGCTGGGCCTTCAGAATTCCTCGCGGTTCTCTAATTCGAAACGTCCGGAGGCCAGGCAACGTAAAGCCCGGGAACACCGATTGTTATTACATTCCGGTCATCGTAATCTTCGCCGGCGAGCAGCAGGAATCGTGGTGGCGATCGGCAAAGGGAGAACAGTCGGCGTTCGTGCGGTCGCCGCGTCGCTGCGTTAGCGATGTCTCGCTAACAGTCCACTTGAGTCAACAGACGACTGATTGTTACAGCAAACACGCACCGCCAAGGAACGACGATCGTGCATAGTCTGAGGAAGCGATGTTATACGTACAGCGCTCCCTCGGCCAACGGCGCTTCCATTGTGAGAATGTTTTTTTTATTTCGAATTAAGTTATTTAGTGTATTTTGCCAGTTGTCTTTATCACGGCGAATAAGAGGGGCGAGTAAGAGCAAATGAGAATTCGCCCACGAGAACTGTATAATTCCTCAGAAGTTATGATTGCATGCTAGAAGTATGTAGTAGCACCGAATTGAAACACATAACGAAGTGTTATGGAACTTGGAGAAAAAAACACGCAAAAAAAACACAGAACAGTGTATCTCAGCGAACTATATATACAGTCGAACCTCGATAACTCGAATCTTAAGGGAAGAGAAAAAATCTTTGAGTTATAGGGGTTTCGTATTATCGAGTATTCGAGTAAGAGAGGTTTGACACACAAAAAATCGACTTATAAGGGCTTTGGATGACGGTTAACTTTGGGAGGACTTGCGAGGACGGAAAGGAAGGCAAATTAAATTTTTTCGCGTGAAGTAAAGTTTTTATTGTATACATATATAAACGTAATCAGAAGATGAAACTTGGGTGACTATACATACGTATATGTATCGACATCTTACTATTCAAAAAGTCTGTAATTTTGGTCCGAGTTAATCTATTAACACATTGTCTATCTATGGAAATTGACGAAAAACAATTAGCTTTCGTGGATATGCACGTGGTCATTCTATGTTTTGAGACAATCCTAAAGGTTGAAAGGAAGGAAACAATTGAATGATTTCCGACACAAAGTTATAAACTTCGAGTTGCAGAGGAAGAGCAGCGATAGAAGTAAACTTATAGAGGTAAACTTCGAGTACTAGAGGTTTGACTATTCTAAATTCGAGTTACAGGTGTAAAATGATGCATCTGGACATGTGGGAAATAATTCGAGTTAAAGTAAGTTTCATTTCGACTTATAGAGGTTTTTGCAGCGGAGAGGAAGAGGATTAAGAAAATTTTCGGTAAATCTAGGGAAGAGCCCAGACCCCACCGATTTCGATAATTTTTGAATATGCTGTAGATCTCAGTATTCTGAACAACTTTTTCCTATGCATATAATCCCCGCTCGGCTTTAGTTTTCGAGATATTTGCGAAAACTATAGCTACTACTGCATTGAATTTTGTCTATACGTGCACGCTCGGGGTAACGTGTGTGAAGTCGCTTTTCCGCCGAGGGATCTGTATACCGGGTGGACTCATCAAAATTGTACCTCTAGAACTGGATATACCATATCAGATTTCTAGCCTAACCTAACCTAACCAAACCTAACCTGAATCTAATTTTTATTTAATTAGATAAGAGTTTGGCTTAGGTTAGGTTAGGTTTGGTTAGAAATCTGATATGGTATATCTAGTTCTAGAGGTACAATTTTGATGAGTCCACCCGGTATACAGATCGTCGCCGGTTGCCGGAAAAGCGGCGGTCACACACGTTACCCCGAGCGTGCACGTGTGGACAAAATGCAATGTAGTAGTTGCTATAGTTTTTTGCAAATATCTCGAAAACTAAGGCCGAGCGGGGGTTATATGCATAGGAAAAAGTTGTTCAGAATACAGAGATCTACAGCATATTCAAAAATTATCGAAATCGGTTAGGTCTGGGCTCCTCCCTAGTTTTACCAAATTTTCGTCTTATGCAGGTTCGAGTTATCGGGGTTCTACTGTATGTGTATGGCATGCACATGTATGGGAAAAATATAAATGTAATTTAAATTTGTTAGGGAGAGAGGGGGTGGACCTCACGACTACGCGGATTTCACTTTACGCGGTCATTCGATGTCGCTAACCCCTGCGTTGTTCCAGGGAGCACTGTAGTGCATAAATGTATGTACTCGAACAATTTGTCGAATATGTATTAAGAAACACTGGCTTCAAGTGTATGTTTATTTTGGTTGTATAGTAGTATCGAATAAGTTTGGGGGAGAATAAAAGAAGTTGTCCAATTAGCTCAATTGTACTGTGATCGCAAAATGTGTTGAACAATAGAAAACTTTGGATGCCGATTTTGGGCGAGAAATAATTTCCACCATTTTTGGGGGGATATAAGGGTTCGTTTATACTGGAGTCGAAAAGATGTACCCTACATTAAAAAACACTAACTTCACGTGTTGACTTCAGCTCAATGTTTTGGGGATCTAAGGAGTTCGTGTTTACTTATTGGCAGTTCAATTGTACTGTGATCGAAAGATCCATTGAACACTAGTAAACACTGAATTGGAAACTTTTGGATGTTGATTTTAGATGAATAACAATGTCGATCATTTTTGGAGCAAATACAAAGTGTGCGAGATTATTTAATGCAGTTATATTGTGGCTAAAAAGTTGGTCGAACATTAAGATTCTGTAATTTCGAATATTTTTTGGGTGGGATATAAGGAATTCGAGTTTAATTCAAGATCGTATGATGGGTGAAATTTCTATAGGCGAAATTGGCTTACGAACCTGGGTGTCAGTTCAAACTTTATTCCATAATCGAATGTGTATTGCTTCCATTGACTATACACCCAACGATGACGTTCGTTCCTTCGTTATCTCCGTGTCTTTTCTCCACGGTTTATCTATCAGCTTTATCGTGACGCAAAGCTCCAACCTACAGAGACCTACGGAGCCGTTCCTTGTCGCGAATTTTCTTTTCCTGGGAAAGTCCGACGGAAAGCAACTGCCCCTTACAGGTTTCGAGTTCGAATTGATTTCTTATTTCTTGTTATCATTGGATTGCTTAAGGGAAGTGCACTTCTTGTACCGTAGTATCATTTTTTCTTGCAATTATGCGCTATCATTTTTCTCATTCTTGTGTTAAACTCATTTTTTATTTTCGTTGCACGACTGTGGAATTTCAAATTCATTTTGGACCGAGCCGATGCTTTTTTATTCGTTTCCTTTTTAGACAGTATGGCAAACTACGTGACAAAATTCTGACAGTGATAACTGTGACTCCGAATGCCCAGCTTTCCTTCGTTTTGCATTAATATCGTTCAATTGTAAATAGAATTAATATTATTTAATTATTCCTCTATTTTAATATCGAATATATGTATAATATAAAAAAATCTATTTTTCATAAATAATATATATACATATGTATGTACACTGTATTATTCTTTCTATAAAATATATTATACATCCACGACTGCAAAATTCAGTTTACAAATTTATAACTTAATATATCGTTTTATTTATACAAAATACTTTCCTTCGTTAAATCCAATTCACGACAGAAAAGTCATAAAACGAAATTCAATCGTTTCCTCAGATCTCCTTATTGAGATTTCGCATTTAGAATAATCCCTTTGAGCTTCCATTTCCCAATCAGCCAATATACTTTACTTCTCCAAACACGACTTCCTTCATTTTCCTGAATCTTTTTACGTTAGCACTTCACCAATATTTCTACCGAATCGGTTCTGATAAAGCAAGTAAAATACACGCTTCAAATTTCCGTGCCAGTACTTACATACACGCGCAATAAAGCAGAGCCACGCAATATTCTGCTACCAAACGTAAGAAACAAATATTCCTTCTGCAAGTATCTAACATTCCTCCAATTAGCAACGCAAACAACCAAAACACCGTCGTCAAATAAATTCCACTTGCCAAACCCTTTCTAGCCGCAAACCATTATCAAAACCTCGCCTCCCTTTTCCCTTTTCCCTTTTCCTCTTTCTGCAGACGTTCGTATCATTCTGACGGATCTCACCCACAACCTGCGTTTTCTCGAGAAAGCTTCAGCACAACGCTTTCACCGTCCGGCGCAGGATGACCCCGCACAAAACCTCCGCTTTCAAAAGATTTGTAACATTTAATTTTAATTGAACGCGACGTTCGCTTAAGTGTCGCGTTTAATTCTCCCGGCTCTGGCGATTAACAGGACCACAGATCTTTTCTTCCCCGGCCGGCGCATCGGTAACGTCGCAGAATGGAAACGAAAGAGAATTCGACAAAGACCTCCGTCGCGTCGCGTCGTCCCAGCAACCGCGCGTCCGCGCTGCTCACCAGGTGAAAGCCGAGTTTCTTGCGCTGGCAAAGGGTGACGTGTATACGAGGGAAGCGCCTCGATGACTTTTCCAGATAAACCGGGGGCCAGAAGACGACGGGATTGAAATTCCTCGCGGTGCATCGAGGCGAGGCGAGGCGAGGCGACGCGACGAGACGCGTTCGCTTCCGTCGCTCCTCGACACGCGTCGCGTCCTCGATTCTTCGTCGCTCGTCGTTCCATCGCGTTTACGGTGTTTCAATGTGGCATTCTTTTATGTCAATCGATGCTTCCTTTGCGACTTTCGTTGTACTTCGCAGGGACTCGCAAATTGATAAGAGTAGAGTTTTGTGGTAGTTTAGTTTGTAGTAATAGAAAGTTCTGTTTCTTTGGGTAAATATAATTGGACGGTTTTAAGACTTTTTGTTTACTGAAGTTTTAGGCAAATAGGTACAGGGTGGGATTTTTTCGTTTATTCGCAAGACAAAGGTTTTCATTATTTCTTGATGATTTAAAATGTCGAATAAGAACAGTTGTCCAGTGGACTTGTCGTTCTCGTATTATTTACAATTTGAAATGTACATTAATAAGAAGGGACATTGTAAATGATTGTATTTATTTTTTGGAAAAATAGAGGTTGTAATTTTAATTAATATTTACTCACAGATTCATACAAAACTTTGATATTTCATTAAGTGGTCTATATTTTTGTCACTGGTCACTAACTGTTCCGGGAACAACTCCAGATGATTTGAAGAGCAATTTAAAAATAAGCACGCTCTCCATGCACAAGTGATTTGCAGATTTCACTTATCCGAGAGAACATGAAACACTGTTCGCGTTTTAATTGAAGAAATTTCGCAGGAATCACAAATTATATTCCAATATTACGAACATTATAAGTTCACTTTCTTTCTGTTTCACTTCACCGTGCATTTCCACTCCGCAATCCGCGATATTACAAACTGGCTGTCTCTGTCGCGAATTCCCGCAGTAAAACGTACTTGCAATTGCGTATTCCACACGGATAAAGTAAATCTAATAAATTCTACAATTGTATAATATTATCACACCACAGTGGACAAGTCACCAGTATCTAAGTACAAGTACAATACACCAAGAACTTCTCAGTCAAGATTGCCTAAAACAGTCGAAGGTTGAAACATGAATAAGCAGCTTTTCCACTTTTCCATATCTTTTCCTTGAAACATTGGATAGTTCAGAATACGTGTTCCATTGGCTGTCGACGGTTTTCGTCTAAGCCCCTATTGGTCGTTGCAAGGAATCCTTTTATGGCTAAGGAGTCGTTCGTACATACCTAGACTTGTCACAAGAAGGTTCTAAGAATCGACCATGACCACCGTTAGCGTACCGTTCTAGGATATCGGTTTATGATGTTGGCTGGTGAAATCCAGGCCCGTATCGTCATTTTACAACAACCCCTATAGCGACCATTTCTCCCACCCCTCACTAAAATTACCCTATATTATTCGCCATTTATTACTCTTCACAGAGAAAACACTTTTATTTCAAGCTTCGAATACTGATGTTATCTATTCGGTTTATATTGAAATTGAAATCATTCAAATAAAAAAGTTATATTAAACTAAAACGAGGATTGTCAAGTAAACCGCGACACGCTATAAAAGTTAATAAAGTTCTTGCTAAGGACAATGTACATTATTATTATTATTATTATTATTGCTCCTATGCGATTCATGATTTATTATATACTCGTTGGGTCCCGTTTTATGGACAAATATACCTTCGTAACTATACACCCAACAGCGAATTTAACCTGGAGGAATAAGTTTCCCGCCTCCTCTGGCAAAAAGCGAAGCCACGAATTTTCGACCATATTCTTTACACCGTTCTTACTAAGTACAAATTTGTACCGGTTGTCTCTCTGATCGTGTCACGAAACGGCAATTTATCTGCATTAAATCCTGAAAGAAAGAGCGCGGACGAATCAGCGTCCAAAATATAATACGCTTCACACGCGTGCCAGCTCGTCGTCACGTTTGTATTTTAACCGTTGAATCGTGCCTCGTACCTTGCGATGGAACATGCCGGGGCTCTCTTTAAGCCGTTCGAGGCTTCTTGCGATATGGAATACGCATGATCGATTTGGAAAGAAAAATTACGGCCGAATGTAGGGAAACGGATCGTCGACAATTTTCCGTTTGCACGTACCTACAATATACAGTTGGTGGAAAAGCTTGGGACCCTTTCTGATCATAGCTGACAGGCGTTTTGAAGGTTTTTGTTTGGGCTACCCTAGCGTTCGGAACCCACATCAGGGTCGCACAAAACGACGTTGAAGTCGACCGACTATCCCTTTTCGAGGGTGAAACGTCGTTGCTAAGCGATATTTTCCTGTTATAATTTGTTGCTCTCGCAGTTGAATAATCAAGATATATTATTGTTCATATAATTTCGATTTTTATTTCGAGTTAGAAGATTAATTCAGTTTAATGTTGTTCATAGCTTGCTGGCATTTTCTTGTTACTATTTACATTCCACTTTATTTAATAAGAAATAACAATCGTAAATTATTCAGCATATATTTACAATCATTTGGTTCATTGTCTTTTTTTCTATTTAATGCAGCATTTGTTCTGTGCAGATAAAAGATAACTGCACTGTTCTTTTGTTATTACATCTAAAAAGGATTATATAATGTTAATCGCTTGTAATACCAGCTGTTAACTGCTGATAAAACACGGGCGTATGTAACGCGATTCTATCTGTTTTACAATACGAAAATTGCTGAGCACGTTCTCAACGACTTCAGCAACTTCAGCAACTCCGACACTCGTGACAATCCCGAAACTGCACTTTTAGCACTTACTTACCGTCAACAGCAGCTTATTCACGACAGAAACTCGCCAAGTCGATTTAGTCATCCAATTCTCCCGCACTCTATATTCGCGAAGTTTCTATTTAGTTACTATTGTTCCTATCAGTTTAATGCAAAGACCAATCTCGTTTGCACGGGAATAAGTCATGAAATTGTAAATAATTGAGGGAATTGATTCATCTGCTCCAAAATTTCAGCAATGACTTTCTGGATAATGGTAGACCTGCATATTTTTAATTTGTATTTATTTCTCACCTTCTACATTGAATTACGATTACATGAATGTACGGTTTATCGATTTTCACTTGTAAATATTCGGCCAATGCAATAATTAAAACATTCAATGCAATGTAGAGATAACAAAATTCACACTCAATCACAACTTTTTTTAAATCATTCTACCACTTGCTGAATGAAAGAACCGTGTCCAAAATATAGTAAAAAAATGATTAAAGTAATTATATTACATTTATTAATATTCTCCATTACACAATTGCATACAATTACAAATATTCCACTTAAACAATATTTTCCTTTCATCCACCTCATCTATCGGTGCAATTGAGCATCATAAAAACCCGCTTCTCATAATTCAAAATTCATTCATTCAAAGAATACCGAAATGTTGACTTTATCTTGAAAACTCTCCCCAAAAACGTTTTATTCGAGCATCTTTTACAAGCCTCTCGTGCAATCAAAAATTCATACACACGGGTCTGCACACATATACAACAAGGGAATTGCAATCGCAGTTTTTCCCCGCCATGTAACGAATTCATCGGCCTGACTGAACGATAAATCCCGAGCCACCGATCGGGCCTTCCGGTTTCTCGATAAATTATAACCGATAGAACGAGCGCGAAACAATCGCGAAATTTATGCAAAGTACGAGTGCACGAGTAACGAGGAGCGGCCGCAGGCCCGAAAATTTACCTTTCGCCCGGACGCACAAATTAACCTCATTATTCAATCAATTCAAGTTACATTACTCGAACGCGTAAACGTTACTGTCCCGTTGTTATATTTAACGCGGCGACGTAGCGTCAAATTGAATCTAACCCCTGACCCCTTCATTGTACATCGATTGTATATCGTTATTAGATTACACCAGCCTAATTACGTTAAAAGGTACTCTCATTCGTTAACGAAGGCAAGGTAAACATTAAAGTAACCATTCCTCTCTGTCTCGCGGAGCAATCGCTCCGATTTTAATGAAATTTTCTCGCGCCTGATTCTCTTACGAGGCACGAAATTATTGAAGTGAAGAGGCTGGAGCTATAGAATGTATATGTACGCTATTCTTTTGCAGTGAACTTCTTCTATATTGGTGTATGATTGGATGTATGTATGTACAATGATTTTTCTAATACGTTGAGGACAGTGAGAAATATCGCAGGCAATATTGTAGGCGAATCAAACTTATTAATTGCATACTTTGTATACAAACTTGATCTGACATATGAATTTTGGGAATCAAGTATTACCTTGTTAAACCTAGTTATAATTGTCTATCTAATCTGTATTTATTATTGCAAGCAATCATTTTATAACTCTCGAAATAACACGATTCCTACTCCATAAGTTCTAAAGCAATTACTACTCCAAAAAGCATTTTCAAATAATAATAGTCTAAATAATCTGCTAAAGGTTGTTCATACCAATGACAATTATTCCTACATATCTTCCTATATACCTCTCAATCAGCTGAATCCCAAACATACAAGACGAATTCGAAAAATAAAACCCCCCCATAATTAAAAACATTCCAGCCTTGAAAGCCAACAAATTTTTCATTTCAAAATTTCGTCAAAAGCTTTCAATTCAAAAGCACACACCTTTCCTCGCTTAATTCAACTCCAATACATCTAGAACCAATTTATATTACACACTCCCAGGAGGAGCTCCATTGGCAGTCGACGATGGAAAAACACTGGTCTCGTCGATAAGTTTTTCCTTCATCTACAAGTATATATCGTAAGCGTGTATATAAGCAAGTAAGGTTGAAGAAAACCCGCAGTCCGACGGCGACGTGAACGAGACGAGTCGTCAGAATGGTTGATCCTTAAAATCGGGGCCAAAGCAGGCCCCGGAGGACCAGAGGACCCAAGGCAAAGAGGACGTCGAAGAGGGCAGGCCACTGCCTACGTACTGAAACACCATTCCCCGTTCCTTTCCAACCGATTATTTCCATCCGTTCCACCTCCTTCCCTCGTGTTCCTTGCTTTTACCACCGCTTCTCTGTCTACCCCGTGTGCTCGCCCCTTGGTCATGCATCGTGTGTCCATCAGGGGTGCTCATTTTTCGATGGAACGGAAGCAACATTTCGAGTAACGGTGCGATTTTGTTTGGACGAAGTTATTGATACCGGCGGTATGATTTGGCACAATTATTGGCGAGTTTTAGTGCCTTCGAGTTGTATACGAATAGGACTTTATATTGGAGAATAGACACACTTGCATCTAGGGAATAAGTATTTTTAGTACAGTGAATTGTTTAGAAGGATGAGTTTTGTTTTATTTGATATTGAAGTTGTTTTATCGTCTGATAGTTATTTGCAAGTTGTTGGAATTTTCGTAGACGGCGTTTTCGATTCCTAATATTTATAACGACGCAATGAGCAGGATGATCGTTTAGATTTGTATCGATTTAAAAATTCCATACACTGGTTCGATGTGTACTTGTATGATAGTGAATGTAAATGCATATACAATGTATATACATCCATTCCTCTACGAACGTAAAAGGGTCTTATTTGTTTATGTGTTCAAGAGAAGTTTTGCAATATAGTGCAAATTGCAGTTTTAAATATGTACATATTATGTATAAAAACTCTGGCGAACTTTATATTATTAAATCTCGTGTAATTAACGATCTATAAAAATATAGACTTATTACTTTCATTGCGCAAAATCGTGCACAGCTCTATGGTACGTATAAAGCAAACGGTCAAACTTTCTCTAAATAAATTCGTCGTGAAAATATAGAAATGAATCGCCTTTGTTGGTTTATTAAAGAATTTGTCATATCTTCATAAAATATGAAAAGGAAAACAGATGTCTTTCAAGAAACCCCACCAAAGAGCAAGCAAGATCAACGATATCGCCCACTGTATTATCCTCTAAACTCGAAAGAAAAAGATCATCGAACACTACCTGTACAACTCTACGCACGAATTCGCGGCCGATCAAACAAGTACATTTCAAATATTAACTCCGCCTATCTCGTTTGCGAAAACCGAAAAATGCACAAGCCCAAGAAACCGGAAACCGTTCGTTCGTTTCGAACAATTAGTGCTATGCACAGAGTGGAACTAAACAGTCGCGAACGTAGCAACACGAAACGATTACGATTTCCGGAGCAACGGGTTTCGCAAAAGGAAAACGCACGTTTGTAAACAAAATGAGAGCCACCGAGTAAGACGAAAGGTGCGGGTCTGGAGCTAGAGCAGAGGAGAGAAACGTAGATCACGATACCGTGACGCAGGTACATATGTATATACCTATACATACATGTACCTCTACCAGAGAATACGTATAGGCCAACCTGGAATCACAGACAAATGTAGGCAGAAGAAAGATGGGACGAGGGTTGAAAACGATAGAGAAAGAGAAGCTAATAGTGAAGGAGCGGGACAGAGAATCGAAAGGGAAATGGTGAAAAATACAAGGGGGCAAAGGATGAAGAGAACAGTGTGGTGGTAAAGGGAGACAGAAGTGGGTGAACACAACGAAAGTGAAAGAGACGAACAGAGAGGGGGTGGCAGAAAGGGAAGAGGGGTCGAGGGGGAGGGGACTGCCTGAAGCTAGGTACAGCATTCCAGGACCCAACCTCCTCTTCATCCCTTTGCCAGGATCAGGGTCAACATCAGGATTGTTCAATGGATAAGCGGACCTCTAAGCATCCCCTCGCTGCATCGACCCGGACAAACAGGCCGATGAGGGGTCGAATTGCACTTCTTCGATTATCGGGAAAGTGACAGGGCTGAAACTAGAGTGTGCATGCTGGTGGGCAGATTTTGTGCGAATATACGAGATTTTGCATTCTCGTTGTGGGCTCACATTTATGTGTATAGGGTGTTCGTTGGATATGTACAAATGGTATCGTGATTTTCATACTGCTTACAATAGTGTGAGATTTTGTGCGAACGCGTGGAACTTTGCATTCTAGGCGTGGGCACATTAGCGTGCATACAGGGTGTTCATTGATTACACATAAATTGAAATAACTATGCGCAGAATTGATTAGTTTTTAGTTGCTTATGAATTGTAACCATTCATATTTGAGATACGTTTTATTTTGTTGCGAGAGGAAGGTGCTCGAGAATTTATTTTTAAATAGAATCGTATTAAGCAGTTGTACCTTGGAATATTGTCGAGGGGTTATTCGTTGCCACTAGGTCGTTCAAGAAAAGTCGATTAACTTCAAAAATATGGATCTCAAAGACTCAAATACAAATTAAAACCTGACACCCCATTGACATCAGAGGACCACATTGCTAACACACTAAACTACCTCGAAGAAACCCAGCTATATGACAAAATATAACTAAAGGATTTTAAAATATTGAAAATAAATGAGTGTGTACGCTGCGATTCAATCCTACAAAAGTGTTATTCGTTTAAAAACTTGTTTTAATAAAAACACTAACATAATACAATTATTATTGTTTCCTGATACTAAATGTTCACAATCTAAACGTTACAAATTGCATATCACTAAAGGGAGTACACTATTAACAACTTTCGATTCAACGAGAAGGACATAATACTTTAACCCTTTGCACTCCGAACGATTTTGGACGTTGGCTACCAGCTACTCGGCGCCACTTTACGGCAAAAACGAACATTTACGGACCCTCGTATTATTTCTTATAATTTTGGAACTAAGTAACGTATTATAATGATATTGGACTTATATGAATTGGTTGAGAGCGAGGAATGTATATTTGCAAAAAAATCAATATTTTATTGTTGATAATTTTGTACAGTATGATACATTTTGAAACACTCCTCAATATGCATTGCAGGCTGATTAGTGCATGTTTGACAATAATAATTTGTCTGACGCCTGCCACCAGGTGTATTCCTGTTAGAACACACAATACAGTCTCGTTTTCTTTGTCCCACAATTGGAATATGCAATTTGTTGTCTAATCTATTGTCCGCAGAAGATGTGGATGGTCAATTAGTGTTTTGACAAACTTATGGTGTGTCATTGGCGTTTCATTATTTTTTGTTTGTTTTGAGATGCGATATATTATGTATGAATTTATCACACACATTTGAACCCCCAAAAAAATAACTTTCTCCACCATTTCAACGATTTACGGAGGAAACAATACGTCGAAGCGTACTGATCCGCACGATCTACACCACCCATGTTTGCCGTATATTCTAACACCATTTCAGGCTTCCTCATTGTTACGACATTGTTTATTTATATTTATAAATCTCACTATACATTGCGATACATTCTTCTACAAATTCTCCTTATCGCTCTTCTCAAGTGGCACCGAGAAGAGCTCGGACCGTCGTGAGCACGCCTCACCTTCTCGTGTGAGACAAAACCCGCTGACATTTCTTGTATATATCTTAGTAATTTTACAATATTTTTATTTGATTTCTTGTGCAATTTCAAGAGAAAACTTAGGGAAACATGCTTCTCTCAAAAAGTTGCGCTGAAATAACTCAAATTCCCCGTAATCACTAATAAACTTGAATGTCCCCTGAGAGGGGACATCCGAGTGATATGCTAGAATTACGATGTCCCCTGAGAGGGGACAGCGGAGTGCAAAGGGTTAAATTGCTACTATTTCCAACCAACGAAATTTTTAACAACGATCTTGCAACAAATCTTGCAACAATTCGAAAAATCGATTTCCACGAACGCCGTCGTTCATCATCTCACCTTGCCACTTTTTGGCAAGCGTTTCTCTGCGCACTGCAGCACGACGCGGCGTAAAATCGCGTAGAGAGTGTATTTGAGTCGCGGGAAACTGTCACACGTGCAATATCATTCGGCTACGAATTTTTCATGCAAACAATACGAGGCCAACTATGGCGGAAATTCTTCTTGAAAGGGGAACTGCGAACAATATAATTTCGTGTTTGAAAAGTTCTGATATACGGTGCCGCTTTATTGCGAAGATGAAACGCTTTACAGCGAGCCTTGGCTGCGAATGCTCGATAACGATACGTGTGCACACGCGCGCGCGCGCGTAGAAGGGAGTTGTGTAACAAAAAAAAAAATGGCAAACTCCCGATACTGACGTGGGAATAACCCAAGGTATTTGCTCTTCTGATACTAGCAGGGAAACTTTTTGCGAAATAAACGCGACGTTTACCAAACGGAATTGATGCAGGAAATCGGTAAATATAGTATTGGTCAAAAGTATGCATAAGGCTAAATACTCATCTGCGTATATGCGTTATATTTTTGATTCGATGAACTACTTTGTTTCGTGACAAACGATGTTAGTAATTCTATTTTATACGACCGTGCGCATGAATTATTTAACATTTTTGGACTTTAGTTGAAATATATATTCTTCAATTAAAAGCAGGGTTTTTCCTTAGTAAGAATGTGTAATAATACCATGAGTCTGCTAGAAGTAACTCTTTCGGCCATTCGTAATGTGCGCAGCTGTATTGTATTGAAATCAAATTATTTGTATCGCTTCCAGATTTATAGCGGAAACATGAAGTCACATCTGAGTGCTAACGTACATCCTGGGAAGAAATTGTATGTATGATAAAGTGGCGAACTAACGAATGGATTAAATATAACAGTGGTGCGATTGCGTACTTTTTCCGCGAAAATTGAAGATATCTAGGCGAGAACACTTGAAATCGTGCGTGAAAGGAAACCATTCGGAGAACAGGCATTTTCCCCGAGGATTTTCAGCCAGCTGCGCGATAAACATGATCTTATCGACAAGCAGACAGCGAGAGAATAGTGTGCTGCTTCGGCGATCGTACGTAAAAACGATAATGACAAGGATCGAGTGAGATAAAGATAATTATTGACAACGATCGCGGCTGATAGCTTCTGGCCTGTGGCCGCTCCTTTTTCCGTCCTGGCCGAGTGAAAGTTTCCCTCGGAAAACCTGCCAACGGGCCCCTTGATCCTTGAAAGGTTTCCGAAGGCACAAAAGGAAATGGAAAAGTCGGGGTCACGCGTGCTACATTCGACGTCGTGCCTTTGTTCCTGAACAGGCGTCGTTGACCCGCTTGCATTTTATTATTAAATAATTGTACGTAGTAAAAGTCAGGCTTCATATACGACGATTATTATTATTTATTCGCGCAAAATTATGTATTCGATCGTTGAAATTTAGTGTTGTATAAATGTGACTCCGACGACAATAAGCTTTCTGTGTATTAAGTATTTCAAATATATATTAAGAAAGCAATTCGTTCAGCTTTTAGTGCATTATCATGAAAAGTGCTGTAGAAGTATACTGGAATTATATGAGATAACGCGAGACAATCGATATTGCAGCGAGAAATCATTATATTGGTCGTTTCATTTATCGCCGTCTGAATAAAGTTTTAGAAGAATGCAACAGTTTCCAAATAATTTATCATATAATTCCATGAATGGAACAAACAGATTGGATGAAAGTATGTTGGGAAGAAAACTATTGGAAGTGATAGAACTCGATTTCTTATGCTTATAAATTTTGTCGAAATTATTTCTCAGCCAATCGATATCTGGGTAGGGAAGTTACTACCAATATGAAGAACGAACGCCACTGAACGAGTAAAAGTTTTCAGTATGTACAAACTACGGCATCGTTACAGACGCACGAACATGTAACTACTGCACGATATCACGTTTCTGCAATGCACATTTTCGAACACCTAAAAAAGACACAAATTCTTTTCATTCCCCGAAAAAAACGAATTATACATTAAATTGAATTTCCTCTTACACATTTCATTCTTCGTAAACTTTGCAGTCCTAATTCAGTTCAAAAATTTTACAAATATTGCATCGCAATAATACATGTAACATAAATTTAACCCTTTTTCCGTGGACATGCATACATACTATCGTGTATACATCCTTAAAAACGCTGCCTTTGTTTGTTAAAAATGTATGTAAACGTACTCTTCAAGAATACATGGTTACCCTAATTAGTCCCCCAAATTAGATAGAGTGTTTAAATGTTTATACATACACTCTTTTATATTAACAAAAACACTACTGTTCTGCGCATCGAGAACATTTTCAATTCCGACGATGCCCACAGTGGAAATAGACAAACGAAAAATATTTTACACAATCTAATACAGAAACGGAATTTCTTTCCTTTGCATACAAGCAGGAAACACATTTATGTTTCTCATCCCCCGTGAACGGAGCGAAAGAAGAAGCCTACATACCCTGAAACATTTTAAGAAAGAAATCGAAATAGGGAAAACGTACAAATTACTCTAACTCGTAGATGAAAGGTTCGTGTCTACCATGCTGTACCTAGCGTGTTTAGCATCTGTGCTTCGTTAAACTTCTTTTCCTTTTACGCGGGCTGAACTGACAAGAAGAAGCCTCTCATTTTTGGAAATGCGCGTTGCGGCGCTCGTTCGTTATTCGACCAATGGTCAGAAGTCCTTTCTGGGTCAACCGGTACGATGTCGACGTACCTTATCGCAATTAAATCGTCGCCATTCGCACAGGCTCGTATCGCGAATCAAGATTTCCAGTCGGTGTACATATACAAGTGTGGAAGATCTCGGGATTTGAAATGAACGCAATATGTTGCAGTATTAAAAAAAACCGCGGAGGAAGAGTATGAGACGAAGAGAAGAAGCTACGATGATGATTAACTCCTAAAGGCTGTCATTAAAATCCGATTAGAAAAGGATACAGGTTTTTCGAGTTAGAATTCAGCATTGATAAAAAAGGCGGGGTAAATATATAAATTCTGTTTCACATATTTTAAAATATTTACACAGGGTTCAGATTTTTCAAACGAATAGAAAAATTTATCGAACGTCCCCCATTCCATCAGAATCCACGAATTTTTATTCCAACTATCAACCCTTTTACTTGACCACGCGAAAAACATCCACAGAAATCTTATAAATAAAAGACACTGTATGAAACAAAGATTATATAAAGCCCTTCTAAAGTATCTCTAGATACATGTATATCCAATTGAAAATACATAATATTTAAATCGTCTGAATCAAAAGATTCTTAAATTGCAGTTTGTGTACAATGAAATAAATTGAAGATTAAGAGGCATAGTGAAATGGCAATTTGAGGCAACACTCGAGATTCGAACATTTCCTCGTGGATACGAGATTTGATGCGTGTCGAGCACACCCCTGATGGTAGTTGCACGGGGTGCGCCCGGGGGGGACTACGGTGGTTTCCAGGACCAGTCGCTAGGCAACTGGCGCCCACATCCACAAAGGACAACGTGCTTTTCTGTGCACCCTCGTCTATAGGGTGATACGCCAAAATAGGATAGTTTCATCGCGCACGTGACGAATATGTCGAAGACGACGCGACGTCTGGACGCTAAGGGAGGTTCAGACTAGGGATGCATCTGACGTGAAACATTTCGAATAGTTTGGGAAGATTATGTAAGTTAATTAAAATGAAAGCTGATGATATCGAGAAATGACCAATTCGGAGGAGCTAATGCATTTACCGTTTGATTATTTTTGCCCTTCTAGTGACCGATATTTTATTTTATTTTATGATTTACTTTAACGTTGTTTCAAATGCGTACTGAATTCTGTACGTCTTTCTTAAAGAAGCAGGAAGATTTGTTTCTGGTAGAATTTAGTCAGCTCTAATATGAGACGAAAGTATTTCAAATGATCATTATTTGCAATAATTCCTCATGACGCGAAAGACGAGTTTCAATAAAAACGCTGCAGTATTAAATATATTCCAATCATTTCAAGATTTGTCATTACAAAATCTTTCATACCAGTATTACAATCAATTATATTATACTAAATTAATCAGACAAATTGTTTTTTTCCTATTCCTCGAATCTATCTGAAATATAATCACAGCAATATATTATCTACTTATATTTACCACGTTTTTCCTTACACATAATTTATACGTACAATTTTTGTCATAATATATATATATATATATGGAAACCGTGAAACGTCACTTTCAGTTCGCGCGATAAATTCGTGAATCCACTCAATTAAGCAAATCGTGAGGTTCACTCAGAAACAGGTGTCTGCGTGAATACTGGCTCGTGGGGACGGGGATAAAATGGACCGATTAAGTTGAAAACCACAAGCGACGTTGAAAAATGTGCTCGCCAATCAAAGGGTTGCCTTTCTACACTCGCCACGGTTTCATTGTTCGCTGGTGACAACCGTTCAAAGCAGATCGAAAACGGTTTGTTTGGGATTTTTACACGTTCGCCGTGTGCACGTGCAAAGGAAGCTCAACAGAATTCAATGGGCACGTGGTGAGGATTGCGCGAGAAGAGAATGATCGTCGATCGCCCTTGGCGCAATCACCACCTTGCCATTCTGGAAATCGTATTATAGGTAGCACTGGTCGTAAAATACGTAGTCGGAGAAATTGTGGACATAGAACTGGGCCCGTGATAAATTCCAACAGAAATTTAATATAGAAAATGCAATATATATATATATTTGTTGAATTTGTAAAAACTGATATAGCAGTGCTCGAAAATCTGAAAAACAGACTCGTGGAAAATATCTCGAGCTTATATGAAGTAATAAATAGTAATCGTACACTGTGGAACGACGAAAAGGATTTGACAAACAATCGGCGCAAAGAAATGGGAAAGGGTAAATGCGAACAACTTGACGATCCGTATTACCGGGCAACGAAATTGCAGTACAAAAATTGTTTTCACCGACGAGGCAAAGAAGCATTACAGCGGCACCTTTTCATCAGAACCCGTACGACGCGGGAAAAAATAAAATTCCATCGATACGATCCAGATAAATGATTTCGCTCATTAATATCTGGTAGTTATTAAAACGAGAACTCGGCTCTGGTGGCGGATTCAGAGAAAGTCTGGGAACAACGAACTCTCGCCGTTTTCATTCATACGTAGACCGGGATTCCTTCTTTCCACGGCGAAGTGCCAATTAACCAGTCGCGAAGCCGCCGTGTCGTGTAACTCTGTTGCAATTAAGAACTACCGAGGAAATGTCGCGGTGTAGATCATGTATCGTCGATCGCTGACGGTCGTTAAATTTTTTCCGCGCTTCGCGTTCGAGACTAGACCGTGCCGGTGAAAAATATTAAGGAAGGTGATTTCAAGAGACGTAGGATTTCAATGGAAGTGTGGAAGTTACGTAGACTTTACAGGGACACGGGGGATTTTTTTTCAGTGTTTAATCTACAGTAGATTCTCGAAGAACACATTCTCCGCCATATGAATCCTCGTTATACGAGCCGCGTGGATCATGTGGAGATACGTATGTAAAATGTTATGCGAAGTGTATTTTAGAACGATACGAAATTGGAATTGTATTTGCAATCAGTAATAAATATTCTGGAATGGAGAAGGAGCATTGTATGCGTCACGATAGAAATTATTATAGGTACCCACTCCAAAAATTTGGTATCTTAAAGTAAAAATGGAGAATACGTTGGCGCAATTCAGGGAAAGCTGACATGTAATAACAATACTAAATAGGTGAAGCTTCGTTATCATGCAGCGTCAACTAATAATAACAGCCAGCTATTGACACATTTAAATATTGTAAGAACAATCGATTATCTGCCGTATAATTGGAGGCAAATATTTATTACGCAATTATTGGTATATATACGTATTTCGAAGTGGTATAATTCAAACATCCTGTAACCCAATTCCATGAAATCTTGCCTTCCGATTTCATATTAAATGTTAGTTTTAACCATTCGTCGGCGAAATGCAAATTTTCGAAGGGGCGAATCCGCAGGTGACTCGCTTCAGAACGCCGGATAAAGGATCCCATAAATCCACAAAATTTTAATAAAGCACCATCACGGAGGACCTTTTCTTTAAGCCATAATCTAAACATCGGGGTCGCATTAAGATCACTACTGTCGAATATGCGCCGCCGGGAATTTTTCGTGCGTTCGCCCATAAAGAGGTCCATACATCAACTTAATAACACGTTTCGAAATCGTTCAGAACTGTTCTTTCGTCGAAATGTTCGTCGTCGCCCGATTTACCCACGCTTGAACCAGAATATCGAGCTCGACTTTCGGCACTTCTGTGCATGCAAAACGGACTGAAATAAGCGAAATAGGTCGGAGACGTTCGCGTTTCACCGGTGTGCACAAATTTATCTTTAACAAATGTTTAACAGTTTTGCACATTACGTGTAGATTTTTGGAAAAATTGCAATTTCATATTTCATTGTGTCCGAATATTAGGTCTTACTCGATACAAAAATAAAAAATCGCAAGAAGATTAGAGAATTTTAATTGATTCGAATGTTTAAAGTATTCTTGTTATACATATGTATGGAAATATCTAGGATGATTTAAATTTAAATGAAATCGAAGTTTCTAATCTAAATGAAATGAAACACTTGAGCAAAATTTCTTATATTAAGCTTGAATATAAATAAAGTCGAGTAAACCGGATTCAATTTTAACCGAATTAAAAGAATTGCAATCACAGAGTTTATTTAAAGTGCTGTTTGTGTTGCCGATGAAAAATTTATATTATTATTTAATCATCTGCAGATTATTGCTTCCTGTACAATTTATACTTGTCCTATTGAAAGTTTTATGGAAAAAGTCTACAATCAATATTATAACACATGGAAACTTTATTAAATATCATTCTTAATTCTCCAATATTTTCGACCATCCCATCATACAATTTTTACATGGATACCTATAAAATATTTCAGAATACACGGCTCACGTGACTAATATTCTTCGTGAGAATTTTACATTCTTCGAATCTACAAACCACGTAACTTTATCCCTGTTTCCTAATACACTTTCACACGCGTGCACGCACACCAACATCTTAATTGCCTTCCTTCTAACACAGACACGCGTCACCCTCGTGGCATAGATTATATAGTCCAAGTATAACAAACCCAAATGCTATTTATAGTAGCACATGCATTAACTTCATTTTTCTGCAAAGCCGAAGAATATCAAAACTCTTCAGTAGTCATAAAATTAAAATTCGGATGGCTAATGCTATTATACGAGTGTCAGTTGAAAAGCAAAGGTATATTAAAAAATATAATCTAGGTTAATACTGTTTACTACAACACCCATCCCAATACCCATAGACCGCCTCCGTTGTTTTACATATTCCTAGAAACCTTATTGCTAGAGAATCTTTTTATCTCGACAACTGTTGCCCCATATTTTGCACCTCTACAACTGAATAAAACTTCACAGTAGAATCATATTTTTCTCAAACATTTTCAATCCATATAATTTTTATCGTTCCTTGTATTCTATAATAAATATTGGACGTAAATGATACAAAAAGGAGCAGAACTCCTTACCCCTAATTTTGTAACCTTACCCCAAACAGATAAATAGCTATTCGTTCCAAAATGATTTCATGGTGAAATTTGTCCCGCCCTTTTTAAATGATGAAAGAAAAAAGGGAGCAGGATCTATCTCATTATCCCAATTAGCCAACTAGATACTCGTTGCAAATTCAGGAAAACAATACCAAGAGAAGAATTAGAGGCGAGAAGCTTTTATCCCGAATTCAGGTGACAAGGTTTGAAAGTTATCAATTCACATTTATTTACGAAAAAGAAACTCTTTAACCGAGCCACACCTCTCTCGCGAAACACCCGTTAAAAACAATTCTGTCCGACGAGCGTGTAAAATATTCCCAGCGTGACCGCAACCGACTCTGCTTCCTCTTCGTCGAGCAAACGACGCACGATTCCGAGGGAAAACGCCGTGAATTTCGGCGAAGGGAAGAGGAACATCTTTCCCATCTACGACGGTCATCTTAGTGTATTCACCGACACGCGCTAATTATATTGCTCATTATGCAAATCGTTTAGCATTTGTATCGCCGCCGCGTTTACGTTTCTCGCCATTTTTAGTCGTCGTCGTCTTTCACGCGCTGTTTCGAATAACAGCCACTCCTTCTCTTTCGCCCCGTTTCTGTGTTCGACTGTTTGTGCAAGTGTCTTGCATCCACCGTCGTTGAAAGTCTGGATTTTCTCGAAGATTCTCCAACATTTGCGCACGTTCCCCCGTTCTCTCTTCGATTGTCTTATCGTTGGTGAGATTTTTTGCGTGATTCATTGTGAGTTAGTAGATTGACTCTATGTGTGTGGGGGGGGATTTATTGCACGGATTCATTAATAATTGCGATTAGCAGGGAGTGAATAATTTTTTAGTTAGTGACTTCATTTTACTTGTCGCCCGAATTCAAGCGCAAATTAAGTGTGAACAGTCCAACCTCTACGAAGAAATAATCGTAGGCACAATAAGTATAAATAAGTATGCACAATTTTCTTTGATATCTTAATTTGCAACTGTCGCAATTCTTCTGTGCCCGACACGGTTACGCGAAAGGCAGATGTAAGATTGAAAATATCACAAGGAAGAATCTACAAATTCTATTACGATCGAAATTAACAAGAAATAACTCACCCTCCCAAGTATTCACCATAAGTGATAAATTAAAACATATGAATCTAGAAGTATTCACGTTACAAAAATGAAAATCAGTACGATGGAAATACCTGTCTCAAAATACCCCTAGATTTCAAAATCAGCCTCGAAATACTCAATCACATCCCCAAACTTGTTTAGTTCAATATTATCAGTACATATTTACGTCGCTTAACGCGAGTATTGATAATGAAAAGCAGAAGTAGAGGTCTAATGATCTGCAAACGAGAAGGAACTGAGAATCACACAGCAGACTTCTATACTTCTGAAACCGAAGTATGTACACGGTCCTTCGAAAAAAGGTGAAAAATAAAACCTGGGTGATAATCATAAAAGGAAAGCTAAGGAGAGCAGGGTGAGAAGTGCAAACACGATCACAGCGGACTTCCACATTATATCTTAAGCTTCGCAAAGATGACGACTACTTGCACATTCCGTAACAAATCAAACTCGAAACAAGAATAAATACGTTGAAACGTTACCTGAATGTTACAGTAGATTATAGAGGATTAAGAGCGCGCTGTTCACCGCAGTGACGTGATCGCACGTAGATTCTGAAAGAAATGACAATTGTGACGTTTCATGGAAATGTGCTTGCCTCGTAGAACGCGATTAATGCAAATTCTAATGTACCTGTCTGAATAAATCCCGCCTACCCTT
This sequence comes from Nomada fabriciana, assembly GCA_907165295.1. Taxonomy (NCBI): domain Eukaryota; kingdom Metazoa; phylum Arthropoda; class Insecta; order Hymenoptera; family Apidae; genus Nomada; species Nomada fabriciana. Next base: position 15,949,159 of record OU015694.1, read on the forward strand.
ATCCGTTCATTGACGGCCACGATTTTTCAATTTTTATTCAGCGATATCTGAAGTGTCGCGCTGCGGTGCATGCAAATAATTGACTCGGGTCTATCGTACCGTTTAAGATTTAAAATATCCGATTTTTTCAAACGCATTCTATCAGTCAACTCGAAAGTTTAACGACAAGCGAGCTAATAATAGAACTATGTATTTTTTAGTTGCTTTACTGAATTTGTAGTTTATACGTATTTATAATGAATTTGTAAGTGCGGTGATTGTAAGAAAGTTCAAGGGGAATAATGGCATTCAAATCTCTTCGAAACAATGTCTGTAATATTATGTTAATTTCCTTTCTTTTGATAATAGTAGTACATAGTTCATCGTTGAAATAATATGCGAATTTTTCACTCTCTTTAGCCCTAGAATACTTGGATATATGCTCCTTTTTACATATTTTCATATATTGTCGCGTCCATACCTCCTATCTTGCCCCACATTGGACTATGGTAGTTTCAATTTATTGTTCCTTAAGCACCTGTAACTTTAGCAAGCCTTCCTTCTACGAATCCCAAAGTATCAGGAAAGTACAATTATTTATAGCAAATCTAATTTCACGTCAACTAAAGTTCTGTGAAAAAAAAAGTATGCAAAATATTTTAAATAACTAAGCTTCGAACTTCTTTACCATTTTAGTTGCTAACATAAGGGTTAACAACAAATCGGGTAGCCCAGGGCGAAACGGATCACTTTTTATTTGATGGTTAAAACAAATAGTTACAATTTAGAAACGCAATATTTTATTATAAATTCGTAACAAGTACCCATTTAACTTGAACATTCGTAATACAAAATATAAACAAAATATTAAAATTTCTCTTTTACAGACAAAAAACCAAAACGTGGAAAATATCTCTAAGAAGACAAACAGATTGTCGTAAAATAAGCATTGGTTATAACTTTATAAAGTATAACTTAATAATAATAATGTGAAAGACTCGACGTAGTACATGGGTGGCAAGTATATTGTCCTTGAACACGACTTATATTAGCACACTTTTCGTGCCACCACTTTTCACAGGTATTGTATTGTATCCAATCCTCCGCAGGTGGATGAATTTCTCGTTACAATGAATGCAATGCCACTCTCTTTTATGTATGTGCGAACCATCTTTACCTATATGTATAAGTTATTAAAGTATTTAAAGTCATAAAACTAATTAAATAAATAAAAAAAAGAGTGATCCGATTCACCCCATATAATAATAATTTTAAAGTGAATAAAATACGTAAACAAATTATGATACAATAGTGAAAATCATATCAAATATTATTTCTGGACACTATACAAACTAATAATATTAAACTCATTTAGATGTTAAAGCTTACCTTTTATTTTTAAATAAGAAATTGTAAGAAATTGTAGGCATATCTATTTTAAATCTGTGTCAAAATTATTACGTTCGTCCGCATAAAGAAAACTTGAAATGCGTGTCAACACTAAACGGCATTGTAAAACAATAAGAACACAATGGAAAGAGGTGCATAGAGAGGGCGTGAGGAGTGTATGCACGACCTAAACAATTTTTTCCACAGTAACATAACAAATTTCAACTAAATTCTTATTTCGATCCTATTCGCCCTGTGATCCGATTCGCCTCGGTCTACCCTAAGTGAAACGCGACAAAATCAGGGCAAGATATTACGACGCGAATATTCCACGAAACACGTCAGCACCTACACCGTAACCTACTTCAGCAACAACATTGTGACGCATCGAACACGAAGAATGATTATCTCCATCTCATCCTGCTCCTCCTCGGACGATAGACAGTTCCTCCGCAAAATGCCTTCCCGCTAAAGTTCGCGAATCGTATCCCCTCCATCGACTTCCTCTCAATAAACTGCAAGCTCCTCGAGCATCACTAGAAATACCATCATCCGCCGATGCCCGTTCCAGTCACGTAGCAGGAGCGGCATTACTAGAACACGAGGGCGCGGGTCACGCGACCCCCCTGGAATTTCGCGGCCGCGAAAAGCAACGCTGAGTCAAGCGGCGCCGCGGCGATCCTTAACGCTTCAACAGCATTTTTGCAATCCACTTTTCCCGCCGCCGCGTCCGCCTCTGGTACCCTTTCAAAATGGCGCCGGTTCGCATTCATTCGCGTCACACCCTGCGCTGCCCATTCGCATTCACCTCCGCTCTCTTTTCCGCCTAACCCCTTTTCCCTCCCTCGCGTTCCACCTTTTCGCTCTTCACCCCCCACCCTTCCTTTTTTTTAGTCCTCCCTCACCTGCCTCGCGTTCGCCGCTCACTCACGCTTCTTACCACCGCCGCCGCGATACCCTCGCGCCGTTTCGCGCGCTTCTACGCGCCTCTCGCTCAACCGACCTCGCGCCGGAACTCCTGCACGGCACCACTCGTTTTGCGGATTAATGATCGCGAGCCGACCCCGCGCATTCATTATCCAATTTTTCACGTCGAGGACCATCGAACCGAAGGGTCGCCGATACGGGAGATGCGTGATTGCTCGCGTGGTCCAGACGCGATCGCAAGGTTTTGGAGAGCGGCGATTTTTCGGGTACGACGGGGTGGCGATGATTGGAGGGATAGAAACAGATTGGCTGGAGATTGGTACGCGTCGGGGTGATCGAGTTTGGTGGAAATGAGATGTTGTCAAGGGTCGTCCCTGAACTACGACGTCGATTTAGGGGTGGTCTAAGTCTAAAAGTTGCGTAGTTCTGGCATGACATTTTTGCTGATAAATTGTTTCTATAAAAATGAAAAGAGCTACGTAGCACTGAGAGAGGACGAGCGAATAGTCCGAGAAAATCCATGGCAGACTACATAGGGGAGGGGATAATGGGTTAAAATGTGGCAAAAACAGAGCTACGTGGTTTATGGACGACCTCTTATTAGGTAGCAGAGTGGCGGGGTAGAGGCGGGCGATTGGGATTAATATCTCGATATTTACAATTTATGAGCAGGTGTAAATCTCTGGTAGCGCGGTCGTGTCGCCGGAGGAACGGTATTTCTGTTTTACTGCGGTTGAAGCTGATGGAACCAAATTCGATTTGCCTGTAAAATTTTACGTAATACAGGCGCATTTCGTTTTAAGAAAGTTGTCTAGTGGTTCGAGGGTGTAACGATTTATTTAGGATTGATTTGGAGACGGTGTACAATAGAGTCAGGTGCGTGTTTAGTCGTTCAATTTGCTGTTTTACGATTCGCATTGGGAAATGAATTATATTGTAGCTTGATTTAAGAACACGTTTGAACGTATTTCAAGTGGTCCAATGTTTTGCGGTGGAAACGTAGTGGAAATAATGAACTACTGCCACCACAATGGTATAGGAAATTCAAGCACGTTTCAATCGACCATTTGTGGTCGAAGAATAGAAGTCTGACTGTTACGAAAAATATTCTTACCTTTCGCGTTTATAAAACTTTCCAATTCTCAGGAAATGAAAAAATATTGCGCCCATAAAAGTCCTTTGCTTTATTGGACAATCCTGTTCTGCAGAAACTGAATGACACCGCTGTTACCATAAAATCCATGATAAATCAATAAGTCCCACGTATACTCTTGGCATTCTGACTTAAGCTGAACACACAGGGCTTCCGTAATTTCTTAACATTTTCGATATACGTTACAATTACATGTTTACCAGTAATGTGTACATATAAAGTTACACGTATGACAACTGGAATTTTCCTTGACTATTCTGTGAAGTAATTCAGAGCCAGACACTGGGAACTCTCTCTTTATAAGTCACGTTGACGCTGACTATAGTCCAGCATAGTATTAGTCACATTGCGCACTGCAATAAAGCACAGCTTCTGTACACAGCGACGATAAAACGAAATATAAATTTCGAATTGAACCATAAAATTTGAACCAAATAGCTAATAAAAAATTAATATCAATGAAAGCGTTTCTACTACTGGAATCTATAATAGATTCTAATTTATAATATTCATTCGCGAATAATTCAGTTTATTTATTCTTCGCAGTCTTTCCCTTTCTTTTCATTAACCTTATACACTTTAACGTAGCATTAAAGATTCTTGACTTCTCTGGTAAATAAAAGTGAATTCGTTCGTCGATTTGATTCCAGCTAAAATATATAATACAAAGTACATACATGGAATTACTTTTACCTTCGTCCGATAGCAAAATTCGCAAGGACGAAACGAAAATCGATCCAACGCGAATTTTCCAATCGACGATGAACACTGCCATTACCGTCGTTACTATTCGGATACCATTGATTACCTGTCATTATCGACGTCCGCGTGAAATAGTAAATCCACGCGAAAGTGGCAAACAATTCAGACCATTACAGGCATGCACCTTTCGACCTGTTTTTATTTCCTGCACCCTATCAAAGGGACTTATCGCAAAGAACGTTTGTACTTCGTAAGTTATAGGTAATACCTTGAACGTGACTCGTAAAACGTTTGCGATTTTAGTCTAGTAACAAGTACAACATTCAGTACAACTATTCTTTATAACTTTATTTCTTTCCGTATTTTCACTGCAATTTATCTTATTTATCATTAATTTTCATTTTACGTAATTTTTAACGGCAATTAATGTTGCAATGAATGAAAATAGTGATTTTAATGCTTAAGGATCTGTAAGTATGTATTAAGTTGCAATGAATAATAAACATAATAAAAGAGAGAGGAAAAGAGATACAAAAGAAACTCGTCGGCACGATTCAAGTACAATAATTACTTCGTTTGTTTTGATTTATTTGTCCGTTCCGAATAATGTAATACAATTCACCTGCAAAATAAATGACGAACTTTAAATTTCAAACTTAAAAGATACTTGCAAGCATTGATCTAAATTATAGTGCTACTTTGATGCCAACTCGCGGATTACATTACAGGTAATAAGTTACGCGAGTAATAATTGAAATATATATATTAAATAATAGAGTTTAAGGGCGAAATGGTCGATCGCTGCATTTGAGGTAACATAAACGCAAACGGTGCAGTTTTAGGGTGTATGTACACAATGTGATCCTGGAATCTGGGTCGAGCTATGGTTTATTACTGAATGAAGGAAATTTGAAGGCGAAGTTGCACTGCAGATTTCATATCTCTATGAATATGGTCATTATTTAATAATATTATACTATAAGCCCTGTTTCAAGTTAATATATTCGTTTCATATTGATTTTATTGTTACTTCAATTGCAAAATATCCGGTTCTGATTATTGAAAAGTTATACAGATAAGTAATTATTTCGATATTACTCTTTCCATATAAAGTTTACAATATATGTATATGTACATATATAAATATTTTGAGTTTAACAAACTGTTAATTTAATTTACTCGGAACATAAAATTTTATGGTACTGCATAGTACGTACTTGGTTTTAGAATATGATAGAAATGTAAAAAAAATAAGGGAAAGTCTTTATTATCACTTTAGCACAAGTAATATGTGAAGCTATGCATAAATTAAATTGTTGGAGCAGACAATTTTATTTATTTATTAAAATTGAAAACGTTAAAGAGTACTATCCTCTAACATTACTCAAGTTAACAGTGGTTATTAACATGTATTCAATAAAATCTGAAAAATTCGATTCCTCGTTTATACTTACTAAACTTCTTGACCCCTATTTTTGTATTTTAAAGACCAAACATAGATTCAATTACGATAGTTCAATAATATCTTACAAAATCGTTTACTCCATAATAAAATGTATAATACATCAAGGAACGAATTTCGCAGGTAAACAAAAGTTGCACTCTCCCCGCTTCAACTATAACAGATGCACCCTTCTTATTAAAACAAGCTACCCTCCTGTATCATTCATTCATCAAAGAACTAATCACGAACTGCTTACCCAAGGGCGATATTATTTGATAATATTCTCCATTAAGTGGCCAATAACGTAAACAGGGAAACGAAAACACCTGCGCAATTAATCGCCATACAGTTCCACTGTTTCCCAAGTAATAACTATACACGAATGTAACTCATATTCTCCGATTCGTGCACATCATGCAAATGGTCGTGATGCACAAACGAATCGGGCCAGGCAAAGGTCGTGGCTGACGTCACCGGGTTGATTGAACGAAAGAGAGCATAAGCGAGGATTTTCATGAATTTTTAAGCAGGTCGTTCTCTTTCCACGATCTGGATTATTAGACGCGAATAGATAATGGAGAAGGCTTCTCTATCCAAGAATATAATTTACTATCGACGAATTAGAAAATTACTACGGTGCTTGGAAGTATAATATGTACATATTGTGGTAAATATACGGTAGAATTAAATTAATATTTTTGATCGTCGCGAAAGTACGAACGTATTAAATATTTAACGCTATTAATAATTATAATCATGTTTTCTAATTGGTACGTGGATTCTTTCACAGCGATGACAATATTAAAGAAAAATGTGGCTCAAGTTTTGGATAATCTTTTTACTATACAAAATTAAATCTGACTTGTTGAAGCATTATACTATCTTATCCACCGTGAGTCCTCATTCATTGGTGTATTAAATACCAGGTGAAGGAACATATTTCATTTGGCACATTTGTATTAATGAATTAAGGAGGCTAGAATAACGCTCGAAGTGCAGAGCGAATTATAACTAATCTCTACATCTGTATGCGATAAGGTGCATACACAAAGACCAGGTGAATACCGATAATTAATTACAAGACTCTTCCAACGCTCAGAAGAAGGTTAATTATTATTGGGAAAGAACAATCAATGAAGAACAGCAGCTCAATGTTTGAATTAAATACAATCAATATTTGGAATGAATTCGTATGGTGTATCCAATACTGCAGTCAAGCAAAGTGAATTTCATTCGTTTTATACAGGGTGTGCAATCTATAGTCAGACAAAATGAAATCTCCTCGAAAAATTGGCCGTGTGTAGCCAGTGGCTTTCCATGTTCTTCTTTATTCTTTCTCCTTGGCTTCTCTTTTACTACTTTTATTCTTTGTTTAATCCCGTCACCAATATCCTCGTTCCATCAGTTTGCCACTCTTTCGATCGACTTCTATGTTCTCACCCCGAGGTGCTTTTCTCATCCCCTTAAAACGACTACCCTTCACGAAACTACGTTTCTGTTAGAAAAGTTCTCCTTCTCGACGGGCAGAGGAAACTTCAACGAGGAAAATCGGGGAAAATTCAACGAGCTGCTTGCCAACGAGTGTGCGTGATAAAATATGACTCCACTTTTGCCAGAGTTCCGCGATCTTCTCAGAGAAATTAATGGAATTCGTTGGATTACGACTTTGTTCCGTAATTTTCCATCGAATGGTTCCTGTAAATGAGCTTGGGAAATACGAGAACGTTTAAATTTGACTCTGGCAATTTTTTAAAATATAACACGATGATTGAGAGCTCTATTTATGGTATGGTAAACTATAGTAGTGTTGATGTTGCTCTTCTTATAAATAGTTTGTGAAAGACAGTATGGTTTTGAAAATCTACCTGTGTGAATTATCTTATGTATAAACCTTTGTTCATTTTATAATGAAATGTGGTAATCTAGGATTTTTATTAAAAAGAAACTACGCTTAAATTGATTGTATACGAACTTTTCTTATTCTTCACTAACACTGTAAGTTTGGAACGAAGTTCGGGGAACACTTTCCCTTTCACTCAACATCAACAAAATTAATCCCATACTATTATAAACTAGATAAAAAATCACATTTTCTTACACAACGTGAGAAATCACAAACGAATGAACATGAGACTACCCCTCCTTAACAGCGCACAGAAAATAGGTGTACGTGAAACAATTTCTTTGTACTTATAACCGTTCACATTACTGGACAAAAAGAAAACGTTCAACCCAAAACAGACAAAACCAATGCAACGATAGCAGCCAAATAAGAATGGAAAGAGCAATACTATCACTAATTGCACAAAAAATATCGATAGTAGTAAATAAAAATGACGACTTAACGCACAGTCCAATACAACCAAATCTAAACAATAGCGGCCAAGCAAAAATGAGAAGAACAATAATATCAGCAAACACCATAAAAAACTATCAATAGTAACCTTCGCCTTCCTCATCGACTCTGCGTTTATCGTTGACCCAATTTTCGCCGCTGTGTATCAGTGTAATTTATTACCTTTCAACCCGATCCCGCTCGAAATCGCTAACCTTTTCCCTCCGGTTCGCGTCACCCACTGATAAATATCCGTCACGCATTTTTCTACTATCATTGAAACGGCGTTGCACCTACGATTTCATGTGTGACACCGCGGAACATCAAAGGGAACATCCGTGGCTCGACATCGACGTATACAGTAATTCTTCTCTTGGCGCTCGCTACGATCTCTCCCGACGGCGCTCGCGACTCATCCCCACCACTGGGGGGAATCCCCCCGGGTTCTAGCCGACACGTCCCGGCTGTTGATACTTGGGGTAACCATTGAAAGATTAAATGCTTCGTATCTGTGAGACCACACTAATGCAACGGCGAAACTTGTTTATTGTTACCTATATCGCTATAATTTTTTTTTTGAAATATTGCTGAGATTGTGGTGATTAAAATAAGACCAAACACGATAGAATTTGGATTATATTTACTTCCTTAGTAATGTTATATGTAATGGGCTCGGATCCTTACACGAAAAGCTCCCGAACGGTATGGTCAGTTTTTAATCAAACTTTACGGGCTTAGAGAATAATGCAAGTCTAAATATATACTCCAATAGGCTTTCTCAAGATAGGATCCACATTTATTAGTATGGTTTTATGTTTTTCGTGTTTTATTGCCAAACGTACTTTGCGAAAGGCAATTAAACACAGTTGAAAATTCCTGGACTGAAGGCAAGTTCCATAGGATTTCTAGAAAGCCATTCAAGCACATAATATAGGAATTCCACATGTAATACTGAAATCATTAGCCGCAATTGAATATAATAACGAAATGAGTGGTACGGTAGAAGCGCCGAAAACACAGCCGTCGGCACGTGCCCGCGCTCGATAATCAGGTGGATCAAATTCGTCGCGGATGCCCTCCCGACACTCGTCGACATTCGTTTCTGTGTTCCTCAAGGAACGTCGACAAGCTCTTGAGTCGAGCGCCGGGAGGGCATCCGCGACGAATTTGATACTCTTGATTATCGAGCGCGGGCACGTGCCGACGGCTGTGTTTTCGGCGCTTCTACCGTACCACTCATTTCGTTATTATATTCAATTGTAATTAAGTAAATATAATCCAAATTCTATCTTGTTTGGTCTTATTTTAATCACCATAATCTCAGCAACATTTCAAAAAAAAAATTATTGCGATATATGTAACAATAAAAAAGTTTCGCCGTTGCATTAGTGTGGTCTCACCGATACGGAGGCATTTAATCTTTTACGCTCGGTGTGGCTGCCGAAGCCGGTGCTTACATAGTAGCCGTGCTCTTAAGATACGGCCGAAATTTCTAAGAACCGAAAGTTCACCTATGTACGCTCGGCGCTCGCGGCCGGTCCCGAGCAGCGAGTGCCAAGGGAAGAATTACTGTACATCGTTTGCTAGGGAACCGTTCTATCGGAAATGCAGGTTACAGGCTGCCGAAACGCAAACGCTCCTCTACTGATTCGTGCAAAATTATCGATCATCGATCGGCCCGGTCGAACATGCGACCCTCTCGAACCGAAAACACTTTGTTCGAACACTGTGCATCGTCCTGCAGAGATTTATTGTTCGCTGGAAAATATGGGGGAACACTGGATATTTGTGAGAACGATGATGCAGAAAGTTTACCGTTCGGTGAACATCGTGCAACAAAACTATGCTTTGCAAGTTGTTTGTAGATGGGAAATTGTTGAGAGAGGAAAAATTATTTCGGCGAAAACATGGCCACTGTTATTTATTGCTCCCTGAAAATTGTTGAAGTATCACTTGAAACGAGGATACCGGTATTTGTTGTTTTTTGAAAATAATTGGAGGGGTATATTGGGAGGTTGGACGTGGAAGCTAGTTATAATAATTATAATAGTGGTTGGCATTTGTTGCTTGTTAAGTTTTATTTCGAAAAGTGATGTCAAGTTTTATGTTGTCAAAGATATGACAACAAAGTATTTTTATCAATTATTGAATTTAAGTAAACGACATTGCACTGCTTTCTCTTTGTTCGTGTCGGAAACTATGTATTATTGTTTTTGAGAAAACAGTTTCTTCTTATCACATATTCTTTATTCGAAATTATTAATCACTGTCTATGACTCACAACTGTCTGTCTATGACTCGTCAGTCGATGTAGATCAGAACATGTTGCTCTTCTATATTGCCTCGTTCACGATAATATGTCTACCAATTAAAACAAAATATTGATAACATAACAGTTTCATAAAATACGAACCTTTTACGAAAAATTAATCTCTACCAAAGTATTCATTATTTTTCGAGATAAACCAAATTCTCTTCTTCGACAAGGACATCAGAGATTTTCTCGTTGCTTCAGTTAAGGGGAACACCAGAAATATAAGGGAAACAGAAAGAGAGTCCCCAAAAATGGGCGAAAACAAAATTTCCCAAGATTTTCCATGAACGCAAGATCAATGCAAGATTTTTCATTTACGCTCAAGCGATCCACTAGGTCCAACAGCGAGAGTGGATTCTAAAGTTTGGACGAGAACGTTGGAAGCGGAAAGTGCTCGTGCATTTATTAAATTACATCCGGGAACTATTTCATCCGCGACGAGGAGGGAGGAATGGGGAAAAACGGAGCATCGAGTCGCGAGCTCGCGAATTTAAAAACCAGCCTCGTTCTCTAGGACGCGTTCTCTGGCATCGCGCTTAAAAGCACTTCCTTTTACCAGCTAAACCCTTCGCGGTGAAGAAGCAAACAGGAAAAAGGAAACATACGCGATCACCGACGAGTGTTTCGTCGCTGCGTTAAACGCGCTTGCGAATTTCCGCGATGCTCCTTGGTTTGTATCAAAGAAGTGGAGGATCGTTTACTCGAAAATGAGAATCTAATTTTTGGAATGGGGAAAGCCCCAGAAATTAAATCTTTGTCGTCGCGGAGGTGCACAAATTTGGGAGTTAAAATCATTTAAATATGTGAAATGTAAAATAATTTTAATATATTTAGATATATCGGTGTATAATACAAAGAATTAAATTCGATTTTCAAGTTCTTCCGTCCTTTTATAGTTTCGGACTATAAAAATATGCTTGCGAGATGGTAGAACGGGGTTCGTAAAATTTACTGGATCGTAATGCGACATGGAATATGTGCGAGAAGCTTTAAACATGTTTCCGCCGAAATGATATTTTTCAGATTTACGAATTCTGGGCGATTTATGTGTTTCTTGGAGGAAAGGTAATGAAGGTAATCAAACTTGACTTTCAATAATTTTCCCGAACTCTTACAATTAATACCTACTGATTATAGGACTCGTACACGCTAACGTAATAGCACAAGCGATGCGGTTACTGTAGCCACAATAAAACGAAGAGAGACGATCAAATTTATTTCTATAAAGCTTCCTGTACGACAGTTTTAATGCCGAAACCGCAACGAATTTATTTCTATCGGAAGCAGTAAAGCTAAGTGCAATAAATATAGCTACAATACCCTATTCTCGTCCTCCTCTATGATAAATTCCACTTCACTGGCCTCAAAAAAAGTACAACCTTTATTTAACAGATCATTTCCGCGACAATCTCCAGCAAATTACGTATTACTTTACAAACACTTTTCTCGCAATCTCACATAAGTATTGCCATACCAATGAATAGAAAATGAAGGGAGCCAAATATTTCGCAAAAGGTAAAGCCGTGCGAATCCCCAAAATAACGGGAAACCGACAGTAATAGACACAAACTGCTTCCGAATGCAACCTATTTATATACTTCAGCTCTCAAAGAAACTTAACCGAGGCTCAAGCATTTAATAAACCATTCTCCATACTTCCTCCACGTGAACCATTTTATCGCGGCACAAACAACCGCCCAATGCCGTGTATGTAAAGTAATAACGCAGCACAGCAGCATAATTAATAACGTCGAAAAATTCCAGACCAGCACACAGCTCGCTGTGCACGCGTCCTCGGGGTTGTTGCGCCAGCTGGAAGAGACTTGCGAAGCGTTTCCCTCTGGCAACGTTATTATCGCGAATAAACTATCACGAAGATTAAACGGAACAGGCAGCACCAGCGGACACCAGCCCCAGAAAGAATAATCCAAATTATTTCCTCCGTTGGCCACGAGCAAACGTTAGCAAAGACTTAACTCCGCCAGCCCCTCTATCTTTTCTATCCAATTTTCTCTCGGTTTCCTTGGCCACGCTCGTGTTTAGTCTACGTAGACCACCACGTGGCTGTTCTCCACGCCCGGAACCTCGACGTTTTATCGTGAAACGAGCTCCGGCAGAGGAGGAAGAGGCACGGACGAGGCTGAAAGATCGCTCGAAACTCGTCGGCGCATGTTCGACGACGTGTACGCGTTTTTCTTTTTCTTTTCTTTTCTTTTCCCCCCTCCTATTTCGTTTCGCCGTGGCGCATTTATTTTTTCTGCGGAACGATGAACTGCCGCAATTAAGCGGGACGAAATGAAATTAATGCACCACCGTGGCTCGTAGCTCTGAGGGGAGACAAACGATGACGTATGCATGTACGCTGTATGTATATGTATGTATAGGCGTAAACGTGGCGGCAAGCAACATGCCTGTCCCCTGTACGAAACAAGACATCGCTGATTTGATTTTGTGGAACAAGGCACAACGCGGTGGTATAATGTTTGTTAGTGCAATCCCGTTGTTCAGCTTACTTTAATTCATTAACGGCCAACGCAGTATCAACGCGACGTTTCATTTGCAATTGCCTTTTTCAATCATTTCACATCCACGAATTGTGTCCTGATATTACGGTTATGGAAAGTTTAAAAATTGTTTGTTTAGAGAAATTAAAGTAACTGTAGCACTCCGATAAACGAGTTCATATTTAAATCATGCAAAGTGTTTTGTCCCTCTGTAATGTGTCTATATGATTGTGTTTATATTTTTGTGACTCAATCAAATAATTTTATAAATTATTATGCACTAAAGTCGCACCACCGGGATTTTCTGACGGGAAAATTCGAAAGAGATAGACTCTGCTTAAGAAGTAACCGTTCGAATATCGAAGTGAGTAAATTTCAACATTTATTTGAACACAAGCGGTTATTTGAATAGACAAGATTCGTAGCGAATAAACAGACAATTTATTTCCGATAATTATTTCCTATAATTGTCACGTCGTAGGGTGAAGTGAATTTCGCAGTACATACAGCGTACCCTTCTTGTTCTTCTGGAACGATTAAAAGTGATGACGAAGTCTACTCCAAACGCCTGGTAAAAAAAAGAACTCTCCCCGCGGTTAAAAAATATTTGCACGAGCAATAACCGTCTAAGAGGCGAACATTTCCGTGTCAAGGCGACATGTTTCCAAGCACGCACCGTGCTTAAACGTCCACGTGCGATTTCGAGACCTGCGTTGATCGTTACAACGAGATGACGTTGACGTCATCGGCCAAACCATCATTTTAACCACCGGTGCAACGACCACGTTCGTGGCAATAGTGCTTATTCACCAGTCGACGCGATTCGTATTGAAACAACTCTTGTTACGTATCGTTCGAATTAAACTGCCCCTCCTTCCTCACTTCCTATTTACCTTTCGATACCTCAACACCAAAGAGAGAGAAAAGAAGAGTGAAAATCAATTTAAACCCACGACGATCATGCAAATGGACACGAGCCTATCGATTCTTCGTGTTAATCATATTCATATTTCCAGTGCCGCCGAACAGTTCGATTCATTTCAACCGGACACCGTATGAATTCCGCGACAGCACTGAAAGAGGGTCGTACGGCCGAGAAACAGAATGAACGAAAGGGAGATACACGAAACACAGGGAATCCGGACCGCACGGCGAACAAAACGTGCAGAATTTTAGGCGAAGACGGAAAAGGAACCGTACGGCGAGATAGAGTCTCACAAAGCGTGAAATATTAAAAAGAGGCGGACAAACAGGGGCGGAAACGTGGGGCAGGGATTAGAAGGCACCGAACGCGGCACAAAGGGAGGCACGAGAAACAGAATGCATTATAACTGAAAGAAAAAACAACGCGGCTTTCCCTGACGGCGGCTGTGCCGCGTAAAAGTTTCGAAACTTTTGTCGCGCGGCAGGGAATTACAATCGAACGAGTGGCTCGTTTCGCTCGATCTGCATCGAATGTCAATGTTTTCAACGATTTGCATTACGCGGGCACGTCGCAAGGCTTCGCGTATAATTACGGGAATAATAAATCATATTTTTGTCGCCGCTGGAACACGAGAAAACGCGACGAACGCTCGAATATTAGCGTTAACGCCAATCAAACGGCGCGACTAATAATTGGACGCCGAGATAAACCAACCCGCGTGTCGCCGTAATTACATACTTGTTAAGCAATAATCGTGTCGCTCGCAATTATTATTGCCGCGTGAGCGAGGTACGCGGCAAGGAAAAACATATTGGTCCCGATCCAGAAGTAGGTACGTACTTATTCTCTCATTTTTTTTAAATCGTTGTTTCGTTTCAATAAGTTCGAATAACCGGTACATTCTATTGGAAAATGATATTTCAGATTGAAGATATTCGTGTAAAATTGCGATTACCGACATTGCTTTCTCGTGGGCGTAGGGGAAATGTTTTTATCGTTGCTGTGGAATGTTGAATTTATATCTGGCTGCATACGAACGAGTTCTAGTTTACTTTATTGTCAGTCCTTCAGGCTAAATCGAAATATGGAGCAAAGTTTTCAAATCGATGTGAAATTATTTGAAACGTGAGGATACTGTTGTATAATTTTCTACAGAAATTCTTTATGAGAACTTGGAAATGCATGCCAGCCATCGAGAAAAGAGTGCGAAGGAATGGAAGTCATGAAACATCCTGCAGGGCAATTTAATCTTAAGATGCAAAACAGGCTTTCTTTCGTTCTATTTCCTAAAGCGCACTTTCTTTTCTAAACAGGCCTTTGGCAATTGGGTTTTAGTACAGGAATGCAGTAACAATGCGCACCTTTGTAAAAAAAACTTCTATCTATGTAAGGATAATAGTTTTTAGGATTCTTGATATATGTACATATATTGTAGAACATTAAAATATAATAAATATTACAAATAAAAATATCTGCATAAAATCCGTGATTTTTATATATTCCATAAAGCATCTCGAAAACAGTTTATTCCTGGAAAAAGGCATGGTGCGCATAAATCTTTAAGGGGAACCCTTTAAAAGCTATTCCAGCAACAGGGAAATTACACTTTACACCAATCTCAAAAACAAAATGAACGTTCCATGCTATCAAACACGATCCTCTGTTAACACATTGGCGACGGGGGATTTCGAATACAGTTCAAAAATGACGCGTATACGCGTCATCCGTCGCCAATGTGTTAAGATAAACACTTTTCCATATCACGCATCGATCATAGGTATTCACATGCCACACCATAACTATCAACAGCTACCCAAATCTCTCAAGCCAAACTCTGCGAAAATTCCGTGACAAATAAAATGGATTCGTCCGGCAGCAAAACTTTCTAAAGCAACAATCAGAAATATTGCCAAATACAGATCCCAAGGTAAAGTCCTTACATCTCAAGGCACCCTGTATACTGAAAGGCTCAGTATGACGCAGCTGGTAAGAAGGGCCCAAGAGACGAAGCAGGTAACGATCCCCCATGGCAAAGAAATTACGCGGGGCCTTCCAGTCGGCCAAGAGTCACCCGGTAGAACCAGTCTAATAGGTTCGACTATGTTTTATACCCCAAGAACAGTATGGCGCAAGGCAGAATCACGGTGTCAAGTTTCGACGGGGCTAGCTGCCGGCCTCAGCCAGTACAATCATGCGTTAATGGTTAATTCTGGCTACCCCATAAAGCCAGACCCCACAGGCCCTTACGAGCGCTTTTCGAGCATCCATAGGAATCGTAGTGGTGCGCGGGAATTAAAGCCCGTTCGGACATTTCTATGGGGCGGTCTTCGCTAGACCGCAACAGGTCCATTCGTCAACGTTCACCACGATGAATCTGCCGTCTTCCACAATAACCGTAATCTAGCGTTACCTTATCACAGACAACCTTCGGGCCAGACCCTCGGAATAATCGACTCGTGAAACGTCTACGCTGACGTTGGCAGGAACGTGCTTGGACTGTTTTCGATGGGTGACTTGGGTTGACTGGTTTTTGAGAAGTGTTTTCATAGCGGACAAGTTGCGTATATGGAGAGGAATGACGAAAGGTGTGGTTGAACGTTTGATGGATTGCAGTTAATTTTGAATTCCTGAACGAGGGTTTTTAATTATTCGACTGTTGGTGCGGAGATGTTCGTTCGAAATGAAAAGGGACGGACACGAAATGTATGTAAGAAAATTTGTATACAATTCGGTTCGTGATAATAACAATAATTAAATGCAAGCTTTGAAATCAAGGTACACTTTTTAACAAAGTTTAGAATGATACGAATAATATGTCATTGTAACTTAATAAAATAATGCAATGTTATTAACTTCTTATTTAATATTCAGGCATGGAAATCAGAACACAAAGAATAGTCTGGAAACATATTCTATATATGTACATACAATGACAATAATTTTGAATGCAATACCTATTGGGTTTCGCATTTATTCAATTCTACCTTCATTCAAATTCAACGAGAAAATAATTCCCACAAATTTTCGATCTAAACAATTTTTATCTCGTCGAACGTACTGAATTTAAAGATCAAACGTAATACAGTTTCCTCCAAGATCTAGAAGAAGAGGAATGAAATGAATATGTAGATGCAAAGCAATGCAACACTAGACTCCACGCAATTCGTTCACGAAAGAATCAGTCTAGCTGTTTATCGTTGGCTAACGAATGACCGGTTGCCTGTTTTCAACCAGTGGTCACCAAACCATTAGAAATTCCGCCTTCTTAGCCATCTAGTCTCGCATTTGCATATAGATGACGAACAGTAATGTATAGCCTTCTTAGAACTAACTGCCGCCTGACTTTGATACTTTTTCGCGATACCAATCGAAAGCATCAACAGGCCTGAGCGATGCGAACGAGAAAAAAAGAATGACGCGAACGCACAAAAGCGAAACACAGTCGAATTCCTTCGGCCAGTTCGCCGGCAAGCAATTACCGAACCAATGAATTACAATCCGATTCTACGATAGGATAATCCCCTAGATTTTGCAATCCATCGAGAGTTGCTGAAATATTAGGTTCCAATGTACGGGGTATATTCGTCCAAAGCTCCCTAATGGAAGAGGATTTCTCGTTGCATTAACGCGGTAATTAAAATATCTTGGTACTATCATTGAACTAAATAAATGTATACTTGGCCAATTGAATGTAATTTTATGTGATGCAACATTTAATATGAGAATGCATGTAGAAATCGGTCAAAAATGTTATATACACATGTGTCAACGTTTAGACAAAAATTCAAATACTTTGTTAATTTGTCTACGCAATTTTTTACTTTCCCATTTTTTAAAGTTTTATAATTTAGAGATCACCATTGCTGCCCCGTTCATCATTTTCGCACGTTTCCATTGAATAACATTATTCTTCAAGTACAGAAATCGAATCGTACAATAGTTTCGACGTAACCCAAAGCCTTCTTTTGCCTTCTTTTACTTTTCACGACAAATCTATATTCTTTTTTATCCACTCGAATTCAAGATAAACACCAAGGTTCTCTTCATTGAAACAATTACAACAACGAGGAATTCTTTCTATCACAAAAACCACACTAGCCACCAGAAAAGACGAAGTAAAACAAGAAACACTCGTTCCCAACACAGAACCATGCTTCAAAACTTGCTTAACTAAAACACAGCGCAATCAGTGATATCATTCAGCCTATCGCAAAACTCAGAAAGTTCCCAGTCGTTACAGACATTCCCTCGAACAAAACAACGACAACATTGAATCCTGCAAAATAATCAGCACTCCTATCACAATACCAATCTAACGCTAAACCTGGAACCAATGATCCTCCAAATGCAAACAATTGCTCCACGAGCAACGAAATTTCGGTCGACACCATTGGCCACTGCCGACCCCGTGCCAGCCAGGCCATTCTAACAAAATTATCCTGTAAAACACCGAAGCAACCATCCTCGCCGGGACCGCCGTTCCTCGCGACACAAGCCAGAAGGGCTGCAGAGTTACGTCGAATGCAACGTAGAAGGTACATGCCGCTGTACATCCCAGCTAAATGGGTGGAACTGGTATCTGTGTGGCTCGTTCAGATATATAGGAAGTGGAAAAGAGAGTGGTCTCCGGCGACGAGCATAAAGGGGATAGAGGCAGAGATACGTGGACCGACGGTGGACGAGGCCAGCCCGGTTGTGCCAGTATTCTATCCACTTTAACAACGAGTTTCAGAACGCGAGGCGCTTTCTGCCCGCTCCACCTCCTCCACCTTCTTCACCGCCACCTTGTTTTCCACCTCTAGCTTCTCTATCTCTATTCCACCACGTCCACCTCCGCCTTCGATTTCGCCACCGCCGCCCGACCCTCCGTTCCTACCTCTTCCCTGTGTTCCTGAATTTTTCACCACTTCCCCCCAGATCCTCGCTCCAGCTGACTGGAGCTCTAACTCGCTTCTTCCTTCCCCGTTCTCCCGCCGCTATCATTCCAACGTCTGTCTCTGTCTCGTGAATCCTCTAGCTCTGTTGCCACTCTTCTAACCCTTTACTCTCTAGGCAACGGCCTTCTTCAGGATCCTATCTCTGCTCCCCAAAACGACGCACCTTTCTCTTGGTTATCAGCCCAACTCTCACGTCTTCCTTCGCGAGGTTTGCACACCCCTTTCTCCTCTGATTCTTCCCTGGGGGAGGGGGAGGGGCGGTGTACTCGTCTTCATGCGGCTCGTGAGGTGAAAAGCTGTGTAAGTGTACTGCCAGAGGAGCACTCGCGATGAAGCTCCCCTGGCGAGCTTCGTTTGCCTTCCTGGCATCTGTCTCGATGGACTACGGTGCACTGTTGATTTTGTGATGCTGCAGGTTTTTGTTCCATGATTTTGCGACGACGGGGCTTCGTACCAGGCTCTTAGTTCCTGTTGTTAACTGGTGGAGATGCAATTGCGTCAAGTTCAAGCACCTCTTGGATACTCGTTAATCGCTGCATGTTTCGATTGCAGAAAATCAATAAATATTGCGGCCTTGTGTATTTTATCATTTATCTATAAATATCGTAGCTCGTTGATTCCATATCTGATAAATATCATCGTGAACCGCGAGAACATCAAGCAACGCGCAAAAATGATTTCACTACGCTCGTTATCCCGTGGAACGAACTGTACGAGTGCCACGGCGCAATATTACAATGCCCATATAATACTTTCCGAATAGCAACGTGCGTCTAACCGATTCCACCAGCAGGTTTATTAATTACACCACAATATAATACGATGACTCGACGGTAACTTCTCTTTTATACGCGGAGCACGTGTGATTTCACTGATTCCATGCATCAGGAATGCCTGGAACATTCGTGTCATTACCCGTAAGTGGGAGCACGGTAATTACAATGGGCAGGTGATTACGATAGTTTCTGCTTAATGCCTTGTCCCTTATAATCACGAGTTCGAATTGACCAATTTCGAAACAACGTTCACGTGATAGAGCAAACGTCGATAGCTTTCGCGTGACGTTGCCTCCGTTTTTTCCCTTCCTTGCATATACGTCCCGAAAGTTTTATCACACCCAGCTGACGAATCTAGACGTTAATGCACTATATGCTGAACGTTAACGGAGGAACCGCGACAACGTTGTCGAAGCAACGATAGCCGAATTGTCGATATCAGAAATGATTTTCCATAAGCAGGCCTGACTGTCAGCTGTCAATAGGCGATTTTCATCGTCACGGGCTAATGCAGCAGCAGGGACGTGCTCTGCCTGATACAATTCCAATGCAACGTTGATAATACACTTTGTTTATTATCCATGGAAAACATCAGTACGAGTGCATTGTTTCATCGTGGATGTTTCGTTATTCGAATTGTGTAAATAGTGATCTGAGCTTCTAAGTATTTTTTTCCAGTTTTATCAGAGCGTACAAGCAATTGGGCCAAATGGTATGTGCATAGAGTATTGCGTTTGTATGGAATGAAAAAGAAATTAAATGTAATACATTGTTGGCGAACTATAATTTATGTAATCAATGTTATTATTGCAATCTACCTTCAATTGTTATTATAGTTAATCGTAATAAACATTTGCATCAACGTTGTTCTTCAACCAAACATGGTATTGAATTTATTAATGAAATGTTAATGAAATTAACGAATATTTTGATCTATAAATCAGGCTCGTTTTATCAATTAATTCCTTTCAATATTCCCAAGTGGTCAGAATTTTCAGAAGGGAAGTTTTCGAACTTGCGAAACGATGAATTAGAATCGAACGAAACAAAATGCTCGCAGTCTATTCATTCATTTATTAATCCACACAATGTAAACACAATAGTTTTACATAGTTAACTCATTTCTTCTCTATAGTTTCTTCACATCACTATTCAAAGTAAAATACTTGTACAATCTTACGGAGCACAGTTTCTCACTTAAACATATTAATAACTATAACCTTATTCCATTTACGTATCTATAATTACATTCCTAAAAAAAAATACTGAAGTACCCCGTGGTTTCATAAAAATTTTCAGATAATATTCCACGCGAGGGCTTTAATCCATCAAGTCGAAAGGGGAAATAAAGAGTTCTTGTATCGCGACTAGAAATAACGTACCGCGAAAATTCACCGCGTTATCGTGATTAATACAGTCCCCCGTGATTTTCGAAATTCGCGTCGCGTAATTTTAAACACGCGCAAGTAACAGTTCAAAATCAACCGCGCCATGTCCTAATGCGCGAAAATTCGCGAACATTTCACGACTGCCTGTCGTCGTCAACGTTCACGAGTGTTCTGCTGTATGTACATCAAAAAAGCACTTTTTCCCACCGTGTTTTCTGTCTAGACGTGCCTCCACTTATTCACGAAACGACACACGGTCCTCGTCATCATCGGGCAGCGGCACGATTTACTTTTAATTCTCATGGGACGCGTATTTCGTGCACGTCACGTTTAACGTAATACCGAGTGCTGGCATTTCGTAGTTCCATAAATGACGTTGAAAACGTTTTATCCGGAGCTTGACCTGTCGCCGCGAGACATTTACTATTATACATATGGCAAATTACATCTGTTACGTTTTACGACTGCCAAAAGTATTTTATCGAATTGTATTATTGGTTTTGTTGGTTTTTCAAATGAAGAAAGGAAACCTATTTCTCTGGCAAACAATTTTGATACCCCTTTGTATCGTTTCTTTTTCTTTGTGTTATTAAAAATCAGTTTTCCTTATATCATTCGTGAAATGGAGGGATTAATTTTGGTACGTTTATATAACATATGGTATACCAAGGGTCCCCTTTAACCACGAAAGAGTTATGATATGGTATAGAAACAGTGGCAAAAATGAAAGTTTTAAGAGTCTGCTGAATCAAAAGTATCGTTTTACAGTCCCTTCATGCGCCCTACGAGTTTCATCAAATATGAATATTACTTCAGGGGCGAACTCATCGTACAAAATACGGGGTGGAACTCTACAAACAATTGTTATATCTGACCCAGTTTAGGAGCAGCGACTGTATTAACATATGCAGTATCATTACTTTCCACCCATGCTTTTCTAACCTGCTTTAAACAACAATTTTTTATATTGCGTCTAATTAATTTCTTTGTTTACACACAGAGTAAAAAGTTAACTAATTGCAAGCAGTGTTGACTTACTCACATTTTCCAGAAGTAATCAGCAGGATTATTACCACGAGTTTTAAATTTACATTTAACTTGAAACGGAAAAAAAATTCTCCAATAATAAGCTACGAAATCTCTCAGATAAATTGCAACATTGCAAGAGATTTCTACTAAAAAATAGTTCGAACTTTTGTGAAATATATTTTAATTACATCCGGCAGTATATTCAAACCGGTCTAAACAAGTCATTATCCAGTGCAAATAAATCATTAGACGCCCAGCTGACAATTACAATAATCTTTCGATTAGATTCTTATCGAGGCTTGAGAAATATCGCACACATGCTTGTTCCACGGTAAATGCATACCCATTCGAGTCTTGCAAAGCGGTTCGCGTATAAAAATTAATTCAAAACCACCCTCGAACTTCCAGAGCAAATCAATAGAAGACTGATCACGACTTTCACGACACATGCAATCACAAAATCTCCACATTTTCCCACCCCTTAGTTTCCGTCATTTCAGTCGCGATGGATGCATTTCGTACCGGTCGATTTCGAACCAGTCTGGTGTTCGTTCCACGATGCGTAACGCGTAAAAACTATTTTTCACGCCGTCGCGTTCGTTGGCGGCTCTTATTTGCAAATTCGGCCGACGACCAGCGGTTTTCTTATCGAATGGGAAAAAAGTTTCCCAGCAGATCAGCATTTGATAGTTCGCATCCACCGTTCTACATATTCATCGTATGTAAAGAGAACGCCATGAAAACGGCTTGGTATCGCAGATCCTATCCGTCACATAAATAATAGCGCTCATTATTTCCAGCACTTGCAAAGCAACGGCATAGAAATCCATGGCTCTCGATACCGTGTAGGGAAATGGGAGTGTTTCAGAGCGACACCAGAGATTCGTAACAAATGGGTGCAGCTTCTCTCGCGTTCAGAGGCGAGAATGTTTGTTCGTGCTTCGTTGTTATGAAAGAAACATCGTTATACAGTAGTTTCCCGGGTTTAATTATATGGTACTCAGGCCTGGGTTTTCTACGAATTTATACGGAGCTTCCGACCACTTTAATTAGTTTGTATGCTCTGCACTTGTGTTTAATTTATAGGGAGTTATTAAGGAATGGTGGGAGTTTCCTGTTTCTATAATAGAACAAGTAGTGTGCTGTCACGAATATTTGTAGAATTTTCGTAACAGGTTCAAGAATGTATAGTGTGGTCAGCGCATGATAATATTATTGAACAGAAGATGGAATTCTTTATATGGTTCTTTACTGAATATGTACATCTGATTATTAAAAACGAAAAAGCTAGGCGAACAACGTTATGCAATCTGAATGAAGGATCGTTTAAATAATAAAATAATAAAATATAATAATAATCTTTGAAGATTTTAAACCGAATGAAAACTCACAATTAACTTCGTCTCAATTAAACAAAGGGCTAAGCTTTAACTCAACATCAACACGTTTCCACTACCGTACCCACCTTACTCTTACACAAAATTCTAAACTTATTAATTCCTTGTTCTAAACAAGATTCGCTCCAAAACAAGACATATCCCAAAACTCGTCCGCACAGAATCCAGCAAAACGTCGCACGGTAGGAAACCCCAAGCACTCCCTTTATAGCCAACAAAAAGGAACAAAAAATGCAAAGAAATAAAAAGGAAAATATTCTACTTCTTGCCCCACCCCAACCCCGCCAGACACCTGTTACCCGTACCCCAATCATGACCGATAAGAAAGCACCAATTCCGAGGGGACGGACAGAACCGGAAGTGGAAATCGTCTCGAGGCTGTCGCGATGTTTCCTTCGCGGTAAGTATCGTTTTTACCGGAGCCGCGATCATCTGTCGACGATTTGCGCTCAAGTTCTTCCTGCGTCGGTATCGAGGGCCAAGAGTGGAGGAGACGAAGAGAAAAGAAAAGGAGAAAAGGGGAAAAAACGACGAGCCCTCCGCGAGGGAGCGGCGAACAAGACTCGCTAAGTGACTGAGCGAGCGAGCGAGTGAATATGTAAGGGAGAGTCGACGAAGGGAAGGAAGAAAGAGTGGGGGGAGAGGCGAGATGAAGAAAGACAGAATTTTTTGTGCGCCCTCACTCCGAGGGCCTTAGTAGCGTTCTGCTCGCGAAGCGGATACCTTTATTTTTCTTATTTCCTCTTTTCCCTTCATCCTCTTCTTATTTCTCCTTTTACGCCACGGCCCATTCGTCTCCTCCTTCCCCATTGCCACTCTGATTTTTCTTCTTGGATGCTGTCTTCCTTCTCCTACTCCGCCGCGTGCTCGCCATTCTCCTCTCGTGCGTGCCCAGGCGTGTGTATGTAATGTACGTGAAGAATTTTCGGAGGAGTTGGCGATTCTGAAACTTTGTTCAAGTGAGATTCCTCCATTTTCTGTCGGGTGGTTTGCCCGCTCCTCTTGTTGCGCAGCATTTCTCTTTCACCTTAATTTCAATCGATTCATTTGCCCGACGAATTTTTATTGGTCGCGTGCTCCGCGCAATTCTTTTTCTTTAGTTTGTTAACGTTTTTCTGCTCTCCGTCTTTTTTGTTCGGTGTTCCTTTACGCGGAATTCTTGGGAATTCCCGCACGTTATCCCATTTTCTTTTAACGATAGTCTTCTTCCGCACTGATCGTTCGATTCTGTTATTCAATTCGATTGGCTATTTTATCTCGTCTCAGATTAGTAGTAATATTTGTATCTTTAATTTTCGAGTTTGTTGCAATCCTCTTCCATGACACCCCTTTTTTCTTGCTTTGTATAGTTTTAACTTTGTACTATAACTGGTTATTTTTGTGTTCTTTTGTACCTCAAATTCTCATTTTCCACCTTCATCCACAATTCTTCTGTTGTGAAATTTTCGAGAATTTCAGTACTCCTGCTATCCTGCTGTATCGTCCATCAATAGGATTAACAACTCCCTTTTTGGAAAATGTACATTTAGTAACAAATGGAATGCAAACGGACGCGCAGGCATGTGCAGCACTCTGGATTTAACAGCGAGAAAAAAGTCAATCAGTTATTAAAGCTTCCTGCTAGAAGGGCACATGGATGCGGTTTTTATGAAATTAACGACCAAAGTCGAGTAATTTAATTCCCCTCTTCGAACACTCCTTTACTTGATAACAATTTTGATGGTTGCTCGAGAGAGCAGTATCTTTTTTATAGTCTTTAGAGCTTTAGAGCTGAACGGTTGTTGTACGTTGCACTCAAAAGTATTTAAGGCAATTTTCTTGGCATAACTGTTTAATAGATTTTTCTGGTCTTATGATAGTTGCACGTTTAACGTTGCAATCATTGTATTAGCATACATGGCTAACCATTTTTTAACCTATTTAATATTCAGTTATTTTGTAACAGGTATGAAAAAATTGCGTTTCAGAATTGCATTTAAATAGGCTATAAAATATCTATCGGGCTTAGATTAGGGGTTGTTTTCTTTTTTTATTGGTATATAATTGTATGCAAACTTTATTGGATACCCGAACGTTGCTCGATATTTTTTCGAACACCTGTGTGCAGTCAAAATAGCCAGTAAGTAAAATATGTAGTTGAACTATTTTAATAAGAAATTTAATGATTACATTCATGTTAATGTGAATATAAACGAACAGTCGCGTTAATTAGTACTCCCCCATTTAATTTCCACTTAAGATTACAATTTTCCTAACATGTTAGCACCTATGTCGTACAACCTCTGTATGTACATTAAATATACTAAACCAATAACACGGGAGTTGAAGTTTACCCATGAACAACAAGGCAAAATTAATTTCGTTCCAAATGGGCACAATTATTTTTCGTTAAATTGTAAAGCTTAAAGATAACTTTTATTTCCTTGGCCATTTAACTCGCGTGCCGTATTTGCGAAGCGCAGTAATGAAACGGAATACTGCACGTTGTTACTGCACGCAAGTAGCTTCAATAAACGGAATGGCACGCAAGTAAATTAATAAACAGCGAGGCACGCGACGATCATTTTTTTTAAATTGTTCCCGAAGGCAGTGAATTAATAATAGTCTTATAAATAGCGAACCTTTGGATAATCGTTACGTTGTTTAGTTTCGAT
The DNA here is from genome assembly GCA_907165295.1 of Nomada fabriciana. Classification (NCBI taxonomy): domain Eukaryota; kingdom Metazoa; phylum Arthropoda; class Insecta; order Hymenoptera; family Apidae; genus Nomada; species Nomada fabriciana. Next base: position 15,975,012 of record OU015694.1, read on the forward strand.
AACGCATTAACATTTCATTGATCTTCTTTGATCCAGATAAAATGTAAGGATGATTAATGATACTCAGTTGTTTGGGGAAAATCATGAATTGCAAAATATTTTAAAGTGACGATGAAAATGAAACGCAAAAATGGAAATTAGTTAATGCCACTGTATATTTATTATTCTGTTTTAAAAACTGTATTACATTGTCACCTGCTTTGGCAGAATTATTTTGTCGTATTATTCCTCGTGATTTAGATATAAATTGGTTTATTCGAGTACATTATAAATAAGAAGTACTTAAGGTCATTGTATGATAATAATCAGTATAAAACTAGCTTTTAGATACCATTAAATATTCCATTTTGGATAGAATCGTTCTATATACGTAATACGTAATTGTTGATGTCGTACTGCTCGCGTGTTGCATTTTTTATTTACTTGTAAATAAATTACTAACTCAAAATTAATTGTGCAGAAAGCGTAATTTTGTAATTGTAAATGAGAATGTACTTCCTTGAATTTTATGAGAATGGAACATAAAATTTCTCAATTTTTTTCATTCTCCAAGTAAAACAGTCGCACGTGTTCTAAAATAATATATATTTTTTGGACTGAACCACGGAAACTTCATCTCAGAGAAGAAAGAAGTTTTACAACTTTCCTCGAATAATACAATTCGCAACGGGATAAAACTCGAATGAGTAACCTTGGATAAAGGTTCCCGGAGAAGAAACCAAATCTTACGACTTCTCTGAAATTGTTAGAAAAATTCGCAAACGAGTAAAATTCGAATGAGCAATCTTCAATGAATGCTATAATTGAAAGCGAACAAACACACGAGCATAGTTTCATAGCATCTCATTATTTATCCCAATGAAGATAAATGTATCTAAATAACCTACTTCATCGAGACAAATGACCAAACTTGACTTCCACTTTGAACCTACCAATTCGAATATAATTCTTCGTCTAGGATAAGAAACGGAACATCGACTATAATAACCAAACATCTCACGTAACTCATTTAAGATCCACCAATTTCTGGAGCACGAGGCGCAAAACTCCAGAGAACCGATTATTCAATTTCGACCCCGTATTATCAACGATTTCCATTCTCCCTTAAATCAAACGCCACTTAAACACAAAGAATAATTGGACGCAGAAGGCAGCAGAGCGCAAAACTAACGGAATTCCAGATCTCTAGGAACATTTACACGAAAACTATCCTTGGTAACCCATTATTACGTGCGAGTAACAAGCGCAGGGGATAGAAAACGGATCCGCAACTGAAAAAGCAGGTGAAGGAGTACTGAGAAACGAAAAAAAATGAACCCCAGGTATACATAATCGGAAGACGACGAATAATGAAAAAAAATGTTGGGTTGTTCGGTAAATTCACTTATACGACTTCTTGTCAATGTAAATCTTTATTCTGATCAATGATCCGGATTGGCCTAATTTTTCTTAAGAGCATTAATGTTTAAACAGTGCCATTGAACCACACAAATTTTAAAATTCCACCCACATTGCAACAAATACGAATGGATTACGTATTCGATCCGATAATGAACCAGTTTCAGGTTTCGAAGAATTAATTTTGTTAAATTAATCAGCACTGTATCCAAACGTTTAGCGTCGAAAGCAGACGGTTGCGAAAAGTGTGGCTTATCATTTATTTTAACGTTATAGGTCTTTGACCTGCACAAATCATTTCAAGGCGGACATCTCAGTAGCATAACTTTTATAATAAACGTAGAGAAATATTTCGTACAACCTCAACGGTTTTACAGTAACCACTGAACTAATGATGCACAATAATTTGCCTTCGTTAACTCTGTACACTCTATAGTCTGCAAAGTTTCTCTATCATTGATACGGCATAATCCACAATAACCCTAACAGCACAATAGAAATGTTATAAAATAACATGTAGTACAATAGTACACAAAACGACTAAGAATTTAAAGTTATTACGAAATCGAAATCCGCACAACTTGGTAACAAAACATATTAAAAAAGATGTGCTATCTCGACAAACGGCGACGAAAGACAGAAGCAAACAGAACTTGCAGTGAGCACAGAATTATCAAAGATGAGCGAAATTTCAGCCAAGAGAACAAAGGAACAAAACAGAAACAGCATTCATGCATAAAGGAGCCCAATCAATCCATTATACAATAATATAATATGTACAATATAAAACAAAGAACACCCGCAATCCAGGAACAAAACGCGTGGGACCAAGTACAAACCAGAAAGAGAGGAACAGAAAGAGATTAACGCAAAGATAAAGATAGCCGATCTATAAAGACTCGAAGAGTAGCGGGATTCGAGAACGAAGGATCAGTCTGTTCAACGAGCAGAGAAACGCGAGAGAAGATGAGGCCCAATGGGGAATGAGACGAATGGATGGAAACGAACGTTTTTAGCGCGAATGAAGAACGATGGAACGTGAAATCATTCACGCGTTCATTGTAAATGGCAGCGAATCGAAGTTCGTAGTAGAACGACGGATGGAAGATCACTTGTTCCAGCGATAGTCTCGTTCTTTAACGTGGAGACGTTTTGGAAGCTCGTTCGCGAGAAAACTTGCTGTCACCTTGATTACGAGGTGGTGTCGTACAGGTATCTACTACGTATGAATTGCGAGGTGAATTGGGTTTTTTAACGAGACCTATTGGGGAGTATAAGATCAGTGGATATTTCGAGCGTAGTATGTGCAAAAATAATAATAAATTATATCTGAATCGTAAGCTATGTTGGTGTTATAAATATTGTACAATTCTATTACTAAATATTATGTCAGTTGTTATAAAATTCATTATACAAGCTATTATAGTAGTTATAAAATGTTGACTCTCCTTGAACTATTTAAAATAACGAGGCCTAGTAGAAAACGTACATGACCCGTAAAGGATTAAGCATAGAATGTGAAATATTTATCAAAGAAGATATGAGGAACAGAAAGTAATACATGAAGAAAAGTTACGGACAACAAAAAAATAGATCGCATGGGCCGTTTGATGTGTATCCTTAGTTTTAGTGGTTTATACGGATGCTAAATTATCGTCTTTGGCACGATGTCAAGGCCATACGCCCGCTGTTTCAAACTGAAAAAGCTTTGGAAGTAAAAGCAACGAACGAAATTCTGAACTTTTCTCTTAAAGATTTTTATGTTATCCTCTAGCGTAATCTTCGATTCTTATCAAGGATATCTGTGTGGTCTATCTGTGGTATTAATGTACTTTCAATGAAATTTATCGTATAGTTGGTTCTTTGATGTTAAATAACATCCTGGAGATACAGACTTTCATAACAAATTTCTCTTTGCTCTTGCTTTACATACAAGAAATAATTGACAATACTTAGATTTACGCTTTCGAATACTTTACGCAGAAAAATCTCGATAATCGTTTCATTGCCATTAAAACACAAAGAACAACCTTTTTAACATACTGTAATATTTCATGCATTATTCATTTGAGCACATAAATTATGTGAAATTTAACGTACTGTGCTCCATGCAAATTATAATTACCTTGTAATTACACGCTTATATAAAACTCTATAAAATACGCGTTGGTTTACACTTCGTGCGTCCTATTCGTATCACGGTTCTTCAAACTCCTCTTTGTATAACAAACGAATAAAACAAAGAATCACTGATTCATCAGCCACTATAAACAACAAATACCGTAACAAAATATTTACCAATCCTCGAAAATGATTCAAATCGAAACCGGCCGAAAATTAGCCGGCAGAATTGGAGAGAAAAGAAACCAAGAGGAAAGCAATGACCGCGAAAAGACGGGAAAACGGGGAACAAAGATAGAGGACCAAGGACAAACTCGATATGGAAGGAGAAGAAAACGAGGAGAGAGGTCGGGTATACGATTAGATTAGTCGCGAAAGAGAAGAACGCCACGTGTATGATTCAAGCGAGAAAGAGGAAGACAGCGGAGGGAAGAAGACGCGCGATTCATCGTGAGTGGGAGGAAGAAAGGTGGAAAAAGGAGGGGTGGGGTGAAAAGTAGGGAGAAAACGAAGAGGGGGAAGAGCACGCGCCCACGTGTACGCCTGTATGGAATAGAGACGAGAAGAGAGAGAAGGAGAGTGGAACAGAAAAAGAAACAGCGAGAAAGAAGCTGGCAGTGAAGGCCGACCGGTCGTCAAACGTCTCTCTCGGCAATTCTTACTCAAAATTTTATCTATCCCACGCGCCTTTCTCGCGACTCGCCCCTTCGAAACCCGCCTTTGCCATTTCCCACGTGACAGCGACTCCAATTTGACGCGCGAACCCGCCACGGGAATTCGATTGGTTTGAGAGTAACAGAAACAGGGTAAACGATCTCTAACGGACGCTATCCTTAACCCTTTGACTGTAAAACACGGTGTACTTATATACACTCTCACGTGTCTGTTGGGACAGGCAATAAATAATTTTAATACTTGAATTCGTGACGCCAGGTGATCGAAAACGCGAATAGTTTGAGCTGGTTAATCAAGATATTAAAGTATTTTAATATTTAAACAATTTTTTTCCGAACCACTTTTCAGCGTTGATTTTTATAAAATTGTTCTGTTAAATTGTTAATAGAGGGTGTTCGATTTGATGGAGTGAGGTAATTGTTAGATAAATGGTGAAATGGAGCCAGTTTTTGCATTGAGACAATGCAAGTAGCGAGTTGTTTGGTTGGTTAATTCTGATGGTTTTTGTTTTATACGTTAATTTTCAATATTATACATATGAAGGGTTCAGGTGTCAATCAGTGTAAGTCCATTAGCATTCAAACCGAAGCAAATAAGGTTTCCCCTAATTACATACTTGGGAAAAAATGACAATGTTAGTACCGTCACCAATTGGTTACATATAAGAATAGTGACTTAATTGATTTACCAACAGATGCATCAAGAATAAAGAAGTTTTTGAACTACGTAACTCATGTTCAGGGAAAGTTATGTACAATTAGTACAGTAGCTGACTTCAAAATAGTATATTCAGTATGATACTCGTATAGAAATTTGATATTTCGATCCCATACCCGAAAGTAAAACGGTTGAAAACAAAATTGTAATAATTTGTACATATTGAATATTTCATGCAAGTATGTACAACACTTTGAGAACACCTTACCAATCAATTTCTAATTTATGCCCCAGAAAAGAACTTCTCCTACCTGAAACAGAAAAACAAATATCCATGTTAAAATTGATCTTATTTACTATAATTAAAATAATATTAGACAAATTAATCTCAAGCATTACGAAATCACTGGAGTAATCATTAATAAAACCGTTGAATTGCCATCAAACATAATACAATTTATTTCTAAAATAATGTACTGGTTTTCAGACTAACTACATATGAATGAAAATTCCAAAAACTATTTTGCTTTGAGAAAAAATTGAAATAGAGTACAAACTTCGGTTACAGAATATTGTCTGCCTTTCATTATTAGCAATATCAAAACTAACTGTATATGTCTTTACACTATTCAATAGAAATTTTCTTCTCCAAGCTACCATTACGCGTGTTGGCAATTTCTCTTAAATGTTTGCCTATTAAATTACCACTAATTACACTGTTACGCTGCACATTCAAAGAAATTTACAAGGTGCGCAAAATGACAAACCAGAAATATTAATGAGAAATCAAAGAAAAAAGTCTACACTTCTATTGATTAACAAAAGAAAAAAAACTAATTAGTAAAGCAATCAATTCTGCTGCTTTTCAAATGGGGAACAATATTGAATTCAATAAATAACATTCGTTTCCTTCTCACAAGACAGCAATTTAAATTTCTATCGCCACAGCACAGAGTTTCCAACGTGTTGGCGAACAGTCGAGCATTTTCGAAAGGAAAATCGACGCTTTGATGCTGTGGTTCGAAGCAGGTATCCGCCGAAGGGAAACAAAAGATAGCGGTTCACAGGCCATCACAGAAAAGGTAAGCTTGCCCTCCACTTCTGGGCGGTGCTCGCGAAAATTTGGCTTGCAACTAAAGGAAAACGGTATTCTATTTCGAGGATTTTCGTGCAGGTTACTTGGCACCATTCGTAGATCGCTTGTCTCGAAATCTCTCCGTTAAATAATGCTAGTTTTCGTGGAACTGTTCGATCAGCGTGACGTTCAAGAAATTACTACGGTTATTTACATTCGCAATAATTATCCGTCGCGTAACCGTGATGACCAGTGCTTTGCTTATTCTGTAACCCGCAACGATCAATTTTTCAAGCTGTACGAACTTTCCAGAGCAAAACGAATTATTATTAATGAACGAAGAACTGTAAATGTTTGAATGCAAAGTGGATCGTGTTTCATACATTTCATGTTATAATGTTGAAGAAATAAAAGAAGTTACAGTAACTTTTTGTTCACGCTCAATTAAAACTACATGCATATATTAAATACTAAATATCTGTGTCGTTTATAATAAATCTCACACTGTTACGTATTGTAACATCACCTATCAACCCCATATTTATGCACACAATTGTACACGAATCAAACTTTCGAATCGATTCGTCTATATGTTTAAAATAAACATGAAAATATGGAAGGTACTGTAATGTAAGAAGCATTAGATTCGAATCATTAAAGAAAGGTAATATTTCCCACCATTGTCTGATTATTGACTCGTTCTGAGAGCTGCGACAAGATTTTCTGTAAACCGATTCTAGCAGCACGATGCACGTAACATAGGTATACATTTTTGCGGGAATAAGATCGACGACGTTTTCAGAGTTCGTCGACAAGTATAGCATGGGTAAGGGACGACGAAAACAGGACAACCGACCGAAAATATGTGCCAATTTCGCGGGTGCAACCGTCGAAAGTATTATGGCGCATGTTTCTGAAGGTTTAAAACGTCGCGAGGGAGATACAATACGGGCTGATACACATTGTTACAAAAAGGAAGCAGCGATCTATTCGTATCTGTTCTATAGCAACGAAGCGTATATACCTTATCGTATATCACTGTAACGGGCTACAATTATAATAATGCGCCGTTTTAGGACGCTGAGCTGGAGGAATTGCGAGGGTCGTTTTCGTGAATTTCGTTTTAAATCGAGCGCAGCAACAAGCGACACGAAATAGACAGTTTAATAGAAAATCGGATAATGTGATGACACGTTATTATTTCGTAGCTTGAGAAATGCTCTTGAAGATTTTTTACGATTATTGAGATAAACATTCCAAATAATTGTTTCAATAGTTATTACTCTCGACTATTTTAAATATAAATAATAGACAATATATTTTTTTATGTGGTGCTTTCTCTCGTTGAACCATCGTAAAGTTGATGTAAATATGCTTAAATAACCATGTAGAACAAGCTTTCATTATTTCACTGCCTGTTTTAGACATAGCTCGCTTCAAACGTGAATGTATTCTTTCAAATTACTATATCAGTCTAGCATGTTATTTTATACATGCATATGTATACATTCGACTTGTACCTCTTAATTTGTGCAGCATATAACATGTTACGTGCAATTATCGTATTTTGATCATTTTTAACGAAGAAATTAATTTTGCAACTCGATATGGATAAAATTATCATGTCCAACGAATTTGACCTGCTTCCGAGAGAACAAATTGGATATGATAAAATATCGATTCCAATCTTAGCACTCTAGTTGCTATACATACTTCTTTTTACGTTTATCTATTTCCGAAACCGGGTCGCATTTAAATCAATCTTCTGCACCGCATACTTCATAATGTACACCGTTTTATTTCGAGAGCGCAGGCGTAAATTTCGATTTGTACAATCACGCCGACCGTAAATCTCGTAGGACGTAATGAATCAGGAGTAAGAAAGAATTTGGATTACATTCGCGAAACGAGATTAATACTCGTCGCTTATATTATTATTGGGCCATGCCATTAGTAATGCAGCTTCTCCGAGACTCGAGTTTAAAACAAGAAAACTCGCCACGATTTTCACTTATGCATGGGTCTGATATGTATACTACTGTAAATAGGAATTAGAAATCTTCACACGGTGTTATATCAATGGTACCCAAGTGCCGATCGAATATTGCAGTTATTGCTACTAATACTAGTAGCAGTTGGTGAATTTAATTTGTCTCATAATAGTAGTAGCAAAAAAAAATGAATATAGAACGCAACATTTATTATAAAGAACTAGATTAAATTAAAGATATTACTCGTAATTTTTATTTTGACTGTTCAGATAGTTTCCGGATTTTTCAATTAATTGGGTACTGCCTTTTAAACTTGTAGGTAGGATCCCTTGGCTGCGAAGCTTTGCTTTTCCTGTATGCGTGAGCTTAAAATTATTGGAGCCATCGTTCTTCATTGCTTCCAGCATAACTTGTTTATGTGACAGACACGTTACGCACGTTTCCAAATTCTTGATATGGTCATTCTGTTGTACCTAAATTGTTTTGCATTTCAAGCTAGAAATTACAGTTTCAAAGACGAGGCCTGACAAATCAGTCGACATTTTACCGATTACTCTCGAACAAAACGCAACAGTATGCCGAAATGTTCCGCTCTTCTCATTCTTAATTATCAACAGAAAATTGTCTATTCTCGCCGTAACATACGTCGTGTACGATAAAGCCGCTTTCTTTATAGGATCGCCCAATAAAATACGTATTACGCATCCACGAAAATTTCTACGCAGATAGCCCGTACTTTCTCGACATTTTGATAAACCGACGAAATTATTCCCAGCGACGAGACAAATGAAAAATCAGGCATCCATCCATTCTTCTCAACCGAAAACAAATATCTAGTAATTTACGATATAAAAAAGCATCCACTCCGCTGATTTACCAATCAGGGGCACGTCCACGGCAAAAAGCGCCGAAGAAGCCATGAACGTGGCTGCACAGCGTTTTCTAATCAACGTGACGCTTTTATCGCGTCGACCGAATAGGAAACAACTCCTGCTGCGGTGCTTCCTTATAAAAGGCCGCAAAGCTGGTTCATGTGACGTGTCGACGAAACGGAAAAGCGCCTTTAGGGTCGGCTCGAAAGGAGCATCCAGCCGCAGGCATTACCACCCTATCTGACGCGTTTGCCTCGGGGTGGTTAGCCCTTATCAGATCGCACGTTAAGCACAGGTGCGAGAAACGTCCGTGACTTGGCCGTGCGAGTGTATGTACGTGGTGTTCCGGACGATGCAAGCTCAGGTAGAGAGCTCGTAGGCAATTATTGCGCCTTCGAGACCGGCGACCAAGGGACGCCGCCGTACGGAATACCATGGCATTTTCCGTCGATCAATATAAGCACCCTTCCAGACCAGCAACGAGATTAGCTACAGCTTCTTCCACGAAAGCCTCTCACACCACACACCGTGGAACAGGTTTGGTTCGCATGCGAGTCGAATTTTGGGGAATTAACACTAGAACGACCGATAGGTTTTGGTAGTGTTTGGACAGTATACGGTGGGCAAGTTGTGGAAGCGAAAGTGGTCGAATGGACAGTGTAATAGAGATGTTTAATTATCATATCTTGTTAAAAGTCGTCATAAATTGTTGCAACGATACCTGTATGTTAATCATTTTGGGGCAAGACGTGTGAAAAGCATCAATCTGACAGGGTTCGTAGGTCTACTTTTAATATTAATCCTTGCGCAGGCATTCGGCGTGTTCGATAAATTTGAAGCTCAGGTATTTCAAATATGTTTTATATACTTTTTTCTCACTAGACCTAAATCGAAGTAAAAGGAGCGAAAAAATGGGACACCTGAGCGGGTTTGCGATACTTTAACAAGAATATGAAAAGTTATTAAAGGAAATACAGAAATTGGTGGATAATCGGATACCCTATTCTCCACATAATAGTTTTAAGTCGTCTTTGTCACTGTGATGGATATAGAAAACATATTTTGTGTTCTGTTCATTTCATTCTGATATTGAGTTAGTTCCTATAAAACATTTATTTATTTGTTGGATATGTCTTCTATATTATTTGGGAGCTTTCCTTTATTCGTCCGGAGAAGTACCCACACTGTGGAACCAAGAATTTTCATTTTTTAATATAAAAATCAAATCAATGAAAAGAAATCGTGTATGAAAAACGCATTTTAAATTAATGCTCCGACGCTTTGAAGAATATAGCAATTTATCAAAATTGTTCAGGAAAGGGGTTCAGGATTTATGTTCGCGAAAGAAACATGAAGAAGAAATATTTCGTTGCAGACGTTATAGTAGAATTGAAACTAGTTAACTCAAATATACTCATAATTATATGTACCAGAGTTCAATAATAATAATCATTGAATAGCTTCATTAAATACTGACACAGTCTATTCATCGTAACGACAAACGATACATGTACCTTCTAATTGCAAGTATTTTTCATACTGAACATTTGAACGTTTCTAAATACTCATCGAACAGGTACATCAAATGAAAGGTTCTACTTTCAAACTAGAATAATGATTAAAAATCGGCAAATATGTCACCTATTACACACAGATGATCGCTTATGTTGTTTCGAAGGCAAACAGGATTACTCACGGCTGCGTATGTATTATTAAAACAGAATGAATAATTGGCTGCAGCATAACAATCATCTTCATCCTTAATTTACCTGAACTATCACGGATGCAATGCATTCAATGGGGAACTCGATGTCTCAGCTAAACGACTTACTAATATCGGCTGACTGAATGCCATTCATTCGCGATCGATAAAGCTGTTGCAAAATTTTCCGATCAATTTTCAACTGACAGCGTGCACCACAAATTTTACAATGAAATCTTGAAGTAATATATTGGAACCTCTTCTTCGCCTTGTGCAGAAAAAATCAATTTCATGAAAAGCTTTTGGCAATCTGTTACCTCGAATTTTATGAATTTATTGTAAAAAATGTATATTACCCGTTACGAATCGCAGGGCAACGAAGTTTAAAGAATAGGAGAAGGAAAGGCTTTTATTTCATTTATTTAGGTCGTAATATATTAAATAGATAATACAGGATGTTGTATAGGGAGTATAATATTTGAATAGTATAAGAAAGTACACATATAAAAGTAAAGGGGTATTCACATCTAGCAAAGTGCAAATTTTGCATTTGTCATCTCGAACAATATCGTGGACAGAAAAAATGGCACGTACTTATTTATACAATTCACTAAAATATTTTTCCCACGTGTAAAAGTTTTAATTCAATTATTTGCATTTAAAACCGTTGTGAAATTAAAATAATGAAATTAACATAGCTCCTCACAGTAGCGTTTAAAAGTTCACTTCTATTACCATCAAAATTTATCGAGTAAAACGTTGTTTTCTAACATTTGAAGTAGAGTTGGTAAAACACTAAAATTCATACAACGTCGTAAGTAGTGAAATATTCTGTAACGTATTATAGATACACTTATGCTCCACACTCTGGGACTTAATAATGTTAAAGAAACTCATAGATCTAAGAGTTGCGTTCAAGTACCGATGACTCACGTTCATAGAAAAACGTACCGCACACAAACACAGCTTCTAACACCCTATACATTGCAGTACATTACGTACTACAGTATAAAAAGAAGCCTCATCAACCTTATACCGCACGTTACATAAATCCTCGTGCATTATTATACGCCATTAAAGAAATCACACACTCATCCAAACTTTAAGTTTTACCACAATTTCAGCCCTTCTCAAAATCAATGCTGAATCGCAAAACTATTTCAACAAAATGTATACGCATAGTACCCTCAATTGTATCTGTCCAAGTAACAAAGCGAAACTTGTTTTTCTTCCAACCCGAACAAAGTACAGGTTCCATTATCGAAATCGTACTTAAACAACTTCCCTTACAACATTATTCTTATATTCAGATACGTTGTTATACATCAGCTTCCCAAGCTTTCAAGCATTTCACGAACGCCTACAATATCCGAAAGAACATAACGCCACAGAAAACGGCGAACCAGCCAAATAGAAAAAAGCGAGCGAGAAAGTGTACAACAGGCTGAAACAAGGGGAACAGCGATCAAAGGGGCGAAGGAGGAGAGAATAAGTAATAAAGGCTGGAATAGATCGGATAAGTCGTGCACAGGTAGGGAAGAAAAAAAAGATGGCGCCAACGAGATACACACGTTTCGCACGCCACGTTACCGATGAGCCGATCCCAGATAAGGTGCAACTAGGTTACTCCACGCCGTTGCGCCATTCTGGCTTAATTGGTCGACCAGGAGGATGGTGTGCATGCCGCGGGTATACACTTCGTCGTACGTTGCTTGATTATAAAAACGTGTAATTAATCGAATCGCGGTACCAGACTAGGCTTCCGGCTGGTTGTCGTGGTTTTAGAAAACTGAACCGGCGCACACTGCGGCCTCCAATGGACAAAAATCAAAAAAGTCATGTTTTAATTTTTTATTCAAAATAATCATTAATCGGTAAGTATGGAATTACGAATGTAACAATTATTACTGTAAAAAATCAATAGGGTACGGGGAATAGTCATCTGTTTATAATAAAATAATAACTGAAATCTTAAAAATTAGATAACTCGTCCTTTTTTGTTCATATATTGTAATTTATTATATTAATAATTTACAAATGTTCATTACTTAAATATTATATGCATTTTTTTATTTTTGTGCCGAACGCTCATTGAAAGGCCGCACTGTGCGGCGACTCGACGAAAATTGCGAGAAATTTCTGACCACAGGGTGTGCTGTGTGATATTTTTTCGCGAAACAAATGTAAGTTTTTTTTATGTTCATATTATCTAATACATGTATAGATATATCGATCTGCCGTATAAATTGTAAATCGGTGTGGAATTTATTAACGTAGGTCAATTTCTGTGTCGAAATTCTAGGATACATAACTATTTTTGTTTCGCATTTAAATGGCTGCAGGTATAAAATTGTGTGCCGAGCATTGAAAAATTAGTAACGATGAAACGAGATGTATCGTAGAAATTATTCTGGGTTTTCTATTGAAAAATATAAATATGTATAAATTTTACTTTCTGCCACTGTATGTTGAAGTGGGTGTTTATTTTGAGTTTAATATTTTACATTACGAACAGTAGCCAGAACGAAAAATACTTAAGGAATTTCACTTATAGTATTAACTTTGTGAAAATAGTGTTTGTGTCCACATAATAACTTCGTAAAGCTGAAGTAACCTCTATGTATAATTAATCTCAACATCAAGGAATTTAAATTCATTCTCAGTAATCTAGAAAGTCTATGATACGTGTAAAATATTATAAACGTTGTATGTAGTTCTTAGTATCTAGCAATGCTCCAAGTAATAAAAACCATTAATATTTTTTTGGCGTATGTACAATTTCACGTGCAAGCTCGTACTAGGTGTACAAATAATTTTGCAATAGTAACTGTCTCAATATTATAAGTAAACGGATTACACGGAAGCAAAGAATGAAGTTTTATTATACGCCCTAAAAATTCAGTATGAAGGGAAAGTATAAGAAAAAAAGAAGACTTTCGTACCCCTGCTATGAAAGATTAATCGTCGGCCACGTTGTAAAACCTTATCGACCGGACTTTTATGGATTTGATGTTAAAATCTAAATTCGCGTACTATAAGACCCTGCCCACCTGTTATGTAAAAACTGGCGAACCTGCTCTCGGCTTTACGACGGCCGTTTGAAAAAATAAAATTCGACATTCTCTGCGCTATTAGCACGAGAAAAGCAATAAAACCCTTCTTATCCTAGGTGAGGAATTTCTATCGTACGGTAACATCGATTTCCATTTTTTCTTTCTTTTACTTTTCCTTCTTTTATATTCAACGCCAGAATGAAGAATTCTACGATGCATCGTTAACGTGGAATAAAAGATTCAGTTTGAATTTAAAATGACAATAAAAAACGTTCCCCAATTTTCATAATATAATCGCGCGAATTGGAACCGACCGAATCTTGTGCGGCGAAATGTTTCGCAAACCGCCAGAAAAGAAGAATACAGTAATTATGCAAACGGTTGCGTTATCGTATCAGTTGCAACGATTCATGCAAAACGGAAAGCACGAAACGTAAAAATAGGATGAATTAAGGCGGCAACCGATACCGTGCGATTCCGCGGCTAAGAATAATAATCATTACTAATTAGCAGTGGCAGTGATTTGCGATTATTCGTAGCACGCCATCCGTAGCTGTTAATCGAACTCGTTCTTATCGAAACCGCCGGAATTATCCAAACTGTTAAACGGCTCGTTTCACGACGACTTTCAGGTTTCTGTTAGCGATGGGACGATACCTTCCAGGGCCATTAACATATAAGGGAAACGAAGGTGCAAATTAACAGTAATTAATTGAGCCACGTCGATTACGACACGCGCTTGTACGCTTTCCCGCGGGTTTCTTGAATCGTGGATCGATAGGCAAAGTGCACAATTGCCGTAAAATTTGTCCGGTTACGCAACTGGAACGACTAGAATGATAATTACCGTGACGATGGCGTATAATAATAGTAATTAACGATAAAAGAGAATAACAGTGCGGCACATTAATTATAACAGAGCCAATTTAATGCACCGATACTTCAATCTTTTAACCGCGTCAGGGATGGTTTAATCATGGAAAACGGGAACTAATTATGCGTAGTCGGATATCTTGACGATTTCGATTGGTACATATGTTGTATTAGGGGGAAGATTGAATACTGTGGTACAGTGCAGGAGCTCGTAATGCTAGACATTGTAGAACAGAAATTTTCATGCAGGGTTGAGCGAAAAATATTTTATTAGGTAGTACGATTTTATTTGAATATTGTTCTACTATTGAGCATAGGTGACAAAATTTGTATGAGAAAAAAGTACCGAATGAGTTTCTGAAATTCTTAGCACGGTCGATTCTATTTGCACTATCAGGAAAACTTTTAAATAACTCGCTAGAATTATTTTAGTGTGACTATACGCCAATTGACTTCCAAAGTGACACATAATTCAAGTATCATTTTAAACGAACGGGAATGAAATTACGTTTAAAAGAAATCGTAGCAAACAACGTACGCAATTATAGAAACTTTTCATTGGAAAATTAGAAGAAATTAAACACAGGAGTTCATAGTTATAAGAATTGTGCAATTTTGGGAGGAGCAGCGATAAAACAATTGAATAAATTTCGTAAACTCAAGGAAACACTTCTTAATCATCACTTTTATGTTTAACTACGTTACAGTAGGGAACATTTAGTACACATAAAACTATCCTCACTTTAAAATAATTCGAACAAAAAAACAATGACCTCCCATCAAAATAAAAATATGTTTCCAACTTGCTGTCACAGTTCCATCTGCAAATTCTACATATGTATAAGTACGTTCATCCATTTCTGTAAGATTATCAACGTTCCAAAGCGTGCAATCATTCAGACAGAAAAAAGCGAGGCTGAAACTTCCTAACTTTCTTCCTCGCTGCATTCTTTCCTTTTGCATATCCATTATTATTTTTTTCTTTTTTACGCGCGATCAGGAATTCATATTAATTTCAATTTTACCAATGACAGTGGGAAAAAAGGAAATAAAGAACCGCGTACGGCCTTTTTCACGCGGGCGATTCGTTTGAAGAGAAAAGTTACGATAAGCGCATTACCAACCGGTTCCAAAAGAGCATGCGGCGAAAATGCGGTTTAACGAATCGCGCGAGCATCCAGCGTACATATTCAGCCAACGATAGAAATACCTGTAACACCTGCAAATTATTCGACACGATACTGCACCGCCGCGTTACTGAGATACGGACACTGCTCGCTGATACAGATACCCGTAGCTTTCGATATTCGTCCGCTGATAAGCAGATTACGGATGTCAGTGGTAGGATCGTTGTTACACAGACACGCGGAATAGTCCCAATACGATTAGTTGTTACGTTGACTTCGATCCTGAAGCATTGTTCACGGGCGTTAATAAATTATTGCATGCGATTGATTGTCTGCTAGTATGCATTGGCCGGGAACAGTAAATCACGGGAGCGCAAGGTACATATATTCGTGAACTTGAAATGGATGAAAGCGTGAACAGTTTATCGTATCGCAATTTCGAGAAATTGTTCGTAAACCGTTCCAAGTAAAGTTTCGCGGAATTTTTGTCACGAAGTGGCAGACAAAGAAAAAGGTGTTAAATTAATTTGAAGAGTGAAACGTATACGTAGCTTTAATAGTTTTGAAGAAATTAACAGGCCAATTTTCTGAGGGAAGATGAAACATTCGAGCTTTCTGTGCGTTTCTCATTATTCGATAATCTTCACTGACAATTGTAAGTAGTATAAAATTATATTCTAATTGTAAGTGTACCATACATTCCTGCTTGAAACAAATCAATCATTTCTTATATCGCGAAGACCCACAAAATATATGTATATACACTTTCTTCTCCTGCTTTGATCTATAATCTATACAATCAACATTGGTGTCGCAATAGCTAAACAGCGAACCCGATAAAACGGAGAGAAATATCGGGAAAAATAAAACTCAGGCACTAACGTCTAGCGTAAACAGCCCGGTGATCGAACCAAGCAATGTCTCTTCTGGGAACATTACGAAAGGAATAACGCAATTGGTTCCTAGGAATCGAGCAACGCGGGAACAAACGAACCCATTGAAATTCATGATTACACAGCGCGCAAAGCTGCACGCGACAAGTAAACGAGAGAGAGAGAAAAAAGAAAAATATCACTCGCGTAACTCGTACATCTGCTGCAGAAGCTAATGGTAAAAACGTGCACGAAATATTTGCCATCCACGCTCCGAATATCGCAACAATACGCGTGTGTCACGAGAAAATCAATTTACTTCTGACCATTGAACTGGTTTGCACGATGGCCGCCTGGTTGCACCCCCTTTTTACAAGCTTTTATTTCAACAACGATCGGAAAGCTTGCGATCGATTTTACGACAGATTGCAATCACATTTTTTCGTCGCGAGGCATAAGAAATAAATAAAGCAGGATTACATCGTGTCTCGTCATGGACAAATGCGGTTCGGGGCTGATCTTTCGGCAGCTTCTTTCACAGATAGAAACCAGTAACGAGTCGAGCGGTTCTAACTCGGAGCGGTCAAGGCGACACGGCGGGAGAGACAGAGAAGAAGGCAGAAAGAAAAAGAGAGAAAGAGAGAGGGCAGTAAAGATCTCGTCGATTAGGCTCCTTTCTACCTTCGTTAGTAGTCTACAAACGTTCGTTAGCGTCGCTTCGAAAGGACTCCGGTCCTTTGCTTGTCCCCGAACGGATAGTATTTATCGGGACGAACAAAAAATTTGTCCCTGAAAAGGGATCGATGACGCCTCGTACGAGACTAGTTAGCTTCGTTAATTGATGGACCGTACGGGGCTGGTATTTTATTCTGAACGCCACTTGCACCGGACTTTGATGGCGCGCTATAAAATTATAAAGCAGTATACGAGCGACACGGGGCCTCTTTTCGCGCCGACGTATTATACCCAAAAGTATCTTATTTCCTTATTTTTCTACACCCATTTTTTGCCTCGCGTTTGATTAGCTGCTGCGGTGTGTGCCACTGTCGCTCAACACAGCGACTACGCAGCCGATGTGCGAATTATGAAACGTTTGAAGTTTCGTTGCAGACGTGTGCATTTATCGTTACCCTGTTTAATTGATATTATTGATAGCTATTGGTAGCATTTCTTTAATCAAATCGTTTGAACTGTTAACGTAAATGTAATACTCTCTTCGGAAATAGATCTCTCATCGTTTCCACGCGACAAATGTTTTCGTTTTAATTGTTAGAAAGCGTGTATGTATTGCTATGGAATATACGATAAATTCAGTTGCAGTTGCGTGTAACAAATATTGCTGCGATAATTGCGTTTCATCTATCACGTTGAGTTGGAAAACAAACTACTTGTCGTCAGATGAAAATTAAATTCCAATCTATTTGACGATAGTCGATTCGGTGCGACACTGACGATTTTATCTGCCGTCACGTCTCTAACGCATCAACCGTTACGATACACATTATCAGAAGAAGGAATCGCACGCTAAATTCCTGTGTTCAGGCCACGGCGATGAAAGGAGGGTTTCCTTCTCCAACATATTCTTATGAAAATAGTCACATTGTACGTCGTCAGAGCGTGACAATTACTTGCAGACAACGGATCGTTATCGGTTGTTGCGCACCGTTGCTGTTCGGTATTGTAACTTGCTTCATGGTATCGCCGTGCACGACTAGTAATTAGACATTCTAATGCGAACAATATTGCACTGTATGTACATACATTAATCCCTCGACTTACACGCGTCTTCCCAACCTGCGACGTTTCCATCGGCAACGCGATAGGCATTATTTAAAACAATCAAATTCGTGTCCACGTGCTGAGTTTTACATCGAGTTCTGGAATATACACGAGTGCAATGTACTTTGTACATATTTCAATTGAAAATTCAGGGTACAGATTATAAACGTTAAACTTTACCTGTATAGTCGCTTTGATTAATCAAATAAAAACTTGTCTCGCCAACGAATGAAATATTAGGATAATATATCTACTAAACACAAGAAATTAACGATGTTAATTATTTTATGTTTTAGCTCCCGGAGCCTTTTTTGGCAATTATTTTGCGCATTTGGCAGATATAATTAATTTTCTTATGAACGAATTATTGAACATTCATTATGCTTATTACGCTAGTTGAATGAAACATTCTCCTATGCAGTTTCTCCTTTCCCCTTTCTTGCATATAAAGTGCGAAAGGAAATAAAGCACAGTGTACGAAAATTGTTTGGAGCCAGTGTATGTATACGTATACATAAATGCATATATACGTCAAGTGTACTCCGATTTATACGTCGGCTACTCTGAAACCGTCTCTGAAATTGGGTCGTAAATTATAAAATAGAACAAATCACCGCGTTATCGAAATAAATATTTCTTGAATCAATGGTCGTTCAGTGCAGTACATTTGGGCACAGGAATTTTTGGATTTTATCAGATAAGTTTGCTATTTTGATAATAAAATAATATAATAATAACATTGGAAATGAGGATTTAAAAAAACGCAGTACTTATTATTCCATGTCAACTGCCATGTTTTTCCTGCCGCTTAGAGCGTAATGCTGTAGAAAACAGCGTTTCGCCTGTTACGACTTCTTGGAAGACGTGTTATCCAACACCAGTTCTCTAAAACCGCTGCACGAACTTACTAAAATTCCTCGTAAAACGTCTTAAAATGTCTGTCGCGTAACTACTCTCGGGAGTAGCTTCTGTATAGGCGTATAGATTGAACCTTTTACATTTAATCATCTATCGTTACTTATACCCAATTACCATTCATCGTTGCTGAAATTTGAAACTCATTGTTCTACATGTCAACTATCTTCGTCTTACGTGCAGGAGCTTGACTACAATGTACTTTACCGTGCGCAATTTTGGTTTATAGTGATTGAAGCTTTTAAGTCTTCCTGATAATGACTTGAATTTTAAGAGCTTTACACAATCTGCTATATTTATTATAGAAACCCCAGGCAGAATGAAAAATTGTGTTTATACAAGTATTGGCTATTATGTATGTGTGTTTTCCTAGAAGAAAAACATGTGCACAGTACCTTATAGCGAAAATTGTAATCAAAGCGCCATGGAGAGATCATACTGCTTTATTATAATCTTTATCATTAAAAAAACGTTCTTTGCACGTTCATTCATCGTGCGAAACCTTCCAAATAAACATATACCTACATATGTACTTCGTCATGGCTTCTAAACGAAAATTCAATTGAATATTATTAAACTAGCAACCTACTGTTTAAACCTTGTTTTAATATGCGCGTTAATCGACATTGCCTGGAGTTTACGTGCTGTTTCCATTGTCAGAGAAGCGTTGGACGCTTTGCAAAAGCCTCGAAGGAAGCAATCGTAACGTTGCAGATTCAGCTGTCTCATAGAGGTCACATTTGCATTTTCACGTGCAACGACACGCCAGAAAGCGTGAAAGGAGAAACAATGTTAAAACGCTTTCATTTTATGACGGCCCCATTGAAAAGATGCGACGGTTACTCTATTAAGGGCTTACATTCAAAGAGAAACACACCGTGATATGAGAATTAGAGGGCAACATAATGGACAGCGGGACCGGAAGACTTATTTCTGGGTGCAGAAAATTACCCTAGAAAAAGTCGACCCTCTATAAATCTAACGTTTGATGTCACGAATTTTTCAACGCGGAAGTTGTCGCATCGCTTTGATATAAAATCAAGCGAAATAGTGATGTTACATTCAGTGGGCGTAATTGTAAGAATTGTATGAAAAATTGTAAATTTGATGCTACCTAATGGAAGTAAAATTAGCAGAAGTGCAATGCACTTTTGCGTTATCAACGGAATTTCGTGCGATAAATTTATTTTCTTTCTACAGGCAAACAAGTTTTCCATTTGTGATGCAGGACGCAAAATACTACCACGACAAATAATTTTTATCGTTACCTTACTGTTGATAATTATTTAATACGAATTAATCTATGTAACTTGAAACAAAACTTACAAGCAAAAATTACTTACAGGCCTTTCTATTATTTCCTAATAATTAATCGTTAAGATCTCATATCAACATTTGCAATTACATCTTTACAATTAACAAACTAAATAGCATAGCGAATAAAACTTATTAACTCACTCTAACAACAATTTCGCTGAATCCATTTCACTCACGAATAATCGATTCTCCTGACGTCCAAGAAAAATGAATAATTAATTATTATTTCATGCAGAAAACCCTGTTATTATCTATGGTACCCTTAATAAAAATCTCTGCACACGTCGAGATCGCCCCCACGCCATTAAGTTATACAAAATTGAAGGCGCCATTAAGCTAAATGTGTCACGGTCGAAGAAATCATAGTTGAAAGAAACTATGCTGCAGGCCTACGGGGCAAATTGCTCAGCGCAATTAGAAGCCCTGGCAAAAACGATTGATAAAAGAGGAGACACGCAACGTTGGCAGCTTCTTTCGCCGCGTAGCATGGGTCACGTTCGCATAGGACAGAGGTCTTCCATCGTTGCACACGAATTATGTAGAGAAAAGCAAATGCAAAGTGGCGAAGTGAAGCGAAGTCTATAACATTTCCCCTGACACTACGGTAATCCAATAATGCTCACACTTTGGGGAACTTTGTCTCCCTTGTAATCCAACACTCGCCGTCATGGCACACGAGATCAATTTTGTGTCCAAATACCTATTCAACTTGCTTAAGTATCAATCGCCGCTAATCCGGCTGAAATTGAATTAGATATTTTTTTTCCGCGAATCGGAAATATTAATCATTGGACAAAGTCCTTGTTTGGATTTTCGATTACGATATCGAGTACGTTTTGCTGTTACAGAAGATTGAGATTTTGCAAGCTTCCATACGTAAACAGGAAACATTGCTGCGTAACTGGATATGTATCGTAGGAGCAGATCTTTTATTGATGTTGAAATCGAGCGATCGATTTGTTGCTCTGATTATAATTGAAAGGAAAGTATGGGCGCAATTGAATAGAATTTACTGCTGCATTTGTGAAATAGGAATTTCCTTCACTTTTTCTTACTCCTTTTTCTACCGCGTGCTTCTTAGATTACATAAAGCAAATTAAATTTTTAAATGCTTTTTGTGTGGCTGCCTTCGTAGGTATACCAAAGTATGTTGGAGATAAAGAAAGTTAAAAACTTAAAAAGTTACAGGGATACAAAAGTACTTATGCTATTCTAATTTGCATTTTACAATCATAGAAACGGGATTAAAAATAATGAACGACTTTCTACCACTTTCAATGCCACAAAAAAAATGACTCGCTACTGTCTACAATTGTCCTCCCTCCAATTTATTTACCTGGTGCAAACAAACGGATATTTCGCAAGAAATAACAAAATTCCCAATTATACACCTCTGTCAATCTAATTCAACAATTCAACACCCTTTTCCACGGAATTCATTTGGTTTTCATCAAACTTCCACTGCTTCCGCCACAAACGTTTCCTCCCCAGCCCCAAGGACATCAGAAGCGTACAAAACGATAAGTATCAGATATTTTCGCGCATCGGAGTCGTCTGGTCTACGAAATAAAAGGACAGACGGCCGCGTCCAGCGAACAAGAATCACAAAATGCCCCACGGGACACGGAGGAAATGAATAAAAA
This sequence comes from Nomada fabriciana, assembly GCA_907165295.1. NCBI lineage: Eukaryota > Metazoa > Arthropoda > Insecta > Hymenoptera > Apidae > Nomada > Nomada fabriciana. The sequence continues at coordinate 15,997,082 of OU015694.1, forward strand.
CCGCGGGGGTGGAAGGGTAAAAAAAGCTGCAAGTGAAAAAAGAACGGATAAAAAGGGAGATAGCGCAGGCATGCACCAAAAGTAGATACCACGACGTGATATCGCGCTCCTCGTGGTGTACGCGCACACGTGTACACACGTTTCGTCCCTCGTTCCGTGTGTAGCCGAGCGCCGGGACACGTCGCGAAAGAAGGGGACAAGAAAAAGGCGGGAAAAAAAACGAGTCAAAGGGGTAGGGAGTGAAAGGGAAGGGACGAGTCGGAAGGAAAGCGAGAGCGACGGAGAACGCGACAGAACCGCCTAACATAGAACAACCGCGGAGGGGATCGCGAGATAGAGAACGCGACATCGGGTGAACGGTAGAAAAGGAGAGGGAACAAGAAAAGAAAAGAGGGACAGAGAAAGGAACAAGAGAACGTACGTACGCGCGCACGTACTTTTATATGCATGCACATGCACGTTCCGTACACTTAAGGTGTGTGTCGCGTACACGGGTGGGAGGCGCTTGAATCCGAAGCCCTCCTACACCGAAGGAAACACAGTGAATCTCCACACGCGAGTGCAACCGTGTGCCCCACGCACCCACGCAGTCGCAAGCCCACATGATGTCACGCATACACTGACCTCACTCTATGCCACGTTCGCCGCTCGTATCTCGCACCCTTCCGAACGTTTTATCTTACTCGGTCACGTAGCATCGTTTCCATCGTCTTTCTTCCCGCCTCTCTATCAGCCTTGCTCTTTCCTCCTCGAACCCGCACCCGCCCTCACGGTACACGCCACTCTCCCGCATTCTTCCTTTCTTTGCCCGGTCACTTATCCGCTCGCGCGACTTCTTTTCCCGTCTACTCTTTCGTTAACTCGACGTTCCCCGTCTCTCGTGCGTATACGTGTACACCAGGTCGCTACTACCAGCACGCCCCTTTCGCTTGCTCGCATTCTTCTAGTCTTTAGGTCGACTGACTCGTTTGCTCGCGGTCTCCCTGTGTTCCTTTTCTTTCCCTTTTTTTGCTCTTCCCGTTTTCATCTTTTCCCCCCATATTCGCCCCTCCTTGCGTTCGTTCCTCTGGATCTGTCTGCGCCACCCGCCTCGTCTCCGTCATTCTCTCGTCCCTCACTCTGCCCCGCGATCGTCCAACGGACACCAGCCGCATTCGTAGCGACGGAGGCCGGCTGTCAGTGGGACACCATGTGTCGTCTGTTTTTATCCTATCGTCTTTGCTAGACTATACTTATCTTGGACCACGCGACGCGAGCGAGCGCGTGCAGCTTCTGGCTGTATGTACCTTCGTGTATGTGTGGGCGCGTGTACTCGGCGCGCGAACGATATCACGAATGAATGTGCAATCGTGGCGGTTAATTGCTATGCCAATCTCGATCGAGTCTCGCCGTCCGTCCGTTGCGTATGTGCATATAGGGATTTCACCCTCTTGGAGGAAGCGATTCCACGGATTCAACAGCTTCCCCCGTCGATAATGATGGATGGTGGCTCGTCGAATTCGACGCTGGTTGGGCTGCCTCGAACCGATAGAGGTGCAATTAGCGGATGAGACCTCGGAGCAGAGCATGCAGCGTAGATATTGCGTAGAACGATTTTGTTTGAAGAGTGAAACTGGTATAACGGGGTTGATGCAAATTTTTTAGCGCTTTAGTGCGTCCGGTGTCCGATATTTTGGAGAAAGTAAGGAAAAGAGAGGACGGATACGATTGTGTTTCTTAATGCAAGCGAAATGTTTTAATCGGCAGGTTTCAATTTAGATTTTTGCTGCGATCTGTGACCCGATGCTGGTTTCAAATCGGTATAACTTCTTTTATTTAACGAAAACTGACGAGATAATATTCCTGATGAATTGTTTCATCTGAAAGTTTTACCTTGGTCACATAGTTCGTGCGATAAATTGCATGAAAAAGTAAGAGTGCGTTTATTTAGAAAGTGTAAAGATAGTGGTAAATAAACAATCAGATCAGGGTTGACACGTTTGTATGCTTATAATTCGTGCACAAATTATTACACGTTTCGGTAAATATATCGAAAGAGGCCGACCTCACCGATTTCGATGAATTTTGAATATGTTGTAAAACTCGGTATTCTGAACAACTTTTTCCTATGGCTATATGCGCCGCTCGCCCTTAGTTTGCGAGATATTTGCCAAAAACTATAGCTACTACTACATAGAATTTTGTCTATACGTGCACGCTCGCGGCCGCCTGTGTGGCCGCGCTTACCCAACAGCTGGCGAAGGATCTTTATACCGGGTGGACTCATAAAAATTACACCTAATATAAACACCTAACCAAATAAAATAAAAAGCAAACAAACAAATAAAAATAAACACCTAACCTAACCTAACCTAACCTAACCCGATTCTAATTTTTATTTAATCAAATATGAGTTTGGGTCTGATTTTTCTTTTTCGATGAGAAACTGTCCTGGCATACCGTCCCACCCGGTATAAAGATCCTTGGCCGACGGTCGGGTGAGCGCGGCCACACAGGCGGCCGCGAGCGTGCACGTATAGACAAAATTCTATGTAGTAGTAGCTATAGTTTTTGGCAAATATCTCGCAAACTAAGGGCGAGCGGCGCATATAGCCATAGGAAAAAGTTGTTCAGAATACCGAGTTTTACAACATATTCATAATTCATTGAAATCGGTGAGGTCGGCCTCTTTCGATAGATTTACCCACGTTTCCATCAGCTAACAAACACAGATATCTACTGCTTTCGTTATCAAAATTTGGTTCGCTTAACTTAATAATGATTCATGAAAATAAAGTTCTTTTCTGCTACTACTTGCTAATATTTGAGAATAAAATATAGCCAATTACAAACTTCTTAATCATTTATGTTAAATACAGAAATAATGTGAAACACTGTCAACTGTTTCATTCCCCTTTTCAACAGAATCTTTAGTTTTCAAATTAAAGAAACCTTATTATTTATTTATATAAACATTTGAGCAAACAAATGTTATCTTCAAATACCGATCTAAGTCCGTTTTCTGTGTTATCAAGCACGAACGAATTAAAAAGAAGGGAAATATTATTTTGTCCACATTCGCCTATCACTCGCCGCACTGTGCATTCCATCGAATCTATCACAATTTTATTTCACAGTCCAATCGCAGATTGATCACACAACCGCCGCTTAGAAATATCCAACCTAGATTTCTTACTTACAGCTCAACTCCTCTATCCTTTGAAATTCTACTATTTATGTGACCCAATTTTTTTACTCATTATTAATTACGTTTCTCCTCTGCACACGTTAATATCCACAGCGACTTTTTCGCGTAATCAATGGTATATATTGAACAACTGCACGGTTCGGTTACGACACCACGAAACTTATCGCCTGCCGGTGTTCAACGACGAAAGTTATGGCATTTATGCAACACGACACACGAGCCTCCTAACGATGAAGTCGCTGCCGAGTCGGTAACACGAATGGAAAGAAAGAAGAAACATGAAATCAACGATATTCGTGGAATGTGAACGCTTTGTCCGCGATAACGTGCCATACGTGGCACGGACGCACACGTTGCAAGAATGAATGCAAGATTCTGTAGATGCTGGGATAAAACTGACAACGAGGAACGCGTGTTCCCTGGGTTACTGGCCATACACACCGTGAAAGCTGAAGCTCTTCGAAAGAGGAACCCTTTTTTTCCGGAAGAGACGAACAGACGATGCTCGTGGACGAAATAATTACCGGCGCGGTTATAATTTATCGATTTCGACCGCCCGCGAAATTGCAACGCGACGAGCTGTATTGCTCGTGACGAGTAATTATCTGCGAATAAATTTGCGATGCGACGAAAAGAACGAAATTCCCTCGCCATTCGGAAACCCTGCGAGCATTTCCATGATTTTAGTTGAATGGGATAAGCTAGGAAAGAAATAGAAAGATTGAGATGAATGACGTAAATCTATAAGGAAAATGAAGTTTTGCAAACTTATATATGTGGATATTTGGGAATTCTTGTTCGCGATTTCTTTATTGTTATTTACACGAGAAACGTTTTATAGTAATCCGAGGTAATAGCGAAGCTGCTTATATTCTAGGGGTTCTGGGTTTAAAAAGCAGCTATCAAAAACATCTACTTTCATATGCTCGTATGTGTTACTTTAAATAATGCACTCTTCTTTAAATGGATTTCTATAATATAATGAATAAACAAAAGTCAAAGCTTCGTTGCCTCATATTATCAACCTATATTCACAGAACAAACATTCTGTTTTGCAATTTATGCTATTTGAACAGCAAATAAGCTCGCAACTCTTCTTGCATTAATAGTAGCAGAATGGAAACGGATCAATATTAACTTTCACCGGCTTAAAGTATAAACAGTATCTTCAATATCTTCTACCCTCTTTCCATACAAAATAGAAGATAAGCTGATATTATATTTAAGACCAGATATTATATTTAACATTTCTGTGTCGAATAACGAAAACGGAAATGGAATAAATGCAGCGTTTGGAATATATATCTAATATTAACTACGTATAAATCGAAAAATAAATACGAAAAAACCGATTCCCAGTTCTCCCGAAATATCCAGGGCAATTCACCAGCGAAAAGCTCCGACCAGAATATCAACTTCTTAATCCGTTGCACCTCACTGTGCAACTTATATATCCTACAGTTAAGCTTCTTAATTTTAAATTCCAACGAATGCGTATAAACCATAATTCCCGTTGCGTTTGCAACAGAATTCGCATGATGTCCCTCGAACAGCTGCATCTACTGAAGTTCTTCGTTCGCCTATTTGTTATGCATTGCCACGTACTCGCATCTTTAAGCGTACTTGTGCGGGAAATTCGATATGTATCGATACAACGCGATGGTGACGGCGTACCAGACGACACTTTGTCAGACTTGCTCTACCTGTGCATCGCTACCCGCAAAACCAAATGCAACACGATGCTTTCCTTTGCTTATGGATCTTCTCGACCACCCTCCTGGACTAGATCTTCTTTATTACGAGTTAACGCACGCTTTTTGTTGAGACACGAATAATAAAAACCAGTACATACTTCGTCTGTTACGGATCAGGTCTTACCGATGGGCTGCCTTGAAATATGAAATAATTGGAATAATTGTAGAACGATTATAACATACAGGATTCTGAGTACCTTTAATTAATAGTATCGAATAAATGTGTAAGGGTGGACTTAAGACTTTAAAGATACAGAGTCTTCGAACTCTTCTGCCAGGTTTACAAAAACCCTTTTACACTCGAATGTCATTCTTCTGGTATAGGAAAATGGAAACTCGAGATACACTGAATTTAAAATAGTAATATCAAAATCCACGCTGCACTACGAATCACACATAGCCTAAAGATCGAAAATAAGAAACATATAAATGTGGTTTGCGTTAAATGTACTGAAGCTCCAGTATTTCTGTAACATTGATGTTTATGTAAGTATAATTAATATTACAATAATGAAAACTGGTGGAAGGCTGGCAAGTTCAACTCAATCATACGCACAAAAGAAAGATGTGTGAAATCAAAGGTGATCATAATTTTTCCATGATATTGAACCTTTTATTTCGCTTAATCGGCAACTATAAAAACGATCGAGAAAAATCTTGCCTCCAATTCTATGTTCCATCCTCCAAATAAGAGACCAATAATCACCAGTCGACTACTCAACCAGGGTTAATAGCAATTTTGTATTGATCTGGCGGGAATAAATACGCGGCAGGCGTAAATGCTTTTAATTAGATGTCATTAAAAGTCCACGAACAGTCGTGTCGAAACGAAATAAAAGAAATGTAACAAAACAGTGAATCAATAACGTTGTTATTAACTGGTGTAGTTACATCGGTACCCGTCGATCGATCCATTTTACCTGCCCTGCTAATTGAACTTTTAATTAAAAAGCGCTTGTCTGACTGAAAAAATACCGAGGTAGACATATCGGTTCCTAATCAAAATTGTGATAAAAAAAATACGTAAGAAATAATTTAAGAATCGAATGTAATAATTGTGTCTAAAATATTATCTTTGAACATTCTTCGAATTTATCCGTTTCATTTGTCACATATTTCTTCTATTAAATTTCTAATACTTTCTAAATTTCCCTATATTCAACATAACAAATAATAATTCAACTCTTGCATATTATATATAGGAAAAATGTAATTTTATGTACAGGCATCGACTTTTAATAAAACACTCCACCTTTGCTCCAAACGTAGGTAGACCGCATAAAAATTTAATTTTCTAGAGAATGGAAATAACTGTCTTAATACAGCTATGAAACATTGTGAGTACCAATTTTGTCTTACTTTAACGGAAGTTATTGACCAGTAAAATAATATTGCAAGAAAGCAGATATTCTTAGAATCACTATCACATTATCATTTTCAGTCATATAAAAAGATGACGACAAAGGGAAATTTTTAAAAGGGCACGCTAGGCAAATCTTAAGGCTGAGCTAGTTTACGTCCATACCTCTGCTGATAAAAAAAAAGTAATATTAATCCAACTTACTCATAATAGCCAATAAAGAAACTCAGGTCTTTTCAGTCGTATCACGTTTAAAGCAAGGATGATACCTTAAAACATTATTTACTAAAAAAGAAAAAGCATCAGTATAAAATATCCATCCATAGTAGATATTTCACCTTTTATTACCATTCTAAGCTTCTAAAACAATGCTGCATGTACGTATATACTTGATTATCGGGCAATCCAAAAAGCACTAGAAGGATTCGGATCAGCCTTAACGCCGATATCAAAAGCTCAGAAATCTTTGTTTCGCCAGGAGGCTCGTTTCTCAGAAACGAAGCACAGGAGAGAGACGATCCTGGCCACGAGAGGAAGTGAAACGAAGGAAGGGAAGCAGCTTCTTCTCGTGCGCGCACAGAATCGCAATCTACCGGCAAGGATCTCTTCCTGAATTTAAAAACGATCGTTACTTCTCGCGAGCATGCTTGAGGATTGAGGAGGAATAAAGAGACGGGGCAGCAGAGATATGAGGGAAGAATAAAGATGGCTGGAATGGGGCTTAAATTAGAAAGAGAAAGAAGACGGGAGAAGATCTTTGCGAAACGTTCCGGGATTCGCGGGGTTCAACGTCGTGCGATACGTCAGTCTCGTGTTTCGTGAGAAAGACGATGATAAAGTCTGATTCAGAGGAATAAGAGCGGTTTCTCAATGAAAAAATCGTGCAGGCAAGCAGACTTCGATTTGTAGCCACGCTAACGCTTTTAGATCCGTGCTCGTTTAAGACAACGTCGCGGCTTGACCTTATTTGTAGTAGAGTTGTAAAAAGTTGCAGGACCTGTTTAGACTAGAATGTTTGTAATTACGTCTAGTTTTAAACAAACAAAAACTTTGGTGGGACTCGAAGGGCATTAGTTATAAAGACAAAGATTAATAATCGGCGTTCAACCTTATATTTTGTTTTAATTTTTTAATTTAAGGTAAAGTACTTATCGCGTTGATAAATATCCATATGACAAAAGTTTAAAAAATCAAGGATTATACACAAAAACTACAAAGAAATTTTTTTTTCTTAAATATCATATATCGCATTTGTTTTTAATGTTAGTTTCTCGTTTCAAATTATATTATGATCTACGATCGATGTATTTAAAATGTCGTTTCTATCAAAAACGAATTTTTGCCACGTTTTGGGCATTTTGCACCACTGTGCATCGTTTGCGACAAAAGAAAGACGTAGTGGCGTGTCTTGTGCTTTTTAATAAGTACTGTGTGTGTGCTTCGACCACGATATTTCAACACTATGAATTTCACACGGCATAGGTTTGTACATATAAGTATTACAGTAGGTACAGAATATGTCTTTCCATGTTATCGTATTTAGTGGAATATGTTTGATGCTTCTATGTGATACAATATACTATTAATATTATTAATTGCAAAGGTGCTGGCAAAGTATTGGCTTTCTAGCAATTCAGTAAAATATGTAAACGAAAAATGTTATATTAGAGTAACATATTGGAAAATTATGCAGTTTCAGTAGTTTCACGGGTTTTGCATTCAAGATAATTGATACTGCGTGTAGGCAACCAAAACGTTCAATAGGTTTCATGCTTAGTTATTTAAAATATTTTACAGGAATGAGTGATCAGAAATATCTGCAAAAAAATTTGAACAATTATTTGCGAGCGCGGATGCCAGTTTTTTTTGTATAACCACGGATTAATTAGGACAAGTAGAAAATTACTAGGTATATTACTTTGAAACACATTTTCGACTACGTTGTAATCATTTTTAAGCCACTTCCATTATTCATTATTATTATTTACCTTTACATTAACCACGTAAATGTAATTAATTTATAAAGAATTGAAATTTTCAACAAAATATATTCCATTCACGGATAACGTGGCAATTAATATACATAGTGAATACTGTGCCTTCGCTAAAACTTAAACCACCACTCTTAATTACGTGAACCGATCGACTAACAATTGTAAAGGGTTCCTAGATTATTTGAATTCCAGAATTTCCGTTCTGTTATTTTGGGGTCTCCAATGTTTAGCAGTCCATATAAAATAGCGTTACCACTGATGGCGTTTAAACAAGTACGTATAGTGCGTGTAGCAATCTGTCGAAACTACCGATTACAGTCGAGCTTGATAAAACACGTGAAAAATCAACCAAGTATTGCAGAAGGTCAATAAAGCCACATGCCAATGTGTAATAAAAGCGAATATCGTTATCGTTACGACAGAAAAATTCGAAACTGCAAAGTACAATGGAGGAAAAGTGAAAAAACCAGAGCAACAAAAACGAGAAGAGTGTGCAACAGGGGTGCAATTTTCAAGAATAATACTTAATTATGGACAATTGAGTTGCGGTTACAACGAACCATATCATCTAAAGAGTTTTTAATTCCTGGATCCCTGCGTGCATGCTAGAACGCACGATCCCTGGTAACCGCATGCGAGAAAACCGAGAAGTGGCGAAGTGCTCGAAAGAACTGGAGCGAGAAGTCGGCTGTGACTCGTGGCGAAAAATAATATAATATTTTTTATAAAACCATCTATATGTCTCCAGAATTGTAAATGATTTGAGTTAAGTGAAAGGTGGTAGGTGATAAAATGATGCGATACTTTGAAATCGAGTACATAGTTATATTAATACACTTCTAATCGCATTCGATACAGGCAATTATGAATTTATTGAAGTTAAAACTCTTGTGTCAAGTGTCGAGATAAAATGGAGAAGGGTAATGCTTCTGACCATTACAATGCGTATATTTGTTAATTTAAGGGACCGCAGCAGGCGCCCATGTGAAAATGCACATGTGCGCGCTTTTAATGTAAGGCTTCTTTCATCTTTCCAAGCAAAGCTGAAAGCAACGCATTCTTTTCAGAAGCACTATCCTCCATATACAAGTGATACAATGGTTTTGGCAAGTAATAAAGAAGCATGCATTTTGAGAATATACGAGGGAGTGCAAATAATTGAAACGATGGTATTGAAGAAAGCTATGGCTCTGGCATAAAAAGAGACGGTTAATGAACAATCAATTGAAAATCTACAAAATATTGCTATCTAAAATAATTAACAAGTAGTAGCATACATCAAGGGGCAACCAATTGCAATCTTAGGTAATCTGAAAAAACTAATCCAACACGAAAGATAATGCTAAGATAAAAATGAAGATAAGTGTAAAATAGTGATGGAATCAAAAATAATATATAATTGAAATACTTTGACTGGACTGTCAAAACTGAAAAAAGATGTACCATTTCTGTATTCTTCACAGCAAAACAATATTCTATGAACAACTAATGAAATCATGCAACGGACGAATACTTTTACCAACAAAGTAGTTTATTTCGCGCAGCATGTGCCGCCTCATTGTTAGATAGCTTGCCAAGGAATAAAGCTACATATTATGGTCTGGGCGTTTCCCCAATTGATCCAATCGGTGTACAACAGTGGTTCGAGAAAAATCTTATGGTCTTAATAATATATTAGCCTAAAAACACGCAAGGATGGGGAGCGTTATCCTTTATTCCGAATTTGTGATGCAAATACCATCTTCACCGGGCGTCCCAGATTAAATTCCTAAATATTCAGTTGGAAATCCGGAATGGACATAAAGTTTTACTGTCGACGAGCAACGTCCACGCACGTATGTATGTAGATACGAAGATAGCTCGCCTCAAAGGACGACGTTAGATCACGAATATCTCGAGTTATGAGACACTGAACTTTGGATAACGTGTGTTGCAAAACGGCCAAATTCTACGATATTGAACGGAAACTATTTATATGTATACTATATTGTTATAGCTGGATCAATTTTCAACGTGGAGACAAATTTTGTCGGTAGATGTGGAATTCTGTAAAGGAAACTATTAGATATACATGATATACATGAAGATCAAAGTATAAATATACAATTGGCACATCATAATAGAATAATTAAATAAATACAGATTTATTCATGAATCTAGTGTAGATATAATTATTTATAAATAAATCGAATAGCTTATAATAAACACGCGATTGACGATGTTAATCGATATCATTAAAATATACTTTCTACTTTGTATTACTTTGCAATGTACAATTAACTCTTTCTTTCATTTACGCTAACAACGCCTATTGCAGATTCCTTGCTATATGTTATTAAGAAATGAATAATATTATAAAAAACCGTGCTTCGGTTAATTTCCCCATACAATCTTATGCGCTAAAAATAATATCGTGTACAATTCAGAATCGAACCCCGTTTCGTAATATACAATTGCTGCACATTTCACAGTGCTATTCGAAGTACCGAATCTTGAGACGATCAGAACGGTAGCCCATCGAATCGCCGCCAGCTGTACACAGTATGTAATAGCGATTGCAAGCCATACACCGATAACCATAATAGCCCTATTTACGAACGTACAACTCGTAGAAAGAGTATCGTGTCGATCTCCTAGCATACCAATGGAATCAACGTGTTCACAACACCTTGATATCCGTAATTATACGTAGACGTAGCGTAACGGGGGAACGCGTTCCTCGTCTCGAATACACAACGTACAATTGTATCGGTTGGCCCCGTTCCACCGGCTTCCCTTTATTCTCTCACTTCTAAACCCGGCTCCCATTAATGGGATTAATGAATAAGGATTTATTCAGCGTTTTGCGGCGCATAGTTTTGAATAACGCCAAGTAACCTCGCCTGCCCAATACATACATCACGAATTCGGTATTTACGATTTTTCTCTGATAGTCGCCGCAGTTCCTTTTCATTTGTCGCACGGCGCAGCAAGTTTTTCCTCCTTTGTTAGAGGGGAGACAGTTAGAATCGCGTAAATACGAGATTCACGTGCACTTTTCTCTTTGCTCGCCCCTTTATTTCCCTGTACTTCTCTGGTATAAAGCTTGCATTCATTTTTGTGCCAAAGAACATTTTTCTCTGTGTGTGCCCGTGATGTGTAGCGGCGCGTGCACGTAATGCGTCATTATAAAAGCACCGCGGGGATGATTGATGATGATGAATCTTGCGTTACTTGGACGACGCGACGCGCTTCTACGTTATTACTTGAAACTCTTCTCGTGATCAAATAATTTTAGCTGCAACGCGAACGGAGAATGTATTTTAACAGAGGCGCGTGTTAGATGAATTGCTAATTCATACGATGCAGTAAAAACTTAAAGATCGATATTAATTTCCATAGTGCGATTTGAATAACTTACGAAATTAAATATCACTGCGTTTTTATGGGATTTTTTCTATTGTTCTGATCTGTTGCTCTCAGCAAATAGACAAGGTAATTCCCACGTGTATGAAAAGCAGCCCAACACCTATTTCGAATAGCTATTTCCCAACATTAGCTAACAGATCACCGCGGGATATAAATCTGTTCAATGTACAGAGTTCCTCACAAATTTCGCCGCAAAATTAATCGAGCTACGATGGACACCTGAGAGAAATCAATTAAACCATAACTGCCTAATCAACGAAGAACTTGCAAATTTGCAAAATATTAAATAAAAGCATATAGCACATTATAATGCAACATAAAGTGACCGCATAATTGCAAGTATCCGCTGCCAGCACGCCAATATAAAATTCCCCCTAACTTTCCTACGAGTTCGATAAACCGAACGCCATCGAACCCATGGAACGAACTAATCCTAACACGTTCAGACACCAGGATCGCGTTCCAAGCCTCGCCTCACGGCGATATCGTCGTGCCACCCCCGTGGAACATACCCTTCAATTACATCTTAATACCGCGGTCGCGTGAGCACGCAATCCACGGCAAGATGAAACATCAACGCGCCGCCTTTATCGCGCACGCATCAGCTCAAAAGATACGTATACATTTGAAAGTGCAGCGGGCACGATCCGCGTTCACAAGCCGGTGCTCTTTCATTCAAAAAGCGGACGCAACCCCGTTCAGACAGGCCACCACCCCTCATGTCCTTTGACCGAACTCCGTTGCACGTTCCCCTTCCAATTTCCTATCGTGTTTGTCGCGTTTGTTCGCGAGGCGAACGTCGCTTTCTTAGAAGAGGATCAGCCGCGTGTCACGACGATGCGATGGAGGCAGCCTCGTGGAAGGGCAGACCGAAGTTCATTTTCAAGTAGTTAGCGACTCCCTCTATCAGTCTCATGCCCTCCTACCGAAACCATCCCTTAGTAACCCCCTCTGTCGCTCTTCTCCGCATCTTGTCCCAGCTGTCCTGCTTCTTCCAGGTGGTCTGTTAAAAGAGTTAAGACCCGGTGTATACGCCAAGGAACTCAGGATCCCTCGGACCGCATCTTCGTCGACTGTTGCCTGAAGCAGACTCTGTCCTCTACTCGCAACTTGGGTCTCATTCTCTGTCGCGCTTCCGCTGTCGCTTTCTGTCTCGCGAGCAATGAGATTTCAGATTAATTGCTTCGACGTTAGTTGCAACTTAATGAGATGGTCGCTACCTGACACTCGGGAAGGGTGGGCAACCCAGCCGCTATAGGCTTGCGAACGTCTAGAGATCGGCGAGGGAGATTTCGTATATACTTGGCGAATTTTCGGGTTTCCACTTTACAGATACGGGGCGCCCGAGTGTGATGTATTTTATGCTTGATTTTGGGTGTTTAATCTGCAGTGGCTGCTACCACGAATCTGATGCGAAAGTTTAAGTTGACTTCGTCGGGTCTAAATCAACGTCGAATCTCTCACTACTTCTCAATCCTTGGTCGATCGAAAGATAAGTTAGTGGTACATATTAATGGCAATCTGGTCTCATTCATCATTCGATTCAGTATCCCGAAGTTTTCGTACGTTCTCTTGAAACTATTCGTTTCTTTCGTATCAGTTTGATCCATGAATCGTTAACAGTTAACTGTCGCGGAAAGAAGCGGAATAAATAAATGTTGAAATCGGTTCAAAGTTCGTTTGGAGAAACGGTTGTAATAGTGTAGATTATTAACCGCAGTCGAGGACGATTAAGGCGGGTCTGTTCTGCCACCGAGGTAACCGTTGCCGTCAGAAGGACAGGGAAAAGGAACAAAACGAATTAGCTGGGCACTGGATTTACTTAGGATTTTAGGAAGAACAACCCGACGCAGTGGAGGCACTGTCTTCTACACGAGCCTTAAGCCCCTCGGACACAAAAGATATAACATAAACTGGATATTTCGATTTATATCTCCGCTACTTTATATTTATTGCCATTGCCCTCGAAAAGTTCTTCGAGGATCCGCGTATACCTGCTACCATTCAAGGATCTAAAATGCAACCCTCACTTTCCAAAAATTCACATCATTTATATGCGAACGACATACTGTGACCGTAGGATTGTTTGTTACGATTTGGATGCGGAATGGATGAAATGTTGAACACTAAGGATCAACAATTTCCATAAATAAGATTAAAGAAATATAGACTAACAGAACACGTGGAAAAATATTAGTCGTTGGGAATAATAGCTGTTCCTTTTGGATAACTTTCATGGAATTGCCTTTCGCTGTAATTATTTATTATGTGATATTTTATTACATTCATTAATTTTTCATGCAATTGATGAATATAGAATTCGACCATGTACCCCTTACATTTAAATCACTGCAGTTTGATTCTTCTTTTCACACCGAATTCAAACAAATGCCCTGAATTTTAATTTCAACAATTAAGATCACCACGAATCCAGAATCTAATGACTCCTTAATTACTTGTATTGTCCACGTTGTACGACACTATTTCAAGCAATTGTACCGTTTAATTTAGAAATATGCGCATCGAATTTCGCTTCACAAAAGAGAACGTAAAGCTCGAAATTATAAGATAAATAAATACATATGAAACATCCTGAAGAATTTAAAGTATTTTCTGCCGTGTATTCGCAGCCGTTGACTGAATAACAATAAGCTCGCTGATCAACGGGTTCACGAGTAACGAGGCGATCAAGGTAAATGCAGAAGGGGTTTCTATTACCATAAGTTGTAGCGCGTGCACAGCCGGCCTTTTTATGGGTATATATCTGACATTCCGAGAAAGTCAAAGGGAGGAATACGGAGTATTATGGGGTTCGATCGAGGGAACAAGGAAGAAGGGCCTAAGGGAGGGAGATGCTTGTCCCTTAAATGATTGACGGCCAGCTACGCCACAAGCGGTTGGTTAGAGGATGGGCCAGTGGTTCCCAAATGCTCCCAATCGGGCTGGTATTATTGAGATAAAGCGTGACGATAATCGGGTTCCAAGGAGAAATTGAAGGCTACGAAGCTATCAGTATATTAAGTGTTAGCGCGGTGAAAATACAAAATGTATGTGTATGCGTGCTACTCAAGGTGTTCATGCAAAATTGGTAGTGTTAGATAGAATCGTTATTAAATTTAACGATTAGTCAAATTAGTCCCAATAGTCCCAATATGTAGTCTGGGCTAAAGAAGTTGGTATCACAGTAACATTATTAAGACTGATTCTAGAAATGTTCTCGGTACTCTAGAGAAAAGGAAGACTATTAAAATTGTCGCAATATTCTTGATTCTAGATTAAACGAGTTGGTACACAAGTAATTAATAATTATTTGATGTAATTGTGAAAACTGCGCCAGAATATTTTGCGAATCAGGGTAAGAAAGGAATATTATACTATGTAGGCTGAGGATCATAGTGCATTATTAAACAGTTGCAACGAAACGTATAATATGAAATAATGTTATCCTTCTACAAAAGGGGAAAAGAAAATAATTTTCTATGATATAAAACATAGTTTCTTCTTCTCATACTTTACATACAACGTTTTATGCTACTTGCATCGTCAAACTTGAAAACATTATTGACAGACTAATACAAAACGCTCGTACGATATTTAACAATAAATCTATTTTCACGTTTCTTTCCTTCCCTTCATTTTCGCAAAAACCTGACAAAGTTGTTCCACAAAGAAACTTGCGCCCACCTGCTCCACGCATACAAAATCCTCCAACAAAAGTATACAATGAATATTCAACCCTTTGTAGTACGAAAAGTCGGGAATTCCGAGACTCCTGATAGAAACCAAAACTAAGACGACCACCACAAAAATGGAGCCCGAAATTCATTTAAACCCAACAAAATCATATTCAGCAATAACATCGAACATATTCGTCCTCAGAAACTAGAGATTCGCTGGAATGTCTGAATCATATTAAATTCGCAGAAGGAAACGAACAGGAATCCTTCGGAGGCTAATGTTCCTCGCCATGGATCGCAGATCAACCCGGTTTCATGCCAAACATTTCGCGTCCACACTTTTCACAGTGCAGCCGGAGGGACATCCTCCCTTGCAGGATTTTCTAGCCGCATGGCGAACATCAAACATTATAACCGCGTCTCTCGGTAAAGCACCGCGGAGTTACGTTGGTTTAAATCCACATTTTCTCACGGGACACGCTAAATGTACTGATCTGAAGTGCCGGCACGGATTGTCTTGTACGATATGGGGCTGGGACAGCGCGCAGAAGCAGGGAACTTTCCGGCATTGCGTCGCGTGTCTTCCGTCCGTGAGGGTCAAGGCCGACGACACGCGAGGACTTAGAATACGCATTTAGATTCTTGGCACCATACTATCAGAGCAGGCCGTCTCAACGCGACGCACCAGACGACTACGAAGATCGTGGTCGACGAATACGGAACTCCGGTGTCGCAGTTTGTCGTCGTCCTGCCACCCTATTTTCACTCCCCTCTCGCCCTCCAGCCATTCGTGCCCTTTCCCGTGTACTTTGGCCTCCCCAGAATCTAGCGCGTAATGATCGCCGTGACGAAAAACGAAAATTGCAACGTACGTACACGTATGAACGTTTAAATTTCTGTCAGGGTACTTGCGTACATGGATTTTCGCTGGCAGCATTACGATGTACATATATTGGTATAATGTGTTTTGCTTTCGACTAAAATGCCATTTCTGTTAAAACTGTTGAATCAAATTTGTTCGTGATCACTTGAAAAACTCTAAATGTCCGTACGAAAAGATACGATATCGTAATTCGTTGATACGTCACATCTTCCTCCCACTTTCCCCATTGCCCGCGTCTTCGACAAATTCCTTACACGCTACTTAATCTAACACACCCGCTATGTGTGAAACATTTCAGAGCTGTACTCTATTAACGCTCCTACGTGCAGTACTAATATTTGCCGATCAGTTAAGCCGCATCGTTAGCTCGAAGTCGAAAACCCGTAGCATCCAGCCCTCGAAATTGAAAATTTAAACGTCGAAACTTCACGCTCTCGTGCGCTAAGCGTACATGGAAACGCAATCTATTATGAAGAGAACGCGCTGTACTTTTCGAGGGGCAAGAAAGCAATCTCCCTCTAAGCTGTATCGAACGACGACGAGGAAGACGACGAGGAAGACGACAACGAAGACGACGTCGTTTGTCGCTCGAGTGACGTGCCACATTCTTCTCTTGCTCTTTTTCCTTCAGTCGTTCACTTTCCCACGTCCATGGACTAAACTGTGAAACGACTCACGAATTACTAGATCGTCCAATACGGTCTTTTCGTTTTTATTCCACAGTGCATTTGCCCCAGCAGCGTTTGCCTATTCACTGTTTACAGCTTTTATAGCTTTTGTGCATTCCCCTTTCAAAGCTGCTGCGAATTTATTTGGCGTTGCGCTAGTAATAGAGAGTAAGTTCTATTTAAAAGCTGTGCTGCGTCGAGTTAAGGGAAACAGGTATCTCCGATACATTTCACTTGACGAGTCTAATCGTGGTTCCAAAGTTGACAGAAATATTTCTGCTGTCTATGACCAAGATCGTGTAGCTGAAAAAACAGCCTGAATATGATTTCCGTGCTTCGTAAATGGCAATTGTTTTATAAACGAGGCGGACGAACCTCCTGTTTTAACGAGGGTCCCTTGGAAGCACGACTGATTAATTTAATCGAAATGATTCTTCGACACCTTGTATTAATTAATCGCCTTGGTCGACGATACAATCGTAGAATTGTTACAAAATGCGTTTGAGAAAAATAATGAACTTATCGAACTGCCCAATATTTGCATGCTGCTCGATGTCGAATATGTATTGTTGCTGGTTTTTATTGTCGTTCGGCCTTTCTGCAACTCTTACGCCGACTACTAACAATCGTCGACAACTCCGCAAGGTGCTCGAACAGCGTTTCAACACCTTTCCAGATTTTTTCTCCCTTTTTTTCTTGACTCAAAATGAATTTGTAATGATTTTTTTCCCCTGTGCATAAATCAGATTAAGTAGCTTTTTAGCTGCGATAACTTGCTTTTTGTAGATAGTAAAGCAGAATTTAAAGGATGGTTTAGAAGATTTATAACAGGGGAAGGATACCAAATTTACTTGTTACGGGATGTCATTTTTAATTTAAAATATTGTTAACATTTTGTGTATGTGAAATTGTAGTGCTTGGGATGATGGAAAAATTAATTGGTGATAACTGAACGGCTATAATTTTCGCATCAGTATAAAACAATCATCAATTGCGATTTATAAGCGTTACTTATGGCTACTCTGTTTGATATGAATATCTTTTTAACAGTAACAGAATGTTTTTATTACCATCCGCGCGTGTATCGGTGTCTACTAAATCAAGTAATCGATGGCACAATAAAAAACGGAGAAGAGTTTATTGTTTCCTTCGAAGACCGAAATGAATCTAACCATTGCCCAAAAACTGTTATTCTTTTTGGAACGTGTTAATCCAACGAATCCAGTCGGCACAACGATCGCGAGTTTCTGAATTGTTAGCCACGATTTACTTCCCTTCTGGTACTCCGGATTTAATCTAGTATTCCAAGATAAATACACGATCGTGGTTATGAATAGCCCATACCAGTTCGAAAACCCGTTTCGCGGGAAAGCTACAATGGATACATTTTCCGAGAAATATTCACAATTTCATTACAACCAATGTATTTGCGAGCCAGTAATACCGAGCGACCATTGATTAAAAATAATGCATTCGCGTTGGAATTATTTATCAATTAGCGTGAACGTAATTTAACTTAAACTCGTTGTTTTCGACTGGAGGCATTCGGATATCGGTAAAAATAGAAATCTAAAAATATATTCTCCACGTTCATCAATATTTACTTCTCTCTGCTCTTCCCTTTAATTTTAATACCCTATATATCACTCAGCAACCATACTCCTAAAGATTAAAAACGAAAGAAAAAAAGCTTAACTAGCGATCGCATGAAAAACACGTCCTTAAAAGTTTGCATTGATGTTTCGATTTCGTTTGTACTCCAATCAACGCTAATTGTAAGTCGATTTATTAAAATCAGAATACTTTTAAATCCCCACGCGTAATTTCACCGGCAGCCCTTTCGATTTCATCGATTACAAGTTCGCTGGAACGCCTACTAAATATGTCAAATTAAAATCGCAACTGCAGAGTTAAAGTTACTCGAAACGACGTTCGTGTGAAAGCCACGCTTTAGCTGTTCAAAGGTTTGTAAAGCGACAAAGTTGCCAAAAACGTCCCACTCACCGCAGAAAGTTAATGAAAATCGTGCAAAAAATATTCAGGAAAATCTGTTTCACCTTAATCGCCTGTCCGGATTTTCGATCAATTACGATGAACGTGTTTCACTAAATTGTACAATTCAATTTGTATTCCGTTAATCGCTATCGATCAAATAGTTTCAACGTGCGCTCGTATCTGAAGGATATTTAATCAAAAAATGAAGTATCGAGCATTGGTTTCTATTGTGTTTCTCAGAGGAATGCTTCACTAGGAATCAGTGGCAGGTGTAGTTCCAGTGGATCGGATTGTTAGATTAGTTTCTTGTGCACATTTATACGAATTCAATTAAATTAAGGATTTATCTGGATGGTTGATAAAATTTGGAATATTTGGACGATTCGTTCGTGAGAATTCAAACACAGTTCTAAGTGTTCTACTTTTGTGTTTATTTTACTTGTTCTTTTATTCAGGTTTTAGGTCAATCTGTACGTATTGGCTCATTTATTCACTTTTCTTTCGAATATATTTGAAGAAGTACTATGTACATGTAAAGACTGAAAATGGAATCTGATTGGAATACGTTCTTATTATTTTCCAAATCAAAGAATTGATATTCATATTCGACATCCACGCATAAATGTTGTTATATTCTTGCAGGCATCTACTCGTCATGGAAATCAGTTGTTCTAAAATAGGTATGTCAACCTTCCAGAATGACATAATGAATAAAAATATCTCAGACAATTTTAATACAGATCATAACATTTTTATCAGCGACTGCCTTCCCCAATATTTGAAACATGCTTTTGAATACACGGCGAGCAACAGGACTATCTAATATGTGAATATTTTACAATGTTAATAAGCTTCATTTTTACTCATATTCAACGAACTAGTGTACATAATACCATTTTTTACTTTGGTTAGTTCAATTACTTAAAAACTCGATAAACTATTTAAAGCAGAATGAGTTATATAAAGATTTCCAGTTTTATTTCTTCGATAAAAAAACGACTGATTAAACTTTGATACCTATTTTATTCCTTATTTCTTCATTCTCACCTTTCATCGGGATCTACAGGCATTCAGCTAATGTACATACCGTTTACATAATAATAATACTAATAATTGATTTGATTTTTACATCCGTAGGTACACAACATGACTGATGCAGAAACCTACAAATATTTTACAAAAATATCATCTATACCCAATTACATTTCACTTGAATTAGCATCTTACCGTAAAATTCAAAAACACCTCTAATAATCTTGCAATTCTCCAAATTGTTACAAAAGTTCTTCCAAGCACATATATCTTGTATCGTCATCGAATAAAAAATTTTCCAATGCAAGCGAACTAAAGGTGTCGCCTCACAATTGTAATTTGCGTGGAACAATTTTGTATGGAACACTGGGTTCGAAGGACGCCTACCTCTGAACAACACCTATGGATTAACTAATCCCTCCTACCAGTAGGTACCTGTATCTTACCACGCTCTATCAAAAGATTAAGGTTACGAACGGTTTACCTCACAATCATCGGCTCCTTTCCACTTGCACAAACTCATTGTCAGATCCGATTAGACCGAAGCATACAAACAATATTTTACTCGTGAAAAGCAAATTCTCTTGCTGGATGGAACATTGAATCTTTTGACACAGTCGAAGCCATTTTCAATCGAAACAACTTGAGATAAAAAAAGGACGTCCACCAATTAATGTAGGTACTTGCACAAGCTGAGCGTAATCATAATTAAAGATTGTACTTAAATGTATTTCTAAATTGTATTTACGAGTTAATAGCAGTGTTGTTTTTATTCTCAAAAATATGTTACGAAATTATAATTCAGAATTTTTTATCTCAGGAAACGTGTTCATAATTAGATATTGCAACTGAAAGTGTTCATGTATTATTATTGATTATAAATCGTTTGATGAAATAGGGTCGGGGAAGGAGTGTTTTCCTTCGAAAATTTCGTTAGATATTTATCTTAAATCGTGATCCAGCTATTTTATCCCCGATTGAATCGCTTCGGCTCTAAACTAATTCGCGTAATCAATTACCAAAGATTGGACCTAAGATACTAATCGTGCAATACTTTGTCAACCTCAGTGAAATGTCCGTGAAAACTCGTTATGATATTACTATCTACTCGCATCGTAAATGGCGACCACTCTGATAACAGACATTCCAACTTTTCTGATAGCTCGATGGCCAAGTGCCGTCAGAAACCGAATTGCATTCTTTCGATCACAAATGCGCACACCAATATTCGAATAGTATGTTAGGTTTAAGATCAGAAGCATAACGCAGAAAAATATATTCCTCCACAAACTTATTTATTAAAAATATTAACTGCAAAACCTCGTTGAGTTTCTTTTCCTCCCCCACCGTATCATCTCTTGCAATATTCTCTTGAAAATAAAATGTTACTCATTCTCTGCGAACATAATCCCAAATAACAGTCGACTATTATCGCGTCTCGCGTTTTTCTTAACCGCCCAATAATACATATCGCACGCGGTAGAAACTGTATCGTTATTCGGGGGCAAAATTGAAAATACGAACAGCCTCGGGCATACCCTAATATTTCACTCGTTTTCAAATTAATCACGCTGCACAGCTATGCCACAATGGCGAACAAAAGATGGCCGGTCTGAACAAAGAAATTGTTCGACGTCGTTGAACCAGTACCCGTGGAAGCCACACCCGCGACCATAAACGGAATTCTATTCACGAGGCAAGCTCGATCGAGCTGGGCTTAGAAACGAATTGGCCTTCTAACTCGTTTATTAAACGTCAATTCCCTTTGATCGGACCATTGACACCCGTGTGTCTGGCACACGGTCGATATATCGTTCCCCATCGCGCGGATGAGCAGTTTGTTGTAAATATATATATCGATGGACAATGTGGATGGAAAAAGAGACCGCAGGTCGGCGGTCGTACCGAGGTCGGGTCAATCCGGCCAAACAGGAAACGGGACTTACGTCACGGTCTCCGGTACGATTCTCGGTCCACTTCGAACATCATCGACAAAGTTAAACACGCTTTCGCGATTTCCTATCCTTTGCTTCCCCGCTCGGGTGTCGATACATAGAAATGGTAGAATTCATCAAATTTCCAGAATTTTTGAATCGATGTTTTTATATAAAAGTTCGCAAAAGGAGTGGCGTTTGATATTTGTGATATTTTAATAGATTGGCATGCGCAGAATGTTATTGATATCTTTCAATTTTATATTGACCAGCTGATGAGTACTGTCTATGTTCAATTTTGTTGAATTGTTAAATACTGCAAACCGAATTGAACTTCCATTCGTTTGTTTTACGGAAATGGTATTTTGGAAAAGAGTTTTGTATAAGGCTACTAGCAGATATAGTTTTAATGGGTTTGTGTATGCAACATATTATTCCCTTTTTTTTATTCGGAATCGATCTGTCAATGCTATATATTACATTTTATTGAATCATTAAATACGGTAAATCGTGTTGGTCTGCATGTAATTAATGTAATTTATCAAACTCTCCAGAAAAAAATTAATTATTTAAGTGTACGCCACCCAGATTCTATAGTAAAATGTTATTCTTGAATTCTCTAATATATACCTACCTAAATATAACGCCTTCCAAATGAGGCATTGAATTATCAGTAAGAAGTAATATTGTTCTGCGATTAACCCTTTCACCGCGGTACGATCCAAAATAAAAATGTCCTCGATGCACAAAACAGTGCAGACTTTATTTATACCGAAGAACCATGTGTATAAGCACTTAAATATTATATTTAACTACCTATAATTTATATAATTTATATACAAAATTGAATATACTGTTTTAAAGGACGTTTAGATAATTCTTTAGCGAACGATTGCTGAATATCTGAGTACATCTACTGTGGCGAAAGGGTTAACCGATGCATTCCAAATTTTCTTTGCGCGTACGTGAAAAGTGAAAGCTATAGGCACATGAGTCCAACTGCCATCAGAAGAAAGAGAAACAGCGATGCTCCTATCAGTGGCAGGGAGATGGAAGTTTTGTCAGCGAATTTTCATTTACACGCTACCAAGTTACAATACCGACGAGAACATTTATGGAAAATCGATTCGACGCGCGTGCGACAAAACTTCAACGCAACAATTGCATGGCTGCAATGATCCTCAGGTGTATACGCGATTATCCTCGACTGGTTTTCTGTAGAATACCTAGAACAGGTATTAGGGGTGAATAATTAACACCTGTCATACGACTTCCCTTCCTCGTACCTGGCTAACATAACAAAGAAGCCATTCTACTTTCGTTTCTTGAAATAAGCAAAATTTGATTTACTCGCCTTACACGTAAACGATGCACACTAACTCGAACTATTTATATTCGTGAAGCGCAAAAATTGAACAGCAACTTGATTCTGGTTTTTGATTCATAAAATTGTATGCACCCTCCACACTGCGACTATTTCGACTATAACGAGTACTTGCAGTTTAAAAGATTTACATTAATTGTTTACATATTTGTATATTCTCAGTGTAACGACTTCGCCCTTATATTCTGTCAATTAAATATTGAAACACTATTTTTCCTTTTATTTATTAAATCAAGAGTCTCGGGCTGCAAGGAAAAGATCTACATTACACAAAACATGATCAGACTATAATTTCCTCTTTCATTTTCGTGAATACTCATCGGCGATCTTTCTACTTTTACACGGTTTTCAAAGTTCTGCGGGAGTATCCTTTACATCGGATGTCAAGGGAATCATGGAACTAAATTTAAATACAGTCGTCAGGTTAATCGCCAAAAGAACCATCGCTCGTAGCTATTAGACATATTGAGATACAAGCAACTATATTGATCATGACCGTTTCGAACCGTTTAACGTGGAAGACATTCGCGTCGAGCTGACATCGCGAGAATACAAAGCATGCAAGCTGAACGTCATTAGTGGCATTATTTACACCGGAACTATTGTCAGCTGTCCAAACAGCTCGAAAGCTGTTAACAGACAGACGTATCTTATCTGAGGCGTTGCGTAAAAACGAAAACATTACTTGACGCAGGGCCTGGAATAAAATAGCGTTCTCCAGAGTTTTAATAAGCCTTGCGTCGCGTATCCAGTGACTTTCAGATACCGAACCGACTACTCGATGACTTACGTGCTTAATTAAACGAAACTCTTCGATATCTATAATGACTCTTATTTCGACACATAGACGACAATTGCATGGATTTTGGATCTTACGTGTCTAATCGTGTATCAAGGATGAGAAAGGCATTTTGATATCATTCTTGCCAACATAAGTCTCCTAATTTGGTTTTGACAGTTGTGTATTAAAAAGAAATTGGAAAACTGTGATTTTCACATAAGCTGGCTATGAATTCGATTACCCAAGGTGTTTTCGTGGATTCGACAAGTGGCATAGCCGTTATTTTTTTACTTTGGAAGCTTGATTGGATTTTATGAAACAGGACTTCGGTAAATGGTTGTGAATTGTAAACTATATCCTATTCATTTATATCCGGAAATTGTTCATACTCCAAACGGTACTTATTGTCATTTCTGAAAAGGAATTACGTAGAAGTTAAATAAAAACGATATTAAGTTGCACAATCCGATAAATGAGCAATGCCAAAGTCCCAGACAAAGGACTCCAACTACCAATTCAATACGCCTGCCGTGCCCCTAAGCTCTCCAGCGTGTTCCAAAAGCTCTTGGCAACACGTTTTGATAACACCATCACGGAGGGTCATTAGGCCGTGTCAGGCGAGAAGCTTCTAAGCTGAGTTTAACAATCGTGCGTTAGAAAGTTGGTGAAATTCCGGCCGTCTCATCCCCGTAACAGTTAACCGAATAGCCGTGCATACGTTCTACACCGACATTTCCGTCCGGCATGGTCCGAATTTCCCCACAATACTGTTCGAATCGTTCGCCCAACAAAGTTTCAACCAAATTCACCCCGAGCAGGCTAACGGAATTTATTTCGAACGAGATTTATCTCTGCGAAAGTCGCTTCATCCGCTTGCCTCTGGCCGCGGGCTGCTGTGCGCGAGATCTCCGAAGGAGGAGAAAAGGGGAAAGAACCGAACGAGAAGTATCTGGACCCGGTCCAAGTGTTCACGCACGGCTCCGAATACGCGTGCAAGAGGTACGATAAAACGTAGCACGGTCCAAAGAGTCATATTTCGCGTAGGACTAATGTCGCGAGTACCTACGTTTCGCGTAGGCACCGGTACCTGTTGGAGAACGTGACTGGTAAAATCTAAAGGGAGACGAAAAAGAGAGAAAACAAGCCGGGCGCCCGAGGCGAAGGAAGAGGAAGACAGATCGGAACGGGCCACAGGCTGGACGAGGCAAGAAGACGGTTTACCCTTTTCTTTCTTTGCGCGAAAGAGGAACCGGTCTGCCAATCTTAGCGCCGTATTGCGAAATTTTGCCCAATCAGCATCGCGCGGCTCTTCCTCCTCTTCCCTTTGAAACAGACGTGATTTATTTATTTATTTACGTCACTGCGAAAGTAATGATACTTGGGTCCACGATCCCCCCTTTCGTTTTTTTTTGTCTTCTATCGATAGAATTGCACGGTGAGTACGATACTTCGGCAAATGTTCTGCTTGGCGATTGGCTAATACGAAACGGAGTATTTCACGATTATTTCAAATGGATTTCTTTAATGACTTTTCCATCATTTTCTCGGACGAAAATTAGAAATACCGTAATATTTCGTTGCTCTTGGGAAAATTGTGCATTCGAGTATTCAGTCACTAATCAGAATTATCGGAACATAAATTTTCCAAGTATCGCTGGAACAACTACAAAGATCACATATTTGTGACTTTGGCCTAATTTGTGAATTAGGAAGCATTCACGTCGTACGCAATAACCGATTTCTATTATAAACGATTTTCAATAAACGATTTCTATTATAAATAATGCTGAAAATGAAACATATTTAAATTCCAACGCCCCGCGATGTTCTGTCCCAGCACTAAATTTCCGTTCCTAGTCTACCAGCGGACAGAAGCGTTGCGCTAATCTGACGTAAAATCGTTGCATCTAAAATTGCAAATAAAGCGAGTTTTCAGAGCATGTAAAGCGCTTAGATCGTCGACGGGATACAACGCGTGCACGCCACTTGTTTTATAATACAGACTTTCTATTGTTGCAACGTAATATTGCGTACAACGTTGGTTTCCATTTTAATTATTGAACGCCGGCTCAAACATCGCTCATTCGTGTGTGCACCGTTTGTGCAGACCACCGTTCAGTGGAAATTCAGGAATACGTGGCGGTACAAAAGAACATTGCAGCACGTTCAAACGAACGAAAAACAAACTTCCTATGAATTTTCGGTATGATTTTTCAGGAACGTGCGAAATATATTTGAACGTATCGAAATATCCGGCCAGTGCGAGTAACCCATTGGAATACTTCTACTTTATTGTAACGAGAGGGAAATTTAGAATGAAGGGGAATACAGATTTATTAAATGATTCGAGAATTAAACAGCCATGTCCGATTTAGTTAAAAGTCATGGAGAATTTGTGATCTTCGTTGACTCTTGTAAACAAACATTCAGGACACACTGAGCATGAGTTTTTATATATTTTCAGGCAAAAGAAAAACAATTTGTTGCAATAATAGTAATTACAAATGGGTTGCAGTATTATATTCGAGATCGCGATAAATATTGTTGAAAATATTTATAGAGAATACAGGATGGATGTTTTGCAAGTGAATGTCAACAATGCTTTTCGATATTTCGGAAAAGTTATTCGAACCGTAATCCGCAAACCAGAAATAGAATTTTCAGCTCGACAATTGGAGCATTGAATTGAAGCATTCAAAAGCAAGGTGGATTCGAATTTCTGTTCAATTTATATAACGGAAAAAAAATATGGAGTTTCAATAGAAAGACGTATGAAAAAGCGACGTTCCAACGTTATAGTTGGACGATGCAAAATCCAGATCGATCTAATTACAAATTAATCCGTCCTTTCATCCATTACTGCTGTAGTTTTGCGCAAAAGTTACAGTTTACTTGTTCAACTTAGCAACTTTGCACCGAAGTAAAAGATCGATCCTATTCGAGTATGTATGTCTATGTATAAACATTTTCCACGTCAGGAACACGATTCACCCACAAGCACCACGGAAAGCCGTCTAAAGAAGTATCGACTGTATCGAAGAAGTATCGATATAAGAAATTGTGGCACGTTTCGAAAAACGAAGAATACAGAAGCTATGGTACGTCGTGGACAGTGATAGGCATGGTCCTTCCCAACTAAATGCCGACTCCTAACCGCCAAGTATGATTGCATTGAAAGCACGTATGAATACCAAAGGAACAAAGAGTATCGATTCTTAAATAATAGCTACTTAAAAGTATCGATCGCTTCTAGGTTTGCCTTGGACGTACATGAGTGTCGATACTTTCACCATTCCATCCGTTACAGTGGAGCTTAGTTTTTGGGTTAGTATTACAACATCTTCATCTGTTTCTGTTTTTTAATTTTGTTTGCAACAGTATCTATCTATCGATACATTTGTTGTCGTCACGATACCAATACTATTTAGTACTCACTTTACCAAGTATCAATATGAAATGTCAAATCCGTTTCGAATATTCTAAATAACTATTTGATTATCGATTTTTTCTTGACAATCGCGAAACAGATTTAGATCATTCCCATCACTAGTCGCGGAATTTCTTCGGGAACCCCCCTTGGACACTTCGTTCGAAACAGACTAGGAACAGGAATAGCGGCTTTCCTGTTACGTGAGTTTTCTCGCGGAAAATAATACGCTAGAAAGCAGAGTCGTAAATGGTGGAGGAAAAGTTGTGTACGACTGTGAAAATTGCGTAGAAACGGTGCACTGTTATCGAAACTTCCCTCGTACGAAATTACTGGTGATGCTGGATGAAAATAACTTTTTATATCGATTCCTCGTACATACGTCTGGCGAATGATCGGTCGCTCGTTACAAAGGGGAAACGAATAATTACAATTTATCGAGTCCACGAATTGAAACGGATGAAATAACTCTCCGTTGCACTGAATTAACTTGTTACCCAAATGGGAGTCTGACTTAATTGAACCTCGTTCTGAAATGCGGCACTATTGGTAAAAGTGAGCATCAAAGTAGAATTTCACGATCTATCTTAACTTTCGTCGCAGTTTTACGAATGTCCAAGTTCATTTTGGAAAAGAACAATTATTTTAAGGGCAAATTTTAATTTCTTCGACTTCTGTCGTGAAATACAGAATCCTACGAAAATGAATGTTGAAGATTCAACGTAGCAGATTGGAGAGAATAACCTGTAGGTTCAACCAATTTTCTAATTTTAAGCTTTATGGACTATTTTGTAGAAGCAATAAATGAATGAGTAAGGTAGTTCTTAAATTTTCTAATCAATCGCATGGAATCACAGTTTTTAGGAATTACAGTTTAATTACCCGCAAGTCTCGCAGCCATTACGTGTATCGGAAATACTAGTGATTCCCTTTGTAACTTCTCTTGCATTACGGCAATTACTGCAATATAAAAGTCTAATGGTGCAAACATGAAAGCATGGGTCTCGTATCGCTTTTAAAACTCAAAGAGAATTGATACCAAATATAAAGCATACGGGAAACTCGCAAAAGTCTTCATTTTACTCCACTATCAATTTTATTCAAACAGAGGGGCAGAAAAATGTTATGTGCACGAGCTAATAAGATAAATATTGTATCACGAATGCAACCAAATGTTACCGACAAAATGAATAGCAAAGTGTCTATAACAATTTGCAGTCTATCTACGAAAAAACTTTAGAAACGGCTCGATAAACCCACAGGACCTGAAAAGGGATCAGCAGGTTGGACGGAAAATTCGCAAAAGCGGGAAGCTCAAAGGCGCGACAGAAATACACGCGGCAGAGGGCGAAAGGCGAAGCCTCATCTTTTCCAGGCAAGTTGCGCGTGTACGCGTCGAATGATTTTCGTGGCTCGTTAGCCATTCATCATTAATCGGCGGAGTAATCGGTTGGTCTTCACCCTTGGTCCCTCACTCTCGTATATCACAAAAGCTTTGGTGGCAGACGTTAAAGCACGACCAAACAACCGCGATTCGCGAATGCTCGTCATTTACGAGTGTTCGTTTAGCAAGGGTATCGGATCGTCGCGTTTCCAACTCTGCTCGATATTTATTGTTTGATGTTGCGATGGACGTAGGAAGGATTATCCAAAATTAGTGTCAAATTATTAAGATTGAAATTAAAGAGAATTTATTCGGGATATTTCACGTTTCTTTATTTTAATATAGCATCCGCTTTATGACCATTTGAACCGTACCTATTGGAAGGCGAAGAACTTGGTATCGACATTTGACATCGATATCGGGGAAAATGAATAGTGACGTATTGGTATCGTGACGACATCGAATGGATTGATGCCAAACTCTGTCCTTATTGGCAGTAATGCACGTTCGAGACAAACCTACTAGAGGATCGATACTTTTCAGTAGGTACGTACTCATTTGTACTTTCAGCACGATCATACGTTGCTATTTCGAATCGATACTAATTGGCCGTTCTTCATTAAGGTTTTTTCCTAGTATCATTGATAATGAGAATGTCCTCGTATCTGTATGCAAATGTCGTCGAGCGGTACGTATAAACACTTCAGATATTCTGTTTAATGACCTAAGATATAACGTATAGAAATAATTGCAATAAAGATATATACGTGAACCCCCTTCGTAGCGAAATGGTCAATAACGATTCACGGTAGCAAAGTATAATTTTATTAAAAGAATTTTCCTAAAAATATCGATACAACACCTGGGATGTATTGTAGTGTAATATAATATTAATTTTGGATCAACTATTCTTGTATATTTACTTGTTCCTGTGATGTATGTAATACAAAATATTCATAGAGTACTTGAAAACTTGGTTCTGTTTAGAATAGCATCGATGTGTGCTGCGATATTCATTTTGGCAAGCAAAAAACATTATCATCGAATCGTTTGAAAGTCAAGAGAAAAATTTCGATCATTCACACCAAACATTTGTTGCACGAAAAAAATGATGAAAACGCTGTAAATTCGAGTCACGATTATATTTAATATCGTTCACCATTTATATTAGCAAATTTCGTAATAATAATTATTACACCAGACTAAGCTAAACCGCAGGCTATCCAGACTACTTCCTCCGTAATCACCATAGCACCATTATAATAAATGGAAAATAAAAGTGTGCCAAAAGTTCTATCGCCGTACTCGAGAGGGTTGAATGACCGTTCTCCATAATTGTACATACAGAATTACATAAGAGATACTGCGAGTTCGGCGCACTTTTGGAAACCGAGGAGAGAGGTTCCGAGAAAATGGATCATCTGCTCCGCAAAATTCCTAGATAAGTAAGCGAAAGTCAGTTCCGAGGGCCCGTTTGGCAAAGCGACCAGCTCGACGAGGACTCGCCTCTGCTCGCCACGATGTTTCGTCTGGCAAAAGGACCGGTTCTTATAACCTTTGGAATATAAGCCCGATCCCTGCCTCTCGCCACGAATTCCCAGCTGCGCCAACCGAAATTCGTTAAATATTCCCGCTGCGTTTTCGTGTGCGATTCACTCGATTCTGACATGAGAATTACTCATTTACCTCTGGCGTTTAGCGCTGAGAGAGCGATATCTGACGCTTCGTTTCTTGGAAAGTTATGATTGATCGCAGGTACTTGCAAGGCGCCCAATTTACATTTATTCGGCGATAAGAATATCGTTATGAAACTTTAAATATGTAACGACGTCAACGATAATGGAGAGGACTGGACGTATAAATAATTTGATAGGCAAGTTGAATGTTCGATTGAAATATTCTTTTGTATTCTGCGCCGATCTGCTCTCGAGCTTCTTGGAAATTCCAAGGGGAGCGTTATCGAGAACAATTGAAATAACACCAATGAAATTGAATTTGATATTTAATTGTATTCGCTTTGGTCAAAATAAATAAAATATATGTTTCAGTCCATCAAAAATTCTCGTTATATTAATTATTAAGAAAGCAGACTTTCGTTGCAAGCACACTGCGAATAAGAAATTTTCTATACATATTTATCCGCAATTTTGATTGAGGATAATTTTAACCGAGATACTTATTCTACGTACGTATTTTAAACTGTAATTTATTTTTAATGGACAAGACAATTATTTGCACGGCGAATTTAGCATTTATTTTAAACAACAAACATGTTTATCGACTCGCTACTTACAAATAGAAGAACTAATTAGAGTTCAAGATAATTACTAACAGGAATTCTATGTTGATTTTACGAACTATTTGAAAAAAAGGAATATGTACATATATCCTCCTTACGTAAAGACGATTCAGAGTCTCTATTCACATCTCACGTACAATCTTGAACGTGACTATATGTTTCCGAGCAACACCTGTCGACTATAAACGTAATGCATATTTCGAACGAAAGATAAAACGCACATTTCTAAGAAAACGAACGTATTCTATAGTAGTCCCATTTGAACGGCGAAAAATATTTGTATCGTTCAACATTAACCCGCCATTCCCACGTAAATAAGGCAATTAACACTTAAAAGCATTGGGTCGCGCATTAATTGAATAGAAAAGTGATTTATTACGCAGACACGGAATCCTTAATTAATTTCATTAAAAATCCTACAATTTAATTGTTTCCCATATTTCTATCACGCACCAATTTTCTCCTTGCTGTAAAATATTCTACAATTAACGCCAGATAAAAAAGTAATTAACGCCTGGAAGCATTTAATCAGATATTAATTGACGGTAGGTGTTTTATTCTAGAAATACCAAATCCCAATTGACTTCCATTTCAAATCCTACAATTTAACTGTTTTCCATATTTCTATCAGGCGTTGCAGTATCTTGTTTCTGGTTTGAAAATATTCTACAGTCAACGCCAAATTATCGCCACCTCTAGAATGAAAGTTTCACTTGATTGAAGCTTTTTCGAACTGCAGTCTAAGGACCCCAGTTTCTGCTTAATTAAAAGTACATAACTTTGTTTCGAGCCATTTTTTTCAACCGACTGAACTAAACGGAGAAAGCGAAGGGGTTAAAAAATAGGTTGGAACAAGATTTTCTCCGAGTTATCACTTTCACTTTGTAGAGGTAAAAATACTGCAACAATTGGAAGTACCAGCACGTCGCGCATACATGCCGGATACCATTTGCTTTGGTTCAAGCGACAAAGGTGAATAAACGTTTATCTCCGTTCGTGTTTAGTCTTGCGAGAGAACTTTAAGAAACCTTCGACACATTCGCGGCCAAATACACTCGCCTCGTGTAGAAAAATGGAATTATTTTGAACATTTATGTCAATGAGAGAAGTTCAAGCCTGCAAAATTGTAAAACGAAGATGGAAAACCTCTGATTTTCTATAAGAATTAAAATCTGATTTATCACGAATTTTCTTATTCCTTTTTTTCTTATCGGAACAACAGAAATGTATATATGTATAGGTAGATTTACAATTATTATTTAAATACCTTAGAAAGGATTTGGGCAACCAGTAGGTATTGAAAATAAAAATCTACGAAATACTTTACTTTGAATGATATTGTTATTATATTGTTAAGCTATGACTGCAGTTCATTGCTATTCGAATTCCGGAGAAAGGAACTATTTTTATATAAAATAATCCTTTGAAGGAGATCGAAGAAACTGCACGCGTACTCTCTTCGTTTAATTCGGCGATCTGTTAACCAAACTCAAATCATTTTCAGTTCGATAAAGTGTACAGGCAGGCTATCGTTAATACTGTAAAATGTGCGCAATATTCAGAAAGGAGAGGCAACGAGTCAAGTTAATAAATAATATCTGTCCAGAACAGGCAAAACGGGAGCGTGTAGAGCACGTTTCTCGATTCGTCGGATGGCAACTAGCTATGTCACCGTTCCGACAATTATTTCAGAAAACTGCGATCGTTTCACGCTTGAAAAACTACCTACATCGGTCAGAATAAGCACCCACGGTTCATATTCAACAAGACGAACGACGTTCATCTGCCCATAACGTAAAATGTTCCGACTGTCCTCTTGGCAGTGTCGCATCAGAGCGACGGCAGTTTTCCATCGAATAAAAGGATCAGATAATGCTCGATATTCATTGTACATTGTACTTGGAAAGACGAAAGGAAGACTGTGGATTTAAGTTACTATTATATGAGCTGCTTAGACGCCAAACTGAATTTTCATAGCAACTCGTAGAATCGGTGCTTAAATTTTCGTAGATGAAATAAATTTATTGAACAATTCTTTTTATTATCATGAGATGCGAAAAGATTTTTATATAGCCACTGAATAATAAATAATCTGCACCAAAAGCCAATGCCATTGGCTCGATCTTTGAAATCATTTCTTTTGTTACTAATAAATGGGGTAGTTTTATGTACCTAATGATTATTTTTACGATACTTTCTTTCATATACATATCAATCGAAATTTTAAAAAACACAGTGCTTCTAGGTTTATCAATTTTCTCTATTTTTTTATTCTACGGGGTTAGTTTATCAGCTCCTATCAGTAGTACTTGTCATTTATGTTAACGTAGCTCTTATATTTTTACAAACATAAGAGTTACTTTTTTCCACCTGTTTTCAGTTACACCTTTGGATACGCGAAAGGCGGGACAAGAAATTTAAAATTTACCGATGTCTCTAAATTATGCCACAATGTTTTTATGAAGTGAAATCTTCGCGTTCTATTTGAAAACTGTCCTTCATAATTGTAGATAAAAAGCTGTTGTAAATTCACGTGATATTGTCAATTTCGTATACTTTTGGAAACAAAGGAATCAAGTTTATAGAGAGGCAAATGCACGGCACTTTGAATGAAAGACACTTGACTGCAACGAAGAAAGTGAAGTATTGTGTAGATAACAAGAAAGTAAACGGGACAAAGTTGCAAGGTAAGTTTAAAACTTGACTTTAATCGACTTATCTAAACTCGCAGTGAAAAACCAACCAGTGAGAAAGTTTTATTGGAAAGATTTACTCCAAAAGGAACTCTTTTGCTTTCATTGTAAAAGTCTCCGGTACTCGAAGGCAGCGTTCGCCCTTCACCATTCAAAACTATAAACATCTTATCAGAAATTTGCAAGACAAAAACGTGCAAAAAGTGAACCGTTTTGTGAAAAGATTTCTTGAAGATAGTTCTTGAAGAATACTTTACTCCAATTTTATTCATATCTCGTTATTTATACTTATTCTACAGGTACTTATTTATTACAAAAATTAAAAATTTAAAACCCACTTAAAGTTATATACTTAAATCGCCAAAATTCTCCTCTTTATAATAATCGAATAAAAACTTTATTAGAATATTACTTATTATTATTTGCCTATTCATGCAAGGTTATAACTTGGAATAAGAAAAATAAATTCTGTCCTCGATTTCAAGAAAGTTTATAAAATAAAATAATTTCAATTCCATAATTCTTCAACATAAAGTACCCCAAATCCTACCGATTCGGCTTCATAGAAAGATGCAGCCGTTTGTGCCTGTGCCTGTGCCTTCGAGTAATAATAATAGGTGACGGAGTTCACTTAGGAATAAAGGCAGTCCCGACTGAACCTTGTGCATAAGAGAAAGTTTGGGAAAACTGACCTGCGAGAAGCGATCGCGTTTCCGTTATCACTGCGACAGTGTGCAAATCTTATAAATATTCGATTCAATAGAATTATATTCTCAATATTATAACTCCAATCGTCCCTTGGAGCACATAAAAAAGAGGGGCAAAAGATCGGGCAAATACAGAGTGCAAAATAATCGTTATTGAAAATTTTCGCTTCAGAGCAATGGTCCATAGGTTTTTATTTATAAAAAGTGTTCGAACGGACGACTATTCGTCTCGTCGCGAAGCAAATGTATTTCCCCCGCTTTCAAAAGAACTGTAAAGGTAAATTGTAATGTAAACAAAATGAATCCATCAAATACATTCATTCGAAGGATTTGCATTAGCATCAACGAGCTGAATTCTCAAGATATTCGTCGCCGTGGACTAACATAAACTCGGAAGTTATTAAATAGAGTATGTTTGCTGCAGTCAAATCTTTCAGATTGCAATTTAAGTGTACGTCCATCGGAACTGCTTTGTTTTTCTTTTCATCGATAACCTAACATTCGACTAATTTTTATGTAGAGACTGAAAGCTCCGGAAACGTCGTGTGTATTTGTCGTACGGGAGGATCTCTCGATACGTTACTTATTGTTGGTGCTTCCAATAACTTGGCCAATAAAAGAAACAAAAAAATCAATTCCATCCCAAGACCTGGCAAACCGATGCAATTGAATTGAACAGTGGAGTGAAGTGGAGTATGGATCATAAGGGAAAGGACAATGAACCTTAATGCGAAACGAGGTTTCTATCAACCAGTGTCTCAGTGCAACAACAATAGAAACGAAAGAACAATTAGAACACGTTCGAAGAACAGGACACAAAATTACTCCGAAACGATTTATCCAGAAATCAGATGCTATTGCGTAACAGAACCATAACCATTCATCAGTTATTATAGAACTGCGGAAGATACGAAACACAAAGGCGACTATACATAGCAAATGTGTACAGTGGCTCAGTTCTAATTTCACAGGACCACTAAAAGGTCCACCTTTCCAAGAAGTCGCGTCAATCTATTGTCTACCACGTATTTAACCATTTCTATATCATTTAAATAGAGACTTAAAATTGTCGCTAATATCCGAATAGTCAACGCAACACCACGCTAAAATCCCAATTAACTCTTTAACCCTATTCGATCCCGTGGTTTCATTCTCTAGCTACGTTTTCATAGTGTTCTCACATGCAATCCGCTAATCTGTCATAAACACACTAGACATATAGGTAGAATGTATAATTAGTTTTTGTGCTTACTATATCATGAAAAATAAATGAAAGGAAAATTCCAATCGCATTTACCGATATTCTGAGGGGCGAAGGATTAACCGAGAGTGACGAGTTAACTCGTCTTGCGAGCTGGAAAAACATTTTCCAATTACCGGTTAACTCGTCACGAAACTTTAAGGACTACGCTCACGAACTTAAACTGGATACACCATTCGTTTCATTCCGATTACGGCGAGTTAATTCGTCCTCGCGAATTTTCCACGGCAGTCTGGAGTGCGCTTTACGGCAAGCGAACTCCAAGATCAAAAGCTTAAAAATAAAACCAAAATTGTTGCGCGAAATCTTATAAGCATCTGTGGAATATTCATGGGACTTTGTCCCAAAGGACGGCTCTCGGGGGAGTAGTAAAACCAAACAACTTTGAATTTGGGCAATATATCGAAATTGCGCGGGCAGTAGGGTCGATAAAGTTATCTATCGACCGCAGAGTACGATCGAACCACGTGTATAATAAAGAAAGAACGTTCTCGTTCGATATAAAATTCGTCGCAGCCGATAATGCAGGCGATCGTTAAATCATACCGACAGGGTGGCGGGCGACAGCTCGGAATGTCACTGGAAGCACAGAAAAATACAAAGGAAATCGATGATCGATACATCGAGACGTCGTTGGTTCAAAGATTATGGCGGTACCTATCTCGCCGCGAAGAAAGCGATGACCGATTTCGCTCAGATAACGAGAAACGAATGTTTCCTTTGGATATCGGAATATAACAGGTTCGATCTTCCGTGTTTCGTGAGTTCACCGAGAAGTTTCATATAGAGATATCGTTACAAAGCTTCAGTGTTTCGAGACCAGGGTAAAAGAAATGCAGTTCCACATGTACGCTACTGCGGATCAAACACAATTAATCGTGTGGATGTTAACCCTTTGCACTCCGAATTATTTTTTCAATAATTCCCTAGTATTTTAAGGTCTTATCTGAGATTCCTCGTCTTATAAAAGATTCTCATTCTTAAAAACCGGCAGACTTTGCGATTAATCGGGGCTCTGATTTATGGTTTCTCGATTATCCGTGGTCCTATGACAATATTGTACTGCTTAAATAACGATAATTCTAAATTATGTACAAAGACAGAAGCAGTACAATTGGAAATTGTTAATTGTGATATCTCCTGTTTTCCTGTTATATGTTTTGTGCACCGTATATTTTCGTTCAGGTGGTATTTATATACTGCAACGAGGTGCAATGGAACTTAATAAACACGTCTTATTTGGGACACATGGTTCGTAACTCTGTCGGTGTTCAATCATTCGCGTCGAATAATTAATTGCCAGTGGAACCGTGTATTAAAATCTCATTCGTGACAACGTGCTTCCGTATTTGGCATAGAAAAATCCAATGTCTATTCAAATAATTTGTCATAGCGAAAGTATGAGAAGTGTATTACAATGAAATAGCTGTGTGAAATTATTGGGACCGATACGATGTACATACACCTATAGATAATATATGTACATATATCGATTTACACAGAAGCATGCATTAAAAAAAATGTATTTGTTGTAATATCTTCGAGAGTCTCGATTTATCCGGTCTACCTGTTCCTAATTCTTCCGGTTAATCGAGGATTCACTAGACTGAAATGTACCCTCAATACATTTTCGGAGAACGCAGTTATTAAATATTTCTTTTGACTGTGGCTTTCCATGCGCCAATTACATTAAAGGTAGTCACTGACTTAAGTCAATAAGCCAAACCAACGTGCCATTAACAAAACCTAACAGAACTACCTGCAGTCAAATTGTACCGTGGAAAGACTGTTGTGGAAAGAGCGAGAAAAAAGTAACCCGGCCGAAAACAAACCCAAGCAACGAAAAACAAAAATGCCAAACAATTCTGTCCCGTAATGAAACTTTCAATTTACCAGAACGCCGAATCGTTTCGAGGAAAAAACCATCTTCAAATATTCTCGATATCGATGATTCTTAAACACGTGTCTCCGCTCAAGAGGCCGCGTATACAAAAAGAGAAAAGCAGCTGGGAAGGAATTTCCGTCGCCACTATTATAAGAAAAAGACACCGTGACAATATTTACCTGCGATTAAGCAGAACTCCACTGTGACGACTATACGGACGCGGCGTAGAGTAAGGTTCCGTTCATCCTGGAGGAAAATCCCCAAGGAGGAAAAAGTATCCGTTCACAAAATCATGCTCCTTCGAGAAGAAAAAAAGGAGCGATGATAACGGAGCCGTCGGAAGTCGTTACTCCTGTTACGATTCCTCCTTCGACTCAAACACACCACCAGGTATCACTTCTTCTGTTCACCATTCACTGTATAACATTGAGTTTCACTTGGAAAACACGCGAAAAAAAGGGCAGCAGTGTCATTAAAACAAAGGTCCGTCGAACCGTCTTCTACGCAACATTTACTCCCAACACGAGGAACCTCATTCTGCGGCTACTTCCGGGACACTTTGGTCGTTAGATACAGGCAACAAGGATGATGTCCGTTTCCGCGTGTCGGACTCGTCTTCTCTGATCCACGAGAACAAAAACTTAATTCGTGCCGTGAAATCGATGGAAGCACGTCAATATTTATGGACGTGGATTTCTCGAATTTATGGTCGACATGCCCTTCTCTCGAACGAAGGTACTGGAACTGCGATTCGTGTGAAGCTACATTTTCAACAGATATCTCGAAATATCCGGCGGTGAATAATCCTTAGAGTTCTGCGAAATTTCCCTGCTCGGATCGTAGCAAGCGGGCACACATTTCAGAATGGAAATATGAACGGGCCAAGATCGAACGCGCGGCTAATCCGCGATTGTCTCGATACGAAGGAGTCGATCAACGGAACAAGAATGGGAAATAATCGCGCCACAACCTCAGTCGAAAATACACCCCGGAACGTATAGACGCTTCTGTTATATTCCCTTTAATGCGGGCGCCGGCCGGCTTAAAGCCGTGCAACCTAACCAGCCGAACGTTTTCTCTTTTTAACCGACCGATAGCTCGACAATTTTCCAAACATGCGTAACGATCTACGTTTCACTTTATCGACGTGCAGTATCACTTTTCGAAACGTTCCATGCACCACGATTTCTGTAGGCGATGCTTCATTCGATACGCTCACAGTTCATTCCAACACTTATTGGGGTAAATTCTCACTGAACGACGTTTCCATATAAGTACAACAGCAGATAATTGGTTCGAGAATATCACGTATGAGTTAAAATTCAATCAACGAATAGAGAAGCTTTTTTATTTCCGATAAAAAGAGTCACCCGTAACGCGGCACGTAGTAACATGCTTACCATCGAACAGTTGAATTGTGACTGCGGCTGGCGAGGTTCGATGCCGTAACCCCCACCACTGTGGCAAGTATCTAACTGGGGAAACGCCCAGAGGGTACTAGACACTTCGAAAGCCACGCCTATCCGGCCGCCCCTGTTTCATCCCCGCCCCCTTCTGTCGCGCCCCTTTTTTTCGGGACTTCGCGAGCCTCCGTCGAAATGCTGGTTTTTTCGCGATTTTTGGAAGGGCCGTCTATCTAAATTGAACTATACTTAAAATAATATTAAACGATTGCAATAATAGCAAAAACGCAGGTGCAAATAATACGAAAGAAACGTAATTAAGTGAAACAATTGAACAAGTGAATAAAGCATAAAACTCATGGAAGTAGAAATTCAGGAAATAAAAAGCAAATATTCGAACGATTAATCTTTTATCAATGGTAGACGTGAATGCATCGAATAAACATAGATAAACTCTTTCTGCGATAAACACGTATGTACTATATGCTTTACGACTTCGCGATTCTCTGCGATCTTACATTGACGTCCGTATTTGGCTGATTGGAAGATACAAATATAATGTTGTGCTTACAATTGGCGAATTGATGAGCTTCGATCTTAGTAGACATACCTACAAATCTATAACAATTTTGTGAAATTTTATACCGACATTTATAAGCAACTTGCTGCAAGAAATTTCATTTGTGAAAAAAGCAGAACTACGGAAGCGATAAAGTGAAGAGTGTAGTATGGCAGATAAATTAATCAGCGAGATATAAATTACTTCATTCGTGTAACGTACAGCTACAGGGAATTTTTTTTATAAAACTTCTTTATTTACGTATACCTTATACGTTCCCAGATTCTTAGAACACGTTTACGTGTGCTTTTTATATGTATGTATTTGTTATTCATGTGATATTGCTTAGAATAATTGCATAACTACAAACTCAATTGACTTTATCGCTCTGTAAGATATCCAAGATGTTATATAAGTTATACAATTTTCAATATACAATATTGTTATTAAGAATGGCATCTCGTGCCGCTTCAAATTTTGTCGATATGTATTCTGAAATGATTGGAAATGTGGTAACAAACATTTTTGATACTACACTTGTTAATTATGTGATTAGTGAATAGAACAATTGCTTAACAATAAAACATGAATTTCTCTGTATATAGGAGCACTTCCCACTTGTAAAATTGAAATACACTGTTTTCTACAGTTTCTTTTTTCGGAGACAAGAGATATATTGTAAATCCAATTAAATGAATCTTTACTGAAGATACAATTTCCTTTAATAAATAATGAAATTTACAATCATTCGGATATATAGCTTCGTGCACCATGGTAAATTTTAGTTAGACGAATATTATAAAACCCTTTATATGTAGCACGCGGTATCACAATATCTAGATAACGTATGATTGATGGAACAAATTAAATACCTATGATAAGCTTATTGGTAAAGCTTACAAGCGTAAATTCTTTTTCTAAATTTTCTCTACGCGTAGGTAACTCATTGTCGGTTGTGCAATAATAATGGTATTAATCGTATTATTTTATCATTTGTATTTGTGATTAAAAAGAAAAAAAGATTAGGATGGACGATATAATCGATAATAATTAATAATTGTAATACCTAATCTTTTAATTAATCAAGAACTAATATATTAAAATTTCATTGTACGTACTTTGAAGCAGCAATACTAAAAATACTTTTATAGAATAATGCTGATTCTGCTGATTGATTATATATTTATTAGTTAAAGGTATAACATTATATACTGGTAATGCACTTGAGATAAAAAAATGTAAAATCTGCAAATGTTATCTAACCAGCACGTTTTTACTATGCTCCTGCGATACTATTAATGACTTTCTTATATGGAATATAGCACCGTGTAAGATTTTAACTATTAAATAACTATTTGTATTTAATAAATCGATCCACGATTTATATTTCTGGGAAATCTTCGGCAATGAGGTAATGTAGTGATAATCTAAGTAGTATATTGATCGTTGAACTTTTAATCCCTTTTGAAACTAAAAATGCGGATTCCTATAGATAGATAAGTACCTAATTGTACAAAAGTTGGAGTAGGAAGTAGGAACCTATTCTCGGTTCAAACAGCAATCAAACTTTTTACATATTTAGGTAGGTACATTAGATAACAGGATTGAATGAGTAGATGAAATGTGGAAGTAAAATAATATTGTAAATACGTTATTTTATAAGTACAATTATAACGTATCTTACAAGCGTTTCTGTAATTGCATCCTCCGAATAATCATTGATTCAAAGACTAGACATACATTATTAAAGATAAAAACTAATACCGCTTTTTATTGCTTTTCTTTAGTTTACAAGTCATATGTCTCAAGGCAGTATACAATAAAAATTGAATTTCTTTCGTAGTACACTTTATTTCCTCGGAGTACTTATAACACATACGCAAACATCCAATCTCTTGTAATTATTGCATATCCATACAAGGTAATACCTATATTCATGAATGCAGTGTCCCAAGAACTACACGATACCCTTAATCATTTTTATTCCTTCTAAAAATTAAACAAAACCCTACAAGAACTGATATACGCTTTACAGATGAGCATTCTTCAAATTCATTAAACCACAAATACACAACTAAACCTGTTACAGATATCCTACAAATTCATGTTTGTTCATGACATTTTACAATTGTCTCCTGCAGTACAGCGCACATGAGTTACTTCGAAATATAATTCGTACATACAAATGAAGCTACCACATCTTCCATTTATCTCTGACTTAAACAGTAGGCAAGAGGTAAGATGATTGTTTTTCTACTTCATGCATAAAAGATCGATCACGCAACTACCAAAGAAAGGAAACCGGCAGTGAAGATAAAAAAAAATAAACTGCGACGATTAAGTTCCAGTCGTGCTATGGTGGGTCCACACTGGTCAGAACTGTTTATAAACATCCACAGTTCGTATTCACGCTGAAGCGCGCGAAGAGCTCACTAACAGGTCAAAGTCAATTAGGGGCTTATTCACATGGTTTTTACAGACAGTTCGCCGTCCATCTCGCTCCAACCTTGTTCCTTTTTACTCATAGTAAAGTGATCGTGAAATTCGCCAAAAAGGTGCCACAAATGTGTCCAGACAAGCTACGCGTTCGCGAGCAAGTCCTTTACCGCCTCCCTGAGCGAACACTGTTCGCTGTTCGCAAAAAAGTGTCTTTACTGCCGGCGAACACAGTTCGCGGACAGCAGTGTGGACACGACATTAGACGAACATAATGGTACGGGCGGACGGTCATCCGATTACCTGGGACTGCGTGCACGTCATCGTCAGCATGGCGCTTCCCTGTGCGTCCCCGCGGCGCCACGACTGCCTTGAACTTCCGCCCTGCCCCACGAGCAATTTGAACCCCCTCCTGCGTTAGTACACCAGAGTAGCGAGTGGTGCCGTTTTGTGTGGTTTTTGCTGACAGTGACGCGGTACCACCCGGTACAAGTTGGTCTGGATGCCGCCCCGCCTACCGACACCATCGCAGTCACACGTGGCTGTTTTGCGCATGCGTGGCAAACAGGAGGCTATATAATGCGTGTTCGAATTACCCTCCGCCATCTTTCCACCAGTCGGAATCAGTGGTACATACAACTCAACGTGACTCTGCTACGTCTGTCCTTTTTCTTCCTTACATCCTATCTCGCCTGCGCGATTTTTCTCCCTTCCTCTTCCTCGCTCTAACCGCTACTTCCCGCAGTTGCCTTTCTTTCTTCCTCCTTCCCTCTCGTTCTATTAACCACCTTACTCCATCTTCCTCTCGTTTGTTTCTCCTGGAACAGCTATTGCTGCGCCTACCGCTGCATTGTCGCAACGCATCGTGGGAAATGCGCTACCAACAGGGTTACCAAAATGGCGGCCTAGTAACTTTTGCCGCCTATTGAGATTGAAAAATGACTGATGGTCGTCAGATTAATAGGGTTATATCCTGACCGAACATAGCTTACCCCTGCTCCTCACGATTGGCTTTGCGCGGTAAACGGAAGCGGATACAGCTCCAATCGATTACGCGACATGCTAATTGTAGGCAGAATTTTGTACGGACCAAAAAAGAATAGGAATGAAAGGATATGTATGATTTTCTTAGGATGCTGTGAACATTAATCGTAACGCTGAACAGTACTTAGATGCCGTAGTACAAGTTTATGTCCGCGTTGCATTGATTTGAATATACAAATAAATGAATTGTAAATTACATATTGCAGGAACTAGTAAATACTTACTTGCGTTGTATTCTACGTTATGTAACTAAAATGTATCGACTCTACAATTTTTCGATATGGAAGATAATAAAAATATACTACATGTAATGCATTGCAACCGTAAGATCTCGGGCAATATTAATTTTGCACGTGCCGTCCTTGTGCCATAGCATCTAAAAACTATGTAGGTATTATATTGCTTGTATCGAGAGTATTTCTGATTCACTACAACGTGAAAATCTTTGCTCAGAACCACGAACACAA
This sequence comes from Nomada fabriciana, assembly GCA_907165295.1. NCBI lineage: Eukaryota > Metazoa > Arthropoda > Insecta > Hymenoptera > Apidae > Nomada > Nomada fabriciana. The sequence continues at coordinate 16,040,704 of OU015694.1, forward strand.
AACACAAAAGAAACCAATGAATACGAACTGCAAAATATAATTTAAATCAGTAGTGAAAATTACAATGTAAGCATTTAAATTTTACTATGACCGCTAAATAAAAAGTCATTACAAACAGGACTATACTTAACCCTTGTGTGGGCAACCAAAATAGCCAATAAGTTTAAAGCCTAATTACATAAAATATTTTGCATACATTTTTTTCAAAAAACGTGTATTCACGTAAAAGTGTGCAAGGAATGGAGATCCGGAGTGGTTTTGCGGTATCTTGTCAAGAACATACAAAAATTATTAAAGGAAATATAGAAAAGGGTACCCGGGTACCCGGTTGTACAAACAAAGGTTAAGGAAAGTAGCGTGAACTAGAAATCTACATTTTCACCTGATGTACCTGGAACTAAATATGTAATGACGAAGCAAAAATGTTATTTGCCGAAACCCGGGATTGAACCGGGGACCTTTAGATCTTCAGTCTAACGCTCTCCCAACTGAGCTATTTCGGCACATGTCATTCCTTTGTAGAAAGTTTGTAATTCAATTCACTGTTTGTCACACTTACTGCTAATTTAAATATTATTTATGCAAAATAACTTGCTCTGTCTGATGAAAAAAGAATATGGTGGCGCATGTCCAGTGCAAAAATTATTAGGATCTTTTTCTAACAGTGCACGTATCAAAGTTCGTATGATAACGGAACTGTAATTTGCGAGTTATTGTTCGTCCGCTGTGATGATATGTCTTTCTGTAATTATAATTTGTAATATGTAACTGAAAACAGTTTGATCAGTACCATTACAACGATTTCGAAAGTATAGGCTTCAACATTAAAGCAACGCTGACTTTAATATTCACGAAGTGCTGCCTTTTTAGGTTTGTCTGATATTTGTTAATCGTCAATATATCATCTGCAAATATACTAATTATTGTAAATCCAAATAATCAATACACATGATCTGCTGTTACAGGTCAGATTTTCTTTCCTCGTCAGATAATTTTTTTCCAAATAAATTCATTGAAGAAACATTTATTCATGTAATGCATATTGTTACACTACTTTAGTTTTTTAACCATATGTATTTTCTTATAACTGTTAATTATACTTTAAATATTTGCAAAATATTGTTATAGCTAAACACAATATGCAACGTGCTATGCTAAACGTGAATGGTGTGCCCACTCAAATAATTACGGAAGGGCGTTGGGTAGAAGAAGGCCTTGCAGAATACGGTAAAAAAGACATAGTGGTTGTTATTTCTGGCAATCCTGGCATTGCTGCATTTTATGAGGGTTTTATAAAAACTTTGAAATCAAGACTACCCAGCGAAGTACCTGTTTGGGTGATTGGACACGCGGGCCATGTGCAGCCACCAACTAATTTGGCAATCACCATGCCAAATGATTCAACGTGGCATGAACATTATAGTTTAGAGGCGCAACTGCAGCATAAGGTTTTTCCTAGTTGCCAGATTTCATGTTTTTTAAGACAAAATTAACCAATCACTTACATATAATTTAATTGCAGATTGAATTTATAAAGAGGTATATACCAGAAGACGCGAAACTACATCTTATTGGGCATTCAATAGGAAGTTGGATAATCTTGAATATATTAAAAGATGAATCAATTACTAAAAGGGTAACAAAGTGTTACTTGCTGTTTCCAACTATAGAACATATGGCCAAAACAAAAAATGGATGGTTTTTTACTACAATTGTAAGATGGTCAACAGTGAAATACAACTTTTTTTTAAGAGTATACAGCAATTTTTTAAGCGCTGTTTATATCATTTTTAGGTGTCACGTATTTCATTTCTCCTCGTCTTTCTTTGTTGGATTCTGTCGTGTTTTCCTTCCATTTTACAAGTTCTTATGATTAGTATATTCAGTCCACTTTTTGGAGTTCCAGTAAAACAAAATAAAGCAGTGCTTCAACTTTTGCACCCTCGTAGTTTGAAGAAGGTACTTAAAATGGCTAAAGAGGAAATGAATATTGTGAAATATCGAGACGATGACATAATTTCACAGTATGAGGATAAATTGTGGTTCTATTATGGGAACTGTGATGGCTGGGTTCCAGTTAAATATTATAAAAACTTGATATCTAAACATCCCAATATAAATGCAGAATTATGTAAGCATGGCTATCATCATTCTTTTGTTTTGCAGTATGATGAAGAAATAGGTAAAATTGTTGCCGATACGATTAATGAAAATATATCGTAATTTTACTTAAGATTGTAATACACAGATGTTGGCTCACATTGTGTAACTAATTAATGCTGTTATTAATATATTAATAACTAACATTGTTTAAAAAGTAGTCGTAGGAACAGATGAATGCGAAAAATTACGTGCAATTCACATTTTATAATTTTGGAGAGATCGCTTATTATTTATACTAATTATATTGTAGAACAACGTAAATTAAAGTATATTACTAAATAAAATTCGTTTTATACAAATACGAGATGCACTAATATATGTACACGCCTTTAACTTATTTTATTTATTTGTACTCTACCGCATTAAGCACATGGACACGTATCTGTGTTTTATTGAATAACTTAACAATAATTGGTTTTTGTTACACCTGAGGATGTAGTATGTATGGATGATTTGAAGTTTCGAAAATGATTAATGCTTAAAGCTTACTTAACTTAGTCATGATTTATTTATTGTTATTGTCATTATTATTAGCGCTTTCCTCGATTATTTGAATTTTACCGCCGAATAGTACGATTGAACGTTCGACTTTCCTCGGCAATGATCGACTGACGCAAGCGATAGGACTGACATCTTTTGAATCATACTAACGTTTGGCACTACACTAACCAGTTTGCCACTTGCAGTCTTTTGATTCACGTTGAGGAATTGTGTTGAACGTTGAATATTTTGATTAATTTTATAGTTCATACGTGTTTCAAGTTCTGTGTAATATTTTGAACATTTCAAGACCAAATCTGCGGAAAATGCCGCGCATCACAACCTTGCTACTACTTGCTTGCCTCAACGTGGGATTATCCTATGGTGAGTGCTTGATTTCGGTGCGGTGAATTATGATAATACAATGTGTTGCGAATAAAAATTGATTCATCAAAACTACACATGCGTGGCGGCGATTATATCATTGCGATTGTTAACTAATTTCGAATGATATGGATCGTATGAAAATTGTTGCTAATTATATCGCCCTGTTCCATCAAGATAAAAATGCTTTCTCTCGATTCGTTGTTATGTATTCGCACAATGGAAAATGGATATTGGCGGTTAAGATATTCTCTGTGATTTTATGATTCATCATTTTAATCTTTTTTTTCTTTGAAAGGAATATACAACTTGTGCCATATTTGCTTTTAATACATAAACACCCTGTAACTTTCTTTTCCACACTGTTTTCATCATTAGTAATACATTTCCCGTTCTAACGATTTAGTACCAGTTTCCTTGTTAGTGTTTCTGTGTACATATATTGTTTAGTATTTTTAGTGTATATCGTTATTTTTAATTTTGCAATCATCGTTCTTTCTTTTGTAAGCTTCTTATTTTCTAAATATAATCTAATTGTATTGTACATTCTCTCGCATCTAAAACTAGTAATTACAAGAATGATCGAAAGAATTTTAAACAGTAACAAAATAAATTGTGAATTCTGTACATTGCATTGCTCTAAAAAATATTTTCCGTTCATATACATAGTTATATCGTCTGATATTCCAAAAAGAAAATAAGAATCAACATTGTATCTTTTTACTTTCACGCTTGTATCAGGCAATTGTTCGTATACGATATGTATAATCTTCAATAATGATTACACGTGTGTTTAATAAAATTCTTATTTAATCATCGACGTAACTTCAAGTTTCTCTTCCATTTATCCGAATTCAACAACGTCATTGACGGACGGAAGTTGATGTTATCAATAACGGCTGTTACATCTATGCAATGAAGTCACTGAACTGTACCATAGTCAGTGAAATAAACCTCGTCGATTCTGGCAATGGATTTCAAATGCCCAGAGTATTCCTTGCGACTCGTTCGTATTGTTTGCTCGTTATCAGATGTTACGTCTGACTCAGAAGTTCTGAGTACGTATTAGTAAATCAGCGATAAACTTATCAAGTGCCTAAGCGTTACATTTAATATATGTTTACGCATACTACCGTGCTTTTTTATATGACAAACAAAAACGGTAAGATATATGAATAATGAATAGAATGAGGCATGATATTTTATAATGAATCTGTATCTCCATTATGTTTAATAATATATAAAACAAAAAATGGTTCAGTACAATATTACACATTTAACAATCACATTGCTAACAATTATCAAAAAATGTTAAAAATGATTTGATTGTTATGTTCTACTCTATTTCGTGTACCAATTTGTTTTGAGAAAATTTCGAAGTATGTATTTTACAAGTTTGCAATATGGTACATGTAATGTTAACAGCAATTGGGATATCATTGGCGATCAAAAATTACTAATTATTCGTACGCCTTGATATTATATAAAATATTTTCTAATATAAATAATTATTAATTACATTATTTATTACGTTGTTTAGAGGCAAAATTTATTGTATTTCTAGGAATGCAATGTTCCATGGGACACAAGAATTTTGTGTCAAGAATGATCGATTCATGCCCAGGATTACTGGATTCTGAAGACAAATCTTATTGCTGTCTCGATATCGAAAATAGTAAAATGTATTGCTGTAATTCGATGGAATTTGCTGTGAATTCATCGTGGTAAACAAATCAATACTATTATTTTTAATTTTAATTCAATTCAACTTTCTATGAATTTTTATGAATTCAATATTTTACCGCCTCCGTTTAGTACCTACACATTAATCGCGCAATCAAAAATCGCCCAAAGGAAAAGTCCTAATACAATAAAACGTTAATTATTCGAACTAATACATAGTAAGCAATATTATTCATTTTCTTTTGCAATTGAGATCCAATTTCGGCAGGACGTGTGTTAGGTTTGAGGCCCATTCATTCATTCATTAATTTGTATAAAGTGTGTGACAGGGGTTGATTTATATAGGTCTTTAAAGGATATCTTATTAATTGTCATTCTGATAATAGTGAGACGTACATTACACACTGCGTGATAAATAGTTGCTTTTTTTAATTATCACGTACATCGACACATAAGCAATATGTAAATTCAATTAGCTGTCCTTTATTTTCTATGGTTTTTGTAAATATAGTACTTGAATGTTTAGAATAAATTACTACCTGTACGTGTTTTGTGGCAAATATTTTATTTAATTTCTATAGAATTTAATTCATGTAGAAGAACGCGGTAAACTGCTTGATTCCACTAGTATGTATCACTATAGAACGAATATTATTTAAGTAATATGCTAGATATTTGATGTGGTGAAATTTAGAATATTATTAGTAATAATGTTTTAATCGATATTTTGGTAGTTGTGCGGAAAGTCGTTTGTAACAAAGAATTTTTTATTCATGCAAGAAAAGTTTTAATTCACTGTCCTAATTGCCGTCTACACGGAGGGTTCGAAACAGATCACCCTGATTATTATTGAACGGTTTACTTTTTACCTCCATATTAATAACGTTTAAGACTAGACCTCATTGTGCATTACCCTATGTTTCATATACTTTATAATCTGCAGATGTTATTAAAGCCCGTGCGAATTTATTCCAACATGAAAATTATCACCATAATTGGACGATACTTTGTTAGGAAACGATCCAAATATATTTTAACAATTTCATCAAATGTTTGGTAAAAATATATTGAATTATTAAAAATGAAAAAGAAACAATTAATTTGCCCTTATTTCTTTCGCTCAATGCTAACGTAAAATGGACTTAGAGTAATTAGAAATAAATTTTTATTACAAACATTTTATTCCAAAACCGAAAACTTCTGCTGCTCTTTTTTATATTTCAACTACCTTCTTGTTTCTTTACTCGATTTCTATTTTAAATCTGTTTACAGTATACGCGAATATTTTTCGGCTCCCTGATATATGTATAGAATAATATTTATCGAAAAAATAACTTAAAATGATTGTTAATTCCTTTTGTATACACGTACAGTTCAAATCGAACGATACTTTTGTACACGCCATAAATTCAGGTGTTCACCACTCCCACGCGAACGCTTCAATATATTTATTCACATAACAACGTTTTTGTTTATCCCTTATTTTTAAATTAACCAGTGATTCAGTCGGTTATTTCACTTTTCCTAGCAGCAAATATTTGTGCTAATCAATATTTTTTTAATACACTTAGCGACGTACTATTAAAACAATTAGTAGAATCAGTTAAATAGACAAATTATACAAACCGATACAAAGAAAATCAATGAGTATACAAATTTGGATTCATTTTAATAAGTTACCCCAGATTCCGCGGCTATTATGTTCACCTTTTATTCCGTTTTTTTAAGCAATAATATTTTTATACAGTTCATAACTATATTATATACTAACTTTGTACAAAAACTGTGCTTCTTACAACATTTATCCAAGTCTATCTCTATCATTTATTTTCATTTATCTTTTCTATTATTATTATACTGGACTTGGAATTGAAGAATTATAAAACTTAAACTATATCCATGATACTTATATTAAAATACGAATTGTTCCATTACAGGATGCTTCTCACAGTGATAGTTGTGGTTATCATTGTATTTTCACTGGTAGCATTTTGCATATCATGTTTGTGCTGCCGTTGCTGTCCATGGTATCGCAGACGTCATCAAGGAACAGTTTATGGAAGTAAGAATCTCTTTGTTTGATGCACGCGCTTCAGAGACTATTATTTCATTCCATGGAAGAGAAATTTTGCTTTCGTTTTCTTTTTTCATTATATGCTTGAAATAAAAATTGGTCCGCGTATTTTTAATTAACTGAATATAAAATTAATTCACAGAATGGAGAACATAGATATTATTTTAGACCAGTTTTTAAGTCAGGAATAGTCATGTTCTTTTTTATAAATATACTTAATGTCCGGAAATATGTTGCACGATCGGGACCACGCTTGCGATATTTGTCGCAGGAAGTAGGTGTTCCCAGAAATGTCGACAGTTATCTCCTCCGTTTCATTCGCCTAAATACACATACTGATGCTACTTTATCAATTTGACTGGAAAAAACTTCATGTATTTATCTACGATGATTATATACATAATCATGAAGTAAAATACATGAACGTTTTATTATTCTTGTTTGAATGAAATTTGAATAGAAGGGTCTTGACCGATAAAGTAACAGGGCTGCTCGCTATATTGAATTAGTTTCACGAACTGGTAAGGGATAAATTGTGTCGGCTAACCGGGCGAAAATTCTCTACAGATTTCCAGGCATTAGTGTACTACTATATTTCAGGAAGATATCAACTTAGTCCTTTTGGTTTATTTTTATTATACTCTTATTTTTGTATTGTTTTAACATTTTGCTTTCTTGTTTTTTCTTTGCTTTACCAGTTATTCATCATGTATCTTTATTTTCTCTGTTTGAAATTCGCATTTAGTAGTTATTTGTAGAGACAGTCAAAACGAATATCCCTTAAATGATTTTTATATGAGCATGAGAAGTTTTTAATATCTAGTTGTTACTTAATTATTTCGAACAGCTCATGAAAACAAAAAAGATCGACACTACACCTACAACTAGTTATATGATAATGTTGTATAGAAGTTAATGGCTAATTTCATTCCTGTAATTGTTTCTAGGACCACCCATGATCTGAATTCATTTCATCACATCTTCCAATGTCTTGACACTACACATAATGTTCCCTATAAATTGTATGTCAGGGCACACGTATCTTTTAAGTATTCTTACTTCGCTTCCCAACATAGGTATTCTTACCGCATGAAACATTTTATAGCTTACGATAGGAGTATAGACTTTTCTTCAATATTATAATATATATAAAGAGATGGAAATAATTTTTTACGGCTGCTACAAATAACGCAAAAGTGATAATATCTTACAATTTCTGGAACCAAGACTTTTGAACGCTTATTGCAGTTAGAAATCGGAGTGTTATTGTTCTTCCAAACAATTTAAGATACAGCACGGAGAATTTTATGAACTGATTTAACTTGTTACTATCTAGAAATATAATGCGTTTGATAATATTAAGTTGCCGAATATGCATATTGAGTATATTCAACGTTCTGAATAACTACTATGTGTTCCTAGAACTTTCACGCGTTTGCCTTGAACTCTTTCCGTGCCACAAGGAAATATAAAATTTCATATAAATTGCACGGCATCGAAAATTCTAGCTGCATAAAAGAAGAAAGCAAAAGCTTTCAGGTACGCGGAGGGTGATCAACATTCCATGACTTGCTTTTATAATGCGAAAAGTGTGATATTATTTTCTATATATTTTTTTTATATTATACAAATAATATATCAATAATCATTCCATGCGATTAGGGAGGAACCGATATGTCACGCTGGTAGTGTTTATTTAATACAAAATTAATGATATCGTTTAATATATTTCATGACCATCTCAACATTAAAAATGTTATTATAATATATACATATAATATATACGCATTGGAATATATCACTTGTTAAATACCGCATTAAAACTGCGCGTTCAAGATTTATTCATATATTCGCGAATTCCCAGATTCTATTTTTGTCAGGTTACACATAATAAAGCAGGCCAATTGATTTCCCCTTTAACATATATGTATCAAATATTTTTATAAACATTTTTATTTTAACGTACGCCACACATAGAAAGGAAAAAGTATTGTAATAATACTCGTAAGCAATTATTCTTGTTTTACGGCTCAATAACTAAAAACGTAACACGAAATGCTATACAGTTTATAAAAAAACATGTAACCTTAAGATATATAATGACTAACATAAATAAGCGCTTTCTACTGTATTGTTGTGTAATAAATATCTTTGTGATCTTTCAATACGAGCAAACATTTTCTTCCCACCGTCACATTAAGAACGATAAAGGGCAATTATATCGAAGACTTAGTGTCGTTAAGGTATGTACATATGTATTGTAAAACGCAGGATTTGAACGCTACTTACCAATAATCGTTTACGTAACAATAAATGTTAAAAAAAAGTATATTCCATACAATTGATTCTTACACATATAAACATAATTCTAAATACAAGTATAAATCATTTTAGGACTCCAGGATTGATTGTTTATTTCCTTTCCCTGTTTTTGAAATGTACTGTTCGAAGGCGAAGATTGCACGAGCAATATAATACGTTTTATTGTAAAATAATTGATGACCTTATTTTTACGCCAATTATGCCGTAAACATATTTATAAATATACATGCATAAACGTAAATCCTCAAAAAGTTCGTGTACTGTCTCTATAAATAAAATAATACTCTATCGAGTTCAGTCCACTTTATGGGAATATTTGTTCCAGAAGTACAAGTACCCAGTGTGGTACATGTAATTCAACCAGCAGCTAGTGTTCCCCAACCGACTCAACAGTATGTGAACCCTGCGTACCCCACAAGTTCAACAGGTAATTATTGAATATCTGAACGAAAACGAAACATCGCAAAAATATTCTCGTTTTGACAGGCATTCAGAAGAAAAGTTAACGGAAATGAAATAACTAGGTCTATAATTTATTTAATCATGTGCTATGATAATTGAATACATTACGTATAGCGAAAAAAGTCACGTTTGGTAAATTAAAATATCTTAATAATAAATAGGTGTGAGGGTGCAAATTTAAGTAATCTACACGATGGCCCAATGACTTGAACTCCCTTACGTGTGTGTCACTTTTAGAGATATGAAAAATCTTTATTTACAAAAATCGTACAGTAAGGCGGGGCCCGTAATGTGCAACTAATGATTCTTTTTAAAGTGGAGGACTTTCGGTGATTTCAAATCACCTCCATTTTTCTAAGTGGCATGCTTTTTTAGTCCTAGTAAAGTAGCAGTTGCTCAGACGATTCCAACGACCCCATAATATAAGGTCATTCGATAATAGATAACAGGGTTAAATCAGGAGACTTGCGTCTTACAAGAGATGCTCGAAGTGGTGGCCATTCACATCGATACAACGTTGTTGAAGTCCGTACACGTGCTATGATTTCCGGTTTGATTGCAGCACGTGCTCTACTGCAACCTTGAATTAGAAGTCGTTGAATTTGTCTAGATACTATCTATTTTCCTAGAAATGAAGGAGACAAGGGTACGTCATTCAATAGAAATGAAGATGACCTTGAAATATCCGTAGGTTCTTCATGTTAGAAAATCTGACACCACTCGACGAACGAGGCCCAGCCGCTTGCAGATGTTTGCTCAAAAGGCGAACACAACGTGACGCCAGGGCCCGTCGTAAATTAGATAGGGTCTGAAGGGACTTCGCTGGCGCCAACGCAAGGATTTTCCAGACAAAAGCAGGCAGTCTTGCAGAGACCTCGATACGAGACGCGTTGCATTTTTCCGACTTGTATCGTCTTCTTGAAAATATAGCATCTTTCTTGTAGCGTCGTAAGATTATTCAACCCGATCTTACATATCAGAAGTGGGATAGACCACGTGTCTTGGGATGTTCCACGTGTTTTGGGATATACCACGTGCTTTACGGTGAAATCGCTGCGCAAATTTGGACGTTTTACGCATTTGTGACAGTGGAGTGGTGTGAAAGACGAACAATAAAGCCGCATGCTTGTGTTCGTTAAGGAATAGGAGCAGAGAAAGGTTTGAGTCATTCCGTAGTGTAGCGAAGATACGTCAATCGTGCAGCGGAATTGAAGTGCAAGTAAAATTAAGGGTAGATCAAGGGAGACATGGTTCGTTCTCGAGATCAATCGCGCGATCGTTCGTGGGAGTGTGCACGGGATCGTTGGCGCAGTGATGGACGTGACCACGGGAAACGTAGGGAACGCCATGTATCGGTCGCTTCCGAAAAGAGCCGGGATCGGGAAGTTTCGCGCCGCAGCCGTGTGGAATCACGTGATCGTACCCGCAGATCGCGAAGTCGATCACCGGCGGAAGAACTTCGTGAAAAGGTGGCTAAATTAGAGCGGAAGTTGCGAAATTTTCAAGCCAGACCCGTGAGTGACGAGCATACGGTTCCCGTTTTTGACCCATCACGTGACAGTGCGGATATTGAACAATGGGTGCAGCAGGTGAACCGACTAGCGCGGCGATATGACTGGACCGATGATGACGTCATTCAGATTATCGCTAAGAATGTGAAAGGTTACGCTAGGAAGTTTTATGATGAGGAACAGCGGTACGATCATTCCTGGAAATCGATGAGTCGATTGCTCATTAGACAATTCCGAAAGCCGGTGCCGTTTGGAAGATTGTTGCGGGAGGCTGCTAATTACAGCGCGCGACCGGGCCAAAAACTAGGAGATTACTGTTTCGAGAAAATGAGCAAGCTGCGCGCTCTGAAGGTTGATTTACCGGACGCGTACATGGAGGACGCGATCATCACCGGTGTTGGCGACGAAGCGATCGAGCGTACGATTCGCTCCAACAAGTTTAAGGACGTGTACGATTTGTACGCCACCATGAACGAGATGGGAGCGATGCCGACGGAAAGACGGCATGCAGCATCGGCGTCGCCATAAACGTCGGATGTGGAGCCGCGGTCAGTGGAGAAGAACGCGACGTATCCAGGAAGGGTTCGGCGGCCACCCCTCGTCTGTTACAATTGCGACTGAGAGGGTGGGACATCTTGCTAAGTTTTGTTCGCAGGTACGAGGATTCGCTAACGCACCACGGGTGGTTTAGCATGACCATTTTACGGCGGTATGAAGGAAGGCCACAACCAACGAAATTGGAGAATTTCATAATGGGCCATGGAGCGTGAGTAGAGAAGGAAAGTAAGGAGGGGAGAATTGTTTTATTGCCTTGAGGACAGCGTACCGATCGAAGGATCGCTATGTTTTGGTAGATGGTAGAAAATTGTGTTGATGCATGCACGTGTGAAATTTTTGGGAAGGGACAGAGTCTTTGAGGACTGTCTCTATTGCTTTGTAATTGGCAACAGCGTTGACATGGCACGGGTACGGTGCAGGTATGGTTTCGTGGCGATGTTTGAGACATTGCGAGAGGCAATGGTCGGCGGGAGTGCTCGGTATGGGCAGAGGTGGTGTCGGACATATGGTATGGAGAGCGGCAATTGTGTGTACGAAATATAATAACGTTATGGGATCGAGAGAGGTTTTATCGTGGATGTCGAGGACATCACGAGTGTGGTACAGTATCCTTCGAAGGACGGCGGTAGATAGGTATACAAATTGCGTGGAATAGAGGACGGTATGGTACCGATGAGACACTGGTGGAATATTGAATGCTGATTAATTGGATGAATGATTATTTGGTTACGCAAGAAGATGCAAATGGTTAAATGGTGTTGATTGTTTGGATGTGGTTCTGCTTCTTGCGTGAGAGCCTCACGTGATTGCGAATTATGCCACGATGGATAGTGGGTGAAATGGTAATGTGAGATGACTCACATTTTATGAGTATGTATAGCGAAGATGATGGCGAGAGGATTCTTGCATCATTTGGAGTATGATATACCGGGAGGTGAACATAACGGCGGGAGGGCGTTATGTCGTTAAAGGGTATTGTACAATGACCGGTATGAGGTGGAAAAGTTGCGAGAGATTAAAGCGTTGGGTTGCAGTGGTAACCGAGTAACCTTGGAAGGATTATTATACATGTATTACAGGTTAAGGGAAAATTGAATCGGCGGAATTTGGTAGAGATCCGGATCCACTGGCGACAGGTAGAGAGACCTGTCGCGGTGAGGGAGCTGTTCATTATGGGCGTAACGGAAGTATTGTTACGAGGAGGTAACAGGGAAGTTACCTGAGGATGGATGTAAGTTTCCATTGCGGTGGCGACGGGTATCCCGTCATCGAATGGTTACTGTGGAGGAACTATGGTGGGGCGCTGGTTGTCGCCGGCCCCACATAGTAGGGACTGTCCACCATGGCGAAGGTTCTGGGTGAAGCCCACCTTGCATGTGTGTGATTAGTCGTCTTGGCGAAGGATCGGGCGATGCCATCCTTGCAAGACTTGGTTTTCTTTTGGGGCTCCTCATGACAGCGGTGACGAATGGTATCACCCCTGTATGAGAGAGATGGAGGTGTCGTGGTAGAGGGTTGCGTGCGCGACCTCTACCCGATGAAGACGTCGATACATCGAAAAGTCATCTTTGCATCATCATATACAAGAGGAGATAGCACCGGTTAAGGGAATGCACGGCAAGACTTCGTTGTCCGTGTAATTGAACCTGAACAGCATAGCTCATTGGACCATGAGCAATTTACGGGGGAAGTAAAACCGAAATTCTTGTTGGGAGTTTTATTGAATACTGTATTACTGGTAAATGATCTCTTTGTTCTAGTAAACAACGCGTTAAGGATACTTGGGACAAGCATCGTTGCAGGTTGGCCGAGTGTTAGAAAATCTGACACCACTCGACGAACGAGGCCCAGCCGCTTGCAGATGTTTGCTCAAAAGGCGAACACAACGTGACGCCAGGGCCCGTCGTAAATTAGATAGGGTCTGAAGGGACTTCGCTGGCGCCAACGCAAGGATTTTCCAGACAAAAGCAGGCAGTCTTGCAGAGACCTCGATACGAGACGCGTTGCATTTTTCCGACTTGTATCGTCTTCTTGAAAATATAGCATCTTTCTTGTAGCGTCGTAAGATTATTCAACCCGATCTTACATTCACTTAAAAAAAAAGTATTACTGGCATGTTATGGGCCTCTTCTTATCATACAATTTGTGTAAATAACATTTTTCCATATCACTAAAAATAACAGAGATATTCGATTATTCAAGGTGATAAAAGTTATTGGGCTACCTTGTGTAAAATGTATCGATGCATAGCTTTCTACGAAATGAAAATAATAATTTTTGAATTACTCGTTTCAGGAATGTCACAGCCACCGGCATACGTAGATGTTATGTACGAGAAACAAGCGCCGTACAATCCAAGCTATATCTCCACGGTACGCCAGTAACATTGAATAATGTTACAATTTAAAGGAGTTACTGTTTAGAACTTCCTACTATTGAAACGACGATTTCAAAACGATTTCAATACGCGTAGCCATTAGGAACGAAACGTCTTCCGTTTGGAGAACATTGAAAGTGTGATAAAGTCGTGGGGGCTCACAACTTTTTTTTTAAAAAAAAACGGCAAACCAGAAACTGCTCGAACAAATTGATATACTCGAATCGGTAGAGTTCCACTCAAACGCCGAGAATGTATTGTTCCTCTTTCGTTCTGGCAATGAGAGATATGTACGGAGATTGTACTTCCCTTAACTCAACTGATGTCTGCCGTACAAATTCCTTTGAATAATTTTTTGCGAAGGTGTACGGGTGAAGGATTTTGTAAATCAGGAGATTTTTTTATTAATATATACACCTTCTACATTAAAATAAAATTGTTGTCATATGAATTCTACAAAATAGAGATACTTTCTATGCTTGAATGACTACTAGCAAATTAAAAAAGGTATACCTGAAATAGTCAATTTATGGAAGAATATGTATAATGACTTAATATGGTGAATATATTAAAGCTCAAAGGAATTTGAAAATTGTAGATACCTTTACGTAGCTATTAAGTGTACGATTATACATATTATATTGTCCCACGATTTTGAAAAAGTTCCTGACTTCTCTTTTATACGTTGTTTGCCAATGCGGCTTACTGTATGCCGTTTCATATTGCCATTGATCTTTAATCTACATGTCTTATTTGTATTATTCATTGTGTTATTAACGACGCACAAGTGTTAAGAGATTACATCAGTTGTTGTATTATTATATTTAATTGATTATGGGTGATACTGTTACGATGCATAGTACACTAGCAAAGAAAAGATAAATAAATGAATTAAATACAACATATTGTTCATGCCCCATATCAGGTAATTTTATTTACTTCTAAACTAAGTTTGAATAGGGTAATATTTTCGTAAAGAAGGAAAATCGTACTGAACTTATACATATTGAAGTATCACAAATTGCATCATTGAATAACGCGACAAATATATTATTAGGTCATACGGTTCTTACGATTCAGTTTCTGAAATTTTATAAATAAACGTAAATAGTAATTGTTATGTAGGTAAGTCAAAAGGAAAGACTACGTAGCTTATGGGAAAATATATATTTCTGAATATCTATGTTACAATATGTATATATATAAACAACTTATTATTAATGTTTCGTAGATTTTTCTACGGCCTGTTATATGCAATGCTAATTCGTCGAAATTTTGTTTAATGATTGATCAGTATATAGTGGAAAGAAGATTCTACATTTTGGTTGTTAATTAACCAAATATTACTAGTTCTCCATACGAAAGGAATATAAATTTGACAAATTACATTGTTTTCGAAAAGGGTAGAAACGATGGAACAATGAATCTACTATTACTTCTACACAGATGTAAACTTTTTTTAATCAGTTGACCACTTTTCCATAATAAGTTTATATTTTGCGGTAATTACTTATAAATAATTTTGATTCTTACTTTGACTTTCTACGATGAGCTCTTTTAGTATCAGTAAAAACTATAGTACATAGAACTAATGCGCCCAAAAGAGTTATTAAAACAGAACATACTAAACAAAAGTAAGAGGAGAGAAAGTAGACAAAGTAGTAAATACAGCCTGCATAGAACATAAATATAATTTATGTTTATTCACAAATAAATCATTAGATAATACGTCTGTCTATTAATTTAATTCAATTTTCTAAGAAAGCGTAACAATGCAATCGAAAAATGTAATATAATTCGAGGCTTTAAAACAACAGGCTTTTTTATTGTCATAAATTGAGTCGCTAAAAATTTGAAATTAAATATTAAATATTATTCGCTTTGTAAATTTAGTGTACAATATAAATGCACCATTCTCCTCTTCCGATATTTAGTCGATGAGTATTAGTGCTTCCTTTAAAAATAGTAATAATTATTACTCAATATCAACAATAAAAAAAAAATATTACCCATGTTCTAGAATTCTTTCTACATTGGAATATCAACTATTAGTTTGTTCACTGAAACATTTATATGAATCAAATTACAATTCTCCAAACAGCAATATTTTAGCTTCTATCGATCGGTATACTTGATAAAATACGAATATCACTATAATAATATAAATCGTACAGTTATTGACATCAGGGTCGCACAATTAATTGCTGTTTTCTTTTATATGAAAGAAATGTTGATTAGAGGACGGTCGCGTTATTTAATCTACTACTGTTTAAGTGGACCTCTCCTATTAACGGTAGATTTTACAGATTTTCCAAAATATCTATAACTTATTTGGGAATAGACGACTGTTAGTAAAAATGAATTCCTCAGAATATAGTCGCAATTCAGTCAATATCATATTGCACTGTATAAAACATCAGAGTCCGCTGTTTTCATATTTTTCATATTTAAACCTACCATCATCTACTAACATCAACTGCTCTCGTACAAATATTCATTATATTTATATATTGTCTACGAAGAGAGGAAGAAATAGTATCAGTCGCATTTTATAGCAATCGCAAACTCTATTGTTACTCAAGAAGTATTACTAGAACGAGCCTTGAAATATCTCAACAGTACGTCTTTTTTCTTCATTCTATTGCTTTAGTAACATATTTACATATATAGAAATGCTTACAAAATCGAAAATATTAATTTTGTAACGTCTTCCTTTGCATATTACAGTTTTCAAAGATGCTGTATACATAATTATCATACAATGTAGTCAACTAAGTTATGCGTTGCCAGACGAAAGTTGCCCGAGCTGTTTGTATAATACACACATAGTTCACCATTTTACTTTGGGGGCTAATGCACATAAACATACCACCCATATTGTTTTTAGAAAAATCGTAGTACCAAAAACTGATCTAATGAATTCTACTCACTGACGATCATACGTAGTCTACGGGATGTAGAAAGCTGAAAAATTCTGGAAACGCTTTCTATCTACTTACCGATGCGACAGAATATGTAACAGAACAATACACCTGAGCATTGCTTTACGAAATGATACATGTAGATTGTGTTGTAGTATCTTCCACATTATTGAGATTACTGTAACTACCTCGAAAAGTTACATTTTCAACGCTTAAGGGTAATTCATGGGATCGTTCTTCCTCCAATGGAGTTGTTGTTGAAGTATGACTAATAGATGAATGGCGAGATCTAGATAGATTGCCCCGTTGATTACTCCCCGAAGACGGAGCTGGACTAGGAGACGGACTCTCCGGTATCTGTTCCTGCTCCTGTTGCTGTTTCGTTACAATTAGTCTGTTCAACAATGTAATCTGACCTTGGATGCCCGACATAAATGGTCTATATCCCAAGCTGAAATAATAAGGTAGTTTTTCTCCGTCACACTTATAGTCCGCCCTTTCAAAGTAAACATTGTTCCGTATTGTAGTACGTACCATTCTGACAATGACCACCTAGTCAATGTGAAAAGACCATCCCTTAGATTAATAACAGAATCAAAGGTTTGCATAGGGGCATGAGCTGCCCTAATAGTCCTAGCCATAGCAGGAGCATCGCGTAGAACAGTTGCTAAAACGGCAGCCCAACCTAAGCAACCGCCTTCTAAAAATAATTGCAGAAGATATCGAAGCTGCACTTCTGCACGACTTATCGCCGCGCATGGTGAAGCGTTATGGACTTCGGTTTGTTCCACTTGATCTGACGGCACCCAACACACTGTTCCAACTCCAGTTCCAATAATTGATTCGGTCTCGTCTCTCCAAATAGTACTACTATCACTAAGAACGCTGTTAGCATCTGAAAATACAGAAATCCATATTTGTATTCACGTAGGTCAAATAGTATAATACATACATATACTTCTACAATAGGATGAGAAATACCGTGTAACATGTTCGCTGTTAATTTAGTTTCGGTAGTGGGAAATTGCGTTTCTAAACTTGCAACTGGTGACACCAACGTTGTATAAGGTGGTCTTCCACTTGGTAAACTAGTGTAACCGCTATCAGGAAGATCGACAGTAAAGGTGGAATTTAACGGTTCCTCCTCTGGATTTTCCAAACTGACCGATCTGATAGAACGGAGCGAAGTGAGGCTGGATCGTCGAAATTTTTGTAAAGTTGGAAGGGACAATACAGGATAAGCAAACGAGAAATCTTCGTGTATTGCTTTCAATGCCGCAACATAATCGTCTATTTTCGCCGCTCTGTCCCGTTCTCTGGCGAACCACGTAACTAAGTGAAAATCTAAACGCGCAGCAAATCGGCCTAAATCTGCTAGCCGTTTTGCCGATAGTAATCGACGGGCATGACGTTGCAATATAACGTCGATAAAAAATTCCTCAGCTGAACCCTCTCTAGAAAGCAGCAAAAATTTAATTTATTCTTAACAAGTACGCTTTAACCAATGAATTAATACCTATTTTATTATAAAAGTTTAATAATAGAAAAATTGACCGAAACATACTTGGTATCGGACTTCTCAGTTTTGGAACTGCTCGTAGGTACAGATTTTTTCCTCCTCATAACTACGTTCCTAGTTTTTTCTAGCATCGAAGACGGTGCTATATCTTTAGCTACCGAATCAGATTGTACTTTAGGCGTCACTGTAGTGCTGTAACTACGACTTCTCGAGACTTGCATGGTTCCTAATACTAATGATAAATCGTCTTCATGAGGCGAGAGGGGCGGTGTTTGTGTGGGTCCCCCTAATTTTGTTGTTCCACCCCAAGATGTTCGCGGTGATTCCACATCGTTGGGATCTTATGAAAGATAAAAACAAATGAAGGCACTGAAAATGGATAGAATGTGTGCAAGTATCTTCAATATTACCGATCGCTCTGAGAAAACGAACGAGATCTTTCGAAAGTTCCCATCTTCCTTGTTCTAGAGCAGCATCGAGTAACAAGGTGGCGTGTTGTCGGCTAACAATTGAAGGCTCTAAATTTTGTAAAATTATTAAGTAGCTAGCAGCAGTATCTAGTTGCTGGCGTTGCAAACAATCTTGGAGCAACTTCTTTGGCGGTCCAGCAACAGAAAATAAATAAGGCCAGAGTGCTATCTCAGTCTTTCTGGCACACTGTACAACTGCTCTGGCCCACACCCCTGGAAATTCACGGATGAATTCCACGACCGAAGGCAGCTGAGCATCGGGGATTGGTTCTTTACTAGTTGCTTCTTCTTCTAGTACCTCGTGAAGTAAGAGCTCTAACGAGTGTGGAAAATATGGCAGTGCGGAGCACGAACGAGCAATCTCCCAAGCATGGCACCCTAGGTTACGATGAATAAGTTGCCGTAGTATTTGATGAAGATAAACTTGACTCTAAAATTAAAGTAAACACGTAAGAACCTTTAATCGATTAATGAAACGATACAACCGGTGTTACACTTACTGTAAGTTCTAATAAACTAAATGGTAAAGAAAACGGAGAATTAGTGTCCGATGTGAAAAGTACAGTATCATTCTCTGCTCCCAGTAGAATCGCGTCTTCGAATAATATAGCCAGAGGATAAATACGTAAATGGAAAGGTAACATTATTCTCTTGCTCATAAATGTATGAGTCTTTTCTTGATGATTTCTTGGGAATAATGGAAGCCAAACGCGCATGCCATGAGCACCGCAAAATAGCCATAGAGCTTCTGTTAAATGAGGTTTATCTCTCCTCGATCTCCATGGTACCCAAACATTTTCTACACATGATGCTAATACTGTTGGAGCACTACACGTAAACAGCTGCAAAGTATAACAAACTTAGAGACACCATCTTTGACATTAAAAGTGGTAGATGTAATTTTCGTACCACTTCTGGATTATCAGTACAATGTTCTCGTTGAACCATAAGAAGACGCCCGGATACATTCAAGAGAAGACTTTCGGGATGCGGATGACTTCCAGCTGTTTCGGCCCGTATAGTAGTTAAAGTGGCACTTACAACGCAAGCAGGATGAACACAAAGACCACTAATATCTACAGTTTGCAACCTAGTTAATTCTACGCTTCCTGCATCTAAAACAATAACATTTCATTCATAATATTATAAGCTGCAATAAACAGAATTAAGTTCGATCACTTACCATTATTGCTTTCTATTACCATATCATAAATGCTAATCTGTGCATTAGCACAAAATGTTAAAAGCCTGTCCTTTAACGTATTGAGCAGTAATACCTGCGATGGCATTCTAACAGTCCTAACGTAATTATTATCCAAACGGGTGTCGCGAGGATATATTCTAACTTCATCTTTATCGTCTAATATTGAGTAGCTACTGGCAATTAAAAAACCTCGATGCCATAATAACCCTCCGGTTACAATAAAATCCCGTTCTTGAGTTTCATTGCCAAACAGCTTCCATTTACGTGAGGGTAAAGAATAATGAGCCAACCCTGTGCGTCCAGCTACAGCTATACTCATACCTTCGTTATCAATAGCGGTATACTAAAAATATATTTATTTATTATAAATTCTATTATAATATATTTATTTATAATAAATAATATGTTTTATTCTATACAAGAAGATATACATACTCTTATCGGCCAATTGGCACCGCTATATGCAGTAGGAATAGGAACAACTAGCCATTGCTTACATCCCGCAAGCGTTTGCAATACAGAATCATTTGGAATTTCACTACCAATATGAAAAGTGGAAGTATTCGTGGAAACTCCACCACCAAGATTTAAATATAATCTATCTTCACCTTGCAAATACAGATGCCCATGATGACCCTGTACAACAATACATCGTAAGTGATTTAACAATAGAAAAAAAGTTACTAACTACAGATACAGTTGTTTTCAATAATTACCATGCATGGATTAATGGTCAAAGGACTTTTTACAAAATCTAACTGTATCAAAGAACATTTTAAATTAGGTCCGTCATTTCCATTTTCTTCAGTCAATGAAGGATCGGGAGATTCTCTTAGCATCCATAGTTGGTAACCTTCCGCGGACCATTCCTGATACATATAAAGCGTACAATAAAGCAAAAGAATATTATGTAATATTAACTAATAGTATGAGCATGTTCACCAACCATTGTATGGATATGCAGCGGATTATCATGCGTCAAATCTACTCTTAAACCATAATCCCACTTCAAAGTACAAAGTAAAAGAGCACCAAATGTACTCCATATTGCTAGGCCACCACCTTCCCAAGCCAGTGCAATAGCACAACTATCAGGGGTCCACCTTAAACACTTCACACAGCCTGGTCTTCCTGGATAATCTTTAGAGGATAGGCTTAACGTATGCGACATTTCCAAACTCCCTGTTGTTTCATCCACATAGTATACTACCCCTTCGGAGCTAATAATAATATATATACATTATAAACGTTCGTAAATGAATATTGCAATTTACATTACAAATACAAGGAAGCATACTTTTGCCTTCCAATTGCAATAAGACGATATTTATGATTTACAGCTGCACAAGTAGCGTCGTCAACGTCTCTTGCCCAAATCCCTTGAACTTGCTGGAACATAATACAGCTGTAAATATTTTCATTTTATATATTTGACAAATAATTTACATACATTAGGATCGAATTTTAACGATTGCGCTGTGAGAAACGCTGCTTTGCCAGTGTTGAGTACGATTGCAAATCCGCCAACCAAAGGAGAATATTCGATATCGGTAACGTACACATTGTTTTCTGTAAGTGGTACAGCTACAGTGGACATTTGCTGATCTACGCTAAATGGTATTCTCCTTAAATCAAGAGAATAATCTCGATTCACTGTGCCATCCCATTTGTGGCGTACTACATGACTGGTTTTAGTAGCTACCATAAGTTCGTCGCGTATACAAACCAAAGAGCTGATTCCACCATCTATCCAAGCTGATTTCTCCTACAATAGACAAGAATATTTTCCTAAGTAAATTGCATAGTTTGTGCAATGACAACTGAACTCGTAATGCGTTACTGCGAACTTACAAATGTCAGAACTAAGGGAGGAATAACTTCCTTAATAAAAAGTTCAGCGCTATCTCTTTTTAAACTAGTAACTGGAGAGTCTCTTTGTTCGTAGAGACCTCTTCCTTCTGGACTCGTGTCTTGCAATCGATAAAATAAAAGGTAGCTATCCGAAGTCTGAAAACAAATTGTGGATAAAACCTTTTCTTATCCTACGATTTATTTATTTTGGAATATCTCATACCGCAATAACCAGCATACTGGAATCTGGCCTCCATTGTACCAAAATATTGTCCCCATGCTTTTTTAACGAATCTGTAGTTCGTCTGACAAATACAATTGGCACACATGGCTATAAGAAAAGTGAATGTTTAGGAACAAATGTAATGTGAGACCAATTAATATGATAGAAAGTATGTAATAAGTTACAAATATAAATAATAAGCTGCACGTATACAAGAAACTTATATATAAGACGGATTACAAGTACGAATTGCAATTAAGTACTTAAATCAACGCATTATATGACAATATAAATGGTGGAAAGCTGTAGAGGCTGAAAGTAAGTTAGTTTCTTCGTTATAAGTATAATGCATAAGTAAATAAAGAGCAACAACGTTTTGATAGTAAAAATTACCCGTCGTAAGAGATTGCAATTTAATTTTTACGAAATTATTAATAAAATTAGAATAATAAATTAACGACACGTGCCTTGCAGTACCAGATGGTAAGAGCATCGGTTGTTAACACAGCGAAAAGTATTTTATCCCTGTTACAAACAACCGCAGTTATTTTTTCTGGTTCTGTCGTATTTAGAACCCGCGGCCATCCGATAGGGAAAAACATGGTTTCTCCTTAGGATTATTTACTTTCTACGTTCACATTCCCTTTATATTTTAACTGTTTCTCGTTCTCATTGTTTGACTCGAAGAGTCTGACAAGTAAACACATCCTAACCTCATCATTTTATGCCAACCATAAATACTAAGGTACATGTACGAAGCACCAACACCCCAGACAAAATATAAGAAGAGACCTATCATCCAATACTTTGATTCCATTTGTGGGGCTTCAGTGCCCCATTACCATTTCCAGATCACCCACAACGTTACCAACACAAATAATTCGATTTTTTATAATAAATTTAATAATTCATTTGAGAATTACTCAGTAACTTTACATGCGGGTTAGTCTAAACCAGAAAGAGGTTGTTCCTTGAGTCGAGACCTTTAATTTAAGAAGTCGTTGATTAAAATCGGCTCAGTAGAACCCGAGATAACTGAATTTGTTTATAGAAATTATAAACAAATGCGATTACCTTGACTTGCAGGCCAGCTATCGCAATGATCAAAGGACATAAATTAGAGCTACAAGTATAAGCTACCATCTTCAATAGGTGTGAACATTATTCCATGTGCTGCTCATTTGTTATAAACATTTAAACAATTAAAATTGTTATTACGGCCAACTGCATACAGTTACAGCAAGGGGATATTTTTTCTCGGGTAGCTTACTCGTTTCCCTTTCTTTTGATACCTTATTTATTAAAAACCAACTACCAGGAGCCAAGATAATAACTTTTAAAAATTTGAGACAGTTGATAATCGGACATGTGGCGCCATCTCGTGTTTGCGACTTTTTTCGCAGTTTTCCGCACCGCCAAAACCGAATTTCTGGATTACTTCGTTAATTTACATAATTGCGTATTGCTCGGCTTCTAGTGCGTATTTTTTAACCGGGCTTGTCTTAAATTAAAGCTACGGATCATAGCTATCTCCGTTCACAGTTGCAACAATACAGTATTTGTGGTATAAAAAAGTTATGTGGTTTAAAAGTTAGATACAAAATACCTACTAGAAGCTGAGAAAAATGCAATTGTTTAAATTAACGATGTAATCCAGAAATTTGGTTTAGAAGGCGCGGCAAACTGCTAGAAGGGCCGCAAACGCAAGACGGCGCCACATGCCTGATTATCGACTGCCTGTGGGGCACAAGTGCCCCAGTACCATTTCCATGTCACGCACAACGTTACCGATACATTTTAAAAATTGTTAACTCGGCTCCTGATGGTTACTTTTTAATAAATGGGGTGTCAAATGAAAAGGAAACGAATAAGTTACACGAGAAAAAATACCCCGTTACTGTAGCTATATACAGTTGTCCGTAATAACAATTTGAATTGCTTAATTGTTTATAACAAATGAACTTCACATGGAATAATGTTAAAACCCATTGGGGATAGTACCTTATATATACCTCTGGCTTTAATTTATGTCTTCTATACATTGATGTAATGTAGCTCACCGGCAAGTTGAAGTAATCGCATTTATTGATAATTTCTTTAAACAAATTCAATTATCTCGCGTTCTACTTTACCTATTTTAATCAACGGCAATTAAAGCTATCGATTCAAGGAATAATCTGTTCCACATTTAGAACGACCCACATGTATAGTTACTGCGGAATTCTCAAACGCATCTTTTAATTATTTATGAAAAAAAACTGCGCAAATGACATTTATAAATCGTTTCTGGTCTCGTAGCAGCATCCTTTACCTTCATGTTAAGCACTCGATCATTAATGAATTTTTGGTATGGTTTCTACGACCACTCGGCTTGAAATATAAATGTTACATTTTTTTTAGTCCGCATCTGCAATAATACTTTCAGCTTTATATTTAGTTCATCCTGTGGTCATGAATGGCACTTATCTACATAGAATGTGAAGGCATTTAAGAAGCGCACTGTATGTTTATGGTAGTGGTTGATTATAAAATAATCATGCAAACCAACGATAAAGATATGGAATCGGCACGATTCTCTAAACTGAATGTCACAAGGACCAGTGCATTTCCATGCATGTATGTCTGATAATGGGGCATCAATCGTACGATGTCTTCATCCTCTGACCTGTTGACGCCTATCGGTACAGCACGATTTTCTATCAACTGAACACAAAAATACGTGAATGTTTTGACTACAGCAAGTATATCCACATAATCATTGAAATATGTAATTCCAGAATACAAATTTCGTTCGTAAAATGTGGTTTTCGTGAAAAACGAATAAACATTTTTAACTATATCATAACCCAATCCTCATTTATGATACTAATGTAATTAATTACAGAGTGAAGAGATAAAATATACTAACAATAATAACAAACCATATTAATAAACCATGAAATTTCCCACTTTTTAAAATAAAAGCTCGAATAATAACAGTCTGAGTTATTCCTTTGTTCATAATTTTCAAATATCAAATGTGAACCTCATGTACTTCGAAAATTGTTTTTCTTATTTTATTCTCTCAATTTTTCATCGAAATATTAAACAGTGAATTTCGAAAAAGGATCCTCAACATGATGGAATATACTGTGAAGAAGATTCATTCTGTATTTTTCTTTTACTTTTGCACTTTTTGTCGATTTCTCCGAAACGAAGAAATCTGTCTACCTGGTTCCCCCATATAGAAAAACTTATACCTGCAAGGGTGAGAATCCACAAATACCGTTCACTTAGGGCAGTTCAGTTCTGAATACAAAGAGGGCAAAGTCGTCCGTGTGCCTTCAGCGACCTGTTTTTTCTGTTCACTTTTAGTCTTGCGGCAAGTAACGGGCGACGCATATTTGTACCAGCCTGTTCACAGGCAACGTCCGAAACGCGTACGAGGGTTAATAAACAAATTCACTGGGAAATTAGATAGAATTAATGCATAGATGTATTCAATGCTAAAAAACTATTATTTAAAAAAGTAATGACTGGGTTGACTAGGTCCTTTAAGTTTGCCTACAAAGTTTACAATTTAAACAGATTCAAATTATGAATTTTCATCATTTTACAAATTTTGCTACTAATACATTCGATTGTATAATAATTATTTTCCCCTACAAAATTCGCATTACCATACATGTTGTATAAAAAAAGTGCAAGTGTATACATTATTTGTATAATATTTAACTAAATAGTTTTCAAAGAGGAGTAATTTATCAAAGTTTTAAATTTCTCAATATTATATATTCGACGTTGTTCTTAGTTGGAATTACATTGTTAGTGACTTCAAATAGAAATTTCCCGTTAATTTACTGTGATATTGGGTTATATTTATTTCAAATCAATTGGGCGCTGATAGACTTACAAATATGTATCGTATAAGGGTTAATTCAAAAAGTTGTTTTAGTTTAGCTATCTACGGAATAAAAATATTTAATACTGTATCCGCGGTTACATTTAAATTAGAATTACAGTCGTTTGCTGAAAAATAGATATTAAGTACATACATACATTTTAAGATCATCAATTTCGAGCATTTTCTCTTTTCCAGATATGTCATGCATTAACATCACTTTCCAGTCCATTAGTCAACAGTGCATGTAATTTACGCGCATTTCTAATTACAATAACATAACATACCATTTCATGGTCGGTATCGTATGAAATTTATTTGAAATAATTGCAAGTTGAATAAACTATTAAATTGCATTCAGTTTAAGTATAATAAATTGGAATAGGAAAACAACGCTTTGCATCTCGTGCGTGACTTCCCATTTCTGGAATATGGATAAGTGTGCGCGATGAGTCAGCGAGTTTTAATTCCGTTTCGATTGTTAAATGAAATCGACCTGCATTCAATTATCAATATTTTTAGATAAATGTGACAAAAAATGTCGCTGACTGTCACGGTCAACCACATGGTCCATTTGAACTTACTTGGTAGCATGTTGTTAATTAAGATGACTTATGTTTTCACGTAACTAACGAGACGTTTGTTTAATGTCACATGAAAATGGACTGATCGTATTCAAAGATTAAGAATACACATGTTGAAATTGCATGCACATATTTTTAAGCATTTTGTAAGAGATCTCGAACTGCGAGCGCTATACCGGGGCATACATATGGTTATCGTCAGCGAGGGCCCCGAAGGCACACGTATCCAGCGGACACCATGGGCGACAAAATGCATGTGGTCAAGGCCCTTGAAGGGATGGCGCTGGAAAAACCCGGACAGAGCGTCGTTGGCGATCACGATGCATCGATCGCCGTTCGGAGAAGTCCTGGCAGTAGACATTCCGAAATATCAATAAAGACTAATTTGATTTGAGCGTTTAATATAGAACCGCGTTCTTTATTTACGTTTAGTACGTTTCCCGAGTTCAAAAGTAATCACGTCTTACAATTTATTTTTCTGATTGGCTCTAGTACTAATTGCAAGGCATTCATTGACAAAAAAAGCATGGTACTCGTAAAGTAGCCTTATTATGTCGAATGGGTGTTTCGAAACAAACTGCATTTCTGCAATCGGATATCGTTAATATTATGATTCGTACATTGTATTTAGCGCTAAATATAGCCACAGTAATAATACTAGTATTTATGTATCGTTCTATATCAATAGCTTTTACTTCCTCGAGATTATCTTAGTTTATCTTTTTATTGAATTAAAAAGGAAATCTGTACATCGACCTGCACGTCAGGTCAATCAGTGATATAACAAATTTTTAGGGAAAGTCATATAAAAACTAACAAATCTATCGCAATGAGATCATAATTGAACGTGTTTGGTGGTACATTACCTTTGAAATAGTGTTAGGGCCGATATCATTATTTCCAGTATGACATTATATTAAAGGCTTCTGATTAAAGGGTATTTCTAATCAATATTTTTCCTATTCATAGTACATATTGTACAGACTATTACTTAATTGTATTTCGTAACTATAACAGAAATAGAATATTGAATTATTAATCTTGCATTAATATTATTTAGATTTGATTTGCGGCATGTTGCAACACACAATATTTTCCTGTGTATGTATATGTATACAGCGGGAGACGACATCTAAAAAGTGGTATTATATGATGTCCGATAGTCAGCAAGTGTTATACGATATCTATGAAATAATTTTTCGTACATAATACGTTTGATGTATGTTTGTAATATTCAATTACTTACAACATAGGAAATGGGCACTTACCGACACATATTTTTTAAGTATCTATTTAACAAAATACAAAAATACAGCTTACAAAATATTGTAAACAATATTCCACAAAAGTTTTCACGTTCAACGTTTAAGTTTTCCATTTTGGAAATAATTTGTAATGTGCAAGAGAATGTGATTATTTTGATCAGTAAAGCAGCTCGGCAGTTCAGTGCCCCTGCCTAAATAGCTCTCTCAGAATTGGTGTGGCAAGTTTTCTACATCTTCCCAGAGAAGTCAGAAATTGTTGTGGGTTTGTACAGTATTTTAATCTTATTCTATAGTAAAGGAAATGTAATAAATGAAAGTTTCATTTAAAATAGTTAAAATATTATAGTTCAGGGTTTTATGACTTACCAAAGTATTATTAAATTAATCTACTAATTGCTGTAATTACTTGTTAGGAATAGGTATGCATATAAAGATAAATATTATTAAACGAATACCTATAATCTAATTTGTATATAAATTACTCATCCATTTTAAGTTTTAATTTTGTGCTCACACTAATATCGTGTATCCGTATATTAATAATCCACAAAATTTTGTTCGCAAACCTTAATCGTAACTGCCCTGAAACCTAATGCATGCTAATGAAACAAGAATAATCTTACAAGAGCTTAGATAGATTGTTCTCTTCATTTCTTCCGATGTATCGTTATCATACGAATTTAAAATTAGTAGAATTTGCGTCACAACATAAATCAAACTAGGAAGTGAGTGGAGACACAACATTGACATTACGCCAGCAGTTATTGCTAGTGCTAACGCGAGAAAAAAATCCACATCGAAGTGTACCATTTGACAATATAATATCATGTCCCTTAATGGTATTGCTGTGGCATGTAACAAGCGTATTTAAACATACATGGCACCGTTTTCTTGTGCAACTACACTCCAGTATCTATTTGTGCAGACTATAAATATACACATATATTTTCTAAACGCATGTCAGAGGTTTCTATCAATTACTGTTATATGCAGAAGGTTAAGTTTATCGAATCATAATATATATACATGAAAGATAATATCCAGTAGTCTGTACAATTGTTTACTGTCAATATAGATTTGGTATAGAATTTGTAATAATTAATGCAATAAGGAATCCAACATGGGCTGCATTTTCTGTAAGAATAGTGTTAAATCATTAATTGAATCATTTCATTTAATAAGTGAAAGGGGTGAAGAAAATATTACTGCTATTACATGTAATTAAATTATTACGCATTAGTGCAATGCATTTTTCACGTTATAATACATTTTATTATTAATACAATAAGTCGTAAAGGGAAAAAAGTAAAACGCTTAAGAAATTCTACATATAATATGCCTGCTTCCAAATTTACAACCTGTTCTATTAATAATATATTCATAACTGAAGCATAAGCAAAATTCTTTTCACATATGCTATTTTTGATGTAGCATTTTTTACTTATTTTGTATTTTCAGATTTTTGGCTGTAAATCGCATTATAAATATTATATTCTAATCGAGATATCAGATTGGAAATTCCACTAACGAAATGTTAACGTTTTTATTTTTGTCTAACGCCAATACGAATAATTATGGATTAGATATACACAAGTGTTCATTTGTTTCATGTTGTCATTACTCACATTATAATTGTTACTTGTCAAATAAAGATATATATTCGATATGTGCTGCACCTACTAAAGTATCTCGTTCTTTGCTAATAGACATGTAATCATGGTCGTTATTGTTTAAATTCAACATGTACTACGTGCGTCACTGGAGCAAATGAAACAATTGACCTTCCTATTGAAAGTGGTCACCAATGGCGATTAATTCTTGGATGTCGTTCGAAAGAATCGTGTGAAATTCTTGTAGCATTATTTGAAGAGTCTGCACGAAATGTCATTCTTAATTTTTCTAAACGACGTGTAACCTTAGCACGATGAGTCTTTTGGGGTAAAATTAACTTACAATTTTTTTTAATGTTATTTCAGACTTGTAGCAGACGGCATAATTTTATTCCATTTCTAAAAATGTAGTAAGAGATATCTTCAGTATTCCGAAATACATGGAATGTAAGAAATAAATGTGTGATCTTAATTTAGTAAAATTATAGAATGTGATATAAAACTTGTGGGCAAAATATTTTGATTTAAATGAATAATAAAAATAGTTATGTATCATTTACGGCCTTTAAATTAAATAATAACAATTTGTCATCCATAGATATATTTCTCTGAAAAGTTGATACTTGGTGGAATTAAAGGTCAGATATTGCAAATAATTTCCTGTAGACTTGTTGGATTCCGGGGTTTAGTATTTTAAGAAAATAACGCTTTCTTACTTTTAAAACTAAACTTTAATTAACGAAATCCTCCAATTTATTTTAAATGACTTGGACGATGATAGTTCTAGTATTTGTTCGAAACTCTTTGAAATGTGTTACTCTTCCGAAGACGTTGGAAGTCAAAAAGCTGCTCACAAACCTTCGCATGTCCTTTTTAAGGAGTTTAGAAAATGGGGGTGCGAGGTAGTGGAGGTGGAAAAGGCTTCGGTAGGAAAGTTAGGATTTTTGGCGTATGACTTAGGGTTTATGACTGTACCTGGTCAAGGGTCGCCATGCGACAAAGTGCAGGCAGATGGAAAATATGAGGTAGGAAAAGATAGGACGGTTTGCTATTGCTCATCGTAGTTATCGTGTACTATTGCAGAGTGAAAAATATTTGCTCTTGTAGAGCGGTATTCAACAGACTAGAAGAAACGATAAAACGATAAGTACGATAGAAACAAATGTATTTTATTCACATGCTACTTTTAAATTTATGTGTACTTGAGAATGTGATTCTCGGCTGTTACAGTTACTTTTTCTGTAGCTAGGTGATTATGGAAAGAAAGAGTCTTTTTATTATTTCTATACTACCTTGATGGATGAAAATAGTTATGTTATTTTAGTTATCATTTCCTCATGTGCAATCATTATCCTTTAATAGCACATTATATGTACTTCAGTATTGTTAATTTGCAACACGATTTCAGACAAATTGTTCTGACTCACTTCCTCATTATCGGCGACAGGAGATTTATTCTTTTAATGAATACGAAAAAGGAAAAATTCCATATTTAAAAGACCAAAATTACACAGGCACGAAACATAGCAAAGAGAAATGGTGTATTTACCAACCAAACATTAAGTCACGTTTGACATTAGTGTTAAGTCTAAATATTAATTGAAAATTAACTAAATGTATTGAACAATTAATAGATATTTAATTATACAAACATTATGCTTATTACATATTTTATATGTTAATATATAAAATATTCACATGCATTTCCTCATGTTGCAGGTACTTGTCCCTTTTCTTTGCCTACTATTTTATCTATTTTAGCCTACCAGACGTTCTTGTTGCTAATCTTATACGATAATAATTATTCAAATACCTCAATAACGTGCTGGATGTCCAAAAACTACTGTACCGAATTTAATAAAGAAAGTTATACAGATAGTTGCACTATAGTTTATAGCAATCTTTCCCAACATGGGACTCACGCCCCACAGGGGGACAATTAACAATGATTGTTAAGGGGGGCAATAAATAATTACTAATAGTTAAAATAATATAGAAAAACCTTTCGTCAATTATTTCGTACTTGAATTTCAGTTCTCCATTACATGCTTCGAAAATTTACTTAATGTGTTTCCTCAACATCTTCCTACTGATTTCTTCCTAAAATCTATCATTTAAGTTTCTTCAGTGAACATTCTATTTTTGAATTTTAAAAACTATGTATATGTTAACTATGTATATATTACATAGGGGGCGTAAGAATTTTAGAATGGATTAGGTGCAGCATGGCACAAAAAAGTTTGGGAAACGCTAGTCTATAGTATGAGAGTTATCGTTCAATGATTTGCCTGTTATACACGCTATCGGAACAAATTACAATATACAGCGTGTCTGAGGTTTTTCCGGGCAAACGTTGCCCGCGTATTCTGTCCACGAAAGTAAGACAAAAGTGTTACACGAAAGTCGACCAGGTAAGGCTTTATTATAAAGTTATAACGTAAATTGTAAAACCGCCCACATTTTCTGCTTAAAGTGCAGCCCGCCTACGCGGATGCAAGTCTGACACCGTTGTAGCATGCTGTTTGTGACACGGCGAATTTTTCGACGATTTCTATTAATCTCTCCCACTGCACCCTTAGTTCGTTGTACCATAGTATTAGGTGTACCTACTTCAGTTGCATCGCCCAATTCGTTCGTGTTTCTCAAAAATAAAAATTCCTCCCGTCCAATGCCCTTCGAGGATAATGTTCATTCAACCAATTTTTTACTGGTTGAACCGAAAAATTAAGCGACCTTTCAATTTACGTGTAACAACTTTGTAATAAATACTTACTTCGTATAACATTTTCGTCCATAAAATACGCTGAGAATGTTTGTCTGGAAAACCCTCAGACACCCTCTACACTTACAACAGATGGCTACTTCACACTTGCAACCGGACACTACCAAATTCGCATTAACATTATAAACAAAAGTGAAAGTACACAGCATTTTTAATATGAAGATTTTTTCAAAGGCATACGTCAATGAATATGTACATACCTAGTTATATGTATACTTCGTGCACAGCTACGTAGCAAGTGTTCATTGATTTACGGACGGTAGCATATTTACATACACATATTAATAGTTGGTGTTATATGTGAAATTTTAATTTTATGTAGCAATTAGGAGATTAACATCTATGCCCGAATGTATTATTCGTTTTTATCCCCTGTTTAGGACGACGTTTATGATAGTGTTTCGGATATTTGGTGTTAAAGGAAGAGGCGTGAATAAAATTAAGAAACCAGATTTTATAGGAAGAAAGATAGAAGGTAAAGAGGACAGAAAAAAAGAAATAAGGAAAGAATATATAATCCAAATACTTGATGCAGCAAATTAATAAAACTTCCTCAATCGTGTAATATCCATATGTATTTAGTATAGCATACACAAAGATTTTGTGTCGTTAATTTGAGTAAAAAAGAAATGTTGAAGCTTATAGTTTATGAATTTTTGAATTTGATATATCATTGAAATATGTTCTTAAGAAAAATGTTATTATGTGCCTACTTCGTATGCGACGCAACAACGAACGAATATCTTGATTGGTTGGGCACTCATTTGCGATTCAAATAAATAATTAATAAGGTCAGTGATTAAAGGTAATTGCTATTAGGTGGCAAATGAATTAGTTATGCGTCCAATTTGAGAGAGGTCACTTCCGTTATACTGTTTCGTTAGTATCTTATACTACGTTCCGCAGGTTTTCATAATATCACGTGTAATTGGAGAAAGGAAATAGAAATTAGAATATAATCTTGTAATAGTAGTATTGAGAATATACAATATTACTCCTGCTTCCTTACAAATAGAGAAATTAGAAAAGTTCTTAAAATAAAATTCACGAATTGGAAAAGATAAAAACACTTAAGGAAAAGGGTTAATTAATGTAACCCTTTAATATTATTATAACACATTGCTTCAGAAATTGCTTTCTTTAGGTTCATTATGATTATTAGCTAATGCAATTTCAATACGTGTGCTGACTGTTAACCCAGTAGATGTATTTTAAACAGTTCGTATGCTCTGCTTTAAAAGACAAGCAAAGGGAAAAGTAATGAAACCAAGTGAAAGAATGGTTAAGAGCAATCGTGGGATTTACCTCTGGCCGACCTTGTATGATCAATTAATTTCTGACGTTCAATAGCTCACTAATTAACTACACGAGCGAACGGGATGGCCTTTACATAACGATAAGTAAAGTCGAAATTTATGAAAAAATTTCGGTGCGAACGATTCTTACGTCATTTACCAAATGATTTGTTATTACTGATTTCAGAGGTAATTGGTAAAGTACGTACTTTGTAGTTTACACGATGAAAAGTGTCCGTCACCATAGGCACGTGACGCAATTCCGTGTTTCCTGTGATTTAATCTATTTACAAGAATTTTCCTCAGAACGTTCTATACTGCAGCGCAATTTTCTTGTAAAATGGTTTATGTTTACTGTTTGCTAGTTTAGAAAAAGAAAAACATACATAATGGGCTACCGCGAACAAATGACGTACTTAGTACTTAAAGGGAAAAATATATTGGCTTCGTTCATGGAAAATTATATTGCTATGGAATATTTCAATTTTAAGCAAACCTACAAAAATTGTTAGCATACACCAGGGCAAATTAAAGGGAAAGTAGTGTAACGAAGGTTAATAGCAGATTGATAGTTTACCTAATAATTGTTCGCTAGGTATTTCATAGTGTCAGTGACCTAAGGTGACCTTGATTTCAAGGGTGTCCGTTGACCCTTTTTACGGGTACAAAGAGCAGAAATGCTGTCACGTTACGTATATATTGTATATGTATAAGTATGCTTTCACTTCGAAAAGTATTCGGTTCTCTTATTGAAAATACGATAGTCAATCAACTGGTTCGAACACCACAATAATCATTGACGTAGACGAAGGAATTTCTACGACATAAACATGCTGGGAGACAGAGGTAATGAATCTACACCTTTTTTGCAGACATTTTTTACTGTTTTCGAGGAACCGTTATACACTGAATTCTTAGCAGGCAAATATTTATTCTATGCTGATTTTTTATCCACGATCGTTCGTCCTGTTTAACATATTTGCCACAATGGTATTTGTTGGCCATAGAGAATATCATAGGAATGATCTATTCAAATATTCCCGATCCTTTATATTTTCAGCGATTAATTTACTCGTGGTAAATAGTTTACAGCAGGGAAAAATATTATCGTAGTTTAATAGAGTACAATAAATTTTGTTAAGGTACTTAACTATTTATTAATTCCTGTTCCACTTTCCAAGTATTACAACTGGTTTACTGGAGTGAGTTGAATGAACTCTGGTCCTTGAAAGGACGCGTACCATAAAGAAGATACTGAAACTCTATGCTCCCAGTAAAAGGATTTCTCCATTTTTATTTGGTCGACGTTGTTTAGTCTCGTTGGCGATCTATCGTAAAATCGAATAGTATTAGGCGGAACGACGTGGAGGGGAGTGGTTATTTGATTCTGAAAATATAAGAATAGATTCGATCTACCCTACTATTTCAAAATTCATGGTACAATTTCCTACTTACCTGCAACTATTCTTCTTAAATCTATTACTGAAAGAATGTTTAGAACCGTTAGGACTACCTGAGTTGTGCAAGAAGTTGTTGGTAATTGTAAGGTTGTACAGAGTCTCCTTAGATTCTGAGACCTAAAAAGATATTCGAATGAAACGATATTCTATTTGTTGTTTGGAAATATTATTTAAACTAAAATTGTGGAAGAAAGGATTTACTTAATTTACAATACTAGACGGAATTAATGGGAAGTCGTAGCAGGAAAAGAAAGTATACAAGCGAAGATCGAAGACAGAAGGGTGTCTAAAGATTCTCTGCTTAGCAACAGATTTTGAGAAAAGGTAAGAGATAGGAAGATTGGAATTCTTGGCATACCTTCTGCAGCAGCTAGGTTTATTTAATTTATCTGCTTGTCTAAGAGGAATTTCGTGAACTTATTATTTGAACCATTATAACTATTAAACCACTACAAATAAATATAATTGTTAAACATTTTCGTCCAACGATAAATTATTAACATTTATGTATTCCTCGGCAATAGTCGGTTTAATTCAGCGGACTATTAGTTAAACAATTTCAAATATGAAATAAAATCGCGTCTTTAACATTTACAATTATATTTCCTGTTAGAAACACTTTAACACTTTAAACATTTCGTAACACCAAACATAATTGTGTACAATAATATTAGCAAATGTTACAAGCCACATTGTAGAAACTAAATATCGTAGAATCGATTTTACAGTATACTTAAAGATATTGTTCTGATGACATTTAATCTTATTATTTTATCAATGGATGATACATACTTGTTGAACTTTATAATTAAGGTTTAAGCGTTTGCTTATATCACGTTCGTGAATTATTATAGAAAAGATACCCCCATTCTATTTATTACCAGTGCGTGTGCAATTTGATATAAATCATTTCTCTTATTGAAAATTAAGAAATCTTTTTATAACGTTCACTGGGTGCATCAGTTTTGCATAAACAAAAGTGTACTGTCCCAATGACAGAAATTCAAATGCGTCGGTGTGCAGTTTGAGCTTTCTGATATCTCTTTATTGAATAGGAAAAATAGTAGACCGGTTCCGGTGATTTGCATTTATCTTGCATGGTGATTTTATTTTTAGTCCTGGTTGTATCCTAGAGTTTTCAGGTATGAACAGGATATTCTCGTTCACTTTTTCTATCCCATTTTAAACGGTCTATCTTACTAGATCTGAAGTTTTGTACAGGCCCGCTGCAATCGTAATCCATTCTTGAATTTGAAATTCCTTGCGGAACCTGTTTCTTACATTTTAATGGACCTATGTATACATATATATTACTATGTGTACTCCAGAGTACAGAATAGAATCTGCAAGTTCAGAATAATAATTTAGTTTTTTTCGTTTGCATTTCCTTCATTATGCTTCACGTGTTAGAAATCAGGTTCCTTCTTCTTATACTTGGTGAAGTAGATATAAAAAGTTGATGTTATTAAAGAAGGAAATATATGCTCATAAGGTGATTAAATAATGATTAAGATCTGTAAATTTTAATGATTTAATGATATTGCACTCTACGTCTATAATAAACGTTCCTCTTGAATGCATTCAGTACTTAAGTTGTATTTTGCCTCTATAATAGATAAAAAATAGGTTCTAATTTTAATAAATAACTGCGCGAATGCATACAGAGTTGTTCAGTATACAGAATGTTCAGCAATGTCAACAGTATCAGTTAGTAGTCCTAATGCTTTGAAAATGTCTACCAAAAGTGAATAAACTTTCTTCTGAAAGTTTCATCTATTCAACTTTCACTACAATTGTAAGTAGCTTAGGAAGGAAGAAAGTTTGCAAATTTTACTCTGTGATTGCAATGTGAGCCACAGCTTCGCTAGTTCCTCTATGACTAAGGAGGCCATCGTAATAAGGACACACTCGGGTTCTTATCCAGGCATGTGTTTCCATGTACTATATGACCGTATATAATGCATAAATGCTTTCAACACTGGTACGAAGGTAATCCTCTTGACCGTAGTTGGTTCAGAATAATACATGAGACGAATTAATTTATGGTGAGGAGAAATGTTCACAACAATGAATAATAGTGTATCTCATGTATTCACAAGAACTGTCTTAATAATTACTTAACACCCTTTTACAGTATTTTATCTTTCATCCCAGTAGTAAGTATCGTGGTAGAATAATATGTATAACTCTACACTAAAGTGGTTAAAATTTAACTTTAGAATTAAATGTATCCAGGTTAAATTAAAATCTATTGCAGATGCATTAAAAAATATGCTCAAATTATTTGTTAACACGTTTCATTTTATTAAATTATTTTTCA
This sequence comes from Nomada fabriciana, assembly GCA_907165295.1. Classification (NCBI taxonomy): domain Eukaryota; kingdom Metazoa; phylum Arthropoda; class Insecta; order Hymenoptera; family Apidae; genus Nomada; species Nomada fabriciana. The sequence continues at coordinate 16,078,102 of OU015694.1, forward strand.
TTAAGAAAATTAGACGAATATAGTGTGGAAGCTAGTGTTGATGAAAGCGTCATGAAAATATATATAAGTTCAGCTTTTTCGTAGGAAAATAAATATCTGCTTCCATTGAAAATATTTTGAATTGATAAGGAAATGTAATTTTTGCCAATCATTAAACTTACAAGCCATATAATTCACGGAATTTTCGTAGACCTATGATCTAATTTTATTTCAATGCCATAGCAATACCAAGTAAAAGGGCAACCAGACTGCCATGCAAAGATGCACTATATTTGTACAATATTTTTGTTTAAGATGAGAGAAATAATATGATTATCAATATGTTATAGTAATCGCATGTACTGAGACATTTTATCTTTTCGTTAGCAAACAAAATGTTTCGATGCTGCTTCGAGATAACAGCATCAGTTAATAAATTGACGTCGATAATGATTAATTATGTAATACATTTCCTCAATTCTGCATTACTAGATACTTTTTGCTTTTATTACGTATTGCATACAGATGTCTATCAACATTAAAAAGCATATACATACGTAAAATCTTTTAGTCTTTAAAATATAGGCAAATTAGAATCTCAAAATTTGTGTACGGTTTCGAATATTGTGAATGTTGTTTGACAATAATATCTTGTTAAGACGTTTCCATTAATTTCGCTTCATGTTGTTTAAAGAAACAAAAGGAATACAAGTGTTTTACCCATAATATCTAAGTAAAAAGTAATTGCGAGTCATTATGCACAAACATTCTGTACTAAATTTCTAAATATTTTAGAGTATAGCAAACTTTAGTTTCTTATTTGAGATATAAATATTATAGAAATCAGCCATAACGTGGAGAAATCCATATATGTAATCAGAAATCGTATAACAAAACGGGCAACTATTTCAAGACTGACGACTTACTTTGTTACGAATACTTGTTTCTGCTTACCTTTTTTCCTGCTTTTGTGCACGCAACAGACGCAACTGTTACGTTTATTGTGAGCGTCATTCGTTCGCTACGTTTTCTGAAGCGTAATTATTAACGTCAGCTATGAGAAAAGCACATGTGAAATGGTAATTAATGTTACACAGAATGTTGATTCCTATCTTGTGTTTACTATGGCTCATTATAGGACTGCATGAACTAATGACGTCAAATACCTGGAGATTCTAAGGTTAATAAGTATCATTTTAAGAAGGTCAAAGATAATTCAATGGCATGTTATTAATTTATTATTGTACTTTTACGTTAGGTGTAGCATTCTCGCTATAGTATATTATCGAAAAGGCGTATAAACTGCGACGTATCTATTCATTTACATATTTGACACATACATATACATTATTGCCATCCATATTTATCTCGAAAGGTATCCTCGTTCGGCGACTAAAGCAGATTGATAATTTTTCTTCATAATTAGAGTCCGAGACTTCATAATTTAGGTCCCTGAAATATGTTTGTATTGGGTTGTTAACGATTAAAAAACAATCAGCAAGTGTTTATGGAAAATAAAAAGGTAAATTAATAATGGATGAAGATTCACAAAAAGGTGATTTCCCCACTACATCATTTTTCTCACGTGCAGTTGTCTTCTGTCATTTCATTCTCTTTTTTCCATAAAAGAAACCTCCAAATATTCTGCGAATTAATGACAGCAACTCCTTAAAAATTTAATTTCAAAGTCTCTGCAAGTATATTTCTCTATAATTATTATCGACTGTCATATGGAAGTTTGCAAAGGTTTGTCAGCTGGCACGACTATATTGCACAACAATGGCAAAATTAATAATGTATTAGTAGCCGATGCATAATATCATTCTTTCTAGAAGCAGAAACGTTCCTGCGGAATTTGTTAATCACAGAGACAAAAAGTTGATTTCGAGTTAATTACGGGCTCGCGTAAGGTTTCACGATTCTTCAAGGCGATTTAGCATTAACATGTGTCCATATTGTAAAAAACTAAATCACCATGATCCATCAATAAAGAAATAAAATAAAAATGGGATAGACAAGACGATTTTATATAATACACATAGAAAACAATAGAAAACATAGTTTCGTTCAATTTTCAAGGAAAGATATACGTCACGAGGAAACTTCGCCCTGAAACTTCATTTCCTATCCGTGATATTTAATATATCCAATAGCACTGAAACTCGTCATTTTTATAGCAGACAAGGACAGTTCCTACGTTCACGAGAGTTTTCCTGTTGAAAAAAAATGTAAAATGCTAGTTTCTGTCGGTCACTGCAAGCTTAAAATTATTTACGGAAGGAAACCGTACGTCACCGTTCGAAAGCATTATCGGAAGGGGTTTCCCTGATCATTACAAACCCAGTTACGTAGGTATACCTACCTACATATGTATACTTATTTACTCCCGTATGAACATACTCAATTCTGACGGTGTACACCACTAAAGTCATGAAATAAAGTTGCAACAGTAATACAATTATTATCCGATAAAACCAGGCATTAATCTCAATCTTGTTCTCTTTAATGCTAACAATAAATAATCCCGATCTCAGATTATTATTATTATTATACAGGCAAACGTCTCTCTTGGAATGTTCAACGGATTCCTTCGCAGGAATTCATGTGCCTGTGATTAACACCCCATTCTCCGACCTTGTTTAATTTATCGTCGGGAATCCACGGGTTTCCCCATGGTTGCCCCGATCGAGAAACGTCATGGGTTCTCTCAGGCGGCTGGCCTCGCGACGCGACGCGTCGTCCAGCACCGGAACATTGCATAGGCGTATCGTGACACGTGGGTAAAAACCCTTCACCCTTGACTTTCGCCAGTGTGCGTTCAGGCGCAACGCAAGAGGCGACTGCACTTGCAACGAGTACGTTGATACAGTGTCGCCGTATACACCTGTGGATCGTTCGTGCGCCGTCGCGAGCCCCCGGAGTCGATGGCGGCCGAGCTCGAACGAAGGTCACCGAACGCGTAGCGTATATAAACCCGGCGAACGACGCGTCACGATCATTCGAAGAGCGAGCGTTGCGTGAGTGGGATACAGTCGTTACTGATCGATTCGCAAACAAGTTCTCACAGTGAAAATTACGCTCCAAGTTCAAACGGGAAAAGTGATACGCAGTGTCTCTGCCCGACAATCAGGGGATTATATTCTCTCGATAAAATAACAAAGCGACCGAAGGGAACGCGTCTGCGTGTCGTTTCGTTCTCTGAAGCAGGGAACCCGGTGGAAATCAACATGTACACCAATCCGTTCAACCGCAAGCACAGTACCATTCGACAGATGTTGGACCGCCTGTTTGATCCAACGAAGAAGTCTATCAGACGGTCAGAGAGTGTGTCAAGTGCTGGCAGCAACAGTTCGAAGGGCAGCAATGGCTCCCTGAGTAGATGCATGCACGGCCACAGGAGGGGTGTATTGCAGTGGGGTAGAAAGTGAACGGCGGAAGGAAACAGCGACTGGCTACAATCTCTCTTCTTCTATCTTCCGTTATTGTTTCATCCTCTTTGCCTATCCTCGCGTGGAAGCGAACCGATATGAGAAGAAAACGGAGCATCCGAGTCCTCCTCTTCCGTGATGACGCGACGGCCAATTAGACTGAACAACGTTCGATCGAGGTTTGCGGCCGTTGGAAAATTGTATGAACGGGGAACGCCGCGGGATGGAAAGCAATTCTCGACAGCGTTGGAACGTGACGTCGTCGGAGCGGGAGGGAAGCGTTTCGAATTGACGCGGGAAATTGCGCTGCAACGTTGATGAATTATGAAGCCGCAGCTGCGGACTGGTGTCATTAAGCCGCTGAAAAAATCGATCGCACATAGCTGCTTACGCGGATCGATGATCAAAGGACGTTGTGCGGGACACGGTTGCTCGAGCACGATATGTCGGTCTTGGATATAATAAATTATGAACATCGTCGTTCTCTGGAACGTAAGAAAAGACCGATAATCTCGCCACCGAGGAACTTCTTCGCGGGAACAATTTGCAACAACGAATTGCAAAATTGAATATAGTGTATAAGTACATATATTGTATACGCGCTGTTCTCCTTGTGTATTGTATTATTTATATTTTAAACGAAGCAACTGTATTTTCGTTTTAAGTAACTGTGTGCCATATTGATCGTTGAAACTGATTATTGCGTAGATTGACAATAGCTTGTGTCGTCATGGAGGATATTGAACATGTATTATGTATTCGGCTTTCCTGCGATGTTTGCTTTTCAGTCGGACGTTAAATGTTATGTTACTAGTCAATAGCCAGTATTAATCACCGAATTTGTCAAGCAAACATAAACATACCCGATTATTATACTGCCGCATGACACGCTTTGCTTTTCAATCTACTCCTTTTGTATCCTATTTGCAACATGATTAAACGTATTTATTCAGAGAATAAGTGGACAATTTATTCCCCATTCTTTTACCTTCAACCTCCTCGCACTGGACAACGTTCCCTTCATGTTCTGTTATCAAAGGTACCACCGATATTTTGTCTCATCCGACTGTGACTGTTAGAACGGTATCATATTAGTTTTTATATCTCTTTTCAAATTAGCAATTCTGTGTCGGTATCTATTGCTATAGGCATTAACTGGTCCAAAGTTATTAAAGAAAGTTGGAAAAATATTTTCGACAAATGTAATATTCGCGTGATACCGTACGAAAGATGCACATATGTATATGAAAGACGTGTATGTATACACTATGTAGGATAAAAATAGTATGGAAATGATATTCTCGTGATCAAATATTTTGATAACAGCGAATAGCTTTCTCGATTTTGCATTTTTCAAAATAATTCTCTCAAGCATGTTAAATATACACGTTTAAGCCGCACCTTTGGCAAAAAGAAACGACACCTTAATTGTATTTAGACGATTCAACAAACGTTCTGTGCTGCTCTGCAAACGTAATAATTCAATTTTGATTCTGGATCAAACAATTGTGTCTACGTTACTCGTTTAATTAAGGCTGATGCATGTGTCTTGAAATTCGAAAGACAAAGTAATTAGTATGTACATACATACATGTACGTCACCCGCTCCATAAGGTTTTTTGCTAACAGTTACTGATAAATGTAATTTAATAACACCGGGCAGATTTTTATCGCAATATCTAGCGGGTAATTAGATATTCGTCAGCAGCACGATTCCCCTGCCACAGCTTGATCGTTGATCCAGGTGGTTATTAATGCCAGTTTAGTCGAATAAAGCGGGGTTTTAAAGTAAAATGTCTGGACTTAAATGTCGCGTACATACATACGTAAATATGCCCATTCGTATAGTAAAGCTGTTCGCTTTACTGTACGAATGGGCCTCATTGCGCCTCCGATTCAAGCGATATACGCCAACTCGCTACTATAAAGAAGAACTATGTATGTAGTACATCTAGAATTTAAATAATACATTCTTAAACCGTATACTCGCTCCTCGACTTACGCGAATGTTCAGTCCACGTGGACTTTTCTTCGCATGTTCCAACATCGTGTCAATATTGTCTGCTTTTATAAAAATTCAGAGATAATATACCTATAAGAGGAAAAACCGTGATCGTTGTAAAAATATTAAAAGGAATACCTACAATAAAAATTAATGTTTAGAAAAACGAAGGTAATTATTTAGAAAAGGGGTTCACCGATTTCGATGATTTTCGAGTATGTTATAGAAATCAACATTTTGAACAACTTTTTCCCATACATATAACCGCCGCCCGGCCTTAGTTTCCGAGATTTTTCCCAAAAAAGATCGGTACTACTACATTGAATTCTGTCTATATGTATGTGTCCGTGAAAGCATATGCTAAGCATTTGATCGGCAATTGTCCATCGTTTCTATATATAACAGCGTAGCGTCCTGCGACGAACATTATAATGTGTAAAGCAAATTTTGTTCTGCATTGATCTCCTTATAAAATGCAACGATGAATGCGTGGCCGGCGGCCGGAATGAATACTCTGATCCAAACCTAGACGGAACTTAATCCATTAAAATAGTTTACTAGATAGAAAAGTTCGATTTGAATAAGGTTCGGTTCAGATTTTTATTCCTTCAAACCTAACCCAAATCGAGTTCGCACCCGTTATACGCGTCCATTGGCGGCCGTCTCGATGTATTTCAAGAAACGAATCGCTATTTTATTCTGCAAAAAAACAATCGAACTAATTCTGAAGAACTATTATGCGTAGTAAGTATATTGAAGTTGGAAGGTTTAGATTACAGATTTTGTAAAGATTTCCATAAGTGTAATAGATAAATTCTAACCGCGTAAAGTGAGACCGAGAAAGACTAGGAGCAGAGTGTAAACAGTACTGCGTAAATGGAAGTATTATTAACGAGTGTGTATAAAAAGATATTTATGTACGGGAACTACCGCTCGAATCTTGAAATGAGTTTAAATTGAATATAAATTTAAATACGTACACTGCATGAAATTATGAGATCAGTAACAATGTCAATTGGTCTTTATTTAAAGTGAATTATTCAAGGTATCATGTTGTTCATATTTCACTAATCGAATAACATCAAAAACAGCACAAGTTTACATACGGCCACTATTTTGAGAATATATTATTCTCAGTCATTTTGTCAAAAAACTACTTTTTCCTTGTTTCTGAGAAGTTATCTAAAAATGACTTAGGCTGTTTTTGACTTCGTTCGTTCGTCTGTTATCCGATAGTCTTGATTATTGTTCAATTTTTTGAAAACCTTACTAGCTACATTAGTATTGCAATGTAATAAGCATTGAGAGATAATTGGAAAGAATATCAACAATCCTTGTTTCACGTTAAGTATTAACAGTATTTGTATTGCATCTCCTTTAAAGAATAGTAGACAGAATATCGAAGAAAAGCGTTCCAAGGTGCTCGTAAACTTTTTAATGAAACATAATAGATATTGATGCTACACATAAGGTACCACCACCCTTTCAATATCTTATGATGGCGTGCGTGCGAAAGCGTTTCGATCGGTTGCACTACGAACGAACGTACGAGTCAGTTGCTTTTAATAACAGGGAAAACATAAATATTCCACGGTGATTTATTAACTTCCTTGGATAATGTGGAAACATATCTATTTGAATAATTTTCGATCGTGTGACTGTTTCTATGCTGTTTTCCGTTTAATGAGACACTGCGTATGCATATCGGCGTCGCGTTACTGTTTCAAGACAAAATTATGGGTCATTATATTAAAACATTCATCGAAGCAGTTCGAAAACATTGGTTATCACTTCGCGTTCCGCCGTTTTTATTATTGATCAATAGATATACAAAAATTGGATATGCTTTCTTCGGACGAGACGAGACGCGGTACATACATTGCCAATGAAACAGTTCCCTGTTGCCACAACAGACCAGTGCGTCGCGACGCGTCGGCACTAAATTCGGTAGGCAATATGTATGTAGATATGAATTATAAATTTGAAGTGAATATCAAATTTTTCTATCTCACAGTGAAATGAATCTGAATGCATCGTGGAATATTTATATTGAGTAATGAATACCGTACATTTCAATTATGCGAACAGGTTTATCCGGTAAATCATCATAGAATGCACTTTTTCGTTAAATAAAAGATATTCGTTAATCGAGTGCAAGGTATGTGACATACATATATCGTTGACAGACGTGTACGATATCGTTTGCAATTTTTTGCAATTAATTTAAGATATTACTTGAAATATCAAATACATTAGTGAAATTGGAGTATTTAGTTAGCAAACAGATCCGGTTGTGTGCAAATAGGAATATGTTTACACAAAAGGCACGACAGTTTATACAAAGTGTATCTTTATTTATAAAAATAGAGTATTTGGGAATATATGAAATGATTTAAATATAGAGTGATCAAAATAAACCGCACTAAACCTTGTACACATGTAATGCTCGTGAAAATAAATCAGATATTTGAGTCGCTTATTGGCCAAATCGGTCAACTCCATTATGTATTTGAAGCTTTTTAAATTTTATTCCCAAAGCGCTTCATTGACTCTTAACTTTCTATATTTAAAATAAACCATATTTTTTTCTGGACTTAACCGATTTGGCCAATGAGCGGCTCATTTACCAAATATCGATGTAATATCAAACAGGTGATGTAGTGCTGTAGTAGACCTTTTTTTGGACCCGGTTCCGACTGCTGCCGCTTGTATTATTCATAACTTCTCATTAAAATTGCGTTGCTATCGTTTGATTTTTTATTAGTCTGCATGCATGAGCTATAAAATTATGCAGCTACTAATGCGATGTAAGCTGAGTTTGCAAGACAAGAAATTAAATAAAGTCTATGAATTTAATTTCAGTTATAGTTATGTCGACATGGTAGGAATATGAAGCGCATTTTCAATTTTACATAACTTATATTACACAGTATTATCCCAAATAATTGTCTAAATAATAATGATTTCGGTTTTTCCAGAGTAGGTATAGATATAAATTACAACTAAAATTCATTTGGAAAAATAGATTCCTTCCTGTCCGTCGCTTCTTATTGTGAATTGAACGTGTTCAAGGTAATTTCAGTTTTGGTTACTTCTAGGTTACTTCTGACGAGAAATAGCGTAGGTTGAACCAGAATCCCAGAATGGTGTTCGGCGGACAAAGCAATGAAACTGCAGCGGTAAAACAAAGAGACTGGATTCTATTGTAACCCTAATCGCGTATCTGTATTATTGATGGGTGCAATCCTTGCACGCTGATGTCACATAATGGACGTTTTAATAAGACAACGTATTGGTTTTCGTGATTTACTGTTAAAGCGAACAATAATAAATTCTGGGAAAGATAAATGACTGGAAATCATATTTTTTCATTCAATAAGTCTATGACGCTTTGAACGAACGCAGGATGAAATATTGTATACAGTTATATTTTTAGATAATTCAGCAAGAGATTAATTTTGATTTAAATACCATTATGGAAATTCCAAGCAAATCAAGAAGGTATTTTAATCTATGAATGGAGTAACATTTAAAATAAGCAGTGTAGTGTTGTCATTAATTATAGGTTTTATAATTAGCAATAGGATTTTGTTCATTCGAAATGTCACATCTTTTATTAAAAGGTGAAGGAAGTGTCCGACACATTCTTCCTGGTTTTGCTATTCTACCGACTGATGACAAATTCAACAGAAAGTTGAAATCTAAGATTCTAATAGTAACGTTTTGTAATAGCAATAGCAGTGGTAACATTCTGATAATAAACACATTAATAATAACTTGACTTTAACAATAATCCTTTTTTGTTATGTGTAACAATCAATAATAGAAACAAATTCCTCCTGTCTAGCTTTAAAATTTACTATCCGTCAAATAGTAATTCAATTTAGATATAACTGATGTAATTATTGTTATACATTGTGGTTACACCATTTTTACATTTTCACAATTATCACAAAGGAGGGGTAGCACGAAATATGCCATAATTACTACCTATCGTTTTATAAAAATTTGTTCATACATATACATATGTAATACGTCTATAATTGCTTCGTAAATGTTAGAAATTCAGAGTAACGAAAATAATTATCCTTTAATTATTTACATACTTTTAGGAAATATGCTTCACGATGAAATTCGTTCAAGAGATAATATTTCTACTTTCTACTCCAAAAGAAATCGACGGATAAACCGACGCACCAGCGTAACAAAATTCTTCAGCACGCGATGTCATTCTACCTTGAAGGAAAGTATGAAAACATATTATCGAAAGCAGGAATTGTCCGTTCAGAAATCGGAACAGCGGCCCGGATACCTATCTCACCATAAGAATTATATGTTTTATCCGGGGTATTCCTTCCTATTTTCTTCTTTCCATACGTTCCAACAGATTTATTTCGCTGGCGTTAATTCGAAACAGAGCCACCTGGTACCTGAATCGAATTTGCATACGGTTATCCTAAGAAAGATCTCTCACTTGGATCGATACTGCCAATATGTAAATCGCAACAGCATTCTTTTTTGTTGGCTAGACTTTAAGATTTCAAGTCGTGTTCAATTCTTTCAGTCTGCTTTGAACGGCTCGGTAACATTGATTATAATTTAAATATGTTTATTAAAATTAATGATTATTTTATAATTAATGATAATGATTTTCTCTTGCCAGTGTGGCATTCTGTGTGGCGATAGGAAAAGTTTATTATTAGATGGTTGAGCATGATTTTTATCCACAAGAGCGGAAATGGTACATTCGAGAAGAATATAAAAATTATTTTTTATAATCGAGAAAGATATAAGAACAATTTTTTCTAAGAAAATTAACTACTTTGGAAGATATACATTAATAAATTTTATGGCATGATGATATATGTCTTCATGCGTACCATCTCTCAGAAATTCAGAGTAACGAAAATAATTATCCTCTAATTATTTACATACTTTTAGGAAATATGCTTCACGATGAAATTCGTTCAGGAGATAATATTTCTACTTTCTACTCCAAAAGAAATCGACGGATAAAGCGACGCTCTCATATCATACAATTTAATTTCCTTTGACAACTGGAATATGAAATACTGTTACATTGCAGCCAAACAATTGTGATCATTTAAATCATTTAACTGATGTAATTGCATTTAACTTAAATGCAATTACTCACTGATTCAGATAAACATTGGAATTAATATTTCAGTCTTAGTCACAGCTTGTAGAATTGTAATAAAATATTGATGCATTTGTTATACATATTTGTACTATCGTATACATAACAATGGTGTATTGTAAAGACATTTCCAATGGTTTCTGTGAAACATTACGACGAGGTCTGGATAACTTACAATTACACATTGCACAGGGTGGTACTAGAAAGAAGCTTAGGATGTAATACAAGAATGTTGTCTGATCTGAATAAATTATGTTAAATTACGATAAATTTTCGAGTCCGAGGCGTAAAATTCTTCGTGACTAAATAAATTAATGTAATTGGAAATGAATTAAGAAATATAATATTCAGAAGACTTTGAAATTGGTTTCAATGGCAGCTGCGATTGGAGAAAATGTAATTTTATTTAGATGTGAAATTAATCAGGGCCACAAAAAGAAATGGAATAGAAACGGTGATCAATGAAACGAAAGTATCACAAACTTTTTGTTCAAACTGCTTTACTTGTGTACACAGATGTCGATAATTTCCTAAAAGCTGTCTCTATTATCTTTTCTGTCTTAAAATCGTGTGACCTCGGTCTAGCACATGATACTTAATGATCTGTCCTCATTTTTTTCGAAATATTACGCCAGAGGAGAAATAAATAGTCCAGATGCAACGATAACATCTCGTTCTTCCTCACCCTTAAACAAATATATATATTTTTTTAAAGAAATTTTTCTACGATATAATTAATTCAATTCGGTATAATTATTTAACACGAATATTTCACTTTTCTTATGCAGAGTCTCCCTGAAAGGGAGAAGAAAATTTGAACGATTTGTATGTAAAATAAGACTTGCAAAGAATATTAAACTGCTAAATTATAGGAAACGGCTGAGTACAGAAAATATACATATATTGCACTTATATACTTCAAAACAATTTAAAATTGTAATTTCCAGTTAAGTCGCGGCAAAGAAAAAATATGATAAGGTACATCCAGAAAGGAAAAAATTGAGATTTCAAGTTATTTAACCTCGTAACTGTGCATCGTTAGATTTTGCTGGTAACGTCTCTTTCATTAACGCTGCTAATTCAATGTCATGAGATACACGTGACAAATGGAAAGATGATTCGATTGCATAACTGTCTGGCCTACAATTCCAAACACAAGATATATCGTTCGACGATAAGAATTATGTTACTAACAAGGCATCGAGTTCCACCCACAATAACAACGATATGCGTTAATGTAGATAGGATATAATACTGATCGTAAGTTAGGTATTACTCTAGTAATACTCAGGATCAATTTATAGAGATATAAGGAGAATAGTTTAACAACAAATGTACAAAATTCTACGACTATTGAATGGAAAAATTGTCGGATATGTAGAGGACAGCCAAAACATAAATTAATAAAAATTTAAATGGAAAAATTGATTTCTATTCCTCAAGAATTTAATAAATTCGAAGCTTTCAAAGGACGTAGTATGTACTGCGCATACATACATTGTAAGTGTAAGTGTAAGTGTAAGATAAAAACACGTGTTTCGCAGCTCGTTCGATCGCCTTATTAAAATTGTTTAGTCGGCGTTGGATGGGGTTAACCCTATCTATGATAGTAGGAAAACTCCAGCAAGTTTGCTTATGCATATGTGCGTCTTAGGAAATTGGAACTTTTTATTAGTCTGGTGCAACGTGATTGATTACTTTCTGCGATATAAGAAGTTGTAATACATTTCTTGATGACCTTCATTTCATTCAGCTTCTCGGTGAATCTTTAAACGACAATTTCCAATAGATAATTAATGTAGAAAACATAGTTACTGTTAGCAAAAAAGAAATACGTAATCAGCAAAAGTTTGAGCAACTACTTGTCGCATCCCTTACAATTTTCTTCATCGACTCCAAATTATGTAATTTGAAATTCTTTCTAAGAATTCATCGTTATTGGTAGTATATATTACAATACCCCTTGAAATAATTTTAACTTTTATACGAATTTTTAGGAACATTCTGCATTTTTTAGGGGAACTTCGTGCGTGCAAAAAAGTCACTTTTTATATTCCCATATTTCTAAAATTAGAAATATTTCGAAAATACATTTCGGAAGTAATAAATCTTGTTTTTTTCTTCCAGCTTAGAGTTACATGTGGCTTATCATTAAGTAGCAATAAAACGAGTATGTCAACATTGGTCCCGAACCTCTAGCCTATTAGCGTATGCATCAATCGAAATATTTCAAAATTAATTATGGATTTTCAGCGAAATATATGATTTGTAACTGAAACAACGGACCTTCTACAATATACAATACACCTGCCTGTATGCAAAGGTTAGACACGGGCAGAAAATGTCGCCATTTGGCACAAGATTAATTGATTGCGGAGTTTTGACAGTGATTGATTTGGATTTTTCGAGATGGAAAATTTAATTTATGCAATTGATCAATAATTCGCCAGAAACAGTCGGATAATCGCTATGTTTAAAGCGTATTTTATGATGTCTTAAGTTTCCACGTATGTGAGAACGTTTGCAATGTCTTGCGTGATAACAAAAGTAGAGCAATCGCGAGGAACAATCGGTTTTTACGATATATTCTTTGAAATTCTTGTGAAATTAACAAGTTGATCGCCACCGTGTACTCGCTTCAACGAATATTGATTCAGGGAGAGATTGTAAACCGTATGCCTCTTATCAATTGATTATCTAGTGGCGCCGACAGACTTCTGTGAAGCCTTTTGTAAACAAATTTTATGCATTAGGTGAATCATTTTACTTTGTTGAACGACGTAATAGTATGGCGCAATGTGAAGTGGCAACAAAGGGCTGATAAGATTTTTCAAAACAAGCACATCTTTCCGTTAGAACTTATGTTTCGAAATTGTGTGGTGATAGCGCTCACTTATTGGTTTATTAGCTGCATGGCACTACTGTTTTTTTTTTTAAACTGTTACTGAAACGAGCAGTATGTGATTCTGATCAAGGTTTAAGAAATTATAGTTATTATAAAAAGTGGAAAATGGAATATCAAGAAGGATATGAAACAATTCACACACTCTTGCTACGCAAGAAAAAAGTTACATTGAAATGTACATTGCAAAATCCAATAACATTATCAGTGTTATGTATAATAGTGTACGCAGATAAATTAGAAAGGTGTATATCCTGTCGATAAAATCTTGCTCCGGATAATCTTTTATTCATTTAAATCATATATTAACCGTACGACTTAGACGGATAAAGAGTAAAAAGTAGTCTTAACAGAAAGAATAAAATATGGGGTAACGAGCTGATATTATCACCATTACTGCGTCACGTTACATGAAAATGCAGTCAAGCATACATTAATGACGTCAGAAGGTATTGTAGTTAGATTAAAACGATCATGCAAATATAAAATCGTTGCCCTTTTTAAATAAATTTAATTGTAAGTATAAATTATAGAAATTCAGTAGAAAGTAAATTAGGAAGCTAAAATAATAGTGGTATGTAATCATAAAAGTAGATGGAATATTCCTAACAAATTTACTACCTACGTGTATATGTATAATTAGGAAAAAGAATGTATCGGAAATAAATGATTAACAGTTGCGACATTAAAAAGATACATGGATGAGAAATGAATTTGTTTTGAGTGCGATTACTAGCGAATGTTTCTAGAAATGCATGTTGAACCTGGCATGTATCTTATTTTATTCATACTTCTAACATATTTTGCTTATCATGGATATTTTATATGTACAAATGTCGCATATTTCTTGCATATATGACATGCATAAACTTTCTCAGTGTAATTTTTACTAAAATTACTATTATTTGTGTGAGTTACGAAATGTTGCTGTACATATAAATTTTCAATCAGAAGGGAGAATTGTTTCATAATCTTAAGAATACGTCGGAAGCAAATTTTTTTATCAAAATCCTAAACAAAGTACATATTTTGTTCGCTTGCTATATGAAATAATGTCAAGAATAAATTAGTTATTTCTACCTTCATGTACGATTTTAGTCTCCAATTCTTAATTCTTTTATGACAAATATTATATGTGTTTCTAATGCCTGCTGCATTAAATTATATTTTAAAATTGTTTAGTCGGCGTTAGATTGGTTAGTGGGGTTAACTCTATCTATGATAGTAGGAAAGCTCAAGCAATTCTGTTTATGCATATGCGCATTATAGGAAATTGGTACTTTTTATTAGTCTGATGCAACGTGATTGATTACTTTCTGCGATATAAGACGTTGTAATACATTTCTTGACGATCTTCATTTCATTCAGCTTCTCAGTGAATCTATAAACAAAAATTTCCAACTGATAATTAATATAAAAAACATAGTTACTGGTAGCAAACAAGGAATACGTAATCAGCAAAAGTTTGAGCTCCTTTTAATTGGCAACATTATCTAGCTTATACTTTTCTATTTATCGCATCCCTTACAATTTTCTTCATCGACTCCAAAGTATGTAATTTGAAATTCTTTCTAAGAATTGATCGTCACTGGTAGTATATATTACAATATCCCTTGAAATAATTTTAACTTTTACAAGAGTTTTTAATAACAATCTGCATTTTTCAGGGGAACTTCGTGCGTGAGTTACGAAATGTAGCTCTACATATAAATTTCTAATCAGAAGGGATAATTGTTTGGTAATCTTAGCTTGCTATATAAAATAATGTAAAGAACAAATTAGGTATTTCTACCTTCATGCATGATTTTTATCTTCCATTTTTAATTGTTTTATGACAAATATTATAAGTGATTCCTATGCTTGCTGCATTAAATTATATTTTACAAAGAAGATCGTTACTAGTTACTACACACATGTATGTATATGCATAATGAAAGAAATTGTAGTTAACTGAAGGTTAATGACTTCTTTTGTTTTCACTTTTGTTGTCTCAAGGTCACGTTTCGAGACTGGCGAATAATTATATTAACAGTACCCTTGATCAGCTTTACTTTCACATACCGTCATCTAACCAACTACATTATTATTATTTTCAGTAATTAATAACCAAAAATAAATAATTTTGTTGCACATTAATTACCAACTTAAAATATTCAGTGCCAAATGTAAATTTATGTAATAAATTGTACAGCTCGTTGAGCAGAGCGTGAATTAGTAACATTATGCGATAGTGTATAAAGCTGAAAATATTATATTCCTTAACCCCTTTGCTACGGTATTATCAAACATGAGTATATGCCCGCACAAATCAGTGCAGATTTTATTAATAGCGAAGAGCTGTATGTATGAACACTTAGATACTCTGTTTAATTACCTAGATATAATTTGTATAAATATGGTTCTAGTACGTTTTACTACACTTATTCTTAAGGGGGTGCATTCCTATCCAGAGCAGGTAATCTTAGACTAGACGATTTATGAGATGAAAAATGATTAGGTTATTATAGGTTAGGGATTTGAAAATTTGGTATAAATGTTTGGTTATATTTCAAAATAATGCAGTATAATTCTTATTGCGAGTATCCTTATTATTATTTAAATTATTGTGCGATTCCTGTAGTATATCAGTTTTCATGGCTGCCACAAATTAAGTTGTAGTCATCTGAATAAAAAAAGGCGATCTTAATCTGTATAAAGGTGGTTATCTTGTGAAACAGAATGATACAGAAAATAATAATTTTTAACAAAATGGCAGTCGTACGAAGCAGAAATTCATTACAATAGAAACTTCTTCAAGGCATGAAACAAAAGCCATCAATATTGACTAATCTATATTCATTATTGACTTAATTTTAGCCCAAAAGATAAAGGGATGTTTATCTTATATGAGTGTATTTGAAGGACGCATCAATCCGTTTGAAGCCAATTTTTATTGAATTGCCAATTTGAAGAACGTGGTTTTGAGGAAAACGCGATCAAACTTTTGCGTCTTACTATTCCATTTATGCGAGCTGCATATCGCTCTCGAGTGTATCGTTGTCTTAAAAACGCTATAAATTCAACACCATTTCAAGAGATTAAAGTATATGTAGTTTAAGGACAACTTTTTCAAAGGGATATACTTAAAGAAAATGCAATAAAAGAAAAATCGATTTTGCTACCCATCTGAATGGGAATACCCCCTTAAAACATTCGACTCGTTTCTTACATTTTCTGTGCATAATATGTGAATGACATACGAAAATCTGAGGTAATATGGTTCTTCTTCCCAACTTAATAGTTTATATAATCGCGACGGCGTGCAAATTCATTGTCATTGCTAGAAAATTAATACTTGCTTGTTTATACACAAGTGAGTGGCGTATTGCATATTATAGCTTAAATATGGTATTACAAAGTTGAAGCACGTATAAGGTGAATTTTGTTAAAATTATTATGGGGTGGAACCGCCAGTATCAGAATTATTAGCCAAAGAATTTTCGGATTATGGAGTATTCTTCGTTCCTTGGAAAGAGGTACGGTAGAATCCCCAGTTTTTCCCTCGGTTCTATCATACATTTTCAACTCGAAGAAACGTTTAAGCTATCTACACTGTGCAAACAGGATTTCCCACTGTTAGTTTCTACTTTTTGTCGTGGGAAAATGGACCATGCAACGATATAGCTAATTACCTGTGCATTTAAAGTGTAGCAAGGCTTTCATTAGTTTGTACCTTCCAGCACATCATTGCTCGTTTGGTTTCACGTGTGCTACTTCGGTGTCACAAGTTTCTACTTTAACCCCATTGCACGAAAGATGTTGTAAGAACCATATTGCTGTACATTTGATTAATTGCAATATTGCTGATTAAATATTAAGTTACTCATTGACTGTGTAATCGAAATATTCTAAAGTCATAGTAGAACGGGCAAATAAATAATTGGACGGGGTAGTAGCGTTAAGATAAAAAGAAAGTGAAAAGGTGCTTTACAAGGTAAAACTGTGGAGGAAAGGTCTTACCCAATCCTGTTTAATAATTTTAACCCCTTGAACGTTTTAACCCTAGTAAAATAATTTACAAAATTTACAACAGCAGTTCCACAGGCTTTCCAAGAGAGCTATTAATATTTCTTTCAAACCAAATCTCCTTTTCTATATAGTTTAGAAAATAGACACAGATAGACTCTTCGTAAGTCCACGTAAAAAATTAATTAATTAATTATTGCTCGGTCAGGTGGGAATCTATAAATATTACTAAATTCAGAACACATTATACGCGCGAAAATATATTTGTCTGCCGAAAATAAATGACTTCCCCCACTATTTTTCTTTCTTTTTCACTCTCGTAGGATTCGACCTGTCATCGGTTTCAAAGTAATCGGTTTGCAAAATATTTTTATGGAAACGACCATAAATAAGATACAAGTGTTGCGGATAGCGAGAAATACATTTCACGATAATCCAAAATCAGAATAACGCCCAACTCTCAGGCCATAACGTTTATCGGTACAGTAGTTTAATAACATTTTCATCGGTTGCGGTAATCTTATCTTAACCAGAATGACAATTACGAGCCAGTTTTTTCCGTTCTGGACGGAAACAAGGTATACACATATTTACTGGCACACTGTTCCACCGTAACAGCTTTTGTTGGTACAAGTATGCATACATACTAGCGCAATAGGAATATTACCACGTGCACTCGTTTGGTCACAAAGCTGTTTACAATGATCGCGTGCGTCTAAACGTTGAAGTTTCCATTGGCCTGGGGATTTTTCACCGAGTCACATATCAGTGATTATCACAAGTGAAATCAACGATATCTGTGCTTTACTCTTCGTTATCTGGCCACAATTCCGCCCTGGCGCCCTGTCATTCGAAAGCGTCTGGAATTTACGTTCGTGAAGATGTAAGGCGCCTCCTCGGTCGGGCATAAAAGTGTCTCGAATATCTCTGGTAGCCCTTGTTCTGTTTTATTCCCGACTGGTTCCAACATGTTATTCCACAGCAGGTTTGCCCCTGGAACGATATATGTGTAAGATGCTAATGCCAATTGTTGTATATTGTTACTGTGATTATTGTGCAATTCAAATTACACGTAGGAGATAATAATCATAATTGGTAATAAGTTGGTTGCTGGATGTATCATTTTCTACATTATATTTTATATAGGGCGTTAAGTTTAAATCAGAATGGCAGAATGTGCCGCGAAGGGTTGAAGTTATCGCAAAACGTTGGTACGAGAGTTGTTTGTGTAGATGAAGCAGGGGGAGAAATTTAAAGGTCCTAACCAATTTTTGAATAAGTGAAATAATTTTTTATTTTTTGTTTTTTATAGCATCAACATTCTTTCTAAATGTTTCCGCAAAATGTGAGACGGCCTGGCCCAACAAAATAACGCACTCATCAATTGAGAGTATTTCCTAAGCAGAATAATATTATGTTGCAGGTCGTTGAATTCGTATCAACATTCGTTACAATATTATGAGTAGAGGAACATGGAGAACCATTTAAAAAATTGTCCTGGCTTTGAAATCTCTCCCACTACTTTATTTATACAAAAATCATCTACTCCATATAATGTGCCCCTTTGAGTCAAATAATTTTTGTAGGAACACTTTTTCGATACCTTCAACCATTTTCGAGATATTCCACCATTCACGTTTAAACGTAACACCCTATACATGATAAATTACATTTGGTAACGTTGTTAACTGCAATATAATAATAAACTTTGTGTTATATTGTAAGGCTTATTAGTTGTTAATTACTTTCCAGCAGGCAATGTAGTTGAACGAATGAAACTTAATAGTAGAATTGGGAATTCTTTTCCTTTATAATATTTTTCAAATAAATAAACCTGTCACAATTAAGTCTATAATATGCAAATTTATATTATTGTATTTTCTGTAAATGATATGTCAGACAAAAATTGACTCTGCTTGTTTGTCGAAATATTCGATATACAGTTAAAGTACTATTTATTTGTGTGTTTATGATGTAATATGTTATGCAGTTTAATTTTTCACATTGGCGTAAATTTTTGTGCGAAGTCGGCCCACATTCGTATGAAGCTGAGAAGCTGCGAACAGAACATCAGATACATTGACTCATCGTTGGACCATCCCTGACTCTTGATTAACTTCTCTTACAAAAAGTCTAACCACTTGACTCTGCAATACGCGTCGTTAACTGATTTGTTCTTTCGTTTAGGACGAATGACGTATAGAATTCAGAATCGTCACACGGTCTTCTGCGACGTCATTTAATCATTACATACTTTTTGGCGCAATAGAAATTCAGGAACAGTCTGCCGTTGAAAAGTTATAATCTAGAAAATTCTGTACGAGGCGTATGGTTATACGTATTTGTAGCATTAAGTTATTTATTTGCAAACTTAGAATTTACTGCATCTAATTACTGTATCAGTGGCACACTAGGAGGAAAAAAGTATTTTAAAAATGGCGTTGGGCATCTTCCTGATCGTTTTGTACGAGTTACAGGGGAGATAAGTTTGACGCGCAATTATTGTATTATTTTACATTTTTCAGATGTAAATGCATCGAATTTTTGCATATTGCTTTCATGGTAAAAAGGTGAATAAAACGATCGTTAAACTCATAATGAGTATTATAAGAAACTAGCATTAAAATCGCATCCTAAGAAAACCATATCACTTATGTATTATGTATATAGTAATAAATGGAGATGAATAAACAGTGTGTTTGAATTGATTATTTTATTTTTTTAAATGACTTGCATGTATTTAGTATATGTTGCTTAGTTTTCTCTGCATGTAAACTTTTTTTTTTATAAATTTATCTTTGCGCAGTAGCGATAATTTTAACATCGAGACCATTATATTGAAATGCTAAAATATATTTAATTATAAATAGTTAGATAGCTGTTCTATTTCGAACACTCTTACCTAAAGCATGGCCCTTTTGGCTGAAGTGAAAGCAATCATACGTGACTAAACTGGGATCAATTGGTGGTGCTTTACCTGGATCTGCATTCGGAGCATTAAACAATTTGATAAACGGTTGCAGAACAACTGTAAAGTCCGAAGATTTATCGTATCTATAATGAAAAGAGAGTTCATTTTCTTATTATGTCAATTTAATGTACAAAGTCTGTTCAAGTATTTCGGAGTCTTCATTCGTAAGGCGCCGTAGAAGTGGTATACAAAGTACATATTGTTTAGTCTAATATCTTAAACCTGTCGCCCGCTTAGTTCAGACGTAGTACTGGCAAAACAGAGTCCCCTTCGTTAGTCTATTCATTGCATCATTCAATTCATATGTTAATCGATTATTCAAATATCTTCAGACATAATACAGGAGAAGTATGTTTTTCCTATTGTTATCACAAATAGGGGTAAAATGATGAAAAAGTAGCATTATCATAAAAAGAAGACCAACATATTTTACCGCTTTTCGTTATTTTATTTAGCGGCGAAAGGGTTAATGCCCGAGTTATCATTCTTCTGGGAAAGCTTGTTTTGTATCCGCTGCGATTGTCTACTATTCTTAGGCCATCTTCAGTTAACGTTTGCCAACTTTTCAATCTACCATACCATTCACAAATCTTCAAACGATTCACGCATTGCATTTCATAACTGTAAAACCATAGTGAAATTTCTATGCTGTGCATTTCACAACTGAATTTTATTAAACAAGAAAATGATTACGCGAAGATGCAGGCACATCACTTTTTTGGGACAAAAATGCGTAATGCACGTATTTTTAAGTAAGGACAAATAAAAAAAGCTGTCTTCATGCTATTTCGTAACTCTAAAACCACTATAACTAATCTTGATTACACGAGCAACCGTAGTCGAAATATATCAGGATTAAAGTATTAGGCTAATTTAATCATGTATAGGTCCTTCACTATTCTCCGTGAAATGCAAGTACGTATTTCACATTATGTAATTACGTTAAGTATTTAATTGCCGTAATTGCATATTCCAGTTTTTCCACATTCTCGGACTGATTATTTCCACGGTAAACCTTTCGAACAATAAATGTCCCACATTCTCCATAAAATTTTGACCGGAAGAACAAGCAGGCCATTTTAAAGCACTGACTTTGTGCGGAGAACAGCATTATTTTGTTGAAAATTCCAGTCTAATTGTCTGCTCTCCGTTAAAAATAGTAATAAATAATTTTCTAATCTACCAATGCATCCCTAACTATCTATTCGCGTTGTTCGAAACGCTAGTTGAAGTCAAGTTAGCACTTGCAGAGTTAATGAGCCTACGTTCAGAGCGATGCGAAAATTTATTTCTTGGCCCTCCCTTTTTATCTTTACCATAATTACGCGGTCCCTTTAGAAAATGACTCACCCTCGTTACGTGATTTATTAAGTGCCATATATCTTCTATCACGACCTGTGCATGAAGTCATCGAACTTTTTGAACAGACCTTGTACCTTCTATTTTTTATTGCCACAATTAATATGGGCTTAACGTATACTTTCTAAAAAGAAGGTCTCGCGTATTACGAAGCTTTTGCTTGTCCAATCTATCAGTTGGCTATTGTATAATCTTACCTTCCCGAATATATCAAAGATTCAACAGCTTGTTGATAAAGATGGGACATTTTTGAAGCTGCATGGTCCGGTTGACTACCTCTGTGCATGCAACCGCAATAAAGTGGATGTAAAATGTAACACATGGCACTTCGTGGTACTCTAAGAGAAACTGTAACATCTGTGTGCAAAACAAATATGTTGCATTATCAATTTATACAGACCCATAACAATAGCTAAAAGACTGATTAATAATGAAAAATGATTGATGCTGAAGTGGTATTAAAGGATATTGACCATTATCACATAAATATTATCTTTCATTGATTATCTAAATATTTGAGATTCCACTGAAACTAAATTTCGATGGAAGATAAATTGAATATCAGCGCCAAAAAATAATGTACGTAATGTCTAATAGCCAAAAAACTTGATTTTCGACAAAGGAAAAGGAGCAAAAAATTGTCATTGGGAGTAACTGAAGTCTGCCAGAGTGGATAACGACTTTACGATTAACTGATTAATAATAAAATAACATACAAAGATGAAACTATAGAGTTTTGAAATATGTATAGCTGCAGAAGTGCAGCAGCGAAACGATAAATTATGCTTTACATTGATGAATTCTCTATATGCAGTGATATAGCCTCCAGAGGTAGGTCAAGTTTTAAGTTAACTAATTAAAATTTATCTATCTATCTGAAGTTTGAATACCTTCGTATCTTTATGTGCGCATCAAACTTTGTTCTCATATATAATTAATAAGGAATGAAACATATAAACTTGTATTATTATTATCTGAAGAGTATTTATGCTGAAGAATACCAAACTTACCTATTACTGGCACAAGATTGACTAGTGTACGAGGTAATACGATTTTCAGGTAGTCCAAAGCCCTTCGCAAATTTAAAGCGTAACGAAGGGGTGAAAATTGCGTGGGGTTGAAACATTGCGCGGAACAAATATCGTTCGCACCAAAAAAGATTGTGATGAGCTGCAACACAGAATATTCGAATTCAATTTCGATGCCATAGTATAATTAAGACAAGGGCGAGTCTTTCGCAAATGCAAATCGAAAGTGTGAATAAATTAATTATTTTTATCCATTGGCCTATTGTATCATTAATATATGTTACATTGCACTTTCAATTATAATTTTTTGAAATATTCTAAGAAGCTCGTGATACCTTCCATTGTTTGTTTATATTTATTTTCGGATCGCTTTTGATCCTTTGCACTAGAATTCGAGCTTGTTGCATTGCATCTTCTGTTGCCGCGACAGGAAAGGCGATATTTAATTTCGCCTTCGTCGAAATAAATTCACCAGTACCCGTTGAATAACCAATTAAATTGGGGTTGAACACCTGGTGTAAGAAAATGAACTGTATTAGATATTTTGATTAAATTCTTATTGGAAAAATCAGAATTATAATTGGAATAATTTTTGATGGATGTAAAGTATTTGTGAAAGTCCACGTAAAGAAGTCAAATCGCGTTGTTCAGCCAGATCAATTTTTGTAATTAATTGCTTGGATGTACAGCTTTCTTCAATTTTGCTGAAATGTTCTATTTTTTGTTATACGCGTACAAATCTTGTATTGCTATGTCTTTTACTCAAACCTACGTCTTTGTTTACTGCTTTTAATAATTGATAACAGTTTTTGTGTAAAAGATACAAATTACTGCATCTTGGAACAAATTTCCTTGCATTCATGTTCAATATTCTAATGTCAAATATCTTTTTTATTTTAGTTAAATATTGTTATAGTGAATTAGTTCAATGAAATTAATTTCCACCACAAACTTTCTTTAATTATTATTACAAAATTTCTGCCTAAGAACAATCATTGGGTACTTACTAATTTTTATCTGTCGATAAAATAAGTATCATAAATAAAGAAAACTTTACCAAGTCTCGCGATACAAATTGTTTTATAGTATTTCGAAACTAAATTTATTCATGTTTAAAATAGAAACATTCCGCCAAAGCATACACAGTACAAGTTAACTTATATTGGTAAAAAAGTTGTATATACATATTAATGACTGAAGAATGCTAACTTACAGCACAAAGATTATAATCATTATATTTGTACCGTTATAATTCCCTAAATTCTTCTCAAGGAGAACGCGAATTTAATGCATTCAATACCTTTAATAAATTAGGAACGGTTAAGAATCGTCTCCAGTCACCTTGACCACCCACACACCAGCTAATTCCACGTGCTTCTATAAACGTCCCTACTGCAAACTCTTCCAAAGCTCCACTTCCTGCGACCAATGAGTCGCCCAGACCACCTACAACATCTATGTCACCAGGTCGTAAGTGATGCACACTTTCAGGAATTGATAGTGACCTACACCAGAAAAAATGACTTAATTTTCATCTATGTATTTTAAAGGTATACTTTAAATTTATGAATGAGGAGTTACTCAAGGATGATATTATAGAATTGTGATAGAACTGTAAAAAATATGATTAGGTCATCATTCATTGTTAACAGAACCAAGAAAGTTGTAAGCCAGACACCTTTGTTAATCTTTACAATTCTCCTTACCATTGCAGTTCTCTTTAGACTTTCATTCGGGTGAAAATTTGTTTATATATACAAATTTCGCAAATTTATTTGACTTAGTTTTCTAGTAACGACCATTTATCTAGTTTGTATAGTGATTCATGATGTGGATGTATGTATTTTGGTTTGTTGCGGATGACTTAAGCATAACAAATGAAATTATTATGAAGAATTCCACCCCTGTGATATCATTTTAAAAAGTGGTACCGATATACAGAATCCCCATCTTTAAATATTTGTATAATTTTGAGATCAATAAATAAATAATTATCAGATAATGAAATAGTAAAAATAGTGTAGAGTGTAGGTGAACTATTGAACTTTGTACTTTAATAATAATGAACTACGATTTATGTAAGACAATATTTATATTACTATTCAAAGTAGTATAATTAACTTAATTTAACGTTAACTAAAGAAAAATGAACAAAATTAATCAACTGCTGGTATTAATAACCATTTCTAGTATACAGAATTTGTCTACCTCTTTGCTTCAATAGTGTAAATTCATGATAATAACGTAATTAAAAATACTTAAATAAAACTTACCTGCCAAGGTTCACATTGCATGGAAATGGAACATAATCAGGTACTTGTGGTTGATACCTTATGCCAGTATACATCGCAGGATACGTAATTCCGTTTTTGTCGATTTCATCCTAAAACAATAATCTCTTTTACATCTATTAATTTATTTTTCGTTTGTAATAACCATTGAAACTTAAAATTCTTTCCATTGATTTTAATCTAATTCGTACTGACAAGATGATTTTTTTAATTACTTAAAAAAATGAATTTAATTATTTATTAATATTGAGTGAAGAAGTAAACGTCAGTTTTCGTCTTATTAATAAAATTTAGTTTTCCTTTTAAAACTAAAAAGTAATAATCTGGATACAAAATTGATCTACTGCTCCTCGAATTTATTCATACAGTTGGAGCGTTTACGAATCGCTTTACCATTTTCGGATCACTCCCAACGTTACCGAGTGAATACAGAATAAGATTGCACCGTTAATGGTGGATAAAATTGAAATTAAAATGGTGAATCTTATTTTTTTTAAATAAGGATAATTAAATCAATACGAATATTGCAAAACGTATTGTTATCGTAGTTTAAACAAGTTTATATTTAGTTTTATTAGACTATATCATACTAGAATCATTAAATATACTACAGAGAATGGTACATGATAAAAGAAGGCCACTGGCTTTCCACAATCGATATTTCAGGTTTTAACATAAAGTATAATAAGATTTCAAGTTTATCTTGCAATTTCTTTATATTAATTAGTTGAAAATTCATACACCCTTTGCTCTATTTTATAAATTATTATCATTTTGTACGACTTTTACATTTAAAAGACAAGCAATCTTGAAAAAAATATTTAAATACGAGCGCGAAGAAACATCATACGAAATGTGGAGGACAATTAATTTCTGTAGAAAAATAAACCGGAACTGTAATTCTAAAACAGTAACATGTTTAATCTTCGCTAACTGCAAAATATACAATTATTTTTTATTTTATCTTCCTTGCTAAAAATCCTGCAAAATAACTAATACTATTTTGTGAATACTAATTTTATAGATCATCCATTTTCTTTTTATGCAAAAGAAAATGAGATTTCAACTCAGCAAGCATAAAGTAATTCATGCTCAAGACATGAAAATCACTTATCTCTATTTTCACTATTATATTAATTACACACACAGATATTCTATACAACTACTATCGGTGTTTATCGACACTAACATAGTTATTAACCAATTTAATGACTCATTAGGATGCACTCCACCCCGTTCCTTGGTAAACACAGTATCTGCAAAGGGTGGATTGCATCGAGGACCATCGCAGACTCGTCTGCGCGATTTTCCGCTACGAGGACGTTTTCATTTCCGGTGCAGTTACGTTGCGATCAGTTTCGTCAAGCTTTTATTCTTTACCGGTCGTCGGCGAACGCAAGATTTAACATACGACGCACGTCTTCCCGTTTACTTTCCTTCATTTGCATTCTCTTGTGCCGTGCTTTAAATACCGTCGCATATAAATAATTTAACGACGTTCGCGCATCGAAATGGGCCGACTCGAACACGTTCTATCGAATATGGAGAATCGGGACCGAGTTGCTTTTTTCACGGGGCAAACCAATGAAAAGAAAAGTGCCAGCCTTTCTCCGATTGCTCGGCATGCAAAGCACTCTTCTTCGTGGCTGTCTAGTTGCCCTTCCGGTTTGACGTAACATGCAGAACGTAATGTCACGTTTACATACCGCGTTAACATGCTACGTTTTTGCAGGGTATGAATTGAACTGATGGAGACACTGATGTCACGTTGAAAGAATTGATATTTTTGTCAGCTACTATGTAGTACTTTACTTGTAAAGGCTTCTATTTTTCTTTCTGTTATGGACTAATAGTGATGGACATAAAATAGGGTTTCTCTTCAATTAAAACCATTGAAGAAACGTATGTTGAGTTAAATATGTCGAGTAATAAATGGGTATTAAATTAAATTTGTAACGATAAATTAAATTGCATCGTGTATTGGACACGTAAATAATATGATATGTTTTAAAAAAAGTTTGGAAACTGTGTCGGTGAATCGATATGTATTCTTGTGCCACATATTACGTATTAATGTCCTTATTATGGCGTTGCATAATTTTGGCCAAACTCTCGCAGCTAATTCTCGATATTTCTTAAGAGTAAAGTTTCATGATTCATCCATTATATTGCAAAACATACTTGACCCAAGAAATGTTTCCTACTGTGTGATATTTATAACTCACGAAATCCAAAGTTCAACGGCCTGATTAACATAATTATCCATCGCAATAAATTGGCCCAAGTATTAGTCCTGCCTTATATGTTAACAGTGACATACATTTTGTTTCGTGCTTATTTGCTCTTGATATATTCGTACATATTTAAATGGGATACTCCAAATGACAAGGCGTGGCAAACTCTCCGAATAAAACAGAAGTTAGTTAATTCGTAATTAAGAATTTGTTCCACTTTTCTTTCACTCTTTAGTAACAGTAGTTTCTTGCAGCATCACATGATACACTGTACACATTAATTCACGAGCAATTAAAATTTGTCATGGCCAGCCATGGCATTTACCAGAACCATAAAAGAAAACATTAAATAATTTTGAGGAGTATACGAGAATGAAAACAGTTAAATATAGAAATGATTCTTTCTTAAATTTGGATTGAAACAGAAGAGAAAGTGAATTACTACTTGTCACATAGTGGTTCACATCAACACTTACATAAAAATTATGTACTATACACTAGCCAATCATACTGTGTACAACTACTAAAAATAGTACTTCTGCTTTATGTTCTGTTGTACGTTTCACAAATAATTGATATGCGACAAGACAATTATTTGATAAATGGAATGCCCAAAAAATTTCTTATAGCCATGGCAACCAAATATATTTAGGTTAAATCTTGTTCGAAGCCCAAAGCAACAATAATTATTTAAAATATTGCAGTAGAACAGCATGCTTAATTAGGAAGAAATTATTAGGAAAGAAACATCCGTTCGTTTTCTGTGAAATTAATTTCGTTGTATAATACAAGAATAATTAAAATAATTTGGTAACTCTTACCCAAAAGACTCACCCTTCCCGATTCAAAGATGTTCCGAACGAAGTCCATTAAAGAACCAGCTACGACAGGTAGTAGGATTAATGTTAAGGACAGATGCATCGTTCCAATCTTCTCAAACAGTGGACAGACGAATTTCATAAAAATCGTTCTATTTCTTGAAGCTTTCTTCCAAGATTTATCGTGGTTCAAGATTTATTTCAATGTTCAAAACTTTCTCTTCTTCTTTCGTATCGGTGCTGTTGCATTTGTCGAAAGCCTTGAACGTGTGCTTTCTTCAACGATATCCTAGGTGTTTCACGTGACGTACGGTCGTCAAACAGGACTGCAAACTTCATCATACACGTGCCTTTATTTTGTTTTTTATGTAACCATTCGTTCTTGATATGTACGCTTACGCTCTTATCTGTCAATGACCATAACGCGGTCTCTTTGTACAAAAAACAGTACTTGTCGTTTCTCGAAACGCTATAGATAGTAGATTTTTGTTTTCTGAATAATCTCAATATTTTTTGCAAACAGCATCAACCAAGGTATACTATTCTATACATACACTATCATTCAAAAGTTTGAAGTATTCTATCATTCTTAATTAGAATTCAATTCTTCTGCACATACATTTTTTGATAGGAAATTTTGCGGATACATTGAGATGTAATAACAAAATTATAGCAATTGGTATTTAGTAAAATGCTAAGGATGGTTTTCTCCAGCACAATAAGTATTTCCTTGACCAATTTTTCGTGAAACATTGATCTGGAATGTAATATTGATAAGTTTTAAAATATTCAATGGCAGGTATTATAACGAAACTGGTTCAGTAATGTGATTTGCATGAACAACACGTGATCTATATGAAGGGATGCAAAGATCATTGGGATAAAGAGTGTGATTAATACAATAAGATACAATAAGAAAATTATTGTTTGTATACTAGGTGCTATATTAATATTATTCACATGATTTTGAAAAATATAATTTGTAGTCAAATAATAAGAGAACTCTATTTAACAATAATATGTAAAATGACCAGAAAACTTTATTTAATAATAGTAGTAAAATAATAGGAAAAATTTAATTAAATCTTTAGGTCCTTTCGTTTATTAGATTTAAGGGGGAAATACCTTTAGGCAGGTAAAAATGAGCTGATTTTCATACATTTTTTTGAAGGTACTAAATGGATTTGCCCTCTTAAAGATAGTAATCTTTCAAAATAATGGAGATCTATAAAGGTATGAAACTATTTTTAGAACGATATTAAGAACTCCCTGTGCAAATATCACTTTTGGTCATCGCACACCGAGTTGAATAGCCGAAAAAGCGCATTTTAATATAATCATGGATCAAGTATTGCATAACGTAAAATTCGAGTTTGAGTGGGCAAGTTATTGGTTAAAAGGAAAGTTACAAATCTTTTGCGGCCACACAAACATACAGTATTTCGCCAGTTCCATCATTCTGCGGTTTTCTAGAGGACTATTCAAATATCGACCTGAATTGCCTTTAACTTCAGTGTAAGAGAAAATTATTGTTTACCACACCGTGTGTGACAAAACGTATTGCATACAATAGAACCTCGATAATTCGAAAACCTCTATAAGACGAAAATTTTCTTAATTTCCTTTGCTCACCGCTGCAAAAACCTTTACAAATCGAAATAAAACTTATTTTAACTCGAATTATTTGCCACGTGTCCAGGTGCATTATTTTACCTGTGTAACTCGAATTTAAAATAGTCGAACCTTTACTACTCGAAGTTTACCTCTATAAGTCGAACTTCTATCGCTGCTGCCTCTGCAACTCGAAGTTTCTAACTTTGTGCCAGAAATCATTCAATTGTTTCCTCCCTTTCAATCGTTAGGATTGTCTCAAAACATAAAATGACCACTTGCACATCCATAGGAGCTAATCATTTTTCGCAAATTTTCATAGATAAGCAATGTGTCAATTAACTCATAGCAAAATTACTGACTTTTTGAATAATAGGAAGTCGGTACATATATGTATGTATAGTGACCTAACTTTTGTCCTTCGATTATGGTTATATATGTGTACAATAAAAATGTAATTCACGCGATTAAATTTAATTTGCCCTCCATTACGTCCTCTATAAGTCGAATTTTCGCGCGTTAAACCTCTCTGACTCGAACACTCGATAACACGAAACCTCTATAACTCGAAGTTTTTTTCTCTTCCCTTGAGAATCGAAGTATATGAAAATCATACGGCGATAAACGAACAAGTGTAAATAGTGTAAAATGTCTGATGAAGTAAACTTCTTTCAACGAAGAGAATCTTTTTCTTAATACATAGTGCTTACTCTTCATTCATACATTTTTTATTTTATTTTCATGTATGCTCTTCGCTACAAGAAGATTGTAGCGAGAAAAATGTTTCAGGTCGATATTACGAATGGTTGTCTAAAGGATTCCGAACAGTTTGTAGAATGTGATTATCTTGTAATTTTGTCACTTTCACATATCCGATGTAGGGTATTGTTTGCAAATTCAAGCAATTTTTGTTGCGAGTCTTTCCTACCCCGTGATAAATATTTCCGGTGAAAGATAATTCATGAATGTGTTTAAGTATGAATTGGATTATGCAAATTCTCGCGCTGCAATCCTTTTTCAACGTCCACGTAAAATTCTGTTTTCTACTGCGATTTCTTCGGTTTTACGTGTTTGCGCTGACTGATACTTTAGGAAATTATTCTCGGAAGCTGATTAAATGGCGTTAAGAATAGTTTGGGATGCATACCGCGTACAACTTTCCATTATCCCCGAACGAATGGACGTGAAATTTGATGAATCAATCAAACAATAGAACGGAATAGCTAAATGTCACTCACTATTATGTGCAATTATAGTAACCGAAACAAGACAAGTGAGCAATAACTTTCGCCAGTGCTCAGCCGAAGCTTTGACAATTTCAATTACATTTAACATTACACGGGTCATTTATTTTCTTCGACGGGAATAGAGAAAATCGGTAAACAGTTAAGGGAACATTTTTATGTAGAATTTAGGTATATTAATTTTGTCAATATACAAATTTTAGAAATTCTATAATTATTTGTGACTACATGGAGAATTTTTGCCGCGCAATTGTGTCTACTTTATTAGGACAGAACTTAACGTGCTCTACGTATATGAAACAATGCCACAGTGATGTTTAAACAAATCACATGAACTCAAAATATAATAAATCTTTAATAAATCTTCAAAATATATTTGTCTATATTCAACAGTTTAGATAATATGTTGATAAATAATAATAACAATAGCACGTTCAAAGTAAGAATACTCTACTAAAGTACAGCTCGAGTTTTTAATTTAATTTACAAATTTATCAGGGACGTAACACAAACGATCAATACCTGCAAATTCATCATACTAATCTCCTCCAGTCACTTCATCCAAAATGACGTTTAATAATATTTTATTTCCAACTTGCACGTTAATTCGAGGCCAAAATTTCCTGTGCACCATACACTATTTTTACAAAGACGATCGATTACCATCAAACAATCGATCACTCTTATTCCAATATCTAATCAAGCACTTTTTCACTGTTCTCTAGTATTTCGACTTTTTATTATGTCATGTAAAATAATGCAATGCCACTGATCACAATTAGAACACATAGCTCAGCCTTCCTTTGGAGATCTTTTGGTACTAGCTGAAGATGGAATACAACATGAATGAAGACAACTCGAAGAACACATACTCGCATTCATCGATCGCCCCCCCTACTTTTTCAGCTAAAAGAAACACCTGCGTTCTTTCGTATTCTTATGCGGTAGCAATTGTACGTGAGTAAGAGTTGCGAAGTCAAAGTTCGTCCTGCAGTGATTGGTCTTGTCGTTGTGTAGTAGCATTAATACAGCCAAATGGTATCATGTACAACAAATTCCTTTCTGCATACTTAAAGAATTCAGGTTGTTAATTTTCACTAAGATTTGTTGATGTTATTTTATTTGGAAGAGCAAATGATTAATTCATTGGAAGAGGGAAATACAATGTCGACCGGTTTTTCCTTTGGAAATTAAATTAATTTTTTTGTTAATTTGTTTATTTATTTACACTCTATTGTGAAATATTTGTAATTTTTATAGATTTCCTAGTTATGGAACTCCTTTTGACATAAATAGAGTGACATGATGGGTACGCTAAATTTATTTTCTTCTTAAAATTTATGCGGTTCTTTACTATAAAATGTTCTTATATATAATATAGAAATGTTTACAAATGTAGGAAACTTTTTCTTGGCATACTCGTCAATAAATTCTAACACATTTAGGCATTGCAGTGAACTTAAATATTCAATCTGACGATATTTAGGGATTGAAAGTTAAGTAGATTTACCTGTGAATTTCGTTGCTTTTTTTATAAATCATCGACTATTAATTTTTGTTATTCAGTACATTCTTGGAAGAAGCCTCTGTTATAACATTTCTCTTAATTGTAAAGTTAATGGCATGTTAAAATTGAAATCATTAAACCTTCAAATAAACATGGGATAAGTCTAAAGAGTTGAAGAAAATAACTTACATTAGTAGAAATGAATAGAAAAAACGCTGCGTTCGAATGAAAATAAATTCAGGCTTATTTGTCTTCTTTAAATCCATATGAACTTTGCGGTAAAGTTTTATCCGTTTAAGGATTGATATTGTCGTTTTTCCTTTTACTAAAAGTGGGGCAAGGTTAGAAGATATTGTTGCTAATAAAATCCCAATTTTTCGATGCAATTTATGCATATTTAACCCGTTGTTGATTACAAATATAATCAATATATCACGAAAATATGAGACCGTTTATAGGTTTTTTAAAAATCCTGCTTTCGAATTAACTGGTTTTTGGTATGTGCCAGTGTCACACTTTTGAATCGAAATTATTAAAAAATGTGTTATAATAGGCTGGACATAAATATGTGGACAATAAAAGGTGTTATTAGAAGGATATATAATATTATATTACCATTATAAATATAGTAAAGAATTAATAAGATTATCTAAGGGACTTAAGTTAAAATAAGAAGCAAACATAAATATTCTAAATATTTTGCATGAAAATATAGCGAATATAGTAAATATCTACATATGAAAAGTATAGACATTCTTTTTGTGAAGTCATACAAAATTTGAGGCCATCAATGTTTCTCTTCGATTGATATTGCAATATAGATATTATAGAAAGTGCAATCTTTTCGTAAGATACAAATATACGTATACTGCACACTGTATACCTAAAATCGTCACAGAATTATTTTGTAATTTATAGCCGACAGAACGAGTTATTAATGAATTCCAAAGCAGAGGTTCTGCATAGTAGTTCATCCACTCAATGTTTCTCAAGTGAATGTCAAAAAATTTGGGAATCTTCGGTCATTGGAATATTTCTTCAAAATGTATTAACGAAATCCGTTACGTGTGACGTTCGCTCTTACGTAAGTTTGTGAAATAGTGAGGTTTTCTGACCTGGTTGGACCTAGGACCAAAATCCAGTTTAAAGAGTGCTCCAATAGCTAAGGTATATGTATACTTTCACGAGCTATAATGCCGAATACATATCAACCTTCTTATTTCTGGGCCACGTTTTTATATTTTGCAATCGAAAGCTCGATCCTACTCAGAAAGTTTTGTTCCTTTAATAAACAGTATCATTGTTGATTTGAAAATTGAAAATGATAATCAACGTGATATTATTTTCAGAAATGGTCTATACGTTATTGGAATTAAATAAGGAGAACACCGAGACTAGCTGGATGTCGAAAAGTAACTTCTGTTCAATTCATTTTGCGTATCTTCCACTGGAAGACGACAAAAAACGCAATTGCTTTAAATTTAACGATGTAATCCACAAAGTGAGTCTTGAAGGCGCTCGAAAGCGGCACCCGCGAGATGGCGCCATTTGTTCTTTCTTTACATAAATCACAGGTGAGATATAGGAATAGACCAACCATGATTATGCATTGATTCGCACAATTATGCATCCAATTGCATTGTTTACTCATATATCTCGTCGATGTATAAATTGAGGAAGTTATATATCTTGGCACCTGGCGATTATTTTTTCAAATGCCAGCTGCCAAATGAGGTAAAAAAATAATATACTCCCCTGTAGTAGTCCCGTTGCTGTAACTTTATCCAAATGCCCGCAATTACTATTTAGACAGTTGAATGATTTATAACAAATCAACTTGGAAATTGGAAATATTGGATAGTCTTAGGAAGTGAAGAATGTCATCTACTTGAGATTGGAAATATCGAATGAAACATTTGATAGGAAATAAATATTCGTAGACAATGTTTTGTTACAATCAAATATGTCCCTGTTTTTTTCGTTTTTTTTTCTTTTTTATTCTGGGCAAAGTACAAAACGCGTTTAGCTTAAAATCTAAAAGTCGTTCACAAAGTGATTTGCGAGTACACGACCGAGCGTCGTCGCATAATAATTTAATTAAGGCAACTCTTTTTGTTACACTACGAATTAGACTTCTTCGTATATATTACTATTCTCGCCACCCAATAATCGTAAAGCTTACTTTCCGTTACACGCCGACTTGCAATAATACGAATTTTACACGCACGTTTACGCAATTCCGAGTGACAAAACGTTTCCGAAGATTATTCGGAATTTCGGAGAAGAAACTACGTGGACTAGACAAGCAAGCGATTGATTTTTGTTTGTTTTGTTTTCATGCAGAATGCATTTGCGGTAATTACAACATCGTGCGTTATTCGCAGAATCCTGCAACGTACTCATAGGAATCTGATCGCGGATATTTATGAAGGAAATAAATTAACTTCTTAAAAATAACGTCCACTAAGCAATTCGATTACAATAATGAACCTTCAATAAAACATATATATACTTCTCTCTCACACGCACACACTCTCCCTTTCTCTCTCCTTCCAGAAAAGAAACAGGAATCAGCAAATCTTATTTATTCACACTGTCAATTGGAAAGAAAAGAAGATCAGAACAACAGTTTCTATAATCTGTCGATAGAATAATGGTAAAATGTGAGAAAGTTATGAATGTAAATTCCTTCTTCAAATATATGTACACGTACAATCGTTTATAATAGTCGTTACTCTGTAGTTTCGGTGTGTTCAGTCCCCATGTAAGAGAAACGATTGAACTGTTTAATATCCTTCTTCATTCTTCGTTACAATATATATATAAGATATAAAATATATGTACGTATATTCTTATCTGTCATTATCGAAAGGATTATTTGCATTGTGACTTATTGCTTTCAGCGAATGCGCTTTATATATTACGTTTTCGGGGCAATTTAGTGCATTAGAAACTCTAAATATCATTTAGCTTCGATTACGCGAAGTCGTTATTAAAGATTTCGGTCAATTTGATAGGAATCAACTTCAACTCCCTCGCGTTCGCGTCGATCAAGCAATCCAATACTGTATAATACTAATTTAGCTGTGTTATCATGCTGATAGGATACAACAATTTATTGTCCTTTCGACATTCGTCGTACGAATAATTTCGTTACGAAATTAACCGTGAAACATTGTCTTTAATTGCTCCCCAGTTCCCTGTATCGATATTGCCCGCGCGAATACATCCCTTAAACACGAGTTATTAGGAACCAGACTAACGAAACATTGTCTCAACTTATTAACTGAAAACATTGATTTTTCCGGATTCCCAATGGTCCATAACAAAAATCAAATATAATAAATAGAACCCCATCATCCATTTGCAGCTCAATTGAAATAAAATCGAGTACAGTCTCCCAAACTAATTACATTGAAAATAAAAGAAAAACTGCAAAACAAGAAGACAACGCGAGTTTAGTTCCGAATAGCCCACATCTACGGCAATAATGTGCATCGTGGTTGTCGCGATCATAGAGCGGTTTCCAGCGTCGGTACGCTCGGACTACGGGATACACTTGGCGTCACTGAATTTTGCGGCGACTCTGATCTCGCGCGGAACATGTTTTTCGCATAAATATTGCGCCCCTGGTTGGCACAGGCCGGTGTGCCAGCCAGGAACTGCGCTCTGGCCAGCTGATTGCTGATCCTCCTCGACTCGAAGGCGCTTATCGCTTGCTGGCAGGATGGCGTGAGTTGCGAACAATTCGGTGTATGATGAATTGTAGCGGGGCAGGTGGTGACTTTACCCTGCGAATGCCTGTCTGAAACGTTCGCGGCAGCTTGCGACACGTTTGGCACGCAAGTGTTAGTCAGACAGTTATTATTGTTGGACATTGTATAATTTCGCCGGGCTACTTCTTGCTCGTGGACGATTCTGTCGGCTGGTTCAACCGTGGCTGCGTGTTTGGCATCAGAAAGGTCCGGGTTATCTGGGGTCAATCTGTCGTTGTACGCGTACGCAGTCTTGTCTTCGGAGTCAGGGATGCGCAGGTACTCGGGAAGATCGCTGCAAAGATCCAGCTGTCTTCTCGCGTTCAGTCTTGATACTGGTGAAGTGTTCTCCGGGGATGGCTTCATTGCTTTCTCCTCGGCAGCCGTGTCTTCTATGATGGTGGACGAGAGCACGTCTGTTCGCGGTGTTTGAAACCTCCATACCGAACGGGGACTCAGGACTTTGGCTAATGGGGTCGTCTGCTGGACGTTAGACGACGATTGTTGCTGCTGACACTGCTGACGTGACAATTTCAATTGTTCTGCTGCGGAGAGCCTGGCGGGGCCGGTTTTGACGCTCTGTTGGAGAAGAAGGCGTTTGAAGTCCAGCCTCGATGTGGCAGGTGAAGGCGACTGCGTGTTCTGAGTTACCTGAAATGAAATATCACGTTATCACCGTGTGCTCGAATTGGCAATGCAATACAGTAGAACCTCAACGAGCTGTTTTGTGATGATCTGGAGTCCGGCATTAGTTAATAATATATTTATAACCGACTGTATCGAGGGTGAAATTAATTTGAAGTAGTACACTTACGAGTCTGAGTATAAAATGCTTGTGGCAAATTCTCCATTTGGTCAGTGTGTTTACTGAATAAACAGTCGGGGTATTGGAAATAATTCTGTGAATTCTTGGGAAATTATAATGGTCTGTGAATACTGAACCCTTGACGTTTAATTAAATACTTTCTGCCCAACCATGTATTCGTGTTTGGAAAAATTTGATCTGAGAATAACTTATCAGTAACGGTGGTGAATGTCGAATAAACGAATAAATCTACGAGCTATCACTTTAATTTCAAGCGGAACCAAACTATAATATTGTGTTTAGCAGAGCTGCATAAGAACCGATCGCAAAACTGTTTCGAGTGGATCACAGCAACCACCCTCGACTCTGAAATTTAGATACACACCATAGGATATTTCTGAGGATCCGTTCTCCAGTTCTGCTTGTTTCCAGGTGACACCTTCACCAACGAATTGGTCGATCCATAGGGAGACAAATTCTCGTTATCGTCTTTGATATTCAGTCTCTTCTTCGACTTATGAATCGCCGCGAACAACTCCTCGTTGGACATTGTGCTTCTCGTTGGCGACAAAATCAGATTCGTCGGCGTACTCCTGCCGGACGAGCTTTGGGTGGGTGTACTTCTTCCAGAGTTCGACATCGGCGACGGGCAATTGTTGCTGCCGGTCAGAGCCAACCGTTCGGCAACAGTTGGCATACTACGGCCAGTCGGCGTGGACGACTTGAAACTATTACTGTAGCCGTGTCCGATAGGGGAAATTGGATTGTGCTTTAACGCATCAGCACTAGGAGACTTCGTAACGGGATCACGAACAGGCGAGGACGCGAATAATCGATATCCAAGCGCTGTCAGCCCTAATGGTGTTGCGAATCTGGGTAAAGAAAACGAACATTTGTTTAGAAGGAATTCCCTCCAGTACGTTCTGGTTGATGGTCGCAGATTGAGAAGATTGATAATAATATTGATGAATGATGGCTTTGTTTCAAGGCTCATTAGGCGGTAGTTAGTACTGTTTTCCCAAAGTAGTGGAGATACAAATTGATGATATTGACTTTTAAACTGTATTTGAAAATATTATGCAGTTTATTGGAAGTGGTAAAAGGTGAGGGGAAAATGTACCTTCTAGCAATTCAATCAATTCGTATCAAACTATTATAATACAATTAGATTTCTTTCTTGTAATGAAAGCAGCTTTTAATTTGAATTGTCTCATAGTATTTTTTTTTAAATTATGCGGTGTTTGTAGAATATTATAATATTGTAATATAATATTATTCCCGTTTTCTGAAGGGCTTATTAACTTTGTAATATCTATTCGCAATTTTGTAGAACAACTTTCCACTTTAATGCTTTTCTTAAAAGATGTTCTCAAAATTTAAAAAATCTATACAAATTTGTTCTCAAATTTTCATATAAAAAAGTTAACAAAAAAGAACATCTTGCAAAAGTACCATAAGCATCTCTAAATAACACACAGTTAATATTATCAGCAATAATTATCTAATTAGGATCTGAAGGGTTACAAGAAAGGTAGAAAACCTGTACAACTAAAGTGGACAAAAGGCCAATTAATTCCAGAGGAAATAATATCTAATTCATTTCCTTGCATAAAGTGTGCTTATAATTTTTAACTCTCTCAATCTATGCCTTCTGATTTGCTTCAAACAGTTAGACGGACCACTCTAATTGTCAGTTAAATAAATCCATCTATTTCCTCCCCCTTCAAAAGCCCCTACTTTAAATACGTATAAATACTTGTACCATTACTAACTTAATTTCATGAATCCAACACATTTATCCCCACTCCTCAATACTACCGTTCACACTACCACACTTATCATATTACCCACCTGTTTCTAATATCCACAATAGGTTGTTGTTGTTGATTTGCCATCAGCCTGTTCTCCGCCTCAAAACTGTCCGAATGTCTTCTACTGAGATCTCCCTGCGAGCCATACCGATTGGAATCGTGTTCTATCATTGCCTTCTGGCCATGCCTCGCAAGCATATGCATCGTGCTTAACGAGCCGCGTCCAAGACCTCTAGTAATGTCTGGCGTGACGCTACGGGGTGGTTCGACTTCTCTCTGAGGCCTCCTCGACGGCAATGTATAAAACTGTTGGCCAACATTCTCCCCAGGCGCGTAATATTGCAGGTTCCTCGCGTTCCGCATGTGCACGATTTGACGTTGATCGCAGGAGCGCTGATAGTCGTTGCAGCCCGACACCTTATTCGGATCAAGCAGCTTGTTAGAATCGTAATGACTCCGTCGTGAATCTTGAGCGTAATTCGTTTGAACGAACGCCGGCTGACGTTCATATTTCTGCTGGTTGTCGGACTGCGTTCGTATCTTTTGGGGCGCGACACCGTCCTTCAGAATATCCTGGATCTTCTCCTTCTGACATTCGTCGGGCATAGGCGGCGAAATGTAAGGGGGTGGCTGAACTATTCCGTGCGGTGGCACCGAATCTATCGCCAATATGGCGTTGTCTGAAACAAAACGGTCAATTATTATCCACGTTCGCATTCCACGCGAATTAGACTTCTCGATCATCCAACGATTTAGTCCAACGGTTTTACAGGCTTTAACGAGATTGTTCTGAAGCTTTATGAACGGCAGTTCGGTCGCTCGTCCTACTTGTTAGACATTTACACTTCTTCAAATACCATTTCTACGCGAATTATTTCTACGCGTTCTACTTGTTTGTGAATGTACAGAGACATTCGCTAGCGAGAGACAGCATCGGCAGTTCCGTTTCCTTTTTTTTTATTAGTAGAGACATTTATTTTATTTGTAATTCGCTGCGTAGCTTGGCACATCGATGCCACGGATCTCGATATCATCGATAGGAAAAATATTCGATTTTTCTTTTTCATAGGATGTAATAAGGAAATAAAAAAAAATATATATATATAAATGAACGAAATTCATTAGCAGCATTGTCGTTATTGTAATCAAACCAAAGCAAGCACAATGACATAGCAAATGCAAGCATGCAATAAAAGCACGAGAATGCTACAGCTCATCGATTAATCACTCGAGTCCGATATGGAATACATATGTTTATGATTTATATGAATCGCGATCGAATCATAAAAAAAGACTAACACTACTACGATACTGCAATCGACTCACTCTTAATTCACGAATATCTGGAGAAAATGTTCTATACCGGACTCGCGCGATTTTTGACCAAGTTAAAAACAAAGTATACTCACCATGACGTGAACTATGGTACTACGACATGTACGTGAGCTAGTAGCAGGGGATGCCACACGCGTGTGAGGTGCAATTTTCTCTAAAACTAGTATGCATGTGTACACAAGAGTAATGTGCACGAGTGCGAACACAGAATAGGAAAGTGAACAAAAAAAAAAGAAAAAAAAGATTGTAGGTGTTGGATTGATTGGAGATGATCAGTGGCTAGAGTTTGCACAAAATCAAACAGTCATTGAAGGTCATTTTAATTAATTCTCGTGACTTTCTTTTTGTTTAACTTCGCCATCTAATTTTCGTTCATCGATTGAACAATTCTCACTTTGTTGGTTATTTCGTTTTCCACCTCATTGAAATGTATACCAATTGTAGCGGACAATTTAGAAAGATTACACACGACCCCGAGCGACCAATTGATTTTGTACTTACTATAGTATTTACAGTGAGGGTTGGACGATAACACTATATGTACGATACAGGTGAAACGTGAGCAGAAGAAAAAAACAAATAACAAAATGCAGCCGTGTTTTCCACAAAAAAATGACATCTATTCACATACATTCCTCTAAGGTTTAACGACATTGTTTGTCGGTATGTACATACATTCGAATGGCAAGATGCGCTATCTGTTATCGGTCGGATACAAAAAAAATGTATGGAAATATACAACATTTATGGACATACAAGTGCACACGAGTAAGAGATGAGTCTTATACGGTAATAACACATACATATTCATATGTACATATACGATACAGAGTGTTGCATGCTCCTCTACCCAGGTTGTAAGTAGATATTTAAATATTAGTCGCAAGCTGATTAATCCTTGCTGCAGCGAGGGAAACGTGAAAAAACTGTGGCATTCGATGAAGTGTTGCATAATTCGAATCGATTATGGTATGACAATGTACACGTTCGCCCGCCTTATGAATACGCGTTTGAACATATTACATTTAACCCTTTTAATCGTGCTCTGGTCTACATGCCTCGATCTTGATTTTAGATTAGTATATCTTTTTCATTTAAAAACATTTAAATACAAAGCTCCTAGATCTTGATAAAAATTCAACGGGAGCATCGTCTTGCAAGTTTTTATTTAAATTGCAAACTGTGCAATAAAAAAGTTAGGCCGATTTGTAGCCAAAATCGTGTCACATAGACCCGAAAACGCAGTATAAAGGTTAATTGAAGGATGCAATCAGGTGGTAATTGTATTCACCGGATGTACCCGAAACTTTTTATCTTTCCACACACTCGATTCTTTGTTATTCAATCAATTTTACACGCTTAATGCGATAGCGTGTAAACAAAGAAAAAAATGGATTACCACGATGTGATCCCGTGTCTGAAGTTAGTCGAATGTTAGTTCTAAACGCTACTTACAACGTGGGGCGAGCACGCATCGGGCTAACATGCGTTACGGCTAGGTCGCATACATTTACGTCTTCACCACATGCCGAAAAACCCGGGTTTCATTGCTACAACTGTCTTCGTTCTAATCTCATTTTACATCGTTACTGTAAACGCTGGAAGCACTAATCGCCGTACAAGAAAGGGGGTCGTTAAATATTAACAAAAGCGTATCATTATAAGTTTTGGTGTAGCTATGTTACAAACGATGACACCCTTGCGATACGAGTTACCTTGGAATCGAACGTGGAACAGAAATCTAATTACGAAAGACAATAGGAATTCGATTGATTTTGAAAAAAGGAAATCGCAGGCGCGATAACGCGAAGATAGCACGATTTTTATGTATACCACTGTACAAACGAGATCTCCTTTTCAAGATCATTGATCCAGCGTAACATACATCGATATATTGTATATGTATATGTATATTTGCCCTCAAGCAACATTGAAGAGACAGAAAGCGATAAAAGAATCGGTCAGTTTACTCGTCTATTATTCGAACGTATCTGACCAATTCTCCTTTCTTTTTTAGTTTCGATCACGTTTGCATTCTCCACGTGGATGTACGCAACGCAGAGCAATCAGTTCTTATACGATATCGGGCGAGCAATTATGCCCAGTTAATGCGATCGATTCCAACGTTTTAACGTGCACGCTCCTGTAACGTAACACGTTCTGATCCTTCGAAAGGGTTTAGAATAAAAGGTAAACTCGAGCATACGCGTGCACGTGTGTATGTAGACGAAATAGGGACGTTTAGAGTAACCTAATCTAGTGGGCCTAGTCGAGATGAACAATGGCCGCAAACTCCAGCTTGTGAACACTGGCCGCAAAGTATCGGTGTATTACGCTCGATTTCTTACAATTTCTCTTGTGTTCTCCTATTAAGTTTCGACTCCGCTTTCGCGTCCTTCCTTGGCCGACGAAGCCTATCGAACGACTGCGCCGGGACACGGGCACCATTTAATTGAGGACTAAAAAATAATTTATTCGCTTCTCGTTTACCTACGTCGAGGAATTTTATAATATTTCTGTACACGCAATTGGACGGATCGTGTTATTCGTGTTAACGATAATATTAGAGTAGTTAGACGTTCTATTGAGTTAACAGTTAATATAAGAATATTCTTAACGCAGAGATAATAATATTTATTAATCGTGTAAGATATTTACTGATCGAGTACAATTTACGATGCATTGAATGTTCAGTATAATTGAACGATCGACTGGCAGTACAAGAATTATACTTTGCTTAATAGAAATAGGACGGAACGTGCAATAAAAATATTTATCGTATCGCCTGCCACTTGCTTGAAACGGACAACATAAAATATATCTGTGAACATTTGTATAGATTTACAATTACTAATTGTGAGTATCACAAATAGCATAAGAAAATATGACGTATACAGAAAATTAATTTACTAATTTTCATATATACCTGTACTTGTCCGTTGTATTCATTATTTTCATTTTTTATTTCCGGCCTTATATCATCATATAACTTGTCATATTTCACAATTGCCTGTGCAGCAGGTATTTGAATATTAAAGCCGCATGTGTTAATACCATTTTGCAAAATGTCAAATAATTAAATTATTTCCATTAGTACCATTAGCGGAGTGAAGATTGTTTCGTAGTGTCAAAATAGAAAATTCATGTTTACTATGACTGTATAGTCAGATAGTGTTCATTACAAGTGCAATCATATCTGATAACGAATGCATTTCTTGTGCTTATTGAATTATATAGTACAAACACAGAAAGTAAATACATTTTCTTTGAAACGATTCCGTTTTATTGTAGTCACCCACATCAAACAGTGTTTTTATCGTGTACCATGCCATGTTGCCCCACTTTTTCAGAACCTTTCAATGATATATACGTCTGCCCCGGCGATTATCAGAATTGTACAATGAATCATTTCTTTTCTTCGGCTATACACGCGGTATTCAGGATATCGCTGTATTTTTTTTCTTTTCGGTATTGTTGGAATTTACGTCACATAATGAAGAGGAGATTTAAAGTCTGTTGAAAAGCTAGAGTGATTTGTACAAAGGATATTATGTTGATTTTTGTAATTTACTTTTGTCAGCAAATAAATACTTTATATTCTTTCGTGGAAATAAGGGAATAGAAGAGCAAATATTATTTTTTTATATGCATTAGTAGTACAAAACTCTCTTCTCGCATGTATTTGGAAATGGAGCTATGGTATAATATATTTTCAGCAGTGAAGTAATTAAGTTTGCAAGCGTATGAAAATCGGTCGAAAATTTGTAAAAGGAAATTTGTATAATAAATAATGGTTTACTGTTGTCATTGTCCAAATTAATAAGTAAGAACTTTCGTTTTGTTACTTTGTTTTATCGTATATAAATATTTTGCTAAAGGAAAACTCGCTCCGAATTTTTTTGCACCGTTATCACCCTGTATAACTCATAATAAAGTTAATATCCTTGTTT
This sequence comes from Nomada fabriciana, assembly GCA_907165295.1. Lineage (NCBI taxonomy): Eukaryota > Metazoa > Arthropoda > Insecta > Hymenoptera > Apidae > Nomada > Nomada fabriciana. The sequence goes on from OU015694.1 coordinate 16,122,295, forward strand.
AATATAATTACACTCCGCATTCAAAATGAACAGCCGGGAAAGCATGATAACATTTGGAACAAAATATTACCTTCAGGTACATTTTCCAATCATGATAAATAATAATACTTTGCAACCTTGTAATGTACAAATTATTTTTATACTAATGTTTAAAATAGAAGAAATCAAAGGCCCCATTTTTACAATAACTCTCTTTTACCACGTTTTGATAATAATAAATGCAAGATACTCTGAGCCGTTATATCTATACTCAACATAAATAGATAGCAACGTAAATAGGAATTTTGGTAATCAACCTTTTACAAAACAATATCCTACGAGATTTCTCTAAATAGTGAATCACAACTTCAATAAAACTGTTAAGGGACTAAATTGGAGCAGAAGCGTCACGGAACTTTCCATCATCGATTAGACGAGACTTGCTACTGGATCAAATAAACTTACTTTACGCATATATGTATGTAAGCGGTTATCGAGAGAAAAAAAGTATATCTCGTGATTAGTAATTCCATTGCTGTAACATACAGTACGTGACCTATGGTTATCTTTCATGGCGTAACCCGAAAAGCAATCAGTAATGAACCGACTACAAATTAGAAGAGCAGTATAATCGCACAAATGTGCATATTTTGGCAAGTCTGTTTTTTCCTATGCATTTAAAAATAGTTTCTCTTGCTTTCACTAAGGGAGACTGAAGGAGCTGGATACATAGGGATGTTTGACATGATTTCATATTTTCCAATTAATGAACACAAGAGAATCGTACTTACAATATAGAGTGCTCTGAGCAGGTGATTGATTAGGATTGTTTGTTCGTATACTCTACATTGTAAGACACAATTCTCTTTTGTTCATTAATTGGGAAATATAAAACTCTATCAAGCCTCTCTATGTACCAGGTGTACCCTGTCTTCCCTACTGATTACACGATTTTCAGTGTGCTACAGTATTCACGAATCGCAAACTTTTACTCAAATCTTTTAGCTCAACTTTCTCTCTTTCTTGCGATACTTTCGCATTTTTTAAATTCTATACTCTGCAAAGGCATACGAAAGAATGCTTTTCAAATAAAAAATAAAACATACCAACAAATTCAACCTTGACACAAGTTTCAGAGTTCGATATCATTCAATTAAATGGAGATACGATAAGCAATAGAAATGACAGCAGCCTTCGTGCCTATAGTCATCGACACGTTTTTTAACATTGCGCTTGAAGTCACAAACAGATACGCGAAGTAATACAGAGACAAATGATACAAAACGAAAATATGCGACCAGTTAAAATTACTTTATTGGCTCGCGATGTTGTGAAATTTAAGGAAAACAAAATTGTTTTCCGTTCGAACGATGAGATAGCGGGGACTTGTTTCACAAAATTAAATACTCTTATGAGTTTCTTTTAATAAGCATTACGATATACGGTAATGATTTCATTTTTGTTGAATATGTATGCCTCATCGCAGAGGAATGTTCAATAGCTTGTCAATTTTCAGGGATCTTGTATTGGTCCAGAATTTATATTGCAATTTTATCTATCGCAATAAAGAATACGATTATTCGCGGGCTGTGCACTGCATACACATGGCAACATTGAAATTACATAAGTGTTGGGGTAATGATTATCAAATCAATTAAGAATAACAAATCAGACGTAATCGAGAGTGTGACAGATCTGTCGATTTTTAGGAATAATTCATTGATGCGCTGTTTGAATAGAATTAACATCCCCTTCTTTTGCGATATAATTATTTCTATATCTCCGTGCACGAGCCTTCGTATTACGTGAAATAATCAGAAGATCCACATAGATTGAATTGCAAAAGGAGTATTCTGTTTCATAAAGTTTTGAAAAAGCTACGTAGAAAATGATAATGGAGCAATTAAGCGGAACACATTTTGCTCGTCTCTATTTATAATTGCATACTGTCAGACATCGAGTGTGAAAATATTTCGTAATACGAGATTGTCGATACTCCGATTAATTATAAGCGGCAAAAGTCAACAATTATGACCACTGGTTTATCTATAGAAAGTTTCTATTAGAAACATTCATCATGCCAATAATATTTGTCACGTGTTTTGCATGAACTTCCCATTTCAAATTGGTGGTTCAAATTGTTCAATAGCGACCAATAATTTTAGAAAAATTCAGTATTGGAAAAGAAATAAATGGCATGTTAAAAAAAGAAGCGATGTAATGATCTACATATTTCAACTGATTTCATCGTTTTTGTACCCCGTTTGACAGGGTAGAATAAGATGTAATTTAGGTGGTGCGCAAAGTGCATCAATTTCAATTTCTCTCATTTATGCAAGGTAGAAACTGCAGATTAATGCATTCTATTATAATATTATATTAAACAGTGCAATAATTATAGCAGATAGCTTTCTATTTATATCGTAATCTACATTAGCAGATTTTTGTTTAGCCTGGAAAAATTATATTTCGTTTTATACTATAATCATAACGTTGTCATGCTTTTGGTAAGCTTATATAACCTTATATACTTATGAGCATCGTGATTACTATGACAATAACTTTTTTGCATTCCCGTATAAAAAAGTAAGATTCACTAAAGATAAGCGTAAGAAATCATTTAACTTCATTATAAAAAATATAGTTTATTATTCCAGTTTCTGTAGCACAAATATGTATCAGACAGTTGAAAGTTGCTAATTTAACAATTTTTATTATACACAAATGGTAGCTACTTGACAAACTTCATGCTTCGCTGTAGTCATTAATCGCACTGCAATAAAAGACAAATAACAATTGAAAAGCGAGTGGTTCGATTTATGCGCGTAAAAAAAGAACACAATATTCTCCTTCATTGGACAATCAAAGTAACCAAAATTTGCAATTAAATTATTTGCATACAGTAATAGCGTAGTCACTAACACCTGAACACCGATATACATATCTCCCTGCTTCAACAATATACATTGCACTATCTTCTCTTAAAAAAAAGATACAACAAAAAACAGTTGAAAACAATTGGCAAGATACTCCTCGTCCGTAAAACTTGCCTGTTATTCAACAATAATACTTAGCAACCGCATGCAACGAATGCAACCACACAAATAACAAACTCAAGAAAGAAAGGCACGTACTACGTACACCTTTTTCGGAAACCTTTATAATCCCAGTTTAAAAATAACCGAGGGAAAAAAAGAACGACTGGAATTGTGCCAAGGACGATGTTGTGTAATGATCAAAACTACGACAGGAAGGAATTTTAACAAAACGATAAGAACTGAATTTCCCTTGACTTACGGTGTCGCCTGGTCGCAATAAAAAGCAGATGCCTCGCCAACATGTTGAACTGCAGCTGCAGTCGGCGTCGGCTGTCAAAATGCGAATACGACGCTCGTCTTACAACCGAATCTCTCTTCCCCTATCGAGGCTGGCGACCGCCTGTCTAGCGGCAAGGTTTCCTCTTCACAGCGATACTGATACCGACTTATCATCGCCCCCTCGTTAAAAACGCAAATTTGTTCCCCCCAGCTCACCCGAACCCGTTCACGCGTGAAGATCTAACAACTTGCTGGTGCTCCGGGCACAGGCGCCCATACAACGACCAAAGGATAATACTCGAACAGTCATTGATAAAACGTTCAGCAGCTTCGACGTAAACTATTTTGAAACGACGCTTGCGAACTGGAATAGCGCCGTGAATGACAACGACTATCAGGTGCCACTTCTTCACAGGAGCAATTAAATTGAAAAGAAAAATCTACAGTAAGAATGTGGTAACCGTTAAACAGCGGTGTAAAGAAATCGCGGGGCTCGAATTCGTCAAGTTGATAGAAATTCGTGGTGAAATTTATAAAAAATCGCTGAGGGGGTTGAAAGCGCGAGGGATGAAGTCCCGTTTGCACCGTGAAATTAAAAAAGCTGCTCTAACGTAAACGTGGCGAGAGCGATGTGAACTGAGGGCGGCGGCACTCCGTCGAAAGTATTTGAATCGTCTGCGAGTAGGAGGGAATTTTGTTTATCTGGATTTGGAATTATCGGCCGGGATAAACATCATGTCTGATGCAATTCTGTTAGTTGTTGAGCCAGCTAATGATGCTGATAAGGGCTAACAAAGTAAAGCTTCATTGGGGGCTCCCTGAAGTTTTCCTGCTTATCGTATTTGGCCTCCGCTCCTAACTTTATTGCACGCCGTTCTGCTCAAGCGAAATATTTCCTATTTAGTTGCTCCTGGTCACGATAATTCCTTGTCGAATGGCGACAGGATACGTAGAAATGCTTCTCGAACACCGTATCAACAGCGACGACCAACGATTGAAAGGTCGAAACCTAAATTGATCAGCAATTTGCCACGCCAACTTAAACAATTTATATAATATTTAAAGATTGCTTACTGCAAAGTGTTAAATAGACGCAAAAAAAGATATTGGGTAGTGGTGGAATAACTCGTTCGTAAATTCCCTTGAAACATGGACTCTTTTCGTCGTTAGTAAGCGTGGAGATAAGAGCAAACGCTACGAGAGAAGGATCTGCACATGACAAGGGGAAGATATATTTTTAATCTGCCGATACCGTGTAATCGGCGCCCGTTGGTAGAATAAAAATGGGAAATCCGTGGAACGTTAAAGACAGAGAAACTAGTGGAAACGCGTGTGCAATGTTATCTATTAACCTTGCGAAAATCATGCTCATATATCGTCGGGATTGCTCCTCCACTGTTATCGAAGAAACTATTGAACTCTGAAATATTCCGTACGCCATAAAAGGCGACAAAAAGGAATTCGTATTTATCGTCACCCGCCGTTGCGTTAGGGGGTTCTTGTCGCGCCTTGTCTCGCAGCTGTCGATAGATCTGACGAGCCGTTAGATAGGAAAAGCGTGACTTTTCTATCGCGTCTGCGTTAACGCGGAAAAACATTGTTCGATCTCGTTATCGTGACCGTCGAACGGATCGTTTGCTGTTTGCCCTCATTAATTTGCGAGCAATGATACCCGCCCGTCCGTCGTAATTTTCTTTTACAATATCATAGACGTTAGAACTTGTCTATGATCATTTCTAAATCGGTACACGTTCCTCCATTTCTTCTATTTTTCACGTCCTTTTATATTCGCGTTGGACCTTGACAAGATTCCCCGCCAATCGATATTAGTTTTCGCTCCGACACGTCGACTACAATTATCTAACGCGCATTTTGCGTAATTGCTTGCATACGGGGACACAAACAGAGAATCTGGTAAGAGGGTTTGTCGTGTAAGAGAAATGATTGCGACGATACTGGAGAGGTATGATTTATAAGTATCTATTTTGTTCTATTAATGAATGGTATCATTAGTTGCAAAGTGATCAGATTTTTTCGTTTGTCAAGGATTCAGTTCATTTTGTATTGCAGGGTATTTTAATGAGAGTATTTAAAACGGTAAAATGACTGGTCCTTTATAATGTTCCAGAAAATATGACAGGAAAATGTATCAGGGTAGATTTCTGATTTCTGTATCAGATAGTAAACAGTTTCAGAATTTTTATCCAAAGCTAATACTGGGTGAGTCGCGGTATTAGGACGGATTATAATTCGTCTTATCTGGAATTTGCTCACAGATAAAAAAAGTTGTAAAGGAACAAGTTGAACTGCATAATGATTCCTGTAACATCGCTTTTTCAGTCGATCGTTTATCAAGTGCAACGGTGCATTTAAAAAACGCAGATGTACAGTATTTTTTCTTTTTGTTTTACGTAGATCAATTGTTCCAGTTTTATTTTCTCAAGATATTCTACATTTCCTTTTGCAACTTTTCTCTATCTTCAATCCAACTCGAAATAAAGTCCCGCCTGAATTCCATAACTCATATATAAGTAGTTGCATTTCTGGAAGTTCAGAAATAATTAAACGAACTACGCGATAAAACTCAAATACGATTTGGAATTTTTCCCTCGATTATTTTAGAAAAGAGACTTTGAAATCTACCTTCCTTGAATCTGATTTCAATTATGTTTCCTTTAAAAACTCCTTTAATCACACAGATCAATTTTCCCTGTTCATAAAATTTGTAGAAAAACATTCTTTAAACTATTATTTATAAAATATTATAAAATAATGTACTATGTGAAACAACACTACGCAACATCTTCACTCGTTAAGAAAATTCGGTTTACACAAAAGCATCACAATAATCTTACATTCTGTGATCCCTTTAATTGTCTACTCGTTAACACATTCGCACCTGGATCGAAAATTGCTAAAAAAGTGGTCGGAACTAAAAACGACTACAAAGGAATAATACCAAAAATCGTATTGAAAACGCGTGGAGAAGCAAAACACTCTGCCACGGAGACCCATTTTCAAACAACGCAAATACGTGTACGTCACTAGGTGCGAACGTGTTAATTACCAAATTTCAGTATCATTGCCGGTATATTTCAACACTCTAGCCGCCTCAATGTCCGTGGCTCTGGGTCTAGGACTTTTCGCAAGGGTCGTAATAGGAATCGAGATCGTCACGTTCATGTCGAAGTTCACGTTGCTATCGATCGGTGGCTCGGGGCTGGATATTGTTTCCGGATAATTGATCCTCTCCTTCAACAATTCCTCCTGCAACTCCTCCGACGGTGTCCTACAGATCTTCGACGACTTCTCCCCGTTCCCGGAGAACTTTTTGATAAACATTATCGGACTGTTCGCCATTCGATAGCTCTCGCTCCGTTTCACTTTACGCTCGACCTTTTCAACGTTACTGTACGCATCGCATTTCCTCGTGGAGCTGTTATCGTGACACGTCTCGGGAACGTCCGAGAAATCTGCGATCGTATCTCTACCGTTCGAACCGCGCTCGCCGATCGCGGACACGACAGATAACGATTTGTCTTCGTTCCGTAAGCGATCCTCGTTCTCGTTACCGTCTACAACATCCTGCACGTAGGATCGATCCTCTAGCTTCGTGACTTTCCTACGAAAATTCGGCGTATCCAGATCGGACACCAGCAATTTCTTACTCAATTTCGGTGTATTACCAGTCGGCCTCAGGTGTTTCGGGCAGAGGGCCGATTTCTCGAAGTCGAGCCGCAGGTTCGACGATTTAAATGTCGTGGTTGCCAACTCTGGCTTATTCGAAGATCTCTGATCCTTCTGAGGGAGCAATATGTCGTTAGCAAGCTCCGGAGGATGATTCTCGTCGCAAGCCGTCACATCCGGCAACCTATTTTCCGCGAACGTTTTGTTAGGGTGGAGTTTGGACTTATTAAGGTGTAACAGCTTGTTACTTGGCGCCAGCGCTATTGTCCCGACAGCCGTTCGACATGTGCTCTTGGCCGAAAGCAACGGGCTCCCATTGTGCGCCAGAGGTGCGGCAATCTTATCGTTAGAGCGTGGATTCGCCGCGAATGTACATTGTGCTTCTAATCTACCGACGCAGCCAGTGCAGTCACGTTCGTCAGTGCTGGTACCAGAAGCCGTCTTACCTTCGTCGTCTTGCACGTTGACGTAAGCGCCGCGCACTTGTCGATGAGACGTTGTCGGACTCGTTGGACCCACCACTGTCGACGGTGTTCTCACGTAATCCGGACTGGCTGCGCGGTCTGGACTTCTTGCAGCTCTGATGATCAGCTTTCCCAGTTGAGGCGACGTGGGGGGCGTTGATCTGTTTGTTGAACCGTCAACAGTGTCGCTGGTCTTCGTTACCGCACGAACATTCGGGGTTGCACGATGCAACAGTGGCGATGGACTGGGGGAAACACCTTCCCTTACGAACGGACCTGGTTGTCGATGGAAATAAAGGTTTCTGTCGTGATAAAGGCTGCCAAGGTTTTACATACGATGTGTATTATGAAATGTAAGTGCGTGGAAAATTGATTTGGAATTGAAGACGGTTTGGGTGAAGCAGTTCGAAATATTTCGTGATAATTTTGCAATTTTGTAGCGTGTGCTGTGGCAAAGTGTAGATAGGAAAATGGGTATCTAGTGAGCATTTTGGAAATATAACGAAAAGCAGAAAGAAGAGAGACGAGTCTGATATAATGATATTGGGGTGTTTAATATTCTTCTATTCTATAAATATGTTTATATATAGTCTAATCGTAACATATTTGGACATATCTAGCACCTTTATAATAACGGATATTTAATCCATTTTGATCGACAATCTAGTGGTTACATTTCCATCTACCCATTTTCACGGATCAATTTCCTTTCTTCATCGATCGCATCTTAAACTGACAATTGCACACTATCGATCGATAAACACTAGCGAAGAATATTTTCTGATTTCTCACAAAATAGACACTGCTATTTCATGAATGAAAATGAAACCACTTTACAATCTCATTTTCTGGCAATAAGAATGAAACGCACCTGGATTAAACGTAGTATGTGCACCCTTCCTCCTTTTCAAGCTATCGGACGAATAAACAACTTTGCCATCCGAATCCAATGTAACCCTAGCACCCTGCCTCTTCCTTTCCAGAGACGAATCTGCCTTCTTCGGCAGTTCGCTCAGGCTAACGTACTCGGAATCTTTCTTGAATATATCAGAATTGGCGTACGTAACAGAAGACCGGGCAGGAGTCGTTTCGGGACAAGAAGTCGGTTCCTGGCGCTTGTCGTTGTTGTTTCTCACGTCGGCTATGGTGACATAGTCGCCGGAGTCAGCGTTCCCTTGCTCCTGAACCATACTCTTCAGCACGTGCTTCCTGCCCGGAAGTACGCCGCGAAGCTTGCCTAGAACACCGCTCAGCGGGCCGATCCTGGACGTTTGATTCTGTCCGACCACGGTTTTCTCGCTTGCCGGAGCAGGTAACACCTGGATCGTGGCGTAAAGATTCTTGTCCTGTCCGTTGATCACCTCCATCTTGGAAGTGCCAACAGTGGCAGACATAAGTACCGAGCCGCCTGTTTGAAGATCGATCTTCCTGCTGTTCTCGATCTTTTTGCTTATCTGTTCCGATTCTCGTGGATGCTCGTCGTCCGAGCCTGGCGGCGTAATCACGCACATGGACGGTATACGGCTGGTATTGATCGCGGTTTTCGAACGGATTCTCTCGATCCTTTCGCACCCTTCAAGGTCACTGGACTCGGAGTATTCGAATTCTGAGCAGGACCGTCCAGTGCAAGCGGGACTGGAAGCCGATTCCACGGGCGACGATGAGGTATTGTGACCGCTGTCTGGAGACTCGCCGCCGTTTTGGTTTTGACCGTGAACCTGTCGAAGCGAATTGCTCGGTGAAATGAACGTGGATCAGGATGAACATCAGGGGAAGTATTGTTTAACTAATGTTACAAGAATGTCGATTTTAATTGGACCAAATTATCGTATTAACCCTTCCGACTCGACGGCGTTTTAGGTAAGTCGCTCGCTACGAGACGAGAATTGGAGTCCTAACATATCGAAATGTGTTTGCAGCAATAAACTTGCAGTTTAAAACTGAGGTCTCGTGGGTCTGGAGATACTCCAGAGACACTTTGGGAGATACATAAGGGCGTGTCGAATTTGACTCTGTCAGACGCGCGAGGAAAGCGGTGATGCATTCTCCGTGTCGTTACGCGGAACTGATGTCGGGTCGGAAGGGTTAATGCTGAAGCTGCCACGGCTGATCAAATTACCGGTTTTGAACTTGTGAGAAAAGATTCAGCATTGATTTTGCGACTAAGAGTTATTTTGTTCACTGTTGCCCGTCTTATTGCGAAAAATAAGACTTCTATGGAAGACTGATCATGCGACTGGCTGGGTATAAGTAGAAATATATATGTAAATGGTCCGTAGATTTGTGTTAATATCACAAGTTATCAGAGGACCACAGTTTTTAAACGAAAAAAGGACGACGTACAGTTAAACATATCACAAAATAAATTGCTATAGTATCTGGGTAACTGTTAAACGAATTTCATAAAGTCCATCTATCCATAGACATCTATGTGTCTTATTGGTGTATCAGGAAGTGTATGTATACTGAAGGAATCTCTTCTCACCATTGCCACCACAGTCAGGCTCGATTTTCGTTCTGGTGGCGGCGGTGCCATTAGAGCGGTGCAAACTGTTCCCGCTGAACTGGTCGTTGTCGATGTCGAGCCTCTTCCAAATAGTTCGTATTCATTTTCTACAATGGGTGAGGTAGGGTCAGAGCTTACGTCATTAGATTTTGTCAACGGAGGCTGCGGCAGTGGTTCCTCTTCTCTGAGAGTTTTCAGACCGGAGTCCACGTGAAACGACGTGTAATAGCCCTCCGTGTCGCAAGAGTACACAGACGATGTCTCACCGTCATCCGTGAAAGGTACAACTGTAATATCTTGTATAATGTCTGGAGTTAACGTACCCTCGGATGTTACCGAGGATGAGGTCGATGTATCTCGTCCCTTGAACCGCCTCACGTGATTTAAAGACGTCGACGATGTTCCAATCGAGGCAGTAGTTGTCGACCTGCGTATAGATATGGTTCGTCGTTAGAATGTGATATAAATATATGAAGAAGAGGGCGCTTAGGATGTACAAATGAACGCGTGCAAATTTTGCAGATTGTCAAGTTGCAATACCAACCTATTACTGGAAAGTCGATCTCATTTTATTCATTTATTTTATCGGTGTATGTGGAATATTCTATTTATCAGGATTGTAGTAATATTTGTCTCATTTAGGTAAAGCGATTGCTTTCAAGGAGAAATATCCTCGTAATTATACAATAATAGTTTGAAATGAATGCAGGTCCTGTTCGATGAAGCAAGATTTATTTACAAAAATTTATTTGCATTGCAAAGCGATCTACTTTATTATTCAAAGTATAAAGATTTGAATATGTTTGTTCATACATCTTTGAAATTATCACACAAATTATTAAGTGTATTATTATTATATACAAACATCACAATTCCATTCCATAACACAAATAAAATATAACAAATTGGTTAACTACAAATTTCGATTGCGTTCATAATTAACTGTTAATTGACCAAACAAAATGAACGATAAAAGAATAAACGAACGCGCTACCAGATCTATTCAACGACAACAAATGTCTTTGTTCATCGAAACATTCTAATACTCGAACTGCAAAATTTGCCACAAATTAATGTCAGGATATCTGTCTTCGGAAACGGAAATTTTCCTTTCGCAATATCTCAGTCTTAAAAGTCTTTCTCCCATAACGCATTGGCCACCAACGATATTCTCCAAGCGAGTAACAATCGTACCTCGGTTGATGCGTAGTGGTAGTGGTTTCACTTCCGATACTCGCCCTTCCGCTTTCAGAGGATGCACTCCAGTTTCCAGAGCTGGAATGAGGCGGCTCGTCCCGGCTGCTTCCCTTTCGTCTTTCTCTCCTTTGGGCCGCGCTTTCGCGCAATTTCACGCTCGGTTGTCTCTCGGTGCTCGGGACGGATACCGGTATGCTCGAGGTGCTCTTTCCGCTCGAGCTCGACGAGCTGGGCTTCCTTTCGTGAGACTTGTCCTTCCTGCGCCTGGTTTTTACCATTTCGTAAATATTTGTTTCCTCGAGAAATCCTGACTGACCTTGATCCTGCGCTGACCTCTCTGTGCTGGAAGTAGATATTTCCTGCTGCTCCGACTGCTGGCTGGATTTGGGACTGATCAGTTTCAACCTGGACATGCCCCAAGCCTTCAACGTATTGAAGTGAGACTTCTTCTCTGACGGCGAGTCTTTCTTGGATGAACCTAGTATATCCGTGCTTGCCGACCGGTGAGCCCTCGACGTTATGTTCGACAATGTCTCCTCAGCATCTTCCCCGATCGTTTCTCTGAAAATCATGTGGAGGATACAATCCGCTGGTCGGAGTCGAGTCATCTTCTTCACGAGTATATCGTTGCATTTAGAAGATCGAGGGTTACAGTAGTCATATTATAACTCACCCTCCGACGGCCTGACGAATCTCTTTCTGATCGGTACCAGCGATCGTGTTTCGTCTTTTTCCCCTGGGCCTACGGGGCCTCGATCGCCTCTTCACGGCTGTCTCTTGATTTTCCGGACCGGACAACAAGGATCGCCTCCTCATCGACATCCTCTGGAATCCTTTTCCGCTGATATCGACCGCCACGATCTCCGCCGGGAATCTACGGGCGCGAAACGAAAAGCTTGTTACGATCACACGGATACACGGAAGTTCGAAAGTCAGCGGCGAACGGTCCAGCAGATAAAACTGAACGCTGTTGGAATGAGAACAGGACGGGATGGATCCTTAATGAAACCAAACGATTCGCCCGGAGCACCGCGGCACACACGGAAGATTTACAATCTGTCCGATCGATAGGAGTTTACCCGCTCGTATCCATTATCTTTACGGTGGCATAAATTTTCCCCTTACTTCAGAGCGACAGCTTGAACCTGCTCCTCGGGGCTCGGAAGCTTGTGATCGACGGCGTCGTCGGTCGTTGAATCTCCGAGGATCCTGGACATGCAATCCGGTGGTACAGTAACGTCTCCGAGGGCCTCCGTGGATGTCCATCTTCGTAGATCCTCGATAGCGGCCGGCTGTAACGACGAATTATATGTGAAATAAAGTCAACACAGCTTCCTCCTTCGATTCTCTGGCGCAGGTTACACCTGAGAACGAACGGTATTACATTGGGGAAGCCACCACCACTACATCGCTTCTGTTTCTAGGTAACTCGATGCTGCGGCGAAAAGCAACCAACGTGTTTTACGCACTACGGCGCTGCGTGGGCAACAAGCATTGTCGGATGTCACCTCGTGACCAAGCGGCTTTCACGCACAGAATACGGAACGGATTGTGTTTCAGTCTGGCCCTTTTCTAGCGCGCCGTGCTCCTTGCGAGCCAGGTGAAAATGAATCGACCGTTTTTAACTGTCGCGCCTCTCACCGCCCGGCTCGTGGCTTACCAATGAGATTCTGATTTAGTTGTTCCGCGTCTTAAAAAGAATAGCTGCGTTTCGTGGGTGTTGCATGGTGTTAAAGTTGAAGTTGTAGAGACGGATAAGTCCCCCGTTTAATTGAGCGAATGAAGCTGTTCTATTTAGCGAGATATATGGACCGTTTATTTTGAAAGTGGTGGAAGTCCATTTTTTAAAAGAAATGAGATATCACATAATTTGTGATAAACTTAATGTAAACACTTCATTTATAACTAGTAAAAAAAACAAAAAAAAAATAGGCTTACATCACTTTCAAAATAAACGGTCCATATGTGTTTAGCAATATTGAATACTGTTATAATTGAACCGCATATTTCAGTTTGTATTCGTCTCTAATGGGAGTAGCACGATGTTTTGGTAGTGGGAGACTAGTCTGATGCAAAAACCTGATTTTGTAATATTTAAATCAAACAGTTTAATATTCGTTTACTACATAAAATTGAGAAATATTCAATAATTGAAGAACTGTCCAACATTCGCGTACAAGAGTACAGAAATGAAAAGTCACAGAAAGCGTGCTACAATTTTAGCGTTTCAAAGTTAAATTATTTATGCAAAACATCTACTGCCATATTATTTCGCATCACAGAGATTGTTTATTTTAATCCTCTATAACTCGCATATTCTCCATACGATTGTTCCCAATAAATTAATTAATTAACGCGCGAGAAACGATTATTCGCACGAATAAATTGTGCGCAGACTGTCCCGACTGACTGTAACCGCACATATTTCAACGGGAACGAAATGCCATCGATTATAGCTAGAAAAAGAATCAGACTTATTAGTAGCGCGGAAGGCTCGATCTTGAAGAGCACAAAGCCGGCTTCTCGGCGTGATTTAGTAACATCACCCAGCGGTCAGTCCTCGATCCTTCGGACTTTATTAACCAAGCAGGTAGCACTGAAGGGAAAGGCGGCAGAACTATCGCCGCGGGAGTTCGTTCTCTAGGAAGAAGAAACGTTTGCAACTGACTGGCAACCTGCTAGAGCGCAGCCCTCCGTCGAAGGACGTATATATCGGGTGCTCGATAAAATACTACGTGCTGTGAAACGATACAGAGGCACCGTTAAGATAGTTATAAATTTGCAAACTCTGATCCGAAGTAACAAGGACTTATCAAGGACGCGTGTCCATCCGTGGATTATTAATTCTAGAACTTCAGGGGAAGAGTAATCGTAACCCTAGCTTGAACAACTTTTAATCACCACTGACCCTTTTGTATACAAAAATCATAGAAGAATTATTTGGTGCTTCATACATTTTCATGTTTAATATTTATAAATTACTGCTTCTAGCATGTATGGGAAATATAGTATGTGTGCCTATCTAGGAGAACGAGTACCTGGGATCACGTGAGCTCAGGATCCATGAGTTCCAGGGTGAATTCCTCTATCATTTATCTAAAAAAGGTACCGCCAATAGCATAGTCCTTGAATATAAAACTTAGTCCCGTTTTGTATCATACATTTGTATCGCAGTCGAGAATAGAATTACCCAACCGATGCACCGAGAACTTCCTTCCTTTCATCCCCCACGGACTGCCGTGCAATGGAAAAGTGGCTTTTCTCAAACGTGTTTGCACAAGCCCCATCTACATTGAATCACGATTCAATGGAAGAGCGAGCCGCCTAATAGCACCGCGATAAAGTCACGTGTTTTCCATACGAATCGCGCATTCTATATTGCCATTTCCTTGCACTGTGGAATTTAATCCACGTTGAATTAACGGACGCCGAGTATACGGCGGTAAAGGATCGAGGTACGAAAAAGGAAAGAGGAACGAGACGCAAAGAGCGTCTCCTGTTGAGGTGATTCGTGGTCGAGCCGAGCTTGGAAGGTTCATTGCGGATCTCGAGGAAACTTCGAACACTGTGGGAAGAATTCCAACGTCGCCAGCCGAAGGAGCTCGATTCAGCTGTAATTTCCTCTTCCCCACGATGGACGCCGGAAGTCTCGCTTTGACACGCGTCTGTTTGTCAATATCGGGAAACGCCTACCTGCCATCGCAGGGAGAGACCACGAAACGAGGGTCGAAAAGGAGAGATCGAGAGAAAAGGGGATGTCGGGCGAAATTCTGACTGGGAAATCTCGCTGGAACGACGGGGGTTGATTGAGTTTCGATAATGGCCGATTGTTAATGGCCATGGCTGTACGTGTCAGAGTGGGGAACTGTAATACGAGTAGCGGATTTATGGGTGAACCGTGGCAGGGAGTGATTTAAGTGTTTGACGGAGCAATGAAACCAGTTCCAAATCCATTTCGTAAAATCGTTTGGAACTTATGACGACCGCTGTGAGATTGGGACCAGGGAACGGTTGATCTCGGAGTCTAAATGAAAATATGCGATGCTGGATTTGTACACGTGCCCGCACTGCGTTGAATTTTATTCGTGACTGAATGTAGAGCGAGTTTTACGATTCCCCGAAGTGATTAGAGTTCGCTCGCCGGTCTATAATTAGGGATATTTGTGGAATTTTTGAGAATTGCTTTTACTCCTAGGAAGAGGTTTCATTATTGTTGCTGATTTAGATGTTGTATGAAAAACTGTTAAACGTGAGAAGTAATCCTATGTTTTAGCTAAAGAATGTAGCATAATTCATGGTTACTGCAAGATTACAATTCTTTAACTATAACAATTAATTGGATGGACAACAAGAAGGCTTTAATGTAGGCATAATTTAAAAAGTTTGCAATTAAAGTACGAACGGTGTATATGATACAACTTCTAAGAACGGAACTATGTACATGCCTAATTCATAGATTGTTTCGTACAATCTACTAATTGGTATATAATGGGACAGATGTTTAATTATCTCCGCAAAAAAGAGATACAATTTTTTATTTATATAGAAAAATATTTATTTTTAAGTAAAGAAAAAGGAAATCTAAAATAACTAAGGTAATATAATGCATTACACATTTCGAAGAGTCTTCTGAGAATACGTGGCTTTCAAATCAACCATTCGAAAATGCCGTTCCAAATAAAATAGGTATTTTATTATAATTCTCAAAAATCAAACACATAACATCCGTGTAGTCTAGAATACAGTGACTTCCACAATATTGCATACTTCTCCTTAATATCTCAGGAACATATTTTCACAGTCACAAAGCATACAAAAAAAAGATTTGTATCATCCACAAACGAATATCCTTATAATAATACAATTTACTAAACAAGTACCTACACAATGTAATCTAAACTAAAAGGAAATTCAACACCCACGCAATTACATCGATCCCGTATTTTCTTCCCCAAATAAAAATGACCCTTTTAACATCCCTACAGAGTCTACCCCCCCCCCCCCCCCCCCCAATGCTTAATCGAAGTTCCAAAGCTCGAATTGCATCGCGATTCTCCCGGTTAATAACGACGTTAATTAAGACGTGGATAATAGTACATATCGGCATAGATACACTCCCGATAATCGTCTCTAATAAGAGTAAATCACAAGGGATCATAGGAGGCTCGGACAACGGGTCGTGCGTTATTAAGAGACTGATGCATTAACGAAACGACAATGCTAGGGAACGATACGTATCATTATATAGAGCGGTTCATGGTCCCGACAGGGACCACCGTGTAGGATTCAATGTATCTCCCTGGTTTCCCATGACATCTCCCATTGAACTTGCTTATATGAAGCAGCCCCATCACAGCTCCGTCATACCAATGGAATTATGTACCCAGCCTCGTAGATACGAAACACGTAGCTTGGCTAAACCTAATCCTTTCTCGCTGCAACCTTCTGACCGCGTTCGTGATTCGCACAGGTGTCCCGTTGCGTTATGAAAGATATCTTTTAGTGCTCGTACACGCTGCCGTGATATTATTTGAGGGTACAGGTGTTGAGAAAGGTGTTTGATTGGTTAGAATGTTCGATGGACAGTTGTGTAATATATGTGATTTTTACTTTGCAACTTTCATTACTGATATTATGAAGGATTAGTAATTTAAAGGTACATGTAGCTGATGAAAAACATTGAAATGATAGAGAAAATATTCGGTGAATTTTTACAGACTTTCGTATCGATAAGTAAGTATCGATAAATAATTGCAAATGTTGAATTTTCTAATAAATTATAATTATCCATTAAGAAATTAAATTATTCAAATTCTGGAATACTGACAAGTGCATTATTAGTGCAATCAATAACGAAAATAAAAAATATCAGGATTACAAATTCTAAATAAGCATAACACATTTTCTAATTTCCATCGAGCTATTCAATTTCGATTACCACCGTTGTGTTACAGCTTCTATAACATGTATACATATTCACTAATTTTCTCAAATGGAGAGTTAACCCTTTTCATTAAAGAGTAAATCAGAGTATAATTGCATTCATCAGTTATGTGTAGTTAGAATTGATTCTAAAATGTCGCGCGACAAAAGTGAAACAATTATTGCTCAGAACCGTTGCTCCGAAAATCCGTATCTGCGTAAGACGTCTTTGCACGTTCCTACATACGTATGCAAACACGAATTCGTATCCCGACAGGAATATATGTATATGTAGGTATGTATACTTACGATTCTGGATTCGATGTCGAGACTCTGGTCTCGCCTTCTCTTGCCAAGGACAGGCGTGCATAGGAACATATCCATAGAACTGCCATCCCTTCTCAGGCTATCCAAACTTCTGACATTGACTATAGCAGCCGCCTCGTATAATTCCCTCAAGGCTTTCGGTCTGGTGTTCGACGTGAACAGCGCAGTCGATGGTTTGTTAACGATGTGAAAATGCTCGGTCCTGGCCGCGAATGTGCAAATATCCGACTCCGCTGTAACATTAGAAATATCACGCTCTTAATGCCCTGCCAAGCTCTGTGCAAACACGGTTTTATAGCGTTTGACATGCTAATAAGCTGGTGCCCATTGTAAAAGCCGCGAGAGTTTTTGTTTTCGAGAAGGGTATTTGTCATGCATGGACGTGATATTCGAAATTGACGTATTGGCACGGTATTGAATGGTTTCATTTTTACATGTTGGTTAAAAGTGGAAAGGTGATAGTGAATTATTGTATTGTATTATATATTGCACAATGATTTATTTCATGCATTTAATATTATTAATATATCTGATTTAGGATAACAGGTGGAATTACAGTTTGCATTTCTTGAGAATTGTTTGCAGAGATTGGATGCAAATTTCTAACGACAGTAAATATATTAAATGATAATTCTAGGTCATTGCAAAAGAATGTACAGATTACTAAAGTACATACAGTAAAAATCAGAAAACAGGTGTACGTAATATATAAATTCACGAGTAATTAAAACGGTAGTAGAAAATTAATCTCTTTAATTGTCTGTATTGGTTTCTTTTGGAACTTTTGGTTTCTTATTAGTTACCTAACTTCTACAGATATTAATACTTCAATACTCATGTACAACGTACATCAGTCCTTCTTCCCATATTCTGTATTAAACCTTCGTCATAACCCTGACTCGTTGACGCGCGCAACAATTAAATCAAAAAAGCATATTTCATGTTCCATTTCCTCCTGGGACACGTTTAATTCGACGTTTCCGGTGGTGTCCACCGTAATACGCCTCAAACGAAAGGCTAAACCTCTTGATGGTCGTATAAAAAACAGCCCACAAATTGAAATATAATATAAAGCTAGTTACAGCCAGTTACCCTTTCAATCGTCCAATACAAAAGAGTCCTAACAGTGTGAAACACCCAAATTATCAATTATTATGAAACGTCGAATCTCGTCGCAATCGTGTCTCACGTGGCGTGAATCATTCATTGTCGTTTTCACGGTTTGCTCACGAACGTGGGAGATTATTGTAATAAAACAATGCAGCAGCCTAAACAGCGTTCTGCCATGATTAGTTTCGTTATACGTTTAATTGCTGACTCTTTCGGGGTGGCCAGCAAACGATTCCCGCAGCTAGACAATACTCTGTGTTCTATCGCGCCACCGTATATTGCACCCATTATCGCGTACTCCTTGTTGTTCCTTTCAGTTGTTCTTGTTTTGTTTTTGCACAATAACGCGAAGGGATAATCGGCATTGTTCCAGCCACGCGATAGGGTCGTGGACTCTTTTGATGGAAACACAGCATTCAGTCTCTCCCTCTCCGCACAGATGAATCCAAGGGAACACGAATTTCGGTTGAAATCGTTTGTCGTAACCCAACGTCCACGAAACGTGACAGGAACTGCTTCGCGGAGTGAAATCGTTGTTCCGAATGCGATTACGAATCCAAATAAAGATATTATACAGAATTTGGAATTGGAAGAAAACAGAATTGGGATACTCCGCAGAAGAAACATTAGAATGATCGAAAATATTAGGGTCGCAAATCAATTATTTATATATTAAAGTCAAAGGGAAAGACCAGGTAGTAAAATTAATTGTTTCTCTTGCACCGAAATTTCATTGGTCTTCTTTCTTTCGCACAGTTTTAATTCCAGTTATATGAATTTAAGATAACTATGACTGTTTACGGACAAGGAAGCAAGGTTTTTGAGGGAAGTACGAAAAAATGGTACAAATCAATAGTTCAAATACGTGCACTATAGATAAACGTACATAGGAAGTTCAATTATACATTAAAACTGTATTATACCTCATTTCTCTGTACAATCTTTTCTGGTAAAATAATAACAATGCCAGCAGCCACATATATCCCTTACTCTTCTAAACGCTAATGAAAATCTCGTAATTTTCGTTTTCATAAAAGGAAACATTGTTATATTTTAATCACGCGAATAACTTGTGTATGTCCAATATTTGACATTTGTGCGATATGCTCGAGATAATCAGAGTGTACACGAGAACAAGTTTTATTAATAATTATCAGCGAATTTGCATACGGTAACGCGCCTCCGCAACGTTCGAACGAATCAAGATTTCTCCCAATGGTTGGCTGTGGTAAAAGGTGGTGATATCGCACGATTGCTTGCGGCATTTAATGCCACAGTATATAAAGTCAAACGTGATGCCTGTATGTTCCGCTCGAAGGGAAATACCGGCCGCCGAACCAGTCTGATTCGATACAATTGTCGGTCGAATATTTCTTACTAACAGTCTCTAACTTCAGAAGTCGACGCAGACTTAAATCCACAGGCTGCAATTTACTTTGCATGTACATGCATATATAGGATTCGTGAACAGAGGGATATGAAATTGATTTAAGCTAATGAAGATAAACATCGTGAGAGGGAATATGTATGTACTGCGAATATGTCTTGCAGTGAAGCCAATCAGTATAATTTTCGGTAACATGAAATCCTTATTAGTACATCGTCAGTATTAATTTTTGAATTGGAAAATCGTATTACTATTGGGCACTCCGCGGGGTAAAGCGCAGAATATACTGATTCACAGTGAGTGAGGGATTAAATAAAACTCTTGCTACTTTGATAAGTTTAATAGACCGTAGTAAATTATATGACGTCATATTGTGTCATACGTACATTTGACACTGATAATATCATCATGCTTGGCGCGTACCTGTCTATAGATTATACTAAATTCTTAAGGTAGTATTAATTTTATAACAAAATTATATGGCAACTATAGAAAGATTTATGTGACGTTAGAAAATAAAATGGGATTATTACAAGACAGAATATTTTTCCAGAAATAAAAATCAATAACTTCCAAGAATTTAATATTATATAATAATATATTCCTACTTACAATGATAATAGTATAGCAAAGACAAGTTCCAAGTATAGTGGAAGATATAAATATGTTACAAGAAGAAGAAGAAGTTTTTCACTCGTTATTTAATAAATATAACTTTTTAATTTTACCCCAGAACTCTGTAAAAAGAAGGGCAAAAAGAAATCGCGGAGCGTAGAACACATTAGCGCCAGAGTAGCGTGCTCGAGTCAATTTGTCAAAATAAAATTGCTACTATTATTTCCCAACGCCGAACGATTTATCGCATACAATCGTTCAACGATTCAGTATTGCTCACGTCAAATGCGTACTTGTGCGCATCGTGTCCTAACATAAAGCCTAGAGACACTCGGCTTGATAAATGCACGTGGAACGGCATTAAGAGCGTTACGGCTGTTAGCGAAAGAGGGCTGAACGATGGAATTTTTTACAGACGCCAGAAGAGAGCGAGTTACGAGTCAAGGCCGCCTGCACAGGTTGCTCGGTCATGAGAATAGAAATATGACTGGAAATACTAGTAGATATATCTGTTGGCAATAGTTACACACGCCGGTAGCTACGATTCGAGTCTACAGCCAGATAATAGGCTCATAGTTGAACGTTTCAGATAATATGTTCTCCAGAAATGGTTCAATGCATCTCGATTGGTGGAACGAGAATTGTAACAAGTACTAAAACTCTTAAATACTTTGTTATAGTTTTAACGCATTCAGTACTTTACAGCCCATATCTGGGCGACGCATAACTTTTACAGAAGTTATTTATTTGGGGATGGTTTCACTAACAAGGGAACATTCCGAACTGTCCGTCTCCGATTTTGATGAAGCTTCGTGCATTTATTAAGCAGGTGAAAATAACGGACACGCATTTGTGTATAGTTGCCTAATCGTCAGTTTAGGGGGTGAAATCACCCCCTTAAAAAAATGAAGAATGTTCTTTTTCGCGAAATATCTCCAGAGCGCTGAGAGATATTAAAAAACACGCCATAAAGCGATGCAAGTTTTGTTTATACTGGTTTGAAATATCTCTCAGGGTTTTAAATATCTCTCAGTGTTTTTGAGATATTTCACGTAAAAACATGCTTTTTTTTAGGGGTGATGTAATCCCCTAAACTTGCGAGTGGGCAGCAATAAAAAATACGTGTCCCTCATTTTCACCTGTCAATATATCCACCAAGTTTCATCAAAATCGGAGACGGACAATTCGGGATGTTTCCTTGCAAGTACTTCTAATTACACATGTTTAATGAGAACTGTAAAACCTCATTTTTATAGTACACTGAATATACGTTCGAACCAAAATGATATACTCTGGGTACCAATTCAAGTATGTACAGTTGTGGTTCCACTAAACACGGACAAAATCGGAGTAGTGCAAGATCGAAATATTCATGAAACCCTCATGCGTTCGAAAACCAATTGTTCTATACCAGAAAAGAAAGTGTTAAAGAAGAAATACTGTCTTGATGAATTGAAGCAACTGATAAAATCCTTAATCGCCCAACAGACGGAGCAAAAGTTCACAGCTCCCCTGAATTATTTCTTCATCCCTCTCCCCCAGTATCGAAATCGAGAAGTCGCAGATCGTCAAACGTATAGAGCGAGACAGGAGGGAATCCCCAGTGATAGGAAGAGGGAAATAAACGCAGAAGGTAGAGGAGGAGCGGAAGGTGGATTTCCAATGCTGGAGCGCCGGTCGACCTGTGGGAGGTCCAGCGTAGCCGATGAGCCTCGGCTATGCAAAGTGGCCCGAAGGGGCGCTCGCGCGGGCCTTCACAGGGGCCGACAGTGGGCACACTGGTTGCCCCAGCCGCCTTCAGCTGAAACGGCTCAAACCAAGATATCAGAGGGCGTAATTCATGGTTGCTGGTCGGCTCCGTGAACGCAAGAAATTGACTGTTCTAACTGGCATCGTCCAGAGCCGTGAAATCGACCCTTCCACCAATCTTCCGCGCAGCGAAACACGTCAGCTTTTACCACCAATGTTCTCTATTCGCGAGAATGCCTGCAGTCTCGCGTGTGTGGATTTTCGTGGTCCACGCGTGCGACGAAGATTCTGAACAAGTGGAAAGGGGAGCGTACCGAAACGAGTTAACGACTTGCTTCGATAGAAGTACTCGAGGTGCTTTGGTTTTGGAGTCTGTGGAAGATTGGATACGTGAGGTGTACCTGAGTTGGATGAATGATAATAAGAAATAAGATAAGTGGTGGATTTAGAGATTACGCGGAGAAGGGTGGTTTGTGAGGCGTAGTGGTGAGCGT
Organism: Nomada fabriciana; assembly: GCA_907165295.1. Taxonomy (NCBI): domain Eukaryota; kingdom Metazoa; phylum Arthropoda; class Insecta; order Hymenoptera; family Apidae; genus Nomada; species Nomada fabriciana. The sequence continues at coordinate 16,145,049 of OU015694.1, forward strand.
GAGAAGAGACTATCGGAGATGTATACGTTTCGTTGTGGTAATAGATCACGCGAAGTATGGCCTCCACGTGGTACGTGGATAGAAAAAGTGCTGAAACCTTCCCCCGAGGATTGTCAATGACTATAAATACATCGTACAAATTTATGGTCTTGGTAGACAAGTACTGTTATGGTCATCAGGCGGACCACCCCGTAGTCGTGCTATTGAAAGGTGCGATCTTCTTTGAAGATGGTGATAGATTACCAATTACAGAATTTTTCTAAACTCTTCGATTTATCAAAATTAACTTTGAACATGCTGATGTAACAAGCTGTGCAAAAGGAAGTAATGATCATTAAATTGCTAAAACGTTATATCTCACATATATCTCACAAGGGAGAAGTATTTTTACCCTTTCGATTCACGAAGTTCCTCAATACTTGAATATACAAAATTTTCAGCAAATAAATCGTTAAAGAAAACATTTATAAATGGTGTCAAAATAGTTCTTAGCACAGACGACGAAGCGTCATTATTATTGCAAGCTGAATACCTATTCACGGCTCCAATTTTGCGCGATGCAACGAAGTAACGTTAAAAAACACAATGTTATCTGTACTTAACGACGATGAATGGGAAGTGATAAATTCGTTATAATTGAGAGCAATCGTTTAAGGATGTTCGTTGCATTTCGTTAAAATGGTTCCATAGAGCGCCGTTGTATACATGTCTGGTTCGGTTCTAATAGTCGACGGAAGTTACAGCACTAAACGATCTGGAATTTGCATATATTCCGCTGGTGGTGTCTAAACGAGCTGGTTAATCACAGAGTCGGCACCATCGAACAACTGTAATTAGCGATATCGTTTATGGAACGCGAAGCGCGTAAATCATCCCTCGAAATAATCGCTATGCAAGCATCGATAACTTCTTATGATTTAAGTCCTCGAGTCGAAGAACTTCGATAGCTCGGAGACTAATTGCGATATTGTGCAAACGGTATTGCGTAAGTTTTCTTTTGGCGTTGTTTATAAGTAACTCATGAGAATCGTGTACTTTCTGTTTCGTCAAATTATTGAATTCTTTACTGACACGAAGATTAGCAGTTATATAATTGAATAGAATACAGACGAGATAGAATAGGCAGTTTTATAATTGTAAGAAAAGGTGTTATTACTTTACAGAAGAATAGTAAATTATAAGAGGGTGATATAAATAAATATAAACTCGCAAATTGTTTTGGTCTCTAGAGTAAGTAGTATAAAATGGAGTATTTGCCGTTTAGAATTGTAGGAGTTGAACCTTTAATTCGTTGAATACTCTGTTATACAAAGGTGACTTCAATGTTATTTTCCTCCTTTAGTGAACAGACAATTGAAGAATATACAACAGTTCATGTATCTAGGCATCGCGTGAATTTGATTTAATCTATAACAAGAAAACCTTTGCGATAATTCTTCGGGTAGAGAGTGTCGTATCTAAATATAATTCTTAAAAAATATTAATCAACATGTCTACCATAATAAAAATTCCACTAAGAAACAAAATCGCCAAATATCGCCATCCATGTCCCAATAACAGAATTCATTTCAGTTACCCTGTGTAAGGTTGCAAGTATGTACCTACAAATATCCAGTGCAAAACATATTCTTCCTCTCAAACCATACTTTAGTCTAATATCTTAAAAAAGAAATTCTCCTAGAATACGGTTAAAAGAACTTGCAGTAAAAAGTCGAGAGTGCAAAAGTCATTTCATTATAACATTACCAAAGGCCGTACACGTCTTATTAATCAGTCACGAATTATATCCAAGCCCGCCCAAACATACGAATCGCCTTGGAGCCATTCACACATAGCTGTTAAAAACCGAACACTTGTAAATATAAACGTCGTCCATGACTACCTCAGCAAGGGGTTAATTACCATCCACGTTCAGTAAATACATACATACGTACAAACACACTATCGTCAATTTCCTAATGCTTGGAAACCCAAGCCCAGCTCCAAGACATCGAACCATTAAGGACTATGATCTGCCGGGCGAAGCGTGCACGAAGGTCCAGCCCGAGATAATGCCCGGTACACGCATTTGCCTGTTCTCGAGATGCGAAACACTGACAGATAGCAGGAGCACGAGTGCACGCTCCATGATGGACATCGCGCGGTCTGTCTTTCGCGATCTGGTAAACAGCGGGCACGCAACTTCGGGACTTCGTGTAATTGCGGATAAAACAAGCACGGTGTGGCCCTTTCGGGGGAACTTTCTCAACGAGTACGTTTCGGAACTCGAGCTCTTTTGTCCGGGTCGTTCGTTGGTGAAGACGGGAAAAAAGAATCCACAGGGTGGAGGCAGCGCGTGGGAGAGCGAGAAGGAAGACCAGGGAAGCTGACGAAGAGGGAAGGAGACTTAACATCGCGAATGGTTTGAATAAAAGCGACGAGAAGAGCGGTTTCGTGAAGAAAGAGAAGCAGAAGAGGAGAGGGAATATCGTATGAGGCCGTGTTGAACGACGAGGGAAGGAAGAAAGAAAAACGGTAGAGGGAGGAGGACGGAGTCACCTGAAGCGGCCGAAGCATGGCGAAGGGGGGATGTACGAGGGGCAAAGTGAGGTAAGGAGGAATGCGGTTACGGTAGATCGCGGACCAGTCCTCGTACAGGTCCTGCAAGGCCCGACAGGGACCACGAAAAACGAGCAGAAAGAAAATCGCGCGGCCCCACAGTGTGCACACGCGTGCGCGCGATCCAAGAAGAGGAGGATCTCCCTGTTCACGCCATTCACCTCCGTTCACCAACGAACCACGCTGCCCGAATGGATATCCAGGGTTCTAGAACACCGACCTGTGTAGTATCTACGAATGTCAGGCTTGGCCAGCCTGTTACACCTGATGATCCTCTTCTAGGCAAACGAACGCTTGTCTTTTATCTACCTTCCCTTTTCATTTTCGCTTTCGTGACCTTGCCCCCTTCCCGAGATCCAGCTTGATGGAATCTTAATCGTTTCTCGGATCGCCGAGTCCACAAGAAAAATGAATTGCCAGGAACAAAAAGATCGTGTTCAAAGATTGCGCGTGAAGATTGTTTCTTCCTTTGTTCGTCAGGCTTTTTTTCCAACGACCTCGGGCGTACGATCTTACAGCGATACTGAGGGATTTAATATGCATGAAGTTAGGGTAATTGTGTCAATGTAGTGGTAAGGCTGACGGTGAATCTGACACTCTTGAAATTCTGGGTTATAACTTTTCAGTGGAGATAGATCGATGTTGTTGAACCTTTAGTCGGGCAATTCTAAGTGAATCGAGTGCGTACTGTGTTTCTCGAGAATTTGAACAATATAATTTATCACGATTTGATATTTGCAGTATACTTTGGAAAGTAAATTCAGAATCACAGAAATTATTTTGTACAGTATAGTTGAAAGTGTATTTACTATCTCGATTGGCAATAATATTTAGGAATGCCAAAGAAGATTTTTGAGACATTAAAAATATTGTAGATGTACCATTGCAATAAATGACATTACACACGGTGATATGAAAAATGAGAATATCTATCGGGTGTCTGTTTTGAAAGCTGCACGGTTATATTGATTTCCTTATGAAGCAGTGCCAAAATTCCGGGATACGCTCAGTAACTCTGGCATCGTGATCATTCACTTTTTGCCAAGACATAAATTTGGCTTACTCGCAACAGAGCGAGATAGAATTTCACCGAAGCCGACAAATTTTCTTATCATTCAGAAAAACAGTCGCATCTTTCAGGATCACCGTTGATCGAGACACTCAGAGAGTACGATTACTTGGCAGAATATCGTTGCCTCGAGAACAGTAACTTATTACCTCATGAAAAATCTGGCATGATCGCAAATACCCTTGGCGGTTCCTAGACTCTTATATAAAAAAAAGTTTATCCAATTTATTATCTACGCGGTTCTATTGCACATACAATTCTGAGGAAAAAAATACTAATTCTTGTACTTAATTAACAGTGTAACGAATATTTCCTGGCGACGAAAAGTTTATAACATTCATGTATGACTGTAAATTGTGATGTTGGAAAATCACATGTGACAATATTGAGCAGCGTGTGTGAGCCAAAACGTATGCGACAGTTTTCAGACAATTTTTGTAGATTCACAGAGATCCACAAACTTCGCATAGGGGTGAGTATTAAGGGTGGTGAGTGAGTCTCATAAGGACACTTTTGAAATAACTTTGCAAGTCAAATGCATGCACCTAATCAACTAGTGAGAAATGAGTGAGAAATAAGTATTTCAAAGAATGTAGCAATTTTATTTTTCGCAACTATCAACCACACCACTCGTTCCACCAATAAGAATACAGGTGCTCTAATTCTTTTCACATCAGTGGTTTCGCCAGTATCGAATACCATTCAATATCAAAACAATTTTACACAGACTGGTAATTAAATTTATAGCAATGAAAGCAGAAAAATGATCATGCAGGCTTGCTGCAAGCTCGATCCGCCAAGAAAGAATAAAAAGGTGTCTGGCGCCGCGATTACGTGGAAAGATTGATAGCAGCAAAACGTGTTGCGTTATCAATGAACATGTAGCTATTAGAAACGGATAAGTGCTGTGATTGGAGCAGGATCTATGGGGAGAACTAGGTGACAGCGTTGAATAAATTTATATATGTATTTGTATCTGATAACGCTCGCGAAAATGGGGTCTCGTTAATGCCAAACCAAAACGAGGCTTTATAGCTCGTAAACGCGTTATGTAGAATTCGAGCAGTGTCTGGTTTACGAGGACGTTTGAACGAGTTTATTCAGGGACCACAGAAGATCTATCAGCATTGCCATGCACTACACACTCTCGCATCAATTTTCGATTAATGCTATTGTCATTAACGAAGCAGTATTGCTGGGGCCAAAAATCAAGTGAAACGACAATTCTTTTAAGAGTTTATAATCAGCCAACGAATGAAATCGTTCTAATTCTTTGACAATCATAGTGACCCACAGGTGAGAAAATTTTGAAGGAAACGAATTATGTACATACTTATACAAGTCATTCGAAGGAACTTTGCAGTTTTAAATTGTGTCACGACCGTCTGCGTTGTAATAGATGTTTGAATTTGAAATAAGTAAACGTTCTTAAAATAAGATTGCAATCTCGTTGTATTACGCAAACAATTAAATTTAAAAATTTGTAATCTATTCTTTGAGTATTTATTACTTTACGCTTGTTGTAATCTTCAAGAAGTGACGTCCGTAAGAGAGTATTCATCTTGTTTATTTAGGTACCGACAGGTAACAATAACTCTTTCCTGTGGAATTAATTCCCCCCAATGATTACCAAAGGTATCCATGCCTAAAGTTCAATACCGTCGGATATTTGGTGGCCGCGCCTGTATCATAAATCTTTATTGCACTTCGTTTGCTTTTACTGCAACGTAAAAGAGGCAAAGCATGTAACCGTACGAAGCGTGGACGGCAGAGAGACAATAAGGTTCTATCAGATTGCCTGGCTTGGCGGGTTGACATGACTGGAAATCCAAGATCGAGCGATAACACCACAATGAACTGCATCAGCGTTAGGAAACGCAGGGGCTATTGGCGAGGAGATAAAAAAAGTCGCGACTTGAAATAGAGTTCGTACGAGCCGTTCTCCATTTTAGCCTATTAACCCTTTCGCATGTAGCAACTTTAAAATTGAAAGTATCCGCAAGACTTCTTTCTAGCTCTGTTCGTATTTTGTTGCTGGCGATATCTAACGCTTTCGGATCCACTTTTTGACATTCTGTTGCGTGGAACAATATCATGTCGTAGGCCATAGTATTCGCCTCAGCATTCGCTATCATAATTTGAATATGAAAATATAGAGTCCCCTTTAAAAAAACTAACTTTACTTTGATATGTCCCCCACCACTACAGCTAGTAACAAATTATTCCTCTCATGCCAAACAATTATTGTAAGAACACTTTTTTTATAACTTCAATCTCTCGTAAGATATTTCACCGTTTTCATTTAAACGGAACACCCTCAATTCGTTCAATTTCTGGGATATACTCGTGTGACAGTAAAAGAATTAAATAGAATTACAGTCGAACTCCGTTTATATGAACCTGCTGCAGGATAAGTAGGCTCATATAACCAGGTCGTACATACGTATTAACATAATACGATTTCACCCAATTCTCCTCGTCACCTGATTTTTCGTTCAGTTAATAGGAATTCATGGTCATATAACAGGATTTCACGAAACGTTTGCTCTTGAATAACGCGTGCCCTTATTGCTAAATCCTATTAGACGTTCATATAAATTTCGCGATGCTCCGGTTACTTCGGTTACTAAGGGCTCAGTAAAAACTTCAGTTAAAATCAGGCATTACTAAAATTGAGTTGCACTGTGCACATAAATTAAATATAATATCGTCAAACCCTGAATCAACGTGGTTGTAGGCAAACCGCTTGTTCGATTTCGACGATGCCCGTTAACCATACCATAAGATTTCCATTATAGATAATAATTCGATGCTCCCGCTATGCAAATCACTGGGTCTAAATAATCGAGGCCTCTACGATAGGATATGATTGCGTGCGTCGAACGATCTGTTGACTTTTAATCTCTGCACGACGAGTCGCGTGCGCATATTGTCTCAAGATGCAACGATCATGAACGATACAACGAATAGCATGTACTTTAACTGATACAGTTCTTCCTTAAAAGGGACGAGTGCAACGTACAGGAATTGAAGCTCCTTGCCGTTTGCGCGCCCTATAATCTGACAACAGTCGCGAGCTAATCCTTTTCTAGTGGACTTTAATTTCCATATAAAACATGGCTTGTCTGGGACAACGGATCCTTGTAGTCATGTGGAGTAAAAAGTTTACCCATTTGGGTAACGCAGGTTGTCCTACAGAGTAAACAGTTCACTTTTACAAAGATAAAAGGGATATAGACAGTCAAGATTAAACGGTATGATCCACCTTGGATAATTCAGCTTGTAACTCTTTTTTATAATAAATATATATAACAAGCACCGTACCGTAAATATAATTTTACAACAAATATATCAATGATTAAATAGCATTATCCGTTATTGTTGTTGTATATACAGTATAAGGGGTAGTTAAAAAAGAAATGATTTGAAATAGGTGTAATAAAAATTCTTTGAATTTGTACGGTCAAAATGGAATGTGTGAAGCACTTTTATAGAAACCAGCTTGATACCACTCATCCCGTCTAAAGCGTACTTTCACGCTGCTGCATTCGAATTTAATGGAGCCAATAATTGCAGTGAATTTTCTAATGCTTTTGTCATGCTCTCTACTGAATGAATGATATGAAGTCAATTACCTGCACACGATCGACCAAATAAAACGATCCTTCAACAAAACCAATAATCCGTGAATTACAACGAAAATAAAATACCTCACCCCGCTTCGCAAATCCTATCAATTCCAAGCAGGATCAGACAAATTAATCGCAAAACAAATCCAACATACCGACGTATCTCTCGAAAGATTAATTACCTCGACATATTAAATAAAAATCTAGCCGCGTCACGAATCGACCTTGAAACCGACCACGAAACAATCGAACACCAACTCGCACTGATACCATCGATAACGAGATAATGGATCTCGGTGAAAATTGGTCGCCAGTCAGGTCAAAGATCAACAACTCGCCGAGGCTGACCGATAGGAGGCACGTACGGATACATATATGTATGTACGATCGACAATGTAATTAATGCCTACGGCGATCGACGTTCGAGGGCGGAATCAAACAGGAGAACAACGAAGAAATCCCTTTGAAGACGCAACGCGGCGTTGATTGCGGCAACCGGCAACAACAGCCGGCCAGCAGGAAGTGCATTGTACTATTAACTCTGTTTAGACTTCGGTTAATTGAAGATAAAGCCTATGGACGTGCTCCTTCTTCGTTGCTACCGCACGCGTAACGAGCCGTATACGCGCAGTGAGTCAACCTGCGTAACCATTGTTTAACACATTGCGTGCGGGTCACGAGATATCTTGTGTATGGCAAACCGAACGTTGAGGCCGTGATTCGAGATATCTCGTTTTAATGATTTCACATAAGCTCGTATTGACTCGACCGACGAATTGAAAATAATTTGATCTGTATGTTACGTCCCAAAGGTAACGATATCCTGATGTAACTTGTGACAAAGGAAACGCGAGATAAATACATGCAAAGATGCTGAAAGAGCGCAGAAGAATCGGTCAGTATCAAATACGATTATGTACATCGTTAACGCCGTCGAACTTAAGCGCTGTTAATGTTACTTATATGTATGTACGGTAAATATCTGTGCAGCAGGGACTTATTTTCATTCGCGTTTCCGTCCTCGTTCGTGTCTTGTTCACGAACGAGTCAGGTGTACGATTTTCACGTTGCAATAGGAGGATTCGCGCCGACTCGAGTTTCACAACGCAAGCTATAATACTTCAATTTTAATCAAGTTTTTGACCATGGATTGCTTTAGCATTTTGTGCGTTAACGTAATGAAGGCACTATATTAGTGTACCTATATAATCGTAATATGAATTTCTTTAAACGTTATGCTATATAGAAATTATTTCACTGCCTGGACATGTAATATATTATCACGCTTGAAAAGACTTTAAATAAATGTTGATAGTTTATTATAAGAGAAAAACTTGTGACACACATTTGGAATGGATGAATAAATATATAATAATTTGGCAAATTTGTAGGAAAATGAGGCAAGATATATAAATGATAAATATTGAATATGCGATTTAAAAGTTACACGGGTGTATGGAGGATAAACATTATTAACTATAAGACAGTTGTTATGAGAAGATTAAACCATTCGAAAACTTAGACGGACAGAACTATGTATACAAATCTTTTATTTTCTTTCCAATGTATAATTGGACTGTGATTAATAATAAGATTAATAACAATGATAATAGTATACGTGTGATAGTGTCTTCTGATTATGAAATTAGATAAAAAAAAAAGGTGTTTCGGGTCCTTCTGCTTTTCATTCAGTAATAACAAAAATAATAAAAATTCCTGTGTTCAATATTCTATTTCTTGCTTCCTCATAATTGGAAATAATAAGATGATTATCCACGAGTCATGAGTTACCAAACAGCTTGCAGATTCATTCCGGCTATAATTTACGTCTAGTTAGTGCTCCAACTTTATCCATTCTCCGTATTCTCATCAGCGTGCGTTCTATGTTAATCAATGCTTATTCACTTACTTACGCTGAAATATCTGAATGGCCACTTATTAAAACTGAAGAAGTCAAGATACGGTGTATGTGCATTGAGCACGGCGATAGAAAAAAATACCGAGCAGGGAATCAAAATGAATATATCGCGTAAAGAATAACTTCACAAAAGAAAATTTATTCACGCATTTTCCCCAATTTTTGTCCAAATTTTTGGCAAAAGAAAAGCATTCACTTATTCTCGCCGGAAACACTTGTTCCGCATTGCCCACAGGAATGTTGCCAAATGAAATCCAAAGAAATATGTATAACATAATACTTTAGCACGGTATGAAATAGTTTCTCCTATTAATTTAGAAACTGGAGCACCGGTGAAACGAGCCGTGCACAGTAAACCATGTACTATATACGCGTAACGATGATTTTTGTTCCCCGTGTATCGTGTCGTTTACCTTAACTATCGGCAACAAATTTAAATCGCAGCAACCCTGACACGTATTTAATTCGTGAACGTCGCCGCGTACTGCCGCCGCGCACAATATCGCCGCTGGCCGAGTGCCGTTCAGGATCGCGACAGCGGTAACTGGTTGAACGACGCTGTTCAAATTCGAGTCCTGTCCCAACAATGTTCAAGAATTACGGTACCTATATGCATGGTACACGCGGCCAGAGTGAGAAAGGAACACCGAAGACGACATTCCGCGACGGAGAGAACGTTAGTTGCATATACCGGCGCGGCGTTCTTCTTAACTCTCCTTTTTCCGATGAAATACAATCTTCGACGTATTATGCCAGTGTATACGTGTGTCGTGACTTTTAGTTCCAGCCCACACAGTACACTGACCCTCGATGCGACCGAGTATGTATAGGGCACATGGTATCGTGTATGTATTCAGTGCGAGAGGGATTGCGCTTGAGATGGTGCCTCTTCGTCTCTCACTCTCTCACTCTTCCTCTCTCGATTTTTCCTCCTGTCTACGTTGTCGTTGCCTTAAGACCATCACGATTAACGAGCAGTTCGAGGAAAATGTCTCTTTGACGGCTTAAGCAGCTTTCGTCTGCTCGCGGACACGGCTAGAGGGAAACGTAGTGCTGTGTGTGACGCCAGAATGCTTCGTTAGACGGTCATTTATAATGGCGATACGTGTTCAATGGGTTCCTCCAGTTTGCGATGATTGCGCGCGATTTTTCCGGACGTACGTGTGTCTGCGGGCGAACACGCTGCGAGCGCCACGCGCAAGAAGAAGGAAAGCCTTATCTCGTGAGAGCGGAGACGCGCTGGTGGAACAGAGAATTGGGTCGCTCGCGCGGGACCGGATGCATCCTCGGACCGGAAATTATGAAATAAATCTTGCGCCATGTCAACGTCAGTTTGTACTGTTCCGGCTGTTAGACGGGGCTAGACAAATGTTTGTGCTTCGTTTAGACTGATTCGATGGCTGTCAGTGGTGAATTAAGGGGGAGACGGTTTCGATCATTTTTTTCTGCGGTAATTGGGTCAATTTGGCGGGAAAGATCTTTTAAACGTTACTCCGTAGTCGTTCGTAACAATGGGAATGGAAGAGGCTGTTGTGATCCAGTTTGAGGGGGGTGGTATGGTTTATTTTGTAGTTAGATTAATGGGAACCAGTGCAATTTTTGTACTCAATTTTTTCAGGTTTTGTATAGGTGTTGGTGTATCTTCATGGTAGATCTGATTTGTAAGGAAGTTTGTAACGAAATCGTATTAGTGGCAGCCATAAAGGAACATAGTTTTGTATATATTTATTTGAACATGTTATACCTTATAGGAGGTACGAATATTTTAATATATAAAACACTTTACAGTGTACTATAATTATGTTATAATTTTTCTTATATCTTGGAGTTTTAAGTGGACTTTAAATTAGTCACTTTGGCCAACGCACCACAGTGTTCTTTGATGCAGCGGGAGAAGGCAAAGATAAGATATTGTAATTACTACAACACTTGGGATAATCCCTCTACTGATACTGTGAAGCGCAATAATTATAAATACACTGTATGTATATACTACTGTGCACATATGATTCACGTTCTCCATTAACCTCGATCAAAATGAATAAAACTTTGGCTACTGTATGAAAAACAAATTGCACCATTAACACGGACGCAGGACAATGATACGAACAATTTCAACATTTTATATTTGCAAATAACAGCAAGTAATAATATATGTTTATTTTATCTAGTACCTATATTATTATGTTACATAGAAAATTAAAGGTGTAAAATCAAAATTCTGTCTATAAAATATGATATAGAATTAAAACCCATCATATAATTGGTTGTTTTTATAAACTTAAAAAGTTTTAACGTATACCATTATTCCCTTAATTGCTAAAAAAAGTTATGATTAGAAGAAGAAGTGGCTGTGCTCATCTACATGCTCATGCGAGCTTTTTCCTATTCAGGGGTGTCATAACTTTGAATGTTAACAAGAAAAGGTAATTCTGAAAAGTAATTGTGGTACGAAGAAGAAGACACAGTGGCGTGAACCGCTGAAGAAGATGAAGGTTCCTCCAATATTGTGGATGATTTTCATGACGTTTAATAGCGTCTCGGCCCCGTGTGTAATGATTTTAACAAGAACTAGGATACGCGACGAGCGTCGTTTCTAGCTTATAATGAATACTTAAGGGAAACCGCATCAGACGAGACCGATCACTTTTATGATCCCGCTGAAACGAGATATATAGAAGCAAAAGAAATTAATTAAAGGAAGCTTCATTATGATCGTCTGCCTTGTGGTCTCACCGCAAGCACCGCAACAACCATAAGAATATCTCTCCCTATTGACAGAATTAGACGGCCTCAATTTTCTGTTCAATATATTCCGTGTAATCGGTGAAATATAATAGATCGTAAAAGATTTCGAATTATTTCTCATCTCAGATTTTTACTTCATCCATTAAATATTTGCTCGGATGAAAGTGGAAGATTTATTCAATTTAAGTAAACATATTTCGATTAAGGACGATTAACAAAGCGAAGCTTTGAAATGAATTAGTTGAGGCACTTCTTTGATTCTACGCTATTCACGGATATTTGATAAATTCATATTGTATATAAAACTGTTGCTGGTCACTCTGCATACGTATAAAATAATATTCATTTCTAAGATCTAGTTCTAAAATACTGAATATATGAGTGACCATTTTTGTACGTATCTATGAACTTTTGTAATGTTTTCTGGGATTTTGGAGCAGATTAATTCTAAGGAGTATTGACAAGATATCAGTGTATATACCATGAAGTCTTATTAAATTCGAATTAAATTAGAAATTATTTCCAGCGTAGGAGTTTATCTCGATTTCATCAGTTCCATGTCAAGATTTGTGAATTTCTGCATTCCCTTCGAGTATTAATAATCCGCGTATCGATGTGGATATTTACTTTAGAACGCGAAACTCGCCATTTCCGATACGCGAAATATCACTCAGCTGATCTTCAAAGTCCGATTGCTGGTCGCAAGTAATGCTAATTAAAGTGGCGTGTACACGTTCGGCGAGCTTTAACGTCGTTCTCACGATCAGGTCTGATGCAAAGAACACGTTGTTCACGTGAACTCGCAAGCGGTTGCTTTGGTTCATCGTCTCTTCCATATTGGGCTCGTGGTTCATTGAATAATTCATAATTTACGAGTGCCTCGTTAAATTAACAAGTGACTTTTTCCATTTGCCTCGTTCCCCCGCTGGTGGAAAAATCGTATTACCAAGCGACAAAACGTGCACGCCCCGAGAAGAAAGTTTCAAAGTCGTCAAACAGGTTTCGGCTTGAACGTCGCTATCCCATTTTAGTATGGATATTGTGAATGGATCGAATATGGGATCGAAATTACATACTACCATTTGTCAATCTCTATCAACTGTCACGATACATACTACGAGTGCTCGAGATTTCAGGGCTACGACTTATAATCGTAACTTCCGTATTGAGGATGTACGCGAGCAATTTTTATAATTTTTCCTTTTTTGTAATCTATTAATCTTTCTAGAATCTCGAAATGGATTCATGGAATGTTTTGTTGAAACGTAGGATGGATAATGTCATAGATGTAAAACCATGAATTTTGTATAAAATATTTCACAGACAAACAAGGGCCTGTTTGTACTCCAAGAACTTCGTTGGGTATGATACGAAGCATATGCTAAATTATATAAATTGATTTTTCTAGTAATTCAAGATGAGGGATCAATGAGTACTCACATAAAATGGAATATGTACTATATTTCTATTGGCCCTTTTTATTTTCCATCACCGCCACATACAAATGTCACCAGCATTAGTAAGAATATAGTATACATAGTCCTAGAACAGTTCCCTGTGAGATTAAGTTCCACAAAGTTTTACGATTAATTCGACTTAGGAAACTTTGAACCTGAATTGAGTAATGAGAATGCACATTTGAAAGCAGCATTAGAGAGCATATAATCGGATGGGGATGATCTAAGTTTCTGCTTACCAAATCAGTAGCGCAGACTTTAGACGAAGTTAAACTTTGAAGTGGGAAGCCAGTACAGTGACAAATTACGCTTCTGGAAAATATGTAATACAGGAAGCCAGTAGCCAGGCAAACTGAGTGGATAACAAAGGACAGACTGATTATCCAATAATTTTGCAATAAATTGATTGCCTTTTCGATAGCACAATAAAACAAATAAATGTACGTATTTTTTAGTATACAAATTACTACAAACATTGAACCTAAGTATAAAGCTAAAGTATTAGAAAACAAAATCCAACAAAAACAGTGCACCTAATTATATAGAATACACCTTTTACAAGAAAACAATAATTTTCCTCTCCGACATAATGAGTTAAACTATACTATGATTTCTGCAGACATCATCCCTATACCTTTAGCTCCAGTAATTCTTCCCCTCGAAGATTTACACCTGGAAATTGCTTTCGATTGCGGGAACTCCGCTTCGAACGAAACGCTTAGAAGCAAACTCAGCAAATGAGGTGCGCAGAAACCAACAAACAATACTTTATCACGAAAGGTCTGTCGGCTCTATAAAACATGCAAACGTTTCCCAGTCACGATTTTATCGGTTACCAACCGATCGATCGACCGGATGGCTGGTAGGATCCGGCAAAGATACGGCACGCGCACACTGCGAATGATGTTTTCAAAGGCTTACACGTTTCCACATTAACCATCGGCGAAAGCAGCATTGCACTAATTGTAAGCAACAATTTCAGACACGCAAAGCTGCCGCGATGTATACGCTCTGTTGTTAGGTAATCCGTAACTGGAACTCGAATATTTTTAATGTTTCGAAATATCGGCAGAAAGTTTCGTTTAGTATCTTTCAATTCCAATCTTCTTTCATATTACCCAGGATAATTTTTCAATCAAATTTTACACAGTGAAAAATGTCAAAGGGTGACTGTGTTGCTTTTGCTTCATTTCGTACTCCAGTAGTTAATGTTAAATTATTGTCGTGGGTTAACAAGGGTGGCGAATTTAAAGAGGATGCTTCATATTAAACTTGAAAGTAACCTAAGCATAATTTCCTTTTTTGCCTTGCAATTCAACTGTACGTGATAAAGTTAGTATTTTAGGTGTTTCTCTTTTGCAGCCTTACAATTACTGAAGATTGTCGTATTATTTTGATTATAAATTTTCGTTGTTCGAAACAAATATTTCGTTTAAATTGCATACTCCATTATTAACGCTATAATATTAATACATATTAATGGTATAATCCAATGACGTACAGGAACTGACTTTAATAATTTATAGTCCCCAATTTTTCTTTCGGATCATATAACGAAGTACAAACGATCCCTTACAAATTTCCATTGATTGTAAGATACGTTTATCGTCTCGGAAGAAAAAAACCTCAACATGACTGCACCATTCGAGCTTTCTTGAGTAACTCTTCTCGGTCATCCTTCATACGATCAATGCAACCATTCACGAAGTCGTTTTGGGTGGCACCGCGCAGTAACCGTTTCATTGCCTGATCCGTCGATCGATCATACCGAATAAAGTTCTGGCGCCCGTGAATGCCACTTGTCTGCACGACAGACAAAGGGATAAAAGCCGAGGACACTTAGTCGTTCAACTCAAATGAGATTAGGACCAATTGCTCTGACGGGATACTCAAAGTGTCTGACAGCAGTGTCTCCAAGAGTCGCACTGCGCCCTATTAGCCTTAGTTTTCAATGCATTCCAATTCACAGCAATCTTCAGCTTCCTCCAATCAAGTATCGATCAATGAAAGGGTCGATAAACGGTTGGCTGGCATCGAATTTTATGATGATAAATTAAAAGTGATATTACAGTGACATTACACTAAAGAAGAAGGAAACGTGATAATAATTTGTCATTTGTTATATTAACAAGGGAAGGTAGATCATTTTCAAAGAATGTGGTCTTGTTTTCATGTATCATATGTGTTCTTGCAATTACAGTTTAGTGATTACCTTCATCGATATATTGAACACCTGCGATACTGTTAACTTGTTACTGTATTATTAGAAAGTATAGGAAACTGGATATTTCGCAGACAATTTTTACTAAACTACCTTAATAAAATTATATGCGATTTACCAAGTAGCAGATAGTTAACAATTTCAGGGAAGAGATTAATAAATTGAAAAGAAAATTTATCTTCATAAAAGTACAATAAGTACTAACAATTTTAACCCGAATTTTATATCAAATGTTCCACAGGTTACCAACTCACCAGCATTTAAGCACATTACACATCTCAAACCATCACGGAAGCTTCTCAACAAATCTTCATGAATTTCCATATATGTACATATCTTATTAATTACTTTATCAAACCATGTTCATTAAACAATTCCTTCCCCCATTTCGCCCCATTCCCACTAATTACATCACACCCTACATCACAAACAATCATCTACCCATACCGATTATTTCTCCATGTATCCCCTTTATCCCACCTGAACGAGTGGCTTCTCGGCCAGCAAAATAAAAGAGCGAGAAAGCAAAGCACCTGTCAGCGCTGTTCGAGGCACGTTTCATTATTGAACCATAGAATCGATACTCGCTGAACCACCCAGCCTCGCTCAACAAATTCTTCGTGGAACGATTCTACAGACCAAGACGAATCGTGCGAACGTTGGACAAGCGGCAACGAGATGTACGAAGAGCGTGAGCGCATAATGGTCAGATAGACAGGATCGTTGACAATTACAATGAATCATACAAGACACGACAGGCTGACATAGCACGGTGCATAGGGTACATTTCTACCGTGCCTCTCGTCTTGCCTTGTCCCTCCCTCGATCTTTCACTCCGCGTGTCTATCCGTCAGTTTGATCTGCACGCACGCGCGTATGTACGCTGCTGGTGCATTTGCGCTGCAAATCATGTCCAGCCTTGTAAATCGCGCCGTAGCCGCGAATAAATGATAGGCATTATCCTGCAAGGTTGCCATCGTTGCATTAAAAGCAACGCTCTCTCCTATTTGCATAGATAGACAGGCGATGTCGAGCAAACGAACGACAATGGACGGAAAAGAGAACGAAATGCCCCTCAGATTAGATCTCCATTCGTGGAAGATAAAGGGGCAGTCGATGCTAAAGTGATTAGGTGTTAAATACATTGTTGGATTCCAAAGAATTAGAGTTGGGAACTGGCAATAAGTTATGGTTACAGATATATATAATAAACGAGAAAAGTGCAAAAATGTGTAATAGTGTAAACAAAATTTTGTAGCCAGCGGGCAAAAAATTACAAATATAATAATAATACATAGGTGGGTTTCGGGCGAACGGTTGAATTTCGAATAGGTTTTAATCAAATTTGGAGATAATTATGGATAAGTACGTGGATAATGTTCGGAGGTACATAATTTGGAATGTTTTCACATTTTTACGATTTCTTTTAATTCAGGGAGTTATTAATGATGGATATTCTAATAGCACTGAAATTAAATACATTAATGGAAAATTCTTGTGGGAAAATGTTGCATATATTTATCGAAATTCGATAACCATCATAATCAATTGTGATCGGAAATCAAAATAGCTTATTTAACTTCTAATATTATATTAACAGCGAAACTAAACTTTTAATTCAAGAACATTATTTTCAATCTATGCGTTGTACAGTTGTAGAACTGTGAACAAATTCGACAAACAAAAACAGAGTGGTCGAAAATATTATATGAAACACATTGCGGTGAGTTTCATAACCGAATTTCCGTATGATATTATCATTACGTAATAATTTTAAAATGACTTGAGTGCTTGGTGAAAAAATAGTAAGTCGCTCTTGTATTCATTCTGTGATGGTAGATCAAATACAGGAGTCCTCGTACATTTCGCTGTATCGTTATCGAAGTTTCTATTCCATCGCTTTCACCTGTATTCCAAACCTGATTATGCTAAAGTAGACGCACACAATGGTCATAACATTTTCTTCTACTATGTATGTACTCATTTGAGACCGCATTAAAGTAAACTGAAACTTCGTTTCTCTCATTCAACGAACTGTATTACGTTTCACAACGCTCACTTACTATTGTGATATTATGTACTATTGCAGTGGAAGACATGTTCTAGTGTTTAGTTTTCTACTATCCTAATGCGATACTTTTGTTAAGTAAAAAGGTTAACGTTTTCTCGAAATCTGCAATTTTTATTATTTTAGATAAGGATTAGTTAAGATGTTCAATACGAATATTGCAATTGTTAAATTCATTAGCCGTTAAAAACGTCTAGAAATATAATACTCGAGCGAACCTTTGTTTGAATACTTTTAAATATTATTTGCACATCAATATTATTTGCACGTGCCTGCGTTTTTTGAATTCATGTACATATTGCATATCAATCGATTCTCAAAATTATTAAAAATATTTGAGTCTTGGTGCAAAGAATTTAGCATTCTGAATATTCTTCAGTGAATTGTTTTATAATAATACTGTAATACCTTACTCAAAGGAATCAGGGTAAGCTTATTGCAGTTCCACCGATAACTGAGTTAAGTTGACTATATTTTTGATCCCCAGATAAATTGTACGAGCTCAAAATGATTTACAATACCATTCACCAGAACTTCGATTCTTCGCGTTTCACCGCCATCAATGAAATAACTTGGACAAACTGTTTTATCGAAGTTTGTCTTTCAATAAGTAACTACAAATACCTTGGAATAGATCGATAACGTGAAAGGTGCGGTATCGTAGTGACGATAACTGAGATCTTTCTTTACCTTTGGAACAGGTTTGTGGGCCATACTGTACACAAACCGAACCCTTTTTCTTCCTGTTCAAACGCCTCGTTCACATTGAATTTAACTGGAACGAACATAAGACAAAAAGGACGAACGAAATAAATTATGTTAGAGAACTCTAACGCATTTTTTTTATGTAAACTTACAATTGCCCTATTTCTTACAAATATGTTTTATATTTTAATGCCTTATCAAAATTATAGAGAGCTATCTTATGTATCCTGTACATATTACGAAGTAGATTTAGCTATTTTATAATTTTTATTGTTTTATATTGGGTCCAGAAGAAACTGAGCAAACAAATGGAGATCCATCTGCGAAAAATAATATTTTTGGACCGATATCAACGTCAGTTCTTTCAAGTTATATATTCGGGACATGGGAAATGATTTTTCTCACTCGAACTATCATCGAATGAATTAATGTGACAAATCGTGCTGTTTGCTCTAGCATATGGTTGCCATGTTATTACTACAGAATTATCCTACGCATGATGCTTCAGAATTTTTTATCACGATTTATGATTCGATACTAGTTTCATTTATGACATTAAAAAAATGTTCAGCGATGAAAAGGGGACACGGAAAAAGACATTATTACCTTCTATTACCTACTATAAGATAAATTATTCGACACGTTTCTAAACGAAAACAAACTTCATTATATTTAAAAATATTTCTCTCTGTAATACAAATAGTATTTAATTTCATTGCAAACACTTCCGGTCAATCCAGGAAAAGTGTGCAAAAGATGAAGAAGAAATTACTATATTCATTTTACATTGGTTTTCGACAAAGGTATGACACTGTTTCATTTAACCCCAAAACTTCTTAAACGCAATATATTTAAAAACTCACTAACAAGCATTAAACTCCAATCCACACAATTATTCATACACTCCCAATGTACCCAATAGAATTCAACTTCACCCTCATTTACGGAGTCCTAGCAACCACGAAAACCCACAACAATTACAATAACCACAAAGAATCACCGTCTCCATCCCTAAGAAAAAAATTCCAATAACAATCCCCAGAATTCCAACACACATTCTATAATAATTCCAGCAACTGTGCGTGGAAGCACGGTAGCCAGGAAACGATTAATCGTCAGGATCGTTCAAGTTGCTGACAGCTGCCGCCCGTGCTAGAGCATTAGCCCAAAAGTTCACGATACGAAAGGCGTTCAATTTGTCAAGTTCTCCCACACTAGTCGGGACTATTACCCCTGCCGCTCATCCGACGCTCGAAATCTCGTGTTTCGTTCGAAAGGGGGCCGACTGGTCGCGTCGGTGGTGCTTGGAGGCGAAGGAATTCCGGGTAAAGCCACGATGTCCTCGGAGAAAACAGTTCCGGTTGGTATATTACCCAATCTCGAGGACCAAGAGAAAGGGAGAGAAGAAGAAGAAGACAACGGGTGACCGGTACACTCCGGTCCGGTTTCAGAAGGTGACGATAATCCGATGAGATCTAGCCTGGTGTGAAGCAACCGCAAGGCATAATATCATTCATAGGTTAACCCGGTTCGTACGTGCAGGTACACGTGGACGCGTTCCATGCACGTCGTGTATGTACGTACGTGTGCACGGGGGTACAGCAAATACATACGTGGGCAGACGGTGCCTGGGGCCTGTTTGCCCACACATGGTAATTCTTCGTTCGTGACTTTACCTCGCCTGGCTGAACTTTCGCCCGAGAGTGGAAGAAGCTGCCAATCGTTGCTTAGTCGACGGTCCCTTTCAACGTTTGTTTCTTTCTTTTTCGGTATGGGTCTTTTCGTAGCGAGCCGCGAATGGCTCGGTTAGGTAATTCTTGTTGGGTCTCGCTTTGATAATGCGGAACGTTAAGGTCGGCTTTTACGGCGCTTGGCGGAAGTCGGTTGAGTGCGAGGATAAAACACGCTGGATAAATATGGTTCGTAGAGTGCTGTGGTTTGGAGTTAGAATGTTCTAGGGCCTAGGGAATCCTCGCCGGTGAAATAGGTGTGCAGGGGGGGCTTAGTTGGAACTTGAATTTCGCTTGGAAGTGGAAGTGTAAATAATTGACGATTGGCATGGCGTTGTGTGTGCACTGATATTTGGGAACAGCTTTTGTCCCATGGGCGATTGCAAAATTGTTCACTGCGAAATGCGAGAACAAACGAATCAGGTTTGCGGGGGATCGTTGTTGCAGCGACGTTAGAACAATGAAGGAATATAAAATTGCAGTAGAACTGTGTTTATTTGCACCTGTCGACAGACATGACGCACCAAAAAGAGATTCAAGCGAATAAAATATCAAATTAATGAGGATGAACTTCCTGTATCTTTTATTTGCAAAGAGGATCACGCAAATCGATGTTGTTAATCGTGAGAACTGCGAAGTTCCAGATGTGAATCATTCTGTTCTGTATTAACGTAAAATAAAAAATTCGTATAGCAATGTAAATTATTCAATGCAAATTTATACGCATACACAAACCGCTGTCAGTTATTTTTACGAATTATTTGTATTACAATGTGTCGATAATAATTCACGAAAGGGATCAAGAAATAGTGGATTACTAATTGCTCAAACTAATACTACCCTTTGTACTTTTGCAATGAAAATGGAATCATCAATCTAGTAACCTAATGTTTCGCAGTTTTGTACCATAAAATACGTCCACGCCTGTATCTAAACAGTGAATGGCAACAAATTGAAGGCCGACATTAGGCGATTCGACAAATTCACAATAAGTTCAATTTCCATACGCCGTTATTTCCGTCCGGCTGTGCCCAGTTATTTCGGCGGATGCAGTCAAAACGTTGATTTACATAACAACGGCCTAAACTCGAGCAATTTACATTTCCTTTCCATTCCTGCGTCCTCTCTTCCCTGAAATGTCGCATGCAGTCCTGTACCTCCATGCATTCGCGTAGCCAGCGAACAGAAAATTGATACACAAAGCGAGCCGGCAGAATTGGAAAATAATTGAATCGATCCTGCGCCGCAGGTATTTCTAACTTTTGAAACGCGCAACAATTCCTGCCAACCTGTTGTGTTTAATCGAAAAACCGTCAACGCACGTGTGCAAAGAACAAATTTCATTTTTGAACTATCGTGATTTTGTATTTTCGTTCCGTACAAATTGGCGAGCACGGTTTTCTTTGATCGATAAAATGTATATTTAGAAGCAACTGTGGTGCACATTATTTAATTCGTTAATCATTTCGCACTGGTCGAATTCGTATCATTACTAGTAGTTCGCCGTTGCGGTAGCTCGTAATTTTTAAATAAACGTGATTACATTTCTATAGATCATTTTCTGTGCCATTCATTTTCCTCGTGCCATTTATAATCATTCAATCTGATGATTTAATCTGAATGAATTATAACAATTCCACAGAAAATTTAGATTAATCTGGTGATTAAATGCGAACTGATTACTTATTCCTCAAAAATTATTCCAGATAGCATATCTAACACGCAGTAAAAAAACAATTTATTATTAATATAAATGCGAATGTAAATATCAACAATGATTAGTATAACTATCGTTAAAGGCGATTACCATAAATCGAAAATATTTGTAATAATAACCCGACAACAGTGATATGATTAGGATACGTTCACATGGGAAAAAATAATTTAATTTTCAAGACTAAAATAGCGCTCATACAAACGTTAAGTAGTTGTCCAATATTTGTCCAGTTACTTCTCCTAAACAATCAAACAATCTTTATATCGCAAGGCGGCGTTTTATCGCCCACTTCGAATCTGAATGAAGTGTGTACACGGTTTTCGTATCAGGAAGACTAAACAATACCTATAAATATGTCCCTGTACTTTCGAAGCACCGTATATGCTAGCTTCCAGACCAACGGTCCGCTTTGTTACGAAGAGTGAAACAAATCGCGGACGGAAGTTGCTCTTTCCATGACAAACACTGCTTCCGTCAATGCACCAGTCACGCTTTTTCTTTCCTTTTTTTTATTTCAAAAATTCAGTGTGACGAGCGACGCACCGGAAATGTATAGACTGTTGTGCCATTATCTATTTCGTTTTTCACGGACGTTCCTATATTATGAATGTAGGTGTAGCCCAGGTATGTAGGTGCGAAACGCCTACGAATCGCGATCGAGAATAGGGCAATACTTGAATAACGGAAACACTATAGATTAAACGCATTAACCATTCGTTTCACTGTGACAATGGCGCTTTCTACGTTGAACGATTGCTTTGTTTAACATTCAATCGTTGAAAAGTCTGTTTATGTTCTGTCGCTGGATAGTTTTGCATATGCTTTAAATTCCCCAGTCGAGGACAAAAGATGTGTGCTGCTTGTACTATATTGCATTACTGCGGATGAATTGTGAGTTGTACTAAACAGTCAGTCGCGAAAGTGTTCGTACACTCTCTGACTTTCCATATATTTCAAAAGTTGAAAGGGTTTTTAATACTGTGCGAATATATGTGACAAAATTCGTATCTAATAAAAATATTTTTCATATTAAATGATCTCACAAAGTGTCTTATTGCAGACACTACTGCGTTAACCCTTGCATTTGTTACATATGTAATATTTCCAGCTTAGGGACTTTATATAGATTTGTGCTGTATTAACTCTATCTGAAGAAAATTAAGGTTTTGGGGACAGTAGGAAGACATTTTATTTAGCTGTATTAACTCTAACTGTAGAAAATTAAGGTTTTGGGGACAGTAGGAAGACATTTTATTTAGCATAAACTTAAATTAATAGATATTTGAAATAACGTGTTTTACGCTGTTAGTAATGGGACGAGCAAGAGAAAGCTGTAAAGACTCGATATAAATGTCTAATCAGAGGAGAAATAATAAATTATACTGATTAGAATTCGGCGATTATCTCATTGAAACACCGTGTTTAATTAAAACTTTACGTCGCCATGAACTAGCAATAATGTTCCAATAGTGGTCATTAAAAATGATTTAATATTTTGTCCTTCCAAGTAATTTTGAAAGTTCTAAATTTCAAGTTGTATTTTTACTTTTCATTTTTTAATATGTTCTAGATATATTCTAGCATACTCTAGCATAGATATTAATAAATTCAAGACGGCATGCGATAAAGTTCTCACGAAAATATATTTCCAGCATTCAATCACCCACAGCATTCAAGTACCCATATATAAATATTTCGTGAATTCGATAAATTAAAAATGATGTGAGTTAAAAAATTATTAAAACAAATTCATATTATTTATTACCATAAGTGTAAATACTTCATATATGTATAATACATTTACTAGATGCCACCTCGTTGTGCGTGACAGTATAATAACTCATTAATTATTGCAACAAACATAGCTAATAACGTAATGGAACAATTAATATAATGGTGATATTACAATGACGAAGATCAAAGTAGGTTTTTCGGAAAGCAATGAAATGTTTTGGAATCTGATTTTCTAATAGGTAAGCATAAACAGTTATACCATACATACATGTATGTATATGACAGTCGAAAAATGGGAGTACGTTATCGGAGCGATTGTTTCACCGTTAAAAGGGTTCAGGGTACGTCTAGGAAACCCTACAATGTTCCTGAAGAAAATATCTGGTGTCGAAGGGGGTGCGTTCCTTCGAAAGATAGGGGCTTCTTTGTACGAAAAGCGGTTAAGTTCATCTCGGTAATAAAGGGAGCCAAGGAAAACGACCGGCCTAATTTACTATTTTTACAAGCTTTCTTCGAACGTCTGTGGCTTCCTGTTTCTTTATTTTTGTTTCATAAAAGCTACAACCATTTTCATGCCGTCACAGGTAATAAATTATCAGGTTTTATGTAGAGATCGTAATTAAGTCCTCCTGTTATAATTTTTATGTAAATTAAGTCAGACGAAAATAAAGAATACCAGTTGAAGCTTGAATGAGAAGTGTCATTATTTTCAATTTTATGACTTCCTTGTCGAAAACTTCTATCAAAAGATTGCTAGCATTGTTGTAAAACATTTTTTGATCATTTGGCTTAATTAGTGTTTTACGTGCTAATTACATTCACTCACGGTGAAAATCATGCACGTCATATCGTAAGAACTATGGACTACTTTAGTATTATTTTTTTTCCAGCAATAAAAAGTAATGTTAATTTTTCTTACTTTCAGCAAGAGTAACGTTCAGGCGTTAACGATCAGGTGGTCACTTATTTTCGACTAAATTCTTTATCTTACAATTGTACCGAGCCAATACTTCTTGTAATATGACCTGCACAATTTTCACTGCGAGTGACTGTATGTATTTCAAACGTGTCGATAAATAATATCATTTGCCACACGTTTCTTGCTGCATGGCTATTAGAAATAAAATAATGGTTCCTAACTGCAAGATTTGAGTAACAATATTTCCCGCTACTATAAATTTTATTTGACGCGAAATGCCAGCGAACTGATCGAAGAATATATCTTTGCAAAGCATTCTAAAGTTGTATTTATACACAAGTACGTATTACGTGTACTACGTTATATACAACTGGTCGAACCATAAATGAACGCTCCAATCTCTGATCCTGAAAGAGAAGTTGTCCGCTAACTTTTTTGCCCGCGTGAAAGGAACAAACGAATACTTTTACTTCTGCTAGTCGAGAACACTTTTGCGCCCGAGCGTTAAACAATTAACGGTGTAAAGTGTAAAGTATTACAATATTACTCCGAATTCTTTTATAGTTCGTACCAGGAAAAATATGACTTCACTAGAATTCATATACTAAATTTTCTAACAAATTTTAGTATTCATAATATTCCAGTATTCAAAAAGAATCTCGAATTATTGCGATCATTCTTTCATTTAATTGTCATACAGGTTTAATACTTCACAATAATAATGATTATACGTAATTGTTAATTTTTAATAAACAATTTTAAAACCAACTGTATAAAATTCAATTAACTGGATCAAATTAACCTTGACAAATCCTTAAAAACAGAAAGTATGCAAGAACCGCACAGTTTCATTATGCAATCTTCATTTTTAACAGGCGCGTAACAATTGATTCTCATTTCATCCTTTCGCATAATCCAGCATTAGTCTTAAAGCACTTATTAGTATATCGATACGAGTTTATCAAGTATATCGATAAACCAACAAAGTACAATATTTCCAGAGCTCTCAACATCGCTAACAGTCTCGCAACGTTTACAACGCTCAACAAATCTACGCCACCAATATCCCACGCGACCCGTTCGATTCATTTCGTCGAACTCGTCGATAATTCTCGGCCACGTGATTTTTATATACGGCCTGGCGTATAAATGGTGATAAATCACAATGTCCTTGTACTAATTTTTCTCTCGCATCGATCAACGAGCAAGCACGCGCTCGTATCTCAACATCCTCACGTGGTGTTCTTTTCGCGTTTGAAATTACAACGTCAGGCGTGGGTGTTCAACACAGAGAGTTACATGTCACTTCGGAGTTACGAACTCTGACCTCGACTCGGTTGTCCCCAATTTCGAAATTTAACCTCTCAACGAGGTCCCGCGAGTTACCTAAGTTAATCGCTTAATTAATTCCGCCGTCCGGTCGTTCGCATCGCTTTCACCCAATTAAACGTCGGCGTGCCTGTATCGCGAATTTAAGATAAAATGCTTCGAGCTGAATTAGCTCAGCTGGGGCTAACATCCTTGGTGACTCGGTGTCTTAATCAATGCTCGTGTTCTATGCCCCGGTAAACTGCACAGAATAGTGCGGTCAATTTGTCGTATTACATTATACATGCCAGTCTCGGGTACAAAGTTTTTAATCAATTTTAAGTTACGTAATACGGAACTGTCTGGATAGTAAAGCGTTATTGCATATATCTATTTTTATTTTTGTATGTGTTTTAAATATATACAACAGCGTTTCAACATATATTTTAAATATATTGAACAGCAAAAATATTTTTCCGGATGTAATATGTTATTCCTTGTATAGCACTGCCATGTTAATTATTCTTTATCGCCAGTTTTTGGTGATATTATATGTACGTAAATTATTTTCATGCGTTTTACAAAGTTCACTCCATGCAGATACACACATACATAGTAGGTGCACACCTGGCTAATATTCTTGAGCTTCGAATTCAGCAAGATGTATTTAAATGTATGGACATATTGCATAATAAGTATGGGAATGTTCGTTGAGTTAGTAAAGAAATATTTCCTGTTTATATGAATTATAGTCTACTTAAATATTTTATATCGAATAGATAGAAATAGATTCCAGCTATTTATACAAATGATATTTTCATAATTATTCAATTATATTTTCCGCATATCAATTAGACACGTTAATATTTTACTTAATAATTCAATAGTGTATCGTTACAGGTTAATGTTTTGACTTCTACAGAATTGAGGCGTGTTTTTACATTGGTTATATATAACATAAAATGTTTCAGCAAACATTCGGGCAACTATCAAATTCCATTTACAATTGACTGTAAGTCATTTGAACAATATTGTATCGCGAAAAGGACATTGCTCCAAATTAAGTTATAAAAACTGTAATCCTAAAATGACATACTTTTAATGAAAACAATGAAACAGCAAACAAAACTAACGTACAAAGTGTGTCGATGTTAATTAAACCCAGCAAATTCTCAAAAAATCATCTTAAAAAATACACACTAAATTCTTTCTCCCGAATGCATACCATTAAGTCAGTAATAAGAAAATCCACTGAACAGCGTCTATTTTACATAAAAAAACGGAGAAAGAACCTGTTCCCAATTGCACGAGACTTTGCGACTACGTACAGGTGCAAGATGCGACAGATACCGTTTCGCAGTGCTCTTATTCGATCGGGACGCGTGATTAGCGATTCGCGGCAATTTGTGTCAGTCAAGTAATCTCCTTTTCATCCGAGAATCGCGAATAAGAAGGAAACAAAATCCAGAACACCGTGCTCGTTCCGAAACAGCCTCGAAGAGAGTCAGAGTCGAATGAAGGGAGACAACGCTTTCGACCGGAGGCCAAAGAGAAACAGCAGAGAAAATGAGAGAAGGGTTTCGGCCGGTTGTCTCAAGGTTTATTCAGGCTTACTCAAGCAAAGTCTCGGTTTCCTTCTTTCGTATCGCTTACGGAGCCTGCGAAGCTTTCGCTGTCTACTCGCATCTTCAACAGAAATAACAGGTTTCCTTGGCGTGCGCTGATTGCATTGACAATTTGCATTAAGCCCTTATACTTCTATTTGATGTAACTTAATACGACGAAAGCCTTGCCGCGATCTGAAAATCTCGATTTCTTAGCGGGACGAATTACACGGCATTTGGTTTAGTTCGATTTTAGAGATACATACCACAGTAGATTGAATGGAAATCAACTGGCAGTAATCCGCTTAGAAGAAGGGAAGCTTAGCAGAATCGAAGATTACGTAGACTTGGGTTACATGTAACACTTCCTACAACTACCATAGAGATTCAGATGATATTAGGTAATAGCAGAACTTGAGGTGTTAACCCTCTTCATTGCAATTACGGACGACATTCGCGTTGCTGTGACTCGTAACTTCGGATAAGGTACATATACGGATAATAAGTACAAGCGTGAGTTGTGGTAGTTCTTAACACTACCATCAACTGATATGAATTGGCAAGCGGGTGTGTACAGTACACTTCAGAAATTAAATTGGATTATTTCATTCTACAGATTGGATAAAAAGTAAGGTATGAAGCGAAATGGAGGAAAGTTGGACTTTTAGAAAGATAAGTTATTATTCAGGATCGTAATATGTACTTCTCAGAAGAGTTTGAACATCGATACAATAACGCAGATCTAATGATATTTCTAAACGGGGCCAGGCAAGATTTTTATATTATACACTTCAATCTATTCTATTTAGAAATAATATTTATTCTTTGTGGAATTTTAATTCCAACTTATTGCTTTGAAGTAAGAAGTCCCCTAGTACGAGGATATGAAAAGCAATAAAAAGGAAATGAAACGGATTCTACGAGTCTCAGTTATTGGATATTGTAAACTCGACCCTACTCGTTCCTATTAGTAAAAAAATACATACATCTTAGAAAGACACGGATGACCGTTGCGGAGAAAGTTCTACTTTGAATATTGCATTCCATACGAGATGCCTCTCAGCTTATGAAGTATATTCGTCGTGTTCCAGCACCTTGGTACTTTCGACTCTGCCTGCACGTGCAACAGTAAATCGTAAGCACGACGAAATTCAGTCTCCTGCCGGCACACCAGCCATCATGAATTATAAAGTGATAACATCGAAAACATCGCGGGTCACGTTACGTTACATAGACATTTTACCCTGAAACTCGTGCTCGTAGCTTAACGAAACACGGCCTCAACGTAATGAGCGAAGAGCAGACAATTGTGCTGGGCCTTACTATTCCTCTGCTCTCTTTCGATACTTCCAGAAAAACACCATTGTTTCTGAGGGAGAAACTAACAAATGCTTCAGCAAAGTGGCGACTATATACATATGTATAGTTATTATTCTAAATAAGTGGAAAATAATTATATAAGGTGTTTACAGAAATATGTAAGTTATATAATTCTGGTGTAACTATATCAATTAATCCTGTGAATTGTTAAAGAATAATCCTCACTAATTACGCGAGGAGAACGATTTATTATAATACAAATGTGAAGTGTTCTTTATGTTAATATACTCTGTAGCTCCAAAGTTTCATTAAAATCTCCCATTCCTATTTACGGTAATTTAGTATTTTCATAATAATATCTGGATTGGGAATACAAATTTTGCATATCTGAAAGATATAAAGCAAGTCAGGTAGAACAACTGTAATAACTTCTTATTTATTTAATTATTTATATTGGGAGGAATACATGGCATACCAAATTTTTTGAGGTAACAATGATTATTGGCGCATTCTTTACCATGTGTCTCATAATACAAAATTAGGTTTCCTCATTATGCAATTACATTACACCTGTACTTTATGATGGTAAAGTATATACAGGTAACCTACTGATTTCTTTTACAAGCTAGATTTCCGGTTTCGCGGGAATATACATATGTCGCAGCCTTGATCATTGCACATGTCTAAACATTACACATATTTCAACCTGCCCCATATAGTCGAACAGATGAAATCTCTCGCAGATATATTGCAAGAGCGATTATACAATAATAGCTGAGAAATAAATTTCCATTTGGACAGCCTCATTAAATGAAAAATACTCGTCTAAATCAAGCTGTAACGAAACAAACTGCAACGGAAACGAATCGAATGTTCCGTGCTGCATCCGTTAAAGGATTTATGTGCCGTTTTTCAGGTGCTAGGGGAAATCTCTGATTTGCGATAGGGCACGTTTTCATTATCCTTTAGATCAATGTTTTATCATGGTTGTTCGATTAATAACTGATACGACATTTATGTACATCCTTTCCAAGTAAATAAAATAGTAAACAAAATAAATACAACACTGGTATTCTCATTATATATGTTTATTTGTTTAGTCACTGGAAATAACGAGCACGTTATTTCGTTAAACATATTTCTACCATGGATTGTACTAATACAGAAAATTAATGATGAAGAATATAATATGTACAATATCTCCACTACCATTGGACAAAATATATGTTCAAACAGTTACGATGCAAATAAATAAATTAAATAATAAATATTTGTATAGGAAATTATAAAAACTAAAGTTATATTGCTTTATATTAAAATTATTCCTGTGTAAAATACATGCATTTGTTTCTATACTTTGTTAGTTTCTTTGCTCAACCATTGAAATAATACAAATATGGTGTTGGAACACCATCTACACTAAATAGCAACACTTAATGTACCTAATACCGACGGTTTTGTTTCCATCATTACCGTATCCGCAATACTTAACGACACTTATAACCGATATAGTAATATTTCATTCAATTTTGTAACTACAGCCTGAAATTTTTCGAATATAAAGCGAGACGATATAAATTCGTTCCACGACATGCAATTTATTGCACGGTACCAGCGACATAAGCGCAATGAAATACGTAAATCCATCTTCCCAAGAATCGTGTCAACTTATTCTAGCTTAAACATCAGATATCATCTGAATTTGATAAACGTTGACACTGTTTCTATTAAGAAAAGACTGTGTTCTATATAGTTGATGAAACAGTGTCAAGAAGTTGTATTAATTTTAGACAAGCAATGGAAAGGCCTGAATACAGTGGGCAGCAGGACAGTTGTGAAAAATTGTTCCTCTACGAAAGGTTCCCTAAAATAAAACGTCTCCGATTCTGTTCATGTTTTAAACAAAACGCTTTAATATCGTTGATGGACATGGAAATTAGCCGTCTGCAAATGTGCAATATATATATATTGCTGTCAATTATATAAGGATGAGAATTGATATAATACGTATATGTGTACAAAATTTAATTCTGTTCAAATAAAGTAGGAACAATGCTGACGCAGATATTTCTTTCATTTTTCTAAATCATTTCAAGTATTACCTACTTTTAAGTTTGAAAATATTCCGAATATGTATTTTTGTGCAACATACACTGTACATTTTATGAAATGCCCGGTACTATTGATTCTTCAAAGTTGTTACATGCATTAAGAATTTTAAGAAATTAATTCTTTTGAGACGTCGATATATGGGTACTCTAAATGAGATTAAGTATTGTGTGCACTAAAACGAGGTAATCATGCAACTGAACCTCCTCGTTCCATTTACCTTTCACCTATAATCTTTCTTACGAGTTGTTTGACATTGAACACATAACATGGAACAGTTCTTAAAAGCATCGAAAATATTTCTTCAACCATACTGGCAGTCTTTTTGTTACGAAATACACACAAACATAACAGACTGGAATTTCGAATAAAAAATATTGATTTCTTGCATCGCCCTATTGAACTACACTGCAGTCTTTCCTGAGCTAAATCTCAAAAACACGTTCATGTATTGTGGTTCATCTGTAACAAAGATTCCCTTTGAAGATGATTATAATTATAATTTTGTTTTGAAGTACTGCGAGTTCAGATTTTCTAAACAGAATATACCTACTGATAATTGACCACAGGCCAAGAAAATTCTAAAATGAATAATCTACATCTACATCTTGATAAATTTCATTCAAAGAACAAGAAACTAAAAATTAAAGATCACAGGTCAATTTCGCGAACTGATTTAAATAACGCATCCCTAGAGAGAAGAACTAACAAAGATATGTACAGAGTAGTAACTGAAAATGTAGTACAGAACTAAACATAATAAAAAAAACTACTACCCATTCATAACCACAGTTTCATAAACCATACACTCCCTCACACTCGAAAACCTACATCGTATCAAACAAACACATACGCGCATCTCACAAAACATTCCACCGGCTGATTCAGATTTTATTTAACCGAGTAGCCAGGCAGGCTGGCTGATGCGTGTCTGCATAATCTCGTGAATACCTGAACCCAGACGGCGTTTATTCGCGCATACGCGGATGGTGCATCGAACTCGAAAGCTTACCTATATTAAGCGGCCCTTGACATCGTCAAACTATAAACGAACACGTAGCATTCGGCTGCATTTAGAAGCGGGACCGTTGATGCTTACGAAGACAAAGCTCGAGACATTTACCAGCGACGTTCGTCCAGTTACCACGAAGACCAGAGTGTTTAGGGTCCTCCCGGTTGTTAAATATAACCACAGTCGTACGCAGTCGCTACCAAACTCGAAATAGTCTGGTACTATCCATAATACAGCTACAGAAATATATTGCTAGGTTTATTACTCTTGTTACCGCTTCCGTCACTAATACGAGCCTTGAAAGCGCTCCGTTCCCCCTTGCTCTCGATCATCTTAAAGATTAAATGAAAGGCACAGGACGAACGTGAATATGTAGTTTATGTTCTGCGCCTTTTTGGGTCTGTAAAGTAGTCGACGATATTGTTAAATGGTCATGATATTTTATATTGCACGATACATATTGGCAATTTGTGCTGAAGTCCTCTTTTTATGGAATAATTGTTTTGTAGATTATTAGAAAAGTTTTGATATTCCATTCTAGCATTGTGGAAGCTTAAAACTAATTATTCCATTAAATATGTCAGATATATAATGAAAATATTTGATATGCATTATGTCATTTTTAAATTTTATGAAACTTTTCTGTCTACGATTATTTTTCCAGATGTAAACAAGACATTTGATTTGTATCTTTTTTAATATGAAATCAAGTATTTCATTAATTTCCCCACGAAAACCGGAAGAATGTTTGTTTTCAGGTAATCATATACATAATCATAGTGTATAAATGGATATGTGATAATCATTGCCATAATTAATTGAATTAAATCAGCGTAACAAATTCAATTATTTTCAACCCGTTTGGAATATTGAAATCAAATTTGTTCGAGCATGAATTTGTTCTCCAAGCTGTTCAATTAATCAAGCTGCTAAAAGTGTTACATGAATAATTAAACACTTTGCTCGTTTATCAAAACCAGTTTCTCACGTTTTGTATTTTCAGCAGTCGGACATCTTTATACGGAACAACTCTGCTTATGGATAAAATAGTAACCTTAAAAGTTTCTCTATAACCGCTTTCTCTTCAGCTAAAGAATTCTTTGCGGGTACATTTCTGTATTCACTACTGGACAGAAATAAAATGAAACTGAGTAACCATCACAGTCGCGTTTACGAATTATGTATAGAACGTCAAATCTGGAAAATGAAAGATCAACGAACTGGCGATTTATCTACTTACAGTAATACTTCTTTGCAACAATATTCTTCAAAATAGAGATGCTCAATGGAGATGCATTCAATAATAAAATGAAGAAAACTCCAGGAGAAAGTAAAGACTACCTTGGTGCAACTATTACACTAACTTCTACTTTTCATCTAAAGAATGTCAGAGAAACGTGAAGTAAGGGTTAAGGGATAATTCCATTGTAATCCTGTCCTAACATATTTTCCACTGTATCTAGATTCAAAAGAATAAAATGTACAAGATTTAAAAGAACTCTTGTTAATGATCTGAATTATGGTTAGCTACTATTGTGTATAGACCCCAAATACAATAGATACTTCGGATACAATATAACAGAGATTTAAAGATTTAAATCCTTCCTCTTAGTGTGATAAAAGTATTCCTATTTTTTGTAACTGGATAGAATTCAGAACCGACCATTCAGTGCGCATTTCTATTACTTATTATAATACAATATTTATTCTGTGTTTCGTGAAACATCGTAATTTGTATTTGCGTAAACAACCTTGAATATTAAATATTATCTTCATCTCAAAATGAGTTCCAATCAATGAGAAAGTTGAGTTCTTCAAATATAAATAAAAAATAAAATGAACTAAGGCTATCCCGTTATACGAAACCGCGAATAAAAAGTTTCTGTCTACCTCGGAACAATCCTTTTCATAAATCAGGCGATGAAAATGTGACCTTTAAAAATACCTACCAGCAGAAGACAGATAATTACCTGACAGCCAAAGGCTGCCTCTATCAAAGATCCAAAGAGATCAGAGTGAAATAAAATTCTTCTCACCCTTTGAGCGAATATTATTTAGCCAAAATTAATTCTTTTTAAATATCTGAAAATATTATGTAGCACAAAAGTTATATTAAAAAATCGCAGTTATGCAAATATACAATTTCCCCTGTGTAACGAAACCATTACATACTCCATTTAAATTCCAATTCCTTAATCAAAAAACTGTTGATCATTAATATTTCGTTGCAGAAATATTCTAAAAAATGAAGAATCCCACCGATAACATTAAAAGAAATCCAGGAGAGAGTAAGGATGAAGAAAGAACTTCTACTCCCCATCCAAAGAATCCCATAGAAACTTGGAGCAAGGGTTAACAAAACTATCGAACATTTCCAACCGCCCTAATTCGATGGCCACGGGCCGCACAGGTTGTTTCACTGAACGAATATGAGTGGAGCAAGGTTCCCACTTCACCTTGCCACATTACGGACCCGTTTGCAACAAGTCCACGGGGGTGTTACATAAACGCCGGTAATCCACAGACGGATCTCTCTTCTCTGTCTCCAGGCATCCCGGCGTAATCGACGCTTCGACCTCGCGGTTAATGAATTTCGTTACCAGCGTGCTGCTAATGAATTGCTAATGAGCGCGGCGGTTCGCTGCATTTCTCGATCTCGCGATCGCGTGATCACCGTGTAACAAAAGATCTCTGGGCAAAGACGCGGCACGTGACGGTGTACATATATGATTTCTCGAATCTCTGGCTTCGTCGCCTAACAGTATCCGGCCGTGTTACCAGGTCAGCTATTAAATTCGTTCGATTGTTCACGAGCAGCGGTGCTGTTCTATTTAAAATCCCCTCACGAGTCGTCGGGCGAACGGGACGACGGGCCACGATTCGCTAACGATTCGCGTAATTTGCAATTCCTTCCTCGCCGTTCTTGCCCCGGCGTCGTGCGTTCACGGTGTTTTCTTGTTACGACGTTGGTGGCCGGCCGTTCGCCGACTCTTCGGGTAGAAAGATCGCGCCGCAGTCTAGAGAGTCTAGAGACGCGGCGAAGGAATCACGTTGCGCCTTTATTTGCTATGGCATTGCTCGGAATGTACTGTAGCAGGGTCGGCAGGCTGGCACTGGAGGCATCGGGGCAATTTATGATCGCCGAAATGTTATTAGAAGAAGATGCCGGTGCAAATCGTCGGCCCTCGAATTCGAGGCATTTAGTGGAATGGCCCTGTTACGGCCGTGAGGATATCTCCTGCCCACATGTGCCATTACTTTTCATTTCCACGTCGGCTATTTTCTCGGTTGTTATCATTTCACCGGGCTCGTTACGGCTGTGACTTTTAATTGGAGTCACCGGCATTGTGGCGTGGATACTTGTTAAATGGAAGTTCGTGGAGAAGGATTGAATGGTTTATGGGGGGTCGCTTTGTAATTTCGTTATGCAAGAATTGTTATTTGGTATGTATGTTCCTGCCGTCTGTATATGGCTAAATGGGGATAGGAGGTTCTTTTTAAATAGTTCTGATGCAGGACGTGAAGGGGGGGAGTTTAATGGGGTGGATTCCTGAGTTTGGAATCCTGCCAAGGGTTTACCTTATCTTCCTGATGGAGTATACGTTTCTATTACTGGAATGTTATTATACATTCGAGAGTGAATTATGTGCGATGCAACTTAATAAATATTCTTTATCGTATGCAAATTCGAATATTAGTAATTGCTTGAAGGTAGCGTTCATGGTGACAAGTTTGACCGAATAAAAATGACTAAATAAATTAATACGAAGCGGTACATATTTGTGCACTATTAAAGGCTTGATATGAGTATCAGTCAATCTATAATTTTTGCATTCTCGAAAATATAATTTCTAAACGTATGTGTACTAATAATCTTCACCTAGCTAAAACAAATCTCACGAACCACGAAACGTGTGCGTTTCAACAAACCGATAAATCCTCGCCGAAGTCAACTTTAATAATTCGGCCGGAAAAAATGTGCAAAATTACTCTTACTGTAAAAACCATCGGGATGAAAGAGTGCTTCAACCATCCAAGCACTCGTGAACCAGTAGGATTTGTTACCTTGAATCGACGCCAAGAAACACTCGATGAAAAACTTTTGGGGGGATACGTACCTGAAACAAGAAAATGAAAACACACAATTACAAACGTTGTCAGAGGAGAGCGTACGATAGTCGATCTTTCCACGTACACGCGTATGCCTCGATAAAAATCGTCTGGCCGAGAAGTCGAAACTATTTGGATCAACTCCAGTGTCAGCGAACTCTCTCGCCGCGTCACCTCGCGCTTTTGTAACCCGTGTACCTTTTTTTCATCCTTTCCTCTGAAAATTGGCCGTAACGTTTTAGCGATTGGCCAGTTGCCAGGGTTACTTTCGCACCGAATTCCTGGCGGTAGGGTTCTTTCCGTTATTCAACGTGCAGCGACTCTACTTAGGTTCTGTTCAGGCTCGTTTCGGAGGAGCAGTGCTTTGGAAACGACGCAAAATTATGTGGGGACGACGTTCAATGTTAAGTTCGCCTGTTCGTTTGGGGCTGGAGTTTCGCGTGCGAAAAACGCTCGGGTGTTTGATATCAAACCCGGAATTGTGCGTGGGAGTTTTTATTAGCCAATTTTTCACCTGAACTGGGCCTAAGCGTCTCAGTACGGTTCTGAGTTCCAATTGAGGTCACGAATTTTTTCCGTATAGAAAAATCCGCTCGCTTGAACCGTACTTGAACTTTTCCATATAATTCTACGTTCCAAATTCTGTTCATCCGAACTGGGCTGGTACATCTTTATATAGTTCTATTTTTCTGTTTCTCTGGCACAGAAAAGTTTGTTCACCTGACATTATGTAATGCGTTCCACTTAAACGCGAGAACATTTCTCGCTGAGAAAAATCAATTCACCTGAAACGAACATTAACGCCCGCGGTTTTGCCACTTGCGAAACGATCTCATATTTCCCATAAAGGTAGAAAAGCCACCGCGGCAACGCATTGCGTGCTTCAGCATGTCGCCCACATCGAACCGCACTGCGTCGCTTATTAAAGGCATAATAAAGAGAATTATCTCGGAAAGCTGGGGAGGCTGGACGCGGTTCATAAATATTGCCCTTCGTACGAATCACGGCCTGAAGCGATTGCACCCTTGCAGCTCGTGACCGAGCTCAGTAATTGAATGTTTTATGCACGAACATGTTCAAATAGCAGGGGGCGCTCGTGTATTTCTTGGTGTTTGAATGTTTTCCTGGGTGCAATATGATTTGGAGACGCAGGATTGGAAAATTGGAAAAATTAAAGGGATTTGTTAAAGAGATGTGGCGATGCTAGATATGTTTGACTAACGTTATTCCGCATGTGAACATTTATTAAGGTATTCGAGGAATTCAAAATATTGATTAAGTAATCTGGTAAAAATGGCAAATATTTTCCTGATATGCATATAATACTTTGGGTTTTCTTTTATAACGTGTAAGTAGACGGAAAAACAGAACTGCAGAGTAAATGAGTAAATATTAATTAACCAATATAGTGCCTGTTGAGATTAAATATGCAATGTTGTAGGTTCTGTATAGCATTTTGCACATTTTCCAAGTCTCTGAAAGGAAAGAAAAGAACAAGCCTTCGTTTATATGACATTTTTTTTACAGATAACTGAATAATTTAAGGGGTTGAAAATATTATATTCTATACAGTTTGTTTATTAAATTCTTCTCTCCATCGTACATAATAAAACCATGTGACGTAATGATTTAAAAGCGTTTCCGACATATGTATTTTTATTTTTACCTTTACATATATGACAAAAACATCTTGATGGCATAACCTTTTCTTTTTCATAAATATTCAATGTGGATATTGATATTGTCGTGTCGTCAAATAAAGACACATAACAAATTAAATTTTCCCTCGCCATTTCACTTACCTAATGACTAACATAGATTCCAGCAATTTTCCCATACTTCAATTATATTGCGAAAGTAATTCATATCTCTAATAATTCCTTGTATCTGCCGTGTACTATAAAAAACAATCGAGTGTTTTATTTCCCATGAACCACGTTATACTGCCATCGTTACAAGCTTATATCATTGTTCCTGGGCAATACGCCCGAAACTTCTCCCGATCGCAGTTAAAGAAGGAAAACATAAAGAAAAGAGTTCCCAACGCGACGAGACTCAAACGTTGTGGAAGATCGTTAAAGTGTCTCGTTTTCTTCGAACTTAGAGGATCCGTACATTTACGGGCAGTAAATTGGCTCCAGTATTCCTGCGGTTGATCGTGCCTTATTTTTATCTCATCGATCGGGCATTCTTCAGCGTTCTCAGTCACACCGAATGTCCTATTATGTGCGAAATTTAAAAATCACAGTCTGATGTTCGATCACAAATTACACATTCGTGACGCGAATTTTATCACACACTACCCGATTTATTTGTATTTATTTATTTCTGCCTCATTTAATATGAAAATTAGGAGAATCATTACTATACTATTATTTTTCAAATTGCTTCGTAACTGTTTCACTCAGAATCTTGATACAACAATTATCAGCAATTATTTTCGAAACCGTGTAAAGTCTTTCTTCAAACCCGCATCTACTTCCATTATTAAATAATTCTCCCTTCACTCGCGCATAGAAATTTAAAAACACGCAGCGCACGCGTAACTGCGAGCCGGAAGAACTTCGTTTCGGTATTAAAAACGTTTCCGTTCCACAGTCGAAAGCCCGGCATCGGGTCGTACTTTTGCAAATTACAAAAACGATATTACATTCCTCGCCGCAGCGCTGCCGTAACGAAAAGAAACAAAATGTATTGGCGAATTGGGTTCGAAGAATGTCCCTCGAAGGGGGTATAAAGCAAATTAGAAAGTTCCTGCAAAGGAAAGAAGGGAAAGCAAGAGAAGCAAAGAGAAGAGGCGACAGAGACAGCGATGCACGCCTCCGTGTTGGCGAACCGCCAGAAGTGTATTTTCGGTGTCAAGGGTGGATCCGACCGAGGAGAATGAGACGGACCAAATAATTTTTCTTACCGCGTCGACAGCTGCGCGTACAATTTGCATGAAAAGGAGCATTCGGCCTGCTACTTATTTTCGAAGTCCATTGGGCGGAGTATTTCGAGGTGTACATGGCCGTGCATTCCGAAAATTGGCAGCCATGGTGGCAATATACTGACGCGTCCATCAATTTGTAGATTCTTGCGTGCCGGTAGATTTGTTGATTTATTTTGCTTCCGTTTTGGGATTGATTGGAAGACTTGAAAGTTAATTACAATCGCGGCGCGAGCAGTAAATACGTAATAGATCTTTTGTTATATGGAAACAACGTTTCTAAGGCAATCACAGACACGATGGAAATTAAATTAACTTTCTGTTTGTTTTATATTAGTGGACTAAATGCGTTGAATTCCGTTTCTTTCGGCTGAAGGGATTGTAATCGTCGGGAAATTCGTAAGATGCAGTTTATTTAATTCTTAAGGGTACCAAATTCAAATATCGTTAACTAATCCACCGATCTATTTTATAAAAATAACGCTTAATTTAGTATGCTATGAAATCGATAATAACTTTGTACCACCGAGTTCTCAGAAATAAAGCATAGATTTACAATAAGAAATACCATATCCTCATTCATTGCTCCTCAACATATTACTCCTCAACTAATAGTATTGAATGATCAACAACAAATATGGCCCCTACATAATTCATACTTGAAAATACGACCCGTAAAGTTATTAGAAGAGTAACAAACAATACGATAAACAAGCATTCAATTATTTTCACACAAATAATAGACCAAACGTCTGTCAGCTTACAAAATGGGTTACTTGCAACTAAATTTCCCGAGGTCTGGTGTAAATTGACGAAAATGCTGGTCAGACCAGCAGAATAACAGCTCCACCGTCAAATTCGACTATTGACCATAACGCCTCTATTTCAATAGACGATTCTATTCATACTAGGAATCATGCGGCGAGACCATAAATTGTTCGCTGCGGTTCGGTCGTTTCACACGCGCCCAAGTGCGACTTTCACGAGATTATAGTGATTTGAACGCGTATAGATCCGTGTCATCTTACTCCACACACGAGGCGCGTATAATGTGTCCACGTGAGCCATGAGCAGCAACAGCTTCCGTAGTAACATATAATCTACGCTTTACATTTATTTGCTTGTAAATAATTAGAGACACGTGACGACCTTATTGAGGCGACATTTATGATGGCTGCTTTCTGGTACCGTAGGCCGTAGATTCTGCGTTTATTCAGAACTAGCGTTATTGGTGTTAACTGGTGCGCTTTCTGTTATCTGCCTATAGATAATCTGTTACATCTGTAACGAGATTGATGATAATATCGAGGTACGAAGTGCAAGCAGGGTAAACTGTAAATAACTTCTACAATCAACACTGAATTAGTGTAACTACTTTATAAAACTTGTTGAAAATAATATGATTTTCAAATTGCTTCGAAAGCAAAGCAGGTTATAGAGCAAATTTAGTAAATCATATAGTTAACAATTGCAACAGATTATGATCTTCCATCACGTTACTAGTGATACCTAATATTGACCGTATTTCACTCTGAAATACTTTCGGGAACGGGAGCGAATTATTCCATATTTCCTTTAAATAAATATACCGAACATTGCAATCAAACTGCAATTCCGCCTCGCAGCGTGAAAGCCTTTAAAAATGTACCCGAGGGCGGATTAAAAGTTGCAATATACGCAATCCCACTTGTTCAATTCGTCACGTTTATCAAATTACGGCCACGAACAAAATGCCCAAATACTTCCCCAGTTCGTTTCCACCCCGTTCCCAATACATACATACTCTTCACAAATGAAACAGTTTCAAAATAAATTGCCACGAGTTCTCGTTTTTGAAACGTACGAATGAAATCCTAGTAAATCCAGCGACGTATATGGTTAACATTCGCAGGAGGCTACGTCACCTGCTCAAAAGAACTCGAGGACTAACCCTGAGATCCCGTGAACAAGATACGCATTATCGAGGAGCAGGTCGACATAGAACCGATACCTAAATTAGGCCACGGATTTGTAAAGTGCACCCGAGCAATTTGGTTCAATGGATGGGAAAGATGGCCGATTAATACAACTGCGTCACACGGTTTTGCCGGCTGTATCGAGGTCCTCCCGCCATCGTTTCAAAGCGGACTGGTTCGCCCACATCTTTGAACCCTGAAAAGGTTCCCGCGGCAGGAATTCTCACAGCTCGGGGCTCGCTTTCGAGCAAATCGCTCCTTGAAATCGATAAGCTACCGGTAGCCGCTCTCTCGTTCGAAAAATCTTTACGGCTTATAAATTGCCGGATAATCAGAATCAGGCTAGAGGATCGGCGACACGGAAAAACGGTAATCATTCCGAATCGTTTCTCGTGGGAAACGTAACGCTTGTACTTCTGTGTATGTATACGTATACGTATATGTATACAGCTGTCTATTTGATCATATGATTGCTCGTCTTAAGGTGGTAATTATTGAAACTCTGTTGAATGTTAACACTCGATCGGTCACTTCGACCCAGTTCAATGTTAAATCAGCTGTCGTTTCAAAAATAACAGTGATATCGAGCCGAAAAAAGTGTAGGCATTAAGTTTGAGCGCTGTGGAATATGTTTTGACTATTGGAGATTGAGAAACGAAGTGACTTCTTGATGCAAAGTATTATTAAAAATGATTGCGCCTAGAAAAAGGCTTTGCGGAAATTTTTAACGCGTCTTTCTCGATAATTTAAAGGCGTGTATAAGATGCGATTTATTTGGCATATCGTAGAAGAGCAATTTTTGAGTGGGGAAAATTGCGTAATTATATAAATAAATTATATAAATTGTGCTGATAATTTTAACTATAAATTAATTTTTATATAATCTAGCAATTTTTGTGGAGAAAATTGGGAAACTTCGTTTGAAATGGTAGCGATACTATTGTCTGGATCCTTGCCAAACTTAATTTCATTTACATGGAAATAAAATTATCGTAAATAGAATGTAATATGTTAAAAGAAATTGGTTTTTGGTTTTTAATACATAAACGAAATTGAAGTAGAATCAATATACGCACATGGTGTTTACCTATACAGGGTCCGGCGGAGTATATGACCACCCTCTTAATGGGGGGTTACTGGGGTGATTCTGAACAATTTTTTCCTTTACCAAAATGTTGGTTAAAGCTTCGTTTTCGAGTTATTAACGAAAAACACTGGCCAATCAGAGCGCTCGGTCGCGTGATTCCCAACGGATCTCAACCTCGGTCCGTGGTCGTGAACGAACGCGCAGGGACAGTTATGTTACCTCGTGTTAAATTAAGAATAATGTGGAATTATTCGTTATTCATGAATAACAAATAAACTAATAAGTGTTCGATACGCTTATTCGTTATCCGAAAAAAATAAAGTATTTAATTACTTATGAATTATTATTTGTTTAACAGCACGTTTTCAGGTGGATAAATTGTGTTTTAAGAAAAACGGTTTGGATAAATAATGTTAGAAAAAGGCTGCTAGTTAAACTTACCAATTCGTGCACAAATTAACCTGCTCCGAAGGAAGGGGGTCCTTGACACTGGGTCATTGCGTCGATCCTGACCTTCCACAACAGCTGATGTTACAGCCGTGTCGATGCACTGTCAGTTTTCTTGCACGGTAACTTCACTTAACGGTCACTTTCACTTTTTCATTTTTTAAAAAATTGTTGCTATCCAGTCGAATACAACCGTGGCGCGAACGAACGAAAAGATTCAGCGCAAGGTGTTTGATCGCCGGGATGCAAGTCGAGGTACCGAGAAGCGGCAGCATTATTATTAAAATCGCACTGCACAAATAAAACAAACATTTGATTGTACTCCTGATTTTAAAGATACATGTTGCTCGTTCGAATAGACGAATGACTCTGCCAGCTAAAGCGTTTCCTTGGTCCTAGATGAACATTCGTTAAGGAGGGGATATTGTTATAATAGAATGCAGAAGAAATGTTTCTTACTGGAACGCTTAAGTGGCTAGCAGTTTTGGCGTCAACCTCCACTACACGAAAGAATACCCCTGCGCTCTAGGGGGTGGCATGGTTTTCGTAACTACGGACCCCGATTGCGAAGCGAGACCACACACACCAGACAGTGTGGGATTACACTGTTCGAAAAATTTCAATAGAAGCCAAATAGTTTTCAAAACACATGGCGGTGGCAATGGTATATTGGAAACGAAATTATTTTATAACTTTCGTTAATGCTTTCCTTAGCAGAAATCTATTCGGAAAGCGTATCGTATTCTAATTTCTAATTTATTGAAAGATCTGCCCTATCGCGTGAACTTCGTTAATTTCAATACAAATTTCAATAAAATAAAATTCAATAAAAAAAATTGAAATGGATGTATTCAATATAAAATATTGAAATTAACGAAGTTCACGCGATAGAGCAGATCTTTCTGCTAAGGAAACCATTAACGAAAGTTATAAAATAATTTCGTTTTCCATATACCATTGCCGCCGCCATGTGTTTTGAAAACTATTTCGCTTCTATTGAAATTTCTCGAACAGTGTAATCCCACACTGTCTGGTGTGTGTGGTCTCGCTTCGCAATCGGGGTCCGTAGTTACGAAAACCATGCCACCCCCTAGAGCGCAGGGGTATTCTTTCGTGTAGTGGAGGTTGACGCCAAAACTGCTAGCCACTTAAGCGT
This sequence comes from Nomada fabriciana, assembly GCA_907165295.1. Taxonomy (NCBI): domain Eukaryota; kingdom Metazoa; phylum Arthropoda; class Insecta; order Hymenoptera; family Apidae; genus Nomada; species Nomada fabriciana. The sequence goes on from OU015694.1 coordinate 16,188,599, forward strand.
TCCAGTAAGAAACATTTCTTCTGCATTCTATTATAACAATATCCCCTCCTTAACGAATGTTCATCTAGGACCAAGGAAACGCTTTAGCTGGCAGAGTCATTCGACTATTCGAACGAGCAACATGTATCTTTAAAATCAGGAGTACAATCAAATGTTTGTTTTATTTGTGCAGTGCGATTTTAATAATAATGCTGCCGCTTCTCGGTACCTCGACTTGCATCCCGGCGATCAAACACCTTGCGCTGAAACATTTCGTTCATTCGCGCCACGGTTGTATTCGACTGGATAGCAACAATTTTTTAAACGTAGGAACGATAATCGTTCCAAAAAGTGAAAGTGACCGTTAAGTGAAGTGACTGTGCAAGAAAATTGACAGTGCATCGACACGGCTGTAACATCAGCTGTTGTGGAAGGTCAGGATCGACACAATGACCCAGTGTCAAGGACCCCCCTCCTTCGGAGCAGGTTAATTTGTGGACGAATTGGTAAGTTTAACTAGCCTTTTTCTAGCATTATTTATCCAAACCGTTTTTCTTAAAACACAATTTATCCACCTGAAAACGTGCTGTTAAACAAATAATAATTCATAAGTAATAAAATACTTTGTTTTTTCGGATAACGAATAAACGTATCGAACACTTATTAGTTTATTTGTTATTCACGAATAACGAATAATTCCACATTATTCTTAATTTAAGACGAGGTAACATAACTGTCCCAATGCGTTCGTTCACGACCACGACCGAGGTTGAGATCCGTTGGGAATCACGCGACCGAGCGCTCTGATTGGCCAGTGTTTTTCGTTAATAACTCGAAAACGAAGCTTTAACCAACATTTTGGTAAAGGAAAAAATTGTTCAGAATCACCCCAGTAACCCCCCATTAAGAGGGTGGTCATATACTCCGCCGGACCCTGTATAGATCAATACGTACTCTACGTGCAGTTGAGAATAATACAAAGCACAAAAAGTATTTTTATAGTTGCTCCTGTTATTAATTACTTACTAAACACCTGCTTCTAATTAGGCCTTGTTAGTACCACCCTCGTTAGTATTATCATCGATTGTAGCATACATCATAACAGTTATTAATCCTTCTAACCACATTGACGTGAATGAAATTCTTGCCTTGAATGCCTCGCTGTTTCGCATTAACGATTCCGCAGAAAGAAATGCTTCTGGCCCCTTATTACCACTAACGAAGCAAGAACTCGATATTTCCGCCAGCATTTTATCACGAGGCTTCTACCGTAACAGAGGTTTTATAAGTTTCAACATTATCTGATTTATTATCGCACTACACACACGTTATGCAATTAACAAAGTGAATAATTACAAATGAAGAAGACTTCCATCCTAAAGTATATTTCCCCAAAACCGTTCCAACCACGTTTATTTCCGCGGAGAAAGATTACGATCATGATAATTTGAGGTAGGAAAAATGCAGTCGCGAAACCACGATATGCGGAACCTCGTAAATGTTTCATCGGCACAGTTAATGGCACCGTAACGCGTTTCACCACTATGTCTACGTTTCTACGTGGTTTTCTGATACGCGTTTTACAGCGAAGACAGGGAAGACACCATAGCAACGGTTGGCAAAAACAGTGGGTTTCTAGCCGTTTAGTATTGGAGTTTATAGTCGACGGCAGACCTGTTCGTTGTAATATTGTTTTATTGTCCAGCGAATGCTGTTGTGCACTGCAGAGAGAGAGAGCAGTTAATGACCGGCTGGCTTCAATAGAAAATCGAACATTATAGACGTTCGTAACCCTTTACTATTGTAACGTAGGTGACGTGTGCAGAAAATTATTTAACGTAACGTTCCTTTGGTTTACGTGTATGACTAATTTTGTAGACTAATTGGTAAATTTTAATTGATAATTTAGATAATTGTGCATTTAGAATTGGAGTATACTTTGGAGCCTTTTTTATATTAATATTGTACATATCGTACGATGCCGTTAAAAATGTGCAGCGTGGTATGAGGCTTTGTAATATTGCATAATAATATTAGTAAGAGCAGAATATTTTTTTGTATACGCTGTAATGCACAAAGCTATTTCTACTAACCACTAACAAGATATTTCAATTCCAAGGTGTTAACAATTTACCTCTGCGTCAGGGTGTAAGAAAATAGGAATGCAGTGCAAAGTATCTCGTGCTGCAATACATACACACACACGCCCGTTTAAATGGGAGCTTGGAAATGGCGTGACTTGTCCAGGAAAGAATCGAAAGTTCATTAACTGAGCTAACAGGGGCTGACCTGGATGCCGTGGTAAATTGTGCAAACGAACGAATTCTTGCTGCAATGTTTGTCTAGATTTCATTGACAAACATCTAGCCTCGTTCAAAACGTTATTTTGCAGACTTCATGAAGTACAGAGTTTGTTTCTGACTGCCTTGATGCCATAACAAAGCCAAATCAGGAGAATAGACTACTACAGCATATACGAGAGGTTTTGAAACAAGTTTTACGTACTAAAAGTTGTTTATAAATGTAACATGTTGAAACTCTCTGTTCACCAGAGAATTAATTACATACAGTTAAATTAAACCATTTTCTATAACTTATTGCTTAATGATATAATTTCATAATTGATATAATTTTAATAATATTGATAATAATAACTTGTCTTCGTTACTACAACACTTTTTGTGTGGCGAATAGCATTTACTAACATCGTTACGTCCTAAAATATAATTCTGTTTCGACGATGCAACTTTTCGTCCATCAATGTGCTTTGGTTAAACTAGACAAACAATTCACCCGTTTCGCTAACAACTTATCGTATCTACAATATCATTCTGTATAGCACAAATGTTTCTTATGACTTTATAACTCATTTGGACGTAATGGCCCAATAATTACCCTTACAAAGTTACTTGAACAGTAATTTAATTAATTTAATAATTAACTAGAAAGCAGCGACTTGGCAGCGACACTTGCCAAGAGCAATTAGCAATTGTGTCCAGATTTCCTTCCCCTGCAGCTGGTCAGTGAACCCGGGTTCATCGGTCATCCTCGGTCGCGCACTTGTCTCGCGTGGCGATTCCCTTATTCGGAGTATCTTTGTACCTTTTGCTGCTGCCTGCCACCAGCTGCTCCCGCGAGAAAGCAAGGTGGTCTGCTCCACGAGAAGCTGAACGAGCCAGAGTAGAAGAAAGCGGCGCGCGACACAAGAGAAGAAGAAAGTGAGAGGGAAGAGATGCTTGGAAAGAGGGAAACGATAAACGAGAGAAAAAGGAATGAACGAAGAGGAAACAGAGAAAGAGGGCGGGAAGAAAAAGTGGAAACGAGGACGTTCATGTTCACGTTTAGTTTCTTTTTGGTCGAAGGTAAATTGAAAAGGCAGAAAAAGATTGGACGCTTTTGACTCCGATAATCGTAATTGATGTGCTGTACTAGTTATGTAATTCTATTATCTTTTTTCAAATGGACGATGGCGATAAGGAAATTCGTGTTCAGGTTTTATATTATCCTCGAGTATTCCTCGAAATGACCGTACGATAAAACCGCTGTTGAAAATATAAAGATATGAAACTTAAACAACAAACTGACAAACACATGCACTGTAGTTCTTTCAACAAAATGCTTTCGAAAAGAGAACAAAAGAGCAGAAAATGTACGTACACATCAAACAAATTATATAACTCCTACTTTTATAAGTAAACTTCACAGCGTTCTTCTTCTCTCCCCATTTTATAATTTGCATCCAAATGCAAAATTAAATATTCCTGTATCCATCACCATCCGAATAAAATGCTAATTCTAATTAACCGCCCGACTTAACGAGCACATAATGAAAGAATAACAACCAAAATAGAATCCGCGTACTCAAAGCGCACCCCCGCACGCGAGCCGGTATATGGAAATTAAAACGCTTAAATCGAACGTCCGTAGGGGAAATGAAATGAAAAATACGTACGGATGGAAAGAGGAGGCTGCATGCGAAGCGCACTCACGTATCGCGCGATTGCGACGCCGTTCCAGAGAATTTATTGCGACTCGCGAGTTAGCGGCACAGAGAAGCTACATTCGGTCTCTTGTAGCGCAAATTCCGCCGATGCGTCATAATTTAAGAGGAATTTTCGAGATGGTATTCGAGTGCGGAAAACCATGCAGCAAAAGAGATCGAACCGCGATAGCATCGATCCTAGCGACCATCCGATAAATTGCAATTGTAATCGATGTTTGCTTTGTCGGCTTCGCCCGGGATCAATGAGAACTTGAGTAATTTCATGTCGAACAAAAGGGAGATACGATCGTGGATTACGTACGGTTTATTGGGTTGGTAATAATGTGCCGCGGATATTCAACAAATTGTACGTTTCATTGTCGTCAAGATTTGGATAGGAATTTTTGTTACCCCTTATGTTAGGAACCAAAATGGAGTAGAAGTTCGAAGCTCAGTTATTCAAATTATTTCACTTAAATTTGATTTCACAAAGCGTGAGTTGACGTGAAATTGTTCAAACAATCGAGATCTAGAGCTGTTTCGCGATATTTTATCAAGGACATACAAAAATTATTCAAGCAAATATTGAAATGGGTACCCGGTTGCTAACATATGTGTTAAGAATTATAACAGCGTGAAGCAACATTTATCATAGCAATTAAATATTATTCAGGACAACTTTAACACATTGGGCGCCGACCCAGCGATGTTGTGCAATTTTTTTGCTTCTATGGATGTCTTACATATCGATTTTCATTTAATTGTCATGGTTACGCCGATCTGCATTTGTCATACTCCAAAAATAAAACGTATACGATCGTTCAGAAGTAATCAAAGCAAGAATCACTCTCGAGTAGTGTACTTTGTAGGCAGTTTATCTTTTGTACGCTTACGCTTTTGGTTGAACAGTGTAATAAGTCTTATTATTCTGTATCTCTTTGCCCATATAATATGAGTGAAGTCATTAATTGTATATTGCTGACCCGCTATCGGATTAAACGATATTATATTATATTATATTATATTATCTTTTCTTTAGCTACTCATTGTTCAGGAACAAGCGATAAAATCCGGCGCACAGGCTTCAAATGTCTCATATGCCACCGGCGCTAAATGTGTTAAGCATCATCTTATAGTTAATCATTATTAATCGGGCAAGTCGCGCAACGTGCGAACTATACTTTCGAACGAAAAATAGCACATTAAGGACGCGAAGCGTCGATAAAGAATTATTATACATAAAAAAAGGGAGTACCGAAACTCCCTTAAATTTTAATACCGGCAGCAGTCTACCGAACAACAGTGTAATACGTAGCACGATAAGAAAAGTTACGACGGCACTGACGCAGCTTCACGGCACCATAATTCTCGTCGATTAAAATATCTCCAAGTAAAAATATTCCAGCCCATAAAGTGTCGAAAAGAAGAACACGATGTAATTGAACGGACTCCTGCCGCCCGTCCAATCGAGGTCAATGCATAACACTCAATCATCCCAGAAAGGAAAAAAGGACCACAGTTCATTCACCGTTCAATCGACGAAACAACGGTTCGCGTAACTCCATAGCGGTACACGCGAAAAACACGGCGCAAAATGTAATTAACGCGAACGAGGCGGAGGTTTGGGTGGAGGGGGGCCGACTAACCCCTGGATCCACTTCAACCCTTCCTCGAGAGGACCGTAACGTGCGCAACGATTTTGCATAGGATGGATCGGAGGCAGCTGACCATTCGGTGGTCTGCAATCAGGGGGTTGGACGCGTCTGTCGCTTGCTGCCCGCCCCTGTCGGGGGATCGGATTAAAAAGAGCGTAGAAAGATAAAACCGGATGGCAGATGCAATGTTTATGGCCGTGCGGCCCGACCACTTCGTTCAGCCGCATTGTTGTCGTTCCGCAAAACGGATCTACGGGGCTTTTCATCCGGTTACTCTCGATCGAACGTTAGCAAAACTCTTGGCCGATGCCGACGTTCTTGTCTGGCTGATGCTGCAACACACGCGCGCTGTATTGATCCGCATTGCAGCTTTTGCACACTTTGGATCGGTGTTTGCACGGTGTTCGGTGCTTTGTTAATGTTCTTATGGGCGATGTTATGGGAAGCATGAAAATGTTCGCCGGATTTCTTAGTTGTACGATTTGAGCTTTCTCTAATTTCATTGAGACCGTATCCATGACGAACCTCGACGAACCTCGATGTGCATTGCTTTTTTATTTCAATTGGGCTATCGTTTAGTTTTCATTTTGGATTGGATTGGTTTTGGATTTCAGTTCGCGCTCCTCTTTTTTGGGGAAAATTGTGAAATTGAATATCGTGAGGAAGCTGAGTGTACTCCAGAATACTCTTCGATTTAGATCAGACATAGCTTAAGGGTTAAACTGCTGCAACGTATTATAAGTCAGCCATAAATCCTTTTTTAATTTTTCAACGGCGTTTAATTAATTAAAAAATTGCACTATGACACTGAACGAATATTATTCTGAAGAAGATTGACTATTTGATAATTATTCTGATAAGATTCTTATTCTAATATCCTACTGCAATCAGACACGGGGCATGTCTATTACGTATTCGTACATAAATTTATTCCTATTCCAATCACATTTCTAATCACACGTCTACGATACTTTCCACGTGCCAAGAACAACTCTGCTCACCGCGCGCGAAGAAATTTCCTCAGAAGTCATCAACGCTACAAGTTTTACTAGCGATCGGCCGCCCGTAAAGAAGAAAAGGAAATGGGCACCGACGTAACCAAGAAGGAGCTAAAATAGTTGCCCCCGACTTTTCTAAGAATCATATTCCACTTGCAAACCATAATCGTGCACGTGATCGAGGCTTAACGATGCAGCCGCTTTCGCAATGACGCTTAATCGATACCTGGTCGAGAGTATGGACGAATTCAGGAACTCGAACGCAATTACGTAAAGTTCCTACGCGCATCGCGGGACCAAAGGGTTGTACCTTCGTCGGAAACGACTTCTAGAATGTCACTTGAATCGCGCGTACGCGCCGGTTAAGAATGCCGTGGACGAGGATCCATATACGGATGGCATTTACGACAGCCGTCCCGGGTTTTTAGACTGTACGCTTTGAGGCTGTATCAAAGAATTGCGAAACATTTTTACGATCGGCCTGCTCACTTCGAATTGTCCGTTTATAGCTGCGTTTGCGGGAATGTGTGCGTTTGGGTACGTAGGTGCTGCACGACCCTTTGGTTGGCCAACTGCACGAGCAGTTATACGAGGTAGAACTGTTTGTACGTTTGTATCTTGATGTATGTAATCGCTGATGCGTCTTTATAACTCTGACTGGTTGCTTTATGCGATTCTTTGTACTAGGCACTCTGTCATCTTTGTATGCGTAAAAATATATTTGAACTCTATTGGAGTTTCTTTTAGACAACTATATTCTTGCTAAGGTATTTTTTAAAATTTTACTATAGCCGTTTGATTTGGGAACATTTAAATACTTGTATATATTTATTTTGTATTTTTTAATGTTAATATTATTTGAGTATTTATTGCAGTGTTCGTATGTAGTACTCGTAGCTCTAGTTAGCATTTTAACACTAGAACTGCCAAGCCAGTCAAAATGACTGGTTTTAGATTTCTTGCTTTAAAGTTATTAACATATAGGTATTTATTTAATGTCCATTCAACCATTTTCGTGTTCATAATCTGTCTAACGTATACTGTCTAAATAGTACCAAAACCTATCGGTAGTTCAAGTGTTAAGTATTTTAGGCAAGCAGTTTTATCGAATTTAATTATACAGCCCTCAGCAGTGACTGTAAACGTGTTTCTTTTTATCTACATGCAGTAGAACAACATTGACGACCTTTTACAATTAATAATTATAAGCTCCAATTTTAGTTCTGTTCACGATTGTTTTAATACAGTGATGTCCCGCGAGATTTTTCAAGTGCATTAGTTTGACCAGATGAAAGGCATACAAAATTATGAAGTTATACAAAAGTTTAAACAAAGCATAGACATATTTCCAAGGAACGTAACTAATTTGAGCACCCATCAGATAATACTAAAAGGTCATAGACCAGATACAACAAGAACCTTATAAGCGCACCAGACGTCTTATCATTCTTCCAATAATTAACAGCACGCTTGACCAAACTATTATTATGTCTCTTCTCCATTTGCATTAGGTGTGTACTTTCAGCGCGAAAATTTCACGGGGTCATCGCGCGGCGAACTCTGCTTTCACGCGCTACTCCATTGCGTTTCTAAACTTTACTCCGTTCAACCACCGTCGTCTAATAGGTTAATTTGTTTCCTACGATGGCCGATAACTGTTGCCCAGTCTAATCACTAACTGCCCGAAGCGATTAAAGCTAATAGGGAAAATCTTGCAGTGAAATTTATAGGGAAACGCAGCGAACGCGGGAGTGCTCTTAAGATAGCATGAATGTACTGCTGCTCGTTTCACATACATACATGTAGGATTGTATAGGCAGAGTAGATAAGTGGTACATCCATCGTGAATTAAATTCAGTTTTGACTTGGAGCAATAGTACATATATGGTTTTGCATTTGTGTAGATAATTTGGATATAGAATTTAAGCATTATAACTTTTGGATTTATTTATCCGAATAACTTGAACGCGACTCGATAATGCGACTATTTGGTGATAAAATATATCCAAATAAAACGGGAAATCAGTGTTCCACGAATTTTACAATAACGAAATATTCATACATTCATGTGTAGGAATTCCGGGGACCGATACTCCAAAGGCCTCGGTTACTTTTCAAGATACATAGACTTTATTTTTATTCGACTATAATCCTTTCGCTTTCATACCCATCATGTTTCCTGATTCGCGCTTTTCAAACACAGACACATACACACCTAATTACAGCATCACCTTCGCGGCTGGCGCGTAATTTAAACCCACACGTGTAGTATACAATGGAATTAATGAAATTCGATCGAATTACTTTTAAAATACTTTTTCAAAGGGGAATATGTATCATTTCAAAAACCAATTGTTCCGTGTAAGATAACATAACAGCTTTGTTCAAGTGTATATATTTCGTTGATTCTTCTATTTCATGTCCGTGGGCTTGGTGCGCACACATTTGAGGAAAAACTGGGTGCTGTTAACACGTTTCAAAAATAGACAATCGGTGTAGCAATTTCCGGATGTCATCCCGCTGCGTGCGTTTCAAGGGTCATAAAATCCTGGCCATCCTGGCGAAACCTTTTGACGGAACCTCTCTCCATGCAAGCCAGTAAGTTTCAAACGTAAACCACGTTCTGCGGTTAAAGGGGAAGGAGAAAGTGCAGAAGAAACACAGGGACGCGTGAAAGAACAGAAAATCTCACGTGCAGCTCGCACTGAGACAACAAATGCTCTTTGGAACTTAAAATAAACCCAATAGACACGTCTAACACCATGGTGTAGAAAATTATGTATCCACTGCTGTCTACACATACTTTCAGTCCGCTTTTGGACTGTTTTTTATAAAAACATAACTATCTACGAATAAGCAAAAGGGTGAGTGATACGAATTAATTATAGGAATATTGTCGACGGTATCCCATAAGGAAGCGTTTAAGAATAGCATTTGTGTTTCTGGAAATAAACGTAACCTTCGAAATCAAAGGTGGACTAAAAAATATTGTCAGCCAAGGAATAATCATTATTGACAAATAATCTGAATTCCTCTTGGATAGAATTGGAATTTCTGTCTGTGTATTATTTCGAGACTGTTAAAGCGGTTATTTAAATATTATTAAAAATATTGATAAATGTGAAAGATGCTTGGTCATGATATAAAGAAACAGAAAATTTGTATGGTAAATATAATTCCGTGTTACTCGTGTATCATATAAAATTTGTTCAGCTGGTAACACATCTTTCGAGGACTTCAAATTACTGTAACAAACGGATGAATTAAATATACATTGGTGCTACTTTAATGAAAATTGTAATTATTATTTGATATTTCCCCCTTAACTTAAATTTAAGAAAGGAACCAATTTCACTAATTTTCATGTAAATTCTTCAAATAATCCGTGATTAATATGTATTTGATAATTGGGTTACGTAGTCTATCAAACTACACAAACTTATTGTTGCTGTAACAGATTCTCACGGTGAATTATTTTTCATTTTTTACGTTCAAAATATCAGCTCTAACAGATTAGAAGGTACTTATGTATTTGAAGAGGATTTGTCTGTGCATCGCAATTGTCATCCCTACTGCTTATAGCACACATTATATTAAACACATTCCACAGATAAAATGACGGTCACCGATATTTAATCCAAGGATTCGAGTTACAATTCAAATTACACAAACATCCACGGACGAATCTTATCAAGAATTCACTTGGGTAAGCGAATTAAATTAGCGCAGCAGAATATGACTGGCGCCAAACTTTATGCGTTCGCTCGGAGCTTGCAGTATAATTTGCATACGAATGAAAATATATTGCATGGAGAATTTAAGTACTTTTAATAATTTATATACTATCATCAAACAGTATCAAAAGATAGTTTACTTCCCACACGCTTTGATACTGAAGAAGTTTCTCAAATGACCAGTCATTGTCAGCGATAGTATTGTATCCATTGTTTCACACGTTCTTCTTTTCTGTAGATGCAGTATTTCTAAGGTAAGCACTATTTATGTAAGACATTAACAAGAGTCACGTAAGTTCGATACTGCTCACTCCAAGCCGCGTAACTTAACTAATACGTTGCCGTTATAATGAGATGATCGAATTGTATGCCTCTTACTTTCCTTGTATATAAATAAAACTAAACAAATTTGAAAACGTAGATCTCAGGAAAGTATGAAGGGCATCTTATACTGCTTCTGCTTTTATTCAAATTATTTAATCAATTTATTGTTATAATAATTGCAAATATTAATTCATTCTATTCTTCCTTGGACTCAAATCAAACTAACAATCGCTAGTTAAATATCTTAAAAGCAAATCTGAACGCAGAGAGTCGACAAAGCGCCAAACCAGACTGTATGCTAATTTGGTCTCGAAAGCGAACAAAACGCCATTACCGTAACTCGTTCTGGAGATACTAAAAAGAAGTTATCAACCATGTACCTAATTGACTTTATAATGACAGTACGCTGGATTACCTAACACTGCTGCAGAATTCCATTTTGTTACATGATTCAATGTCGGATCAACAGGCAATTATCAAGGACCCTGTAATCAAGAATTTCTGGGAAGCTATTTTACGCTCGTAGCAATTCCTTCTGCGATACGTCAGTCAGAAGCGAACCTTCTGGTTGCAATTAAAAGCTCGCAGGTTTTGTCACGGTACTTGCTTCAAACCCATCATCAGGGCTACTGAACTTGATGCATCCCGGTTCACAATACCAATGCTCCGTCTGACGAGACGTGACGTGTATCCGGTTTATAAGGTATCGGCTCGTAAATCCGCGAGACCAGTTCCTTGGATATCTCACGAAAAAAACGTTCGACTGGTTCTCGATGTTCTTTGTGAAACAGTCGCAAACGTCACGAGCAGAGAGGTATTTACAGTATCGACTGCCAGAGTATTTCTTTTCCAGCAGAGTCTTGTTATTTGAATTCTTGTACGCGTTGTCCGGATTCACGGAGCAATCCAGGAAACATTTCTTATAGAGCAAAGAAAGATACTGCGTCCGTTTTGTACTCACATTTCTTCTGGATTGAAAATTGGATTTCCAGGTGGGAAAATAGAGAATACGGCCAAAAATAATACGAATAAAAAAGGGGGCTGCAAAAATGATTGCACGAAAGATTTAAAGGGCTATCGAACTTGATTATTCATGTGTATATAGTGTTCGGAATAATTTGTAATGTAGAGATAGTTGTTGAGATACTTTGTTACAATGAAATTAAATATGTTTCATTATATACGAACAATTACTAATCAGATTTCATTCCCTAAATCCATTTCAACCACAACCGTGTTCGTGAAGCTTAATTATTATTATTTATACAATATTCTGACGATATTTCTGCACATTAAAAATGCAGATGCTAATTATTTGAACTTGGAAGAACAGTGCCGAAACAGTACGTTCCACATATTATTAATTCTCAACTCCAATATTCGTTATACATAAATTAATACATAAAAAATCTATAAATCGACAGTCCAATGTGCAGTACTATAAATAAAAAATATTAAAGGACCAGTGCGTCACTTCCAAATATTGTTTCCCTGATTTCTAAAGTTAAAATTGAAGGAACGACGCGACCCGTAAGTCCCAATATCATTGACTCAACAGTGAATCAGTGTGGACGAGTCCCGGGTCGATAGATATTCGCTCCCACGATCTCTTTGCTCTCGAGTTCCACGATGCAGTGGTATCGGATCACTAGAACCAGTACTTGTTGGCGTCAAGTTTCATGACTCGCGAATCGTTCTTATCGCATCATGTGACCTGAGTCGTCGGGACTTATTGATGTTAGGTCCTACGACCCGCCGACACTTTGGTTTCCCCTTGTGAGACACCAAAATTGAACATTCATATTACGAGGTCCAAGCTGGTCATATTTATCTTTTTCAATCAGACTCACTCTGATCGACGATTTAGTAAATTTTAATACAGATAATAGAGCAGGCCCAAAATGGTCAAACTGCAGGCACAGACAATTTGAAGATAAAGTAATAAAGAACAGGATAAGCAAACTTAACTATGTTACCTTGTGAGGTGATATATTACTGGAATTTTTTCTAATTGCTCTTAAAGCCATGTAAATATTTATTACAACTATATCACGAAACCACAACTACTGCTACCAGTACTATCAACAAAGAGAAAAGTATTTTCGCAGGTGTATTCTATCGTGTTCAAGATTATTTAAAACAAATTTCCCAGCATTTCCAGTAGGTACTTAGAACTGCCAATGTGACCTGGCGATGGAACATTTTCATCCCATACTCAACTTCATAATGCCAATAGAACATTTATTAAAACATTGAAATATTGAAATGAATATTGATATTATGAAATAAAGTCGCTGTCAATATAAAAGAAAGAAATTGTGGGAACAGTGATTAGTTTCCAGTAAGAGTACCTGGGATGTTGGGAATATCTAGCGACATTGAAATCGCATTCTCCAGCCGCTAATAGGGCAAACTGATCCAATTTGGCTCGAGTGGTCTGAGTAGACGTCGCAGCGTACTCGTTTGTCCAGCCGGATGAGTTTAAGGCTCGCTTCGAGACGAATTCCTGGACTTGGAGTGGAATACGTAAGGCAAGGATGCAGGGAGATGCAGGATGCAAGAACTGTGGGAGCCCACGAGCGGCTGTACGTGCCTTGTAACCAAGATACCCGGTGCATTTAACCTCTTGTGTGTCTGCATGTATGGCACGTTACTCATCGATATCACGCTGTCGAGAAGAAATTGATCAGTTCCTACGTGATGCAAAAATCGCGAATTTCATCGTACTCTACGTGACTTTCTCAACCAGCGCTCATCCTCGAGCGAACGTGTTTCAATCCCGGGAGTGTGACTAAATCATGCAACAGGCAAGAGACCTGCAGGCCAGCTTCTCACAACAAAGGGAATAGATAAATCTTGTTCCTCTTCCTGACGAGAAAAAACTTTTGTCCTTTGAGGTTTTTGCTTGAAGGGGAAGGAGGGTTTTCTTTCGTTTTTCAGCATGGTCTATTACTTTTAATGCTTCCTTTCAGGGACAAATGAAAAAATTGGGCTTATTTCTTGTGTTCATTGGGGGAGGCGAACAATACCTTGTGCATTCGGATGTTAACGAACAAGTACTGAAATACATTTCTCCTGAGCCTTTTTTTTAATACAGGTTTAGCTCCGTGCTTGAAATATACATAGAATGTCTTAGAAGTTTCATATTTCATTTTTAAAACGATCCAAATGTAAAGCGTTTGGTCTTATTACCTTTATATTAATGATCTACTATTTTTCAGTTCCGATATCGAATACCATTATATATTTATTATTACCATACGACTTACGTAAAATATTTTACTTCTGACTCAAGAACAACAAAAAGGAACACGAATAATAAATAATTTTACTCCCCTTCAAAAGAACAAGGAAAGTTTGACAAGGTCCTAATATTCAGCAGGAAAATACCAGTCCTGTGCAGCACTCGAAGTATGTATTTCTTTAATCTATTATAAAAAAATCCCATTCACTACCCCTAATCTGGTCACTTCGAATTCACCTCGCAAACAGAACAATTCAATGTCATTAGCAATTTAACAATCAGTGCATTAAAAAGACGGACGATTTTCTCTTGACATGAAAACAAAGTGGAGAACATAGAGAAAAAAATAATCCTACTGACTTCTTCAACATTCATTGGACAAAACACGGCGTCAATAGTTATCGCATTGTGAGAATGGAATGGAGAACAGAGGCGAGCAGATGCACTTCGATCCCGGAAAGGGAAGCTGTTGTAAAGCTTCCTACGCGCAGAAATATGAGCCCGGTCCGTGGTATCGATAAAAAGCAGTTTCGGTTGCGTTCCCGTTGCTGGGGACTAATTAGTGAATGCCAAAATTGTTGTTCGATGAACCGTTACGTAGCCGCCCACTATTGGCCATGTGCGTTCACTAAGGAGCATAATTACATGCATACCAGCCAGGCAGTAAAATATCACGATTATCCATTCAGACGGAACATTGCCGGTTGCCTTTCAAAGATGCAACTGTACCTTTTTTCATTGAGGTTATCGAGATCGAATTGGTCACTTGCAAACGAACCCTGATCTTCATGTACATGTCTCCTGTGAACTTACGTGGTTCACGTTTTGCAAGCAACATTCATAGATAATCTATGCAACTGTGTGTCTTTGGTTACTTTTGTTCTTATTACTTCAACGGGTTCAATGATTGTTATGTTTCAAGGTACTTTTATGAGGAGCAATCATTGTTTGCCAATTTTATCGGTATACGAAATGAAAGTAGTTTTTAACGTCAATTTGTGATAGGTTTTCATGGGCGTTTCTTTAGGATTGTTGTGTGCACGAAGATATTGCACTTATTATTAAACTTTCACATTTTAGAATGTAATTTGGAATAAGAGTAAGTTTAGATATAGAGGTAACGATTTCAGGGAGCATCCCTCTCTGAATGGAATGGAACGCGTTGACTGCGGGGCGGCACATTGACCTTTTTTTCACAACTACAAATAAATATAACGCTTGTTCTATATGATAAGTGATAAGTAATCAATTGGTATATCTGGACATGACAATTAATTATTTGCGAATTTATTTTCGAGGGAAAAATAGCAGCAAATGATAAATAATAATGCAAGAAAGGATAGTTTCATAGTAATGAAAAAAACCCCTTGCCAAATTTATTCTGCATAAAGATTACGGAAATAAAATTAAACATTTCCAATTTCCAATAAAAATAAATGAAATAGTTGACAGCTTTATATTGAACATACCCAAATAAGATTATTTCATAAATATTTAAAACGGAATTACGTTTATTTTACATAGCTATCCTATTAAAAATGTAGCAAAGAACTCAATCAAAATATAGTAACTCTGCATACATAAAATTAATTATACATTTCACTATACTCAACGAACATCATTTTCTACCTATCTCTTAAACTCACCCACATGATATACCAAATTACCTCCATTACCACACCAGCCTTAATTAAAGTTCATGGAGGGTTCAATAGAAAAATAACTCCCGGGATAGGACATTCGATTATTAAACTGAAAGCCAAAATTACTGACAGAAACGTAACTAATTGGCGCATCATTTCTTCTGCGTGGACACTAATGATCCACTACCACCCTCGTGGCGATACGTGTGACGCAATGGACGACACAAGATCGTGACCATAGGAGTATGCTTCATGTGACCCGCCATTAACGAGATATCTTCGAAATTAATCTGGAACACGTCCTGGAATAATTTTCCAGTTTACAGACATTTATACAAAGTTTGCGCGATAAGCCTTGTACCTGGTCTCCGCGTAAATGCGAACGGTCCATTAGGTGTTACTGTGCAAAGTGTCACGTCGAACGCAGACGTTTTCCTTTTAGCCATAACAGTTATTACTGCTGCAAACTTGCTGACGGCCTAGCACATTTAGGAGTTGGCGATTCGATGGAAAATATAGTTTTGTTGGTAGAAGTATAATGGCAAGTTGTAAATCGGATGTGTGCATCTAATAACAAATTAAAGAAATCGTTGCAAGGAATGTATGTAGTTTAATCTTACGTCATATTGAAAGCAATAATATTCTGGATGTAGTGAGATACATAAAGGGGAGAGAAGTCATTCAAATGATTTCAACTGTAATGAATTTAAATAAGTAGGCTTTATTTATTGCAAAACGACGCACGTCTGGGCCGTGTTGATTTTTCGATCGTTTTACTACTCGGATAATTCATAAATACGTAATTGAAAGAAACGATTTATCTTGTACTAGTGATGTGTGCACGAATTATTTACTTAAGTTGCATTATGGTTCTATGGCATATATTAATGTTTTCGTCTCGCATTGTAACCCAAATTACTTTCTATTTATTTTGGGATAAATTTCCCTGGGCATTGGCCAGACTGTATTTTGGTACAGACCGACTGGCCTATAGACTGTTGACTATTTCCTATTGCTCTATTCATAGTTCAGCTAACATTGGAGCTTTGTCTACAGAATTATTTTGCACGATTGCTGCCATATAAGAATTAGCAGGCATGTACAAAACTATTGCTTAAAATTCGATTTTAATTATTTTTTTCGTTAACTTATGTATGAATAATTATAATAATACGAAATATTACTCAGTACAGTTTGGAATAAAACTCGATTTTATAAGATTTTTACAACTTCACACAGATTATAACGAAATGTTAACATTACATGAAAAACCGTACTCGGAAGTGATGAAACTATCAAACTTTTATAAATGCTTAAAATTCATTGAAAAAAAAAATATACTAAAATATCATTTATACCGTATAATATACGTAAATTCTTGCAATTTCTAAATCCCACATAGCAATGAAGAAATAAACCCTTGAAATATAGATAAAAGGATTATGTGAAGTGTGTCATTAAACAACCATTCTCTCGTTTTTCAATAACCGCCATCCCACATTTCTGTCCCACTCGAGGAACAACTACGATCTTGATAATGAAAACTAATTGATTACAAAATGAAAGCAAGCTTGCGTGAAAGCAAATTAAAAAGGGGTCGCCGCCCCTCGAGCCACTGTCTCTAAGCAGATCACCCTTGATCCTCTTAAATTCTCCTAATCTCTACTTTCAACAATCCAGATTTATGAGACTATCGAGCTGAATGTTTGCCAGGAAAATTGGAGATATCGGTCGAAAGTCCCAGCCGAATATGTAATTTCTTCGATCCGTGTACTGTGCGAGAAACTTAACAGGGGTGTCCTGTGATCCGATTGGCATGTTTAAGCCGTATCTCAAATTCTCCCCCTATGTCAGATACGCTCAAGCCAATAAAACGCATAATATGTACATCTGCATAGTGAATCTTTTTTAACTTCACTTTAAATACCACATAATATTTTATTTGAACCGCATATACGATTGAAAACGATCTTCCCTTTTCATTTGACAGACTAAAATTTGTTTTTGCTCTTAGACGATACAAATCTTTTCTGCTATTGCGGTATTTACGTTAAATACAAGTACATATGTATATTGAAAATATTATTTTTAGATTAAATGCTTGTAAATATTAAATATTATTTTCGATATTTTCTATAATAACATTTCACAGGTAACCATGTGCAAATGTATTTATATTGTTTAATTATTTCATGCATACATTTTATTTTAAAGCTCATTATTATCGCGTTAGTCTAGCTATTACCTTAGTGCACGTTATATATATATCGTTATCCTAGTGTTCGAACACAATGTTTCAAATTCATGTTAATGCAAAACCAATCAATCACACCTGTATAGTACTATCTATTTATATTCATTTGTACCTGTGCTCACAACTAATATACCTCTGTGCAAAAACGATATCCCCAAAAATATAAGCGCAAAACGGATACACTTCGTAATATCAGAGTCACGCAACAGGTGACTAGTAAATCCTTACGCGCACACCTGACCAGAATTGCATTTAAAGCTTCTACATTTCCCTTATCAACTTTGTAGTAACATAAATCGCGAAGCATATTTCAATTATTATAGGAGCAAATGAAAAATCTTCTGAGTAATTCGAACGAAAGGAACTCGTCGAAATGATAAATAAATATCAAAATCGTGATTTACAGCACGGTTGAAAGCTCGACTCATTTCTCTAACTGTTAACGTCGGTACAGTTAGTAGATACGGATGCACCTTGCGGCATCTTTCCATGATATTACGGTACCATTATCGTTGAACACTGAAATGTACAAATTTCTTGACAATAGACAACGATCCTTGATTGATTTCGTATTCGCAGAACAAATTCATTAACACATATAGCTTGATGCATACAATTATGAATAGGTGATGAGTAACAACAATATTCGTATAATAATGCATATATAACATTGACGTTATTATTTTTGAACAATTCATAATTATATTATTAATGTTATAGAAAAGTACACGAGTGTATATACCAGTAAATTGAAAATAAGACGTACTACATGTGTAAAGAAAGCAAGCAATAACTAATGCCAATGTGAACCTGCACAAATCAATATTCATCATTGCATTAAATTCTTATGAAAAAAAGTTACAGTTACATAATTATAAAATTCTAATATTCTTCCGAGTATAACAAGGCTATATGGACATTCTATGATTTACTTTTAAATTGTTTAAGTTCGCATAAAAGTTTTAAACCACCTGTATTTTATGCATCCCTATTTTATGCAAAAAGAAAGTTATTCACCTGATAAATTTTAGTTAACATTCAGACGTTAATACATGTGCAATTATTGATGGAAGTAATTATAGCAAGCACCGATCGTAAATTGAAAGCGCAGTTTAATAATTTGAACATGCTTATTTCTCATCGCGGAAGCGCAATTAGAAGTACGGAACAGAAATAACGTTAATCGATATTTTGCTACTATATAATGAGCGTACATTCGAGATCCATCTTGGCATATTTTTAAATAAAATAATAAAAACTTTGAAGAAATCTTATCGTACACCATAATTAAAACCTAACGGCAGAAATTCGGCCGTTAAGGCGTTGAAATCTTGAAAGTAACTTAATTAAATATTTTCGACAGTGCTTGTTGGTAAATTTGGACATACGCCTAAATCCATGCTTTTGGTAGTAGAATTAGAAAACATGGTTGAAGATAAAAAGCAGTGGTGTGGCCAATAAAAGTAAACGTCAAAGATCGTATTATCGTATAGATTATTTTTGAAATTATATTGCAGAATGAATCCTTATTTTTTAAATAAGATTGTGAAGAATGTATCGACAATTGCAATCCTTTTTTTTCAAGCAAACACGCGCTGAAAACTGATTCGGAAGTACATATGTACTAACGATACTATCGGAGCTTCTCTGCTGCTCGTAATACTTGTCCTTATTTATGACGCTTTAAAAACTAATTATAGCTTCGGCACTAACTTACGGGATACTCTAACTGACATGCACACTTCCCACACTATGACCGTCCCTTTTTCTTATGTAAACATACACGAGGCACTCAGACATAAAAGATGCTGTTACCAGTCAAGAATACTCATCCTCATATTGCAGAAATTTATATTCCATAGTTTTTGTATTCATAGTGGTAAATGTTAAATTAATATACGCTGTTGTCATTTGCAGGGAAAAACCTCTCCCAATTTTCGGCGTTTCATTAAATACAAATACAATGTCACACAGGAAATTGGAAACTACACATGCTTATCAATACAAAATGCACGCGGCTATTTAAATGCCCAGGTTTCATTTTGCTTTGTATTTATGGAGAAGAACTGACTCTCTTGTAGATATTTAAAGATATCTTCTCTACTATACAAACACAAGCTTGCACATGTAAAATTTGAATTTTACAAGAATATTCTTTTCCTTTACAAATATACTCCTCGACCTGTATTTAATTGTAGAAAATTTAATGATTTATTTTCCATCCAGATATCAACCCGAAATTTTCAACGACTCTGTATTTTCTAATTCTTAATCCTGCCCTGCACCCATATAATATTAAATCATTGTGAATGAAAATGGTAATAGAAAATATTACAACGTGTATTTATTCAAACATAGTACATTTACGAATTCCATATGAAATTATTATTAATTTCTTCAATCACTTTCCACAAATAAAATTGTTATTACAATTATCCAACGAAAAGGCTCTACCCTTTCAAATTCCTTCCAAGCAACGCATGCACAACTAAAATAATAATGCGTGAGTAAGTTGAAATCCCAAGGACCACCGCGCGAAAATTCGTCCAGGGAGCGTCGAACAGTTGCAGGGAAACGATCGACGTCCAGATGAAACAAAAACAGTCGGCATAATTTCGCGTCCATTCACCCGCAATTTAAGTCCCTTTCATAAGGTACGCGCACTCGCTGCCAAACCACAACGCACATCATTGCCGAGCGACAATACGATCGACGTTTCAAAGACAGCGCATCAAAGAACTATCCAACATCTGTCCGCGTTTCGTTACCTGCAGTATTTCGCATTATCCTCAAGTGCGATACATTTATAGTCGGCCCCGTGGAACGTGCGTATCCGTTCTGGCCGGTGCCCGGATAATGTGTGCCCCTCTTTCCCTCCCTTTTCCCTTTTTCTTTTTTTGCATCCTGCTCGCAGGATACACGACCGAGCATCCGTCAAGGGCCGTTGTGTGTCGAGCACGCCTTTGTAACGTTTCGAGGCCCCATTGTCCACGACGAGGTCGATAGTTACGCAATAATTAAGGGTGCGCTTCCACGGCATGTGTTTTTTCATATGGCTGCGATAAGTGCACAATAATAAAGTCCGGTGTGTACATTTTGTTGCACTTGCCTCGTGTTTGCGCCCATCGATTATTGCCGTTGAACTTTACGATTAACACCTTTCGAGCGATTGTTTATGCTGTATTGTTCTTGCCGCAACGTTTTGGGGATTTTTGATTTTGTGCGTTATACGGAATTGCATTAGCACCTTTAACTGATTGTTTGAGGAGCTTTTTTTTATTGGCGGTACAACGGTCGAGAGTTTGAAAGCTTTTACATTATTTTTATTATTACGTGTTATCCAAAATAATTAGGAGAATGTTTTATTCATAAATTTATAGTATTACTCGATAGTTGCTTACTTTTTACTTCTGGAGATTGTTTTAAAATATGTACAGAGTGGAAAATGCTTCTGGGTAGCGAATACTGCAGGGAAATTTTGCATTCACTGGCAGAGTTTTCTCGTTGAAACGCAGAATTTAATTTTTGTTGCAATCTACTGCATTATTTAGTTAATTAAGGGATTTCGCTTGTCTCCAAGCGAAATGTTGCGAGATTGTTTGAAAGTTTTTTAATTTTGTAGAAAAACCCGCGAGCAGGATGTGTACGTAACTGCTTACTCTGCTTTTCCTATTGAAACTCGCAATAAACAAATTAACAAAACACATTGTACAACTTATGAATTAGTAATAAGATATCATTTTACATGGAAACCTAAAAATCAATTTCAGAAGTTCCTCTTCAATTTGCTAATTTGCACATATTAATTCCCTATTAAGAACATGTTTCAGTCATAATTATTTAATTTTCAAACAGCTGACAGATCCCAAATATAACGAAAAACAAAAATGAATATTGTTTCTGCGACAGAAATAGTGAAGAGCATTTTTTACGTACAAAAAAATTGTTGCAACAATTTTACTAGAATGCGCTAAACGAATAAACATCACTTTACAATCAAGAAACAGAATAACAAAATTCTGCAAACTCAGACACTTTACGTAAATGTCACAAAACAGAAGCAAAACATTACCAAAATAATAATTGAAGTAATTAATAATTATTAAGATATGTACCCAGTAGGTCCAAAAATAAAAAATAGCCAACAATGAATCATAATATTGTTACAGGTTGTTAATAATCACTCTGACACTCTCTGATATGATGGTATAGCTTAGGCTTTTCAATACGATTGACCTATATACAAGGGTAGGTCCTTGGGGGTAGCGAATGCAAAAAGTACACACTCGTCGAGATGGGGTTGAAGCTCAGGTCGAAATGAAAACTGTACCCGGAGCGAGGGAACGATATCGATATTGACGCGCAGTAGCCATCAGCTTAGATATCAGCCATAGTGAAGCACTTGAAGGGGCTTGAACATGTGGCACATGGAGTACGGTTGGAGTAAGGTTCATCGTGAACGGAATGCTTCAGGGCAATGGTGCATACTCGTGACTAGACTGCGGGTATTTATGCAGGCAGAATGTAGAAATATGCAAAATATATCAAAAATATCTGCAGGACATACTATGGAGTTTTGTTATGCTATGAGAGTTAGTGTTTTATTATTTTATTTGTTGTGATTTAAATTGGAATATATACATATAATAGTTCTTTTAATATTGATAACTTATATATTGACTAACTTGAATTTGAATTGCTTCAATTTATTCGTAGTTATTTATGTACGACAAATTATATCAAATATAATATTATCACGATCTGCCAATAAGAACTGGATCATTGTTTCATATTTTTTAAATGAAATTCTATACTGAAATTAATTGAAACTTGAGGAAAAATATTTACAAGCTTCTATATATCTCTTAATATTGTCTAATTGTTAATGATATAATAGAATGCCTTAATATTTGCCTTTAGTTATGTTATAATGGTCTAATTTAAAAACATGCATACTCATATTTATTGCTATATAATATAGCCATTTTAAACTGTACACATATACAAAAATTCTTCGGGGAATGATTTTTGATCAAAGACTTGTTTGACAGTATAATTTATCGACATTTCTAACAGTGCAATTGCTACATTTTGTTAATAAAAAATATTCAACCACTATATTACTGACTACGATTTACTATTGTAAAATATACATATACATATGTCACAATTCACGCCTTTCCCCGTATAAGCCTCCAGCGATTTAAGAGTTCATTTGCACACTTACTTTGCATATGAATCAAGGTCTAAATTCTAGTTTCGGTAACCAGTTGCAAAGCACGTATTAACTTTCCTTTGACCCAGGTGCATTCCCTCTGCTTTGGATTTCTAACTCAAGTAGGTATCAAATTATTTACCACAAATCACGCACAATATTACCATATCACCTTGTTTCCTAATCCATACAAAATGCGAGAAACAACATTTCGTTAAATCATATTTCAATGAAACTTTACTCAAATAAAATATATACCTATTGTCTGTGACACAATTCCATACAAGTTACAGCAATTTATAACATCGTGGCCTCTTTTCATGGACCCACCACCGTGCCAGGTGTGGCGATTTGTGAAAACGAACACGTGACAGCTCGTTCTATGCTACACGGACTCAATGACAATCGGTGATAATCACGCTTAGAGGATCTCCCAGCCGGCAGAGTCGGCATGTGCGCTCTAAAAAGTAAAGTTATGGTTCGATGAATTCTGCAACAAGGGCGGTTGGATCCCTGAGGACACGTGGAACACCCCATGAAAAAGGGGTTAACCCGTGCAAGCGAAATTTCAGTCACGTACGAACACCTTAGTTCGCACAATGCTACACTTGCACCGTTGGTTTTGCATTTCCAAATACGTAACGACATTTGTCGTACGTGAACGTGGCGTCAGGTTGCGGAATACGGGATTTCCTCGACGATTGGAATATATTCTTGAAACCCGCAATGCAACGCTGGCGACGATCTGTCGGGAACACTGAAATAAGCCATGTGTTTTCGTGTGCGATTCACTTTGCACTTTACACCGACAATCCACTTGTTTGAGTGGCTAGTTGGTACAATAATGAAATTGTTCTATTACAGATATACTCATGTTTCGATTTCTTTATAATTATTAGTATATTTGAGTTCATCTTTTAAGTCTGTCAATAAAATTTTAAACCGTTTAATTATTTTGTAATCGTAATATTTGTAATCGAAAATTGTTAAACAAAATTTGTAGAAATGAATTGAACTACCCCTGATAACGGACATGATTTTCATTTCTTTACGTCCAGCAATACGCTGACATTAAATTCAAGAGGGCACCAGATTCCTTTTACGACACCCACATACATACATATATACAGTCAGTTCCATAATAAGTATCCAGACCTTTTCTGTGTCAATAAGAGAAATTAGTTGAAACTGACAAGTGAGTGATGCGTTCGAGGTTCGCAAATAGATTTTGTACTCCAACTGATCACATAGATACGTTAATGAAATAGCTAAATTAACAACAGAAATATATAAATTTCAACCCACAGTAACCTTCAGTAAAGGTATGCATACTTTATGACACTGAATGTACCTGTGCCCGCATGAAACCAATACAAAACGAAAGTGAATTTCCAAAGTAAACTCAAGCACGATCGCGTCAGAGATAGACTGTCAACAATCGATTCCACAATTACGGCGGTTGATCATCAAGTGCCAGGGTGGAGTAACGTGTCCCATGGCACCTCATACAATCACGAATCACTGGAACGAGACCGCTCGAAATTGCCCATGGGGGCATGTCTTCGCCGAAGACTGGATACATGAAAGCGTATCCCTGACTCTTGGAAAGTGGGCCCAGAGACGAATGTGGGTCGGCACGTGCTGTAATTATGCCTGGACACGTATTATGCACCCCCATTGGTGGCGAGCGGAGGGGTGAAAATGCTCGTGGAACGCGTTCGCAGCGATCCGTATAACCGCATTGTGAACCCGAAGGACACTTCATTTATGGTGAATTAAAGTCTCACTCCCTGGTGAATCGAACAGGCTGACGTTCGAACGCTTTCATCATTCCCAGACAATGTACTCCCCCGTGACACCTTGTGTTCGGTCAAACAACCATTTGAACGCGCCTCCGTGGCCAGGCTGTCGTACTCACGCCGCCTTTCAAGCATCACCTACGTACATACATACATACATGAATCTCGATGAACAGAGACGTAGATTTGCATAAACGAGGAGCTTAACCCCGGAGAAAAAATAAGACTGATCGGATTTGTTAGTGCACACCGTGCTTGGCTTAGAGTTTAAGCGAAGCTGAACGATCTTCGTTCGTCATGGGCTGCGTTTTCGGACCACTCGGTTGAAATGTTCAGCTGTATTTGATTTAATGTGTAATTGTGACGAAATTACGACAGCTAGGGTGCTATTAGAGAATTTCAAATCACATATATGAGTTTCTTTGACGGGAATGTTAGAAGTATAGTTATATGTGTGGGTTTTCAAAGCAGGAAGCATTGTCCATGTTCAAGTGTTCAATAGCTAGAAGATTTTTAAATATATGATATGCTTTTACATACATATTGAACGTTGATATATAATTAATTGCAAAAGGTGACCAAATATTACCGAAAATATTAGTTTATTAGATTATATTAATAATGAGAACGAACAATACTAATTTGATCTAAGTGTTAGTATTCTTATGTAATTTTCATTCGGGACTAAAATGAGTGTTGTTTAATAACGGTTTAATAAGGGCCCAACAGGGCGAATCGGATCGAAATAAGAATTTAGTTGAAATTTGTTATCTTACTATGGAAAAAATTGTTTAGGTCGTGCATACACTCCCCACGCCCTCCCTATGCACCACTTTCAATTGTGTTTATATTGTTTTACAATACCGTTTAGTGTTGACCCCCATTTCAAGTTTGCTGTACGCGGACGAACATAATAATTTTGGCGCAGATCTAAAATCCATAGCTTAAAATTTCTTATTTAAAGATAAAAGGTAAGATTTAACATTCAAATGTGTTTAATATTATTAATTTGTATAGTGTCCAGAAATAATATTTGATATAGTTTACGTATTTTATTCACTTTAAAATTATTATTATATGGGGTGAATCGGGTCGCTTCATTTGGGGTGAATCGGACCACTCTTTTTTTTGTTTATTTAATTAGTTGTATGGCGTTAAATGCGTTAATAACTTACACATGTAGGTAAAGATGGTTCATACATAAAAGAGTGTGGCATTGCATTTATTGTAACGAGAAATTCATCCACCTGCGGAGCATTGGATACAGTGTAATACCTGTGAAAAGTGGTAACACCAGAAGTCTGCTACTCTAAGTGGTGTTCAAGGACAATATACTTGCCACCCATGTACTACGTAGAGTCTTTGACATTATTATTATTAAGTTATGCTTTATAAAGTTATAGCCAAAGCTTATTTTACGACAACTTGTTTGTCTTCTTAGAGATATTTTCCACTTTTTCGTTTTTTGTCCATAAAAGAGGAATTTTTATAATTTGTTTATATTTTTTATTATGAATGTTCGTGTTAAATGGGTACTTGTTACGAATTTATAATAAAATATTGCGTTTCGAAATTGTAACTATTTTTTATTACCATCAAATAAAAAGTGATCCGATGCGCCGCAGTCTACCCTACTTCGTTTTTCTAGAAAGTCCGTCGCTTTTGCGGTAAGAAACATTCGAGGAATTAAATGTACTAGCCATAAGATCTTCCTCGCACACGATCCACCTTATCTACTTCTTCGCAACAGCGAATGCCTGAGATACCATAAATTAAATACCACTCCCAGGCACGATACGCCAATAAAACAAGAAAACAAATGAAGCGGCTACACTAATGAAACAACGTTATCAACGTAAATCAGGTGGAAAGCACAGTAGTGGCCTACCGACGATTATTCATCCCCAAGTTCCGCAGCCTCGTCGGCACTACTTGCGAGTACACGTCGCGGCACACGACGCAACGCCGACAGAGGACTGTAATATCATCTCGGTGCCGATGCATAAATTGCCAATTAGTGGTCCGCGTAATTAAAGGGCCCAACGTGGCGATGTGAGTTCTCCCAGCTTGTTGCACTTCAGCGGGGTGACTCCTCGCGATCTTCCAAGCTTCGTGCGAAAGCTACGCCGCTGCTTTTCTCGATCGTCTGGTTCACGTTTCGTGGCTTTCGCAGAAACGGATACGTCGATCGACGAAAGCCGAAGAACGGAACAAAGACGGTGAACCGTGCGATGTATGCCAGGGAATATGTACACACGGAGGAAATGTCAATAACCTTGGGTCTTCGTCGTCGTCGTCGCGTGATCAAACCTGCCCCTTCTAATCCCCCTCGCCCCACCTTTCGACCCTCTGAACTACCCTTCGTCCACCAACCTCGCTCTACAGCGACACCCGTTCGGTCATGTACATGTGCCAGAAACTCGTCTGACCGTTCGATCGAACGAACGCTAAACGACTCGGGATGCCGAACTGTCGGAGGGAAATTTTGGAGCTCGATAGGAGAGACGACGTTCCACTGATCGGTGTGTTTTACCCGTTGAACAGTTGGGAGGACTTTGACCCTGAAGTAACGGCGTCCCTTGCAAAATTCACGGGCTTTAGCGACGTAGGAAACGGGAGAATTGTTATTACGGTTTGTGTATTACAGACTGAACACTGGTCGTGTTTGGAATCTCTGCGTATTTCGAGGGGGATAATAGTCAATTTCAGGTTGATGTTTCATGGACTCATTAAAAGATATTGTAATGCCAGTTTTATAGAAGTGAGTGGCTATGAAGGGATTCAATATTTGTAAAATTAGTGAATATTTATGTGAACAGATATGTTAAGCATTTCACGTAATTAGATGCACGAATAAATAATTCTGTGCTATTTATTTGAGGTAGAACCTGTACTGAAAATAAGTCATCTGCTCGAGTTATCCTAATAAATATGACATTTGCCAATCAAACAGATACAAAAATGCATTGTAAAAGATTGTATACTTGATTTAGTGCATTCCTTCATGAGATTGAAAATTGATTAAAACCCTATCAACTGTTACATACCAACTATTTAAGGCGTTTAAAAACAGATAGTACAATCTTTTGCGAGTAACGTAGCACGGCAAACACTCCTATTTCGGAGTGTAAACTTCTCAGGAACGACAAAAACGTCACGAAAGCGAAACTTCAAAGTGGCAATGAACAATGGTGCGCGATACGAAAAAGAGCACGTGCAAAGGCTGACAGGAATGTAACGTTGAAAGTGGTTTCGCGTGGTCGAGCATCGTACGTTGACTCTATTCCAACGTGTACCTGGCAGCAGGTGCTCATGGTCTGTTGGTCGAGGGAAACACCTGATAACTCGGGCTACGTAGAATCGTGCATAGTATACATATACATACATTTACATCTGCTATAACGCGTCCCTATAGTTCGTGTCCAGAACCGACCTGGTCATCTGCAATCTCCTTCTGTTCCGTGACTAGAGGGAACGTGTCAGGTGATAAATTTATTTAAAATGCGCCTCCACTTCTGGCCCATTCGTGACGCGTTTGCAGACTAAATTGGTCTGAATGTAACAGGACTTCGAGGGTCAGCTGTTAAAAGAACGCTTCCTGGTGTTAATCGAGTCATCAAGGACGGCAGGATTTTTTATATTTAGAAAAAGGTTTGAAGGTGTGAAAAAGGGCTTCATATGCAACTATTGTGTATAGAATATGTATTACTAATACAAAATGGAATGCCAAGATAATGCGTATCAGTGCTGTGCTTCATATACGCTAGTTTATCAGACTATTTGAGAATAATTTTTGACGAAATTCAAGAAAGTTTTTCAGGACTTTTTTTAATACATGCATCGCGTAGATAATATCTTTTTCTACCTCATCGCGCCCTGTGATCTATTCTGAACACGTAACATTACAGGACCCGCACTGTGGTGCAATAAATCCTACGTTAATCCTAGGCAAGGAATCCTAGATTAATTTAAGTTTATGCCTATGTTAATTAATTCAGAGAAATGAGCGTTTTCGTGTTACAAAAAAGTATAAACCATTGCTTTGCAATGGAATCAACGGTTAACAATTTATTAATTCTGTATAAAACACGAAGATTTTAATTATTATGTAGAACAAATAACAGTAGAAGGTACGAAAAAAGTGCTCCAAAATATTTCGATAATTACTCGAATAATGAATATTGAACACAGTATGTAAACCTTTTGTGACTAACAAATAAACCACATTTACACCAGGACAGTGATACCTGTTGCTTTAGTTTGATTTGTTCAACCATAAGACATGCTATTTGCTTTCCACAAGTGCATTTAACAGTCAATTATATACCCTTTATATATAATTATATATCCAATTCTTCGTCCACTGTACTATGAGCTAATGATTCTCTTCAATTACCAGACAGTTTAATCCCTGAATGTTCCAGTTACCCAAGTACCAAAAATGATGGCGCCCGTTGAAAATAAGCAGAATCTTACTACAGGCTGTGCAATTCGATCTGGTTGAACAGGTTCAATGGTATCCGAAGGTTGCAGTCATTTTTATGGGACTCCCCACAGAGAAGTCGTATTTCTCTTTGTGAGCCTGCTTTTTCTCAATACCCTTCCAAACAATGAAGGAGACACGGTCGTCATTTCTGCTTCTTTTCAGGACAAGTCCTTACATACACCGATCTGACGAAACTCGAACTTTCACTTTCAAACAAATCTATTAATCCTTCGCAGATCACAGCTGAATTTAGTACACATATGTTGTCTTTGGATTCAACTAAATTTTGTTTAACTTTCGAATACTTTTTACTACCATAAAGACAGCAGCCAAATAATTAACGGTGTACGTATATGTATTAGTAATAATGATAAGCATATGTAGCTAACTATTTTAAGTCACAGAATAGAGTAAATATTATTCTTCCTAATTTTCAAGTCAAAGACGTTGAAAACTGTGACGATTACGACTAAAGTATAATATAAATGTGACATTTCCTGCCAGCCTCAAGAATTTATTGAAATTCAACATCTTGCACCTCAATCTGTTCAAACATTATGAAACCTATATCTAGTGTCTTCTTAACACTTGAGGTTGACAATTTCATTGAAAATTTCTATCTACTCGTAGATAAAGTCTGTTCCAAAATCAACACTGTCTTCTACATAGATACGAAGGAAACCGCGCCCTAAGAACTTTTAAGTATATATCGGGTGTTCCAATATTAAATGTGCAACCGAGGAGACAGTGATTTCTTATGTAAAACTTTGCAAAAGGTTATTTCATGTGAATTTTAGTTTTTGTGAAAATACATTTTTTAGACATTATCTCATTCTCATTTACAGAACCAAGACCCAATGATAGTAAATCATATCAAGAATCGTTCACATTTACAATTACCAGCACGAACAGATACAGTAATTAATATTCTCTACCAACAAATGTTTCCAATGGAATTTCGCCTTTAAGTAATTTTGACTGGCTCTTTCGCAACGAATCACTATTTTTATGGTTCTACAAAGATTCCGGAGACACCCCAGGTATACATACAGCTGTAATTGACACAGAAGTCGATCAATCAGTTTAAGGTTAATCCCTCCTTTAAATTCTCACAGAATCGAAGGAATTCAAAAAGTTTTGCAAAGAAGTCCAGTGGAATATCTTCCCAAATTATATCGATATATACGAAACGTTTTCTCATGCGCGTCGATCGACTAAACCGTGCTTTTCGAACCGTGCACAGAACATCCGGTATCCCGGGTAGAATAATCCAAGTCTCTATTGGATTCCCGGGGATTGGGGACAGGCCCCCCATGAATCCTACGGAGGAGAACGAAGAGTGCCGTTCTTAAGAATAATAACGATGTGAACGGAAATCAAATTGGGACACTAGTCGAGTGCAATGTTCGTTCTCGAAGCGTCACCCAGGTCGCACCCCTTGGACTGTCTTCCTTATTCCTTCGACTGCTTTCTTTCTCTCTTCGACCCGTTCCTGCCTACTTCCGGCTGCCAGCTGGCCCTAAAAGAGCTCGAGGGTTCCGGTGAAGAGACGAAGACGCGAGACGAAGGGTATGAAACCCCCTCGCGTTTAATTTTAGCCCGTTTGACATCGGCGGGCACGTGCTCTGACTTGGGGTTTTCCGTTCCCGTGTTAACCGAAAGTTTGCGGTCGTTCCACGTGGAAATCGGAAGAGGCGCCATGGGTTCTTTAAAAGTGATTAGGAGGCTGTGAAAGGGCGTTGAAAGGTTCTTACGAAGAAATATTTATATCGATAGAAGATTTTTGTACATGTGTATTGTATATACACGTTTTGGTTATTATTCGTTGTGATTGGTGTAAATGGAATGGAAAAAAACATGACATGCATTTTGCATGGTGAAGAATTTTGCTAATTGCCCAACGATATCGAGGGCTATTAATAAAACAGAGAAACATAATTACTGCTGCATTTTGGACTATTAAATATGATTTGGAGGGATTTCAGTCGTGCTTTTAATAAACCTTATTTTATTCACAATAAATATTTTTCTTATCTTCGTAAAATATATAATTGCAGTAAAGCAATAGATTTTACTTACTAAAGGAATGAGGACGAATAAGAAGGTACAGAACAAATATCAACAAATGGAGAGACGTGTGAGAAATATTGTTATGAAAACAGAACGATCGTCGGTGCGCCAAATATCGTTTGAAGATTCGTGGTGTGTCTATTTAAGTATAAATAGAAAGGTGAGGAAAAAAGGTGTCAAATGTGAAAAGAGAATGGAAGAAAGCGATGTTTGCGCAAAACGGAACGACTGTTGGTATAGTCTGGCCCCCGTAGGTGTTTGTATCTATGTATTTGTCAAAAGGCTGCGAATGAAAACCCATATTTCCCATTAAAGATCCCCCTTAAAGGTGCAAGGGCGAAAATAATAAGAGGCACATCTAAATTTGTTTCCAAATATACCAGTAAATATACTTTACTTTGCTATTCATACAAAATTACGCTCATTGCACAAAGAAATTCGGAAGCAACGAATTTAATAAATTCAAACACATTTAACCTTTTCAAGCCAGATCTTGCAATTTATATTCAAGACACGAAACGACAATATAACACTCTAAGCATAGAAACGGTTATATACGATCTCTGTCATAAAGCTTCGCATCTCCTGTCCCCAAGTCATAACCTTCTCGTCATAAACTTTCTACGCAGGGGCGCACTTTCAATGCAGCCATCCCCTTGTCCAAAAAATTGCCAGAATATTTAACGTGAAGTCGAAATGTTTTTCTGTCCGCTCTCTGCTTCAAGAAAATAATTTTCTAAATTGCAGCCATACAAGAAAAGGAAGAGAAATCTGTGAAGCCCCACGGTTCGAAATGCAACGTGACAGCGTCTTCGACTCCTCGTTAACACGGAATTCCCTTTTCCTTCGTCGACGATGCGACGCAACGTGTTGAAAGAATGATAGGCATCCACGGATAAAGGGCGGACTCCAGACTGGATTCCGCGTTATTTTTATTCCATTTCCCAGCGTTGCAGACGCGTGTACCTTCTCACGCAGCCACTCTCGTCGCTACTTTTCATTTTCCACCCTCCTCCCAGCAACCACGTGCGTATGTCAGGGAAACAGATGCCTCTCGATGATCACCGAGTATTTTTGGCGATGGTATGTATTATACACTCTTGCTTTTCGGAGGGACGCAACGATGGCAGCTCTGGAGAACGATCCACGTCGGTCGATTATTAATACATTGGCAGTTTGCATTGGGGCATAAAAATTTCCTGTGTAGCCAGCAAAATTACATTTCTTTATTTCTTTTACTCTACCGACTGAATAACGTCAATCTGCATAAAGCGGAATTTTTACAACAATCTTTTCCTATCTCGTATCTACGACCTTTTAAATTTCTCGACTGAGAGAGGAGGCGCATGGCCCAGGTTGGATAAACGCTGGAGCTTTTCATTGATACTTGTTGACTTTTGTTTTCGATGTATTCAGGGCTTGAAGGGGGAATTGAAAGTGGAAAGGGGTTAGTGGAGGCAGGGGTGCAGGGAAACAGGAAAGGCAGGAGGGAAGGGGAAAATAATATGAATGACAAATTACGGATGGGTAGGTGATTGTCGCTGTTGGAAAATTTGTGAATGAACATGCACAATCATGATGAGAAAATTGATCGTTTATAGAGTTTGTAACTGTTTCAAGAAAGTAATATTAAATAAATTATTAGGTATCAGTTATGGATGAGAATAGAGTGAAGCAATAATTAAATAATGATACAAGTATTTTTTAAAGGCCCGATTCTTTTAGTTTAATTTCGTCTCCTTTCTTTTATACAAAATAATATGTTTGATATAGAAATGTCTGGAGGGAAAACTATTTGGAGTATTGTATAGGAAGTAAAAATCAGAGAAAACGAAGCAAAAATATTTTCTCAGTTTGTTGGTAGCACGTTTTGACAAGCGTGCAAGCGAATCGAAATTTGCTTCTCAGGACGAAGCTGTCGCATGTTTTATAGTGTAACTAAGGACATTCTCACATGTGTCGACAATTTTTACGTTGGTGTATGATTTACGGCCCACCTTAACGAGCTTCACATATTTTCCATGGCAGATGGCGACGGACATCACCGTCGACTCACCTGGATACCTACCTGGGTGAAAACCGCACGACAACTGTTTCAAACGCGTTTCCGTACTTTGTCGTGAACGACTAGCGCGATTCGGAAATAGGTGTAAACATACGTCAAGGCAAAAAATAAGAAAAATAGCTGGAATTATGTTGTGGTCATGTCGCACAGTGTGACAACAACTTTTTCTCTCTTTTATTTCTTCTTAATACTGGTAGCACTTAATGCTTTGCCTTTTGCGCAGTACGTACATATTTATTTTCAATACAGGAAATAATTTATAAGCTGTAGTAAATTTTATACCAAGCATAAGTGAATTTTTTATTTATTGCTCCGATTCTATGATATTTGCATTTATATCGAACGATTTGATACTGATTTATTTCGTGAAACTAATTTATATATTTCTTACACAAATAATACTTTATTTCGTTTAAGATGAACGTTTGTTTCTAAAGCGTGGCATTATTTTGTTTGATTTACTTTTTATACAAAAAATACAGTGATAATTGGCTTATGCCAGTTCGAATAATGCAAAAACCTGGCAAATATAAGAATAACCATTTTACATTTCTAAATTATTTGTTCGCTTATACACTTTATTTCACAAGTTCAACAAAATACACTGTAGAACCACAATACGTTAAGTTTCCTAACAATTATAAAGTATGTAACATATGAATACAGCTCGAGGCAGACACTAAAGAAACCGTTAAGTAAGAGAGGCAAATTAATCGCAGTGCGTTCACCATTCGCCCTCATTCGAAATTCTAACGCATGACCCATTATCTCTGTGACGCCATACGCTAACCGGCATGTCCTGCATCAAAACCATCAATTAATTTCAAGTTTCCTTTCCCGACAGAAACTGTTCAAGTTCGACAGCGCGTTGTCGTCCCACGCGAGTGCGCCAGAAACTTTCACAGGTCGGCGTCCACGTATTGCGCCAAGTCTCAAAGCTCCTCGTCCCCCCTTATAGATTTACTTTAGAATTGCTAAACGAGTTTATCTGTTACGAAACTATGTCGTAATTGCTCATCATTGGGACACGTTCCCCGCGAACGCATCCATAACGGTTCCGCTACGACCATATCTAGAGAACGCAGCGTATTATCGATCCTCTATAATTTATAGGAAAGGATCCAACCGCGAAACCCAACGTCCAGCGCTGCGAGGAAGCGGGAAAGCCTATCATTGGTTAATTAATCACAGCGAGTTGCGCACCTGCCCCCGTCTCGCGAGTCTGTTATTAAGCGCTATTACTCGCCCATGCCCGTCTGCCAAAGCTGCCCCGCGACCTTTGACCGTTCCTAGTGCGCCTAGATACGACGAGCGATGTGCACGCTTCTTGTTCTCATTCGATAGGTAATTTCATGGCGGAGAAGTGTCTTTAAAACGATTCGAACGTATATACGTAGCGGAGTGTACTAGTTACTAGTTACCCATGGCAGACGTTACGTTACAGCTCGATTATCCCGCGGGAGTAATGACCCCGTTACTCAAACATTTCTGTTTACGATGCATCAGCTCGTGCATGGAAGATAAATCGCGGCGCAACGTCACTCCCTAGTACGTGCAAGCGCGATAGATACGCGATGCAAGTTAGTCTACGAGGGTGTGTGTGTGCGCGTTTTTTTTTACGCGGTCCTAGAGTTAACAGTGGAAGTGTTAAACAGGAGGAGGGGGTGTTCGCAGGATTTTGTTGCACGGTTGTGTTGGTTGGAATTGTAATATGCTTAACGGACGTTTTATAAACGTGATGCACGCTGAGGCAGTCAATGAAGGTATTATATTGGGTCTGCCAACATGTAATCCATTATCCTTTTAGCGATTTGATTACTTAATGGCGACACATCGGGGAATAAATTATTCTGTACAGTGATCACCGTCATTTCGCTGAACTGTCAATTTTTCTGTCATATTTTTAATTTCGATGATTAGGTGAGTTTCAGTGCATAGATTGTTGTTTATGATAACGGGGACGACATTTGAATTGTGCAGCGGACACTCAATTAATTGTAAGCCCAGGTATTTTAAGAATTGTGCAATTAATATGTAGAGGGAAGGAATTTTCGTATCTTCGTTTATTTGCATGTCGATTTTATAAATATTCGAGCGATCATCGGCAAAGAATTGATCGGCATAGGAGTTTTAGCGGGTCCACGAACAAAGTATCTAAGATAGGTATGGGGAGACAAATTTCTGGAACGGAGGAGGGTTGGTTATAGGAGACGTTGCATCTGCTCGACTTATGGAACAGATGCAGTTCTCAGGACACTTGGCTGGTTCGATTTGTCCACTACAGAATGAAAGTGTTTGAACTCGTCGATGTTTGAAAATATTAAACATATGCATCCTCGATGCAATAATTTTAAGTAAATACATATTCAGTTTTCAGCACCGTTATTTCACCAACATTTTGCACATCGCTAAACATTTCATCAGGCACTGTGTCAAATAATTCTCTTAAGAATACTTTCTGTTTACCGACTTAAGATAGGCACTTAATCAACAAACTTCCATACAAATAAAAAAAATCATTAGCTGTTGTGTTTCACAGGTGTATTGAAATAATTCTTTCCATCTTCTGAAATATTCCATTTTCTTTAAGGCAAAATTACTTTCCGAGTAAGGGTGTAATACAATCAATCGTGACTGTTATCTAACTTTCCAAGTAAAATTACAATTCCGTATTATTGAATACCCTTTGAATTGAACAGTATCGAAATTGTCATCGAACTGGTAAAATTGAATCGAGGAAAAGTTGCTACTTAAAACATTTTTACCTTTCCATAGTAAACCTGCTGAATAGCTTGATTGTTCGTTACTTCAAATGAACAGTGAAGCCTTTGAACTTCTCACGCGAGTAAGGGTCGCAAGGGGGAAGTCGGTGTTCAGGACGTAGAAGTGGTATGAATCCATTGAAGCTCATTACACAGATCGACAATTAGATGTAAGAGGTTTTTTGCCCTTTCAATCATCGAGGATCGTTTCGTTCAATTATTAGGAGTTCCAAGTATCGAGTCCACGCTACTTGTTCCGTCCAAGAGTGCTCTTAGCGTATTTGCAAGTGTGACGTCAGTGAAGCTAGGCTACGCTAGGCTAGGTATCGTTGAATTGCTTATGACAATTGAACAGAACGAAGAACACGTTTATCAATACTCTGTATAAAGCCAACCGTGCGTTATATATATATAGAATGCTCCAGAAAGCGTGCTATAACTCTGCAGGCGTCGATACCTTGTAGAAAAATACGGAAACTCCGTTTCTAAGAAAACCACCTGAGAAAATGCGTTTAAGAAGTATCTAGCAACGACAAAATTATCGAACTACAATTCTTATGACAGGCAAGAAAGACAGGCTGGAGCAGTTACTTATACGTACTTACATATTAATATTTTGAAATATATAAATACATTTGCATATGTTAGAAAATATTTATATCATTTCATATAATTATAATATATGAAATAGTACTCACTAATACCATTGTATTATCAATCACCTCTAATAACGCCACGTATGCATATAATTAATGAAAATTCCAAGAAATTGCTTAATTATAAAATCACCCAAAATATCGATGCTCCTTTAGCAAAAGTTCAAGGTTTCCTTAAGCTTAGGTTCCCTTTTCACAGTTGGACGAATCGATGAAAAGCTGTTCAACTTGCTACTACATATGTATATCTTTGATTCTGGACTATGCAATTTCAAGCTGAAAGACCGATTTTTGCAACGAGATTGCAGTTAGCCAAGCTACTGGAGTAGCTAATAAGAAACTGACAATCATATTCAATAATGCAGTTCTCTAATTACAGTCTACACGTGTTCTACGAACTGCTCGATATTCAGAATGAGGTGGCGATTCATGGATATATGTATATGTACATACATGCGTATATGCACACCTTTTATAAATGAGATTTGCGTCCACGTGAAACTGAGCGAGTGGGAAACGTTTACGGAAACGTGGTATTGCGTAGGCGCAACGGCAAATCTAATCGTACAGTGGTATGTAATTTGCATATTACTACGATAAAGTATCAACGTGTTCTTAAGTTACACTTGCTTATGCTCCTTTGAGCTTGATAGTGTTACAAAAAGTAGCCTTAAGACTGGTCATGAAGTAATTGATTATCTGGATGAATGAAAGTAACAGGATTATTAAATATAAGATAATGTTCGTGTAGGCTGAAATATTGTAGAATCTTGGTCTTTTCAACAATATGGAGAGACATGTATGTATGAAGGCCCCTGTATTTTTTAAAATAATATGCTAACAACCGTTAAATTAGTATTTTAATAAAGAGATGGGTTTAATTAAAGTTACGGGGGATTCTCGCTAGTTGTAAGACCGCACAAGAACTGTGGAATTATTAAGAGATTCCTTTACAAAAAAAAAAAAAACTCGTATTCACAAGGAGAACTGCCCAGGTGGGAACCGAGTTTCATAATGAAGTTTTTCTAAGGTGTTGAGAACGACATCTGCAATTACACCTTGAATCTTTAAACCGCTCTCCGATCTCGCCTTTGTAAATTAATTAATAAAAATGCAACAAGTTCACGATGACGAGTATCAATTCTGAATCGACATTTTAAAAACTAATACATATCTCAAAGACTAAATTGAGCACACACTCCTAAAAGACACACTCCTTTTAAACGTTCCAAACGTTCCTTCGTATAACTTCTCCTAAGCACTAGAAATGTCCGACTAAACAAAATGTGATTTCACTCAATCAGTCCTACTTATCAGAAAAGCACCGGCCCAAGCAATTAGCGCCGATATCCGCACGCTTGCCGCGATAAGCATCTAGTCCGTGGTCCGTTATATCATTTCTAAGCAACTTTTAAGGGTTTCGTGTTCCCGAGGTCCAGCACTCACCGGTTCAGAGTATGCTGAGAAATCGTTTCATTGTGCCGGATTGACATTGTTTTACGATCGAGCTGCGCAATAACTTACCAGTACGCGATCGCGAAACTCCGGTCTGACGGGAACATCCAAAGGGTCTCGCAAGTTCGTTACGGAGCAACTTTAGGGAGAATAAACGATCGCGTTGCACACGTCGACCTTATCGAGCCATCCTCGATTACCATTGGCTACAAGGGGAAACACAATACATATCTCGTTTATCGGACAGATTCCTCGTGGCCTCCGCGTACTTCGCCTTTCCTGCTAGACTCCATCGCTGCGCGGCCCAATTAGATCCATTACTGATCGATTTATCGCCTCTCGTGAGTTCCCCTTGATAACGATCGCTCCAACATAGGAATAACTGGCGAATTCAGGAAATATTCGAAGAATTTCGATTTCTATCGTTTGCGAAACATCTCAGCGTTTATATTTTGCGCATCGCCGATTAATGTGCTTTATATTTTTTCGTTATCTTCGTTGCTTATTATCGGGATATTTTAAAACAATATATTGGTAAAAATGACGGCCTTACTTTTTTTGAGTGCTTTCCCTATTTTTCGTTCATATATGGCTGAAGTTTCAGAGTAGTAAAAGCAGTCAATTTGTGTCGGAAGGCGTATCAAAAAGGTGAGTGACATTTGTCATTTTGGAGAATAATCAAGGGGCTGCAATATTTGCCGTGGACAAACGCAGAAAGGATAATGCCAGTCGATATTAATAATTTTATACCTTAGAATCAACTTAAGTTAATTACTCATTTCGTGCATATTAAATTTCAGGTGCACCAATTACAGTAAATTCTTCTTTACCCGAATCTTATTACTACTTGGACTAATGCGACATACTGAAAGTGAACTTCAGTATTATTTTACACTTATAATCTAATACTCTGCATCGTTATTGTTGTATCACAAGCAGGATTCTCCAGGGGAATGCAATGCAAAGTATGCTTCAGAGTTTTTTCGCAGAACGATACACCAGGCAGGAGTGAACGAAGCACATTCGAAACTTCCTTAAACTGCCGCGGAGCACATTTATGCGATTCGATTCCTCCGGCTGTATTGGAGTTTTGCTACACCGGAAACAACAATCAGTACGTACGTCGAAAGCGGAGTTTTTGCGAGCCTGAAGAAGTTACAATGAGTTCTTATCGAAACGCTTAGACGCTGTTTCCGCATCGATCTTCGAACTTTTTTATCGCTTTTATGCTGACTCGTTCAGCTGTCTACATTTAGGGACTTCTACTTAACACGTAACCAATCGCCCTGGAAATAGGCATTTTTACGATGATTTAGTACGAACATTCTGCGTCTATAAGGATTAATTAGACGTTACTTCAAAATCGAAAATATTAAAAGATTCTTACGTATACAAATACCACATGTATTAAATTTGTACATTTTATTTTAATTTCATTACTAAATTTTAAATTAATACACTAAGAAGTAAACGTTAAATTAAATGATACCAATCATTGTTACGTTCATCACGATTTATCCCAAATAAAAGAATTTAAACATATACTTTGGAAATGATGAAGCTACAGTACGTTCTACACGAATTATTATTTAACCAAATGCCCTATAGATTTTATAATATAAATTTCCTAACATGAGAGCGAAGGATGAGGGTGATATATATTTTTTCGCGAAAGAGGATACATATAAGCTGATAGACTTACTCAAATCATTGAAAATCTGTCATGCACTTTGCATAAAGCAACTTGGACTTATGAGAAGTTGCTGCTAATAACGATAACTTGCTTAGCACCGAAACGTTAACGCCTTGGAGTTCGCCGATTTTTCTCCACAGAGTGGGCCCTCCACCGACAAAAGCACATGCCCCTGAACAAAACAGAGGATTCATTCAGAGATGCACACCGTTTGAAAGTTCAGCCTTGCCGCTGGTCGATCGATTGTTCTCAGGATTCGTATTGTTCGCATGGTCTAAAGTCTAAAGGGTTTCGAAGAGGAGCATCGACCAGCTGACTTTTCGAACTCCTGCATGGAGCAAGCAAACTCTAAAAATGAACAAGCGCCGAACAGGCCAACGTGCTTTATGCCAAAGTGTTCGTTCTAAATAAAATGGCATCGCTACTTCAGTATACACAGCTCTAATTTCATGTAATAAATTTCGCAAATTTTGCAGCGGTTAAAAATCAATTATATAAAAGGAATGAAACGAAGATTGATATCTTCCAATTGTCTAATTAATATAAGATACATTATGCTTGCAACAAGTATTATTATTAATATTTGTAATTAATTTAATTGGCGAATTTATGGATACAATTATTGTGCTCTTACAATTTTAAAAGGGAACTATTTTATTAAACAAAACGCAATTCTAATAAAATGTTTGTTCTCCTAGAATCTGAGACTGCCATTACTACAAAATAATTATTTGAAGCAAACCCTGTGCAATATGTACTAATATCTGGATAACATACATCGGTTAGTACAATTTATAGAAAAGAATTGATCCTTCATACAAGATTTCATTCCAGAAAATCAAAACTGCTGTATCTCACGAATTACCACGAATTTCCAATTCCATCTCAGAAGATCATCCGCAAATTGCACGTAAACGCGCAGATTTCTCCCCTCTACCGATCCCTGTAATTAGAAGACCGTCGTGTTTCGAGGATACCCATGATTGCAAGGCGCAAGAAAATTACTCTACCTCAGTCTTTCGATTATTCTCGATATCGAGACGCAGCCAAGACTTCATGCTCCCCTCTTCGTGACTAGACGATTCCAGAGGAACCTCGAAAGATTTGCTGGGAGACCGTGAAAAGGTTTTCGACCTGATGAACAGCATCAAAGATAGAAGCCAGGCTATAATTATAGACGTCGCGCGAACGCCTTTAATATCGCAGAGGGCATTAAGAAGATAGTACAAAATTGTGACTACTCTGTCAGGTTAATAGGGAAAAGTTTTAAAATGCAACAACTTTGATTACGATAATAATTAAGATAAAATAAAATCTCCAGTTTTACGTGAATCTTCTATAATATAGATTATAGATAATATAGACAATATAGATTCTTTAATCAAGATTAATGAACTAGTCCTATTTAATGCACTGCAGATCCTTCTTACTTTACATGTTTAATGTTAAAATATTTTCCAAGGAATGAGATAGTTAGTTCCCTTTATCGCGATCGCGATGTACATATAGCTCGCGAAGCAGCGCTCAAGCACCTACTCTTATGATGAATACTTTCCTTCTATTTCTACAAACAACTTGATAATTGTGTGCTTATGGATGGTTCATGTTACTTGAGAGCTTGTAAACAAAATAGCGAGTGACAGTGCTTTATACAAAAATGTTGCTTTTCAATTCAAAACAAGTCAAATTCATTTGACTTGTTAGTTTACTTTATTCATTTAATAAGATGTATGCATTTAATGAAAAACAAATGTGGTTATCGTTTATGTTACATACATACATGATATATTACATTTATGAAAAAATATTCCTATAAAAATCCTTTTTACTATTATGTACTACTGGCCGTAAATATTTCCTGATTGTGAAGAAGAATTTCTTGTTTCACTGAGGTGTAGTTACATCAAAAATACACAATCACATTTATTTATTATTATGCAACCGCGTAATTATTGTGTGCCAGATTGTACATATAAGATCGCGTGACATTTTAGAAAACGTGAACAGCAGCATGCATTAATCTTTCGATCTTTCAATTCAATTCAATAGGAATTGTTCGGTAGTGCTGGGTGAACTAATAATAAATAATAAGAACAATAGAGTTGCTTAGTGAAAAATCTACGAAGAATGGAAAAGCGATTTTAACGAAATCATAATCATATAGGTACTCGAACGAATATTCAAACAAGTCTTCAAATGTCATGAGTGGTATAATTGCGCGTTGCACAATTATTGGGTAATCGAAAGTCGCGAAACAAATCCGTGGATAATTAGAAATTTAGTTAAGACGTAATGTATTGTGCCATCTTGCCCAATAATAGTATAATACATATATGATGCAATTCAATTTACGAAAAACTATTTCTGTACAGATCCGTTTTAAAAATGTAATTTTATTACAAAAAATCATTCCTTGTCGCCCTACCAAAAAGTGGAAACTTCCCAAGTACGAATACATCTTTGCATAGTATAGAAGGTAATTTACTGAACAATTGCAACTTTCAATATTTAAAGAAAAACAATATGCATCACAATGGAACATTTGTACGAATCTCAAATTCGTTCAAGTACAATTTCTATACCCGCAAGCCAAAGCTATTAATTTCATCGCCGATCAATTTCATCACCTCTCGATCTGGAGCAACGACTTCACCTGGATTCATTACCGCAACATTCGGTCACTGAACCTTAACGAGCAGCTCATTTCACGTAAATTAATTATTCACGAAATATCGGACCATGCCATCTGGCAGACTCCTCGAAGATCCCCAACCCCATAGACGAAGGGCACACGTTATATTAGCAGCGTAGCTCGGTAATTACGCAAAACGTGTGCAGCTTCGTTGAACACGATCGTGTTACCGTCATAGAAACGCTTGAAACCGTGTAACGCAAACATTACGGCTGCGTAATTGCACGATATACTTATGCAATGTCGTAGACGCACATTTGTCGATTATTGCCAGCGGCGATGCCTCGCTTTTATCTTTCAGGGATAATCGAACGCGTTTCGAGGCGATTAAATCCGCACAGTACATATACAGCGTGGAATGCTGAATGATGTCTGCGAAGCAAGTTTCACGTTCCAAATGGCCACGACCACGATACACCACGCCGGTTTCTCAATAACTTTCTATTTCCGTTTCATCCGAGCGTGCCGTTTAATTTCTTTTAGCTCTGTCGAACTTGCCGTGCCCCCTCTAATCTACATTTTCCAGACGTTTGATAGACTGGGAACATGATCTTGCATTATACACAGGATCTCTTGATTATGGAGCGGTGGTACGTGGATCAATTGAACTTTGACGATGCATTTATAGCTGAAGGTAATTGCGCGGTGTGTGCGTATGCTGATTCCGTTGAGTACAGACTTACGAGTTGTGTGGTGTGACATTAGAGTGAACAATAGCAGTTAAGTTCGGCAATTGCCTTTTATATTGCTGCATTTTTGTTTTTGGAAACAATATAACACGGGGAGAAATTGTTAATGGGGATGGTGTTAGTAATTAATATTACATGGAGTAATAACACTTGCAGAAACACACGTACATATATGTACATTGTCATCCTTTC
Organism: Nomada fabriciana; assembly: GCA_907165295.1. Classification (NCBI taxonomy): domain Eukaryota; kingdom Metazoa; phylum Arthropoda; class Insecta; order Hymenoptera; family Apidae; genus Nomada; species Nomada fabriciana. The sequence continues at coordinate 16,232,186 of OU015694.1, forward strand.
CTGTTACCTTTTTAAATGAAACATTTTTTGATCTTTCAACAAATATTATTCGCAAATGCCAACTCCACACGCAATAAACAGTGCATGAAGCTAAAGCATCAAAATTGTATGCAGATACCATAAAAAACGGGACGAGTTATCAAACTGGTTTTCCTTTTAGAAAAATATATTGAATGTTCGTTTTACACTGACTCTAATGCTGCACAGCTTCAGTTATAATATAACAGTTATAATATAATAGTACATATAAGTTTAATTATAGATGAGCTACAAATCCTGAAATAATTACTCATTTATACATCAAGAGTGCAAAAAGTAGTACATATTGTATACTATGTTCACTTTTCCATGATTGTTATCAAGTATACGAATTAAATATAAGACAATTGTCAAGATACCTATTAATCAAATCACGTTAATTACTAATTTTTTGTACATACTCTCCAGAAATGTGAGTATTGGAGGATCACTAGTTGAAGAAGCAAATAATATAGGGTGCACGGACATCTTTATGCTAACAGAAAACCGGCGAACAAGCTAAACGATATGTTTATACCGGCATATTCTTCCCTTCAAACACGATATTCCCTTCGCGATCATAAATTGCAATTTTACCAGAGTCCGCGATATCCCTGGTGAAGATGCCTGACTGTGCAAGGGTTCAAGGTTACCAATACTTTCGAACAGCGATGCATCGTAATTCTGTGAACCACGGGACGCTGAAACTGGCACCCACTTCCATTATGGGAATTTTTCTAAGACGATTCCATGTATGTATCGTGGACGTTTCGCGGGACTTGTGTTTGTGTGAATACTATCAATTACAAGCGATGATTTGAAAGAAGCTTTCAGTACTGTTGTCAAGAAGTTGAACGCATAAGGTGAAATTACATAATTGCACAATTGTTTCATTATTTATCCACACGATATCACAGCTTCAAATACATGCATATGTATCTCAATTTCCTAGGAACAAAATCTTTCAAAATAAAACTGCTGTCCAAGAAATCCGTGTTTCGTAACCAATAAAATGGAATTCGAACCATTCTAAAATGGGTACAACGTTCACATCCTCGCCAAAAATCTCGGCAATCTTAAATTACACCGATAAACATCATTTTTCCCTCACACACTCACAGAACACTAGACTCTCCGTGTACCAACCAATTACATACAACGAACAACCTGTCGATCTCTCAGGATTTAATCAACCGATCCATCGTAATTATCTAGCCAACGCGTGCATCTTTGCTTCACGTCAAAGTCCACCGCAGAAACAGCATACGACTGCGATCATTGTCCGCGGCGTAAGTTCAATTAAAACGATCTTTTATCTATCCACGAAGGCATGCGTTGAAGCTACACGCCGCGCTTCAGATATCTGCGTGCACCACGTCAAGAGTACACTCATCCCATCTGCACGAGCGATCGGAAGACCCCAGCAATCCCGTCTGCCAGTATAACAAGGTATCCCGACGAGGTCCGAGCTTCTTGCCGCGTTTGTTTCGAGTGGAAGATTTCTCTATAGGAATTTAAAGGGATCGAAGGTGGTTTTCAAGGGGCGAATGCATGTTGTCTACCTGGCGAGTCAGCCGTTCGCGCAGCCAGCCCGCGTCTCTGATCGGCTGAAAAGACGAAAGGGAAGCGTCCAAAGGGACCCGTGGGTCTCGACTCGGGCGATCCCTTGGGGTTAGGGGCCCTGACCGTAGGAAGAAGCCTCAGCTGTTTGCCGATGGAAGCCGTAGGATGCTTTTTACGCTGTCTAGCTCTCGGCCTGTGGGCCGTGCGTACCGCGCCGCAACACAGCGAACAGAATCGCCGCCGGCTGTTACTGGATACAGTCGTGCATGGTAATACGCGGCTGATATGCTCGAACGGTAATATGGTAATCCACGCGTGGTCGAGGGTGTTCGATCTTTCGCCGTGGCCGAGCAGGGTAATAAAGAGGATAGGCGGAATAAGATGGGAACAGCGAGGACAAAGTGCAAACCGTATCCTTCGAAGAGGGCACGGAAGCAACGGAAGGAGGAGCAAGTGCACGTCCATTTCATATGCACAGACTCGTAGAGTGTAGATCGTATTTCGAGGGCAGGACACGGTCGAAACGTGGCGGAACGAAAGCACGTGCTTCCTCGGCCCGATGAGTCGCGCGCACGCGAGGGAACACGTCTAGAGGAGGTGCGAGCAGCGTGACGATGCCTCGTCGAGGTTATCGTCGACGTCCGGCGGCGCGAAATCTTACGATTGCCGTTTCGACAGCTCGGAAAAGTATTTATAGTTAAATGACTCTTCGCCTATTTCCGGCTGTTTCACACCGACTTTGCTGGAGAGGCCTGCGCAACAGCCGGTGTGAAGCTGATCGTTCGAAAAGGGAGTCTCTAATTAACGCCAACGTCGAGTTCGCCTGAGGCGGCGTTACCTGAAGCTACGGTGCCTCTAACGAAGCCGTTCTGCCTTCGGCGGTTCTTCGCTGCGCGGCCTGGAGGTTACGAAACCCATCGGCAATCGAGGGATCGTTTCTTCAGAAAGTTCTCAAGATTACGCGTGAACATTGTCGGGAAGGTTGAAAGGCTTTGTCATTTTTAGGGTCTGTGAGATTTAGAAGCACGGATGAATAGAGTGGACATTCGTGTATTTAAAGGATATTTTACTGTGCGTTAATTTAATGAAGGTTTGCCGAGCTTCTATTAGGGGAATTGGTGTTCAATGTTGTGCCAATTGGACGAACATTTACATCGAATGCAAATAGTAATTTAATGCACGCGCGTTGGATTTCTTTGGCACGAATTGTGAAATTATATACGTGACGGGCAAATCGGTGAGCTTCTATTACGCGAACGACTTATGTCATTTCTTGAGATTATTACAGTAATGTACTTCAGCTCGTAGTATGATTTTTTATTATATCAATTTACGATGATATAATTTCACGTGCATACAGCAAAATGCAGTGTTTCGGGTTTAGAAGAATCAATCATTTATCAGTGAACCAATTCTATCTTGATCTTACTAAAATCAGTTGCTCCAGCGGAATCAAACAAATAACTCTCGTTTATTAAAAACCATTAAAGGAAGAGCGAGTCAAAGCAGGTAGAGATACACCAAAAAGCAAACCATCGAAATAGAAAGTGGCAGACCCACTGCGAATAAATTGCAAAGCAAAACGCAAGAAACATTAGTAAAATTGTTTCGCTTATCTCACTTTCGCCATCGTCGACGTAAGCAAAAGAACATTCTAAAACCGAACAATAGTAGCGGTATTTCTGCAACCTCTAGACTTCTTCCAGCAGATTACATAAGAACCCGACAACTTCCCCGATAATTAGAGATTCCACCGGCCACCAAGACAGAGGTATCGTTAATGTTCACCGAGCGCAGCGTTTTATCTGACGGAAGCTCGTACACGTCTTATCCACGGCGAGAGTGGCGGGCAACGGAACAAGGGATTCTTTGTAAGATCGTGGCATGAGCGTCGGGCTAATCCTTCGTCCTTCTCAGGTGAAACTCGCTTTCGGCGTCGGGATCCGTTTCCCACGGTACGCCAGGTAACCCGGAGCGTTTTCCCCGTAATGTGGGTCTCCACGATACATCCCTCTCTCCATTCTCGACAACCACTTCCCAGTCCCTCACCTCTCTTTCATCCCTACCCCTATCGTTCTGTCTCTCTTCAGCCATCTCCGCAGGCCGCCGTTCAGCCATCCTCTTGCTTATCTTTCTTTTTCCAGACGCACGACATGGCGGGCCCGTGAAATCGGCGAGGCTTCTTTTACGATTGCTCCGTGCTCGTCGTAGCCGTCGTCGTCGTTGGCCAGGTGGAAGGAGAGAAAAAGAAGAAGGAAAGAAAGGATTGGCAAGGAAGTGTGGTGATCAACGCAATACTGCTGATACGTTCGCTGCGAATGGAATGCTAATGCGATCATGGTAAATCGATACTTTCGATTGCACTTTGTGCGATGGTAAACGGATGGCCCCTGACTGGCCAGAGACGGCCAAGCCTCTGCGAGACTAAACTCTGTTTTAGACGAGGCACTTCGTGGCGACATTTTTTTTCTGGCCCAGCTTAGAGAAACACTGCAGCTTCTGGGATCTTTCGAGGGTGCCTGCGTTATCGAAAAGCGGTGTTACGGTGCCCTTTGGAGGATCGCCGTAGAGATGCACTGATTTAAATGTTGCTTTTCTCACGAGATACACGAGTGGTTTCGTGTGAAATGGATTTAATTATGTTTCGGATAGATAACAGAGGCTGCACTCTTGGGATATTTCGATGTGCCTTTGGCTTGAACTTTAGGAAAGCGTACCGAAATTTTCGATAAGGCTTCTATGGGCCTGATGAATTCTAATTTTAATTTAAATATTCGAGATGGGTGGATGTTGCGGGTAATGCGACATTACTGATGATGCAATTGAAAGGGGTGACCACCCTTGATAAAACATGTTAGGGGATTTTCATTATGCAAAGAACGATAATTTGTGATTTACTTATATTAACCCTTTGAGTGCCGGGAGCCGATATATCGGCTCCTGCTACACTGGCGAGAAGTGCCAGAGCCGATATATCGGCCCGCGCCTCGTAGCGCTTTACTATTCGCATTGCGGGAGAACTCTATCTCAAAATAAATTTGTAATACGTTATAAATGATCTAATTTCATTATTCGCCTAACCAACATCTGAGTATTGACGAATCATTAGTCGGCACGAAGTGTAAAACGTCGTTGATTCAATATCTGCCAAATAAAAAGCATCACAGGTGGGGTATCAAGTTTTGGATGTTGACTGATGCAGTTACCCATTACTGCTTATCGTTCTTCTGCTATAGAGGAGCTAGGGATCAAACTGATAAAGAAGAAATAAAGAAGAATGGTCTTGGCCACGTCGTGATTCATAAATTATTGAATATGGGAAATTATTTTATGAAAGGCTATCACGTGGTAGCAGACAATTTTTTTACAAGCATTCCGTTAGCAAGAGCACTGTTTGAAAAAGGGATATATCTGACTGGCACAATCCGCAGCAACAGGAAATATATTCCACCATTTATGAAGCCTAAATTGCAAGAGGGCGCATCTAAGTACGCCCGAAATAATGAAGTATTACTATTAGCGTACCGGGAAAAAAAGTCGCAGAAGAAAAATGTTTTACTAATGTCCACATTTGAAAAGGCTCAGAACAAAACGACTACAATCAGAAAAAGGAATGCACAAATACAGGTCGAAAAACCAGCAATCGTAGCTGAATATAACAAACACATGGGAGGCGTAGACACGTCAGACATGATGCTATACTCATACTTAGATGAAAGAAGAGCCATAAAATATTGGAAAAAGAAAACATAATTTTGTTTCAGCAATGTTATATTACCGATAACAATTATATATTTCGAAAGGGATAATCCGCCTGGCGCCTACCGTGTACCTTCAAGTTATGTTTTATTTTTGTTATGTAATATTGTTTATCTTGTTACAAAATATATTGGAAATACAAAGTATATGCTTCATAATAATTGACCCATATAAAATTATGGTGAAAAGATGGCTGTTTGTATGTGCAAATACGTTTTGTACGAGAGAACTCAACTTTTACTTCATTTATAAACATATATACCTTTGTTTTTTCTATAATTCTCAAATGAGCACAAAAAAACTAGTGTCATTGTTTAGTTCTGTATTTCATCTATAATACGCAGCTTTTTGAATCATGTAAATATCGTTTCTCGTTTGGTTTTTATGAGCATTTTCCCGAACCCTAGTAAAACTGTGAAATTCGGCCGGTTTTTCTCGCATAGGCACCTCTATTTCGCCCGGCACTAAAAGGGTTAAAAACATAAATTCAATTTATCTTTTCACTTCAATCGAAAGTTCATGGCGATCGGTAAAATAGTAACTGAATTATCAGGTAATTATTTAATGAGGTTCTATTGCATCGTGAAATTTATTGATTTTATGCATGAGATGAATATTTCGTTTATAATAACGCCGCGTAAAATAATATTACAATTATGATTAATTTAAGCTGATCCTTCTGCAGCACGAGTTTATATGCGTGCCAGACAGTTTTCATTTAAATTGATCCTGCACACTGCGACGTGGAATTTTTATTGACAAAGATAGAGGTTGGGACGCAACAAAACATGCTGTTTAATTTCAATTAAATGAACTGCGTTATGCAACGGTGATCAATTTTCCTACGGAACGAATAATAATTTCTCTATGTGTGTGTACGTACTTGTATCCTTCAATAAATTAAATGGACCCATGCCTACGAGGAATTATCTTTACCACAGAATTATGCGATCTTGACCAAAAATGTTGGAGAGTCGTATACAATACAAACCAAGCCATAATAATATTCACGAAAAAAAATCAATCTACGATAAAAGTAATTTTCACCATACCTGTCGCAAAAGATAATCTACGCATCTTTAATTTAAAATTGATTATCGTCGTGAAAATATCTCTACAGATTAAAATCTGTTATCGACTCACATCGCCAGTTCTTATTTTTTCTTGTCGACGTCTCATTTCCAGAACACAAAATAGCAATTAACCTTCGTAAAACCAAACGCGTCGATCTGCAACGCTAAAATCTCTTCTGGTTAAAGAACACCGTGAACGAAACTTAGCCAGAAGTGATACTCAACTTCAAAGCCATCCTATGAATGCGCATACAGAGCGTAATATGAAGCATCACTTATCACCAGCTCGAATCGAGCCTTCCAATATCATCGTGATGAATGAGCGCCCAACAAGATTCAATTTTCTAATGTTTTTATACAGAGTGTTTGGAAAGGTTTAGACCAGATTAATATAATGGATTTAGGAGGCTAAATAGACGAAAGAAGTTCCTATGAATCGGTTTTCAAAAAGATTTTTCAAAGCGTTCTAGATACAGTATGAATTTTTGGTTAGATAGATATGATTTATATATGAGCTGCTTATTGGTCAAATCGGTTAGCTCCACAAAACAAATATATGGAAATTTATTTTAAATATGAAAAGTCAAGCGCTTTGGCATTAAAATTTAAAGAGCCTAAAGAACTGGAGTAAACTGATTTGACTAATGAGCGGCTCATATAATAGTGTTTCCGGAAACTTACAAATATGAATGACTTGCTCTGTTTTGTATAAATTTTATTTTTTCAAGAAATAGCTATATATGTAAGTAGGTGTTTATAAACGCATGGAGCAAAAACAAGAAAACTTTATCGTTATAATGAACTGAGTACATGTATGTATATCTCGAATAGATTCATCAAATGTTTGATCAATTTTTGTTGACATTCTGAGAAGTACTCCATACATCTTTCCAAAGGGAGAGTAAGCTGTTTATCCTGCCATTTTTTATTGAATTATATTACCCTCTATCAACATAGAGCGCCTCTTAAGATGCACAATAATAAAATTTTCAATAATATCTGATACCCTGCAAAGTTGGCAAAATATATAAGTCTTCCGAAGAGTTTCAATTAAAAGATTAACATTGCAGATAGATGGGACGCTGTATGCCATAACGAAGGATCTAAAATTTCAGAACAACTCACAAAGAAAGTTGACTAAAAATCCTGAATTTCTCACCAAACTCCACAACAAAACATTACACCTAATTTTAAATAATTATCTATATACATATGTACTTCTCAAAAAGATCTCTGCGTCCTCGCGGTTGCATCGATAAATACGATCGGAAGTACGGTAGCGAGTAAAGGTGCATCAACGAGTGGTACTCACGGACTGGTATTTTCTTTGGGTCGACGCTGGCGAGACGTTCCTCGACCTTGTCCAGCCTCTGGCGTAGATTGCTGCTCCGATCGGCAACGGCGGTCAGCCCCGCGGTCAGATCAGCGAAGATGTCCTCCGCGGTGGTAAGAAGCGAGGCGAGCTGTTTCAACGAGGTGGTCAATGCACCATTCGCGACGGCCTCTAATTCTGCGCCCACCGGCCAGCCCTGTGAGGTCGATCCGGCTGGCACGTGACCGCGACACACGAAACGCGGCTCCACTCTTCGTAGCACAAACGGCATGATTCCTCCGGAACGACACCTTCACACATAACACTGTACGCGGGTAACGAAACAGCCGCGAAATTACGGAACAACGTTGTCTCGGACACGGGACACCGGTGTGTCAATAATATTCTCGTCACCAGGTCGCGACGCGCGTCGAGCGATCGCTCCGGCGTATGATCATTTCGAGCGCGGGATTCCTGGCGATGCCGGAGAACGATAATCCCTCGAGCGAGCGAGCTAACTCCATTTTAAATATTACGAATGTAATAAACAAGAAACTTGGGGATCCTTGGCACACTGCACACTTCTTAGTAACAACACTGTTCTTCTTCACTTCCGGATTGCCGATCGGATCCCCTCTGAATTGGGGCGCATTCTTCGGAACAGCGGTTAGGATGCCGGGGCGAGGGATGTGAATTTCGTTTAATGGGGGATGTTAATCTATTTATGTTCTTTTGGTAACGGGTTGTGAGTGACGTTGGAAACGAGATAGGAATATGCTATGGATTTCAGCGAGATACTCCGGACAGACGTGTCATACTGTCAGTGGTTCGTTGTGAAAGAAAATTGGGACGAAAGACCGACGAACGAGCGTCCGTACGTCGCGGCGGCGGTACGCAAAGTGCCGGCCGGTCTGCCGTCGTGTTGGCGTCTCGTTCTACGGTTGTACTCCCATTCAATTCGAACGCGCCGAAACCGTCCATGGAAGTACTGCACAGTGCCACCTTGCGCAACTGCCGAGAACTTCCTGGGAAATCTACTATCCACAAAGTCGCTACTTTATTGTAAAATTGATATGGAATAATAATGACGTGCAGTAGTTAATACGATTGCGTAATACGTATGAGTTGCAAGGTTGATTTAATATGTTTGTTCGAGTTCAATCGTAATGTATTCTGAAATACCGATCCTGTAAAAAAGCGGAGCCCTTCTTGCGTCCTCTACGATTTAGGGCGGCGCAGGGAGTACGTTCATTTTAGATATTCGTAACGATAGGAATAATTTGTATCTTCGTGGTTTTTTTAGGTAAATTAAATTGTAGGAATGACTCGATTGACAAATTGCCGAAGTTTTTCTTCCAGCTCTTCCACAGATTTGATTTGACAGATTTTAAATATCAAAGTACGAAATATGTATGAGTAGTTAGAAGAAAAATAATGGAGACGAATATTAGAATTCCTTGGAATATTGCAATATCCTATATGATCATATAAGGCAAGTATTAATTTAAAGAAAAATCTGCTTCGTTATAAACTGTAACATAATTAGGAAACTATCTAATAGGTAATATCGAATTTCCGGAACACATCGCTTAGAAGTTGCAGCGATAAGTGACCCATCCTAAACTCGAAATCCCAGTTACGTTCCCCAGGCTATTGCAAACTTGATAAACAAGTTTTCAAACAGATACAGTAATTTAGAAAATGATCGGTGATGGTTTTAGAGTTGTTCAGTAGGTTTAAAGGTTTCGTAGTCTGTTTTGTACAATTCATTAAATTAATCGAAAATGATTGAACATTGGTTACAGATTGCATCAACTGCACTTTTTCATTCCAATTCTTTTATAAGTTGTACAAAATTTTGAAATTCGTATCAAACTTTGATGTTTTATGAACTAAACAATTTAATGTTGCACTTTTAATAAAGGTGAATAAGGTTTTGCAAATTCTTGATAACATTGTTCACAAGACTTTTAAACAAGGTTTTAGACAAGATAAAGTAGGTACTAGGTGCACATCAATCCTGAAACAACTTTTACTGTATTTAGTTGGAATTGCTGCCGCTACTGAAGCTGCATTATTATTCCCTGCTACCTCGATAACGTTGAGAGTGACTCAAAAGGGATAAATTTACTCACAGAAGAAGAATAGAAACCTATTTCATTAACAGAAGGTATATTAGAGTCGTACATATGCAACAGGGAACAAGAAAAATTCCGTTCGATGTATACACATATATCGATCCAGCAGTAACGGCGGTAAAACCCATCATTTACAATGAATACGATACCAAACACGACTCTATTTAAGTCAGTGCTATTCAACAAAAGTTTCCTTTAAAATCATGGGCAAAATAATTGAATTTGTTTAAGGATAATATAAACAAACTGCGAATTTCTTTAATTGTTAATAACTTTTGTGCGGTCAGCGCAAGACACTTCCGCTTTTACTGTAATACAATAGGAAGCCTAAGCCTTAATTTAAGACTAAATTCGTTAAAAGTCCACCAGTGGAAGCCGAGATAAACGCAATTATTTAAATTAACGATGTAATTCAGAAAGTGAGTTTTGACAGCGATTGAGGTGCGCCAACGCGAGATGGCGCCACGTGTTCATTCCTTAAATAAAATTTAAAAGTTTATCTTTCGGCTCTTGTGGTTTATTTTTTAATCTGTCAAGTCTCAAATGAAAAGGAAAAAATAAGCTACTCACTTGCAATAGTCTCCTTGCTCAAACTTTACCCAGTTGCCCGTAATTGTTATTGAAATTGTTTAATTATTGATAACAAATCAACGGTTATATCGTATATTGTCCTCACCTGTTGGAGATTGCGTGTTAGAATTTTGGCTTTAATTCAAGTGCACGGTCATTCTTTTAGCTTGTCAGGACTACGAAATAAATGCATATGTTATATTACTTTTATTTGGTTTATAAAACAGTGTAATTATTACATGATCATGATTTTGTAGCACTGGTATCACATTCCTTATTGAATTTTCGTTTCTTCTGCCAATATGTCTAAACGAAATTTAATTGATCGCGATATTTAATGCAATTAATATATTCAATATTAATAACGAAAAGTTAACAGAAAAATAATTTTTTAAATTGCCTTTTGGCAGATCTAACTATTCATTCTTTCTGAGATATCTTTCTCTAAGTATAATAATAATATTTAGCATTCGAATCGTATCCAATTTTTCTTACGTATTACATTTCCCCTATCTCTATAATCTATCACACAACTTTCGCCCAATAAAATCATACATTAAAGTGTGCAATCGTATTGACGAAAAGGACCAAGAGAAAGGTTAGAAAATAAAAATATTAACAAAAAAAATCCCTGCTCGCCGATTGTACAGTGTTTCGAGGCTGGCCCGATGTAATTTCAATGTACACATGTATTGTAATTAAACCAGCATGAGCTGATTTAAGAGATCTTTAATTACCGTTCCGAGGTGCAAAATATTTACGTAATAACAGACCACTTGCAATAGCTCTAATGGGAACAACATTTGTTGACTTTTGTGTGAGTACGGGTCGTCTGTTAAATTGAGCAGTCGTAAGAAGAGCAGTCGAGATAACACAAAGACGATCCTTCGTCCTAGCCTGATTCATAATTCATAGCTCGTTATAGCATGCCAACGAACGAAGTATCCAGCCGCGGAGTTTCGAGCGTTCAACCCCCTCAGACCCTCATGCATATTGATAATCCCTCTCCGCGAAAGTCAAGACGAGATACGTTTTCTCAAGCAGTCGAAGGCTTTCCATCTTCTTTAATCAAAACGTTCGCGAACCACTCACTGTTTACAATCATTACACACTTTACAGGTGTTTATAATGTTTGAAGATCGTGGATTCCCGTTCTGCTCCTCTTCTCCTTGGCAGAGAAATTTCTTTTTCAACCCCGTGCACCTGTTTGCTCGCGTAATTCGTTCGCGCACTGTTTCCTGGGTTTCGTTTGGGAGAACGGAGGGAAAGGAATATGTAATTGCCTGGTAATTTGTGTCTGGAGTACTTTCGTGAGTTTAACGCGTGCTTAAACAGAGACCTGACAATTGAGAATTGAATAGTGGCCGGGGTGCACAGGTTGGTTCGAGAGAAAATTAATTGTTATATTTTGATACTTTTCTGGAAGATCGCGGCAATATTCTGAAAGAATGATCACTGGTAAGAAATTGTTATTTATATTTTGTATGTTCACCTTATAGTGGATTGGAGTATGTTAGTAATTATTAGAGCTGGATGTGATAATTAATATAATGTGAAAAATTAAGTTTCAATAGTTTCGAACTCTATTATTTCTGTAAATAAAGTGCTTCAACTTTCCTTCGTAACCAGAAGATTTTAGCCTTATCATAAAATATAGTACCTATTATTAATGAAGATATCGCCTTCTGGAAAATCCAATAATAAGTAACTCTTATATCAGGAAAAAATTCATATTCAGATTATTTGAAAACTATGTACAACAAAATAGTACTAAGCAAGACCGCAATATTTAAAAAATCAAATTTCGAAATTTCAAAATTCTTAATGATATAGAGAATTCTTAAAACACACAATTCTATTCCAGCAATAATCCCTGACAAATGTATCCAACAGCAAACAAAAACTACATCAATGAATTCTTCTTCGCCCTGTTACCACTTATCAAGGCGATGGTTAATTCACCTCTCGTATCCAATAGCACGAAGCAAGTGGCCGCAAACGCGGTGTAGCAATCGCCGGAGACAGTACAAGAGACAGAACGGCGGCGAAAAAACGAGAAAATGCAGTAAGCTGCGAGACGGTGGCCCGTAATTGTTTTGCAGGCGAAGAGGATGGCAGATTAGAATACAGTTCACTGTTACGATGCTCGAGAAGGCCGAACGCAATCTCAAGTTGCCGGGTCCGGCTTGAGGGATGGGCGAGGGAGGGCCACGCTGTTGGAGAAAGATTGTACCGAGGAAAGGAAGTGGCCCGGGAAACACGGGGATGAAGATTTCTCAGAATGCTCTGGCACCCGACTTGGAGAATGGAAAAAAGTCCGATGAAGTTGAACCGCACCCGCGGCTCGGTTGGAAAAGAGCGGTGAGAATTTAATTAAGAATCTCTGTATGGACCAAGGCGGCATATTGCCGTGGCACACACGCGTCACCGTCAGTCCAGGGATCGTGCAACTTTTCCGCACGGCTAATTAATTCGAATGAAGTCTCACCATTCTTGGCCTACGGCTTTCCCTTTGCGTTTCACGAAGAGACGCGTCGCCGTTCTTCTCTGATCTTGCAATTATGGGTTCCGAAGTTATTTTTATTTTCCACTGATTTGTGAGTGTGTACTGCGAAACGGAATATTCGTAGGCCGAGTTTAGTTTCGAGTGATATGTATTTGTATGTTTCATGGATAGATCTGTCGATTTTGTTACGTTTATTTATATACAGAGTATATGTTTGCGAATACAATAATACTCTATTAATAAATAATATTTCGTTAATCGTTTATGTGTAAATTTATTTTTGAACTACTACTACTAAGCTTGAGGTACACTGTATTAGATGTACCAATAAGTGATACATTATCTTTTTACGAATTTTATTATTAAATAGCAATACATTTAGGAAAAATTTGTATTGTAGTAATCCCCGTTATTTTTTATTGTTTTTGCTTTTCCACCTTACTTTTCTTTTCCTTTTGTTAATCTATACATTTCAAGCATGTAGAACTATTTACTTTTGTTCGCAATATAGTGATTTATTTCAATTTACCTGAAACATTTTAAGTTGCCCTGAATATTTACTGCATACACCAGCGTCGTCTATTTATATCAATGCAACGCAATTTCCTCGACAAATCCTTGCGTCAAAAGGAGTTCTTTAAATAAATTTAATTTCAACAATAAATACATACAAATAATGGTTTTGCGATATGAACACCATATTCTTAAAGCCTTTAATAATATGATACCATGCTTTGTAAAGAGGTTCTATAGGTTTATCTACGTGCCAAAGGGAAAATGTGGATGCATCAATCAGTTGCACATGGTAATAATCGAACATAAGTTGCGATTAATCCTCAATTAATATGCATTACGTATATTGAATCCATTTACTATCGTATCTTTTCTATGACCATATTTAGAAGCCGCATAGAAATATACAACTTTGTTTTCCCCAAAGTTATACGGATGTGGAAAATTGTCGTCGTTCAAATATTAGCTACAAATATTAGCTGATTAGCTGCAAAAACTGCTATAAGTCCCAATAACTTTACTCTTCTTCTATCGAAAACTTAAAACGCGTTTTTCTCAAAACGGCAGTTTTCAATCTGTCGTGCAATATAACAAAGAAAGTAATGGACCATCGAATTGAATCAAAGTGGATTTTGAAGATAAATAAATTCTCTTCTAGTTATACCTAATTGTTCATAAAAAAATGTTTTAACATACTTTTTCCATCTTTTCAACAATTTTTTTAAACAAACATCAATTTCTTTTCAAAGGTCTGTATTTTTTATCAGCTACGCGAAATTTTGTGCAAAGTTTGGTATAACTATAGCGAAAAACCATGAACAATATGAAAATACATAATTTTTTGTTCTAAGTCAATTCTACGAACCTCTATACTGTACGAAATGGAACAACTTTTTCGCTAAAGCGTTCAAGCTAACTGAAGATATTTTTAAACCAAATTCTTTTTTTTAATAGAAATTTTTTTTATAATCTTAAATGTAAAATGAGGCACTAAATAGATTCGTTAATTTTTGCCCTTTAAAAAAAATGGTAAAGAAACACGACATTTTAAGGGTGCTAAATGAACTGCCCCCCATAACGGAGATCCATGAACGTATGCAATATTCATAATCCAGTCCACAAATTTTATAATTTGTAAGTGGGAAATAAACACCTTTGGTTTTCATTAAAACAAATGTATTTGCTTAAAGTATTTATTTCCAAATTATAAGTTTCGGTGAATATGATAAGTAGTAGATACACGTAGTTACATTGCTTTTGTCACTTGCTTAAGGTAATTACCGGGAAAAATAATCACTGCGCATTTTGAAGAAAATAAAAATCTCAATCACCGAATTAATCATTTCAAATTTATCCTCTAAAATTCAGCAATTCTGAAATATAATAAGAAACAATTTAATATTTATGGTAGTACCTTAAATACGCGTTGAATTAATGTTGACGAGGTGGCACCATTTCTGCCAGCAGTGTACGTAATGATTAATTAGCTCATGCTTCTTAAAGTATTTAAAAATATCGTAACCTAATTATGAGAATTCTGGAAAGGTTCTACATCAAATGATTTTTGTATCCACGACGAAACCATTCCAGATGTTTTGAGCACTGTATGCGTAAAAGATACATAAATTCCAAGCTAGTCAAAATTCATATAACCTATGGATTAAATAATTCTTCTTCTTTAAATAAAACTGCGAGAAGAAGCTTGCGATTTGTCTCGAATGGGTCACCTACATTCACATCAAACGTGACTACGAAGAAAAAGGAGAGAGAAAAGGTACACTTGCACTTAAGAGTTCCATTTTAAGTCTTCCTTCCTGTCTCTCGACCCTATCCTTTCGTTTGATACCACAGCGCGCCATTCTTCCATCTTGACACTGATTAACGATTCTCAAACGAGATATACGTATGTAGAAAAGTGGACTGCTATCTACAGCCCTTGGCCATCGAATTAGAATCGCTTCCAAATTTTTAACATTTTTATACAAAAGAGCTTCACTACTGACGGAACAATTGGATTGCACCTCATTAAATAGTTTCTGTATATTACAATGCTTCCTATGTTGGTTTAAAATCATTATTGTACGCTATATTATATAAGTAAGAAAGTCATATAAATTGGAACAGTAATTTATTTCCGAAAACCAGAATTAAATTATTGCCTTGCATTTATAAAAATCGATATTGCGAACATTAAAGAAATTACTCACAATCAAGTCTCCTTTTCTGTAAGGATATTTGTTATTGTATCACTGAATGATACAATCTGTATGGCTGAGTGTGAGAGATCATGCGGTGGCCGTTTCTTATTTTTATTGATTTAAACAAATGTAAGGGTTGCGTGGTGATTTTCTTTAAAAACGTTGTTATTGCAGATTTTCCGAAGAGATTTTATTGAGTAAAGACGTATTTCCGTGTCAGCCATCTTACATCTCTTAGTTTTGTGAAAATTGGTTTTCGCGTAACACTTTATGCAAGTTGACTTTTATTTTTTATTAATACAACGGAAAATGTACGCAAGTTAAATTGGCAAGTAAAACAAGTATTCTTAGTATAAACTAAGACTTACGCCACTCGTCAATTGAGAAGCTCAATTTGTAATATACTCTTATATCCACGAGCGACACGTGAAAAGGTGTTATAAACAAATCGGAACTCATAGACAAATGTCACTAGTATACTCAGCTATTTAGTAGGTAGTCGATTCTGGATCGCCGAAATCGGCCACGATAAAGACAGGAATGAGAATAAAGTTTTGGAGCAAATCGGCGATTCGGAAAGTTTCGGGATCGTTCCGAATATTATTGGAATCGCGAAGGTCTTTAAAGGTTCCGAAAGTCGCGAGAAATCTTGAAAGTTTCGAACGTAACTTGGGCGAATCCTGCTTCCAAGAAATAAAAATCTTATGCTTGTCTACACTCTATAGCAAGCGTACGTGTCACTTTTATTTTCCACATTATTTGCCTTGACTTCCTTCCTAGTCCCTTTATGTTTAAAACACTCAGTAACAAGGGACAAATTTTTATTTCAGTCATTTTATATATGCATATCTATGTATATATGTGTACATAATGCAGGAGGAAAGTATTTCTGAATACCATTCGTGGTAGAATGAGCTTTTTCATTATAGAGAATAGTGATTCACTGTCGAATATATTCCAATATGTTAGAAAATCTATCTATATGTAAAATAAATGTTTAAACGTCATATGGGGACTATGACTACGCCTTTTATTAATATAATAAATACTTCTTTATAATAAATATTTTAAATAGCTCTGAAACTACATGAATAACTTGATGTTGGAGAACTCTATTTATTGTTACAAATAGATTCGTAAATATTATAGATTGAACGAGAAATTTATTTATAAGTATTTATATTTATTTCAAAAACATCTGAGAAGTTTTAACATAACCAGCCATTCTTCCTTTTGTTATTTTTATATAGAAAGTACCCTTTTTACTCGACGCCTCAATTATTTTAAAATTGATCGTAAAAAGATGTTCAAAATAAGATAGAAGTTTAATATGATCTACATTTTAAAATACTCCTTATTTATTAAAAAGACTTGTTTTAGTCTGAACAATTTAGCACTAAACATTATTTAAGCGTAAGAAAATTAATTTCAGAGATTAATTTTGCCGAGACATTTTCAATAATAAGACTAACGAAATATTCCAGTAATATACGGTAATAGCGGTGAAACTAATTCTTTAACATTATATTATGTACCAAATATGTAGCTCCCTTATTAAGCGATAATGCGTACATATACATACTGGATAATGTAGGAATGAGAGAAAAATTCTGTATACGCTGCAAAGCCGTCTGATGGTACTTTGATAATCCATTAAAAAATAAAAATAGAAATACGATGTAATTAATTTGTCCTGCCTAAGGCACTTACCAGCTCTTTCACCCTCATACTTCATTACTACCTCCTGTACTTACATTACGTATATATTGTTTTCATTCTATGTCAAAGAATGATTTCGCGAATATCCCATTCTATTATAATACTCCATTCCATATGAACCGCAATTATGAATTACGAAAGAATCCGCCGGACTTCGAATTGATGAAGGGATGAACAGGGAAATGTGTGGACAGCATGTAATGTAAAAAAAAGGAGCATTGATAACAATATTTCTATACAACCCGTTTATTATAAGCTTGAATCATATATTAAATAGTACTCAGGTTAAATATATAACTCAAGTTTCAAGTATGTGTCTATATATCTTATACAGTTTCTTTCAAACGTTTGTGTTTACTCGCGCATAATCAGCAAAAACAAAAAAAAAAGAAGGAAGAAGAAGACGAATAAAACGAAGAAGAAATGGAAATAAAAGGTAATAATGCTACAGAGCTACACGAAATTTAAGAGTAACAATCGCTGATGTTATGGCTTCTAGCGGTATCGGTAACGTTGCTTGTAAAACTGTGTGAGAGTTTGGGGCGCAGACATTTTCGCATGAATCAAAGGAAATTGACACCGTCGCCATGAGAAAGCCACGCTTCTAAAAACTATCTCTCTCATTCTGCCACAAGCACACACACACACTCTATTTGTCTCTCACACATTCACATATTCACCCTTTCTGCGTTTTTTTCCAATTATTTTCAGTAACAACAATCACGGGTCGAACAAACGTGTACATGAAACGTCACGGGGGCGAATCGATTCGAAAATCGACACTCAAGCGTCGTTGCGCACGATTCACCTGTAATATCCGTGGCCAAAACTTGTGACACGAACCCGGACGCTTTGCTCAGAAGCTCGATAGATAGTTCGCCAGGAAAATAATACCGGAATTCGTGGTACATATTCCTGTTTCGACAGAAACGTGTCGATTGTATTTCTGTAACGCCGCGGAATTAATGTCGATGATAATCGAGTCGACTGCTTAAATTGATTTACTCTCGGGGGACAAATTCTCGTTACGTATGCTCTGGGAGTAAAAAAGGAAGGACGCCGTTCCGGGTCACAGTTCACAATGGGCGCAGGCGAAAGATAAAAACGAAAAGGGTGGACAAAAATGGACGTCTTAAGCGTAATTTAGGTTCCAGTAGGATCTGCGTTCATCGTGTCTATACATCTTTCATCTGTTTGCTCTCACACTGTTCCTAATTCGTTTCTCCCTCACAATCTGCCTCTCTGTTTCTCCCATACGTCGCTTCGTGTGTTCTTCATCGCGCTATTAACATCGACTACACAATATATTTTCATGTATGTACCTCTAGGTAGTAACATATTTATCTAAGATATTTCGCTAAGCAAACGCCCCGCTTACGTGTGCTGAATCTCGGTGGAGGAAAGTGTTACTCGGGTTCGTTTCTTTAAGGGTTGCCCGACAGGCATCGCCGCGGTTTTGCATCGTCGATGGATCATTCACGCCCTCGGAACGCTCAACACGATTGCGCCTTACGCAAGGACTTCGATCGATCGATATTATTGGCGAACATTTAACGAGTTGAGAACATGCCTGTTGAAATTATTCATGGGAGAATGAAACGAACGTTTATTCGTCTCGAAGGAACGTTTAACCCTCTGTTACATGGTATTTATAACGCTAGTATGGCGAAAATATACGAAGTCGTTGAGCGTTTTTGCTGTATGTTTATTTAAAGATTATTCCAAAGGCAGATATAACGAACGGACGTGTTATGTTCTAAAATTGGCTTTGACCTGTAAATAAAATTCAGGAATAGAGATGAAAGGATAGAATCTGATTCGGTTCTTTCCAAAGCTGCCGGGGAATGTAACTTTATGGAATTCTCTGTGCATGGTATTGAAACTTTCCGTGAATTCAATTTCAATATTAATAAAATTAAAAAGGAAGTGGCAGTGCAAGTAACAGAGGGCTTCCAAGAAACTGCACGCGACATTTTTGCAACTGTTATCATGTTCCATTGCAAACTTTCAAACTCCCGTTTGCAAAAATTAACTTTCAATAGTGATCTACTTTTATGAAAATGATCGACACGTTAACGTTGAGTTTTCGGAGTCCTGTGATGCAAAGACGCAACGTTTAATATGACGATCCGAAATTCTACGTTCAGTGGACGGATATGCAAGCCAAAATTTTGCGTAGCTGTCGTCTGAATTTGCTGAATTTTCTGTGCTCAGAAACCTTTCTCCGCGATTTCTCTTTAACTCGTTGTTAAGAAGGAGTCTGTTTTTGTTGATCGAACCTAATGTGTAACGTTTATGACGTTGATTTTCAATGAATAAACAGGTTGCGTCGCAAAGTGTCTACCGATTGAGCTATTACCACTGGTATCTAAAATATTTTGATAACCGATATTTTCGGAATAATACATTGTAAAGTAGAATCGATTGAATCACGAAATCTATTTGACTCGGTACTCGCTGGTAGCCACATGAATTTACTCAATTTGTAAAAATACTCGAATTCTGGATAATACTTTTGATATCCATTTGTTACCCGACGTATATATAATTATTAGGAACTCCGAGTGAAAGGAGCGTGTAGCGTGGATGCATTAATCAAATATTCGCAAGTTAGAAGCTTCGAAAATACCAGTCGGTCGAGCAGATAAAGCTGCTTGAAACTTCAAAATTTATGGCAAAATCTCTCACAATTCCCTTTCAATACAATCTTCGAAAACCACCAGATATATTACACAACTATGCAGTTACAGTTTGAAAAAGATATCCACCCTTCACCCCGAGCATTGTCCCATTTTCAAAAATCTCAATAAATCCTACCGCACCGCGGCAAATTATTCAACGTACCATTAACCTTGCTATTTGCAACTGACATTGAAGAAAAAAGGGAAGGAAAAAATAGGAACGCTGACTATCCATTAAAAAGCTTAAGGGCATTTTCTGCTTCGCAAAGTGTACCACACCCGATGTGTTATTTAACACGACAGAAAAACTGATCTACGATGCTCGAGAAAAGTTTGCCCGAACTTTACCAACATTTTAGATTTCCAGATCAGCTCGCTCAATCTGCGCATTTCGGTAAACAAACACGGAGAAAAATGGTGTGCTTCTCGCCAATGTTCACCATTACTCTCACGCTCTCCATGCGTCAATTCGAACGCGATTCCTCGCACCGATAGTCGCTGTTCTTCAGTCACACGTGTCGTTTTCTCAATGAGATTAGCTTCGTCCCGGTAATTACGTTATGAACACTTACGATTAGCTTCGTATTTATGCCAGCACGTGAAGCTCGCCTTTCGCCGTTCACCTTAAAAGGAAAAGAAACGTACCATTCGGTGGATCTCGCGTGCGACGAAAAACGAAACGACGACTGACACACTATCATTTTGTCTATGCGCGTTGTGCTTAGTAAATGGCAGTTTCTATGCAGCATATTGTACAAGTGATATTGCAACACGTAGTATTGTGTGCGCGAACAAGGAACACGATCGCATCGCTTTTCGGCATTAAATCGTACCTTATTTCATGACAGAACCAATGATTCGCGGATCGTTTCGAATTGGATTAGATATCCGTGTCCGACCGGATGAATTTTCCTGACCATGATTTATTATAGAGCGGATCCCTCGGAGTTCGTAGTGAAATGCTTTTTATTTCTGTTGGAAAAGAGAGGATTTTCTTACGTGGCGCTGAGAAGGAGGTAAATTAAAAATTGAAAATCATTTAATTGTACAAGTAAGTATTAACTAACGTCCTGAATTACATTACGCATTTATTTAATAAAGCTAGCTTTGTACTGGCGGATCGATATTAGACGATACGATTAAGTAATAAAAAGGGAACACCGGGTAAATTAAAATGAAAAATCAATCTACAATTGATTCGAGCGTGTGAATTAAAATTAATTTCCATTGGACTCGACAAAATGAATTATTTCGTACACCATTATTCCCAGAATAGATCGTTCTACCTAAAATTGATTTATCCAACGAATATCATATTTTTCAATTTCTGAGAATCATTAGCAGCTTATTTCATACGTATCGCGGTTCAACAAAATTCGCTTTAGAAACGACATATTCCTAAATCAACGATTATTTCGAACCCTTCGATAAGACAACGGTGGAACGCGTTATGAAATGAGAAAGAAAGGTAGAAAGAAGACGCAACGGATGCAACGGACAATCATGTGTTTCTCTCCATTCGAACACTGGCTAAGCGATACGCGATCGTTAAACGCTGAACAAACGAAAACTTTAGACAATCTACGTATGCTTAAGCTCGAAGCAGAAACGCCAAGGTTGGTCAGTCGTTGTTAACGTTTCACATTGCTCACCACTCACAGACCCATAGCAAACGTGTTTCTCAGTCGAACAGGATCTGCTATCGGTTTTCATATGTACGCGCATAGGTTACCCTAGACTTAATCGTATTTGTCGATAAAATTGACTTTCTTCCTTCCTACGGTACACGAGATACCCTTTTAACACGTGGCCACCGCTATGCCTGCACAATTTATTTAATCCTCAAACTGATATTTCCATAGCTGTTAGATCATCCAGCGTCGACAAGCAGATCTATTCGCAGTGACCAGCTCTGCCGACGATTTTCTTCTCGTACATCGTTCGATCGTCGGACAATCGGTACTTCTAGGATCTAATAAATTCACCTAAGCTCATCTATGGTAAAAGACACTTGTCTCCACTTACGCATTTCTTTCTAACCGGCCTCGCGTTGTCCTCTTCCATCGCGAGGAGCAGCGCGAAGATTTTGTATAATACGCCGGGCTGATAGTGCCAGAAAATGCAAACATTCCAACATCACATTGGCGAATCGTGTGCATCTTAACAATTGAACGTATATTATATTCGACTGGTAGAAACCTTCTTACAAATATTTCATCAAATTCATAGACGATCACGTTTCAACAGAACCACTTGTTTCTGTTTTAGATTTCTCGGGAAATTATATATATATATTTATACTATATATATATTTTGTTGTAATTATTTGCTAACGGTATGAAATGCATTTTTCTAAGGAATAGCGTCGTTCCGTTCGACACGAATTCACGACACTGTCAGCCCCGTTCTACTTAAATAACACATCGATCGAACGATCGCCGTTTCTTCGACGAAAGAAACGAAATAAATGAGAAGGAAACGTTCACCTGTCGAAAAAAGCACCAAGGTGTCATCCTTTCTGTCTCTCTTTAAGATGACGCGACAGACTCGTAAGATGCCAGGCAGCATGAGCATTCGCCGCGTCAACTCTGATTCCAAACCATGTGACTAAAAACTTCATTCTTTCTTTACACGTGCCTACTTGTAGCAGCTTACTTAAACGTTAATTGTACCTATGCGTATGTTATACATAATCTATGCACTTATCTCTCTCTGCCTATGTATATATATAATCATACACATAATTGTATGTTTTTTTTCCTTTGTATACTATACATAACTTTAGCGAACGTATAATATTCTGTAGAATATACTCAATATTTGTTTTTATCATTGTATAATATCGTATATATGTATGATACACTCTACATATCCTCTCATACATATATACCGCAATATAGAATCCGCAGCGACACTCGCGCACAGTTTCTCTTCGTAAATATTCTAATTACATATACAATAATAATATTGTGTGTTCTTCGTTTTCTCATATTTATGTATAATATATATATATTTTTATTTATAATATATTTATATCTATATTTATTTATATATGTATAGTGTGCGCCTCCGAGCACATGAGGTTACTTTTACAGGGAACAGAGATCGTGTACGCACGGCGAAGCGTCGCGTCGGCGAGTCGTCGTCCTTTCGTCGTCCGTTATTATTTCACCTGACCATCGGTTTCCGTTCTTCCCTTCCGTTACGTGTTTCACAGTGCCGCGGGCGAGCAACGAGAAAGTAGAAGAAAAAAAAAACAAAACAAAAAGAAAACGAAGCCCCCCCTCCCATTCCCAAAAAAAAATAAAAATAAAATATACAACGAATTCGTTCGCACCTTTAACCGGTTCAACGCGGTTATTCGCCGTTCGCGGATTCCACCGATCGTCGCGGTTCCGTAAAAATAAAAGGACGAACGGGAATCACGATCGAGACGGTGAAGACAGAAGAGAAGAAACGAAATTATGATCGTCCATGGCGCCTTCGATTCGCCGCTCGTGGAACGATTACGCCCGCAAGTGTTCAGAGAACTATCGTGGATCCGAACGTCTCTGAAACGTGTCGTGAGTTCGTGGTACACGCACGCGTGTCGAGATGTACCAAGCGTCGATCTTCCCGCCATGTTTCAACTTCAACGATCCTCCTTGTTACAGGCGCGCACCGCGGCTGGCTGCGCGGAAGTCACGAAAAAGGAAACAAGAAGAATCGAGAGGAGCTGATCGGAATACTCGAACGACCGAGAGGAATCGACGGGATGTGGCGCATTCCTCGGTTGTTCGTCTAGTAGACAGTTTATGGAAATTATCGCGGTGTTCTATGGAAGAATCGATGACGGGCCAAACTTTTGCCGCTGCGTGAAATTTGTTGAAATATAGAGACCGTTAAAATTGAAAGAAAATCCAGCTACTGGACTGAGCAACATTTAATTCTATTCGATACTCGAAGGGTTCTGAAAGATTCGCCCAGATTTTCTTTCAAGTCGTGTGGATATATGTTGGGAGTAATTTTACGAAAGTACGACGACCTTTTCTCACGCGAACAATTTAACGACAATTTAACCACAAAGTCCTCAGAAATTGCGATCACAACCGCGGAAGGTTCCGGGCGAGTCAGAGTATTCCAACGTCCTCAACTGGAGTAATGAAAAACTGAATCCCCAAGCGTGACAATGAATCCATCGTTTTAATTCCCGAGCACCGTGCTCGACTACTGAGACTGTGCATTCGGGGACGAGAAAAATCGCGCAGCCGTTTCGATTAAGCCTATCTCAAAGGGTACGTGAACGACGTCGACGGTGCAACAGGAACTGGACGAATCTTGCGGGCGAATTCGTCGCGCGGCATAACTTCCGGCGAAATGATCGCGAAAAACGACGAACGCGACAATTAAGTCGGTAAAGGGGCATGTTTTTGCATGAGCCGTCGCTTTCAAAGCGCGAGAATAGGAGGGTTATGTGGGGCTGCGTACAGGTGAAACCCCATGAAACTCGAACTCTGGAGAAGTCTTGTTCGTTGTCCCGTTCCGTTGTTGAGCAATCCATCGCGTGAAACAGAGGCGACGAAACGACGATGCTCGCTCACCGACGTTCATCACGCTTATGGCGTCATTCTCGCACCACAGTTGCACAGACTTGGATCGGCATCCTTGAAGTACGTCTGGTGGTACGGTACGTATCGTGGTCGTGGTCCGGTATAATTGTTCCTACACCTTATCACAAGTACTCGTCGATCCTCCTGCTCGTCCTCGACACATGGGACTTCTGTAACAAGAGAATATATGCGTGTGTTAGTCGGTGTATGTATATTTTGTACTTCAAATTCAATAGTATTATTAACCGCATGGCAGTGGTGCCGTTTTTCAAAAATGTGTATCTACGTTGTGACAAAACGTTCTGAATTGTCTAAACTTTACAAATATGTTCTGGTTTTCTGAAAAGCTCTAATTGAAATAACAGATGGTAGTTAATTTTTTTCTCGCAACGAGTGAAGTCGTCATTACGCAAGTAATTATGACGAGTATACTCGTCATTCACAGCTGAGAGGCTAATTTTATATTATTTCATATTACGCATGAATTTCGTTTGTATGTAGGAAGCAATATTGTAAAATTTGATATAGGTACATGTAGGTATATGTATATCAGAGACATTATTTTCGAAATATGCTATAGTACCTACATTCTTGAATGGAATTATCGGGGTTATTTATTCTATTTATGAAAATTTAAGTAAGAATTCATATGCTTTGGTGCAAATATCTTGAAAAATACGGGGCATGAATTGTAATGTAGTTAACAGGTCTGAAAATAAAAAATTTAGAGACCATCTTTGTCCATTCTTTTACTACTTGCCGAAAATAAATTAATTAGAGTATACATATAATGTTGCATGCTAATGTTACATACAACGATTAGTATCGCCGTCTATCACCCACATTTTGAAACATCCAAAACATTCTTTATTATTTTATCGAAAATGGCGCAATTTTTAGAAATTGTTCTTCGAAACTACTATTTTCAGTGCACATGTTTTGTCAAACTGCCAAAATATCCGCATTTGAAGTAGATTTATAATTGGGTACACTCAAATCGATTAAGAGTACCACTTGAGCAAATATAGTTTGTTAACCTTTCGTACGAAATATCAAAGAAATCTAATTTTAGCAATTTTAGAAAGATAAACTATGCAACCATGATGAATACGTTGAAAATATCCGAGCCGTTCTAAATTAAACCCAATTTACAATTAAAAAAGATAAACTCTAATTCTGTGGAAGCCGATATACATTTCGGGAGATAAGATGTATTTGAATCAAACCGTATTGACCTATTATTAAGTCACGATAAAATTTACTTCAATATATAAACACAAATTTTATGATATAAGTCAAGTCTGGAAGTAATGTATCATTAATTTTCATGCAATGACTGCATATCATTTTTTTACAATTGG
Organism: Nomada fabriciana; assembly: GCA_907165295.1. Classification (NCBI taxonomy): domain Eukaryota; kingdom Metazoa; phylum Arthropoda; class Insecta; order Hymenoptera; family Apidae; genus Nomada; species Nomada fabriciana. The sequence continues at coordinate 16,258,186 of OU015694.1, forward strand.
CAAGTTATGCGCTATCTAAAACGAATAAAGATGTCAATATTAACTGGAAATTCGTCAAATTCGGCTGATTAACAACAGCCACAAATTGTTTAAAGCAATTCAAGATAAACTCATATTCGTCCGAGGTCCTATTCCCAACCTCTTCCTGTGATATTTATATTGGCAAGTACCTCTGCCAAAATCCATTTTCTCGAGATCAAAATCTCTCCTTCTCTGGATCTATTTATCTACCCCTGATCACCGAGGAACGCTGACGCGAAAGAAATGTTTCACAAATTGATTGCAAAAACTGCAAACGATATACTGCAGAAATAAAAGAATCCTTCCAAACGTAAGTGCTACGGAAAAGTGCACGTCGAAACACTCAAATATACATGCATTCCACAAATATTTTCAATTCTCTCAATAAAACTTTTCCTCGTCATAACCTGAAGTTCGATGTACAATAATAAATAAAAATAACCAAATTTCACCGCGTATTCTGGTCTCGTTCTTGCACGAAGAAAACGATATTCCAACAAGATTCCCCGTGTAATCAGAGTACGGCTATCAGTCAACGCAAGATAACACGCGTTCATCCTTTCAGAAGTAACAATCGTATACCCAACTAAATCAAGGATTAACACCCATCCCCGAATACCACTCACCTAATCTTAACATCATTCCACCGAAAAAATCCCCATAACGTTGAACGTCGCCCAAAGCCTCCCACCATTCTCATCCACCATCGTCTAATGGATCATCCTATCCATTCGCACGGTACAACCGGCGACAAAAGGATGATCTAAAAGTTGCCCGAGCGGAGGCAACGCGGACGATCGACGAGTGGCTTTGTTTAGCGAGAAGCTGGCGGGCAGCTGGGGGTGGATCAGGGGAAACAAAACGAGCAGCAAGCAGGAGAACGAGGAAAGGGATACCGGCACCCCTGCACATCGCTGTCGTCGTCGTCGTCGACGTCGTGGCGGATGATTTACATGCAGGCCGGAGGCCGTTGCCGCGGTGGCTTTTACCGACCTCTCCGTTCTCTGCTCAGCTTCCAGTCACCGTGCTCCGAGTGTGTGCGGCGACGGACACGGCACGTACACGACGAAAGGTTTGGCCACCTCCGTGGAAACAGCGAAATCCGAGAATTGGGTTTCGCGTTGGCGCGTCATTACTTTGTTTATGAGCACGGGAACACGGCGAGACAGCGAAGAAAAAGTGTCCACGGACGCACCGGGCAATATTTACCGGTCAGCCCACGCCTGTACCGCGCCATGTTACAGCATTTTTCCAACGGGGTGAGTTTTATGCGGCCGGCTGATCCACTTTACCGTGGAACCATGACCAATCGCTGAGTTGCTTTGGCAGGGAACCAATGCGAAACGACCGAACGTGTTTCGGTATTCCTCGATATGTGCATTATCCTCCATCCCTTTTTATTCTGCCTGCTTTATTTCTTCAGATTCACCTCTCGTACAGCTCTATCGCTGCGTCTAGGTTTGCTTCTGTTTCCGTCTCAAATTGGCATTGCATAAATAAGGATGGGCCGTTCAGCGCGTCGGTTGACGAGGGCGCGTGAATTTTCATGAAGTGACGCAGAGCGATGAAAACGGGGAGATACACGGCGAGCGGTCTTGAAACCAGCGCGGCAGGTGAAAGGTAAAGGACTGGTTTGCGTGATGAGATGCATTACGAGCGATTACTCGTGCTCCTCGTGTTCACGAGCGGCGTAATGCGTTATTAAACAGCTGTTTCGCGAAGTGTAATGGGAATCTCGAGCAAATTGCTCGTTTGAAGAGGAAGCCCCTTGGTGATTCGCCTTTTGTCGTTCTTTCGCGGGTGAATCGCGTGCTCGTTGAAAATCTCATTGCTCCCGCGATTTGTGAATATTCGCTGTTTTGATTTTTCAAGAATTTAAGGAATCGGGAATTTCGATTGGTTTATTAAACGCGATGGTTTGAGAGGCACTAGTGCAAGGGGTTAATTTTAATTGTAATGGATTGACGGCGTAAGTCTGTTTGAATTTAATGCGGATTGAATTAATCGATTTTCGTTGAAAGCAGTTGGTTTGATTCGTTTGAAGTATATGTGGATCGAAATACTGCAGTTAGTTGTATTGGTCATGTGAATAAGTTTCGGCACAAATTTTTGTATTATATTGGTTATCGATTAGAAAAATTATTCCTGTCATGTATTTCTTTTGTTATTGTATTTGATTCCATTGCGTTATGAAACTGTCGTTGAATATTACACTATTTTTAGTTTTTAGTATTATTGTCAAAAGCATAAATCGCTAAATTGTATGTATTTTGTAATGTTGGAAAAAATTGTCAGGCACATCCTGTCTGTTCTAGATTCACTAATTTCTATTGGCACTTTTGTAACTTTAAATGTATTTGACAGGCACCATAAAGGTTTTCGTTAATAATACCAGAAATGCATTATTTGCATTGGAAAACGCAGAGTGTTTGTTTTATTTAATTATTAGACATAGGTTGAAAAACAAGATTTCCATTTTTTACATACCGCTTAAAGAATTCATTTTTTTTCTTACACCTGAACGCGTATTCTAGTTTGCGATTTCCTTTCTCAATTGTCTTAAGGTTAAACATTGCATGAATTCGATTACACTAGATTACATTCAAGAAAACTTTGATACAAAATTATAACAAATTTCAAACCCAAGTTGTTTTGGCACTAACTCTGTCGCCCCCTTTGCCAACCGTGAAGTATTTCGTGATTTAACACCTATACGGTTAAATCCCATCCCTCCTTCACAAATTTAAATACATTTCATTTTACATTCAAACGTTCCCTACCACGAAAAGAACCCAAAAAATCCAGGCAAAGCACGCAACAAAATCATATGAAGCGACGGCACCCGGTGCACATAAATTTCGCGTATCAAGGATTTATTATTAGCATTACTCTTTCGAGGTCGCTCACATCTTCGTGAGCCTCGTATATAATTTTACGTTTCTATGCTTTGATTCTGTGAACAGGAATTGTTCGTGTCTTTATTGTACCTTTAGGGGTTAATACATACTTGGGAGAAATTCCTGGGAGGAACAAAAAATCCAAGGGATAAATAGAACCGAAAGAAAAAGGAAATAGCAAGATGAAAAAGAAAATGAAATGAAACAGTTCGGCATGAGATTTCACGTTTAACTACTCCTGTTTCTCTTCAGATTGAATTGTTCTACGACAATGCAACTGTATGCATCGTTGATCGTTAAGTACAAACGAGAATGAAAGGGACAACTGTTGGTTATAAATTGTGGGCTCTGCAACGCGCCTCCCGCTTTTAGAAATGTCTCGTGTCGCGATCTTCTGACTGAGAGTGCTGACGGTAATTAATGAATCGCTCGGAATTAATTTTACCCGGGCCCAAGATTGCTGTGCGTACTTACGACCGTTATTACACGCTTAACCTAGCTTTCTATGTCTATCAGTATTTGCTTAGTAAAGTAAAAATAAGTTAGAATTTGTTGTATTATATTATTAACCATTTATTTTTGATAGCTTGATGAATGATGTGCCTTTTAATTTCTTCCTTTATCGAAACATAAGTATTTATTATTTAATACGGATTTTACTACTGAATGTAATAGAAGTAGAAATTCGTCGTCGTGGATAGTAAAAATACGTTACAAGTGACATTTCAATTAAGTTTAAGTATCATATCATCAACGAATGATGACGTATTAATTGCAAGTACACGAGCATTGAGAATGGCATTCGGATATACTATTCTGCTTTTCTCAATTTATTTCCTTTGTTATTTATGTGCACAACATTTGCCAACATTTTTACGTATATGTATGCATTGTAGATGCTCAGATATTGTAAGATGCTTGAAATAAATCAGCGGTATAAATCATCCAGTTCACGATCATTTGAATCATAGGCTAATAAAGTTATATGTTTATTTCATGAAGGACTAATGGTGAAAAATCGCATGAGTATGCATGTCCTTGAAATTCAAACATTCAGACACTCATAACTCATAGAAATGTAATAACTACGTTACTTTTCTTGTGATATTTACCAATTTTATGTAAATTACCGTGCTGTTACGCGTCTCAGTGCATTATTACATTGGTAATTGTAAGAATGCATAAAACTAGCAAGAAAACACGAAGTCAAAAGGATCGAAATGAATAATTCGATAAAGTGTGCATTTAAAAATATTATTAGTTTAAAAATCAGCCATCGCAAGGCATACATGCCTCATCTACTTATTAAATTGACTTTAAATATTCTAGAAACATGGTCGAGAAATTATACCGATTTTCAATCTATTTACCTTACTTGGTTTACGATCAATCATCTTTGTGCTAAAAAGCTGCATTCCAAGCATAAAATCATATATGAAATCAATCACTACTGAAGCAATTTACTACTTTGCAGTTATATCTTCCGGATGATCGGTTCAAATGAATGAAGAGTGATAAATGCATCTATAAAATACGAAGGAAGATCATTTTCAATTGCCAAAATGATACGTCAGTTTAACGTGTCGTATGCACAGTATCGTAATTCATACATATGTGAATATTGTAGAGAAAAATTGGTTCCAACTTAGCCACGTAGAATCATGTTTCTATCATATCTTATTGTACTTAACATAAAGTGAACATAGAAAAATCTAGCAAGCTCATTTGCACCTCACTTTTTAATTTAACCATGTATATTAAGAACGAGAGCTGCAGCAAATGCATCGACACAATTATCGACACAACGGTAATATTTGACATACAACGTTTATAATCTGTTTAAGCTGAAACGATATATTAATTGTCTCAATTAACCCTATCCTAATTGCTTCCACAAACCACTTAAAATATTCTTTCAAGATCTACAATAAGCAGTATCTACAACCTTGCACAAAACTGTACGCAATATGTATTTCTTAATAAACTGTCTCCTCTAAAGTATCCTCTAAACAAAATTATATCATTCAATAATGATACAATTACGGGGGTACGGGGAAACAGTACTCCCAATGACACGTAGGTTGAACATTTAGCAAAAGCTTAGGAATCCAGTGCAGGTGGATTTAGATAGTAAAGAGGAGAAGGACGACAAAAATAGGGGTGAACTCTCTGCTAGCACTTCGCACAACCAGTCATTCATACGTACACAAAGGGCCGTGCCACTCTTCGACCCGAAGATGAAAGATTGGGCGTCGATGGTAAAACGTGCCTCCCCGGACTTGCTAATGGATTTCGCACTCTGATTTCACCTTCTTTTCTTTTTTTTCCTTCTTTTTTCTTCCTCCGCGGTCCACTTAAAACCATGTACTTTCCATGCCTTTGTCCAGGTGCACGCACTTGGCATTCTGGTGCAAAGCTATGTACATAATTGAAGTGCCTTCCAGCGAACCCTTTAGCTTCCACAATCTTCGCAACCGTGGGTAAATACGTTTACTGTGTATTTTATAACCGAACGCTTTTGACTTTATTAAGCCTGGTAGCAATTGAGCCATCGTTTTGATTGGGCATCGGTTTTTTTCAACGTATTCGTTCCTTTCCGAACCTGGACAACCGCGAAAATAAATGCAACATGATCGTTCGTTTATCAACGATGAAAGGAGTAGATAAATATTTGGTATACTATTTCCCTTCGTATAGCGCTTTATCGTTGGATAAAATATTATCAATTTAAAGCGTTTCGTTGTGACTGAGTAAATCCGAAATTGTGTTATGCGTGGTTCTTTTTTCTCCATAAAATATAGTACTTTTTGTGCCCTCGTCGAAAAGAAACCATTGCAATTCATAATGGTGTAAACAATAATCTGAACTTGTATCGAATTGTTTTATGGTTGTCAAGGGTTATATAAAATTCTGTCTTAAAATACTCTACATTTATATTGCTACAATTGTAACAACGAATGCTAATGGATAATATTATTGTTACCTATCTATCACATATCTATACAAAATTCAATTAGAGAACTTAAACTCGGGGCGACGACTAAGTATACTTTAATTTAATGCCAATTTAATTTGAACGACTAATTATGTTGAAGTTATCTTTTCTAAACTTCACGTGTTTGGAATAGAGGACGTAAGGTAGGGTAAAAGACTTCAGTTTCCTTTAACTGTTAACTAACTTTATCAATGTGAAGCGTCGACACACGACAACTCTCTCTAAAAAAACGACTCACACACCTCTCACCGTCAATTCTCTTCTCACTCTGATTCAACTCTCTTCTATTCTGCCTCGCGCGCGTATCATCCACTCCATAAATTGTTCTCCCATTCTCTTTTTCATTTAATCTCACTCATTTAGGATGCACACTGCCGACGTTCCTTGGCGATAGTCGGTCACGTTCACCCGAATCCTTGAATCGCTGCACCCTTCGTGCACACGATCATTACAAGTGCTCAGCTCCAAACACATATCTTTCTCACCTCGGAATCATTCTAAACAGTCACGCAGTATTTCCATTTACATACTGGGTTTTTCAAGTACGCTTTTCTGCTAAGAAACGCTGTTTATCTCCCAGCAGTTTATATTTATTCCCCTCTCTAATTACGTAAGGGTGAGTTTTATTCGACATCACCCCAGCAATAATTCAAAGTAATTAGCCGTATTTTTATACAGCTTTCAAATGGTACAGAGGATTTCGTCATTGTATTAATACCGTCCTACGCCGCTAATGCAGTTTCCAGGTGGCAATTAGTCAGCAATATTGCTTTTCAGAACATTTATCAGATGCTTTCTACGACTTCAGATGCTGCTACGACTCTTTTTAGATACCGCCATTTAACCAGCATGTCTTATAATAGACAGTTGACAATTAGAATGAACAAATTGCAGGTATTTATATTTCGGGTTGCAGCATCACATTTTGAGATAGAGCTCTTTAATCATCCAGGTTTCCACGACGAGCACTAACGGCGTCGTAATTTCATTTTAATTTATAGTTCAGAATACTTTAAAATTATTTGACTTTCTTTTCTTATTAATGTACAATTCTTAATGTTCCTTTCGGGATGATTTTCACTCGAAATTCTATGCATATCATTTTCACCCAGTATCGTATCAAATTATTTTACGTAACTATAAAATAATTTATACATTTCCCTCCATGTCTTCGCAAGCTTATTTATTAATATCTGCACAAGAGTTCCCTTGTTTTCCACGAAGCTACCAGGGAAAGAGAGAAGGAAAGTTTATACAAAACGCAGAGCAAATTGAAACAGAAATAAGCTCCAATTATCATCCAGCAGAAACACAATCATTCCCCATGCATCTTTAAACCTACGTTAACTCAAACTTCCTAACTAAATCAATGTTCCAGGCGTCTAACTTAGTCTCAACTAAATACTTCACAATTTACCATTATACTTAAAATCCTGTTCAAACGTTCAGACCCAAATTCGAACAGTGACGTTCGATCACATCAATCAAGGAATTACCATTACGCTCGCCCGTTCAAACCCCTGTCGACACAGTAACCATTTCGAACGGCAAAAAAAATTCATCCCCCAAAAGTGGCGAATTGCCGTCGATGGCGATAAACGATTTTCTCGATAATCAACACTTAATCGCCGTGAATACAGTTCCGTGCACACCAGCGCATATCTGGTGTTGCGTGCTCAGGGGTTGACTATAGAACGTGCAATCCGCGAGGTTCCAGCGTGGAGTTATTAAGCTGGCACGAGCGGTCAGGTCCAATACTAGGAAAGTGGTAGAATTTAATTTAAAAAATAGGTTTGTCGGTGGCACCGTCGCATAGAGCGCACAGTTTTTTATATTTTTAATTTCTACCGGAGAACGTCGTTTCTATCTGTCACTGACATATCGTACCGTGCCCGCCCCTATATCTATCTCCCTCACGCCCTCTGCCGCCGCTTCGTTTTAAACGAGCGACAAAAAACAAAAAAATCGAGCGCGGAAGACAGAAAGAGGGAAAGAGCGAGAGCACACATCGGAACTATCCTGTCGATGTATGATCTGGCCGCTGATATATGGCGGTAACGTGAGCAAAAATGCGAGGCCGATTGAATTACATTGAGTTACGTGTCGTTACGCAACGTACCTACGGACAGAGAGAAGCCCCGGCAAATTTATAGTACGACCTTTTGGTTACGTTTGATTTTGAAAAATCGTCGCCACCCGAAATTACGATCCCACCCACGCCCGCGCGTTTTGGCACGTGCGCCTCGACCATATTTATTTGTCCCACGTGCTCAACCGAGTTACACTTTCCGCCTCTTACTGCCGTACTGTCTATCGTTCCCCCCTTTCTCCGGTCCCGATCGTGATCCTTTTATCTTCGTCGACATTCGCGTTCCCGATTTCGGATGCCCCGGCAAAATATGCGGCCCCGAGGAAACGACGCGACACTTCATAATATCACCGTTGACACTTATCGTTATGCATTCTTAAGTGATAAATCTCGAACGAGCCGCGGGATAGGTCGAAATTTTCGGGGGACACTCGGTAGTCGCGACGCGGTGCTGTGATGCTTGAAAATCGGGGCACGCGGTGATCTATAGGTTTCTAGTCGAGGACATGTGTTCTACATGTGTGAAAAGCTGGGTGTTAATGATTGGTACTGGGAGGAACAACGTGGCTGACGAATGCAACGGTATAAATCTTGTGATAACAGGTGATTTGGATAATAAGGATAAATGACTTGCTTGTAAAACCATCATCATATTTGTACTACTTTGTTTGATTTGATTTACTTTTATGAATTATATGATATATGAATTTCTAAACCATTCAAACTCTCAGTGGCATGACACTGAGAATTAATTTTTAATTTTTTGGGGCGGTTTCCTCTGGGTTTCATATTTTGGCCAATCGATTAATAAACATTCTATCACAATTCTTTGGATCTACCTTAGCAGTTACATTCACGCGCACCTATTTTGGGAAGGAACATTTTCTTCGTTAGCAGAGTTAATTGTAATCCAACAGTAACATAGGAATACATTTTCGTATCCTATATTTGGTTTCATAACACTTGTATACATATGTATATCTTCAGAATTCATTTGCCAGAAACAATACGACTTCTCCTGCTTTTGAGACAGATAATAATTTGCTTAGTAGCTTCTAGTGAAATTTAATGGACTTGGAGTTTATTTTCATAAGGCCAGTTTTTAAACGGCGATAACCATAGTCCTTTCATACGTCTGAAATACTCAAAGTTGATGGAAATTTCATCGTGCCTAAAATTATGGTAACACGATTGTTCTGGTAATTAATTCAATTTGCAGAAGACGAAAGCTTGCATTAAAGAATATTTTGAATGAAATAGAAGCTTTGTCCTCGTAAGAAAAATACGCCTCACAGTTCTAATATTTTAAACTGGTTCTCGCGAACGATATCTTTCCTCAGAGTAAAGGTTCGCCCCCAGCTGCCGACGAATATTTCCATCTCATTATACAATCATCTTCGTGCTTACCTATGGTAAGGATTTCCTTTGCTCTCCATTCTCATGTTGATTTTTTCCATATCCTATACCGTAGCGGAAATGTATGTACACGAATTCAAACCGCGTTAACGCAGATTTATATTCTGATTCCCTTTTCATCCCCAATTTATAACAAGATAAACTAATGAAGCATCTTAATTTTTGTACATCTGATAAAAGCCAACGTTTCCACGAATATTTTCATTTCTCTGTATTTATATAAAAACTTATGTGTCCAAAGAATGTCACAGTACTCATTGTTCTACCACGAACGCGAAGCAACATTACAAATGCTGATGAACAAATATATATTGTTAAAAGTTGAGCCAAATATTTTCGCGGAACATTAATAGTTCGATAAATACGAACCTTATCTCGCTAAAGTAAGTTATCTATCTGAGATTCAGCGAATGGATTTGAATGCGCGTGTATTCTTAGAGGCATGCAAGGACTTTTGCACAGAGCAGTGAGTATGATTGATATGTACGACGTGACGAATGGAAATTTCGAGCAAAAATAGAGCGGCAGGTAGGTCTAGAGTTTTATGAAATATATACTATTTTCGTTAAAATTTCGATCAGTAAATCATAAAGGTGGGTGACTCGAACCAACTTATATAACTGGGACAAATAATAGTTTGTAATGCTTCGGATAAAAAGGAGCATGCTATTAACCGTCTGCAAATGACTGTTGTATGTATGATCGTTAAAATGTTTTGTGGAGAAATATTATCAATTAATTTCCCTTTAATTCATCTACTTGTTTTATTACTATCGACCTGTTCAGACCTGTGTTTTACTTACTATCATTTATATTATATTATAACTTTATTACCGTTCATATTAACGAGTTAATTTAGCTAATATCTTCCGCGTTGACAAATTCAGCATCGTAATAATTGTTCTATCCAGGAATCCTTTACAGTTGTCATAAAAAAGTTCAATACAATACTATCATAAAAAGATTTCCCAGCAGTGTACTAATAAAGAATCGACCCTATATTGAAACCACCGTTTTCCAATATTAAAGAATTTCTACTAGAAAAAAGCAGAACCACCCAAATACATAATAAAATTCATTCTAAACAGCATTAACGTTTCATTAAATATACAGATTCTAAAAGCCTCTTTCAATCAATCCAGCCAATTTATTTGAGTTTACAGCTTTAATCAACGTGTCCTGTTTATTATATCCTTTAATATTTCAACATAGTGCAATATAGTGGTTGCTGATAACCTTATAAAGTGCATGCGTCTAAATATAAATAAATTGCAATTACGAACAAACACAACGAACGGTGCAAAGCAGATTAACCCTTTTACCGAGTCGACTTCGTTAGTCCATTCGCCCTATCACTCAATCCATTTCTCAATCCGTTATAAAAATAACTTCAGGCAGGTAAAATATGTTTCCTTCCCATTTTCATCGGAAGATAGGAGTATTTCTAATCCAATAGAAACTCGAACACATTCTACAGCTTTTGGGTATTTTAGTAGGCAGCAAAGGGTTGAAACCAAAGGCAACGAACATACGATACAATTCTTTCGTTCTCCAAAAGAGCAGACAGTCTCGCATCGCCTCAGCAGGGTACACGGTTGTATCGTTAACAGGCATCGATTAATTCCCGGGTTCATGCAGGTCACGTGGAATCGAGCCGAAAAACTTCCAGTTATTCGAGTAAAAACCATTATCGAGAGCCGCCCCTAAACTTACATATCTCGCTGGCCGTTCCGAACGAGGACGGCTGACGCTGAGGAACAAAGAGGGTGCGCGATATCACGGCAATTCGAGATAGAGACGCGTGTGTGCGTTCCCTGTGCAAGGAAAGTGAAGAGGGAAAAGAAAGACGCGGAGGGTTAGCCGGTCTCTTTAGCCTGGATATGTGGATGCAGAGGATATCGACGTGGTCGTTGTGTAAGTGTATACGTATGTGTGCAGGGGGGGACGTGCACGCGTGGTGAAGCCGGGTGAATAGGTAGAAAGATATCCGTGGGAGGGGTTGGCCACGTGGCGCCGCGGCGCGCCGTTCCGGCGCCGGCATCCCGCACACCCCGTGAGCTCAGTTTCACTTCAACCCCCAAGCGGCCCAACCAGACGACGACCGGCTCTCGTCTCCAGGTCTCGGCCTCGTCACGAGACGAGGCTGCGTTTCACGCTGACTGTATCGACCTTCGTCCCTCTTCGACCAGTCGCGTTAACTTCCCTAACGCGACCTTCGACCTAGGCGATCGCGACACGTTCACTTCCGCGTCTGTCGTCGGAATTTTCGGCGGACGACGTCGTTACATTGGAAATCTTGGGGGAAAGAGAGCTCTCGATCTCTGTCTTTCTCTTTGGTTCTTTCTTCTTCGCTCTATTTCACCCTCTCTCCTCTGTCTTCCTGCTTTTATCTGTCTTTGACTTTCTGGTTTACTATGTGTTTCTTCTCTTTTTAGGCTCCTTAGGTCGCTCCCTTCCTCTCATTCTTGAGCTTTATGTCGTTTAGGGGATGGCGTAATGTGTATCCGTATCGTAGCCAGTTCGCCGATACGGCGGGATGGATTAGATGTTTGGTAATGAGGTTACGTTGATTGGGCGGGTAGTTTCTTTGGATGGTAATGGGAGTTAGGATTGATGGGGTTGAGATTGAATATGGAGGAGAATGTGGAATCGGGAAGATCAATGCCGGGTTAATTGCGGGCTATGCTATTTAATAAGAATAGGTAGCCGAGGGGTGGGTATATGTATACGTGAAGTTTATGAGGGTCGTTGGGGATTTTTATTTGGATATAATGAAATTAAAGCGAACGTGTCGGTGAACATACTTGAGATATTCATTTTAGATTAAGATACGCGGTCGGTTTATCAGATCTGTCATATTCTATTCTGATTTGTACCTCTGAATACAACCCAATGGTAACCTGGAACTTAAGTATTAAAGATACCCGAGGATTGATTATAAATATTCAACGTGGAGTCCCACAAAATTTCACGTAGAAGTTATTTTCGTAACTACCTGCAAATGAATTTTATAGAAAGTATAAAAATCAGAAATATTGTCAACTTTGAACGCTCTGGTTTTGCCGATATTTAATCACACATCGTTTGTGAAAGGTCGAACTGTTTTATTTCAGGAACCAGAATTGATCCAATGGAATTCATTCAGTTGCTTCATACGTAGTATGGAATAAGGGGACGAAAGAAGCAAATAAAGACTCTAGCTGCAGCGAGAAGAACTTTCGATTTCGTCGTGATAAATAAAATCCAGAGAAAACTAAGCAGTTGTACCTTGTACTAGTATTTTCTGTTTGTATACTCCCGTGAAGATTGAAATGTTCGTGTACATGTCTAACCACATTATAAATCTTGACTCACGACCTTGTCAGTGTCGCAATTTCTTTATTTCTTAATCCAGAAAATCTCCACATTACTAATGCATGTATTTTGTAATACAATTTGTTTGTAGGTAGTACAGGCTATGTAACTGTTAATAACTGATCCTTGAGACTCCGTAAGTAGAAACGGGCGATCATGGCCAGACGACGCAATACGCAATCTGACATTGTGAATAATGTTATATAAACCCCAATAATTCTTATTATCTTTCAAGCCTAACGTGAAGATGCAAACACACCGCAGTATATGAAATTACGATAAGACTAAATTCATGTTAAAATTAAAGTACAGGCCAACGTCATACCATCCGGTTAATCATAAAATCTCATAAATCAGCGCACCTTGAAATAAAATACTGAAACCTAGATCTACTTTATTAAAACTTCTATTATTCTATGACCATAGAGAGATCATTCCTTAAGTTTATCAAACCGCGCTCCCGAGTTTTGTTTATATAGAAAAATTGTACAACTTGATGACTGATTTCCTCCGAAATTACTGCAGCAATATCAACGCAATTTTAACCGGGCACTTTGTTAATATCTCACAATGAATTGAGCGAGTTTATCCTATATACCTCTCAGAGAAATAGTTACATGATTTTCAATAAATCGTTAAGATAGGAATAGACGAGTGTAGACGTTATTTTCCAAATTCTTTCATAGAATATATCCACTACATCGTTAAGGATAACCAAAAAAAGTACAATTATATGTATTTGCCGTATCAGATCCTAAGAAAATGAGTCAAATACATGAACAATAAAATTGAAACAAACCATAAACATTATACAATGTCCTCCACCTTTCTCTTTTAAAACCGTACTATTACCCCCAAAAATTGCGCTGCGTTTCAACGGGACCCGCATAAAGATATACTCAGACTCCTTAATAAAAAGCAAGAAAATAAAAACGATTCCTTTTACATTATTCACTGCGACACCTCTTAATATCAAGCCAGCTCGTTGCGCCCTGCGACAAAGTCAATCGGCCCGTTTGCTCCTCGTTCCTCCAACGAGGGTGCACTTTCGGTGAATCGTCCACGGATTTCATCGGGGCGGCACGGCAGCGTGACACGACCCGGTACTGCGTGGCAGATTCACGGGAGTCAAGTTTCAGTAGGTAGTATGGCTCGGCGAGGAGGACGGCACTGTAGGAAGTGAAGGGAACCGGCGACGTGTCGGGCAGGTCGTGGAGTGGCCATCGTGGCGATAGGTCGGCAGAACGGCGGCCGATGCCACGAGTTTTCGTGGTCCGCCATCTTTATGGTTACGTCAGCATGTTTCAGTTTGCCGGATCTGAAAGTTTTCGCCCGGCGACAAGATATTTCAAGTGGTCGCTCGGTCGCTCAGCCGCGATCGTCCCGCGCTGAAATATTGGACGGCTCTTTCTTGCAGTCGCATATTCTTCTACCACCACCTCGGCTTCCCTCCTTCTGGCCACCTCCACCTCTTCATCGGCAGCCTCTCTACACCCCAGCGCTAGCTGGAATAGCATCGGAGCCAGCAGCAACACCCCCTCGCCCCCGCGAACACCGCCCCAGCGTCTTCGTCATCCAGCGTCTAGCGGCGGCCTTCTTTTTCCCTCCAATTTCTTCTGCTCCTTTTCTGCTTCCGTTCCTCCCTTTTGGTGCGGGCGTCTCGCAGTAAGAACTTCACGACTTATGAGTCGCGTATTAAGCACACCGTGCTGGCCCGTCGTTAACTACCCATGAATGAGTTACACCCGGCCGACGCTAATTCTCAAATTGTCCAAAAAGAACGGCAAAGTGTCTATTAATCCGCGCAGCTTCGCCTGAGATCGGAAGATGGCGAACGGGGTGGGCGGGGGAAGAGCTACGAGGACCCCTTCCGGTTGAAAGCGGTGGAAGATTGGTGAGGATGAGCGAGAATGGGGCAGCCGCGAGAAGAAAAGGCGTCTTGAGTGAAAAACCCTGAATTCAATGATACTGGCTCCTGTGATCTTGAACACACGATACTTGGTATTATTCATTTACGATTACCTTTCCTTGCTTACATCTTTTAATCGAGACATGGCGGTACCCTGCTTTATTCTGCGCGTTCTTTTGCGATTAATTTGACTTCTTCTATATCTTTTCAAGGTCGTGGTTAAAGTTGGTAAAGGAATTCAGCATGCAAAGGAAGCAGCATGCAATTAGAATAGAAACAAAATAGAATTCGTAGAATTTTCTGCGCTGGACTGTTTGATTATACAAGTCTCACTATTTGATACCAAAAATGTCTTTAAAAAATAATGCTTTGAAAACGTTTCGAACACCAAATCGTTTGTACCGTGTAAAGAAAACCAGGAAACGACCTGGCATCAAAAAATTTGTAAAGAAGTAAATAACGAATATCGATTAACAATAAGTGAATCTTCGTCGACGAGCGAAATTCAATGGACTTTAAGCCCTTGGAATAGACAAAAGCGTCGCCATATCACCTCCCCCCCTGCCCAGAAATCAGATTACTTGATATTCCAAAAGAGTCATCGTGCCAGGACATTTCATCCGCTATCTACCAGCAGGAACTCGACGCGGATCTAATTATGAACACCAGATCGCCAACTTCCTAATACGGCGTTGATTGTGGATCAGCCAGAAAATAGAAAGAGACAGCGGGATGGCAAGCAGAACTGGGAAGACATAAAAGATAACGTCCCGAAGGCTCGCGTAGGCCCGCGTTTTGGCGACAGGGGCACAGGGCGCTGGTGCGACAACGTCGGAGGACTAAAACTGTCAGCCCTTGACAAATCTACCAGCGCCGCCCTGATAAATTCAATTAAACAATTATACCTCCCCTTATCGGTTGCCCGGTTGGCAGTGCCCCGCGTGCCACCGGCAACGTCCTCCCCGCGACCCAAGCCGAGAGAGTCTTCGAGACGTCGTCGCAGGGAACACGAGAAGCCATTTCTGAAGTTTATAGCCGCTCCAGGATCAGCCGGGGCGGATGGGTAAGAAACGCGGAGGGCGGTTCGTCTTAATATAAAGCGAGTTGGTAAGTTTGGTGCAGCCAGCAGAGGCTAACTTATAATGCGATTTGTTTAATCGGCGCCAACTACTTTGTTCCGCCCGGCATTTTCCGTCGTCCTCTCGAGAAGAACGAGCAGCCACGGCCTTTCTTCTCCCGTTTCCTTCTTGTCGGAGTCTGCTACTGCTTCCTACTTCGCCCCTGCTCGCCCCGTCCTGTCGATCCACCGACGTTACTCTGCGCTGCCGCTTCTCTCGAAACGATCCCGAGTATCGAACGACAACACCCCCTTCGGGGTTGTCTCTCCGTCGCCGGGGCCAAGGGTCGAACGCTGCTTGGGCCACCGTGCATCGAAGTGCGGCCCAGCAACTTTTCCCTTTCTTGCGGGAGATGCATCGACGAGCTACGCACGCTGTTCGGCTGGCTACTTGTTTCGATTGCCGGGTGTGGATTTTTACGACGCGACGCGGATTGAGGGTTATAAAGTGGCCTTTCGTTGCGTTGATGCGGTGACGGTGTATTATTCGCGACGAACTCTTTGCGGGGACTATTGGGATTATTGGATATTTGTTGGGAAATGGTATTGCCGGTGTGAACGTTTGTAGAAGCTGGGACGAAATTTTGATAGATTGTTGTTCGAATATTTAGGACAATTATTAATTTGCGACGAGATTCGAAACTGAGATAGTAAGTTGTTGAATTTACTGATTTTTTTGTTACATTTCACTGTTGGCGTATTTAAGACACTGCATGTTCAAGAAGGTACCATTAGGTATGCTAATATTTCATTTTTCGTATATTTTCTTATTTATTGTCAATGATTTGGTCAATATGGATTTTTGAAAGTTGATAGTGGGTATTGGTCGTTAATTATAATAATAATGCAATCTTTATGATTTATTCGTTAATTGTTTATTAACGTAAACCTATCATTCTACACGATTTTGTTAATTCGTCACTGCAATCGAAATCTAAATCGCCGATTAGACATCTGTGCGTAACACCCACATGTATATTTATGATCCGATTGCAAATCAAGCCGGTCTCGCAAGTCAGAGGAATCATCCTTTTACTCTGCCTTCGCGCAGATCTACTCATAGTTAGTCACTACAGATTCATCAGTCATGCTCCGAGAAAGTTACGAAGCGGGTAATGGTAAAAAGAGGACTCGGTAAATCGAAGGGTGCATCGTTGGAGGAAAGAAATCTTTTGTGTAAATATTGTAATCGATTGTGAGGGTAGAGTCCATGAAGTTATTGCATAGTGTATAAGTATGCAAGTGCGTAGAATAAAAGAATTGTAAATTAGGAAATATATATTGTATTAGGACTGTAGAAATATATACAGGTGGCACATGAAGAAAAATGAATGTGATGTTAGTTCGGTAATTTTTCTATTTCTTACTTTTCAAGGTATTTAATAAAATTGTGCACAAATACGCAAACAATGGATAGTATTCCTGCACCAAACTGTAGAAACCATCCCTTTTTTTTTACATAAAACTACAAGTATACAATTTAGTTAAAAATCCCTTAGTATCTCTCCATCCTCTGCAAATTGCCCATCAATTTTTATATTGCTTAAATCTGGTATTCAAAAATAAACAAACTTCCACGTTCAATGATTTCTCTTGTTCAATATTCTGTCCCATTCATTGATAATCGTTTATGAATCGCATAAAAGAAATCATTGTGCAACGAAAGGATAACGATTAAAACTGTTGCAAAAAGGAAGCCAAGAAACCGGTGGCATCCTGAACTGGCTGAATTATTTATCACTCTCAGTGATTGAAGAGTCGTTTGCCGACACCGTGAGTGTTTCAAGGTATGTATTCGTTTCATAACGACGCTTTGTGAAAACGTGTGGGGTCACGTTGTAGAACCGTTGAATTTTTTTAATTCGCCCTCATCGTTGTCTTTCCTTCCCACAGGCGGTTAATGATGCACTCCTTTTAATCGGACACCAGCTCCTTTTGTTAAACAATATTGTGATCAAGCAGCGATATTAGAGCTGGTAGAGGGAGACGTGGAGATGTGAATGGCAAACTAGTGAAAGGAAAATGATGTAACTGGAAAATGTGCCAGGTTGAGACACGAATAATCACGGATGGATCGTTGTTGCCATGACAGTCTTTTCAGACGAGGGAGAGCGAATACATCGTTGCTGCTGTGTCTATTGATTCCAAAGATTCCTCGTCCTCTCATTTCCGACAATTACGCAACGATCTTGCTAATTTCGAGGTTCACGAAGCCAGAAGCATTCACTGAAACGCGATAGATCTCCTTTTCTCTCTTCTTTTCCTAATTACCACCTAGGGATCGCCATTGTTCTTCGATAAAATCAGTGAAATCATAGAAAAGCGTTTTACTTTATGAGAACGATCGAGCGATTCTGAATAAACATTCATGAATCCGTGTAGGTAAGATTGATATTGGAGATAATATAATGTAATAAAGTAATGATTGCATAAATGTGTAATAATAATTATAATGTATTATATAATTGAATCTTTATTCATACTTTCTGCTCTGTCATGGAGACTATACATATAAATACGACGATCAATTATTTTAGCACCACGTTATTTCCAACCCGATTTACGAACCGAACGAAATTATAATAGCGCCGTATTTGCTTCCAATTCCGAACCTCGGTTCTAATAATTTCTCTCTCTACTTTCAATTAGAACAATCCCCGCTAATACAATCATTTTAAAGATCGCTTTAAATAAGAAAGAGATTGAATTACCGGCCCATATAAAACAGTTCGAATGCAAAATTAATTGAACCATTTTTAACCTTTCCCCTAATTGTAATATCGAAAATAGTATTTCGCAGTTCTTGTCTGGTCCCTCTCCTTTTTTTACCCCGCTTCGTATTTAATGTAATCGTGTGTAACAAATATTCCGAATGGTAGGGGTAAATTAGATCCGATCCCGATTCTATCGACGACACGTGGATCAAGTTTAAAAAGCATATAAATGTTACAGAGGATATCAAAATATTGAACGATGATCGAACACCCTCGGCGAGAATAATGTGAAATTTATTCGGTTTGACAAGCAACTGACTACGCTTTAAGGTCCTATGAGCTTGAATACTGTTTGAAAAGCTTTAAAAGTGAGTAAGTGGGTAAACAAACGCCGGGGTTGTTTACCCTTCTGAGAACGTGGACGAGAGCAGGTTGCTCGATGCTGGAGCATCCGTTGATACTTTCGTCTCTCATGACCTATCCTATTTCATTCTTCTCGATCCCTGAAGTATACTCTACAAAAGCATCAGATAATGCTACACCATCGGAATTTATTGTACGCTTTCGACAATTTAATTGTGCAAATTACAGATTAACGCCACCCGTTAAAACGTTATCAAATACTAGAGCCAATTAAATATGTATAAGAAATAATAACCAATTGTCGCGAAAAACGTAGGAGTTCTATCATTTTTTAGAATGATACAATTAATGTTGCTTTATTTTAATACTTTTAATATCCTCGAATTGAAGAATTAGAATTATCACGCGTCTTCTGATATTGTTTTTTATAGATCATTAATTTAACTTACTTTAATACCTCAATGATATGTGGAATTGATAACAACGAATTACAATTTTTTTTATATTTTTATGATTATTTCCTTGTTGCGATTGCTTTAGATTCACTTGCATTGGTAGCAATATAATAAAGCAGCTATTAAGCAAAATTTTAATTTCAATAATTGAGCTATTTTATAAGTTATTGTAATCTTGCTACAGGCTTCATCACAGATCCAAAATCAAACTATAATTTAAATGCTATCAATTACTTATAATATCTACGAACTCCAGTACATTATATTTCGAAATAAATTTTCCCAGTTAAGTAATCGTGAACAAATATTTGACGACTATCATACAGATCATTAATCGTTATCATTTACCTTATCGTTCACGATCTTTCAATGCTTTTCATAAACCTGGAATTACGCCCAGACTACCTTAAATCATGTAATATCAAATCCAAGACTTTAAAAACTCGGACTTTGAAATCGTGAAATACGTCTACTTAACAGTAGGGACTCAATTAACCGAATTCGGTTATCCGTGGTCTCAAGTGCCTTTTATTTCTAATCGATTCATACAAAAGAAGTTCATGCTAGAAAGTTAGCATGATAGAGCTCATAGAGGTGAGTAAAAATGTAATTAAATAACAGATAATATGTAACGAAGTTCATACGTGTCAATACACTGCCAAATAAAAATTTGGAACCACCAGGTGTTTCGAGTTATACCGGAATTCTATGACCGATTTTTGGAGTTGAAAGTTTAATCAACATTTAACCTGTAATAAGACAAATTTAATAAATATCATGTCTAAACAAAGCTCACTGCTATCGTCTCCGCAACATTAATTTCGAATGGATGAATAGTTAATATTCCATTCAATATTTTCACAACTAAGCAATTGGTCCAAAAACCGTTTAACCTGCAGTGTATAATACAATCTATCTTAAAAGGAATGTATTTTCTATCGTAGAAATAGACGATTGTTGTATACACACAGTATACGTTTCTAATCATTCGTTACCAGACCTCGGCTATCCGCCGAGTCTCAATTTATCCGACCTGTCTGTCTTCCAATAAAGCCAGGTTAATCAAGATCCTCCTTCAAATCGATACATAACAATAACAATAATTCTAGCCTCTATCAGAGGCACAATTTCTAGCCCCCCTGTACCGCTGCGCTCCCACAATCTCTTCTCTTTAAAGCATCGAAGAGGAGATTCCCAGAACCTCTGTCAGGGTCTCGTCATTCCGTATCAAACTTGCGACGCAGATATTCGTCCAGCGTCGGGTCACGACGAGTTCGCTGAGCAGGGCGAATAGTTTCGAAACAATCGCCGCGATAATCACCCTCTTCCTCGGTAGAAAACACGCCTATCAACGAATCGTTCCGCCTACATGCAGTTGCGTAGGAACGCGCGTATCTCTCCGAGCGAAGACGTCGCCGACGACAACGTCGCAAGACGGCGTCGTTATGGGGACAAGAGGAAGTGATGCTTAGGTGGCTACCAAGCCGATGTAATTATTTCAAGGCCACTGAATACGCGATCGAGCAAACCCCTCGCATCCGATCATGCTGCTCCAGTGATCTTGAGGCGTCACTAATCTCCGATCCTTTCTAGGAAGACACATAGACCGCCTCGTACGCGCTACCATCGATAATCGTTCATGCAAGCACCGACAGCGACAAGGGTGCATCGCAGAGAGGCAGAGTAATCCCGATTCGCCTCGGGAGAGAGGGACGTCGCGTCGAGACGAGACGAGATGAGCGTCGATTTGAGAGGCGTCGAGCCGAGGAAGTACGCTCGCACGCACTGGTTTCGAGGTATTAGTGGCCCGAGGATCGTCCCCGCGAAGTCAGTCCAGCGATCGATGGATCGGCCGATAAGCTCGTTGATCGACCGCGACGATAAGTCACCGATAAGGCAAGAAGAGATTAATTTCTTCGGTTACCTTCGTGTTCATTGTACTCGTTCTCCCTAGCATTGGTCAGTACGTGTACACTTGATTCGGGTGATGAAGTTGGGAACGAAATTGTAAATCACTGCTCATTTTTTTTTAGGTTGTTCGAGGTAGGACTACTGCTTGTCGTAGTGAAGTTATATTTATTGGAATTGATCGTGTGACATGAGTAGGAAGATGAGCTTGAAGAGAACGCTTGCGATTACATGTTATTGCATGTTTCAACAATTTATGTGGGGAACTACAAGACCGATATTTTATCAAATTTGGTAGCTTTTATGTTAAGAAGTTACGATCGGAGTACGTATGTTGCTGAGCTGTTATGTGAATGGACCTGTATCAATAATAAATTGAATATATTGAAAATATAGAAGTAAGATTTCAATCTAGTACGGGGAGAAATATTAAATCTCACAAATATTTTCACAATCCGTTATTAATTAAAAATGAATATTCCAAGGTGTAACAGAAATTTACTTTAATTCGATATATTTAAGGCTGGGTATCTAAGATCGATATTATTGAATCCTTCCAAAATTTCCATTCTTTCTATGATATTTCGTAATTTGATACGTTTCAGTGGTAGTGTATATTAGGAATAAATTTTCAATTATATCCTTCTTGAAATACAAAAAACCCATTATTCAAGTTTTGACATCATTGTTAATGGTCAATTCATTAATCATTTCATGACGTTCCTTGGATAGCACGATTATTCATTAAATGTTGGATTCTTTATTAAAGTAATTATTAAAGTGAATGAGATTAAACGTGATTATGATCAAAGATGCGCCGTTACAAGAGAATTTCGTAACAATTCCGTTTATCGCAATTATCCTGACTTTCCTAATTCGGCGAGTATAGTATCAACGCTTCGAAAGCGTTAAACACGACTCAAGTTATGAGTTACAAATTAAAAGACCCTGCATGGACGGTTGAATTTCCAGGCGACATTAATTAAGGGACAAAATTTCTATCTCACTGTTTCGTCGAGAAATAATTACACGACTGACCTATTTTGCAGTCATCTCCGTTTGACGCCTCTTTCATTATGAAGACAATTTATTCGTTGTCCGTGACTTTCTAGTCGTGCACTCTGATATGACAAGCTTATAAGGACAAAGTATATTTTTTCCATATTAAACTGGTGAATATTCCCATTTTAAATAATTATATCTGAAATCGGTCTCGCTTTTACAATTAATATTTATTTTAACCTATATATAATAATATTTTGTCTATAAAGATATATAGACTTACTACAAAATAATAGTTTAACACCAGAACTACCGACACATTTTGGTATTTCTCAGATAGCATACGTAAGATAGATTATGCACACGAAAGTCGTTGAATCGATATTAAATAAAGATATACAATTGCCATTCTGTCTTATCAAAACTTATCATAAATTGTTACACCGATACCTATATATTAATAATTCTAAAGCAAAAAATCTGAAACAAGTCATTTTGACTCGGTTGGTAGGTCTAGTGTTAATACCGAGATAATATAGATCTTGTAATTGGTAAAATAAGGCAGTACAGTAAAAACTTCTCGTACACGATATTCGAGAAATAAAAGTTGCTATTTTAATATAACATTGCTCCAGAAACAATCGTTTTCGCCATTTTCAATTTTCCGAAACTAAATATAATTTCAGTGACCACAAAACGCCATGCAATTCTTTTACAAAAATTTCATCTGGATACCCTGGAACAGTGAGCAACGAAAAAAGTATTCAGTTCCCTAATGCACTAAACAATCACGTCGTTACCCTAAAAGTATAAAACATTTTAATCCAGTCACAATGCAGAACTACACTACGAACGATTAAATACCGTTAAATCAAATTTCTTTAATTTTTGAAAACGTTCGATCCAACCAGCAATGTTGCCGAATTCTCGATAGTAAAAAACCCGCCCCCAAAAAAGGAAAGAAAGAAAGACCAGTGAAAAAAAACGAAAAAGGCGAGAAACGTAAAAACTCTGCCGCTGGTGAAACAGTAAATCCATCTGTAACCATCGAGACCGAGCCACCGTGGGATCATCCATTAACCTGTGTTGCTACAACCCGTCAAAGTCGCCAACGTGAGGTTTTACACTGGGAACACTGTTCCACGGACCATTTTAACGGTCGAGTGAGGAATGGCGAGATACGGTCCCTGTCATTGATGCTTGCCAATCACGGAAACCGGCTGCAGTACGATCGTCAGCGGTGAAATTACGACGTTGAAAAAAAAGCACGAACGCACACACATCCAGATATATACGTCGTATACAAAGAGGGAGGATGGAAACTGTCAGAGGTTACCACCGCGACAGTCGCATCAAATAAATGACACCCCCTCAATTTGGCACATTCAGCACGCAGCTTGTTGCGTTTCCATTCATTCCGCGATACCTCATCATAACGTTAGGTTATATGTGTGCCTCTTTTATTCTACCTTGCCCTATCTCTTTCTCTATGTTTTTGCCGCTGGTCCCCTGGACTTCGAATTTCTTGCTTCGAATTACATTGTTTGCCATGGTCTCATTACGCTTATCTTGTATTCTCCATCCTGCTCTACGCCCTTTTCTCCTTTAATCACGTTTCCTCTTTATAAATTTCAAGAACGCACAAGTGAAAAAATATTTTCACTTTTTAACCACCCTCGTATGTATCCCCGTATGATTCAGCCATACACAGCTTTACGCTCACGCGTCCACTTGCGATGATTAGGCACACACACGCGCTTTTCATCCGATTTCCACCAGCCCCGGGCAGACTCGTTACAAACCTACTATGTACGTACGAGAATGCTTTCCCCGCTTATTACGCCTGCCCGTTCATTTATGCTCATTGTGCGGACAAACGCACGGGGACACGTATTTCACCCCATGTTTTCTATCGCAACTTTTCTTCATATCTGCGATCCTCTGCACACGCGGAAATGTTATCTTTCCATGTTTTGCGTGTAGCAGACTTGCAATATTATCTCTTTCTCTGTCTATTATTACGTTTACGTGCGCTTATTGCATTCGTACAAGATTTATCCATTTAGCAGTTTTTGTTGCTTCATCTTCGCGTTGAAGTTTATGTTTGTAAAGTCAGAATTTTTGAAACAATTGAGATTAAGTCATTTTCCGTGGTTGTTGCTTTTTCAAAGCTACTCTTTGCGCATACCTCATAATTTTTGTGTAAAGATTTTAAGATAGTGAAATATTTTTGAGAACTCACTTGGAACAATATAGATTTAGGTCAATGAAATGAATTTTCTCTTGATTGTAGCCGGAATTATCGCAGCTCCCCTTCAACAATATATAATGTTTAGTAGCAGAAGTGGAGTGCGATAAGTTATCGCAGATATAGGACGATGTTCGAGATTATTGAATGATTATATCTTCAGGTGCTCTATGTCTAGTACTTGGGAGTTAATTTCATGTTCTACTGTTATTACAAAATGTAACAGCTATTGCGATCAAGGTTCAACGACCTCATTTGAAAACACAATGATGCAATGATTGTTTAATCAAACTGTTAACATATAGTTAGTGATGATCACATTTAGGTTACCTAGCGAAAATCGATTTCACGTCACAATTAACCGTTCCGACTATCCTACATCCGAATAATAACGAAGTCAAGAAAATTTCATTGTATTCACCATTTCTAACGTAACCAAGCATAAACATCCCCGTGGCTTAATGAAGTATTTAACTTCGTGCTTTTCCTGACCGTCAAAAAAAGAAGTAATTTTAACCCATAACGTAGCAATTTTTTACCACATTTATAATTTAGCATTCACCATGGTCAAGTATTGTACATTACCTCAAGCAAAACTAAGTAAAACGTAAGAACCCCCACACGGAACACCATAAACGTAATCAATGAAACCACTTTATCTTTTTACCACACTTCATTCCTGCTAACTTCGCCAATTCAAATTCGTAATCCTTCGAATTCGCCTCTTCAAGCGATAAACAATTAATCAATCATTTATCCTCTTGCACTCTTCCAGAAGTAACGTGTTACCCAATCTAAGCCAAACAACCACGTCTCACTTTTTCCATCGACACACCAGAAAATACACGAAACGCCACCACCTTGCCGTCCGCATCGCCATCAATTCGGCGCACACTAAAAAAACATCGGTCACGCACTCAGCTGTGAGCCCTACGTACAGTCTAAACCGAAACGGGGAGTAACAGTCCCAAATAGCAGACCGTGATTACGACAGTCGGCAGGAGCAACAGGAATATTCGACTATGTCGTGGCTTTGTGTGTCGGCGTTCACGGGGATTGAGAGGGTGGAATGCGTGTTGGTGGTGGTTCGCGCATCGAAAACACCGAGGCGAAGCGAGCTGCTCGTCGACACCGGCGTTGTATACACTTATTTAGCGTGTAAACACTCAGGGGGTTTGCCAGAGGAGCAACAAGTGCCCACCGGAGTACGCGGTAGCTCTCGATTTACAGCGCACGGATACAGGCCCGCCTCGCACACACCTGTGCGGCAAAGGTGAACGTGCATAGGTGTTTTGTACGGGTCACGGGTCCCGGATCCCGAATCAGGAGGAAATCGGGGAAAGAAGGTCGGTCGGGAAAGTGGTTGAAATAATCTGAATTTTTTAAGGGAGGGTGATTTGCTGGGAACGAGGGCAATTAGATGAACGAGATTGGCGTAATTACTTGGAGTAGATCGTTGTGCCGGTTTTGTTGTATCATTGTATTGCGTTGTATTGATCATGTTCATTTACGGCGAATAGATAGAGTATAATAAGTAGCGTATAATAGAGTATAATAGATAGAGTAGAGTATAATCAGTTTCTTTTTTTGGTTATTGATAAGAGTATGAAATAATTATTCTTTTCAAGTAAAAGGATAGTGGGAAATATTTGTGACCGAATTTTTATTACGGGTCGAATATGGTTAGGTCTTGTTGAATTTCGACTTTAGAAGGTCGGGGGAATTTTTTTTTAATCCAATGTAGATTTAAGTGCAACTCACAAGCAAGTATTTATCAATTAATAATGCTTCTATTGTAATTTATACATGTAATGTTTCATTGGTTGCATAATAACAATTCTATAAACACAAGTCATTAAATACGATTATGTGTATAATTTCGAGACGAAATGTAATATTATCAGTAACATCGAATATCTATATTTTAAATTATATTTTACAATAACGTTGAATTTTCGTTGTGAAAGCCGACTTATATCCAACTGCATTGAAATTAAGAAGCAATTTAAAATGCAACAATTTCAGCAACACCTATGACAGTTCATTCCATTAACTACCTGCCGTGATATATTTTACTAGTGTCTCATCACCGCAAGAAACCGAATGAGTCATTAAACATTAGATAGTTTTTATCACCACTTTAACTACTTCTAGTAATTTTACAGCATTCACAAGTAAAGACGCAAATTTAATAGACATAAAACCCAGTCGTTACACCAACCATATATTACTACCCTCTTTCGTAGCAATCCCACGACTATGCACGGTGTCCTAATAATCTCAGTAAAAAGGAAGACAAACCCGGAACCTAATTATCTATTCCTCATTCACGAAACCAGGCCAATAATATAAAAAAACTAAAATATCAATAAACCATGAATACGCCTACATTACAAAGACAAGCACGAACAGAAATATTGTTCTACACTAACATGAGATCAATAAATGCATTCGAATTTTTTCCAAAAACGAAGCTTCGCACTAATAACCTTTACCCTGCAATTTCAACTTCTTTCTTCACAAATGTTTCAACCCACATCTAATTGTATCAAGATTACTGAGACACCCCGCACAACACCTAACGCCAGGATATTATACAGTTCTAATTACCCACAATTAAAATAATCCTCCGTCGCTTTTGCGTTCATCCGTTTTTCCGTGAACGGGACACCCGCGCAAAAACGCGACGTGCACGCTCACATCCCATTAAACGGCTGCTGTTGCTCGGGACAGGGATGCAGTTAAACGCGGTTGAATCGCCACGAAAGGCTTCTCTTCCTGGTCTTGGCAAAAAGCCGCGTTTTAAGGCTGCGAACCGGACAAGTGGACGTGCGAAGACCGACTATACACTGGCCATGCCAGCGGAGGTACTTTTGCGGACCGGAGATACGGGATTCTAGTGGACAGAAGACGATTCACGATTTCCCTTTCTACGGAGTTTATACGGAAAGAAAACGTCCGGGACAGTTTGAAACTTGTGATACATGTGTCCGTGTATTCATCCGCGATGCTCGAAATTGCCCAAAGGATACCACTGCACTTTTGTGATGGTTATAATTACGGCGGGAATAACGAGGGAACTGTTGCAGAGGGAATCGGCCTGCGAAATTTATGAGAGATATGACAAGTAGATGGGGCGATCTTTGATCGGAAGTAACGAGTAATGGCTCCTTTGCGATTCATATGTAAGAAGTTTATACTGGGGTGTAAAACAGCTGCTTAATCGGAACAGGTGGCAAATGAAAGAGGATTACAATTATAAAATAATAAGTATTCTGAAATGTAACAGTAAAAGTCATTGCACGCGGCGGAATGCAAACAGCTTATTCATTACTAAATATACTTAAATGGTAAATTGTCTCGAATCGTCGAGAAGGATATTATATTTTAGAAGAAATTGTGAGCGAAAAGTTTTGGTCATTTTCCAACGATTGCCTAACAATAAGTAAATTGTAGTCACGAATGCTTTGAAACGCAAGCAAATTCTATCACGCAACTAAATGCCAGGTGTGAGAAACCATAGCAAATACAAACTGAAATTTGTCCAATAAACAGTGCAAAGTAACTGCACTATTAATTACTTAAACTTCCAATGGATCAGACATTGATCACACTCGAAAAATATAAAATTTTATATGATAAGGGAAAAGAGGGAAGAGTTACGAATCGCACAATCTGCAGAATTGCTTCCTGGATGGACATCGTTTAAATATTTACGGGCATTTAAAGTTCCATCCCCGCCGTTTCTTTCGGCACGGCTGAAACTTTTAGAATACTCACGATCACGGCAATTTTGTACTTATGTAAAAGCTGTTTGAGTTATCGCGTTTCCATTAAAAACTGAAATTGCCAAGCCGTCCTGTCGGTCGGTCTATAAGCGATACAGTGTCTTTTTATTCGCGTGGCTAAGAACTGGAATGAATTTCGTTTGAGCGAACTTTAAATTACTCCTTTGCCCCAAGCGATCCCCGGCCACGGCAACCCTACCTTCACACTAATTGACTTAATTTCTCTACTGATTACGAAGGTTATTTGCAGCTGCTTTAAGCCGCGAGAAACTGGATCTGTATCTGTTCGAATGATTCATTGGTACACGGGAAATACCAAATATCTCTGATATAATTATGCTCACCGCCGATATCAGTTTCATCATGAAACTCTATTTTAAAAGAGTTTTAATGCGAGTCAATCCGGCAGTCTACAAAGTCTGTTTGCTATTTTCTTCGCGGCACTATGAACGAAGGTTATAAATGAACCGCCAGCGGGTAATTTCGAAGACGCTGTTTAAGAATACAGGCGAATTTTGATGCAATCGGAAACATCTAATAGTTGCTCCGATATTGTGTTCGATTTATTTTAGAACACCGGAGAATTTAATTTTCAATTCTTTGCTGTACTATTGTTACAGCAATTTGGATTTTCATTCGGTTATAGCTTCCTGTACCCCGCTTCATCAAGCAACTGATTCAAGACCAGATTAATAATTGTTATTGATCGTGAAGTATATTTGGCTAACGAGCTTCTCGAGATATTTTATTTAAATGAAGTAAAAAGGTATGCAAGGATGTAAATGCTGCTTACGTTGTTAATTTTGTTTACAATGAGAAATAAAATTATCATACCCATGTATAATCTATCATCTATAGTACATTATTTCTCAAATAACATAAACACGAATCGTTCAAATCAACCGACATTGCATAGACATTTAAAAAATTCTAAATTTCTCATCCCCCGTCAGTTATATCTATCGTTGAATCGAAACCGATAATTCTACCAATACAAATCCGTTCGACCACCCAACGCTTCCAACGAAACCGAAACTGCACAGGTATCCCATGCACCAATTCGCCCGTCAGGCGTTTAAAGCGCCACGACGCGACACCCCGAACGAACCTCGCGTCGTCGAGGCGTCGAACACAAATCGGCGGCAAGAAGGGTCGAATTATTTTAATCTCTGACGATCGAATCGCGAACAGGGAAGTTTAAATTGCGTTCGAAGGAGCGGCGTGCCGCTCGCCATTCTGCTTCTATGGGCATCATTGCCTTCTTTAACTTCCGCAGAAAGGAGGAGCCGACCCGCCGCGCCGGTTCTCCGTCAAGCAACCCCGTATCCCAGGAACTTAACTTTCTTCCTGATTGACGTTCGGTTATTGTCGCATTTGCATGACTCGCCCCCTCGCGCCTTCGAGCATCATGGACCACGGGTCTCTTTCGAGTCCTCTCCTCAGTCGTCGGTTCTCGAGGACGCTAACCAAGAGACAAGGACGTGAGGGAAGACGGGGCAGGCCAGATTAGACAGAGGTAGCAAGGGAGGTCGAAGAAGCAAATAGAAGATGGAGTAAGCGAGGAAAAGGGGAAGGATGTCGAGGAAAGAACGGGAGAAGAATGCGGGAACGGCCGCGTGTCAAATCGAATTTGCCTCATTTGCCCCGAGCGGCGACTCCGCAGGCAACGGGAATCTATTAGAATAATTTTTATGAATCTAATTTTAAATTCCAGCGAACGAAGTTACTTTACTGTCACGCTGTCAGCGGCTCTTTATTAAGTGGTCCTCCTTGCACAGCCGGTCCACGCAGCCGAGACTCGCGACCCATTGGAAACGAATAATTTAAATAATTTCCCCCCGTCTAATTTCACTACCGGCCGATGCCGCGCGAACTATCGCGGTGGTAAACGAGATCTCGCCGATTACCGCCGGACACGGCCGATTGTATTATTCAAAACGACGCGCGAACCCGGCCACGCGCAGATAAATCACGCTGATGGTTAATTAACTTCCCCCGATCGCCTATTCGATTAGGGGACACGAACGATCGCCGACGGAGATGCTCCAGCGATTCGTGGCATGGTTCGAATTTTCATGGGAATTTCGCGAAAGCGCTCTGCAGTCTTGATTTTCAAGTTTCTTTTAAAGCGATACAAATTTTTATTGAAATGTTTTATTGGGGAAATCTACCCGCGATGCAATGCATTTATTTTGGATTTTTCTTTCGTTTGCTTGCCAATGTGAAAGCGGTACTGCTAGCGTTTCGTTGAAGCATGAAATGGAACATTTATTAAACATTAAGTATTATAATAATGCAAGAGGAGAATTTTAATATTGCGTGGCCATTGTTTTGATTTTTAGAGCGACGTATAATTTACGCACTACATACACAGTGGGACATTGAGTGAGCTAGGAGTATACTCGAGAGATGGAGGCGTAAGGAGAAACAGAATGTATGTGGTCAGACGCGAGTTTGCCACCTATACGAAAGGAACTGCAGGTTTCCTTTATATTTTTGTGAACAATATATTTATGACTAAAGTAAATTAAATATGTATGCAAGGCACCTTAATTCTATCATGACTTAAGTGTGCCAATATGAAGCCAAGTTTAAGTCACGCGACTGTTGTATAATTATGATGCGTTTCAATAAGTTTCTTCTGAAGAAATATAAACTTTATAAGTAGTAAAATAAATAGTGAAATATCAATTACTCGTTTCTGTATGATTTAATGAAACAAATTAGGTGTTTGGCAAACCAAATACATTTAGTTTATGTAATTAAATTTTCGGACAAAGATTTATTATTCAGGTATTCCTGTTCCACAACTGTCCTTAAACTATTTACTAAGACTTAACTACTGAACATTGGAACTTATTACGAAGATTATGGCAATTTCTTATTATTTACAATATACTTCTTGATTGCAAGTAGTCCTGAGAAACATCGTGAGCATTGCTATTGTTTTTTGTGTAGCATAATTATTGGAATATTGTAATGCCACGTACTTAAATATATGTAGTTTAATAAATTGAATATTCAATAAGTGAAATACAAATCCCTTTCCCTTATACGATAAATATATTGGTATCTTAACTTTTCTTCTATTTCACTCATATTGAAAACCTTCTGACTTTGGAATACGACACTCTACGCGAAAGGTAGACAGACTCTACGCTAGACAATCCTACAATGCACTATCTTAAACCAATACGAATTCCAAACGAACCGACTGAAACAACTAATTATCTCCACCGAAAAAAGTCCAACAATTTTTCATACCTAACCGTGTTCTTCGTTACGCCCACGTCACATTCTAATCGTACGAATTAAACGGATCCCCACATATTTACCGGAAATAAAAACCAAACAGAAAGTAGCAACGAAAAATCGCAAAGTAGTTTGTACGAGTCGAGTCGTACAACCACCGCACCGTGATCAGAACTATCGACGACAAGTGCACGAAACCACCCAGAGACCTCATTTTCCTTCGGCCACAAGATTTTCGACGATTCTCGAGGAGCAACGGGCCATGACGTCGAAGGATTCGCTTCCCGGAGCACCAATTACGATTACCGAACGGTCGTCACTCGGCATTATCGGATAGTTAACCCGGTAAATAGGGGAATGAATTCTCCCTCTCTCCTTCCCTCTCGCTCCCTCACTCTCTCTCTCTCCCTCTCTCAAGATGACGATGATGATTCGAACGGTGGCCTCAGGACAGCGAGAATAAGGCGCGATAAGGCGCGCAGCAAGCGAAGCATAGAATTCCATGGCGCAGGTGGAGCACCTCAGCGGCCTATATTCGCGTCTTATTTTAGACCCAGCCTCGGCCATGCACGCGCACGCGTCCAACGGTGCACCAGGGCACGCGTGCACCGATTGCAATTTCCTGGACATCACACGATACAACTTTCTTGCCCGTACGTAACTTTCTTGTACGTATGTACATACGTCGGTCGAGCAATGTTTCGTATACTATATGTGTAAGTGAATTTAAATTAGATTTCCAGAGCATGCACACCTTTGAAGGCGGGAGGGTGTGCACCACACTTTTGGCTTTTTCTTTTGGTATTGGAAAACTGTCAATGAAGAAGGTGAGGATTGGAAAGGTGGAAACTGCATCCGTGAATTTTTGGTAGTTCTGTCCGAACCACTAGAGCTGCATTCACTGTTCACATAAGCAACTTAAGGATCCAGATTTGTAACTATAAGTTCTATGCAACAGAATTGGCATACAAGCGGGCAACTATAACAGTTGAATTGATTTTTTTTACAGGAGGTGCAAGTATGCTGAAGATTAAAGTATATAAGTAATTAAGTCATAATTACTATCGAAGAATGCAAACGTAGATTTTGCACATGCGATTAATGTCTCTGTCACTTATGTAATATTTTTGTATATAATGGGCTCTGACTCGCGGGTGCATAAATAAATAACGACTGACATTATCGAATGAGATTTTACTGTGAAAAGAATTCACTCTGCTCCTTTTTTGTTATAACAGCCGTTACACAAGTTGTGATTGTCCTGTACTTTACGGTAAATTTCATGTTAATTCGGTATCTGTTCTTTTGTGTACCTTTTGCACTTTTCGGAGAGGGTAGGTGTAATGAAGCGCATATAATGAATTAGATCAAAGGGAACTAATATCGAGTTTGCAGCGGCAACGACAAGTTGATTTAAGGTTTATTGATTTTGATGACTTTATTTCATAGTTTTTGGAACTTTTTTAAATCAGTGTAGTAAGGTTCCTATATTATTATAGGATCAAATTTTATCGAATAATTTTGAATCTCCCTTACGAATAGCAAAAGTTGCGATACTTGTTGCTGGTCATTTAAATTTCCTTTTGGTGGTGGTTTGACTTGATATTTAACACGAGACATTAAGTATTTATGGCGATGTAAAAGAATGTGTTGGACTGGTCGTTTGTCTATGTCAAGTATTACATGTTAGAGGGGTAGTTTTACTTGATAAGTATGCGTGGGTGAGTCTCGTGCGACCTATTTTTAGTCCGTGAAATATTATTTGTCTTAACACAATTTTCGCCAACGAATTATTATTATTATTATTATAAACGAAGGTAAACTATTCGAATAGTCGCTGCATACTTTGTTACGAGTAACAATAAAATATTCAACGAAAAGCATTTCATTGGGATGATTATCTTAAGTAGCAATTTACTACTTTATTGCCCTAACTGGGGCTGAAACTAGAAAGCGGGTGACTCGCAAAGTGTTATCGATTTCTGACTTCGACATAGACACTGTGTATTGTGCACTGGTAATAAAAAAGTTGCTGCTTGCCTGGAATAATTTTTGGGAATTAGAAGTACGTAACCTAGATTCGGTAGTATATAATGGGGGTTTGCACGTACATTTGTATTATCGAGCGGCTGCTGGAGCTGATAAGTTTTAACAAAATTGAATGGATAAAAAGAGCGAATTATAACAATATTCAAAACGCTGCCTCGAACTAAAATAATTTATTCCGCATTATATATTAATTGAATATTAATAAAGATCAAAATAACAGTTGATAAGTGTATGAATCCTGGCTTATGTCTGTTCTGATTATCATAAGCAGTGTCCTGTTTCAATGAATATCTAAAAAAAATGTGCACCTCAAATTCAAATTATATTGCCAAATCTTCCAAGTGCCTACAATTATGTCGTTTATCTTTACAATTCGAACCTTGTATTTTTTCTCTACGTTAAATCTGTTAATTCGATATACTTCAATGCTCGAATGGAAATCCACGTTTATTGTTGCAAATTGTATCAGAATAGTTACAGGCGTACTCAACGCTTTGTAATTGATGAAAAACTGTAATTTCTGTATGGAAAACGCGGGCCGTATAACCGTTTGCATTTGAGATACAACCACTTTTAGTTTGAAGCATTATTTCACAGCAAATACTCCAAGTGGCCTCCACTGGTAACCAAACACGTGTCGCACACGACATATTATAGTCTCGCACACTTTAACGCTGTTGGCTCTGTGTTCCGACAATTTCACAAGCGTTTTCGTACGCGGTATTACAATCTTCAAGCATTCTACATTCCGTACACTATGTTTCTCATGTCAATTTTCAATCTTCTCAAAGAAATGACGCTGTGTCGCAGAATGATTTTTACCGCAACAAATTCGTTAAAATGTTTGAACACAGGAGAAGTGCTGTGCACGAATATTGTATAGTAACATTTGTACGACCAGTGCACGCCATTTATCTTATTAAAAATTATTTCAGCCCCTTTCACTTAATTATCTGTGAAACTGTTGATACCATTACCAAATGTTTTTTCGCTCGTATATTATCTGCTATAAACGTAGGGTGGATTTGGTTAAATATTTTCTCCTGTCCAAAAGTCAAGGCACTGCTGGTATTTCTTGACTGTAAGTACAAGTTAATTGAAAGAGAGCCTTACAAAATTTGGTAACGTTAAGATGTATTGTACATGGTCCGTGATACATAATCTTCGTATAACATTTTAGGCAAAGAATGAAGTATTTATTTATTTAACTGTTTCTATATTTAAAGCTACACTGATCATAAAGCTGAAGAATAATTATATTACACAAACGTACATAAATTAATATAACTAATAACCATGTGAAATATTATACTTATGTTAATTTTAATGCACCATCGAATTAATACATTCGAGCGATGAATAATTATACTCAATGCACATCGTATCTAAACAATTCGCACGTATAATTACGAATGCAATTTCTACTTCATACATGCAAATAATATTTTCTAACAAGCATGTTATATTTCTCCACCAAAGCAGCTTTACAAAACTACATTAATTTATCGCGTCCATTTTAAATTACCAGACACAGCGCTGTCTTCTCCAGAAAATCCAACACCGCGAGAAACAGATAATCGTGATTCTAAACGTTTACCCATTTCATAGCACACTTTCCCTAAAACATTCCAGCGCGAAATCGCGTGCCCTATTTCGAGTTTAGAAAACGTTATCAGCGAAGTATTCTCGATTTATCATTCCACGCATCATGGATGTGTTAAGACAAGCGTGCGCGTCGTATTCCATACAAAATTATTGTTCTACAGTTACTATTTTCTGAAAACGGTCGTTGCATCGAGGCAATCATTACAGGAACAGTACAGGAAACAACGAAGCGACATTCTCGGGCCGAAAGTTCACGCGCAACGGCCGAGAAAAATGTATATCGTGTCCGGTCAGATGTCTACGCGTTTCCATTGCGTAATCACGCATACTTTTCGTCGGGATTAGAAATTCTAATCACGCGACGCACGCGCAAGCGTGGCAAATAAAAGACCAGCCTTCGTTCAAAACTTGCACGTGATAAGGGAATTTCTTGTAGCTCGGTCGTAATTGTGTCGACGATCGTTGTTCCTTCAAACTGCACGAATTCATTTTCGTCCACTGTTTCTTTAAAAAAATTATTTCGTTTTCGTAATCGTATATTTCGAAAGTTTCTAGTATCGTGGCGACTGTAGCCAAGTGTGTTCTGTAAGTTGTGCGCAATTCTGTATATTATCCAAGTGCACAAATGAAACGGTATTATAATTAATTTATTTAGGATTAACGTGGCGAGAAGGTAGGACGTTCTTGCTTTATTTCGATCACCTATTATGTAATGGTTATTGAGTGACGATGGCGTAGCTCAATTTTTATGCGATTTATTTGAACTAAAAATCTGTTGAAAAGTTTGCCCAACAATGCTGTGCTACTTTGAAAAGTGCGATCCACCTTGTCGCGTAGAAACCATTGAAAATGATGCACTACTGTTAAACAATTTTCATCCTTTTCCCCCGAATTTAATATATACCTATCACGCGTTGAACACATTTTTGAATACCCCGAGAATAGCAAAAAAATCTGATTTGTTTATGATTAAAAATCTAATTTAAAGTCTGAGTCACAGTTGTATAATTTCAATTTATCATCGAAGAACGCACGGAAACGTGAAAAAAAGGTTTGTATGATTTGAGATTAATTTAGAAGCTGAGCTTATGTTTGCACTAGGGTTGGACCATCCTTTCCTCTTCCCCTGGTAATATCGCAAGTTTCTTCCGGGCTGTGAATCGATATTCCACTGACGAATGGAACGAATGAACGAATTGCGTTATGAAATAATTATCAATTAAGAATTCACTTAATCGGGATATCTGAATTTAATCTATTGACAAATAAAAGCTTCAATTATACTTGGACTGCGCACATTTCTATAAGAATCGCCTGGAACAAGCAGGTTTCCAGTTTCAATGTTAATCATAGAAGCAAGTAAAATTTCATAGTACCGTTAAGTATATCTATCAACTCGCACTTGTCCCATTTCCATTAAGACAAATTGAGTAAAGTTCAAGTACGTTCACATCTAAAGTTGACTTTGCTCATGTCCACACTCTATTCTTCCCTTCTTCGCATATAATTATGATAAATTCTTCTGCCCACTCAAAACAATCCCCACTTCGAATAGCATTAAAATAAAATGTGCTTTTTCTCGTTTTACACGAAATCGTTCGTGATTCGAGATCTGCTCGAGGTTACGAAGCGGGCGATCGATGAATTTTATCTTTTACGTTTTATCTTATGAAACATAATCACGGTCATGATGGAGAGGAGGCAAAGGGAAGAAAAACGCCTCGAAAACTCCTGCAATTCGTTTTTCAGTACCTTCCGTGTTAAATAGACCGTGGTAGTTCAGCGTCGCGCACCACGGACGATCAGTACTTTTTCACGTTACCTTACAGATTTTATTTCAGAAGTTTCCCTCCATCGTGTCGCGACGCTAATTTACCCAACAACGCGAAAACGATACTTAGATGTTCACCCCCTTTAACTGACACGATCAAGCTTTTTATAATAATTCCTGTAAACGCTGTTCCAATATAGGACGTGTTAATATTAACGCGCTGCATTTCCCTTTGGCTGTTAATTTGTTGTATAAAATCATTAATTCGCTCAGAAGTTGCTCGCTTTTAAATATAACGGCGTATGCACCTTGCAGTTCGCAATTACAGAGATGAAAATTCTTTTATACTCTGAAATCGATTGTCGGAATTACGATGTCGAAGTTGTTTCCGAAAAAGCTTGAATTCGAATTGGAAATTAAATTAACAGAAATTGGAATAAGTGTTACACTAGGTGTTACATAATATAAATAGAAAGTTGGATTATATAAATTCTACATATCGTGCAAGTAAAAGAATTGAAGCTACATCGAAATTGTCATAAAGGTAAAAAAAGAAGCGATACAGAGCACATTTGTTTACTTTGAAAGTACAATAAACATGCAAACCTTAACAGGGTCGACAAAAATTCTGCAACTTGCAGGAACAAATGGAAAATCAGAAAAGTCGAGATGCAAAATATCGCAACGCAGTCAAAGATATATAAGGTGTATCGAAAGTTGGATAGGATAAAAAAATGTTAAGATTCCACGATTACCTGCGTATATTTACAAATAGTTCGTCGAAATGTTTGGATAGGTACGACGAAATGTATAATTAATGGGCGTACCCGCATATTCGATGGCCGTTTTCGCAATGATATCTTAAAATAGCGACTCTGTGTTAGAGCTGGTATCGATAAAACTCGTATTCTTAATCAACAGTAGTCCGATCGTACGGTACACACCCGTCTGTGTGGCCTCCGATTGGTCGATGGCGGGAGGACACCCAGTAGATAGTGTGCGTGGCGCCTTGGCCTACGCACTTTGCTTGCGTAACACGGCATAACGCCGTTCTTCGTTATCCAACGCAATCTTTGCAGTTGTGTGCGTGAATTTTCACGTGCGTAAAGCCGTTTGCACACTGAAACACTTGCCGATCGTGCTCTTCGGACATGTGAATAGGAAATACACACGTACTTAGATACCGTTCAATGGAATAGAACGAAGGATTGGTAAATTCTTACGGCGACAAAACGAAGCGCAGAGATAGAAATTGTTATTTTAAATTCAATTGGAAGTAATATCGGAGTCGAAACTTATGTACTTCAGCGATGGTATATTGTATCATACTGCAAGAGAAGTAAACACTTGTCTTTCATTGGATTCCCATAATATCACATTTTTTTATTTAATTTTATTTTATAGCTATGGTCTCGAGGGCGCCTATTATTTAATGTTACAGATTTGGAGTCGATCTTTTGAATATCAAATTTTTCAATGGAAATTTATTAATTTGTTACTCAAAATTTCGGCTGATCTTCCTAAAAGTTTTCTGAAACATTAAATTCTGAGAAAGTTAATGTGTCGTAAAGTATACTTGCATACAGTTCTATTTAATATTTTTACACTGGCTATGCAAAAATCTATGCGATGGTTATAGACTGGTCATCTGGATGGGAACATGACATACCGTTCAGTAGTGATAAATAATGATCTGCTTGTTAATAAACCGACTGAAACATGAAAATTGTTGTACTGTCAGATGTGATCAAGAACAGCGGGAGTTTATATAAAACGTTTGCATTGCTTTCTGTATACGATTTACTCGAGAAACGAAACACATTTTGCGATGTAATCTGTGTTTCGAAACACACTACAGTCTTTACCTTTCTACTATCCCTTTCTACATCTCCCCCCCCCCCATCTAAAATTATGTTTAAAACGAGACAACTTTTGCTAAGATTAACAAATTTGCAAAAATTTGCCTATTGTAAATCGTAATTAATACTTGTTATTTAATATCAATCTATGATGTCTATTTATCAGTCGTGATATATATAATTATAGTATCGAGATAAGAATTTATATGCACGTGGATAAAGACAAAATTGGTGCTTTCTGTTATTTATGAAAACTAAGCAATGCAATACTTTGATATCCCTGTATTATTACCTCACGTTGCTCTACTGACTTTTTGAATACAATAATACGTAGTCTGGGACATGGTACCTCGTAGCTTTTTCTCAAATAATATTCATTGTAAACGGTACCGAACATGATAGTGTTATCAGTAATCTTAGCTAAGTCGATCACTGACGAACGATAGAAGCGTTTGCGGTGATAAGATCATCTAAAGAATAGTGGGCGATTCAATCGAAAATATTGAGCACGTGAGCATGTATATTAATATTCACATATTCTTACAATATTCGATTCTGAAGATAACTTTGAAGTTGTGCGCAAAAGGACCTTGCGAACTGGGGATATAAATGCAACTGACTACAAAAATATCAAATCAGAAGCTTTTCACGACAACACCATCCACCATCAAGTTTCACCTATCCCAGTAATCTTATAAATGGATTTCACAGAATTTCTACAGTCATTGTGTGTGGAAATGACGTGTCATTGAAACACAACATTCTCATCTAACACCACACAAAATAATTTATATCCGTTTAATTTGTTCTCGGTTGCGTTTACGCAATTGATCATGACAAAAGTAAGTAAATTCGCTATGGACACATTAGTTCTCTTCATTTGCTGAAATACATAAGTACATATATACATATATGCGCGAGCGACGTGCAATTATAATATATGTATAATTGCTATCATACATCCACATTTCTGACCTTTGCTACACGGTTAACTATTTCTGCTTTTAAAATGCAACAAATGCACACGAGATTAGAATTAGACGTATTTCTATATATGGAGACATAAATATGTACGCAGGTATGCGATTATAGATGAAAGTTCAATGTTACGTTGAATCAATTTTTAAATGCAAATAGACTTGTATGTTTAATTGTGTACTTTATAAAGCAAACTTTTAACAAAGTGTCCGAAGCAATATATGTATATTTTTAAAAAAGTTCGAACTAAACAATTTTCATATCATAGGTACACATGTATATTGGTGTAATACCCATATACAAATGAAAGAACTATTTTGTGCATGAAAATGGAAAGTTTCAGATTGAAAAGATTTGAATTTAAAAGGCGATCTGTTGCTTCTTGTTAAACACAACGATTAAATTCGTGGAACTGGTATTTTTAAACAAATATGTTAACAGAGGACAAGATTGAAGAATGTCGATAAAAGCGAGTTTTTCAATGATCGCACGATGCACACAAATGGAATTTGAATACACTTATAAATTTGCTATTGTCTCTTATTTCCGCAATCGAATGTAGTAACAACTGCTTCAATATCGTACTAAATTCGAGTTACCAGATATGTTCACATTTTCAGTAACTCATCATACTTCAACATTCCAGATAGTATTACCCACGCAATGATTTGTAAAGTAATGTTAATCGTAACGAAACCAGCTTTGTAATAAATGTTGTAATGAAGCCATGCGTATGAATGTTGCAACGCATGATTAGAATTTCAATAGTAGTAAATATTCAAGACTATCGGCTGGTAAAATATCAAATGCAATGTCGATCAGCCAAAGAATATGTTTTAAAAGTTGAAACATCACGTTCTTTGTTTCAACTTTGGTAAAGTTATCAAACCTGCCGAAAATTGAGTGCATGCCTGTTTCTAGTTTAAAGTGGTGTGTCGAAGTACGGCTAGCAATAAACATCGCCAATCCAGTTTTTCTAATATAGATACATCCCTCATGCACTCACAGAAATATCACCTTTTGGCCTCGACAATGGAAGGCACCTACGCGAGGCTAAAAAAAACATGTTTCTGCGTTGAAACTGACAATGGACATTTCTTTGTTGAATAAAAGATAACAATGAATGATTTATGTAAGCTACTGACGAAAATTTGGAAGACGATTCTTCACATAAATGACAAGAGCAGTCAAGGTCTAAAGACAAAGGGAAAAAGGAAATGAAACGGAAAGGTAAATGTAGAGTCAAGCGGAAGATTCTCCAAAAATAGAATTCTATTAGGTCGATTCAGAGAATATTGTTTTAATACTAAAGATAATGTGTATGATTGTTATAGTTTGTTGATCTTCTTTGTAAGATAATACACTTCCGTTGATCCGAACCTTAATAAATAAACATTATTAATAAAATTGTGTTTCATTTCATTCAAAAGCAACTCCTATTTCTTAGTAACAACTTACCCCAACAACTAGCTTGCCGAAAGGGGCATGAAGTTCCGCCTCGAACAGCCACAAATAATTAACTTTCTATGAAAAACCTATTACAATAAGTTAAATATAAGCTTAAAATCCAAAGATATCAATTCAACAACAAATTAGTTTATAGTGTTGAAAATACCTCCATTATTTTCTAGCTTTTTATATTTTTTCAAAATCGGAACTTTTAGCCCCGGTCTCCCCTACTTGAATATTCGTGAAATATTTTTGTACAGTTAATTTGTTTGATTTAAAGGAAGGGCAAGGTTATACATTAGTGAATATTCTAATGATAACGGTTATAATATTTTAGCTTTACACAGGTTTTTAATTTCTTGTTTATTATTTCCTTATTTGTTACTATTCTTTATACTTTATCCACAGTTTGGATATCGAAGAATATGAAGTTCAAATGTTCGATACTACAATTTGCTAGTTTGGCGGGCACAAAATTATTTAAACATTATTAAATGTTATCTTGCAACAGTTGCATCCATTTTATTGTAATAAAATAAAAAAAATATTAATATTTAATTAAAAATAATCCTACATAATATCAATGAAGAGCTGTGAGGCAAGTAGTAAATAATCGAAGCAAAGGTTCACCAAATCTTTTATTTTTCATTTGGTGTAAGACTAATTTTAGGGTAAAATTACCCAGTAATGTTAATACTCGTATTTATTCGTAATACACGCTGATACTACAATATTCTACGGATGGCTATGCGTACGCTCTCAACGCTGGCTTTCCATAGAGTGCCCCGACGTTGCATCATGGGCGCCCAAAGGCGGGCTCGTCGGGCCCACGATGTAGTAGGTACGTTCAGGGGCCTGCTTTACGGCACCCCCAAATGTACAACGTTCCCTCTCGCATATCGGCCTCTCGGTGGCATTTCCCAGATGGGCATGCTAGGTCCGAACCCTCGAATTTTATTATATTGGTCATATTTAAATAATAAAAATCCTCACTAGATAAGATTAAATAGCATTTCATTTTACGAATAAAGTATTGAATTAACCGCGAAAAGTAATTCTTGCCCAAGCATAAACCGTCCAAACCCTTTACTCCTCCATTGTACCAAATAAATATATTACTTCCACAAAGACCAACAGCTACAGAATCTCAATATAAAATACACGCCCTAAAATCAGAATCGCAAAGGCAACGTAACCAAGGGCACCTACCACAAGCTACTCCATATCTTCCAACGTGTATCTGAATTAATTTCCCTAATCCCATCCGCGGATATCGACAAGCAAAATCAAGAGACTAAATCCCATTCGCCTAACATCGCTCCAGACGCAATATTACCGCAATAACCATTTACGCAAGGCAAATACGTAGAATCTTTTCATTCATCGGTCAATAATCTCGACAGTGTTTCAACTTGTTCCAAAAACGACACCTTTAAATCGTACCGCGTCCACGCCTACAAAAGTTTCGCTCGCACACTTCTGCACACGTCTACGTACGTACAGAAACGTATCTGTCCCGGTAAGATCTCTCAGTCAGCTCTCTCGGCACGAAAAGTAGGCCAATGTGTGTCGGACAGCGGCAAGAGGCACGAAATGTGGTCGACGATATTTCGTGTCACCCTTCTTACACGCATCTCGGCGCCACGTCACTCCTATATATTCGGTCACCGGTCGTAGCCACACCGAAAACGAGAACTTTCCCGGCGACTATCGGCCCGCACGACTCGCATCGCCGACGATGACATACTTTATCTTCGACGGGGGTCGAACCGTGGGATCGTGGCACGAATTTATTGCCCCCGTCTCGGCGATTTCACGAAGGACGAATTAATTGATTCCCCGCTTCTTCCACGGGATATCGAGTCTCGCCTTCTCCTCCCGGAAGCTGGTCTCTTCATTGGAACATGCTCCACGAGTTACATCTTATTGTTAGATAGTGCAGCTTGGCGATTCACGATATTGATATATTTCTTGCGGCTCGATTTAAAGATGGAAACCAAGCTTCTGGTAGGATATCAATTTCAACCCTTCTGTAGTGATCGAGGTTATAGGTGATCTGGTCCGATATGAATATTGGGTATTTTAATGAATGCTTATCGAGAGATTTATATAATACAGCTGAAGTGTGCGGAGTTTTATTAGTGGTATTTGACAGATATATCTTCCGGGCAAAAATGTGTGGTTAATTTAAGGTTTCAATGTCAGAAAAATAATATTATATACTTCTTTCCTTTTTGTATCATTATTAGTATAGTACGTGAACTGAAGAAAATTGCAAACTTAGTTGATATTGTCATAGAGCCAATATAATAGATACAGAGAAAATATGTGCTTGCTAAAAATAGTATTACAGTATGATTGTAATAATACATGTCATAAATATAATAATAAATAGCGATAATTTCATAATACATCTTTAATAATATCTTGCATGCATCTTTAGTTGCACCTACGAGCACATTAAAGCTCATAAACAATGTAACGTCGTACACGGATTATGTTACTAGTTATTTCGAACACCTTCGAACCGACAGTTACGCGCTGGTTATTGCAAAGGATCAGGTATTTAATCAGTAATAGACCAAGCAGAATAAATTAATGATTGAAATAAGAGCTTATCTGATATTACTTAGACGGGATAAGTGAAAATTCATGCCTTCTTCATACCGCGAAATTGAAAATACAATTCAACGTTGACAATCACCCCATTTGCAAAAAAATCACCGCATCAGCAAAATTGAATTAAACACAACCAGAAATCAGCACTTTCGGTGGCGCAAATCGTACACGATATCACGCACAAATGTAAAATCAGGGAAAATAAAAAAGCAATTCACCCTGCACTTATCAAACAAAGGAACATTTCCGTCCTTCTTTCATCGCTTCTATTGAATTAAGACACGTAGCTGAAACATCTTCCGTCGATTTATCGAGTCCGGCCTGCAATTAACGCAACGCCATTTATTTCAAAGAGTACATTTGCTATGAGTAAGTTAATTACGATCAGTATTGTTAAATATAGCCGA
This sequence comes from Nomada fabriciana, assembly GCA_907165295.1. Lineage (NCBI taxonomy): Eukaryota > Metazoa > Arthropoda > Insecta > Hymenoptera > Apidae > Nomada > Nomada fabriciana. Next base: position 16,302,451 of record OU015694.1, read on the forward strand.
TCTTTCCGTCGGCAATGTCAACCGATGCGATACAAGCGTTTATTTTGTATCAGATTGTCGCTTGTTTCGGGGTAACCAGTTTAACGGGCTCGTTGTTACAACAATATTTTAAAGGGGCGATCATGCCCGTAGCCGTCCAGCACAACGATCTCCGGCCGCGGCTAATAATATTATGCGCTGCTGATTATTGCAATTATAACCGTGCTCGCTTTATTTTCGCAATAAGCTATTCATGTAACTCGGTCGATGTCTCCGGCGCGTACGCCGATTCGTACAATAGAAATTCTGCCCGCCTAATACATAGTAACTATGGCAGGCGCCGTTGTAAATATAGTTGGCCGTTGAACTATTAATGTTATACACCAATAATTGATGAAAATATAACGAACACCTTTCGCGTGATAAATGAAAGGGGTTGCATAACAAATATTTAAATAATAAATGTCCATTGTTTCCATTGTTTCATTTTATTGGAACATTCCAGGAAATAATTAGAGTCCCAGGTAAACATAGCTAATAGTAAAAATTGCAATTTATGACAATCCGTGGAAACGTTTTGTCTCAAATATTGTATGAATGGAACAGCGGTCTTGGAAAATAAAAACTACTTCAGCTTTCTCTTCAGAATGCCTCCTATTTCATGTTACACGCATTCATTACCAAAAAACTGCCGTTTGGCAAGCTTTACATATCATTTAATCACGAATTGAAATAAAGAAAAAAAGTGCAGGACACGGCGTCATCAAAAGACAGCGAGTAATAATGTTTCAAGTTTTTCAACAGAGAAGGTTTACCCTCAGTCCTAAAAGATCCAATCCACCGACGAATATCGCGATCATCGCAACGGGTCACAGTTATATCAAACCGAACGATGATATTGTATTAATCACGCGGGAGAAGTTGCATGAATTAGAAAAAGATTGACGCTAGCATAGATCAGAAGAGACACGAAGCACAAACGAGAAAGGAGAATGTAGAACACGCGGACGTGTGTGCATATTACGTATATGCAGATGTAAATGAAGAGGCGCGGACACATCTGGGATAATGAGAATAAACGTTCAACGGTTAAGCGCGAGCGGCGTACAACTACTAGACGCTCGATCTTGAATAATTCATTGAAAACGCACGCTCGATTAGGCAACCCCACAAGGCCTGTCACCCTTCGCGAGTAAGAGCGTTGCCACCCTCCGATTCTCGATCCTCTTCCTCCGGGCTCGACGCGTCGCCACGACGGCTGTGTTGTAGGCAAATGAATCGTCGTTGACCTCGACGAGAGTTTTTTAATGCTCACAATTGCGAATTTTAGAGACGGCTGAAGGGATTTCGTTTCGTTCAAACAAGTCTACAGCTTTTGCAAAAGAATGATTGTAGGGTAATTTCATTTTGCAACTTTTGTGAGCACTATTTACATTAACGTCGATATTCTTTCGCGAGATTGAAGAATATTGTGGCGATAGAAGTAACAGATTTAAATAACAGGTTCCATTTTGGGGAAAAGTTAGAGAAAAAATGACGTTACTTTTTAATTAAAGTGCAGGAAGAAAAGTTTATAGATATCTGGGTTAATATTGTATGCAAGAGTGTGGCTGAACTACTCGCAACGTGTTAGATGGATTCTTTATTGGTACATTTTTAGATTAATGAGTACAAAAATTAAATGATACACTGTTGCTTTTGTAGTAGATTTTGCAGATGTTTAAATAAAAAGTTGTATTCTAAAAGGATCAATCTTGTGTAACGAACTGAAATGGTATTTTCAATTGTTTGCAAATAGTCAAACTTTTGAGCTATTACTGGTGTGATATTTTTTTTATGCTCTGCATTTTATGCTCTGCTCTTTAAGTATACGAATTTTCTACCTGGTTGCAGTACAATGCTTCTTCCGTGGTATTATATAATAAAATATGTAAACATTTACTGTAAGATCAATCCAAGTAGTTAGCCCTAAAAATAAAAGACATGCTCAGCAAGGAATTATCGTTTTTATGCAAATTAAAATTTCGATAAAACAAGCGAAAACCGACGACTGCTTCCCTTTCCAATATAGGCATTACACTTTCCTTATTTCTTTTATCTGTACATGTACGATGTAATTACACGTTCATTCCTCTGTATTTTATTCCAGAATAATTATACATATTTGTTCTTACTTCCGCACTCTCTTCATCCGCCCTTCCATTCCCACCCTTCCCATCCTTCCCTTCGCACCCCCCAACTTTCCCCCTGCTTTCTAATTTATCCAGTGGCAACTATATCTCTATCCAGCCCCCCAAATGTACCCTTTTCTATTCTCCTTGATACCCTCCTTCACGAAAACTGTTTTCACGCATCGTGGACCACCACCTAATTACTGCATCAACCCTAACAAATGTACTCGCGAACAGGAAAACAATGAAGCACAAGAAAAGCAGGAAAAAAGAGGAGACCAAAGAACGGAAAAAGAAACAGACCAAGATCGTTGGGTCTTCTTCTATCTCGATCACGGAAACGATCGCGTTACATAAACGCACACTCGTCCGTCGTTTATGCAATCTGTGCGCCTGTCCCCGTTCCCCTCCCGCCACTCGATCGATGATTTTTTTCCGCCAGGCCAGGCGGATCACGACATTTCTGCCGCGAGGAATGTGTGCCCGCCGGCATTCCTTGTTGCCATTACGGAGAGACCGCCGAGGCCGTCTGGTTCGAGTACCACTCCCACAGGCCACAGGAGAACAGGTACGGAAGAGTTAAAGGTAGAAGACGCAGAAACGTGTATCTGGAGGAAGCCTACCTTGGCGGACGTTACTATCGACGGAGGAGCTACCGCGGTTATCCAGAAGACGGAGAGAGACAGATAGAGGGGTAAAGAGAAGAGGAACAAGATCCAAGTGATCGATACGCGTTCGTCGTTTCTATTCCGCTGCACTTTGCTCAGAAGTGGGTTAACAGAGCCCCGTGTGTGGATACCAACACACGATGCAACGGTGCGCGGAAGTAAATCAAAAGTTTTTTCTCCGGGGGCGACGAGACTACGGTGTGCTTGTATCGTTACTACCGGTTAGCTTGAGTTATTGTGCGCTCGATGTTCGCCGTCAGCGGTTCTTCATAATTGTCATTGCTTTATGGCTCGCAACCCTTTAAGGGGTTGAACGTTCGACATGCGCCCCCTTAAGGGGTGTAATGACCGCAGGGTTTTTTTGTCGGACCGATCGAAGCTTCGTTTAGCGCGAAACTGCTTGTTCCTTAAGCGTACCCGCGTGCTTACTGAATGGGTAATCGGAGAGATCGGAATAGAAGATACTGTGATGTGCGGTGAGTCCGACGAACTCTGCCCACCTGAAATATCTTCCTCGTTTTAAATAGTTCGCTAAAGTGCGCCGGACGAAATTTATAGGATCCAAAGTAATTAATGTAATACAGTAATAGCAGTTTTTCGACAAGTGGACGCGTGTGGGAGATACGAAGGTCACATCCGACTTCGATATAATGATGAATTTTGAATGCAAAAGTACCAAGGTGCATTTGCCCTAAAACTTACCGTTTGTGAGATATTTCACTTCGTTGATCCTATTGTTCTAATTACGAAGAATACTCATAAGTACGCACAGTGTTTATCCTCGACAGTTTATACGTGAAAGTAATATGATAAACAAAGTGCTCTGGCTATACTAGTCATTGTTTTAAATCCTGTAAGTTTTATCTGACTGACACTATTTCAGGTGGACAGAGTTTTTTGGACGGACTGTATATGCATGTATAGGTATAGACAAGGTACACGTATTTGAGAAAGGCATTTGCAGAGGCAAAGAGAGATTGGAGAATAGTCTGGACGATCTTTTGAAATATTTCTGTATTTCTATGGCGTTGGTAATGAAATGTGTCCAGTAATAATTGTTCAAGGAATTGAAAATTATGATAACATGTATTGAATGTTTATCAAAATACAGACATTTCTTTTCAAAAACGAGATTTATTCGCCCCCAAATGGTAATCTATACGGATTAGATTAATGGATTTAGAAGTAAGGAAAATTAAAATTAATAGAAAGAAGGGCTAACTAGCAGACGGTATATAATTTATTAGATTACATTGTGCAAACGCATTTAGTTCTCCCCAAAATAAATTTGCATTAAAAATAGCGTCTGCAAAGAGCTTTACACAACCGTACCTATATACAATTACTTCATAAATATTGATTTTCCATCATTGCAGATCTCAGTACATAGTAACTATGATATATTGAAACAGGCTGTCCAGGAGCATGTCTACTAACGTCTAAAACCTCGTGCTTCCCAAAATCGTAACGGGCGTATTCCCTTTGACTCGTTCGACACACAATAATTCGTTCCCGCAATTGTTTCGTAACTTGTTCCAGCCCGCGACGAGTTAATTAGACATAATCGCTGGTGTATTCACGTTATGACGGCGGCATATTTCCACGCTGCTAATAACTGTTCTTGCACTGTCAGCTAAGTCCCCGTATAAAGGCCAAGTACGAAAGAGTAGGAAAGAAAGAACAGCGGTAGAATTATGAATGAGATGTCAATGCTGCACCGACCGGCCGCGATATCTCGCAAATCTAACCGCTACTGCTTCTCGAATTATATGCAAGACCGAGAAAAATAGATAATTAAACGATTTTCGGAGCCCAAGCGACAAACAGAGAAACCAAGCATGGGAAGGATACCCCGTTACGAATACGAAAATCTGCCAGGAATTTACCATTTGGAAGTTTCAAATGGGAAAAGAGAATCATTTACTGGCGGCTCGACTAGCGAAACGAAGATCGACGAAAGATCCACGAAGATCTGGTCATTAGAAGAGCCGCGTCGCTCGAAGTTTCGGTCGACGATCGTACCGGGCGGTCGCTCAAATGGCAGTGTTATTTCGAAATCACACGGTACATGAGTCTAATTGAACGACTTCCTGCGGCGTCGCGCTAACGGGGAACAGATTTCAGATCCGCGGGCGTAACTCGCGGCCGACAATCCGAAACTCCCGACGAAAACGAAGCGTCGACCGATTCTGCTCGCGCTGGAAAACTTTGAGGTGGGAGCAAAAAGAGCGGACCCGTATGAAAAAGGGGAAAGACGAAGGAAGGACGGAGGGACGGAGCAACGAGTTTCGAGGGGGATGAGATACGTAAAGACAAAGATAGACATCGAAAAAAGAGAAACATCGAAGGAGGAACGGGAATTGAGGCGAGCGGAAAGAACGGAGGGTGAGAGAGACAGAGAGACGAGTGAGAGGTGAGAGAGGAGAAACGGAGTCGCTAGGTCGAGGTGGCGCGTAGGTGGAGGACACAGGGGTAAGGGACGAAGAATAGAAGGGGGTGGTTGCCTGACAAGGGTTGGTGGCGAGGGAAGAAGTCCCCCGGAGCTCTCCTCCACCAACTTTATAATTCTTGCGACGCTTTTGGGGAATGAGATTGTCGGCGCAGGGGTAGGGGTAGAAAGGGGTGGTTTAAGGTAGTCCGCTGGCGCCAGTGACGTCTGCCGAATAGCTGCTGACTTCCAGACTCCTGCAGTTTCGGCTAAGTGGTTCCCTTTTGCCCCACTTGAACGTCTGCACACCTTCCACCCGCCGCCCCTGGCATTTATCCGCGCTGAGGAATCGCCGATTTTTATCGATCCATGCCACCGTCGTCGATCCACTACCGTGCACGCGATACCGAAAATTTTACGACGAAACGAGCCTTGTTTCGGATGAACGAATCCAACAACGCGACGCGTGAGTTAGCGGTCGCGAGCTTGGATCTATAGGTGTTTCAGAGAAATCAAATAATTCCAGTTCGAAACGACTGAACAATTTTTGTGGCAAAGACGTACGGCTTCTGAAGGAATATAGATCGCACTGTCGCGAGAGAAGTGTCATAGATTGTTCAGGAGGATGAACAGAAAATTTCTGTTTGGGATATTACTTCAGTTGCAGCATTTTGAAACGTACACGTCGGATAAGTTTGATACGTTGGATTTCAACTTATGAAATTCTTCAGATTTACATATTAGATGTTCTTTTTTTGGATCGAAATGAAAATTGAAAATGTTAGGATAGTAGCCGTTGCTGTATTAAATTTCGAATAAACGAGCTGTTAACAAGAGACCCGTCTGATCATTTGTCACACGAACGAGGCGATTCCACACACACTTTTGGCTGGTTGCGTATAAGTACATATGTATATAGTATTTCTGGGCGACCGGTATGCATTGCAATATTTAGTGTATCGATAATTACAGGCGCGCACTGTTCGTTTATTGGCATCAATGAGACAATTTGCACTACTTTTTGACAATGGATATTGATTTAACAAGGCACGCAATTACAACGCGGTCGTGAAAAGACGCGAGAATGAAATGGTCATGTTCATACGATCACCGTTGATGAGTACACCTATGCGATTGAAAATGATAAAGGTGAAAGTGAAAGTGCGCGATACGATTACTCGTTCAAATATAGCAATATGATGTGCTGATTGTTCGATTGTAATAATTAATAATCAGTTTCTGTAGCGTGCCAAGCCTAGCAATTGTACTCATATTCGAATGGTAATCGTGTGTAAACTTTGTGAAGTGGACGTACAGTGTAAGTGTAATAATCAATTGTCACGAATAATTGTGGAAAATGTGACGCTGTAAAAGACTGAGACTATGAAAGACATCTATTACTATGCAATAAATCTATCAATATATTTTGTTAATTCACTCCAACTCCAAACTGTACGTGTTGCAATTCCCAAGTTTCCTTTTCTCTTACAAAATGATTAAGAAAGAAACAATTGACTGCAGCGTATTCCAACCACAACTCTATTCAATGCACCAATATACAGTGGGCCAAGAAAGTATTCATACAGTGCACTGGTTTACCTTGCAACTTCATTATTTTGGTGTCACCAAAATTTTGGCGTTAAGACAATTAGTCCTAAAACAATGTACATGGATATGAAGCACATCTATTACACTTTAAAAGACTATATTTTTGTAGGAATAATTGTCTTAACACCAATATTTTTGTGACACCAAAATAATGAAGTTGCAAGTGAAAGTAATGCAACTGTATGAATACTTTTTGACCCGCTGTACATACATGTAATTGCACACCCAAATCCAAAGCTATTTACATTTGAAATCCCACAAGATTTTTCATTTCCTCCTAACAAATATAATATAAAAAAAGATAGAAAACATCGTGTTCTAATTAAAAACTCAATTTTCATTCATTACTCTCTTACCTCACACACATGCGCATTCAAAACAGACCCACGCACAGCCTTGAAGCAATCGGAATATGCATCCGAGCATCGATTTCTTTAACTTCGAAAACCCCGTTATATCGCCCACGCCAGTCGATAAACGGAACATCGGTGCACGGAAAATTTTTATCCGTGTCGATGGAAATCGGAAGGACTCCGTTTCTCTGCCAACAATGTCCTTTCGTTCCGCATTAATTTGTCTGCCCCCCTGTTTTAAAAGGAAAATGATCGTCGAATCCAGTGGGTCAAGTGACGCCCGCGCAACACCAAAGCAGAGAACGGATAAATTCGTCGGCGTGGCGGGCCAAGCTGCGAATGGTTATGATGTTCGAGCCAGAAGCGGGAAAAACAAAAACGAACAATGAAAAAAGAACATCGATCCGGAACTGGCGGAAAACGGCATTCGTGTTTCATGCATCGGACAAACTGTAGGAATGCCCGAGGCGCTAATATGCCAGGGCGTAACAGGAGGGAGGTAGTGCGTTTTTTCGCCACATCCACTACTGAAAAATATTTTGCTGAAAGCTAATATCTATCCGGCCCGATATTCGCCCGTGTAAATACTATCCGTATCCGTAGAGGCAACAAAGTAGCCGCTCCTGGTTGGCCGAATCTACCAGGAATACGAAAAAAATAGACGCGACCGGCGTACTTTCAGGTATCGAAAGACATTTTTCCAAGTGAAACGCGGCGGGGTTAAAATGTGCTTTAAAATCGTGACGATAACCCGACTCTGGTTACTTCGCTTGATTGTTTTTGAAAGTTCATGTTTTGCTCTTTTTTTCTTCCCAGTAACTTCCATTTGACGGATTATCGTGAACTTGCGAAGCGAAGGGTATTCGTTACTTTGTGGTCGTTTCTCTTCTCGTGCTTCGAATATGAGATTTTTTTTGCGGTCGTGTAAAGATGTCACGCGGAAGATTTGCCTTTGAGATTCTACCTTTTAAGTATCCCGGTTCTTCTCTTTGTATTTGAAAGATCGCAGCTTATTGCGTTGGATTATTGGTGCAATTTTGTTTATTCAGAAGTCGGGTGCTTCTTCGATTGAAGTGGTTTCTGTTACTGTTTTAATTACATTCATATTGTACTCCCCTTTGTGTGTTCTTCGAGCAATCTTTTCCACTTCATCAAATATTGGAATTTGTAAGCGTTGTCATGTTACAAGAAGTTTCATTATATAATAATACTTCGCGTAATTAATTGCATAGGTGCAGCATGATGCTGCACATAGGGAATTGTTGATAAAGAACTGGGGTCGTGATAAGGTTCTGTCTTTACAAATAGTGTACTCAGGTTAAGGACATTGATAAATTTCCAGCTGGACGCAAATACGCACGCAAAAGTACCTAACACCGGCGAAAATGTGAAAATTGAGTTTTAGAATAACGAGTCACATATTTTATTCTAACTGGAGCCTTAAATAGACGGGGGCAAAAATATTAATATAAATGTATTCACGAGAGGATTATTTTTCGCGAAATTAGAATATGAAATTATCCGTGCAATTTAAATGTGACACATTTCGTATCATATCATTAGAATATATTCTACGACGATTTAAGAATATGGTTTCACTCCTGACATCGGTACTATGGAAATATCAACTTCGTGTTTTGTTACTTATGTAATTACGTGGTTTTTTCATTTTACAAATTTTTAAGTGCAATAACACCCAGTCTCTTTTATTTGTAAATTTTAATAAGTTGGAAACTTCTGAGTAATAAGTAGAAATTATGTATGTACTCGGCTACTGTGATTTGATGAACTATTTTGTAAATTGTTGCAACCCATCTCCATATTCATAGCTAGCCGTTATTTTAATATTTTTGTAGTGTGTTTCATCAATTTCACTTATTTATTGTTTCATTTCATAACCCAGACGGACCAGAAATCAGAATACTTAAAAGCCTCATTAACATTATTATTAAAACGGTATTTCACAGGCCATTATACCGTGAATATCTATGAACTGATCAGTTTGAAATATTGTAATAACAATAATTATAAATGTTTTGAACATATGTTAAAATGTAACATAAAAGGAATTAGTTTAAATTTTGTTCGAAACTTAAACTTCAGCGTTTGTTCAATTTCTGTAAATTTTGAATGGAAACTTTGTACAACGAAATGTATGTATGTATGTATTTTTCTCTAAACCATTGCAGACGCAACGGCTAACAATAAGACAATGTATGCATTGAGCCAGCATTATAAATTCGTGTGTATAGCGATAACTGAGAAAACTGTATTGCATTACGGAAGCATATTGCGCCTCTCGAAATTGTGAAACTTTCAAATGAAGACCGAAAATTAATGCGTTATTTTAAGACCGCCTAAGGCAATATGCATTAATGTCAGCGAGTGGTTTCAATGAATTCCTAAAAATAAACCTGCACACGCAGAATTACCTACAACTTTTTGTTAACAAATGAAAAATTTGATGCGAAAGGATTTTCTAATTCTTTTCGGAAGGGAGAATACTAATGCAGTAAACTTTACCTACGTAAACGAATTATGGTACAGTTGTAGGAGGGATTATTTCTGGATAAAGTAGGAAAAAATTCTAAACGATATTCATTTTATGTCAAATATTTTATTATAATTGAAAGTAACATATATTACCAATTATTGAGTAGGAAAATTTTATTTACCATTTTACCGATGACTATTTTTATCTATGCAGGTTACTTAATGTATAATTCAATATACAAATGCCTTTACTATTAACAATATATTATCTTCTAACTGTCAGTTGGAAAACCATAAAGATATCGCAAATAAATTGTACAGTAACTTCAAAGAAACTATGAAGATTTATTGCGGTTCAAAAATAATTGAAACGATTATAGTTTATATTACAATACTTACAACTTCGTTCTCTCCAAAGAATTGCCTCTTAAATTGTACAATATACAGGTATGTTCATACTTAACTCCCAATTATTTATTGAAATATTATCTGGATAGGGTAATCGATAAAAATTGTCCGCATACGCAAGCGAAAAATACGATCTTTCATTGTTTGACGTTCAATCGAATGATCTTTTATTTCAATATTATATTCGAATAAATATATTTGGAATTAACTTTGTGTACAATTTTAGAAATGCACGAAACAAGACCGAGTGCAGAGATCGTGAATGCAAACGCTGATGAAACTGTAACATATTAAACTAGAATAATAATAATGCTAGTCTAAAATGTGCTTCACGTCTGAAACCCGAGTGGCAAGGGAATTATGCATTACTAGGCGAAATGTTAAATTGAAAGACTTCGTTTGATCATCTCACGAAACCGGCCGAATTTTTTCACTCCAGCTTCACAATATAAATGGACATATAATACGCTAGCTTGTGTCATGAAATACATAAATTCCACTTCGAAACGAACGATATTAACTTAAAACGAAAGCTACACTCACGTCGAAATCTAATTCTGCATACAATGTAGTTTTTAAATCCTGTAAGCAGGATGAAGCTTGGACAAACACTTATTCAAATTAATAAAATATAAATCATAGAAAATTAATCTTTCGTCAAATAAACTGTTTTCAAATGCCACCATAAATCAAAGTTATATTACATGTAATTTTTTAGTTTTCGTTTTGCTTATACAGTATTCGACGTATATAAAAATTGTCCAGTGCTCGCCAAAAATACTTGTTGCGGAAAAAAATGGATATCTGCTTTCTCGAGGAATAAAATTTCTTTGCTAGGACAACACAATACCTGTCCCACAAAAACTACTGATGGAACCCTTGCGAAACTTGTTTCGATTACTCTAAAACCGGCATCGAGAATACAGCGTTCACACAAAATATTCCCATAAAGATATTCATTTGCTCGATGGTTACTCGACGTGGTTTCTCTGCTTTACACCCGACGAAATCACGCTGAAACGAGAACGAGTTACAAAAACGAAATCACAACAAATTCCAATCTGCAATCAGCCAATGAGTCCTGGCAAAAAGCGGCTGAGTCGATAGTAAGCCCCTATGTGTCATGATATCCGGAATAATACAGGACCTCGTTTAAAACCGACCCGATTAACGCGAATCAACTTATTAGCGCTCGACATTCGCAAATCAGAATTACAATTCGTTCTATTTTTTGTTTCTTTTTCCTTTTATTTTACTCTTTATTTCGGCGTACCTCGTTGAACGGAATCCGAGCTTCAAATCGCGCGTGAAAATCCCTGGAATTTTTCCCCACTGCATCCATTTAATCACCCTTGCTCAGGTATCACACTTTTGATCTTCAATCGTCGAATAATGGGGAACAATTGCGCGAACAATTTGGGACAGTGGGTGAATAGAGGCTTCAGTGAACCACCAACGAGTTTCACGAAGTTTCCCGTGCTTTCGTACGATACAGGACGTTTCACGTTAAACAGGTCACCTTATTGGCTAACTCATTTAATTTGACTGATAGTTTTAATGATTTTTTTGTTCAGTTTCGCAGGCGAGTGATATGGTCACACAAGTGTTTTTAAATGTTACATTGATATACACGGTCGAACGTGTTTTAATATAAATAGTAATATGCGGAAGAAGTTAATTATGTTTATTGGCAGGAAGTATCGATTATCGTGAAATCAAATTTTGTTGCGATACATTTGTCGTTTGATGCGATTAACATTGCATACAAAATGGTTTGTGTATTACTGAAATTGAGAGAGATGTTAAAGTGGACTGTTTTAATTGGAACACCCTGTATTTTAGCCTTTTATTGAAAGCGGAAGAATCTTGTAATCATCAGTTGTAAAAATTGTTCAGTTGTTCAATAATAGTAATATAAATTAAACTAAAGATATTACATTACTATGTCTAAATTAAAGGATATTTGTTAGAGCACTTCCAACCAATTTCATGAAATCGCAATTAAGAAAATTGTTGAAACAGAGGCAATGTTGTGAAAGAATAATTAAACGATTATCTAGTAATTAACTATATATCTCCACTGAAAAACGGAACAATCAAAAATTTATGTGGGGTTTTAAATAACTACAGAAATCCGAAGTCGTTTTAGTTTATATCCAAATTGTCATTTATTTATATCACTTCTATCCAAGCTAGGACGTTCAATGCGTTCATAAAATCCTCCAATCCTTGCATTACTATATAACTAATTCTATCTATATATAATATAATACATTTTCTAAAAAAAAAGGATGCTTTCATGGAAAATTCGTTTCCACGATATTGTATGTACACATATTCATTAACGAACCTTCACATACAATTTCTTTCTTTTCAAAAACGAGTACCAATTAGGTACACACATTCAATTTCCATTTACGCGAAAATCCACATATCCTTCGATCGCACCGTAAATGCCACTTGAAATAACACGCTCCATATATCCTTCCTATTTTCCTTTCAGACTAAAGTAATTATACTTTTATACTTTTCGAGAGAAAAAAACGAAAAGAAAACGCTCGATATCGCTCCGAAAAGCTAATACCCGTCTAAAATAACAATTCGCCGCGCTTATTTAAAACCTTTCCGCCGTACGTACAAACAAAAAAACCACCGACCAACCCGAAATTTTGTTCATAAACGTATTTTTCTATGTCGTGAACGTCGTGTGGAAAAAACTGCACGCCGGTTCTCGCCCGTATTTCTACGAACGCGTGCAAATGTTTTCGACATAATTCGACAGCCAGGTAAATGTAACTGTTATCGTGTCCAAGTCAATACCGATTTCGGACAAAACACAGGTAGATACGCGTGCTGTATAAATGTGGCGGCACGTACGAGATATCGCGCACAGAGGGCTCGCGCCACTCGCGGGAAGCGCGTAGAAACGGTGAAACGATTTATTAAATACTGTACCGGTGAGAATTGTTATGACGCGGCTGTGCAAATATTATTTTCCATGCACGGCAATCAACGTTATCCGGACCACCGTTGTTTCGTACATGTACCTCTCTTCTTTCTCGTAGCCAGTAGCGAAAATTTATTGGGCCAACTTCGAGATACCTTTCCGAAGATTCCAGTCAAGCGAGGAGACTGAAAAAGATACAGGAAGGTGCGCACGACCGGGAAATCGTGTTCTTTTCGGTCACAACTTCTATTTGCATTTTGCAATTGGCTGAAAAAATTGCGATTAATGGCGACACGCGAAATGTATATTTAAATGGTTTATGGAAAAATGATTTGCCATATAGAATGTAGTTTGTTTTCATCGAAATATTATAGATTGTTGTAAAGATACGTGATATTAATTGTACGTCTTGGTTTTCTCAAGGAAGATAGAATGGAGGATTTTATGGTGATTAAATTAATTTTAAAAGGGTTTTTATGTAGCGTAATGTTATTTTATTTATTAGTAGGGGAGACTATTTCTTGGTGTAGTTTTTATTTTGATTAAAAAACTTTTCGTGTATCTGTTAAAGTTAAATGGCATACTCTTATTTAAACGGTTTTTGTTATCATTTAATGGCGACTAATTTTTGTATCTTGTACAAATAACTTTAAAGAGCCTCTTTTCTAAGCCGATCTGTGTTCTGTTTATAACGAATATTGTTTCTAATAGAAACAATTAACATTAGGAGGGTGGAGTTATGTTCGAAGTCGCCAGTGCGGAAGGAAATTTATTTACACGTTACTTGGTTTTTGAAAACATTAAATGGCAATATATTGTACGCTTTAAGTTTTTAAAAGATTTCTTATATTACAGAACCTAGCATCTTCAGATATGTAACAATTTTGAATGTCCAACAAAGTATTACTTTCGCAGAATAGTGAGTACAATCATGATGAGCATTTATTGCAGAAATAAATAAACGATTAGATTACTTACTTATTATATTTTCAAACATCCCTAGTTCAAGAGCAGAAAGTGGTATAAGTAAAACTAATTTTACAGCTTGTTAATCATTTTTTCAATTAGGATCACTGTTTTGCAATAGCATCATTAATATCGTTCCCTTCACACGAGCATAATAATTGCTTTATATGTAATTCCTACTTCACTTCTAGCTGTGCCAGTCAATTCTAAGGCTACAATATCTAAGATATACAACATTTGTCATTAATTGGCCCATCAATTTTCAACAGCGAATTATGTCGGAAATAATTTCTATTTGCTATTTGATTAGCCATTTCAACTACTACCCGGTACAGTTTTAACCCACAGCGTATCCTTGTAGAAATATAACCTGCATTTGCGAAACAGGAGGCTATTGCAAGGCAACGAACTTAAAATGAAATTAGAGAATAGTGTATCTAATGGTATACAATTAATTTGCGGTGGAGAAGAACAATGAGATCCATAGGTCCTTATTTTGTTGCACGAAACAATAATTTCCCTCTACCATTTCTTAAAATTCAGTCTTTTAAGCACAGTATGTATATTTATACATAATGGGAACAATTTTGTCTGCAAAAATAAGTCAGAAGTGTGGAATAAACATCTTCTCAAGTTTTATAATCTACTGGTACACAATATGATTTGTCGTAAAACGTGATTACAACAATCACAACTCTGCCTAAAATAAATAAATTTTAATTATTTCTGACGATCTCCACTACCTTTTCCCACGTACGTCTTTCTATTATATATATATTATACTATTATAATATCTTTTAAGTTCCATCACTTATAAATAAAGTTTTAGATATACAAATTCGATCTACGTCTTGAACACATTTTTACACAAAGAAATTGTCCTACATCTAAGTATGAAATCACTGAATTTCCTAGCGAAACCAAAAGCCAAACGCGTTAACCAAATTGTACAGATCTTCCTCTGTGAGTTTCGACTCAACTTGAACTCGTACTTCGTCCCGACAGGTCTCAACGAATAGGTAACCGTATTCATCATAACAAAACCCTCGCATCAAGTACACGTATGTATATTTATTATGTACAAATAGAAGTGCTATAAAGAAACCAGCAATTTACAATTAACTTACACCTATTTAAGACATGTATTCCACAATAAGAGCCTTGGCTATATTTCTTTTTTTCTTTTTCTCCCGTCGTAATTGAAAATTACGTGTCCCAGAGTTCATCATAAAATGCCTTAAAAGAAACGATGCTTGACTCACCGATGAGCTGTCCCTCGGACGGTCCGTAGTAGTTCCCCTGTCCGTCTAGTAACGACGATGACAAGGACAACGGCGGTGTCGAGGGCAGTGGGGTCCACTGCTAGTGAACCCACGAGGGAGGTGCAGCAGGAGTCGCCGCGTTGGTGCTCACGTAAACTCCTGCGGGTGCGTTTCCAGCGGTCGTGCCGACCACGTTGTTTTGGGACACACCACCGTTCTGACCAACGTTACTATCGGTCAGCTGAATCGCGGCAGTGCCCATCACACCCTGCTGGAAATTGAAGTCCAGGGTCCCGTCCATCGACAGTTCGTGCTTGATCACCTGAAATTGCGATTGTTGCTTCGCGAATCTTCATTCGTAGTGCACGTACACTTAATTCTCGAGTTGAATTAAGCGACGATTATTGCAAGTCAGGTTGGAAATATTCATTCAAAATGTATACGGAATGGGACACACGGTATAAAGTTTTATTGCGAACACAATATTTAAGTTATTATGTTGGGGGGAGTTTCTTGGGAATGCTATTATTGCAAATTCTTGGAATATTCGCGAGAAAAACTGTTGCAATTTATGCGGTTTGGGACTGGTCAAGAATTTGGGCCCACGTTCTTGATATTACTCATATTGAATACCTTGATATGGATTTAGTAACGGGAAATTAATATTACGGAAACTGATAGGGCTCAATTTTGTTTCGGTACATTTTAACTTGGGTAGCTCTCGGATTTTTCAATTTAAAATTGGCGAATGTTTGGCTAATTTCTGGAAAGCTTTAAACGTCCAATGTTCTCGAATTTTGCGTCGTTCGCTGGCAGGATTATTTGATGAAGTGTTATATTTGTTTATCTAAATATCGACAGATGCAGGAAAAATACTACGAAATCTTCTCCCCTCGTGCTATCCAGAATAACATTTAAACAATACTCATACTAAAAGTGCAACTAAAAAACAACAAACTCGTAATATGAATGAAAAGTCAAGATTCCCTACTTCGTAGGAATTGACCAGAGTTACTAAAGCATGAATTCAATAGTACTTCCGACACATTAATTCGCCCATGACTTGTGGTATTCGAAATTTATATTAACAATACTATTTTTCTACACGTCTGTAAAACTACTCACCTCTTCCACGTTACAATCGAATCCACCGTGCAACGATTCTATGTTAATATTCAAATCGTCCAGCAGCGTGGAATTATTGAGGGCTCCCATCAATTGTCCCATCATTGTGCTCGGTGTGGGACCGCATGGTGTAGGTGTATGCGGTGGGCTGGGACCTGTTACTCCTGTTTGCTGTTGCTGTTGTTGTTGCTGCTGTTGTTGCTGGCACTGTTGCGCCTGCATTATGTACTGAAGAGTTTGTTGTTGATTGCTGCCTAGTGCCGTAGGACTTGGTTCGCTTTGTTGATAGGATGGCGACATTCCAGCCACTGGACTCAAGTTCTGATATTTTTAGAGAAAGAGAAACCGTGATTGAAAGTGGTGTTATACGATTAGCTGACTGCGAAGTTACACTTTTGTTACATAATGTCACACAGTTACACAAATGTCTCAGAAAACGGTTAACAGATAGCTATTTTAAGGTTTACAATAAATTTGTATATGTATTTTTGCAAAGAAATGGTGTTGGTTTTTACTATTACCTTGTGAATATTATAGGAATATTGTAGTACAAGTTCCACGGTGTATCGAGTATTTGAAATTCTACTGTATCACTTTCGAATGCAACGGTTCTTAGACTAGCAATTTGAATTGAGCATTGAGATTTAATTCTGAATTCTTTTATTTCAAACCACGATGAAAATGTCTAATTCATTATAAAATACAATAATAGTAAACTGAAGAATTTGTAACCCCCCCAAACGCGCACGGATCAATATCAACCGCACAATGCAAATAAAAGTTCAGTCAAATTATTCGAAATAATCGTGAATACTAATCCTCTTCAAAGTTCCGGACCTAAACACTCGTAAACATACCGACAATGAATCTTTTCAAGAATGCTGAATATCTATCAAAGAAATCGGCAAAAAAAGGGGGAAAAAAAAACAGATAAATCTCCGACTGTGCCCTCTTTTCGGGTACGTAATTCGTGACAACCGATACGCTCCTCAACGAAACAATCGACGAAAAACCCTAATACCCGGATAATCCAGTCTTTCACCCTTTCACGGACTACGGGGTCGAGATGATCCGCTACATTTTCCTCCCTTTCAGCCGGGACAACTACTTACACGGAGCCCGTCCTTTAATACTTCTTTGTCCACTCACCATTTGACAGGCGCACGGTTGCAGACCATGAATCGGGCATCTTTGCTGATTTGCTGATTGAGGTGTCGGCTGTAGAGCAAAAGAGGACGATCCTGTCGACAAGCTATTGCTCCTCTGATATTGGGTCTCGTAATAAGAAGGTGGCGGGCCAGTCTGTTGCTGATGGCTAGGTGGCGATGTCTGATAGATTTGATAGGACTCCAGCTTCATCGTTTCCGCGAGGCTACCGGCTATGTTCGCGTTCGATGGAAGAAATGTATGTTAATTGAGCTTCTGATAGAGCGTTTCATGTGACTGTTTCATGCTATGCTTTGCCTCAGAGGTTTGCTTCAAAGCGATGTTCGAATAGAACGTAGGTGTATATTGTATACTAAATTGTAGACCATGAGTTTTGACTGTTTCCAGGTCGTATTTTTCTGATTGTGAATGTGGATCGGAGAGGGGGTGCAGTTTTTATTGATAGTATTATTTGGATCGGAGATAATAATTTTGATATAACGCTTCCGTAGAAACATAATGTTTCCCCTCGGAGTTTTGATTTAGAAAATGGGAAGAATTTGAATCTATATGTCAATTTTCAGTGTGGTATTATTGAAGGTTAGTGCTCTATTTTAGCCGGATTCGATGGGAAGCTTTTAGTTCTTCGTTGATTATTTCTTTCAACTCTTAATATTAATTAACGGCAAGACCTAAATTTCATGTTACCTATTATCGAAACACAGAAGTCTTCGCAAGTCTTTCACTTTGGTTTAATGTGTGTTGTGCTATCAGTATATTAGCTTTCATCACTAATATTTCGAAGTAAATCATACGTTCTTCCTTATAATATACCATTATATATTCTACAAAAACAGATAAAATAATTTTCAACCTTTGACGTAGGGGCTGTTCTGTTCTACAGTCTTGTAATTGAGAAGTAATCAGCATTTACGATTAACGTTACCTGGACAAGAACGTGTACCTCACACTTGTATGTGTATAAGCGTAGGTTCTGTAAATGAAAACACTTGATAAAGAAAAGGTGGCCGTGTCTCCGATGATACAGTAGACTTTCATCTCCGATAGCCTTGAACAGTCAAAACTTATGGTCCCTACTTCGATATTCCAACAAGAAGCACAAATTTACTAGCGTTGTAGCTGAAACTACGAAATCGACTGAAATTGCTCCATCTGTAAATCGCAGATGAGCATTTCAGTCGTTCGTTTCGCGTACCAAACTTTCGATATTTCAATTCATGCTGCGCGTGTATTAAAAAAAGAAAAAAAACACAATGCAGTGAAGAAAGAGAAGAAACGATGCAACAAAAGAAAATCGGTGAATTGTTTACAAAAGAAAGAAAAAAAAAGAAAGAGAGAGAGAAACGTATATGAAATCGTAGTGCGTACCTAATTGTTCTGGACTATAAGAGGGTGTGTATGTTGGTGTCCATTCCGGTTTCCCAGGGATCGCCGGGATTGGACTTAATCGACCACAGGATGAGGCATTGCTCGAAGCTCGGGGACTCGTATAAAAAATAGTTCAAATGTATTTTCCATGTGCAGATTAAATTACAAATTATACAACAAAGACTACGGTTAGCATTTTCTTATATTTTACGGCGTATTTCTGCAAAGGTATTCGTAAATGTAAGCGACAGTGGTGCGTTATGCGTACGATTAGAATAAAAGCGGATATAAAAAAGTGTTGTTTCAGCTGATACCAGCGCACACTGAAGCTTGTAATCCGGTTTTTTTTTATAATGCCATACTATAATGACATAGTTTCTAAGAAACTACTTGCAAGCGTTGCGGAATGTATTTAAAGAATTGGAATACATTTAATGTCACGTTCTATTACTACAATCGGACAATTTTCACCTTGTAGGGATAAATATTAAATGTAAGTATATGAAACGAATGTGCATTAGTCCTTCAACTGAGATACCTTTTGGGTGATTAATGCTCGACGAAAACTGACACTACCGACAGTTGACCCGTATTAAAAATTTACTTCAAAAGTTTCGATCGAAACGTCACGAATTATTGGCAATCATCGCTTGAAACTTACACGTCGAAAAACTCGTCTTGTGGTATTCAGTTGAAAGGTCAACCACTTAGCCAGGAAACAAGAATTTAAGTAACAACTGTCGTCCTCAATCGAACATCGTTTCAAATACTTCAATGCTTAAACAGCATTGATATAAAGATAATATAAACCACGATTAAATAACAATCGTACACATTAACTATCATCGCCGTCAGTTACATCATTAAACTGCGGATGATTATGGAAGAAACATTCAAGCCCTATTTTGAAACTCGTCTAAATTCAATATCGAAGCAACACAACGATTCATTGTTCCCAGCTAAACGGTTCGAAACGAAGCAGCGATGGTATCGAATGATTAAAAGCGAATCATCAATGCTGTAGTAAAATACCGTAATAATATAATCACCGGGTAACACGCAACGAAGTTAAAGCATACCGGAAGTCAGGTGAAAGCTGGAATCCACTACCAGGTTGAAGAGGGCTGTCCGGAAAGAGATCCAGCCCCTCGTTGACGCTGTTGCTCGGGCTGGGTGTAGCATCGGCTTGCAAGCTCCCGTTTCTTAACGCTTCGATCTTCTTCCTCACTCTTCCGCGGCGTTTCTCGAATTTGCTGGTCTCCATAGTTATTGCCCTGCGAGGCATCGACAAAGTCCGTGCTAGTGTGCGCCATGCAAATAAAGGAAGTAGAGGAAGAACAGCGGCTTACCTTCTACGCGACGACTTTCCTGGCTTCGCGTCACGATTGATCATCCACCACGAACTTTTTCCGGTACCTTCGTTCTGCACCCGCATGAACCTGCTGTGGAGCGACAGGTTGTGTCTAATGGAGTTCTGCGAACAAGAAAAAATGCATTTGTTAGATCAAATTTTTTAGATGCTTGAATTTTATATTTTTCTTCGAAGAAATCAGAACGCGATACGTGGGGTATGGTGGAATGAATGCTGTTTACGATGGAGGGCAAAATTCTTAGACGTAGAAATGCCTTTGTAATTATACTTATGAAGCATATTTTGGAATAATATTTTCTTTACTCTCTTTATGCAATCATTACAATTTTTCGTGTTGCTATTTGCAATTTTGAAATCCATGTCATTACGGCGTGGCTTCTTCGAAGCTAATTATAAACATTTCTGCCTTTCTTCCCAAAATGTTATATAAAACATGTCCGAGCAATTGCATCTTAGTTAGCAAAAGGCCATCCCGTGCTTTCTATCCTCCATTTAATAATCACAAAAAATCATTTCAATATCAACCGGGAATTAACTGAATAGTAAGGTCCAAGAGATTTCGCTTCCATCGTCTCTCCCCAACTCACAATCAATAACTACCACATTCCAAAAATCTTTACCAATAACATGAACGCAGTAAATCCAAGGGGAAAAATCAAGGGACTTATCGTCCGTCGAAATCTTTCCACGCCGCTCTTGCAGTACCTTTATAATTTCAATTTCGCCGAAATTTACGAGCACCCAGTAAACGCGCCCCTCCACTCCCGAAGCCGCCCGTTATATTCCGCTATCGATATCTCGATACCAGTTCCTTTTACTGTTCTTACATTCGCGACACTACGATCGACCGGCCGCCCGTGCCCCGCACAGGCGATTGCATTGCCAGGGTCGTTTTATACCATGTACAAAATCGATTCGAAGAGTGAGTCATGAGAGCCACGTTTTATTGTGTTCCGTAGACAGAGACGTTCCGCCGGGCTTGTTCATTAGGCAGATTGAATCGACGTAGCCGCCGGGCCCTTCTTCCTCCCAAAAATTTCGGAAAGCTTCTACCCTAATATGAAAGTAGCGTCGAGAAGCGATAACAATTTCGTTTCGTCTTCGTCTCATAGCGCTATCTCCGGCGCGGCCATGTATGCATGCAGAGCAGCCAGGCAGGGCTTTTACGTAAAGGGACGGGGCGCACGATACCGCGGCAAATAAAAATTACGTTTGCAGAATTGATGCTTCGTCGTGCCACCGGCGCGCACATGTACGATCGTGGACCGTTTCTGCGAGAAACTTTTCGAAATTACACGAATCTGCTTCCATTGCCATTGTTCCGCGTGCAGGATCCGCTCGAAACGGGCTTCTTGGCCCACGCGACTCGTGCCCGGAGCTTTTGTAGCCGACGCGACACGGATATTTCGCGACACTTTCAGGTGGATTGGGATTTAGGACAGTTGTGAACGGCTCCTGACTTCGTCGAAAGGTTTCGTTCGTAATAGCATTCGTTTTGTGTTTGCGAACTTTGCGAACGCGAGGGTTGCTGTTGTGAAAACGGACTGCTGAAATGAGAGGTGAGATAATTATTTTCAGGAAGTTTGGATTAATGGATAGCATAGTATGATGATAGTATAACATATTCGTGACAGTTAAATGGATGTCAATAACTGCGATAAATGACAGATATGTTTATTACTGTAAGAGTAACAATGGTAACAACTTTCGAGGGTAGTTTCACCCCATAAACTTTAGTTACGGCATTTAAAAAAATTACGCATCTAATATTTTCGACTGCTCTTCAAGCCTGCAAAGTTATATTAAAATCGAAGTCTGACCCATTAAAACCCATTTATTCTCGAGAACGGTGCTTACTTTTAACGTATTTAGATCCAGCTGCAGACAAATGTTTTCAAGTTTCGCGTGCAACGCGTGCTGAGTAGTGTTACTCGCGACTGCGAGGCAAAGGGTTAAAGATAAAATCGGGAAATACAACGATCACTTTGAACCGCGATATCAACGGGGAAAAATGTCTGATTCGCGACAATTAATAAACTAAAGAAATGACTCACGGCCATTAAAAACAGCGATTCCCGAAGGACATAGACAATTATTCCGGCAAATAACCCTGTTACTCGCGGTCGCAATAAAACGTTATCCACGCGGCCAGTCGCGTCCCGACTAATCTGATCTCTGACGTACAATCTGCAAACTGTGCAGCTCATTACTCTTATACCATCGCGGTGTTTGCTGTCCTTAAAACGGACGCTGTTCTGAAAACTTGACCGACGTCTCGTTTGCCACAGGCTGCGAATACGCGCGTGCATAGATCGGCGAGTACCGTCGAAGGGAAGCTAAAGTATTTATCGTGAGGGCAGTTGCCCGTCCCGAGTACGGGCGAGGATGCTTTTACGATCGAGTCACATCGTTGATTCCTTTTACCTTTTCGCTCGGTGACAAGGCTCGTAGGGTTCACGATGTCGATCCAGCTATTCGAGTCATTCAGACGCAGGCTATACAACGGGACTTTACAGCCCTATCATTCTCCCGCCTTTATCGGCTGTACACTTCGAAGATGAAGACATTTTTGGCGCCGCTATTCCGATTTTTAAAACGATCCCGGTCATTCGGGCTTCGACGGGGACAGGGCAAGAAGGAACGAATGAACTGGCCGACGTACTTAGTTTCTGGCGTTCTGCTGAAGTGCGAACCCGTGACTGCTTTGTTGAAAAATATATTGCTGACATGCATGGTTTTTCGTTAGCTGCTTTTTGGGGAGAGGAGGTATTTTAACAAGTAGTTAATGGAGTAGATGATAGATTGTTAATCGGACTTTAAATGTGTTTCTTGAAGAATTTGGAAGTTAAATAAATTGTCGAAATTTCGAACAATTTTATAATTATTTGTATAATATCAATGATTATTTGTACAATTGTATAGTAAGAATAATTGTATGATATTTATTATATACTAAGAATTACTTGTATGCACGATTCTGTTGATTCTGTCGAAATTTTCTTTGTGTGTTGCGTGGAAATATTCTTGAAAAATATTCAGGGTAATTAACGTTGCAGCGAATAACTACAATATAACGCGCAGATGAAAAGCGTTCTCCAAATCGCTTCAGTTTTCAAGCAATATTCGCGATATTTATTAATTGACATTTTAGACGCATGACATGTTACAATGATCGATTTCATTTGAAAAGTCTCGGTTGTACAATATTTAACAAGTTTTCGCATCAGAAGATTCTGTTGTACAAAAAGTAAAAGAAACCGTTGAACAAACGAGCATAGCAACGAAAGAGGTAAATAAAAGGACACGCGCACAGTTCGTGCAAACTTTTTTCTTTAATTAGTGAAATGAACGAGAAGCGTAGTTAAAATCAATCTATATCTGAAGGTTCCCAAGCTTTGTTACTGTTATTGAAAAACAGAAAAAGAGAGAGAGAGAGAGAGTGCGTGTATAAAATAACAAATTCGAAGTCGCAAAGAGAACGAAATCGAATCTAGCATCGAAACAAAACGAGACTCGGAATTTATTCAGGAAATCGATAGCCGGCTTTTCAACGTTAATAATACCATTTGTTTGAGGATTTATACGACAAAAGCCCGCGAAAGTTCGAAATGAAGCCATCTACTTCTATCACTCGAAATAATTGGCACGGCAAGTGCATAGTTAATTATTTAAAGTACCAATAAATGAAATTATAAATTCTGATCACAATTATTAAAAGTAATTAAAAAAGTTGTTCCTATTACAGATCTTCTTTTATTTTCGTTTTCTATGTTAAAAGATTCAGCTCGATGAAAGTATTGATTACTATTTGTGTGCTTTGATAACACGATAATTATTACAATATCGGAGACAGCATTGCCACACAATTGTTTGACTAGCTACTACAACAAAATCACTTCGCGGCACATTAAAATCCATTTTTCCACCCAGCAGACATATTCAACCCAACAAAGAAATAAGGAAATACAATCCCTGATCGAATGAATCGTTTCAGAACGTCTTGCCCTTAAACAATAAAGCTGGTAAAGAAGCAATGGACTACTCATCAGTCCACCCAATACTCGATACACTTGCATGCGCGCACGTCTGACAAAAATGATCTCCAGAAGTCCCAAGCAGCCACTTCTATTTCACAAGGAAAAAACTCGAACACCTCGCAAGACAACGAACTGCAACGGAGATCGATCTGGTGGTCAGTAGAGAGCAACACCCGGTCCAAGTAAATGACGTAATTTCACGACAGACGATTCTCTTGCATATCTGGATACTTTTCCGAAGCAAGCACATCCGAGGACATGGTAGCCATTGATGGGCAAAACTCTATCGGCGAGTGGCCCGTCGATTCTGGTGGTCTCAGTCGGCGTTGGTGACCACCGATAAACTCCTGGCACTTTCGTCAAAAACCGTATAAAGTCCGCGGAAACTGCCCTCGTTTGCCAGGGCGAGAGGAACGAAGCGACGAAGACGACCGGTCGCGCCACGGACAGCCGAACCTGGTTATCTCGCCCCCGAATGGACTGTATAACGCGCAATTTATGGAGCATATACTTGTCCTGGCCGTCCTGCCGTGGAATGTCCACTATCTTCCGCAGGGCGGCACGATAAGGGAACTCGAAAGTCCCGTCGTTTCTTCGCGACGAAAGTGCGAACCACCGTTCGATTAAGTACACCCGCCAGCCCGTAATCCGGCTGGATTAATGGCCACCGTGAAAGTACACGCGAAAATTAAGCGTCCTGGAACGATACGTTAACATTGCCCAATTTAGACGCGATGCTGTGATTATTTTTATTCCGTTAACCGCGGGGAAATGGGAAAACGTGAGTGTAACTCGCTGTGCAGGACGAGGTTTTAATTATAGGAACTATTAATTTTACTCGTGATGGATTTTTACGCTATATAAGAATGTTATGAATTGTCATGTTACGCTAGTTACTTCAAATATTTTGCGCAAATTCTACTTTCATAATTACGCGAATCAACGAGACAGTGCCCGAAGAATGGCACGCACACTGGTCTTGCAAATATTTTGTCAAGGGCATAAAGAGCGATTAAAATGATTAGAGAAAATTAAATTCAATACATAATTTCGCCATTACCAAATTACATAAAACTGGATGGCCTGACTAAACGACATTAACCGTTGCATTCCAATTTTTCATTCTCAGATACAATACGACCATTTGATGTTCCCATTTAAATTCTCCGAAATTGTCCGCTTCCATTATTGACTACGTACCTACACGTATTCCACCTTACTGATGGGACTCGTCACAGAGAATTCGCAATGACAATGGCCAAGACATGCGCCGATTTGAATAATAAACCGTGGTCGTTAGTCAAATCTGACACGAATGCTTTAATTTTTCATTCGCACGTGAGCATAAAGATGAGCGAGCCGGGAAGCCCGGTCACGATCGATTCACTGTCATCCAATTCATTCCTAAATCATGCGCCCCGCGAACTTGCAACATTTCTAAAGCCTCTTGCATGCACGTTTCCCCGTTGCAAGAATTTCCTATTCTTTATGCCGGTTGTATACATAATTGAATTTTTCGGACTCTGCATTTCATCGACTTCGCGTGTCCTTTGATACAAAGTATAGGAACACGCGTCTACGCGAAGCATTCATTTCCAAACATAGGTAGTACTTATCCCGTATTTAATTCCAATATGTAAATCCAATGGGGCATAATTGAAGGCAAATCAAAAGAAACCGCACGCATTGAGTCGCGCACGAAGTAGAATGTTCAAACGTGCTGGCAACAATAGAGATTTGGACAAATTGCGGTGCAACACGAACGGAAGGATGCAGAGGCTTATTTTTATAACGCAGGATGTGGGTTTTGTCTTGTCACGGTAGACACCGTCGTTCTAAAACTCTTCTTTATGGGAAGGAAGCGGGCGCTAAATCTGCGGTTTGCGGACAGTCAAAAGCCGTGCAATCCACGTTGGCCGCGGTTTTGGTGTTAAACAAGCTTGAAGGAAAAAAGAAACAGGGTCGTTTTATCGCTGGTGGCGCGGAAACAGTAGCTCTAAACTATTATCATTTGCACAGTTATCTAATGTGTAACGTTCCATTCAACAGGGGAGCACTTCGAGGTTGAGCATGTTTCCAGTATCGCGGTTGTTGAATAGTGTAGATTGTAGATAAAAATATTCTCCGTTTGTCGAAATTTCCAATGAAATTAACTGGATTTTATTTATAATATACAATAAAGTGCCAGGCGACATTGTAAATTTTTCAGTAAAAGAATAATTATTCATTGCTTATGTAAAAATTTCCAAATTTTTCATCGTGTCATTGTTTCTTCGGATATCTTTGCCCAATCTTGGAAAAGATAAAAGAAATAATTCTAATCATGACAATAAATTAGTCAAATATGAGGTGAACTTATAATTTTGTCCAGTACTGAATAATTCATGGCGTAACATTTAACACCTTAATTTATGAAGCCCAATTTGATTATTTATTAAATTTATACCAGTGACTTCATCTTTTGTTGGTTCTACGTAATTTTTTGAATAGTGCAGCTTTCCGGATTGAATGAACACAATATTTATTATATTTTAATCAAGATCCAATCTAATTTAATTTAAAATTGAACAGTTTAGGAATTGTATAAGATGTTTCGGTCAAATGGAAACGGTGGAATATCTCACGAGAGATTAAAGTTATCAAAAAAATGTTCTGACAATAGTTGTTTGATACAAAGGGGGACATTAGGTGGTTTAAATCATTTTTCGGTACGTGTAGTGGTGGCAGAGATATAAAAGTAAAGTTCATTTTTTTAAATAGGACTCTGAATTTTTGTATTCATACTATGTCAGCATATGCCGAGACGAATACAATGACCTATGACATGACATCGTTCCCTGCAACAAAATATAGAAAAGCAAATCCGAAAAAGTCAGATGTCGCTAGCAGAATCCTCACGAACAGAGCTAAAACAGTCGAGAAAAGAAATTTCCCAATACACATAAATGACAATTCATAACTATTCGCTGTCTTTCCGTCGCATTTTCGTTCAAATACATAATTCATAAAAAAAGTAATAGAAAACGATAACAAATACTGTGGCAAGACTAAGAACCTGAACCTCTCTATGTCATATATCCAATTAAAAATCGAGTAGAAAGTTTATTCACTTGTCCAAAAATGACTCCAAAATGGCCAGCAATAAAGGCTGAGAATTAACCGTCGTTGGGGGAACGTTTCCAAAAGTAACTCGTTTTTATCGGTCGCTCGTTCACGGCGATCGCAATATTAACGATATTAGAACACTAGTTCGAGGGTGGTTTTTAACATCACTTTTTGTCTCTGACGTTTATGCTCGAAGGTAATTAGATAGCGGCCGGCAAGCGGCCGGCCAAGACTATCAACAAGACCATCCCAGCAATCTGGGCGAACATCTCGGTACACATTAATTCAATTCCATCGACGAGGTCAATTTCGTAAAAAGCATTTGCCGGACGACGATCGAAGCGGAATCGATCGCGCAGCCGCCCAATACCTGTGCGCTCAGTTTGCACAAGCCAAATGGTGAATCGTGTTTCAGAAAATCGCGGAACGATAGGGAACATCTTGTTGTGGATTTAGCGTGGTTTCGTAGAATGGTCTTAATTAAGAGGCCCGATGAAGACGAAAGGGGGTGTAATTTTGTTAAAGTGAGAACTAATACAGATTGGAAGCTGCATTCTGATACTTCTTTTTGTGGCGAAATTGGCAAAAGTTGGAAATGTTATGTTTCTTTATTTTGGTGACAAATAAGTTAGATAAATCATTTTCTTTGTGTACCTCCACTTGATTGATCATTTATTTTAATAAAAAATTGAATGACTTTCTTAGAATGGAATGTCGAGGAAATGAGAAAACTGTAATGCATGTTTTAATGATTTTGTTTCGTGCAATTCTTGAGAATGGATTTATAATTATCAGTTGGCAAAATGTATAATTGCTTTTTCCTGTGCTAGATAAATTGCGTTTAAAATAATTTCACTTCGTCTTTGTTCGATTGGGTTTTCGAACCAGATTTATGGGGAAACGTTATAATGCTGCTAACGCACGGAGCTAGAACCTTTATTATAAACATTATGTAAATAACAAGGCAATGGCGTGCACGGATGCCAAAAATGTGAAATTATCGTGGCATTACCGCAGAGGAAAATGCAAAATTGCTATTTGCAATGCTCTTTCATTTGCTATTCAATGCATCAAAAATCTTGCTCAACAGAGGAGAACGAAATTGATGGGACCGTCGTGACACGGAATCATCGAATCAGTGGATGTAATGTAACTCTCCAAGCAAATTCTAAAAATGATACCTCCACGATTAATTTTTATCGGCGTACGCATTAATTACCATCAATGAAATTAACGATCCCGTCGACATTAAGTGCGAAGAGCTTCGGAGTTTGCGAATTATAGTATACAGTACAATTATTAAAAAGTTTCGCAACTGGCATTTAACAATAATTTCGTTTATTCGTGAAAATTAAAATACCATTAGTCCAGAATCCAAGATATTCTAATTTACCAAGCTTCACCGTATCAATTCGAAAGATCTCCAATAAATGTAATAGTGATATCAATTTGCAACTCGCCAATTCAACCCGCCAAAAACTCAACCAATCTTTCTACGAAAAATTATTTTACCAACGTTATGCTCAATGTTTGCCAAAGTAATTTATCGTTAAAGTGTTTCCTGCAAGTTTATTACTAAAACATACGTTTACTTGGTCTTCCTTTCAGACCGTATAATCTGTTCGTTGCCAGCAATAGAATAAAGGTTTAAAGAATTAAATAAACAAACCTATCCACTGCTAAATCTGTAGAATCCATAGAAATCGGCAAGTTACAAAGAAACGGTAGGCCATTTCAGTAACCGGTACAAAGACTATCATTACGCACGTAAAGCAATTTTACCATCCATAGCAAATCGCAGAATGGCTCGTTCGTTCAAACATCAGGTGACATTCAATGTATCAATCAAATTCAGAAAAGTGTAGAAATTGTAGCAACCAACAAAGAGAACGACAGCCTACTCTAACAATCAAAACGAAACCTATCATCATAGGGTTAAAACTATTCTCCCCCAAAGACAGATCGCAGGACACAATACACATTCATGCATGAAACAATCAGTATGAAGCAGCTAACGGGATAAACTCTCTGCAGTGTTAAAGCTGGTGTTTCGTTACAAAAGATTATCCAAATTGAGTGTCAAATATGTCAATTGAAATAAAACAAATTATTTGAGGTAATCTTTGCTCTCTTTATGTTAACATAAAGTTCACTTTATGACGTTAACTATGTTTTACCCAATTTTGCACTGCATTTTCATTATGATATTATTACTGATTGAAAAAAAAACCCATGGGAGGAAAGTCTGACGGTGTAATCTTGGTAGCCAAATTTATCTCTCTACCTCGCGAAGTAAAGCTATCATTTCGTTGGAAGTGTGCCACGTAACACCATAATAATTAATACCATACAATATCTCAAATAATTTGTTTCTTATATTTCAATTTGAATCTACGACACTCAACTTGGAGAGCCCTGCGTGACGCAACAAAGGCATCGCAGGACAAGGACCGCGTTAAACCATCGCGCGGTCTTTAAAGCATTAGCCTAAGTTTCCAGAGAGCATGATCGGAAAATTGCGATCGCCGTTCAAACTAGCCATTTCACGGAGAAAGAATGCAACTTTCCCAAGACTGGGTCCCGCGCCAAGAGATATCACGAGCGGGGCGCATCGGCACGCACACAACGCTTGTCGGCGCGTAATTCTACGGCAAGAAGACTCGGTTAATTCGGCCGGTGGAGACTCGCAAGCTGCACCAGCGGGAGAACGGGAGAAAGAGAAGGAGAGTGGATTCCGCCCGATTGCAACCACTCAAATCAGAAATCCAGACTGGCAGCCAAATGCAAGATCGAACGTTCAATTTCGACTGCCGGTGAACTGGCAACGGTGACTGAGGGGAGATCTCGAACGAGCTGGGAGGGACAAGAAAGACGAGGAGACGGAAAAACGAAGAGCAAAGGACAGCCACGGGCCACGGCAGCGGCGTGGAGGTGAAGACAGAGGGAGAAGGGAATAATAGGAAGAACGGTGGATGTGGATATAAGGGAGAAACAGTGGGCCAATTCGCTAATCCCGATTTCCGATCGCGTACGCCGATTCACGTATTTACGTTAACAGCTCCAATCAGTTTCCTCTCCATTTCCTTACTTTCAGATAGCGGGGAAACGGCATTCCCGGATGCGTTCGTACCGGATCACTTCCCTCTTTGATGATCGGCCGATTCGCGTTCTGGCGTCTGACTCTTTCGTCCGCTTATCCACTTTCTTTCGTGCTTCCCTTTTTTAAACGTCGCGCGTTCCATGTGACTCATTCTCAGTGGGGAGGGGGGTGTGTGATTGATGCTTCGCCGTAGCCTGTCAGAATTGTGTTCCATAATGATACTGTGGGATGCAATTGCATCGTCTTGTGACAACCCCGCGAATTCAAGCAGATAACTGGGCATTGAAATTTTTATGGATTTTCTTACAGATATGAACTGTGAAATAATGCGCGATTGGAAAAGAATGTTCCATCCATTTCTTTATTGACAAAATGTTTCGCACTATTATGGTTATGGAATGTTACTGCATAATCGTATGTAGAGATTAATGAACAAAATGTATTGCGTAGACAGCGTTCTAACTTTATACCTATTTGAATCGAAGGGAGGATATTTTTGCCATATTACTCATTTTATATCCTCTTCATTAATTGTTCTACGTCTAACGTTGTCAACCATTCAGATTTTTTAACGGAGCCAAAGCTCGTGAAACCGGAAGTATGTACTTTAACCAAAATAAATTTCCAACCACTTCAATTGGTTAAATGCATTTCCAAAACCTCCGCCATTTCTACTTCTCACCTGCAACTTCATCCACTTATACCATATTTAAATTCTTGCAACAAGTAGCTCAACCATTATATGTATATGTATATAATGTCGTTCTTACCAAAAACTACATTTGAATTATCCCATCGTCGCATACAAAATCAACGAAGATTTTCGACATCGTTCCCACCCGAGCCAATCCCGAACACGGACAACCCTTTATCCTACGAATGCCAGGTAACGCAGCTCCTAGAAGGATCGTAGAAAAGTTCAAACTCGGCCATTTCTTTCCGACTCGTCCCGTGCTGCGCCACGATATAAATCGATCTCGCCGACCAGGGACGAGTACGTCCGACAGAGGTAATTAATATTAACACGCGGACAAGCAACGTCAGCGATGTTGCTTCCAATAAAGTCCCAACGTGAAAGGTCACAAATCTCCTCGAGAAAGAAACCCGTTGGCTTCGTCCGGCTCCAGAGAAGAGGAGCAGCGGTTCCACGGCCAGATAAAGAAACACTATATTGTAATCTGAAAAATTCGGTGGTCCGCGTCCTCCTCTGCGGTAATAGATTCCTTTATCGACTTCAACTCGGGGTCAGACCTTGCCTTGGCCTCTCTTCTTCTTCTCTCTCTCCCCGTCGTTTTATCGTGGCTGAAATATCGGCAAATAGAAAAGAGCCGGTTGATATCTAGAGAAGTTGGGGAGCTTATCGTGGCATAGGTGCAGATAATTGATCGAAGCTCCCCGTGCTTTTCCCTGGCCGCTTGATCGCTCAACCTTTCTGGTTAGTGGTAATTTCTTGATAGAATTAACCAGTAGTGACCACTTAAAATGTAAATCGTTGAACGAGTTAACGCTAATGACGGGCTTGATCCTTCTCAATAATTGAGAACTAATTTATTATTAGCGGAGGAAGTGCAGTATATTTGGAATACACTCATTGCTATTCTGATACCAATACCATTTACTATTCATTCCGCCAAGCATCGATATCAAATATCGATAACAAGTCGTTCGCCGTTCAATACGTTTCGAATCGTTCGAACAAGTATTTGATTATCCAAGTGCTTGAAAATCGCGGGAGAGATTTTCATTACCCCCATCAAGATCGAGGGTAAAGGGTATCGACGGAGGATGATTCGTATTAAAATCGTGGATGAAAGATCGTGAAATCCGCGATGACAGTTACCAGTAATTCACAACGCAATGATTGCAATTCATCGACGACATCGAGAAAACAAATCCACCGGTCGAACGATAAGCTAAGCTGGACGCGCGAACTTTTTTTAAAAAAAATGAATATAGTGACATTTTTGTCGACCGCGTGCGATACAAGGGAGGACGGAGGGAGGATACACGGTCAGAAGTAGAAAAGGCTTTCGCTCAAATTAGATCCGGGAGTTCCGGACTGTCGGGATTCGCCGATTTCCGCACAATTTATACGTGGTAGTATTTTTGCGCAATTTGTGCCGGTTATGAGGACGTGGAAGCGCGATGGTTTCACCGTGAAAAATATAGCTCGAATTTATCGCGGAGACCTCCATCCACTTCTCTCCTACTTCCTCTCCATCACCGACGGAATATCTATTATTCGTCACTGTCCGTGGTCCTCGACTGACCCAGGATGAAATTATGAATCGCCCCCGCGAAAATGATCTCTGCCATCGAACTGTTTCGAAATCTTGTAACAATAATACCTGTCAATTGGCCGATGAAGAATTTCGTCGATTTTCATTTTACTGCCACTAGAACTGACTGAATATTCTTTAGGGATGGGGTAACGTGGACAGAATATGTGAATTGAAAGTGGTGTAGGATTCTTTGTGGTTGCCGTTTGTTTGAAAATTCGTTTATGAGTTTTACGAATTTTAGGATTTATTCACGACAATCATTTAAAAAATTTCAAACATGTTTGTTGTGCTCATTACGTATACATTGGTTAAGGGTTAGAATTATTTAGCAATCTGTTGTTGATTTGGCATCACTAGAAATATTGCAATTAGTAGCAAGTAGAACGATTTATTCTGGCCCATCAGATTTTCGTGTTGTCAAATTTGGTTACTCAAGATATTTTAATTATTTCATTGAAAATCACTATATTTCACGGTATCGTTATGCTACAGATGTATCTATATGTAT
Organism: Nomada fabriciana; assembly: GCA_907165295.1. Taxonomy (NCBI): domain Eukaryota; kingdom Metazoa; phylum Arthropoda; class Insecta; order Hymenoptera; family Apidae; genus Nomada; species Nomada fabriciana. Next base: position 16,335,798 of record OU015694.1, read on the forward strand.
ACTGTAAGATAAAAGGATAATAGTTTCTTAAGTAATTTATGGTACGTAATAAACGACTATCGTAAAATACCAATTTAGATATATTATCGTACTACGTGTATTACTAATGTATTCTCCAAAGAGGAAATTCCAAAACCAGAGTACATTAACATTACGATATAGCGGGGCTGCAATAAAAAACGAATTTGAAGAATTTATAATTTAATTCAACTGAATTCTATGTCCATAAACATTTCGTAAAAACCGAAATTGAAACCGAGCGTGAATAGTACGAACGCAAGGGTTAATTATACTGGGAATAAATGATTGCAAACCCTATATTGAACGAGCATAAGCAAATAAGAATAAAGAATAATATTGCAAGTGCATTCATTGAAACTGGCTATATTGAGTACTCGAAATAAATGATAGGATAATAAAATCAAATGTGTAACTGAATTTCTACTACCCGTAGAAATCTTCGTCTTCATTTCATCGAAAATAATGATTGACGGGCAAATCTTTCACGAACTACCACACGAACTGCTCGCAAAATAAATTCTATCGCAATACTCTCAAAGCGCCATGCAAAATTCACTACCTCATATTACAAACCAATTACCAAACACCTCTCTACATCCCTACTCATTATTAACGTAAAATGTAAATACCTTAACAAAACCATTTGTCCGTCGCTAAACTCAACCCTGCATCAAAGATCGTTCTTACAGAAACCGAATCAAGGACACACGAGGATCAAATGGGGGCAATCCGCAGCCGAATGCTGAACGAACTAAAACAAGAGAAGGGATAACGAGAAAATAAAATGAAGAAACGTGAACGAAAAGGACTCGCCGTCGAACGTACAACTCATTGTCAACGTGAACAACGTTCTCGCAGCTATCCCAGAGATTTTCTAGTCCAACAACGATGTTCCCTTTCTCTTTTTAAAGCCCTTAGGTTAGGTTAGAAGCGGCGGTAATTCACCCGGGGGCATGATGGACGCCCTCGACGCTCGCGCGGCGCGGCGCGTGGCGCGGCGTCGCGACGCCTGAGCCGCCGTCGAACGCTCGACTCGCGATGCACCATCCACGAAACAAAATTCAGATGATCAACGTGGAGGATGCCCCCAAAATGGTTAATTGCCCGTAGAGGAAGAATCGTGGGGAGGAGGCCGTGTTCCAGTTGCACACGACAGTTCGCTACTTTTCGCGACCTGACCGTGTTCTAGACGGCCTGATAAATTAAGGCATTTGGAACGAGATCGTCGCACAGGATACACTATAGAACTCGGCACGCGAACAGCGCGTTAAATCGCTGGTATCTGGGATCTAGCGCCGAATATTATTTGGTCGTTAAGAATTCGACCTGCGAGAAAATCGAGCTTCACCGGTACGTAAATTGGAAATTCATGATTTGCAGTGGGCTGAAATGTTTATGTCGGTTCAATGTTTAAGCGACCAAGCTGTTGTCTCTTCCGTTTCATTACAGGCTATGTAGAACGAGCATTTTCTCGTGCGATGTGAAGCGATCGATTCTTCAAGTTATTTAGTTTCATTGATTTGGTAATTGTTGCTGACACGGTTATAATTTTAGCACTTCCTGTTAGCATAAGGATAATAAAATGTATTCATGAGTACATATATACTACTTTTGTATTATTTTATGCTGAGGTAATTTGCTTACTCGGTTAAAAAAAGTAAGCAAGTGAAGTAGTAAATGATAAATTGGTACCTGCTAGACAGTATATCATATTGAAAACACAAATAAGTGAAACAACAAGAATAATTATTCTACATACTATAGTCTCACTTATAGTTAAGTAAAGCAAATGTTGTCCTACTGTGAGTCATAAAAAGTAAACGCTTGCTATCAGGTATAAACAGAGTAGGTGCACCTGGATAAAAACAGACATACTCTCAGATATTTCGAAAGCTAAAGAAATGTATTATTATTATTGTACATATATTTCATTGCGTTCAAGTCATTCAATTCCAGCAGTCTTCTGCATTGCTGCCCTAAAACTTCTTCCACAGTAGCCACTATAAATTGTTCTCGTTCAAGAGCAAATCTTAGTCACCGCTTCGGTTCTATTTCTCCTTGCATCTCCGATTTTCGCGTCTTCATCTAATTACAGTGCACGCGACGGAGCGGCGCAACGTGTCTGATAATCCGTTACGTAATGGAAACACGCATCTCGAACGTTTATGTCCATTAGATAGACCTATCATTAGGTAAGATAATCGAACGGTGCCGTTGGGTACAGGTATACACGTGGCGCCGCGTGAAGCTACACCTGGAATCGCGAATCGACAAAACCTCAATTCGTCATGGCACGTTTTCTTTTAACGCCTCTATTATAAAAAAGTAAATCACAGCTACGAGACTACTATAATTAACAACGAGTCGTAATTTATACTATAATTTTGACGTATTTTGCAAGTTATTTTATTGGCTTTTTTATGGTACCCGAGCAAGTACCTGCGACAGATTATTATAGTATCTGTTAGTAGGCAAAGGCAAGCGGTAAATAAATTATTCGAATCAGATAGACGAAAATTGGCTCGGTGCATTGCGGCTCGATTGAAAAAATCGCAATTGAAAACGATCATTTGTTTAATGTAACCATGTATCGCAAAGAACTCTCTTTAGAATATCCAGTTTTTATTATCCAGCTTGGCAACGAGTTCCATGAAAGGGTTAAGTACGTTCCCACCCAGCTATTTGATAGAGTGTGCAGTAGGTTATAGCAAAATGCATAGATATTACTAATGGTTCCATAATTATTTCATCATATAAGCTGAAAGCTGAGATTTGCGTTAAACAAAACGACATTTGCAATAGAAAGATTGTCGTCGCGGTATCAATCATATCGTATCACACTACATGGAAAACTTCAGCAAACCACTCTAACCGATTGCAGAATTTTGCAAAAAAAAATGTAGATACCAATTCACAGAATTAAGAAACGCAAGTCCTCGCTCACAATATCAAGCGAAAATAAGGCTACTGCGACTGTATCTAATAGAAATCTATAAAAATCCGTAAAAAACGAGATACAGCTTCAATTATAATTTTCCATGAACTAAGATTTCACGACTCCTCTTTTCCACGAACAAAACGATAAGTGAACATAATATATATACCTATATATATATATAGACAATTCCAATCGTTCTCCGCGCAAGTCTAAATTACCTGCCACATTTTCTCGAATCAACGCACCGAATTCTCCAGCCACGCTCGAGTAAAATAAAACTTCGATCCAAGATGCATAATACTCAGATTTCTGCTTGCACTTCCTACGAACATTAAAACGCATCTCCGTTCGCGTCGCGACGGTTCAGTTCAAACAGCAACGAACGGCTTATCAGTCCCGCTTTTCATCCGATTCTTTCCCCTTGTCACGTAGCAACGATAACAATTAACTGGCAGCGGAACGACGGATTATGAGGCCGGATACGTACGTAGTAACCACCAACAATCACGATTACAACCCGCCTCGACCGGAGCGAACGCGATCAAGTAGCTCGATCTTCGACTTGGATAACTCCGTGGTAAAACGAGCCACGGGACCCTGACACCATTGATAACGATTCCTCTTCTCCTCGTGATCTTTCCACGGCTCTCTCGGGTCTTTACTCGCTTACTGCAGGAAATTTCGTTGCCGAGACGAGACGCCGCGCCGCGCCGGGAGAAAATGATGTCGGCAGAGAGATGCCGCATTTTTTCGATTATACCTAGTATAGTGTCTCGTTCTTTCGAACGGCCACGCCGCCGTCCTCTCCGTTTGCCCGACGGAATCTCTCCCTTGCGAATCTGGCACAGATACGTACATCCGAAAACTAATAAGGACACGATACTAGGAGAGGGAGAAAAAAAATGAACCGGTGGCAAGAAGTTAGGAGAGACGAAAGGGTTGCGGCGGTCCGCGTTTGAACAGAGGAAAGTTTGTACTGTATTATCGTTGTTTATAATTTTATTGCGACAACGTATCTTGGGATATTTATTAAATATTATTTCGTTGGAACGAATATTGCGTAGTGCCATTTCAGTTATTTTGATATTAAGATGAAGGATAAATCGATATATTCGTTGCACAATATTGTGTGTTTAATGTTTTAGGCGTACATACGCGAATTTGAAATTCTGTGGCGAAGGATTAGTATATTCATTGCACACTATTGCGTGTGAAAATTTGGAATCTGCGTTACGGGTTTGTGCGATTGGAACCATTCCCTGGAAAGGGAAACTTCGCAATTTTAATGTGGCAATGATGCCGTATTTTTGGGAGCTTTGCCAAAGATCGCAACTGCCTGAATCCTACATTTTATTCAATAGATTAATTATTTTCTTAGCAATTTATATTTACCGACGTGGCAGTGAGTACAGCCTATGTACTCGAAAGCAATTTGTATTGTAGAACTTATAAAGAATTCTTATTATTTTTCCACTGACGTACATTCTACTTATACAAACCTGCCAACATTAATAATATTAATGTATCCATTTCTGTTAACAATTTATTTACTAAATCTATTTATTTCTTATATTTTGGATCCTAAATGGAACGACCTCGCAACGAACAAATGCTATAACGAACAGCTTTCCGATTACGCCAAAACGCTTACAAAAAATTTCGAATTGAAAGCTCGTCACCCTCCTCTTCTTTACAATTTTATTACAAATTTACACATGTGTGCAATGCATAAAATTTATGCATAATACGCTGATTTGCATCTTCTTCTCTTTTATCATAGAGGTTTTCAAGTTATAGAGGTTCGACTGAACATGTATCCTATAACGCACGACGTTCTAGAAAAAAGTAGATTGTTATAGGATATCCCACTGTACAGTATTAATAATTTAAAGTCGAGAGCAAAGTCAAATAATATATCCAGAAAAATATACAGGTCATGAGAATCTCCCATCACAAGTCAATGAATTAATATTCATCTAGACATAACGAACATCGGGCTGCTATTCTCGCAATTCAGATCGCGAAAACGCTCGAAACACAGACGGCGAATCATTAAACAATATTCACAGAGACACGGGAAAACACGAGCATCTATAAAGAGTGTCAGCCATGAAAGGAGCAACATTTATTTCCCGTCCGACGGATCCTCAACCTGGAACGAGTCTCCCCTCGAAAGTTGAAAAACCGAAGCTGTTTATGGTGTCCGGGTTTTCACCGTGGTAATTAATAATCGCGAGTCCTGGTAAGTAACGCGAAACTAAGACGACGCGGAGTCAACCGCGTAAAGAATGTTTCCCTTTCTTCCGGAACTGGCTGAAGCAGAGGAAAAAACGTTGTTCCGGTAACGACATCCACGGCAAATTAATTTCACCTCACCGTTTCTTCATTCCGCTCTGCTTGAAGGCCGCGAGATAAAGGGAATCTTTATTAAATTGCACGCAATAGAGATAACGCCGCATCACGCATATTGTTATCGCGGATACATCCGCGGTCGACGGGCGTGGAAAATTGAAGGAGTGAAAGAAAATAGAATTGTTAATAAAAATGTATTGATTAGAATCTGTAATAAGAATTTGTGTGAAGCAGTGGAAAATGGATTTTTAATTTGATGATAGAGCATCGATTCCACGAAACGTGAAGGTGTTAAGTGATTAGTTTTATGTTTCGTTGATTGAATAATTAGAATAGTATCCGGGGAATTTCTATCGTTGATAATTCCATTTAAATATTTACATTCTGGACCGATTTTTCTAAATACAAAATACAATACAAAATACTAAATACAAATTGTCGTTGTCGCCTGCTGCATAGTATTTATTTATTTTTATTATACAATATTTTGTATTTCTTCCAATTGTATATTGGAAATGTACCGCAGATTTGTATAAATAAATGTTAGACGAAGTATTATTAAAGAATTAAGAAGAAAGATGTAATGTAAATCTCCAATCGAATATTTTAATTTCAATTTGTCTGATCTTTCTATCCCGACCTTCAAATCGACGAGTTAAATAGCTTTCTTGGAAGTCGAAAGTAACGATGACATTTTATAAGATTTAAAATATCTCTATAAACTTCCTTTGTCATTTTAATAGCCTTCATATTTCGAATGTTACAACACCGTTAATCAAGATTCTATTTTTAACGTGCATATCCAAAATTTTAATATTATCTTGCTATTTTTATAAATCATACATTCCTCTTCCAAATTCAACGCAAGATAAATATCGAATTTAAGACAGCCGCGAACCAGCATTGTAATGCTAGGGTCATTTATAATTAATTATGTTTAAAAGTCGTTTACGTAACTAATACGTCACTGGTCTATCTATAATTTATTCAATATTCTATTCGGTCTAGCACAGTAACTTTAATTTTATACTCCAGTCGACAGATACTGGTAACAGTTATCGGCAAATGAGCGCGTCCTTCATTAATTCTACAAGAAGCTTAACCCTTCCGTGAATTTTGTAAATGTAGCATGATTAATTAAATTTAACATGGAATCAAATTATAAACTAGAATACAAAGTTACAATTTTATTAAATTACTTACAGCACAATTTTAGAATAATTTACCCCCCCCCCCCCCGGAAAACCGTACCTTAGTAATGGTACATTAAAAAATAAAACAGGTGTATTTTTTCCACAGTTTCAAATCAGATTAATCCAATATGCCCCAATAAAAACTAACACTGTCATTCGCTACTCAATAGACAACATTTCTGTCACTATCATACACCTAAAAATAAAAATACTAAATCAATCCTGTTAAATATTCGCCGTTAACTCTTATGATCGTAAACTTTCGCCTAAAATGTCACCTTAAATACCTGACTGCCGCGAGGCAACCATTATTATATACCCGTTCGTACCTTTGATCCTCCATTCGTAATCATCGAGCAGAAACCTGTCCGAATCAGAAAATGAGATCGGGAATCCTTTCGAAACTCTTTTTTCCCGGCCGATTTCAAGGAACAAATTACACGAACCATGCACGAAGCTCCAGTCATTAATTGTCCTCCTCCACCTGGGGAAAAACATGAAGGAGCGCTAATTGATCGCTCAAGTGGTCAGTCGAAGTCGGTGGCGCGAGAACGGAAGAAATGGACGAAAAAAAGCAAAAAAAAAACCGCTTATGTCGGGGAATAGCCGATTTAGTGTTTTCGCGATAAGCGTGCTGGATCGACTGCGTAAAAATAGATCGTCTATTACAAAAGGGGAGAGCTTTATCGTGACTGCGATAGGGCGAGTTTACGGACCGGTTGTGTGCAATAAAGGAACCACGCAGTTTTACGTAGCTTCGCGAGCCCAGCGACGCGTCGCGTCGCGACGCCGGGGAAACGTTTGCCGGATAATTTCCAACGACCAGTGTCGGGACGAGAAAAATGAGAAATCGCAGAACCAATTGGTCAGCGAAGAATTCCGGTTAATCCGTTCGCAGCGGATGACGTACTGGTACGTCCAAGTCTTGCTGGACATTTTCACGTATGACGTACTGGTATGTCAAGGTTTCACGGACCATTTTTATACAGGGCGTCCCAGATATTTCTTGACATAGGACGGTTGTTTTCTTTAGATAAAAAAAAAAAGAGAAGGTTATATACGGTTTGGTGATAGGTGTTTTGTTGCTTCGCGTTATGAGCGAAAAAGTATTTTACATGCAGCAAATGGATAAATATGAATAAAGCCAGATCGAAATGAGAAATTAACAAAACCTACTCGATAATTATTTTCAATAGTATTAATTAATTATTAAGAGCACTTAGGCACAGTGGAGCTCCTGTATATATCGTAAATTTTCCGTATATTAATTTGATTACGGCTCTGTAATAGAATTTTTATTACAAAATTTTGTGTAACACGTGTGGCCTATTTTGATCTAAAGAATAGGTCACCATAGTTTGCCAGAAAAAACCTGAAACGCCCTGTACGTATCTGAACCCATGGCATTCCTCACTGTACAAATGTCATGTGTTTGGGCTTAAACAGTACGCGATCGTTCCCGTTGGGAATGGGTTAAGAATGTAAAGATCGATTGATCGATCGCAGTTGCTCCGCAAAGATTGTGAAAAATGTCACAAGTGCTGGATGATAGGTTTTACATTCACGTGGGTTGAGATAACTTTTGAAGCTTAGAGGGTTGAATCTAGTTTATCCTAGACATTCTTGCACATTGGTGTAAATTATGAAAAAAGTGTGTGCTAGTAGACAATATTTGGTTGCCGTACAAGCTCATATACATCGGTTCTTTTATGGGAAACAAACATGTATGTGCAAATTTTTACCTTTTGCATAAAGCAGTGGACTCAATGTTCGTGCACAACACAAAATTACTTTACAGTAGAATTTAATATGCGAAACAAAATTGACATAATTTTAAGTTCACAAATTATTTTACTACATTTTACATTCATTTGCCAATTTCCAGAAATGATTGAATCGCGCTGTAAAGAAGGCGATATGTTTTGAATAATTAATTTTCATATTGAAATATAATATGCTCTAAGCATTCACGAATATAACAGGAAGCACGCAATGATATTTCTTCGTCTTCAATGACGCAAGAAAAGATAATTGGTAAAAGTATTTTACAACCTGATGTGATAAACCATTTTGGTCGCGTTTAAGTATACCTACATTAGCAGGTATCCACAGGTACACTTGATTAAATCTGAATTAAAATACTGAATTAAAAATATCAGCAGTTTTATTTTTAGATAGTAGGATGGTTAAATTTATTTCAATTGCAGGAGATTCTTTACTTTGAAAGAAACACAGGCGGCTAAATATTACAAATATTAGAAATCGGTTTAACCGGTTGGGTTCTTATCGGGGAGATAAAAGATGCGATTACATCTTGGAGATATCATCACTGTAGATATTCAAACGTTCTTCATTCGACAATCTTCTTCCTATTGCCTTTCAATAATTGCATTTCGAGATTTTGCAAGTATACGATATATCAATCAGCTATTTATAACTATTTATTAATAGCGCAAATAAAAATCCTATTTATACAGCAATATTGCGCCTAATATTATTTTATTGGGGTTGAAATCATCAATTATTTATTCAATAGATATATTGAATAAAAAAATTGAAGTAAATCTCATATAACCCCGGCATACACCATAGATATAATTTTTCACATTGAAGTCGTTCACCCATTATTCGAACACGTGCGATACTTCGGTTCATAATCTGGACAGTCCATCAAGAAAAGTCGATATTGATCAGCCATGTGTGTTTCATAGAAAAATTCATGTCAAATACGTTGATAAAAAAACCGCAGAAAACGTGAATTACGGCCTACAGAAAGATGCGCGTTAATAAGAGAGAAAGTGTTCCCGGAAAAAGGAGAGAATAGCAACCATCAATCAAATAAAAAGTGTCTACCCAAGGTAGACCTCGAATCAGCATTGCGTTCTTCGTTCAGGAAGATTTGGGTAATCTGTTACGAATGCGTGTAACTTTACTTTCTCATGTTTCTTCCGTATTGCTTCTTGAAGCAAAAGGGCCTCCTTTGCAAGATGATCAGAGATATTCGATGCTAAATTGGAGACCGAGTGAGTGTTTTGCCTCTGATGCAATGGAATTTACATAGAGAAAAAGAGGACTGCTCGGTGAGTATTCTGCTGATAGAATAAAAATACGAGAGCGGATTGAATTTGAATTAACTTCGTTTATATAATAGAATTCAAATATTGAAATAGACATGCATGACATGGAATATTCAAATGATTGTTCGGGACTTGAAAATACCAAGTACGCTTCATTAAAGAAAATGGTTTAGAAGACAGTGAAATAATTCTACAAATATTATTATTGATTAGCAATAATAGTTATGTAATAAGATACATTGGAAGTATAAGATGATCATTTTTTCAAAACATGTTGGAGAAGAACTTAATGGCAGAATTTATCACGGCATCGTTACGCAAAGATGATTTTTTTTAATGGAATCACTTTGTTCAAACTTGCTAATGTTGAATAATTAATTTCAAATCACGATACAACCTATGCTTAATGAAAAGACCGCATTGGTCATAGAAAAGAAAATAAACAAACCCCACACATTCCTCCTACTATTACCTTTTTACTTCGAATTCAAAAAAAGATGAGCATCAACGAATCAATCAACCGAGCTTTTCTACGCGAATACAAAGCCGCAATTTATTTATAGATACCCCTATACAAATTCTATTTTCTGCCTCCAATGAATTTCGACTCGGAACAAAAACGTTGTTACATTTTATTCCCTGGCCGACACATTGCTCGCCACTAAAAAGAGAACAAAATAGTCGTCTTCCACTGCAAACCAGTTAACACAGTATTCAAACAATCACAATTCAATCACCCAATCTTCTGTTTAAGCTTTGATCTCCCCTGGAACAGCTTCAAAGCTCAAACATTAAAAACGAAGTAAAAAAGATCACCCAACAAACGTTCAGACCAATCAGTGGAGAATTATCCGCGCCTCTGACCCAAATACATTCACTGCTGTCACCGTTTCCTATCAAACAGCCATTCTGTTTCTACAGAAGGATGTCGCCAACAAGTGCAAGCGCGCGATTGGGCGCGGAAGAGTCTCGTTGCAGCGTCGAAACCGAAACCCTCGCGCGGCAAGAAAAATTACGAAGACACGTCTCGTCGGTCCGCAGCAAGAATGGCAGCAAGAATGGCAGGAAGAAAGGTAGCAAGAAAGGCAGCAAGAAAGTTCACAATAAACGGGGGAGCATTACCATCGTCGCCGAGGTTCTGCGGTCCGTCGACGTCGTGCCTCGTCCACCCGTATTCTCACGAGCGCAACCCCGTCGATTCAATCCGATAAATATCGATCGGCCCCGTCCAGCCTTGAGATTCCATTTAATAATAATAACGGGACCTCGTATGAGACCAGCACGGGGAATAAGAAAGACTGCGGAGACTGGTCAGAGGGACAAAAACCGTGAGAGGGGATGAGAAAAGGATAAAGAGAGATCTAGGGAGAGAGAGAGAGGGTGACACAACTAGGGAGAGATCGGAGAGAAATATAGGGTGGCGCGTGGAAAAAGAGAAAGAGGACACAGCTTCCAAGTTTTATTTCCACGTATTAGCATAATAATTGCCCGACTGTGCGAGGGTGGTCTCGGGGAGGGTAAGTTTCTACTGTGCTAGCGAAACCGATACGAACACTGGCGATCGAATCGTGTGCACGCGAACACACACGGCCACACGGACAGGAAAAGAAAGAGAGAAACGGATCCGCTGATCAGTGGGTCCCGGAGACGGATACGTGGAAGTTTTCGGGCGGTTTCTGCCAGGGGTATCGAGGCCGACCCTTTTTTCCGGGACGAGACGCGGAAGAAGGTTACAGCACAGGCGGAGTTTCGCCGGCTAACCCACTTGCCTGTTGAAACGGCCACCATCCAGGAAAGGAGTTGCATTTATCGTCTAGACTCGATTCACCGGCTGACGGAACGAGTCCACCCGCGCTCTTCTCACCCGAACACGTCCCAGCGTTGTGTAATTAATGATAATGCTATCGAGCATAGTACCCCCACTCCACACCTATAGTACCCCCCTCGGCCCCGCCACACCCCCATTTTCTGATAACGGTGCAATGTTTATCGACGGATTAATGGAATATTACCGTTAAAGGCGAATTAATCGAGCTCGTACACGAAGCTCGGTTACCGTGCAACTTCGTGGCCACGATTTCCATATCGAGATTCCGAGACGCATGCCGCCCGTTACTTTCGTGCGCGACACAGGACATTAAGATTCCAATTGCGGTATTCGATGTAGGCGCGAGTTGGGACTGGCCCGTGTGAAGAATTGGTTCGATTAACGACTGTATACGTGTCCGTGAAATCGCCGTGCGACTGCTCTCTTTGTCGCGTTTCGAGTTGCTCGATTTTTCTGAGCCGTTCCCCGTGCAGTTGAATTTATAACGGGTACTGCGCGTTCAGTTGATGGGTTGGGTTTGCAGCTTTTGAATCGGATGTTGAATCGTCGATTGACTCGCGGCAATGTATTGGTACGGTGTTCGTAGTTCGATTAAGGAGCTTTATGTTTATAATCCTTTCAGTTCAAGTGGCTTTTATATTGCGGATTAAGGCAGATCACTCGAGCGTAGGATTTAAGTGCTGTTCTACCTGACGTTGTAATAAATTGTGATTGCAACAAATTTAAGGGCTGGTGAAATCCTCGACAGCTGGATATTTTGGTACTGCAAAACTGCTAACGAACGCCGAATCTTTCATTTGCTGTAAAACGAGTAGTTACGGTATTAAAATGTCTAATTTCGAGCCTGATAATTCTTACAGCCCTTCGTTATTATCGGAAGGAACATTCTCGACACACAGTTAAACTTTTGAAATGAAGCAACACTACGTTGTGCGTACACGGACTCTAAATCACAATTAATTACAAAGCACTCTAATTCACAGTCAATATCTATTATTCGCGATTGCGCGTGAATAATTTAAAAACTGCACCTACAACTATTCATGACATATCCACCACCCTGAAAACATCTCGAAAACATAATTCGCGTTCTCCATCTCCGAGTAATCTGTTCGCTCGAGTAGCGTTGCCCATCGTAGCCACCTACCATCCGTCTCACCCTTTGAGCGTTTCAAGGCGGCGTCAAATTGACGTCGTAAAAGTGTCGCAAGACACAGGGGCCGACGACTCGATCCCAGGAGCCATCAAACACGCGTAACGATCTTCGAAACGATTCCCGCGGAGTTCCTCGAATCGGCGGCAACTTCTCCGACGGAGCGATCGGGCCGGCATTAAAGTCCGAAAAATTTCTTCGCGACGGCCCGAGAGCGGATCCGCGACATATTAAATTCGTGCTCGTAAAAACGCCGGGACGAGAAGCACGGCGGGTCCATCGTGGATAGCGCGATCGTAACAGTAACCACGAGAGGGTCGATTCGGTGCGAATCGAACCGAGACGGAACTCTCGAAACGCGCTCGAAACTCGTTGGAAATTTTTCGAATTCCCCGCCCGCACTTCTCTGCCCGTGTTTCGTCCAGATGACGAGGAGGACTCGCGCGAGTACGGGGAATACTTTAAGGAAGCCTTACGCGGCGCGACGGAAATTCACGATTTGTAAGCCACTTGGACTTTCGAGCATCCGAAACGATACTTCATCCGCCCTCTTCCCCAACAGGCGACGCTGCACCGCGCTTCTTACGAGCCGGCCAAGTAACTCGGGCAGGGATTTACTAGGGAAATTTCCCGGGGAACGAGATGTGGTAATGCTCGCAAAATAACAGCCACTTCGGGCACCGCTTTCCGGGCCACTCTGCACGCACTAACACGAATTAACCGCCGCCCGGCGTGACGGAAACGATCGAAGCGAATTTTTCTGCTTTTCTAATTGAAAAAGTAATGCCGTGTGCTTTGTGCAGGTAGTTTATCCGTTTGTTAGCATGGAATTTATATGGATATAATTTATCCAGTCAACCCTGGAACTCCTGAGTCTCGTACTCGCGTGACGGTCTAACAAGCGCGTATTTTATTAAGTTTCTTTTCACGCAAAAGTGTTCCCCGTATAACATCTTTTTTCACAAAGGAACCAGGGCCATTTAAAAATTATTCGATTCGTCGGTTCAACGACCGTCCGACTCCCCTTAGGAGCCCAAGGGTTAACATTCGAAGCGACGAGATTCCGAACTAAGTTCGCACAAGAAATTCCAAGGCGCCTTGTGGCTGTACACTTTCCTCGATCACTTAATCGCGTGGAATCGCAGTTACGCCACGGATCCTCGGTAATTGCCTGCAATGATTAATCATTTCCGCGCCGGCGACGGATCTCACCCTCTTAAGCGGCGTTCGAACGCGATTCGAGGAATCTCGAAGCACACAGCGTTCTCCATCAGAGCCACGGGGTCATCGTGGACAGGCGAGGGGCTGGCAGGCTGGCCGGAGGGCGCATTCAAAATCACAGGGTGCAGTGGTGCACGGTGCATTCGGAAGGGGATGGCACGGATACGAATGGGGGAAAGGGGGCGAAAGAGCGGGCGAAGAAGAGTGGTGGAGGACGGTTCGAGCGGAAGATGGAAGTTTCGAAGGTGCAGGAAGGTGGTCGTAGGGGTGAGCACGCAGACTGGTAGGTGAGCGTCGAGTCGAGTCGAGGGAAGAAAAATGATCCATTAATCTGAAACCCAAAGTCTGGCGGCGCCGGGCGTCGCGGCGGCGGCGGCGTTGGCGGCGGCAGCGTCGACACGGCCGGCTGTGCAGTGGTGGTTTCGACGCTCACGCGCAAACCGACTATAGTAGTCGTACCAACGTTCTCCACCCAACCTCGCCTAACCACCCCTTGCTCGTCCTTCGCCTTCTTTTTCGACCCTACAGGCCAGTGATCGTCAACCATTTCTGAGTCCAACGATCGCCACGGCACTGTGGTCGCACGGTGGACGATTGATTATTTTATTCCGTGACGATTGAAGCTGTATCCGAATGGCCGGAATTAATTGCAGTGGGAAATTCGACGTGCAGTAGGAAATATTAATTCGGGATTGTGGCATTCGAAGTGGGGAGATCACGTTGCTCTTTGAACGAGGGTCCACTTTACGCACTTGTTCATTGATAACAGCGAGTACATGTAAATGTGCGAGATTAATTTCGCAGGCTTTTCTTGTTTTATTCAGTGGTCTGTGTTATCGCAGTGGAACGTTCAATGAGAAATGGGATACGATTTTGGCAATGAAACGCTGATGATTACTGAGGTAGAAGAATGGAACAATTGAAGATGGTACAATTCTGTAATGGATGAGTCATTTTGCGGGGAAAGAAATTCATTTGGGTAATACAGTATAGTAAATTCTAGTAAATGTAGGAAATCTTAAGACGCGATTACAGTTTAATGGGAGAATTGCGAGAACTGCCTAAATGCTGATTTTAGATGATAATATAAATTTTCTTCGAATGGTATTTGCTTAAGGAACCCAAGAAAAACTGGTGTCCGTGTACAGATATATTTCTTCTTCCTACAAGATCTTAATTTACCGTTGCCTGATAAGCAAGTAATTTGACTATGAATCTATTCGCTACTTTCACCTGCATACATATTTGAACACGTTGCATTCTTCAATATTTACACTCACTCTAATATATATTTGTGATTGAAGACATTATTATGGATAACAGATAATGATACAGGAAAGTGGTGGTATCCTCCAGTGGAGAAAGATCATTTTGGATGGCAAACTATGTACTGTTTTTACTTTGTAGACAAAGATGCGACGAAAGTCTTCGCAAGATTATTAACTCAAAACGAATCAATCAAATCATTTTATTCCGACAGTCTGCAAGATCATACTTCTTGGAACGGATTCTTTACTGATAAACTTTGATCGCACAAGTATAATTGCTCCTTTTTTTCAAATTACAATATTATATCACATTCTGCAAACGTTTGTATATTATAAACGAAGGACTACAATTTATCGAAGTGGAATACGTGCCAAAATTCTAAATTACGTTAATTCACAATGGGATTTCCAAACAGGGCGTAAGATGATTATCAAACTACATAAAAGTCTAATTAATTAGGACGACGTGATCATTACAATCCTAAGGCAATTTCCACAACTTTCTCACGATGACCATGCAATGCTGTGCAGATAAAATTCTTATCAAACTCTTCAAAATAAAACCATTCATAGACAAGTAAAAAAGGAATTCCCATTCACATTCCAAATCTACTGCAACATCAACCAAATCAAATACTTTCAATAAAAAAAAATGATCACCAAAAATCCCCTTCGCGGATCCAGACCTCAAATAATAGGACGCAGGGGATATAATAAAAATATAATCCTTCTTCAAATCATCCTTCAATTTCTCCACAAAAATTGACGACAAAGGAGAAAAGAAATCCCGCTCTGCAACATTTAAGCGAGTCGACATCCGCATCGACAGGTGCATCGACCTGCTTCCACGATCAAGCTCGGTCTAGTTGAAGAACACTGTCTTCACCACACATAGATCGGGCGAACCTCGTACCCAGCGTGTGATACACACGTACATATGTATACATATACATACATACGGGGGAGACGATCTTAACTCGAACGTATGAGGGAATAAGAGGCAGTCTCACCGTCTCCGTGAAGTCGCGGGATGGAGATACGGGAGGACGATGAGCGGCCTGGAGAAATGAGAAGCACAGTGGAAGAGAAATGAACGGATAAGAGATCGAAATCCAGCCGCGTGAGGTGTTGGAACGAGAGACGACGACAACGACGACGACGATGAGAGCGGCGGCCACATTTGAATCCCAAATTCGCCGAGACCACGGCGACCGTGATTAAAGAGTTCGACGTCGTTGTCGATTGGTAACCGTGCCCTGAAATCGGATGTGCCTCTCTTGGCTCGCCGGGCCAGTCCCAACTTAGCTTCTTATTTGCCGCAGAAAACGCACACGTTAATTGGGCCGGCTCTCTCCTCGTACTGCGGCCAAGATCTGTTTCTTTTTGGACGATTTTCACACTCGCAACGCGACGGTTCGATTTTTATTGCGAGGAATACTGTAGGTTGTGAATTAGAGACATATTAGGTCTACCGGAAAGATCTGTCCAATAATATCATCTCAAGTTTCACTATTATGTGGCTGCTTCTTTTTACCATTGCATTTCCAAATGTGTGCTCTTCTGAATTGCATTAGTAACGATGGAAATTATGTTGTTCGCTAAATATTAAGAAATGACTTATTTATGTACAAAATTTTGATTATACGCGATTCATTAGTCGAAGGAAGACTTTCTCTTGCGTTTCTGATTGGGAAAATTTGATTCTTCTAAATAATAAGTCTACCCGAAAGTTCTGACCGCTTTTGAATTCGAAAATAATACATTTTCGATACATTTATTAATATTTACTAAACAATATAATTTACATCGTTACTAATGTAATTTAGTAAAGTACATATGTAGAAATACAATGGTAAAAAGACGCAGCCATATATGTTCAAACTTTAGATCCAAAATATCTCCAATTTTCAACCTACAGTATTCCTCGCAATTAAAATGATATCCTCTAATCCGTGTAATTTCTAGATCGGGTGTAGTCGTGTAGAAGACAGAAGAAGTGAAGGTGTGTGAAGCTACACTAGCATTTTGACCCACAATGCCTTACACGTGGAATATTTATAATTTCCGTACAAGGGCTTATATATTTCGGTTAGAGGTCCCTATTTCACGAGTATTTAAATATGTACACGCGTATTAAACGTATCCGCACTCCAGGCCGTGTAATTTTCAGTACACGTGTGCTCATGTATTATTTCATGCATATTTAAATATACGTGAAATAATTTACGCGTATCAACCTATTCGCATTTATGATTCACGTAATTTTTCAAACGTTGTCATTTTACTATTTATGTTACTGTTAAAATCTTGATATATAATATATAATATATAATATATAATATATAATATATAATATATAATATATAATATATAATATATAATATATAATATATAATATATAATATATAATATATAATATATAATATAATATTTCTACGGAAATTATAAATATTCCACGTGTAAAGAATTGTGGGTTAAATTGATCTAATCTGATACACATATTCATGAAAAACGAGCACAGATAAATACAGTACTTTCTTACAGAACTACGATTTATATACCAAGATTTCAACAGTATTAATATAAGTATTAACCACCACAGTTTCTCTTAAATTCATTAATGAATTGATATCCCTAAACAAAGCAAATCCAAAATTTTATATTCGGGCAAAATTCTTCCTCCGCGCATGTGTGTCCCATTCATCAACATCAAATGTCTCGAGTTTCACGTTAAACGGCCGTACAACTTCCAAGTGAAAGAAGATCGACGGTGCGCCGAACGAGCAAACGAACAGACGACGAAGTTAACAACGGATTAAGAAGCACAAAGAATCGCGACGTCGAGAACCCGACTCTTCCGCGGAATCACAGTCGATTAATAGAGCGTTCGCCAAACGGAAACGCGGGGAGTCACGTTGAGCGAGACAGGAAGACGCGGAAAAACGTCGAAACCGAAAGTTAGAGCCAGCACAGCGTGGCGGACATCAGAAAGACGAAAAGTTTCCTTCTCATTGAGCTTTTTCTTTCCTGGTTTCCGGATATTAGACGATGGTGTGTGGGACGAAGAGGATCGGCCACGTTTTTCTTCACGACACTCTTCTGGCTGGTCGCGAACGGCCGAACCCGTAATCGAAAAGAGGAGAAAAGCACAATTGTGCATCTTGAGCACCGAGGCGCGATGCACATCGGGGTAAGATCATCGAAATGTGGAAACATTCAATATGTTATTCAATTATTCTGAATTTTGGTGATCATGCGTTTTTTGAGATTGGCAATTGGATTTAAAATTCGAAATGGCAGATTTAATACTGCCTACAGGGGCCTGAATTTAGTATTTCATATTCTTTTTCCTGAACGCAAATCACATTTTCATGATAGATTTCGAATAAATATAATATGCGGTCTTATTTTTAGTTCTTATTAAAAATTCAGTAAAGTTATAAACTGCAGCAGACTGCGCTTGAAATTTGAATGCTCTTGTTACGAATCGTGTAAGCTTTCGGATAAAAAAAAGTCCGACGTCTATCACTCTCAATCATTTTTTTTAAGCCGTTTCACAGTTTAAATTGTTATAAATATTGTACCCTAAGCGAATAAAATGCCCGCAGTTACCTACATAACAGTACAACACAGAACGTTTATTTTGATGTTCTATAACGACTAACTAAAAAAATGAGTATTATTCAAATTTTACGAATTTGATTTGTATCTAATCACATAGCCATATGAAAGAATAAACGTGTGTGAATTTCGAAGCTTTGAAAGCTTTGTCAGTTCATGTGAACAAAAAAAACTGATATAAAATTAATCTTGAAAATTTGATTTCGGTCACGAATTACCGCTTTCCAGCATACTGTGGCCTACGTGTACTTCAAACGACGGCGACCAAAAGACACGGAGGGCAAAATCTGACGGAGCAGAGCCGACTACCGAAGAAAAAAGAGAGAAAGAACGGCTCGGGGAACTATTAGTGTCACGCCATTACCCCACGATGCATACATAACACATAGGCCACTGCTTTCTCCCTTTACGATCTCGGCGACTCAATTCCCTCGGACTTACGTGTATACGTGGCTCTTTTAAGGGTAAGAAGAAAAGCGTGTGCGAGTTAAAAAGGGGAGAAACACCCTTTCTTCTCGTTCAAAGTCTCGACTTGATGGGGATATAGAGTGTCTTTCACTTTGAGGAAAGTCGGGGAGTATTTCTGAAGGGTTAAAGAAGTGATACTGATGCCGTTCGAAGGAACGCTCTTGTTATTAATAGTATAATAGTTAGCTGTCAGTAGTTGTAATTGGGTTGCTGAATAAGTTTCTGCCGTTTATCGCGGACTCGAACTACAAAATTGTATGATACGTTGGGCGATTAGTTCATTCAAAGTTTCGAAGAGCAATTTTTCCTATTACTTCAATTAATTAGCCATGTTTCCAAAGGGTCCTCGTCGAAACAGGTGGCCCGCCCGGAACGTGCGCTATCGTTTATGCAAAGAATCCTATTTATCCAGCGTGAAAATTATTTCCAGACTGCTTTCTCAGCTGCACGACGTTTGTCGTTGAGTGTAGAAATACAGTATGTACTTCGTTAAGGCTGCACAGCTTTTGAACCACGATTAAGTAATACGCTTCAGAGTTTTTCCAACGAATTTTTTCTGTTACTAGCCGCACCCGAAACAATATTGTCGCAGGGTTGTAAGAGATATAGACAAAATATATCTGCGACAAACGCACCGCGGCATAACAACGGCACGAACTCGTTGGACAACCTAATAGTTGCAGAAAATTCGCGGTCTGGGTTAGGAGACTGTGCACAGTGATCGTAAGAATGATCTACCGTACAGGATCCGGGATATAAAAGGCCTGCTGAGTTAATCAGAATCGAAGATATGATATCGATGCATAAAAGGCATCTCGATTCTTGCTGCTGGCACTCGCGTTTCTCGGTAAACAGAATTACTTTTTCCCATATTATACACGAATATTATCGAAGCCTGCGGAGTTAAACGTTGTATTACCGCTCAAACATCCTGGTCCCTATTTTAAATGAAATTATTCTTTGCTGAACACACATCAATACGGTATACATACTCCAAAGGAGGACTCCCAATTTTAATTAATGGATACACAAAATAGCCAATTCCAATATTCTGCCAAATGAAAGGAAACTTTCGTTCAAAATAAATATAGCTAGAAATAAAATCTCTCCAGTAAAACGGGCCAATTAAATTTAATTATTTCGGCCTCGCCCACCTGGACATACGCTCCTTAAATTTTTGTCTGCGATAAATACAAAAAAAAAGGACACCTGCATATATCAAATAATTCCGCGTAGGCGCTAACGCGTGCACGCGTACGTTTCGAAACAACCATGGAGC
The DNA here is from genome assembly GCA_907165295.1 of Nomada fabriciana. Taxonomy (NCBI): domain Eukaryota; kingdom Metazoa; phylum Arthropoda; class Insecta; order Hymenoptera; family Apidae; genus Nomada; species Nomada fabriciana. Next base: position 16,356,217 of record OU015694.1, read on the forward strand.
ATGGAGTAAGTATACATCCTAGTTATATCATTAACGAGTAAGAATGTGACAAATAGTGCTAGCCCTAATCTCGGCGTATTTTTCAGTCGCCGGCTCAATCATCGTGAATTACGTATCGTTAAGCCTGACTGGTCGGCGCTGCGCGGCCGAAATCGTCGCGAAGATAATAAAACGATGACCGTGCGAAACATCAATCGCGCTCTAAAACATCGACAGACGCAATGGGACGCCGATTTCACGTACGTTCGACCGGGTCGTAACCAGAGTTCGAGAGGACGAGAAAGGAACTTTGAAACTGCGGCTCGAATCTTCAGTTTTCGAAAGTGGAAGAGATGCTTACTGAGAAAGATTTGAGGAAGATCAATGATGGTGTGAACAGTGTTGAAAGCAGACAATTTTTATTCGAACATCCCCGAAGGCTGTCGTAACTACAGTGAGTAAATTTTCGATTTCAATTAAACGTTACTACGCTGAAAATTGGTCGCGCAAGTTCTGAATCGGATCGGTACAAGTTCTCTTCAATTGAACCTTGCCAATTTCCACCGAGAGGAAACCCGAAATTCGAATGAACAAATTAATGTAGTCGAAACTTCCAAACATGTTTATTGCGCGTCTCGAAGTCTTTTGCAGGTTCAAGAAATACGGAAGTTCCTCAGAGACTATACAAAAATGAGACACTCGGAAAATAAAGAGGGGTGAATCGTGGCTCAATTTTCGACGTTTCTCACTACAGTTTCTCACTAAAGATCGCTGGAGCGTTTAACACTAGAACAACAGATACATTTTGGTATTATTCAGACAGCATGCGTTAGACAGATTGTGAACACGAAAATCGTTGAATGGACATTAAATAGATATATAATTGTCATTCTGTCTTATTAAAACTCATGATAAATTGCTACAACGGTACCTATATATTAATAATTCTAAAGCAAGAAATCTGAAACAAGTCATTTTGACCCCCTTGGTAGTTCTAGTGTTAAAATGTTACCATCTAACATAGGAGACGCAAAGGGGCAACCTGCTTCCCCGACTCGAGCCGCACAGGACGCGATACCCTCCGAACGACCTGGTCAGGGAGCATCAGGTACGAATCGCGAGATTCTCACGGCTGAAACGGCTCGCAATTGATCTTTAATTTCGCCTGCTTGCTATGCAGCCCACGCGCCTTTCGTCCACGCGGGGCTACATCCGCGAGCACGCGCAGCAAACAGAAGCATCCTCGTAGTAGTCCAGATCGCCCGGAGTGAGTTGACCCTGGCTGAGTCGCAATTGATCTCAATTAGAGTTCCCCCTCCTCGTTTTGCCCCTATCTATCACCGCCGCCTCTACCATCTCCACCTAGAGGCTCGTCATTTGCTCTGCCTCTCTTTCATGCCCGCGGCGAACCGTGGCGATCCCTTTTTCTTCCTCGTTCTTACCTCCTTCCTTCCCCCGACCAGAACTATCTTTCCCTGTGCTCGCACAAGTGTGTGTGCGTGGAAACACGCGCGCCGCGTAACACACGCTCACCGTGCCCACCTCGTGCAATCGTTATGCAATTGAATGAACGCTACTGAGAAAGGGAGTTTACTCTCGCCACGTCCTGGATCGCGCGACGAGTGCGCCGTTTCGCCGTTCACGCTGCCTTCGGTTGCGTTTCCAATTCGGCGACACGATTGCGCTGCTTTTGTGAGGGTTTTTTTAGCGTGATGGAGAGGCGAGCGGGGTTTCGTAGAACGGTTACGAGTCGGGATTACTTGTTGAATTGTGAAGGTAGGTAGTCGGTAGGTATACCGGCAGGCTGTGACTGACAAAAGGCGCGAAATATTGACCGTGATTTGTACTGATGGTCCTCAATTGTGCTGAGTGCAATGGGAGTTAGAAGGAGAGGGAAGATAGAGACGCTTATCAGAAGGACAAGTTGAGCCAGTTGGTAGTGGCAGGATAAGGGAAGAGGGTTCTGGGTGGACCGTGTTTGTTATGTTGCGCAAAGTATGGTTTTCGTTTTAATTTAAGGGCGAAGAATGGAGGAGTCGTGGGTAATGAAGTGCCTTGAAATTTACATTTTACTCATGGAACTTTAAACATTTTCATTAGTGCGTTCTTGCATAATATTTACTAATGAAAGGAAGATTCTCAGGATATTTCGTTCGATTCGAGTTTCTATCGTAAATGTAACACTATAATAATACTTGGAACCCCTTAAACAAGGAGCAGCCAGGTGGAATTTAATATAGGAAAGAATAAAAAATTGTATAAAGATAGTCCTAGTTTTTCTTGCCAATTTATGTTCACATGTCCCACGAATAAAAGATAAGGAAAATATGCTGTGTACACAAGACCTCATACATGCGCAATTGCCCATAAGTGTTGACCATTACAGTACAAATTTGTACTGTTACAGTACAAATTTTATCTCGATATTTGTATCGTTTTATAATTTCGTTAACCAATCTAAGCACCGAAATTCATTACGACCTTGCAAGGAATACGCTTCAAATTCTGTCAGGCTTAAACAAAAAGACTGATAAAGCGTTTCACGATAATGGAAGTGTACAAGTAGATGAAAATTTGAATTTCAGATAAATATAGTAATTACTTTCTTCGAATAACTTCCGTGGACAGCCCACTCTTCGTGGAGCCAGAAATAGGTAAAAAACGAAGGGAAGAGGCGCAAGGCGAATTAAACGGGTGCTTCCAGATAACATTTCTCCGACGACTAGTGGAAACCAAGTGGATCTCGTTGCCGTATAATGGATATTACACTGACGACTATAAAAATTAAATCGGCAAACTTTTGGTCCAATAGTGTCGGCCGTCCAATGGCGGACAGTCGAAGGATAGGCAAACGAACGATAAACCTTTATTACTTCGACAAACCACTCGACCATCGGACATTTCCATGCGGAGATCGTGACTCTGAAACTTAGGTTTATATCGAGAAATTGTCCTGATCGATTGGTTATTGATGTTACGAGCAGTTCCTCGACGTTAAAGCCCGCAGCCACTTCAAGCCTCGTGCGCCCTGTTCATATAAAAAGGATACTGCTCGAAGATTTAATAAAATTGATTAAAAATAGCTTCAGACTCGGAGTTCGTAATGCTGAGACATGTTTGTAGTTCGTGACGACAATAAAACATTTATGCGGTATAAAAAATTTACTTGGAGATTCGGAGAGAAATAAAAATAAATTCGTTTAAGGAATTCTCATCACAGGACTTTTATGAAAGAAGTTTAGTATGCGATCGGGAATCCTGAATAATTGTAAACTTATTTACAAATACCAGTGATAGTAATAGTCGAAGAGTGCTGTTTACCTGTTGGTAGAGTGAGGCTACTACACAGATAAGGCAGATATACGATATCATAAAATATAATAAGATAAACGTTAAACTGTCAATTTCAATGCACCCGTAGGCAGCATTGCCGATCGTTTAAGATAACTATAATCGTGTGGCATAAAAAGTAAGTGTAAATCGAATGATCTCGTGTATTAGGCGTGTAAAAAAGATGGAAAAGCTGTTGCTGATGACTGTATCCGTAATATAGCGCCTGAGGTAAAACATATTTAATTGTTTTATAGGTGGCACATTCATAACACAGGCAGGAACCTTAATATAATTTTCTTACGTATACCACAAATTCCATTTCGAGTATATATGTACATCTGTAATCAAAAATGTATGAACTCACTTCGATAATTGCGAATTCAGAGTTTTGCATATTTTGCCACATTGCACCTGCATAAACGGCAGTTTATTCCAGATAAAAATTAAATTTATGCAAAATTGTTAAGAAAAAGGTTTAAAAATAGCCACGTAAAATAGAACAGCTTTTTTTATCTACATCAGCCACTTGTGAAGTAAAAAAAAAGAGTTTTTACCTTAAAACGATACAATCCTTTCGAAATTCAAATCATTGGAGAAAAAATTAAATTATATAACAGACAGTATTTGGGCTCTTAATAAAAGCGAATTCTCGTTTCACGGAGAACGTGAATGGAATTACAGGAGAGCTTAGAACTAGCGAGAGGTACTTTAACGAGGAGAAAATATCCTTCAGCACTTTTGTGGCTAAATTTCGCAAGATCCGAGCTCTTGATTATGACAGCAAGAGTAAAAGGGAAGCACTTGAGAAGAGTTGGTGCGAAAGGGTGTAAAGGAGGTGAGCAGACGAGGGGCGAAGGAGTAAACGAGCAGAATTCAATGAGGTTGAGGAAAGCGAGGTAATACTAGTTCTAACCCTACCCTATACTACCCACCTGTTGAATTACGTGCACCCAGCCCTGAACTGGCCACCGTGGTTTACCTGCGTGCAATCCGATCCTAAATCATCCTTCGCTCCGCAGCGAATGGCGCTGGAATAATTTAATCGAAAGAACTGTGCTAACGATGCGCCATTAAAATATCCGTAACTCGGTAATCTCGCTGATACACGCTGATTTAAAGTCGCCCAGGTAATTAAAAAATGGGGAACGCTGTAACAGCTTCCTGTATTCACGATTGTGTTGAAATTTTTGCGCTTTAAGAGTAACTTTTGTTAATTATTTGATAAAATCTGTGGTATAATTAATTATATAACGATCGATCGTTGTTTGCGAAAATTTCAAAATATTATATTTTATGGAATTGTATGTATTGACAAAGAACGACGTTTAATAAGGGCAGAGTTTTTTAAAAATTATATCAAAGATATGTGTGAGTATTAATTAAAGGTAAGGTAAACGACCTTGACACTCGAATACTCCAATTTCGTTGGCTAAGCCGAGAAATAAACTAAACGAGTGAAACAGCAGGCCACGTATTACATTATAATTTCCACAGGTTAAATCCGTTCCACTGACATCCACGTAAGTACACGCATACTGTAACATTCGAATAAATCAAAATTGAAAGATGCGAATCGAATTCGGTCCACACAATCTCCTCCATTCAGACCAGTATCGACGGTAGCAGTCAGTTATATGTTATATCATACTTTGTAAGCGGCTCGTGGCCGCGTTTCTTGCTCGGCCGTCCACTTTTTATTTCTTCGCGGCATGAAAAACTTAAGTGCTCGGGGTCGTTCGTGGCAATTCAAGCGAGAATTTCGCAGATTTCCCCGTTGAAAAGGGGGAAGCAGGCTGATTAGGAGAGCGGTAAAAATGAAATTCTTGAAAAATTATCCCTACAACCCAAGACGGGGCCGGCGAACGAGACAGCGCGAAACAATTCAATGAAGCGAACCCTGATTAATTGGTTTTCAGCCGGCGGGAAATTAACGTGCACGACGGGCTTCTTCTACTTGTTCTTGTTCTTCTTCTTCTTCTTGCGGTCATTAGCGACACGAGCAGTGCCGCAGGGATTTTTAAGAGGATAATGCCGGAAGGTGAAGGGTAAAACGAGGGGGCAAAGGGTCTGTAGCACGTAGCTACGTAAAGTGTTCATAACAAGATCATTATTCAAACTTTACAGCTGTTAAGGGGGGCGCGAATTGAAACAAGCGATCGTGTCTTGGACGCGCAATTTTAACCGCCCGCGTTCAGACTCTGATTTATGCTATTTGCGTGAATAGGTGAATTTTTGTTCTGTCCTCTGAGAAATGTTGTTCCCTTTGGGAGACGATACGACGAGTTTATTTAAGTCGGTAATATCGTTGATGCAAACGACGATCAAACGCGAGTTACGCGCTGTTCGTCTTTTTTCCTCGTTTGGCTGGCGTATATACTCGATTTTAAGGAGCTCGTGTCGTTGGAAGGAGATACGAGGAAGAACTTATCGGCTCGCAACGCTCAAGAATATTATCAGAAACAACAGAGAAGTAAGACGCTCTTAACCTATTTAACGACATTCATCAACCGAGAGCATTTGCCGAGCTAATAATATCGTTCCTCGTAACGGAGACGGTCAGCCCTATACGAAATTTTAACATAATAACGTTTTAGATCGTATTTATCGCGGCCATGTGCATGGCGATCAAAGCTGTTCATTTTTTAACTATGTTACGATACAGGAATATCGTTGAAAAAATCTGCAATCGAAGAATTTCCTTTCTATATACATATATTTAACACTAGAACTGCCGATAGGTTTTCTTTCATAGGTTTTCTACTATTTACACAGTAGACGTTATACAGACTATGAACACGAAGGTGGTTGAGCGAACTATAAATAGAGATATATAATTGTCATTTTGGCTTGTTGAAAGTCATCATAAATTGCTGCAACAATACCTATATGTTAATAATTTGAAATCAAGAAATCTGAAACCAGTCATTTTGACTGGCTTGGCAGTTCTAGTGTTAATTATGTTTCGTGAAAATGTAACTTTTCAAATCATTTCAAATAGTTTCAAATGCATGTGAATCACAATGCATTTCGAATTATTTTTCGAATGGTTTTCTTTATAAATAAACACGAGAAAGAATACAATACGCCGAGGCAATTATGTACGTAGCCAACTGTAAACTGTTACTCTAAATAAATTGTGTATACTAGATTCTTGAATTCACAAATATTGTGGGAGTGCGAAACGCCCAACGTCAGGTCACAGGGCGTTTATGACCGGACTACCTGGGACATAGCAGGCCGGCAGGCGAGCAGCGATGGCTTGCAGAACCGTGTCCCCTTTTTTCTATGTTTTAAGGATACCATTAGCTTTAAGGATACGAATGAGACAGATAGAGAGACGCGGGAATTACTGAGGACGAATGGATGTATGAATGGAAGTAGAGTAGATTGAACGGTGACAGAGTAGAGTCGACAGCGGATGACTGTAGATCGCGGAGCAACGTGGAGTAGACCAGAGTAGTACAGTGTAGAATAGAATAGTGTGGATACAGTGTGGACTAGCGTTGTACCTTTCTTTAATAAATATATAATAATCCCTTTTGTTATATTACAATTAAACCGGTCTGATTTCTTTAAAACTACCAATCCCACAATATTTTGTGAGCATCCCCCATTTTCAGGAACTGTTCACCTCACTCTTATCTCGCTCACTTCAACAAATAACGTGTTAATCTAACATAATTTTTTCGTTTCATTGATCCACAATCACTTCCTCAAAATCTACCGCCAGCAACGGAATGCTCTGGTTTCATTTAATTACGCATAATCGCGCAACCACTACTTGCCATTTTTCGTCAAATTGACAGGTGCAAAACTACCGAACGAGAGCACAGGGATCTGATCAATTTACCGACAGCAGCTGCAGCTCATTTCGCGTGACACAGCGCAGTAACACACGCATTGGAAGCTCACGCGTATTGAGAAATTCTCAGCCCTCTTCTACTTGGCAGCTTGCAATTAATTTAATAAGCCCACATTAAATGGAAGATTTGCCAAGCATTGTTGTCGTCAAGAGAATGTATCGTGCCCTACGTCGGTTTGGCCGATTCGACGCGATTCAGTCCATTATCGACGCCACTCCGGAAGAGCTTCGTAGTAATTAAGCCCGATTAAATTTCCTACGCGCCGTGTGTCCGCAGTAATTGCGACCCGTTCTGCATTCGCAACGAACCAAATGAAATTCATTAGTCGACGATACCCAGCCAGCCTACCGGGCGAATCGCGTACCTATACATATATCTGTCTGTTTAAATATGCACGCTCAATCGCATCGTAGAAACGAGTTGCCACGAAAAACATTCCAGCACAAAAGACCGCAAACAAAATCGTGTACCGATTGCGAGTTTTTGTTAAAAATTTACTCCGCTTGGTTTGCCAGTTCCGCAGTTGCTGGACGTTTCGAGCCGGCTATGAAAGTTGTCCGGAGATCCGCGAAAATTCTCCGTTGTTTCCGCACTTGAGCAGAAAAATCCGCCCAATTGTGTCCACCGTGAAGAGGAGGAGTTGTCTTCAATCGTATTGTGGCGCGGCCTTGACAAAAGCGTATACATCGAGTTCGAAGAAATTTGCCAGCGAAATTTCGCCTTTAATTTGCTAAAACCGTGCTTGGTCGGATGAGACTGTTCGAACAGAGACTGGACCACAATGGCAGAACTTCCCTCGTTCAGGACTCAAAGGATTTAATTCGCCGTGAAACAAGAAAAACGGACGCCTCGATAGTACAACCCTTTGATTTCCCGTGGACAGGAAGATGACATGGCCACGCGCAAACGTTTCATCGTTTGTCACGTTCAAAGGGGGCTCTCTGATTGCCCCGACGACGCGGCAACAAAAATTCCATTCGTGTCTGGGACGCTCCGATGAATTACAAATCCGCTCGGAAGGAGGAAGACGGGCAAGACGAACGGGATATTTGGGCTATGAAATTCGTAGAAAAACGAAATTCCGGCATTGAGATTCCGGGCACGTAGTATCCGCGAATACTTGTCCACGAGCAAACGCGTTTCCGCGAACAAAACGACGGAACGTATGAAGAGAACGCGTCGAGAGAGAGGGAGAGAGAGAGAGGAATTCAGGAAGCAGCAACAAGTGTGACATCCCTTGCCGTCGCTACCTTTTACCTTCCCCCATCCGGACACCTAGCCACCCTTCCCAAGGGTCGAGAGCCTCTTCTCATCCGTGTCGTTCCTCCTGCGTTGCTGGTAGAAGACAAATAACGCGGTGTGCTCGTCTAACCGTGATACAAAGAACCGTGTAAACCTTTACCTCTTCGCTTTTGTATAACACTTTCAGTGTTTTCGCTAGCTTCTCTCTTATTTTCCTATTTTTCTATTTATTTCCCTACTCTCTATTTTATAAGAGAGGGAAGCTGAGCTGTGTTCGATGGATAAAAGATTTATATCAATTCACGATAAGAATCGATACTGTTGTCGTAATTGTATTAAATTTTCAGCCTGCGAATGTTTGGGGGGCATACAATTTTGAAAGTGATTATAAATTATTAACTATTATTGCGATCCCACGGAGGCCACTAATTTACTTATATTTTGTTGCACTAAAACTCCGTTTATCTGCATTCTGTTTATTTCAGCTAGTTAATAATGCTCAGTTCCAAACATAAAAATTGATATAAATGGCTGAGCTCTTGTTATCAGAACTACGGTTAAGCGTCGAATCCATTTACACGAACAGCGAATTTTCGCAATGAATAGAAAAAAATATTTGTTTGTGTTAAGAATATATATAAGCACATATGTGTCGAGCAAGTAGCAGTTAGAAAACGCACAAATCTGCTCGCCCCAAAACTATTTTATTTTACCGCATTTTATCAGAATTAAAACGTCTGGATATTTGAACACTTCAAGCTAACAGGCTTCTAAAAATGAGCTTTAAATACATAGCTTGTTCGTACTTGAAATTGTACTCACTAAAGGTATCCTTCACTTAAACAGTACTTTCCTTAAACAAAATCATTGCTGAAAAATACAAAGCATGTCCTCAGAGTAGCAGAGTTTGCTGCAAAAACCTGAATATTTTCCACTTATAAAATGGAAAGCGAGAAATAAAATTTGTTGCAAGCAAAAAATACTAAAATCTAAAACTATGATAAGCCAAAGCTATATTGCCGACAATAATAATAAACCTACACTACGAATTACGCCACTCAGACCTCATTAACTCACCAGTAAACGCACCACTACCTCTGTCCCTAATCCCATAATTATCCCATTAAAAATGACCTTAACCGCGCAAGCATACGGAACTACCGTGAACGATAAGAATCGGATCCAGGGAGCAGCAAAGAAATGCGACTTTCTCGCTGGCAGATCGAACATCGTCGATACAAGGTGGAAACGATGTAGCAGGGGTTGAAGGCTCGGCAATTTGTAAGGGGTGAGTCGTTACGAGAGGGTTGGCGGCACCAGGGGTGGAAAAAGGTTGCGAGGACACCAGTTGCTAGGCAGCGCCTCTCAATCAGCGTTTCGCCTCACGTTCGAAGCCCGTGTATACCTGGGTGATCCATAATGCATCGCTCTTTATCAGCCTGAATCCAGCCAGAGTTCCTACCGTCACTGGTTGTTGCTGCTTCGCTTATTGCTGGCTTTGAAAGGGTTCTCGATTGCTGCGCCGCAGAAAACGCTACAGTTGTCGTAGAGCTACGTATCTGCATATGCACGTGTTACGTGTACAGACATCAGTAACCGGAGTATTCTGCCTCACAGGAGTATCGGCTAGTTTGCTGACGAGTGCATCGAGATAAACGGGATTTTCCCGGGTACGAGAGATACGCTTTATTACGACCTGGGCCACAGCCACTGGACAACGGTCTATTCGTTTACTGGGACGTGTAATTGGCAAGGATAATCACAGAGGAGGGTCTTGACATCGTCCTAATGCCACAGTAGATGGAAGAGTATCTAGTGGGACCATAAGTTTAATACGAGGCGTATGCCAGAATGTAAATTCCGAATGGCTATTTCAGGAAAAGACGAAAGTTTAGTTTTGAAACATTTTAGTTCCATACTGCACACCTTTTCTGCGTACCTTTCATTATTATCAAAGCATTTGACACATCGAGCTCTAGTTTTTGTGTCTTAGAAACCCTGCCAGTTATATTTTTTTCTTTCTTTTGTATATTGTGAAATACAATTTTCTGTTGCATGTAATCATTTGATGTTGTACGATAAAATTGGTGACCCATCTGATTCGAAGAAATTATTTATGCAGAGAGTTGGGGAAATCGTAGTACAACTGAAAAAATAGGTGATTCCTCAGGTAAAAATAAGTCGAAAATGGAAATGTAGAATACAATTTTTTCGTATGGCTTTTCAGGAGAATAGAGTTTGAAAGTTCATGAAGTAGGAGCACATGCATTTAGACACAATCTACTTTGTTCACTGAATCTGGTTAACGACCGCTACACCTGCTTCCGATTTTAGATTGCGATTGCGTGTTCAGACACCACGCGCTGTATTTTTTTTGTCATTTTCCAGGTTTATATTTTTACCTGTGTTGCGTTATTTCTAGGTTTAAAATCACACGAAGAAGCGGACTCGAGTTTTATGCTTAACCATATTGTATATGCAGTCATATAATAAAATGATATTGTGAAAAGTATAAATATTATTATAATAGTATTACGTATATTTCCACTAGTTAGATATTCCATTTTTTGACGTCATCAACTGCAAGTGTGGCGAACTGTGCATGCTTGTTTCAGCTTTTACGCTTTTTGCATGCCTCTATTTTTATTTCGGCTGTAACGAGGTTGGCCTGTGCCTGGCACTGTTTTGTCGAAATGAAAATTCATTTTGAAACAGAATCACATGCTTTAGAAGCTTTTCCAGTTGATTTTTATTTGCTACTTAAATTTAGGAACTTTAACAGGTTGAAAAGCGATGTTCAGGGTTTTGGTACCTATCCCTAGTATGTATACTCAGCTTGGTTTGGATATTTATGAAACAGAGTTTCATTTCAGTTTTCATTCATGCACGGTGCACTAGGTCTGGCCTAAGTGTGTATATCATTTTATATTAACAGTCATACAGCCGTGCAAGGCATTCGTAAGAATTTTTACGATCTGCAAATTTTTATGAGCGCAAGTCATGACGTTGTTTCTAGGTACTTAACATTTCCTGTTACATGTTTTTAGTTTGTCGTGTGTCATGTTCTTTTTTTATTGTGGGAATTTTTGGTTGTTTGGGTAGCAATGGTAATAGGTTCAAGAGCTGCTGGTTGGATTCATACTCTGCTTAGAAATAAAAGCATATATATTCCCGATGGTTTTCTTATCCATAAAATTATATTTTTGAAAATTTCGTTCCACAAATTAAGGATATTAAACTCCTATTTTATTATGTCGAGCTACTTCCAAGCAATAGTAATATGTATAATAATAACGCGCCAAGTTTTTGAAGATTATTCATTTTTTTTTCTCCAAAACTTGTGTATTCTCATTGCGGAATTTTCGAAAATATTCCTCAGCTTGAATATAAATCTGTTTTCACCAAATTATGGATGCACAGACGTTCGTCCCCTGAAGGTTGATCTGCTGTTGACAAGTAGAGTAATTTTTTATTTAATTTCTTTAACATACTTGATATCTTGAAGACACGAGACTATTTTTGTGTATATGCATATATTTAAAGAGAAACACCGTAGGGTTAACAACAGTTGGAATGTTTTCAATAGTATCTTCGTTGACAGCAGTATTATGAATGGGTTATTATTTCATAATTCTAATTTATTGTCACAGAATATCTATCTATAGCATGTTTCAGCCTGTGGCAATTATTCCGCAGCCTAAAATTCAGATGACAATATACTACACCAACCACAAGAAAGCTCTACAAGTATTAAGAATTCTATGGATTATATAAATTCCAAATTAAAAACCATACTAGGGAAACGTGCAAAAATATTATTTGCACGCAAGTGTAAACGATAAAGAACAGTTTGATAATCGTCCAATTTCCTTGCAGACTTCGTTTCGCTGCAAGAGTTATGCACAAATCGGTCACAAGAATCGTTAAAGAAGTTACAAGAGGCTGTTCATAAAAGATCGTCCTTTAAAATTGTCAATTAATTAAACAGAACGATATATTTTACAAAGTCCTTCACACCTCTCACATTGCAACGAGTATCCTTTACCCATTTCGAGCCACCGTAGACCTCTTACTTCGTTTTTCTCCTGGTTCGACTTCCCGGCTACGTTGAACGGAAGATAGAAGAAAGAAGAATGCCGAAGGATTTCAGAATGGGGGGCAGAAACGAGCGCCGAGCAGTCTAGTAATCCCCCGAGGGAATACTATTAATTAAGATGCTCGTCGTTTTTTCGCCCCTTCTCTTCCGACCCCGCGCTAGGAAACGCGAACGCAGGCAAATAACTGTCTTAACGGTGGAAAGCTATCGCGATTTTCATCGCAACGAGCTATACGAGTATCAGCTCGATCGAGAAATCGAGAAGCCGTGCAACGATCGTGACAATTGCCAAGGCGAATACACCTCGAGTAAATAATCTCGCTCGATATTCCGTTTAACCGGATGTACAGTGGGTGACCGAATTATTATGAACAGATGTAAATATTACGTATTTTATGTTTCAATGATTTCAGTAATAGCGAAGTATGATCCCCCCTCTGTTCTTGGCATATAGATGCACAACGTAACTATTATTTTGATATATTTACAACGAGCTGCCGATTTGTGCTATCGTTGATCATTTGTATTGCGACCTGATGTTGCAGATTCGTGTGCTGGATTTTATTGATTGGCGTTTTCCTCGATTGCTTTTATACTTTGATACTGTTAAATTACAGTGTTGCGTAACTTTCCGTAATTTAACTTTCCGCGGAACTGCATCTCTGTACGTCAATTTTCAAACAATAAAGCAGCTTTCCACAATTTCCAGCAGTTAAGTTATATTTCTTTTAATATAGTTGTGCGTTTCTCCGCAAACATTGTCATTGTTACCCTAAGGCTTGATCAAACGTAGATCTACAAATATTAATAAAGTAGTGTTACTAAATAAGGATTGAATAGATATTTGGATCTCAGCCATTCTAAGATAGATACATATGTATAGCCAACGACAGTTCGACGGCCCAAGAGCTGATCATTATTCTGCATTTTTTCCCGCACATTGCTTGGCCCCCAACGAAACGAGAGAAGATTCGCTGAAAAGGACAAGCCAGCAACCCTTTATCGATACGGCGAATCGGCTTGAAAGGAATAATTTTTCGGCAGGATTTTCGACTGGATTTTCAACGGTGTAAGCACATTTGTAGCTCGATTCTTTGGGCATAATGCGAGCATTAACTCAAAGGAACAGGTCGAACCGAAGAAAAAAGGGAGAAACGGGACACGAGGGTAGAAAGAGAGAAGCATTCTCTGGGGCACATTAATTGTACTGGGACTACCCCCGATGGCCAGTGGCCCACTCGAAATGCAAAGCAGCTCCACTTTAGCATGGTCAATGACCACCGCCAATGGACTCCGGGTATAACGAAGCATTCTTAATTTTAATGCCGTTGGCTTCGGCCTCGCTGACCATTTTTAATCCACTTAAGTTCGCTCCGCCGTGGCAAATTCGTCTACCTGAAGGCTCGATCTCCGTAAACGCGACGTATCTTTACGAAATCGACGCACCATTACGGTGATTATCGCAGATTGGAGAAATATTGGACTCGCGGTGCGACATTTTTACGAAATTCGTAAAAACATTCAAACTGTAAGATAGAACTATTGGATCGAAATTGTTTTATTAGTTATTTTTTGTTTTTAATTATTAACACTAGTTGATACTATTTAGTTTTGAATGCAGAAACGCAGCTCAGAATGTAAATCAGATCTACTATTTGGAAATGCTGTCCTTAGCTTTACAATCCACATTGATCAAACTTACTGAGGCAACTTGAAAAAAGTCGATCTATGCCTAATTCTGGAGCACGGAATGATCATTACTGAACCAGATATAATGGTTTGTTCAGGTAGTTACAGATTTTGGAAAAACTGTAATCTCAAAATGTAGAATAAGATCTCAGAATTTAGACACCCTCCAAACATTCTGGATGATTGTATAGCTGATATAAACCTTGTATGACGTGTCAAATGATTAACCCTTGTATTGTGTTTGGGTCTGTATAACACGATCTAAATGTTTCATTTACAAATGAAAATTGAAGATTTTCTTCAAGATTTAAAAGTTGCAAATTTACAACTTTGAAGTAAAAAAGTTGTACTAATTTAAAACCGAATACGATATAAGAGTTTAATACTGACTAAGACAAAAAAGCTACCCATGTACATATTTTAAGGAAACGTTTGAACAGATTATGAAAATGAAGGTGTTTGAATAGAAATGAAAAAGGAGTACAGATACTCTCGAATCTATTCGACTGCAAAAAATGATTCCCTTAAACATACATTTAAAATTCAGTTATTTTGTACTAAATATTCAAAAATAATATTTCGCAGTTGTATTAAAATCAACTTCAAAATATATATTAAACATAGATCATAAAAAAAAAAATAATTTCAACAAAGTTTACTGAACACTTAACCTGATCGAATACTTTCATGACCAACAGTACACACATAACTGTCCTGTCCTGTCTCTAATAAAAATCATCGCAAACTCCTGCAGCAATACTTGTACGTATACGATGTTAACAATTTCGAAGCAGCAAATCTGAAAACGGTGATTTCGACGGGCTCGATAGTTAATCGAAGCTCGCGCGGCCAACGACGAGCGCGAGCAAACGTGATCGGGAAAGTTCGCGTGAAAATAAGTTGCCTAGAAGCGCGCCTTAATTTGATGTCCACGGTGCACGCGCTCCCTTGATTATCGTGACTCGAAAGCGAGGGCCGACAAATGTGCATCGGGTCCACATAAAGACTCCGGACGTTCATGCGGACGCCGCTCTGGTACAATAAAGCAGCAGCGAACCACCGACGAAAGACGCCGGACAAAAGAACGGGCAAAACCGAAACTATACACGTGGGAAAATTATGCGGGAGTCGGCTTAGAGGGTAGTGATAAAAATAAGCCGTTTCTGAAAGTTCACGTCACACCGAGCTGTTGCACGCGTTCCTCTGTCGCCGCGATAACAATCTCCTTTTAGTCCACGCTAATTTTGCATCGAGCCGCGATATTTATTGTTAAATGCTCGACTTTCGAGTGACAGGTTGATTTGGAGCGGGTGGACGGGGTGAAATTAAAATTGGCGCACGGAGAAACGTGGAAGAACGATTTAATCATTGATAGGTTTCATTCTTCGATTTGATGCGAAGACATGCATTGCGACATGATATTTTCGGATGTGTTCGATTTAACTGAATGAAAAGGAATTGGAATTCGATCGTGGGTCATTTGATTCCGATAAATGAGAATATTGTGGATGTTATAGGTAGATATATGGGAAAACGGGGTGCGTAATTTGATCAACTTTTGTGTAAATAAGATGTAGCTTTCTGGGCACTATTATTATAGATGTGCGTGCTTGCATAATTCGGGGAGATATTATGAAAATCCTAGTAACTAGTTGTACTATGTTGAACATTATTTTTATCCTTTATAGTGACTGTAATATTAACCCGCGGCCCTCCATTTTGAATAATGCGCGCCGCACAGTTCTGAACTTTAACTCATTAATTGCATTCGAATATCCGAACAGAATAATGATAGGATTTAAATATTCACGTATGTAATGAGAGTATTTCAATATTTGATTCTTATCGGACGTACGAATATTTTATAGAATAAATAATGTATTTAAAAAACGTTCCGTTAGTTGTGTTAGAAAAAGCAAGGGGCTTTTGCTATCCGATATTGTATACCGCTTCCAACCATATCAAATTGTTATTAAGCATTATTTTATATAGCGGCCGTCTTATATTTATATTTGTACCGTTACCTTCGGCAATACCAAAACCATAGCAATGCACTGAGATGCTATCTAAATATAAAAGAAAAGACCAATTATTTTTCAACGCATCAATAAAGCGATTTCTATTTGCCAAGAGTGTTTGATAAATTTTAATTCGCGGAATGTCAATACAAACGAATACTCGGAACACGAAATCCTTAACAACCAGCCATAGTGCATACATTCCGAGGAATAAAAACGCGTCCAACAATTGCAATTGCCACGAATGAAATATAAGACAAGGTGTGCTCGTAAACAAATTTTCGTGTCACTAATTGTGTATCAGATAAGCTGAAAATGACCTATCATTCGGCGTACCTATTTTATTTTCTACCATGCGCTCGAGTAAAACCAGACGGAAAATCCCGAACGATAATTATCAAGATAACAACGCCGCTATCCCACCGTTGTTGCACGCCATTGATATCCACAGGCATTTTCTCGAGATACATTTATTGATATACACCGAGAATGAACTCGAAATCCGCCAACGGGGTGTGTACTACGAGCGAAACGATCATACCTATCCTAATCGTCTTTCTTGCATATCTTTCTTAACCGTTACGTCGTTGATCCGCCTCCTGACATTTTGATTGCACCGTATGTACGTATGTAATCAACTAAATTTAGTATCTTTATTTTTATTTTTAGATTATCTAGTAGAAAAACGTTGGAATTGCAATTTCATTTATGCACGAACACAAAAGTATACATTCTCGTACAGCGGCTCTAATAGTTGTACACCTGCATTGCACCTTACGCTGTACCATAATTCGCTTAACAATAAAAGTAAATAACTAAATGAACCAACGATGCCCCACGAGAGCATCCGAGAACTCCACGATGTCCCGTCGAGTACAGTGGAAAACTTTTTTTTTCTTCAACCAGAGAAACCATTGCGATTCGCGGGTACGTACAACTTTGATCAAAGATACACCCGCTGATTGATACGGCCTAATCTTCCGTCTACAGATAACGTCGTCTAAAGTTAATACAAGAACATAGATAAAGACCGTACGCGCCCGAGCTCAAGTAAATCGGCTTCCAGTTCCGTGGATGATGCATTTCGAACGAATGGATCGCAATCGACCCCTTTTCCCTCATTTCCCGCTGAATTATCGGCGCCCAGCAACTCGACGATCAATCGGTCAACCGTCCGATATTATTATTAATTCATAGCGTGCGCCGCACGAGCCTTTATGCACACGTACGAATGTGCCAGGCACTCTCCGCACATCATAAGTGTACGGACTTTCGACTAATTACACCATTAATAATGCACACACGGGGCCGCGTAATGGGGGTACAAATTACTGGGGAGTGGACGCTGTCCAGCGAAATCAGTACTGCTAATCGACAGATTTCCCGATCTAAAGCGTTAACCGGCGCTCGCGATGGCCGTTTAATGACACGGCGAGGATGTCCGCTTCGCGTCGCCGCGCCGGTTAAATTGCGCCATCTTCGTGGCCTCTGATCCCTTCCTTCGCCCTCCTGCCACGCAGCGATACGATAATAAAGTATGCACGATCGCGTCCGTGCCGCGGCTTATGATAAAGGTGCAATAAATAGTATTATGAATTTTATAGTGGGTTACGAGGTCAAGCTGCCGAGCCGCGACCATCGAGCCGATACAACAACGGTTCCAGCTGCATCGACGAAACGCAATTTTCCCGTGGACAGCATGCACGATATAGCGCGTGAATTCAGTAGCTCGAATCGATCGAGCGTGTATCTGGCTCGCCTCGATACGTGGCTCGCGCTTTACAAAACGATCGATCGAAGGTCTTTTTTATCCCGGTGTACTTATTTTTCAAGTGGTCGAGTATCGTCGCGATACAGATAAAGCGGAATTACGTCGGCACTTCCAAATAAAGTTTACCAGATTAATAGTCGCCGGATTATCAGACCGAAGAGCCGCGGTTTTTTTCTTCTTCCCAACGATCGAACACGCCGGCCGACGAATGCTCGACGATCACGATCGATCGGTGAAAAGTCAAAAAATTCGTCGTCGCTTTTCCGTTCTCTATTTCACGCCCGCTTCGTTTCCTTCTTTTTTTCCATTCCCCGACCGGAGTAAGTTACGCGTATTTCGCGATTATTACGGCCGATGCAATTTTACGATTTGTATAACTTCCATGCGTATTCGCGCGGGCCATTTTCGTGTTCCGTTCGCCATCGTGGCCATCGAATTTGCATATAAACGAACTATTACCTATGAATCGGCGCTATCCCCGTGCCTGTAGAGTGGTAAATTTTAATGAGAAAATGCCACCCACCCTGAACGTTAATACAATCAGACCGCTTCCTTTTCGTTTCGCGCCGTATCGTTCGAGGTAACCGAAACAGAAACAAAAAGAGGAAAGAATAGGGAAGAAAAAATAAATGTAATTGAGCGGAGAATTTAACGGGCCGACTCGAGCCGGTTCTCCTCGCTTTTCCCGAGCTCGAGGCGAGCGTACACTTATCGGCCTCGAAATCGATTCGCCTCAATGATATAATGTTGCGCCGTATTTTCACCAGGTTGAAATCGACACGACAGGTACGGGGGCTATTTAACATGCATCGAACCGGCGATTATTCCGCGACTGTCCAATGCTCGCCGTGTCGCGCATATCTGCCGCTTTCAGATGCTATTCACCTTTACGTGACGGATTGTAATTAAGGAACACGTGCGACAAGTAATTAACACGCGGCGCGACAGCGAAGATGTTGTTAACGGGCGACGAAATGTATCGGAATGTTACAGCTAATCGAGTTCAATTGACGATACGTATGAGAGATAGCTAATTGGTCGGCTAATAAAATAGTTGACGCCATTGGTGATTAATAGAAACGACGGTGCTTTTCGATTATTCGTTAATTCGCGAATAATTTCCTCCCCTTTTTATCCGATTTTCGAATGCAGGGGAGCCGAACTTGCACGGTTTCAAATCAATCGTTCTTTTATTCTCGTGGAAGTTGTAATACATTTTTAAGCAGTATTCGAAACGCATAAATATGCTGGAAGAAATTTTTCTACGTCTTTTTTGTTATTTGTTGCGCAACTGTAGTTCGTGAAATGAGAGATTTCTTTATTACGTGTTTCATTTGTTATAAGTCTATGACTTGTTTTTGAATAATTTTTGAAATTCCTGTATACATGATGCATTTTAAATAATACATTTTGGATTCCCTACCTTCGGACTGGTTTTTATTTGTAATGCTGCCACAGTTGCGCCGCGTTTTCCAAATAAAAGTACTATAATCTGGCAGGAACGGAGACATGTCCTCTTATCATCTCGCAAGCATTTTAGATTTCAGCTTTGTGTCTTCCTGCATTCTACAGGAAATACGTATTATCTCCTCTCCGCTTAAATTTTATAAATGAAACTGAACTCTGATTTCGCCCTTAATGTAATTCAATTTATAAGGTATCGTTCGTGTCAAATCGAGCAGTAATCATACAAAACGAAATTATTATTCGGAAAGTATAACACGATTTTCAACATAAATTACTATGATTATTCACTTCCATTCTTATTTAAAGTTGCCAAATATGCCAATACATGTATTCATCTGAATTAACTGCAATCAATTTGCCCGCAAATCTAAAATTACCTTCTTTATACTACAGGTCAAATTCATTCATAAAGCTCTAGAAAATGATTTCAATATTATTCAGAATTTTTTTTAAGTCTTACAATTAGTTCAACTACTTATCGAACTGCGAAACAGTATCTTAACGAACGAGTAAGTGAATTTGTGCGATCGAATGCAAGGATGTCCTATGACTAAAATAATAATATGGGAAGAAAATCTTCTAACACCTATCAAAGACTGCTTGAAGGATAAGGAATTCGTAAAAGTGATAATATCCTTTTTGCAGCATATCAATGTAATTAAGTGGACGCATGTAATTAAGCATTTGGAAGTGATTTATGCAAATTAAATTCATTATCTATACTTAGCCCATTCATTTAATAACGCCGGTTAATCTAAATAAGTCAAGTATAATGTACCTGTATAATTTCTAACGTGACCGTAATCGCCAATGGCTTATACCCGGAAGCGACAATAAATGACTAAACAATAATAACAATAACATATCCGTTATTGAAGATTGCAAAGTTGTATTGTCCTTAAAAAGCGCCAAGCAAACATACGATTGTAAAATCATTTTTGGTTCCGGTTAGTCAACTTTCTGAAGGAGCCCTCGAAGCAAGACATAAAGACATTATGAAAGGTTTCGCGAAAATAACGCTCGAAAATTTTCAAGAACTGCGACTGTGTATAACGTCGGATTCCGTAATAACAGGCTTCATGGGATTTTCATGAAAAATACTATAGTAAATATGATATTTAAGTTATCAAACAATTCTAATTTTGTCCCATTTTTCACAAATACCACCGTGCGTCGCGTCGTCCACGGTTGAAAAAGATACAACCTGAAAATCTATCAACGCCATGGAATCGCGAGCAACGAGAAAGATTCTTCCGAGAGATGCCGCGTCGCGATTTCTCCCACGTCTGCGTGAGAGAACGGCCCGGACCGGATTAATCCCGAAACTAGTCCCCGCCATAGACCCACACCAGGAAATCCTTTATGCAAAACCCCGTGCATTCATTCGGGCCCCTTCAGGTCTGAACCCTCGGCGAGCCGACGGGGCATTTTCGCCGGAAAGTGTGGCCAAAGGGTGCGACGCGTGGGAGAGGACAGGATGGAACGCATGGTGCGACGCGCTTAGAAAAGGCGGCGATGATCGCGCGCTCTTAATCGATCCTTGGCGATCTGACATCTGTCGACTTTGCCTGCACATTTCACCCCCGCCTGCACAACCCTTTTTCCACGCCTTTTTCCCAGTTTCCCGAAAACCGTGCCGGTCGATCTGCATTTTTACCAGCCATCTGCCGATCTTCGTCCCGCTCCTTCCATTGTTGCTATTGTCGGCCGGCTGAGCCAGGACGAAACCAAAAGATTGCATTCTGTATCAGGACGAATCGACGCGATTTACATGGCCCCCGGATAAAACCGGTGGCACGCTGCGAATCAGCAGATGCGGTATACGCGACAATTCAAACAAACCGGAGAGTTGCACAACGATGACTAATGCTATTGCCTGACGGATTTTTGGATTCTGACTGTCAATGACGTCAGCTGGGACAGGACAGTCCATGCGCGACGCGTGCCTGGTTACTTTGAAAATTTGGATAACGATAGCTGGGCCGACTATCCTTTGTCGTTGGGGAGAAAGCGGTATTGTCGATATGCTTTGAGGGGGTGGGCGAAATTTCCAACTGGGACAATGGGCTGGGTAGAGACGATCCATCGCAATCTGGCGGAGATTAAAACAATTTTACTTTAAAGAAGTTTAGACATCCATGGCAGAATAATCTTTCGTCGATATTTTTAGAGCAAAGTTGCAAGTGGAAGTTACAAATGTTAACTTTTGCAGTATTCACTGGAAAGACAGCAGAATTGTGCTGATTTATTTTGTCGAATTACTTATTCATCCCTTAAAACTATAAATAAGTATGCAGTGTGACGTGTTATATTTTACGAGTTATGACCTAATTTAACGTTACAAAATAGAGCAGCATAGGAATACAATTTCGAATTAATTTTATTCGATCCTGGCGATCGTTCGACAATACTTTCTTCTTCGTTATCGATGCAGTAGCAAGTAGTTGAGTAATCCTGCAATAAATTATTTTTCTGCCGCGATGATTCTGTAGTTGTATCTGAAATTCCTATAAATTGAAAGTACTAACAATTTGTATAACCCAATACGCCTAATACTGTTTTCACTCCCATGGACATTTTAATCCGTCTGATAAAAAATAAATGATAAAAGTTTGCGAACGTCCGAAGCAATGCAAGAAGTTCAATTTATCAGCTCGTACAATCATGAGCCTTGAAATAGTACATAAGGAGGAAGAGCTTTTTATCTGTAACCTTAGCAACAATTCATAAACCACAGACTTTTTCCATTTCTTATCGTCTCTCAAATCATTTTAGTGCAGAATACAAGCATGAACGATTTCAGTGACATCTCCGAAGAATATAAAAATTTAAACATCATCACCATCGTTCAGATAGGTTTCGCGTTTTTCTATTTGTTCAATTAGATAAAACCGACCTTTCCGTACTCAACATTCTTCGGTCTCCCTAAGAGAAATACCGTCCTGAGTCCAATGCGATCGAACAATAGATGAATTAATGACACCGGTATCGCGCTCTATCCACGAGGATCCTTTGTAAGAAGCAAGAAAAAATGCGCAATTATCCTGTTATGCAGGCTAATAACAAGCTCACAGCGCACGGATTACAAGATATCCAATAAATGGCCAATTAATAGAGATCATATATTGCATGCTGTACTACGCCTATAGAGCCGCATAATCGCGAGGGTTGCGTAAATAGAAAAACTGTGGAAAAGGTTTCCACGACTGGTTGTCTACAGATTAATTATGTAACACGCGTTTTCTCGTATCCATGTAATACCATCGTTTCAACTTTTTTTTTCTTCTTCCCCCATGTCTGCAACACACGCGACATCGTCACAATCAAATGCAACCGTGAAACGATACAAATGCGTAGAGGGAAAGAAATGGAATGATCGATGCTCCCTTTGGAAATGTCATTAAAGGATCGTTTTCCAGCGAAACAACGTTATTAACATCGGGCGAAATTTTTCGTCATTTATGAAACACGTCCAGACCGAGCTCCACATTTACGCGAAAAATATCGTGTTTCGCAGGAAACGTCGGAATTTGTATTCAATATGGGAATCGGTGGTACAAATACTTGCCAACCGACCGAGCTAATAAATGCATTAAGCTTCCCCATTTTCTCTATAGTGGACGGCTATTTCGATACGTTTCTGAATGCAATCACCGAAATAATAAACCGTCTACCATGGCGCAATTTCAAACACTGTCTCGTACTCGGTTTCGCAAAACTCGGGGATCAATGATAAAAATACTCCTCTTCAAGAATTATAAAAATCGTACATATGGTAACTGCCGAGAATTTGATAAAAATATTAAAAGCTCGGTATAGACTAGAAAAAGATACGTTTAGTATCATAAACGGTAGCACGATGGGCAATTGAAATTTTAGGGTAATACATACTTAGTCGTATTCCACTACCAAGATTGGAAATGAAACCTGCATGAAATAGTGCATACGGCCTTTAAATTAAATCGCCCAAGACTGTAATAGAATCCAACGCGAACGAGAAAGGGAATAACCGGAATTAAGGGCGGATTATATAAAATTAGCAGCGCAATTAAAATAGACGGATTGAAATTTTTTTGGATGATCTAAAGAAGAAAAAAAAAAATGGAATTTTAAATAACCGTGGAGTTTACATATTGCGAGACTAAGCAGGACGCACTTCCGCGTCTATGCAAACTGAGCACCTGTTGTCGACGCTTACCCTTACGTTATATACACTTTGCTCTGCTTTTATGGCACGCGGCACATACCTGCGCGCATAGGTAACGGTAGACGTTTCCACCTATACTAAAAGGAGCTTCGAAGTGAAAGGTGACGAGGATACGCCGTGGAACAGTGCTTCTCATACCGAAATGGAAACTCGATCAAACGTGTCGATGCTGTGGGTGAAAAGTTTGTCGATTCGATTACGAGCACTGACTCTTTCTTGTTTTCTCTTTTCTTTAAAGAGATAATACTTTGGACCTGACTACGTCACAGGTAAGCAGGGACTTACCAAAAATTCTATAGAAACTAAATGAAAACGTTTATGGTATCAAAAAAGTATGTCTTTTCCTTTTAGTTTTATGTTTTATATATATAGAATGTTTATTACTGATTTATGCGTAGGGAATAAATCAAAAGACCGAACCTATAATTTTTGGCCACCCCAAAATAAAAACATCTGCTAATACTTTCTCAAACAAAAAATTAATATGTAACAACGAAAGATGAAAATACCATATAACGGTAAGCTCGAATACTTCCGAAACTTGTTCAATATTAACGTTTTCGATTGTCACATCGACGCCGGCCAATCGAGGCGTTCGAATCTCTTAGAAAATGTCTTATTCATTATTCAGTAGCCTGACATTTTCTACTTTCTCGAGATTCAAGGAAAGTCGCCGTCTCGATCGGGTTTCTGTGATAAACGTCTCCGCTCTCCGCGTGTTTATCCCCTCTAACCCATTACCAGCTGTTCATTTCGTCACTACGATTAGTTGTCCAAGCGTACATACATGTATACATATACATACATACACGTGCACCAAACGATCCCCCCTATGCAACGTGAAATCGGAGAAGCTCCTAGGAAAATTTGAGAGACACTGGCCGCCTCGTCGATAGTATCGTATCGATAGTAACGAGCTAGCTTGGAACGCAAGGAATTGTTGTACATTACGCTACATATTTATAATCATACGCAAGGTTATATATATCTGAGCATGCGCCTATATATAGGTCCACCTTCAGTCATGTATATGCATGTACACGCATTACGTAAACGCACTTGAGCGATGGGACTACGCATAAGGGTGGCTTTATAAAAAATCCTCCAAGGATCGATGCCGTTGTTGCCATGGTTATGGTAATCACCGTTTAAACATGTCTGCGAGTGTTTTTCACCATGGCGGCGACCGTTTCTGTGTCACCGGCGTAACTTTTCAACCACTCTTCCCGCCGTCGCGACGCGGGAAAAATCCAACCACCCCACGTCATTCGAACATTCTGCTTCTCTTCTGTATCGTTTCCCGTTGCCGAGTCGTCCACTACAAAATTTTCAATCGGAACGCGCGCCTCTCTCGTTTCTATTTGAACAACAAGTGTCGAGAAAAAAAAAGAAAGAAAGACATCGGAGGAAGAAAGAAAGCTAGCAAACTTTGACGCTCCTTGTTAATTCTCCCGGGGGTACTTGAATTTTGTGGCGGTAACGCAACCGCGATGTAATCGACGTAATCGAACGCTGAACGGTTGACCAAGCATTCCGTGGCCTAACGATAACGCGTGACCGCGTATGTATATGTAATTACACGCCCGTCAAATATAAATTAAGAGATATGGAAAGTGGCGTGCCTAATTTGGCGAAGTCGTTGTCGGCTCACGATCCACGGTTACCCCCTGGCGTACAAACAATAGGGATCTTGCAAGATCAAGATCTTCCACGAGTGACAAGAGAAGGCGAAAATACTGAAGCGAGCCCCCACTTACTTTTCAACCGACGCGACGTTCCGCACGGCGATAAAGTTGGAGATAGTGCGCAGAAGAGGCGAGGCGGGGCTTAACATTATTCGTTCTACGTTGCGAGAACAGCACGGCCTTGAACGATGTTAAAAGAATGCGAAAGCCCGCGGGACCAGGCGACCAAACATTGCGTTCCATGTCGGAAAAGACCCTGTTGCGCTCGGTGTTTATGCTCCCCGCTCACGCGACCGCCAAGGGGGCGATTTCATTTATTCGCCGTGGCATCGACTTCCGGAACGTAAGTAGAGTAGTCTTCCACGTCTGAGCTAATAAGCCACGAGTGTTTGGCTGAAGGAATTTCGGGACAATACGACGATCACTTCGCTGTGCTGAACTTCATTCGCTTCAGCACTAGAATTACGAAGCCACTCAAAATCACTGGTTTTACATTTCTCGCTTTAAAGTTATTAGGATATAGGCATTCTTGCAGCAATTTCGGATGACTTTCAATAACGCAAAATGACAATTAGGTATATATCTTTATTGAATGTCCATTGAACTACTTTCGTGTTCATAATCTGTATTGTAAGGTGTACTGCTTAAATAGTACCAAAACCTATCGGTAGTTCTTGGGTTAATAGAGATTGAGAAAACGAATATTTGTTTATGCAATATGTGTTTGTGGATCGTACACCGTTTTGCTAAATTGTATAAAGCTTTTTACATAGGTGATAACTGAAAGGGAAACTTTTTTTGTCGCCAAGAAATAGCTCGTTAGGATAACAGAAGGTGTTCTTTTGCAGTCGTGTGGCAGTATATTTGTCGGTCGGAAAAATTCCAATGTTATTTTAATTGTCGAGAATTGGAAGAAAAATACATGCCAATGATATGCATTCGTCGAAATACTTTTCTGGTGTATATTGTTAAAAAGTTTCAGCGTGGTATTAGCTTTGATATAGGGCGCGGCTTTCTGGGGTGAAATGGATTATGCGATTTATCTTCTCTGTCGCGCCATTTTGGGGAAAATTAGCTTCTGTGGCTTTTATATTTATACGAGATTTTAATAAGAGGTTCTACTTTCGGTGGACTGTAACAATCGTTAGCAGCTTTATTACAAGCAGCAGCGAGTGCTAGCTACATTGTTACTACGTTTAGGCTGTTGCGTTTGAACGTGGCTGTAATTTAATTTGAGTGTAATTTTTATTCGCCAGCCGTGCGCATCTCGCATATAATGGAACATTAACCCTTCGTGCGAACATGAATTTCGTCAGCCCATAAAGCGTATAAATAGTATCTTTACGCTGCGGTACACTCCCACTACAGACACATTTTTTCGCACTGCTGAATGCTACGTTTCGTTGCGATCTCTAATTAAGCGTTAATAAACAAGTACTGTAATACAACAAATCAATTGCTGTTAACACAGTCATGAGATATTTCTTCAGTGCGTTTATTTTTATAAATAAAGGAAGATAGAAAGTGATGTAACTATGGATTAAATACGAATATCGCGACGTCAATAATATTTAAGAAACTTGTAATCAATATAATGTATAGAGCTGCTAGTTAGTTATGTGGCTGTAAGTAAAGCACTTGTTGATTGAACAGTTTTATTGTAACAAGATGAATATACGTTCTTTTCCTTTAATAAATCGGCATCCTTGAAACAGAGATATCAACTAGTACATGGAGGCAAATTCTGAATTATTAATTGGCATGCATACTTTGATTTTTACAATCATGGATTTAATAGCATGCTCCTTAGTCATTAAAAACTCCAATTATAGTTAACTTCAATGCCTTGTAGAAGTGCTACTTTAAAAACAGATTGTATCATTTACCCGCTATAGATAGAAAGCTTAGATGCCTTGTCACTTGATTTTTTGTTTTCTGAACCACGAAGTCCAATGTCTTTTTCAATTACATCGTTGGAGGTGTTCATCGTGCCACTCGTGATAATTATAAATAGTACCGCTCGTGGTATGTACTTGGTTGCAGAATCATGCGTTTTTTTTTTAATATGAAAAAGTGATAATTACAACTGTCGTCCTAAGAATAATCTAGCTCTGCTGACTAGCAAAGTAGTGATAACGAGTACTTCATTCATTATTAAAAATGTCTTTTAACAATCACTCTAACGTACTACTCATTAATTCCGTCTAGCCTTGCGTGTTTATGTAAGACGTCATTAAACGTATTATAATATCAATTTGTGCATTTTAAGTGTTTAAATATTCCATGGTTGCTATTATTCAACCATTACCAGAGCACCTTGGAGAGCACCAGCTATAATAGATAAAAACTGTACATAATATAGAAAAAATTATCTACAGGTCAGTTAATCATTTAAGAATTCCTAGATACGTATAGAAAGGCCAAAAGTTTTCTTCCTTCGAGTGCTGGTACTTTCCAATGGATTAGCCCGCTATCTTTTCTTTTCGTATCTTTCTTTTTATACAATCTATTAAATGTAGATATTAAGCACCACATTTGTATTTGCTGAAGAGTGTCGAGTGCGTGCAACGCGTATTGGGTGATATCCACGTAACCTAAAGTGGGCCTTCGATTCTTCTACGATAATTGTAGCCAGTTGCTTCTTGTGCGATTTTAATCAACAGCGCCAGCACATGCTCCGGGGCGTTATTTCATTAGAGGTTGCATTCTGAATTTTGTGAAAGCAGATTCTGCATTTTACCACGACACAAGTACGGCCACAAGAAAAAATGTAGAAATAAAAACGGATGCGGTTGAAATTTTTATAATATTAAAAAACTTGTTCAGAAGTGCTGAAGAAAATATTGGAGAACTTCGTACATTATTTGCACCAAGGAACTATGCTCCTATGCTATTCTGTGAGCAAACGATATTCTTTTTTCAATAATATTTATTTCCTTAACATAAATTTATTATGTCTTACTATTTTCCTTGATTTCTTGCCTCGCCACATTTCCACGGTTCCTGTACAAAACTACTCAGCCATTCTCCACAACGGACAGACAAGGCTGCCATTAAACTAGCTTAATAAAGAAAAATGGTTGCCTGTATCTTAACCATAATGACAGTTTTAATTCACATCTATTATAACATTAGCACAGCACGCGTAATAAATAATGCCCAAACGAGGAGACCATAGCGTCGTTGACTTAATCCAATCCATTCATCAGCGAACAATTAAGTTAACAATTGAATATGCTCCCGGTCGTACGGGCCACCTCGCCCGCCGATATTTCTCGGCGCGCAAGTGTAAACTTCTCCGCGTTAATGTAACCCTTTCACTCGTGGAACTCGTTATACCGTTCACACGTAACATTTCGACACAATGTAGTATCCGTACGCAGTACACGCCTAATGCGTGGGCTTCGCATCGAGCCGCAAGGATTCTTAGAGAATGCGCGTGTGCGTTACATGCCGATTCTCGTGGTTCGTATCGAAACCGCGATCCCATTGCGCAACGAACGTGTGCTGCAGATCACGGAGCACGCGGTGTAAAAACGCGACACAACAAAATTTTCAGGGCGAAAGTTAGGTGAAAAGAAATGAAAATGTGTGGGTATACGAAAGACGGTGCACGGACGTAATATAAGTATTATACGTATATATTTCGTATGGAATGTAAATGTTCGGACTTGTTATTATTGCTATTTTGTTGCAGTTGTTTGTAAATATGGGTTATTTTTTTGTGATTAAAAGTTTTATTTTTGTAAAAATTATTCGTGGCAAATAAATTTGTCTAGTTTTCCGGGGATAGTTGTCATAGTACATACACTTGATATGGACTGTGAACTCTCGTCGTTTATGTTTCTGCTCATTTTTGCGATACGTTTCCTTAGATGTGCGTGAGAATATGCATCGCTCCGTGAGTGAAATAAATTTATTCAAGCAACATATTCTCCAATAGTGTTAAGAGTATCGTGTTCGTTCAATGCTTTCATGCTTTCCAATATTTGTTAATTGATGCTGGCGCACTGTACTGATATTAATTTGTTAAACTTTAGGCATTAAATATTTGTTTAGTTTATCCTGTAGCTAAATTTTACTATTCACGAAAAAGAATACAAAAGAGAAATTCACCTGATTAGCATCAATATTGAGAATTTTTTTATTTTAACAAGCCTTGTTGCTAAAAATCTGTTTAAACCGGGCCTTTATTTTTTGTTTGTTTTCTACGACATTATGCTTTTCCCACAGTGAAGCATCATAATATACATATAGGTCTTTCGAAGCGTTCAATTGCGATATAAAAGTTACGATTTATACATTGATATTAATCACACATGTGGTCGTGGCATTGAATTACATTGTCAATTTTAAAAGATTTGAAACAACTCTTGCATGAGCAGAGCACACAATATCGTTATTTATCTAAAGATAATGTGCAAATTATAAAGGATAGACTTTGTAACATGTGAAAAAGTTATCCGATTGACAAACTGTTGAAATGATTCTACATGATATTTCTTGCATCGTCTGCTCGATCTTGGTATAGTCACCTTCGCGTCGTGGCGCTTTTTATCATAATTGAGTGTAAATATTTTATCGACGTGTACTGAGCGATAATTAACGTGAACCTAAAGTGAAACGGCGAGCGAATGTATGTCGTTAGTGGTAATGGGTTCAAAATGCTTCAAATTATTTTGAACATACGCGGACAATGTTGAATCGTTACGTGTAGAACGGAAGAGTAGGCATTCTATAAACTCTGAAAGTTTGCCCAGTCATTTAATGTTAATGGGGCAGAAAAGTTCCTTAATATAACGAATAATAAATTCTTGGAAAATATAGCAGACCGTGAGGTCATTTCGGAGATGTATTCTGCATTTGAAAGTAATAAATATGAGGCTCATATAAAGATATGTCTCAGGTGAATTGATTTTGTAGAAATTTATAGAAAATTTTGAGTTGCATAAACCACATGGAACATTATTACAAATTATAATATTGGGTATGTATTCCCGTTTTTGTGAATTCTTCACTTCCATGATTCATACAAAATTATAATTTTCGCCAAACAGATCGGGCAATGCAGAATTAAACTTTCCCAACCATTAATCTTCCTAATTGTTTGAACTATTTTTATTGCATGTAAGTTCTATACACAATTATAGAATTGTCTTCCGAGTCAATGAATCAGAACCTACATCTTGCATATAACTTTGTCATACCCAAGTAGGTCATCGCCAAACTATGATACAACCTACAAGTTTAATATATTACAAATTGTAAACACGAAATCTAATTTTCTCCACTTTTGCTAATCGATCTATCTTTCCAAGCAATGCACAGAGACACTTGTACACAATTTTCATCCAGTATTTAACACAGCTGCCTTACAGTTTCCAAATAGAAATAATACTGTACCAGTGGGTGGTCGCAACAAAAAATTGCCCAATATTTAGAAAAGCTTCTCACCATCGAATCTCGAAGATACCTTAAGCATTTCAGGAATATGTATAACTATTTCTCAACAGACACAACAAGAAAAATCAGTTCGGTATCTTGGTATTCCGTACAAGGAGAAACTTGAATATTTTCAAAGCTAGGAAATCAAACATCCATTACCGGTTTATCACGAAATACAATCTGACGCAATTTTCTGGAAGTCCCATCATCCGGACCGCGTCAATTCTCCTGGCCCACGATTTTCGAACCGTGACGGAATCCGGATCATGAACGCGGTATACATTTTATAACTGCTTACCCCCGCCATTCGTAACGTTGTTGGAACTAGTACTTGCAAAACGGGATACGATTTTTCGAATTGCAAACTGCGCAGCGCGACCACGTCCCGTCATTCACAATATCTCGAAACGGAGAACGAAAACGCGTAAAAAACCCGTCAGGTGTGTTCGAAAAAAGACCCGCTTAACCTTAGAAACGTATACATACTATGTATACCGTTCTCCTTACGCCCGAGCCATTAACGAGGACACTTTTATTTTCTGGCCAGAGAAGCGGACTTGAATGTCTCTTTTCAATTGCGCGTACAATACATATACAAAAATGAATGTTACGCGGAACAAGAGATGAAAAAGTTGCCGTGCGAGAAGTAGGAGTTGGCTTTTCATTTTTTCGAACGTACGTGAGATTTTCTTAGAAAACGGCGGGCATTCAGGAAATTTGCTGTAGACGGATGAGCCACTCCTTTAAATGGAACATCTTCGATCTGGGAGGCAAATATTGTTTCCAGCCTCTCAGGGACGCTTTTTATTTTCACAATTTGGCACAATCTCTTTTAAGTACCCTGTGTATCGACAGATGTACAGCTGATTTCGCTGAAAAGCCTGAAACGTGGCGTGGAGTAATGACAAATGATTTAAGGAACATCCAAAATGAAAATAATCATGAAAATACGCGTGCAATATTCTGGCAGGATCCGATCACGTACCAATCACGTACCAATCACGTCAACGCATGAAATGGTCGTGGGAAATTTTCTTTTTTAATGTAAAAAAGGACAACCCACAGGAATGCAAAGAACAAAAAGTCAGGAGGTATTTCACACTAGACCTGGAACCACGACTACTCGTGTATACTTCAATTCTTGAACACAGAAAATGGTAGCACGGAGATGCTTATATTTTTCTTCAAGTTAACACTTGTGAATAGGGATCCATGTGTTAGAAGATTTTAACGAAAGAGTGTGTGTGTGAAACATTTTGGAGTCAGAGAGTGGGATATAAATGAAAGTGAAATACGTACATGGATAGTATTCTTGGTATTATAGTACTAAACAATATCTCTGCTCCTTTGGAAATTAAAATTAAAAAGAAAACGCACAGGTGTATGATAATAATCAAGAATTAACGATCTCTGATTGTAAAATAATATTGACTCAAAGAACCATGAGCTTCTTTGTTACTTAGCAATCGTATCTTGAAAAATAGAAAGTATTTCAAATCAAAAATTCAAGCAACAATCCTTCTACCTAGCCCGTCAAACAATATATGAGTCATTCACAGAAAAAAGTGACCAACTTCGCGTTTTGATTTTTAAAAATTTTGTTACCAAGGGTATCTTTAGGTTTTGCTTAATTGGCACTCAACTTTGAATATTGATTATAATTTTCAGTAGCCAATACGATTAGCTCCATATGTCAACTGAAATAAGAAAATTCCTAATCGTACCATAAAAGCCACATTCGATACATTCGATACATTCGTCAAACGTATGCTAGAATATATAATATTAAACAAGAAATCTCGAGAAATAAGTATACACACATATAAATTTATCAATTTATCACGGACTTAATTGTTCTGCGCACGGACGTATTACAGTATGCGTGCGCCACAGGACCCGTTAAGGAACGTCAACAAAGATCCAGGAAACCGCTTGCCCCGACGCCGGACAACAAAGTAGAAAACCCGTAACACACGGCAGACATAACAATTTCATAAAACGCCCGCAGAAATAAAGAAACGGAAAGGTCAGGTCTGGGCACGGTGGGCAGAAAGGGGGGCAGGAAATCGTGCGCGGGGAACCAGATTGAAATGTTTCGTCACGTGCGCGATGATCGTAGGTGGGGCAAAGTAGTAAAAATTGTAGTAGTAGTGGCGTGGTGGATCAAGCTAACCTGACGTTGCTGTGTCACGGATGTAAACGCAAACTCGCGATATTAGAAGGTGGTGGAACACGCATGATGGAGTAGGAATGATGGCTTGGGGGCGGTGGGGGCCGAGGAAGAGGTCCAATGACGTCACGCGCAACCTTGAGCACCGACCTCGGACAACGAGTCGCCTGGTTTATCTATATGCAAGCAATGCTTTTCTCTCTCTGCCTGAGTGTCCGTGACGCCGTGTGCCGACTGCAAAGGCGCTTGCGCTGTCGCGTGCACATCGACTCGCGAGGGGGCGGAAAGGGTTAAAGGGGGAACGCGTGAAAATTTACCTGGGACGCTATCCGTTCGCCGTGGGAACGATTGTCGCGATTAAAACGGCTCGATAGGTCGCCGAGTCGTGGGCAGGGACGCGTTTAATTGATATTTCGAGTTCGGCGAATTAATTATCGTTTCGCATCGGACTGTTCGCCTGGGCGAAAGGTTCGGGCGTAGCTGGGCGAACGGATTTTCGGCAACAGTTTTCCATTCGTTTCATTACGGTTATTTGCGAGGACCGAAACGTTTTATCGGCAGCCCTTGGAAGGACCGTTTTGTCGACGGGAATGACGACGATAACGGAAACGTCGGTTCTGTATCAAAGAAGAATGGAATATCGCTGCCCCGTTTAGTAGCTCTGCGAGATAGGCGACTCGATCGGACCTGATTCGAGTAATTTCGTATGCGTGGCGTAACGTCGGCGTTTAGAGGAAAGGTTCTTTTTTTCGTTTGTTTACTTACGGACTATCATCGTCAGCACGCGTTCGGTCCACCGGAGCAACGTAGACCGATCTAACCGTTCGTATGACGTAGGAATGGCATAGCAGTCGCATTCTTCTCTGTGGGCCAGACGCAATAAAAATAATAGCTCCGTACGAGCCGATTTTAATTGGACACTCTACTACACGAAAGCTAATCTCGCCGTCGAGATTTCTTTTTTTTTCTTCCTCTATTTTTCCTCTCCTCCTTCAGACGTGTCTGGCGTGTATCATCATTCGTCTCGCGTCACCTTCACAAATTTGAAGGTTGGCGTAGGTTGTGTTCGAATCTAATTCTGACCGTCCGGCGGGTATCTCTACGTACGAGCACGGTACGTAGACGGCGCATAATAAAGCCTTTTTAGTCGTCGAAATGATGGTCCCGTTGGAGAAGAAAAAAGAGGAAGAGAAAAAAAACGCGCTGCAATTATCGCACGCAAAATCGCGCAACGTTCGACCTTGCGAGTGCTTATCGTATTCAATCAATTACCGTGACGTTCCAATAAGCTTGCAGTTTGTGTTCCACAATCGTTTGTCGAACTAATGTTTTTCGTTAATAAACAGATTGATAAACGTTAT
Source organism: Nomada fabriciana (assembly GCA_907165295.1). Lineage (NCBI taxonomy): Eukaryota > Metazoa > Arthropoda > Insecta > Hymenoptera > Apidae > Nomada > Nomada fabriciana. The sequence continues at coordinate 16,390,543 of OU015694.1, forward strand.
AGGAAGGGAGGAGGGGGGGGGCGAACTCGTTGAAACTGCATATCGGTAAAATGTCCTTCTTTTCCACATAATCCGGACGCAACTTTTATGCTACCCGATCCCCGGGGAAATTAACGCCGGCTACCGAAAAATCGGCGTATCCGTTTTGCACAGAGGAACAAGAATCTTTCGTCTTCCTTCTCTCGCTGTCTGGCTGGATCTTTTTCTATCTGAAAAACTGGACGCCGGGAGAAACAACGGCAATAAAACGATATCAATCGCAGCAACGAGCCAAAAAGAAAATACATACTTCCAAGTGTGAAACATCCTCGAAGGCCGGTAGACGTGAAAAACAGAAGCGTACGACGCATTTTTAACTGGTTTTCTATAAAGCTTACTGTTTATGCGAATTTTTCGTACAATTTCTCAGCCAGCCCGTCGAATACCTTCGAACGTTCGTCACGGCTCGACGAACACGAGGTACAATTCCGTTTCAACAAAATCTGTTTCAACAGGACGTTTCTCGGTAATTAGCGTTAACGTCTCGACGGGTTTCGTGGAAAACCGTTTAAACGCCAGATACATCGACTTTAAATATTGTGCAGGATCAACGGGCAAGGCGAATATTAATTGTTACGCTACCGAGAATAGAAGGGGCACGATAAGCGCAAGAAACGACTGACAACGGAGAAGCTCCAGTCACGTAAGCGCGGCAGCACAATATCGGCCGCTGTAAATGCGCACGACACGATACAGACGGAACTATAATTCACGTGATTTAAGCTGCACTTTGATCATCTGTTTAGACTGCGTTGCCACTATCGCGAGCGATGCACTTCACGGAATGTATCGTTGCCAGTAGCGAACGCGACGAAGCCTCGCATGAGAACGCCCGAGTGGCTTCGAGCTTTTTAAATAATTGATCGAATGCTCGCAGAATAATGTGCCGAATAATATACGATAGAATCTAAACTATTGTCAAATCGATTTTCTTTCTGTTTAATTCCTACTGTGGCTATTGAGCAATGATTATTTAAGTTCTTACTGCACTTGTATGTTATATGATACGACTCGATTGGCTATTAGTCGTGATTATATATTAACAAAGCTCCTCGAACCGAGTGCAATTAATAAGTACCCTTCAGTCGCAACGATATGAAAGACAATAAAGGTGACAACGGTATTATTAATTTTCATACAGTCGAGACTTCACTAAAAGAAAAAACAAATATCGTTATCTATATAGAATAGACAGGATACCACACACAGCTAACGCAGGTGTAATTTATATCGACAACGACAAAACACGCAAAGGGTTGAGGATGCATAAGCTGCAGAAAATACCTGAACAAACGTATGTACGAGCAATCAAGCCCAGGCACCGTAGAAACGCGCACCACTTCAATTCAGAGTTGAACCTCTGATATTTCGACCTGATTTGCAGAACCGGATCCGTTTAATTAACGGGAGAAACGTGGATAATGAATATTCCCTCCCGTGCCGTCTTTCTTGCTCTCTTTGACCGCGTCGTCGTCCTCGGTGCATCGTAGAAGACTATAAGCAACAACGTTAACGAGCAGAGCGAGGGAACGGGCAAGCAACGTCCTCTTCTTCGAAGGTATGATGAAGGATCCGATGGAAGATGCATCTGGAGAAACCATCGAAGATTCTAAAACGCATTAGTCGTTCGCAAATGAAACGAGCGTCACCACTCGAAAAAGAACGGGCAAAGTGCGAGCGACCATCGAAATCGTCGTTTCCACTTATAGGTGTATCGTGGACAAGAAGAACCGCTGGAAAACGTCCTTGAGTGATTCAAATCTACTAGGTTTAATATAATAATCCCGCGATATTACACTTATTAGGGAATTTTAGTAGGTAATTGGAAAATACCGATTCTTTTTTCAAGTTTGTAAATTTATGCGGGATAGGAATGCCAAGCACGTTGAGCTTCTGCTACTTGTTGGTTCTACAGGGTGAAAACATCCCTCGTAGATTAATATCCGCGTAAGTTGAGTAATGTAATGGATACAATAAATTGTTGGAATGAAAGTCTTTCAGTACATAGAAAATTTTCTATAATCGTATCGCACAGGTTTGTAGCATAAAAGTCACGTGAAATTTCCGTTCGAATCATTTACTTTCACGCATACTACTGTTTTCGCTATAGAAAATAACGCGCATCAATTTTTAATAGCTGCTTTCATTTCGGGGAAGCAAAAAGTAGCGAATCATAATTTCGCCCGATACCTCTGTCGAGCTTCATTACAAACAAATTACGGAAATGTGTTACCAAATTCGCCTGGTTAAAGAAATATCGATAAACTTGAATTTCCATCGACGTTCACTAATATAACCAAAAAGTCGAACGATTTTAGCGATGCTCGCGATGAGAACACGATGTTTCACCGATCGCGAGACATTAAATGGAGAAACGATTGCAATGTTCGAAATGCTCAACCGTCTGCTTACGTAATATCAAACCGGCGTATCATCTACGAAACTCGCGTCCACACGCGAGTACATTACACATCGAGTAGCGCACGATATATAGTATGTCGATAGATCTCAAAGATTCCACTGGAACATATTAAAAAGCCGTAAATCATTCCGCGGTGATATCGACGTCACAGTAATTACCATGGGAGAGACAGGGAAGGGGCGGGTAAAAAGGTCGGCGAGTGCGTAATCGTAATCAGTTGTTATCGACATCACGTCGAGGTCTGCAACGATCAACGATTTAGTTTGACGGCGATATAAAAGCGGCGATTCGCGCGACATCATTCGCCGCGTAGCTCCAACGTTCGTACAGTAGTATAATTTGAATTTGCAAGTCTCATCGGATACGCGAGCACACGACTAACACACCTCTACACGCGATCGTTTCTTACGTCGGGAGGTAAAAATGACCTGCACGATACGTGGCGATATTAAAGATCCTGGCATCGATTCGAATGAGACGATTGCTCGCGGCGAACGTACGGTGTGATGAGATTATCTTTTTGTCGAACATCGGAACGTAGAATAGGAGGAAGACGAATAGATCGGTTCAATTTGGACACGCGTAGATTTTACGCGCGTGTATTGTCGGGAATAATTACGGCAGTCGTTTCGTAATTGATGCAAATTAGCTTCGTCGATACTTCTTGCAACGAGTGCGTGTGCGCATTTTGTACCGTTCCGCGTAATAAAGTCGTAATCGAGGTAATAGTAAGAATAATATTTAATCGCGGTGATAAGCATAAAACTGCGGGTTATTATAAACATGGAGCGTAGACACAATTATGAACGTATAAAATATAACATGCAGTCGAAAAATATAACTTATATTCGGAAATAATATTTGGAAGCCGAGATAGCGCCGTAATATTTACAATAGATTGCCATTTGTTTTTTGTCACACAGATATAAATTACGATATAAGTACGAGGCTAAGACTAAATTGCATAACGAAATCACGATGCCATCTTAAATACAAAGACCGGTGCATATTTTTGTGTAAACTGAATAAAACAACGTATTCGAGGGATCCACGGTCGATCCTGCAGTCGCTGTTGAACCAAACTCAATCTAAAACATATACCGATTCCAAAATCAATCTTTAAAAGCAGATGAAACGGTCCAAACCGGCGATTCCAACGGGATTCATTAATCAATTCTATGTATACCAAAGGCAGGATACCGTACCAGCCTTGGAGTCCAAAATGTCCCGACAGGTTAACCGCGAGATGTTATTAAGGTGGCTCGTTTTTAGAACGGACGTAATATACATAAGTGCATTTAAATTTAATCGGCGAAGGTCGTGAGCAAATAGCTAAAAAAGGCTGGATAATTCCGTGAATGCGCAAGAGCTTCGTGCAGGCCTCTTTTTACGAAGAAGAGGAACCGACGATACTGCGCAAAAGAGTTCTCGAAATTCTGCAGACATACTGCATAAAGGTATGCGACCGTGCAATCGGTGTATACGTTAAAAAAGCCCGGCCGGTTTTGTATTCGCCGCTGTAAACGTGTCGCCGTCTTTATTCAGAACTGCGTACGAGTTCCCCGAACGTATGTATGTATGTACGCTCCCTGTACGACCGATCTTTATTCGCGGTTGCAACGTTCGAAGGATAAAAATGACGGCTAATCGCGCCTCGATATTTTCGCGAAAGCGTAACATACACATCGTTCGCATCTTCTCTCCGACTTTTCTCAACAACCAGTGGCACCCAACGGGGCGAAAAATACGCGGAGAAAGCTATAAAACAGAAATGCAAGAAAAACACGGATTTTATATCCAAACAAACGCGTCTGCGGTGCACGATTCCGTTACCAACGATTGACCTTCGCTACTGAAACTACCGAAACGCTCCAAAGTATTTTTCACGCGTCAGGTACCAGGCTGCATTCATGTGTCGGCTACACGTGCATACGTAATGCCGCCTTTTCTATCCGTCTTCGAAGCATCCGCAGGTGACAGTGGAGTCGTGAAAAGAAAAAAAGAGGAAAGGCTGAGAATTCTGCGGATAACTGTAGTACCATTTACCAGGGTATTTTAAGCGTTCGAGATCCGGTTTTTGTAAAGCACCGATCCGACTGGCGGCGGGAAAGCATCGTCTAGCCAGGCCGTATGTCGACGAGAACACTTTTTGCGCGTTAACCTTTCGCTCCAGACAGTGTACCAACAAAACGGAGAACCACTGATGGACTAATCGCCCGGACCGTCGACGTCATCCTCTGCGTTGCATCGGCGAACGCATCGGTGCACCCACGACGATTTCTGCGCGTGCGCACACGCTAGACGGCGAATTTTGCTAGAGCGTATCTTTCGTGAAAAACGTTCGATTTGACGGAGACGAGGGACGTGTTGGCCGTGTGACGATTGAACGGCGAGAAAAATAACACAGGCGCGTCTAATCGCTGAAGAAGATCCAAAGAATCGAGGTACAAGGATCGCGGTGGAGCATCGAATCGATTAAAGGCGCTAAAGTTTTACAAATACTCTTGCAGTTTGTATATAAGAAGTGCGTATATCGTTGAGTAGAATTGAAAATGAATTGTTATGTAACAGCAATATTTTAGAAAACCTCTCAACGTTGTTCGTTATACATACATTGTATGCAATTGTAATAGAGTGTAATACAGTAGTCGCTAATAACCCTACGAAGGTTGCGACTCGAAATAAATTAAATAACAAATAAAAGCGTTGCCCGAATGTCTGTTACAGTCGTCGAACGTTGCTGGTTAAACCGCCTGAGAATGACGCTTGCAATGATAACCGGTTAAATTGTACTTCCATTGAAATCTTTTTATTATATATACCATTTATTTTCCAGAAGATATTAACGCTTGACCGTAGGCCGTTTAACATACCCGCCCATCGAAAGCCATCGGCAATTTTAATTAACTCTCGTCGAATATGTGGTATAGTTTTTATCATTTCTCGCCGGGTATCTTTTATTTTCATTCACGCTAACGAGTGTCGCAAGCGTTATTAAAGGGATAAACTTGCGGCTACCACCAAACTCTGAACAATTGTGTATTTAATTAGCAGTTTCAAGTTTTATTTGTTCGCACGAAGATATAGCTGGCTAATTTGCCTCAAAAGTACGGCCGATAATCATTACAACCACGTGTCCTATACAGAGCGATTATCTTTATTAACATAAAAATAATTGAAGCAAATAACAATTTCTTCACTTTCTATCAATAACCAAGCAGACGCAACAAATTGCCTGCGTATATAAAAACTTTCTATTGGAAAAGCAGCAACCCACAGTTACGTTTGAATAATCGATATCAATATATATAATAAGATGCAACTCTGTGCAGTCGATAATTTTCAACCAGGTGAGAATAATACACAAAAGAATACTCCGTTCCGATACATCCGAGAACAGCAGCGAAACCGTGCAACGTACTTTTTCACGCTGAACATTTTTAGCAGATTCTACGTCGTATCCGACTTAAAAATAAATGCGACGGAACGTGCGATGAAGGTAAAGGAGCGATCGTCAACGCAGTACGTATGTACGTATGTAGACGGCACGCCAGTTATCTATCTGGTACGACTGGCCCTTAGAAACCCCATCGAATCGCATCTAATCGAACGAATGTCACGATCGATCGATCGACGCGATTACCGTGGATACTGCACACGGTGCTCCGATCTTCGAAATCGACGCCGGCAAATTGCAGAAGAAGGATTCCAATTCGAATCACATTATCGAGCCGTTGATCTGCGATACAATTGCAGGGGATGATCCATGGAGTTTTCATTGGGGGCATAAAGGAACAACAGCGTCATCGCGATTCGAACATAGGAGTGTCAATTTCGGTGGACGGGCCAATTCGTTGGACACACGTGATATCTGTGCGCGGGCGTGTGCGTGCAAATAACAGGCTGAGCGCATCGCGGACGAAGATATTTGGCACTGACTGGCCAAAAATACACGGGACAGTGTGTATGTGTTCGCGTTTGAGTTGTGTGCGGCTGCTAACAATGTGGCGCAGATACCGGCTGTACTATCTACGGTCTAGAGGCCAGTATAATTAGGAGAGGCAGAAGAGGATCGGTCAGAGTCGCGTCTCATTTTCTTGCTCCTAAAAGTGTCGAATGGGACATGCCCAAATGAGCGTAGGATGGGAGAATCTTTATCTCGTGATACGTGTTGGGATACTGATCGGATATTTGGCGTATCAGAATTGCAAATTTGAGTTTTCAAGCGACTTGGAATTAATTGTAATTCGTTGCATTTCGAATCGTGCCCCGTTAAATTCCACTTTCTTTTTTGTCTTTTTCGTTCGTGTCGCCTTGGAATTATTTCGTGCAGCTTATCCTTATGCGAACGTGACTTTAACACCCGGCCCACAAGATGTGGAAAGTCTATTTTCTAGGTTCACCGTAAATGTGTTTTATAAATTTTCTCTGTTCAATTGTCTGATGCTTCTCGCGGTCAAGCTCGTAGAAGACAACGAATATTAAGATATATGGATATAACAATCGCAGAGATTTATGTGGCGTGTCTAGGAACGGGCCTTGAAATTATTCTCGGCGGTTCCGCAGAGCATATTCCTTCGAACTTGAATTTTCAAGTTAAAATAAAATAAAGCATTCATTATTTATTTCATTCAACCCTCGCGTCGACAGCTGAGACCAGATTGGTTTAATTACGAACGCAGGATTCTTGTGCTCCTTTGAAGCAAAAATGTCCATTATTTAATTAATGAACAGGGTTTTATTATCCCGCGCCAAAACGACGGATAAAAAAACGCAGGACGGAAGAGCAGAGGAATGATGCAGTAACGGCGGAAAGGCGAGATTTATATTAGCTGTTATTATTTCTTTTCAGCATTAACTAATAACATGGACCAGTGCCCTCAGCAGGGCCCTTCGCTTTTTATTCGACCTCGTTAATCTCCGTCGAATCGGCCGACTAAATGAAACAGAATTATTGGGCCTGATGTATGTCCTGCTTAAACAAACGGAAAATTGATGGCGAAGGTTAAGCATCGACCACAAAAATCATTCGCAACGGAAGTAACTATACAATTACAGTCGTACGTTCGATTTGCACAGGACAATGGTCCGTTTCGACAGACCTGGGTCGGTCAACAAAAGACCACAGCACCGACATGAATCGCCGCGATTCCGCTGCAATCAATCACGAGCAAACATTGAAAAACTTACAACCGTCTAAATTTACGACCACAGCCGATGTGGCACGGTTCGGTTCCAATTGAAAACGCAAAACGCGTCTACTTAGCCGGCTGACGTCGCGAATTGACACCTTGCCGGTGACATCGCTGAACACGCGCCCGAGTTATGACTCGACCCTGACTGCTAATACGCAGCAAACTAACGCGGTTCTACGCTCAGACATTCCAAAGTATCGAAACGATCCCCCGAGACACGAATTTATTGCTGAAAGAGGCAGAACCGTTGACAGATCGTTCGCCGAGGAACCGAGTCTTCGAGGAAGAAAAAACGTTTTACGCAGTTATCCTGCGTCGGATCCAAAGGTACGTTCCTCTATGGAGCTTGTATTCGTCCTCTCCCACTTTCTTCTTAGCCAAACAAATCACCATCCAGACCTACCTCTCTCAGGGGACCTCCATTCATTTCCACGCACGGCCCAATACAAGTGGGACTCTAGCTGTTGCGCGTCTGGAGTCCTTGAAATTCGTCTGGTCGCGTTCACCGATGGCACAGTGGACGTATGAGTAATTTGCAGCGGAGGAATGTCAAATATTCCTTCGTCGATCCATTGTAAACGTATACATATTGTAATGAAATTAAAGCGTGGACGTGCCGAGTCGGGCAAGGATCTGGCTGCAGGTACGAGCAGAAAAAGGTGACGCGAAGGTTCGTCTCTCCCTTCGGGTGAGATCTATTGGTCATACGTCGCGACGTTCGCGTCACAGTCTCGGGAAAAGAAATTCTAGATCGTGCGACGCATTTCTGATCGACATCGACCGGTTCCGTGGTGCAACGGTAAACGATGATCCACGAAACGTTTCTTTGCTCGTCATTTTTGGAGGCGAAGGTCCGATTACCCGCGCTTGAAGGCAGGTATCGGATGGCAGGCTGGCTCGAAAGAGGCAAGGACACGAAGTGGCGAATTATTCGGTGCATTAACTTCTTTCGTGGATAGCGGAGGGAAACGATTTCAGGTTTCGGGTTCTTCGACGTGAACGGGTGGACCAGTTCAAGAGGAATCGAAACACCTTCGACAGGGCCGGGGGCCTGATCGCGCCATAACTTTTAAGGAGCAGTTTTAACGAGCGACACCTTTTCGAGAGTTCGCCATTTTTGTTTTCTATCTTGCGAGCCGGCGATCGCCGTTGATTAGAGAGAATTTGTAACGGAACGGTAAATGTTTAGGTAAATGCGATTAACAGGTTAAACGTGCCCCTGCGTTGGAACTTGTAATAACCAGTGGGCGATCTTTATCCAAGCAACGGACGATCGTTAAATTGAAGAACGCAATTACTAGTCGCTCTGGCTTATCAGCCAGTCGAATCACGATGCTAACTTTTCTTCATTTGTCACTGTCGAGACGGTTTCGCTGTAATTTCTTTCCCTTTACGCGAACCCCGCAAACAAATGGAATCCGATAGTACGATTGAAATATTAAACCACCTGTAATTGTAGCTTTGCTCGACATTGATCACGCCGAGAATGCCAATTAAATGTGATAATTCAAAATTCACCTGTACTCCGTGATAAGTGACCAGAAAAATCGGGACTAACCTGTAACAGAAAAGAAAGGCGTAGAGGAATTTCTGCTTGAAATAATTGACCTGTGATAGAAATGTTAATATTGACAGATATTAGCACTTTTATTCATGAATATTAAATATTTCCAGTAACCATTCATCACGCTTTTTTCAAACGATACTTGGAATTGATTTATTATCCAATTTTAAACAACTTTTAAGTGATCAAGTAAGCATGACACGATCAAGTATTATTTTTTACATTCACACTTAATTAAAAGGCAGAACCTTGCGGCACTCATTGACGGCTTAGAGAGACGCCTTAAAATCGCGGGTCGCGTAAGTGTTATAATTTAAAATTGCCACTGTGACTCTTACTATTTTTCAACAAGAATCGCATCGACACGTATATAGCTTATCATCGTTTCAAATAGTAATCGTAATTGCTGCATTCAACAGTTGCCTGAGAAGCTGATGCAGTGCGAATAGTTTCGTTCCAAGAGGACAAACTCAGAGGGAATATTTTCTCAGGCACAAATGTCGACACGGAGAAAAAGGAAAGAGCCACGAGGAACACAGCGAGGGATGCTCGCTCTTCGTGGTGGAGAAACGATCGATTTGCTAGGATATGGTGTTCGATTCGAGCGCTGTGCCAGTCTGGGACGATTGTCTTCTATTCTTCAGCTTAGGTCGCGAGAAAAAAAACGACGAGGTGGCAAGGCTCGATTCCGCGCGTCCACTCCCCCAAGTATGCTACTTTCTCTGCAGCGTCGAGGGTACTTACGAGGGGATGTAATCGGACGGTAATTTTCTCTTGAGCTTTCTTACCCCTCGCGAGAGGTCACACTTGGATCAAGCCCAGTTGGCCGCGATTCTTCGCTTCTTGCTTTTGCCAACAAATGCCATAAGGCAGCAGCTCGCTACAAAGCCTTGTTACTTTGCATTAACGCCGATGTTCCCGTCGACGGCCCTTATCCCCCGACGGAGAGCCTTAGAACTCGTCAAGGAGCAAAGATTCCGAATCGATTTATTTATGGGGACCCGATGCTAATACGCCGATCGTGTAAAAATAGACAACGAGGGAAAACGTTGTGACGTTCAGTGTTTACTACTTTTTCTTTCTGTAACTTTTATTGAAAATGTTCCACGCGTATATGTATTTCTTACATTGTCCTTTTGTGTCCTCAAGAAATTAAACTACGAACAGGTATAACGAATGTCTGATCGTAGAGATATTTAGTGCCATAAGATTTTAATTTCGCGATTTGTCTTCTCAAATGTGCAGGGTTGTTCTGATAACTTATAATTGTATATACAAGAGAGCCGTGAATTTCTATCTAATAGTAGTAAATAATATTCATACATACGTATTATGGACTATAGTATAGTGTCACCTACGTTCAGAGTAATCAACAGGTCGCAAATAACAACTTCGTCCTAGCTATTTATTACGTACGATTGCTTTATACCCAGCTGTTAATCGAAAAATAAGCGATAAAAAATGATATGGAACGCACAGGTGTATTTTGTAATTTCGTATGAACGGTTTTTCTCCTTCCTTCGGTGAGTCGCGTGATTTTATTCTTCGATAGCACTGAAATCCCAATTTAATGCAATAACGTGAAGTTACGTTGCCATGGTATTAGGAGCTTTGTTTGCTAAAGCAGCATCGATATTGCAGCAACCTTTTAACTGGCACGGAAGTAAAGGGTAGCTTTGAAGTCGAGACAGAAGACTATGAAGTGAGGATTAAGTGAAAAATGCACTAGGTAGAATGTCTTTATGCTGTATATTCAAATGCAGCGTAACGGTATTGAGGTTTTTTTACCTGATAATGCTTCGCTGAACAACGTACTTACAATTAGTCAACTGCAAGAGAAAGGGTCAGACAGTATCGCGGCACTCCCCATTGGTACTAAGACTTTTGTTCACGTACGAATACTCTTAACGAGAAATCATAATTATGATATTAAACGTTGTCTTATACTTAAACATCGTTGTAAGACACACTAAGAGAAATGAAAATTTAGCTTGTCACTCAGACTCTTTTCTCTGAAACAACGAGTTTGCCTTGTCGCAAGCCAAAATGAATACCAAAAGGCCAATGACAAGCTACACCTGCCAGAAAATGAAACCTTGATGCATTCTAAAAATAAGTAAAACTTGCGAAGAAGGATATAGTTAAGTCAGATGTACTTCTTGCCTAAAAAGTACTGTTTAATTTCTATTTTATTACATAGAAAAATTTGTTCATTGCTACCCCTATTAGACATACTTTTTCGAAAAAGAGGAAATAGACTTACAATGATCTTTTCGTATAAATCATCTATTTATCTCTTATTAATGAAATATTATTTGTAATTCAGAAACAGTTTGACGATCACTTGACATCCCAAGGAGGTGGATATGTTTTAAGGGGTAAAGGTATTCGTTGCTAGTTCCCGCGTAATTAATTTAAAATTACTGGTAGATAACGAAGAGTTTCGATAATTGCAGGGATAGAATTAAGTTCAACCATTCGAGGCGATCATGTGCACCCAATTTGTTCCCACGATTTCCCACAAAGTATGCCAGTTCAGTTGAAAGTTTTATACAAACAGAAATATATAAATATAGAGCATCTATGTGTGCACTTCTAAATACACATTGCCAGGCTCAACAACAGATACAATGTACCCTCACGTTTCACGTTTCAGTTCGAACTTTTTCACAAAGCATTTACATCCCCACACCTTTACACAACACTTTTATCTTATTTTTAGTTGCAGATCAAGCGCAAACAATTTTGTACGCAAACCCCTGTGACTCTTTGTACATGTAGAGCTATCTACCCCATCGCTGTATATCTCATTACAAATGAAGTATTTTTATTTTATTGCAACACGCGGGACAGAAATTAGTCCCAGCAGCTCATTCAATCCGTATCGCCCAGCTTGTAACTGAACTGTAACAAGTGAAACTAGTTCTTCTATACCGGCCACAGCCAAAAGCCACCGAAGAACCGCGACCCATTCGCCAAGAGCCAAGCTGCTAATTCTCACGGTCACGAAAAACGAATTACAACGATTGCGCAAGATTCACATCCTATTAAACACCCGCCGTGTAATATCCCGAAGCCAAAAGGATAGGGCGCATTAAAGCGGAGTAGCGAAGAAAAGCTGCCAGCGGAAACTTTAAATCCGAGTTTCCAGCAGCGCTAGACTTCCGTGCGAAGTCGACGTAAATCAGCTCCTGTAAACCAACCGCACTCCTTCACCCTTAAGTCCCGTTTTTAACGAGACACTCTGGGTCGCCATTATGTACCACGTAGGAGAGACTACACTCAACCGAATGCATCTCCAATGTGTGTTAATCGAACGAAAAAAACACCGTGGAATCGCTTTTCAATTATAGGTGCCAGTCTGAAAGTGTTTTGTCTAGACTCGCAGCACCAAGTGTCTCGTCTGAAACGGGCCTAAAACTCCCTGCTATCATTCGTGGTTATCGCCGGTGGTCTTCGTTAAAAAGCCAAAAACTCCTCGGAGAAAATCAAACATCACGGTACCCAAAAAAACAATACATTTCTTCTATATTAATATTGTACCATGAATCTAATCGCGAATCAGTTTTCCAGCGACGCCTTCTTTTCAAAAGATTGTCAGATTTATTTGTTTCTTCTATAATGAAATTCGCTAAAGATTCAGAAAAGAATAATTGAAAATTGTCTAAAGGGTTCGACATATTATGCAGGGCTGCTTTGCATCAAAATTCTGTATTTTCGGGATGAAATTTTCTTGGTGAGATGTTTGCGATTGTGAAACATCGTGATCTCCATTTTCTGATTCCGAGTCAGAACTCGATAAGTGCAAAACGCGTTTTGCTTTTTGTGTAATGAGATTCTCCTCTTCGGACGAGTAGAATGTTTCACTAGTAAACTCTACTTCTCCCAAAGAAAAATGTAGTTTCAATATATTAACGCCTTTCGTACATATTAATAGACTTGTGAGGGTATATATATATACGCCGTTCGTAGGCAAAGGGTTAATTCAATGCAATGCAATGCGCTGAAACGCACTGTACATCTACTTTTTGATAACTGACACGTGTCTGAAAGATCCCATGACGACCATCGTTTACGTAAGCTGTACTACAATGTGTCTCGTCGGAAAAGGGCCTAAAAATCCACAAGGCAGCGCCGTCAGTCAGACTTGGAATAGCCAGCTACAACAATTAACACGTCGCCGGACGATAGCAATTTTACGGTCGTTTTAACGACTCTCTCCGCATAACAAGCTTGCACGAGCTTATCTCGCCTTCTCTCGCCTACGAGCGTGCGAGTAATTTTGTGAATCGTCAATGGACACGGGAGTTGTTTTGCGAGCGTTGAATCGCAGAGTTCGAGGCAGTGCATGTCGCACGGTCGCTGACGGAAAAAGTACTCCGATTCATTAACTTCTACGACTGCTCACTTTCCAATCGTGGTACGTATCAGGTTTTATATTATGCATTGGACGTTATTAGATTTTATTCAGCACGGTATTAAATGCCAGCGGCGCACACCTCGACCGCGTGGTTCGCCTCCATAGCCGAAACGAACGCCGCACGAAAATTTCCCCCGTTATTTCCCGGCGTTTCCCGTTCCACTTTCTCTTTCCTTCTATACATGGAAAAACGAGCGGCAAAAAGGAAGAGCGTGCCGCGCCGCCGATTCTGTTTAATCGGCCGCGCAATTAATTATCCCGAACCGGGCGGTTGTTGGACGAGCAACCCCGTCGTGAAAAAATTCGACAGAGTGGGTATCCGAGAAAAAACTTCGCCCCGTTAAGATACAACTTTAAACAGGCCCGGCACTCACGACGAGAGTATTACGCGTTGATTCTTGTGTAGTATATTATCGAGCTGTTCCCAGCCGAAATGCAACAAGTTGCCCATTCGGCTCGGTTGCTTTGTTCTGTCTTGCTCTCGCCTTTTCTCCGTCCTTTCCTCTCCATCCGACTAACTAACAATAAGTACGTTCGTAAACGTCTACGCGTGCGCACGAACGCCTTTTACCTGGGCGCGTACGGAACCGTATGTATTGTACGTTATGCCCCGCTGGAAGCAATTAGAGAATCACATATTGCAAGCGCTGTCCCCGTCAACACGGCACACAATTTCTGAAATTTCCTTTTCTCGTCGGAAAACATCGCGTTGTGTGCACAAGTTTTCATAAGCATAACTCAGAAACTTGCAGAAATAATTAGCCGCTATGCCGGGGAGACAATGGGTGCAATACATATGTGATCCTATAATTGCTTCGAACAACGAACATTATTTTCACGGGCAGATTGGAGCAGAAATTCAGTGGGCAACCTCTTCTTCGGTCGCGCGCAGCGTTCATTAATTCTCGATTTACATACACCGATCTTTGCGGCAAAACTTTCTTTTCTTTGAGTCGACGTTGTGTGACGAGCGTGCGCGACATTCCTTGTGTGGAAAATTTACCTTGCGTCTAACTGCTTGAGTAGTCTGTATGCGCCTCGTGGGTGGGACGGTTGAACAATTAAACGGTGGACGTTGATGGGTGAATTGGGAGCATATGGTGGTTTATTTTTTTTTCTTTCTTTTTGCGGAACTCTGTTGGGCGATCATTTAAGGAAATGAAAAGTGATTCAATTAGGGGGAAGTATATGTAATTGCCTTCTGGTAAACGGAAGTTTGTGTGGATGTTACGTGTCTTTGTGTGGGGTCTGGAATCACCTGACGAGATTATTTTTCTTTTTTGTAATCTGTAAAAGTTTTTCATCCGACGACAGTTATTATGTTATTACTGCCGTGTAATGTTATGTGTATGAGGTAAAAGTGTATTTGCGATACAACTTTTACATTAATTTAACGAAGAACTTTGAGCTTAAAGGTTTAAGGGTAGATTCATTTAGTACCAAATGCCACGCAGGGTGCAACTAAATTTGGTTTAAAGGGTGAATAAGAGGGGCACGCAGATAAATGTCATTTACAGATTTAGGAATTAGTTCTCTTAACAGGTTCAAGCAGAGAATCTTGTCTCCTTACCATTAATATATTGTAATATAAACGATAGTAGTTTACGAAACATAAAAATTAATTACTGAAATTTATAAAGAATCATTTTATTCACTACAATACATGAATTATAGAATTTAATCTGATATAGTTACATGTATTTTTCTTTGCATCGTACTTGTTGCACGTTCGTTGCAATTATGTTACCATTTCTGGGGATTATTTTTCAAACATTCCTGTTTCCTTGTCGCATGGATTACGCCGATCGCCGAAATTGCAGTGAATGCCGTATATCAAATTAAAAATTGAATTAATCCGGATGGTTCAATTGGGTTAAATATAAATAGGATATGCTACTCGTATCTCTATGACAACGCGTATCGAAATGTGGCAACGAATAAACCGCAAAACCGCGAGTTATCCTAAGAAAACGGAAATCTGTGAAGTCTCCTTGCGGTATGATAGTGATTATTTTGTTCCCTCTTATCAGTTCAAACAGGTGAAGCACGTTTCATTTTCGAACAAAAATATTCTATCTCTTATATATTTTAATATTCAAAGGTCCTTCGATTATCCATTCGGTGGTAAGCAATTTCTTCTATTTCTTCATATTATTTGTACTAATTTTTAAATATTAATCATTAATATATTAGAACTGTCTCTGCAATTTATTTACTTTCCGTCGTATTTACGGCCCATTCGTTACAACAGCGATAAGAACATTTTCTGACGACTGGTTCGTGTATAATTCTCGTTTGGAACAATTACGAAATATATAACATTCCATGAAATCTCGACTAGATGGTGGATCTTGCCGACTTTCGATCCTTCGTCCAGTTTCCGCAATCAAGAATAAGCCAGTAAAAGTTGTCTCCGTTTCGTACCAAATAAAGCAACCAAGAGAACTCTCCGAGAAGCTAACCGAATACAGACTACAACGTATATAATTTCAACGACGAAAACAAATTTTTCGTCCCGCGAAAAGTGAAATCCTAGACAACAAATGTTACATTATTCATACCTTTTCTTTACATTCAAGCACGTATCGTTCATCGGCACCAAATATTCCAGTACCACTGATTAATATTCATGGATATGCCGGCTAAATTTCATAATCGTTGCGCTCCAACTTAAATAAAAATCATTTGACAAAGAGTCTTTTAAACAGACACTGTGCAAATTATCGATCGCTATATTTGCCATAACGGGAAGAATATACGTATGCACGTGAGCATATCCTTTTGTCACACTTTTTGTGAACCTTTAGCTTCTTTTCTAAAACCGTTCTCCAGATCTGAGAAGATGCATACGGGATACGAATGTACAAACGAAATTCCTGGCGCGACATTTTCCAAATCGACTGCATTGGACATCGCCCAAGGCAAACTTGAATATTAAACAAGAATAAAACTCCAGGATTTAAGGAAGAACACTTAATGTCGCGGAGTGAAGATTGCTTGAAGCTTGCTTTTTTCTCCTGCAGGTTTCGATCAACTGCGCAGGAAAGCGGGGACAGATACGAGACCCGTCTGTTTGCGCTCCTATGCGAATGGGAATAATTAATGCTTCCATGGAATGCAAAATTGCAAATCAACTTTCATAACCGATTCCACGCCGTTCTGGCTTCGTTGTTTACAACCGGCCTCAGACACGAATTATTCAAATGGCAAAATTGAAAAATAGTTTCGAATGTCGAATCGTTCAAGCGTACAGCAGTGTTTCTTTTATAATCGTTCTTTTTCGATATAACTTGAAATGAAAATCTTCTGGTAGTGCCAGGACCGATTGTATCACTCCAATCTTGCTTGAATATTGCTCACTCGACCTTTAGCGCGGATTCTAAGTGTGCGACACGAAATGAAGCAAGAATTGGACAGGGTATTCGAATGTTGAACACAGTACAAAATTATAACGAATAGTATACTGCAAATATACAGAGTGTCTGAGGTTTTTCCGGGCAAACGTTGCGAGAATATTCTGTGCACGAAAATAAGAATTAAGTGCTTTACACGAAAGTGCCCAGACTTTATTCCAAAGTTATAACATAAAATGTAAAAAAGTGACGCCCACCTACGCGGGTGCAAGTACGAAATCGCTGTAGCACGCTGTTTGTGACAGGGCGAATTTCTTGATGATTTCTATTAATCTTTGCGACTGCATCCTTGATTAGTCGTACTAGGGTGTCACGCATAGCTATTGCAGTTGCATAAACTTTTTGTAATGTTCATTCAACCAATTGTTCACTGGTTGAGCAGGAACATTAGACTATTTTTCCATTTACGTTATTAACTTTGCAATAAAGACTTATTGGTCGACTTTTATATAACATTTTTTTACTTATTTTCGTGCACAGAATACGCTGACAACGTTTGTCCCGAATAACCTCGGACACTCTGACTAAGTATTTGCAGCGAAACATCCAAAAGAAGCATATTAACTAATACAACTTACCGCCCATGCAATTAATACGTGAAATAATTTAATTCGAACAAACGTACCGTTCTGGTGTCCAATTACTAAATCAATTTGCGCAACGAAATTCGCTGGCGGATTTTCATAAACCACTCGATGCAATTCCGTGTACACTCTCATACGACTTAATTATCGTTCGATAAACTTCCCCCGTTCAGCGTCCCCTCTATTTTAGTTTTTGTGGTACCGCATAGTAAATACCATCGGCGACCATCAGTTACAATATCCGCGGCCATCACAGGAATTCCACGGCGACAAAAATATTTCGCATAAAATACGGAAACAGTGCTTCCGGGACGTCCGTGTATTCAAAATTCCAGCCGAACATTCAATCATTCGGGCGATACTTCAAGCGTCCAGACAAAATCCGACATTAATATTTCAACTCCGCCGCCCCAAGCAGATCAAACATTTTTTCCCCGTGAATTTCTCCAAATTAAAAAAATGGAAACACCGCGTATGTATCGCATAAAATTGGATCGCGCAACCCGAAACGTTCGTTCGAGCGCACGTATTTTCGAAGATCGATTAGCGAATTTCCTCGCCGCGCAATCGACGTGACCAATCAATTGCAGATCGAGAAATCGAGAATCACTGGATATTCGATCGGGAGTTGTCGTTAGTCGACGTTCCGCCGCGAGGGGACAAAGGGATTCCTAGCGTACTGACAATAAAAATAGCTGAGGGGTTGAGTTTGAAATACATACATACATATACATATATGTATGTACATATATTGCATAAAATATTTCCGCGGCCGGTTCATTTCATAAGGGCCGTGAGGAGTAAAGCTTTGAACGAGCGCCGAGCGCCAGCGACTACATATATTCGGTGATAAAACGTCGGTATTCTTCGAGAATAAAATACTCACACGAAGAGAATGCGACTTGGTTCCAGCACTGGACGTGGCAACGGTGGTCAGAACGATAACCCCTATGAAGTCTCGAGCGATAAAGAGCCGGTTATCTGCGAGCTGGTTATCGTTTTCTTTCTCCCTCTGCCCCCGCCTCTCTTTTTCACGCTATTACTCCTTCGTCTGCGTTATCCCCCACCAATCACGCATCCGTTATACCAGTGCCAGTAATCTGCACGCCAATCGCATGCCATTTGTCAATGTTGCCGATTCGGCCAACCCTTTTTGCATTAACTGTTGACTTTTCCGCCTGGCAGACCGACTCGCGCAAGAGAAGACGCTGGTGTTCGTGAAAAAAGCTCCCGAAAGCTGCTGCGAAACGATCCACGAGATCCAATTTCATTCTCATTGCGAAACGGTTGGGCGTGTGCACCTAGATGGATCGGCCGAGTTTCTGTTACAGAGGTCTGACTTTATGATTTCGAAGAGATTGTCACGATTATACGAACGATAAGCTGGCCACGTCGCGTCGTGGGAGGTTCTTCTGGGGCGACTCGATCGTCTATCGCGTTGCGGTTGAATTTTTTGACCGACAATTCTACTTTTTTTTTTGTCGATGCACGAGATATCACTTCGAGCGATTTCTAACGTGGACGTTCTGGTGGCCGGTCTCTTGGAGGAACCGGGGGCAATATGATTTTTCAGGGGAGTTTCCTTAGGGGACCTTTTCCTTGGGGGAGTAAGCTTGCAAATATTGTGAGTTACCTGTTCTTTGTAATCGAAGGCAGTGCTGTCATAAACAAGAAGCCTGCAACTGTTGAAACTTTATAAACCTGTTATATACCTGTATTAATTCACTAGACTACAGGATAATAATAATAAAAGAAAAATATCTCAGACGATATTCAGGTTATCCAGCATCGATAAAATTGTATTATTTTCGAAAATCGTACGAAGAAGTGACTCATGAGAGACGTCAAACTATTTTAAAAAACGAACCGCGAATATGTTACCGAATAATTATAGAGCATTCGCAGATGTGCATAAAACAGTAATTGAAGAGCTCAGTGGGTCGATACCAAGGTACGTATACATAATGGTACGAACGCAAAGCAAATTACGCATTATCCTATCATGGAAACAAGAACAAGCAGCTAATCAATTTAAAAAGTCTCAGTAATTGCTGGCACTTAATAGCTACCTATTAATATAGTATCGAATACATTAAACAGCTCAGCGCGCGTCCAAAGCTTGCACCACGCATTAAACACAGTATTACACGAAGCTAATATAAACTAAATTGACTAATCAATCAACAGATACGTTTCCGCGTTAGTATTATAGCGTAGAAATTAATTCAATGCCTCTGCATTCAATTATTTGTGCCTCCCATTTATAACTTTTCAAAGTAATCGAAAATAATGGAAAATTATTTCTCTGGAAATAAATAGCTTTATTTTAAACAGGCGCCGAATGAATTTTTACACGCGATATATTAATTCGATGATTTCTTGGCGTCTGTTTGGACCATCTAAAATAACGGTTGCCATAATCAACAAGTTTCATGTCAGCACAATGTGCATATATCATGGATAGAATTAACTTTATTTCATTAAAATAATATTGAAAGATAAGAAGAAGAGGCCTTGTCAATGGAGGAACACTTCTTATTCCACGGCAATAGGGCCATATTCTGATTGGCGCTTATATAAATTTAACAAAATTATGTCTTCGTGTGTGAATCGTTCCAACACGAGCCACCAATCGGCCCTTGCACCGTGACAATGAAGTATACACGCAAGTCGTAACACGAGCAAGAAGGCACTCTCACTATCACTTTCCTGAATGACGCAAAAGACTATTGCTTGGACTATTTACTAACGAGTTAGTCAATTCATAAATGCTATCGGGATTTTCCTCGTGTACAGACTGAATGACAACAACGCAACGCCGCGTACACGTGAGCGAATCAGATCCGAGGGGCATACCGTGCTGATAACTAAAGGTGGCAGCGGAATAAATATCGCGTCGATTAGCAATCGACAATGAGACCTTTAATACGGCGCGAACACGGTGTACCATATAATCAGCCTCGCGAATCTTCCCGCCTAGTTTCTGAATCTTATTTACCCGCCAGGTTAACCAGCCAATTAAGCGGCGCATTATCGGCCACGTCCGGTCGACAGGTTTAATTACACGTCTACGCTCGCGATGTTTCAATGATTCCACGCGGTCCCTAATCGATTCCCCGATACAACCTTCGCGCGATTGTAACCGCGGCATTATTTATCCGTGCGTAATTCGCGTGACCACGCGTCCAGATGCATGTTGGTTGCATAAAAGGCGCGACGGGAGAAAAGAGGAAAAGATACCGATTACGTACACGGGAAGAAGGAAAAAAGTGGACGGAAACGAAGCTGTTCCCCCGTCTTAACAGTTCTCGTCTAAACGTCTGGTTTCCGCGATATCGACGCTGTTATTCGCAACACACTAAATGTGCAATTCCTACGTAACAATCGGCGTCCAATTAAACGGAGCTGTATCGGCTATAAATAAATGACCGTGTTGACAGCGAATTGCGAGATCCGATACGTGTGTATGTAAAATCATTTATTAAACGGCGCAACGAGCTTCGAATCCTGCGCCTCTCGTGATCTGGATTCCTCCGTGTAATCTTTACACGTGCTGGTTTTACACGTTGACATCGTCCAACCTCGTTTTTTCTCTCTTTTTTTTCCGTAGATTATCACAGACTAGGCGAAACGTCGATTATTCCTCCTACATTATATTAACGATACCCCAGTGGCCCTTTGCGCGCAAAGGAGCAAAGATCAAACGTTAAGGGGTCGTATGCATAAGAGAATTCCAGCGGGTTCTAGGAAATATTATTCGATTCGTGGAAGTTTTCGTCATTCTCGGTTTCCTTGAATGCATCACGGTGCATCGTGGAATTTGAATCGGAGATAGACGCCAGCTCGGAAGGAAATAATGGTGTCCAGCGTGTCGTTAACATGACGGCGGCAGTATTTTTTTAAGAACGTAATATACGCCTTAATGTAATGGAAATGTTACCTCGAATGTAGCAGCAACGAACGACGAACGTAGGAAGTTTCCCGCACATCACGTAAGTAGACTAACGTTTAATATGTAAATCGCGAGTTTTTCTGAGGTGTCGGGAAACTCGGTGTGTCTGATTCCTTTACAATCTATCTATTAACGCTATGATATTAAATTAGACGCATGTTGACATATCTATGTACCCCAAGGGCGAGGGAGATTTTATATTTCATTTTACCATGGCCCTCAACGTTAGCCGAGTTTTAATTGGAAACATGTGACGGGAAGGTACGAATTTATTATACGTTTCATTAGCAGAAAATCGTGATGTTTCGAGTGTTTGTTTTACATTCGCCGAGTCATCGGCTCGCAATCAGTATAACATGGTCCGAAAGGTTTGGACATCGATGACGAAACATCCTATATTAAAATTTGTCTCATTTATGTCGAAACTGTAGCCAGCTCGATACACCCTACTGCGAGTATCTTATCACGGCACACTTGCTTCAAGATTATACGCTTTTCGTTCAGCTCGAGTCAGACAACGTCGTTCTACTTCGTTCCTCTGATCGTGCTCAATACACAGATAGATACTTAATAACAAATATCGTACACGAAGTGAAATCATTCGTCGTTCACAAAGATCACAAATATTTCAAACTCTGCGTTCCACTAAACCTCGTGGCTGCGTTCAGTTTCGGACTGGCAACACGTTTCATAGAATTTCTTCAAAAATTGAAACATTTTAAATACAGAAGTATTCTGTATGAATCAACCTCGTACATGCCAACCTCGTACATGCCCGAGTGCAATGCAAAAGGGTAGATCTTCGCATGAGAATTCTACGAGAACAACTGAACATTCCTTTGACCAGCACGTTACTCCAGTTTCGGCGGAGAAAGAAGGAATGACGTCCGCGGCCGCGAACGCTTAATTATGATATTTTAAGCACGGTAAATCGTCCGACTTGCATGCTTAAACTCATCATCGCTTACGTAACTCAACGTTACATCGAGATAGCGTTTGACCTATATACACGGTGACGTCCTCCCGATCGTAGAAATTCTCGACGGAACGTGAATCTGTAGGGGAGGCGGGATGTCGTGAAGATGAATGCTCGGAGGAAGGAAGGAAAAAATAGAACGGCGGCGTGTGTCAGAAGCCGAGTAAACTGTTCAGGGCCGGTGACCTCGTTGGAGCAGGGTCCAAGGTCGTGAGAAGCCAAACTCCAAGTACGCAGCTAACTACGAGGGCGGCGCATGGGCAACTACGTCCTTGAATTCTCGGCCCTTCGTGCAATTTACATTCGACTCGTAACCCGCCATCGAAGGCCGTATGAATATCCGGCACGGCTGAGTCTAATGCCAAAGAACTTTGTTCTCTGTCCTTCGTGTGTTCACTCGCAATCAGCGACAAGGAAACGGGGAACGAGGAATAATAAATATGACTCCATTGGCGAGACGTTACTCTGTACGACGAGGAAAACTTGCCCGATAGCGTCGCGGGCCGAGCGAAATTGACCTTTACGAGACTGGGGAAGGCCGTTTTAACGGCGTCAGGTAACAGAACGAATAAAGGGAACCGAGACAGTAGCAAAAGTGTGATAGCCAAAGTAAATAAACGAAACGTACAGAAATTAACTTTTCATTGACTATGGAGGAAAGCTCCGTGTACTCTATTATTTGTTAAGATTTGGCTCTGCAATAGTGGTCTAATCGTTGGACGTTCATTCACATTGGACTTGATTCTATGGACCCTTATAAGCGCCATATTTTGGAAAACAAACAACATTTCATTTTTTTAGTTCTTTTCTTTGAGGACTGGAAAACCACTACAGTGGTTCGAGTCTCGCAATTTCGCAAAAGATATACCTTATCCATAGATATTTCTTTAAACGACTATAACTTGGTTGAAACACAAACCCCTTTCGAATGCAGTCACGTTTGTTTTAAAGGTAAGAGATGACACTTTCCCACACTGTATGATAAAATTGCAAAATTCACGGAAATTGGTAATTTGACAACCGTCCGGTTAAGGGAGGATTTTTCCCTTGGGCATCGATTTAAATGAAATCGAACCAAAACAACAAAATGTAGAAGGTTCAAGTTTTAATATGCTACCTGTTATAACAAATTTGGATGTACTGTAACAAAGTTATGGAACATTGAAGTTCGACAATTTTTCACTAGCGCACAAGCGAAGCAACAAGTATATTAATGTTTGAAATAAATCGACTGACTTACTATGTGTACCGTGTCATATGCCGACCCCCTAAAGGTTAAACGAACAATTAAATAAACAATAAGGTTATTAGGATGACAGTTAATTAAATGATCTTCGTGCGGAGAACTAAACGACGATGTCTGGAATTTTGATAAAAAGAAAAAGATGTAACATGGAGTATATTATTCATGCCCGATAACTGGCACGGCATCAATCATTTCATTGGTACACTCGTCGGTAACCCTCAATCGTCTTGTTGTATTCCATTATCGGCTGTGTTTAATAATAATGTTCGCGTAAATCGCGAGGCCATAGTTTAAGGGGATTCCCAGTTTATAGACGCGTCTTCGAAGCAGCAACAAATTCTGGCCGGCGCTGTTTTAAATGACGGTTGCAATCTAAAGCGCCGCTTTCCATTGTATCTGCGTCGCGGGCAATAAGCCACGTCAAACAGAGCGCAGTGATAAAGCGTCGATAACACCGAATGATAACTCTCGCATCTTGTCACGAAAATTACAGCAAACCTAACGAACCGGCCAGTGGGCGATACCAAACGTATCGATGTTGGAGGCTCGTTTCCTTTGGGCCCTAATAATTTTGCGCCACGAGATCCTATCGAGCATGGCTAAAAGTCCAGAAGATTGGCAACCCGAAGATAACGTTGATAAAGCAATGACGTTTCGACCTTGATGTTCAGCTTGGCCAAATTTTTTAGCTGTTCTGCAGAAATCATTATTTTCGTTCGTTTCGTTTTAAAGTCCATTGCAGCTACGATACAACTCGTTTATTGTCGGTGTTGTTCGGCTTGATCATCGTTCGATTCCATTTGTTGGCATTTTTGTTTTTCGCGTTTGTATTGAAAATCGAAGAAGTGGGGGAGTTTCGAGAGTTCAACCAACAATTCTTCGACGCGACGGGCAAATACCAAAAATTGCAGCATCGATCTCTTATCGCGTCGATAACTTTAATAGAATGCTCTTTACGACAAATTGGTCATCTTCAAGGTGAAAGCTGATAATCTTAACTCGTCCGTTTCGACCGAAACTTGCGGACTACGTTTATTGCGATTGCAAGAAGATTCGTGCCGACCGAAATTGATTCAGTGGCCAGTTCTTCTCGTGACAATGCTTCACCTGAAATCGATAGCGCAATCATATCACCTGTATCGCAGGAAATTAATTTGCCGAAGCGGTGATTCGTGAATTATCTAACAAACACACGACTTTGACTTCTGCACTTCGACAGCGATATCGCAACGATTTCCTTCCCCAAACGACAATATGGAATTGCTCTAAAAATAGCGCACAGAGACAATTTAACTAACCGCTTTGTTTATGACACTCCATAAAAGAAATTAAAATAATGACGCCTTAAAATGCGAGATACATAAAAGACCTCCCCTAAGACGACAGAATAATAAAATGATACCTGCTTAACTGGGGGATTCAATGGACAACAAGATTCACAAATTCTGTATCGAGCTTGCGATCTTTGAACAATAAACTGACGATTAAATTGAATCGCATAAATTCATCGTTATTAAATCATTTGACTATGCATAATAATGTCAATGAAATGGCCAATTGAATTCGTCAAATTCAAGATACGGCGAGAATATACGTCGGGTGACGCAAAGTGGTTGCTTCGACTTCCGTTTAACGCTGTCGTGCCAACGCAAGAAGAAGTCAAAGGTCAAGCACGATGCGACGCGCGCATCGCGAAACGCGATTCGTCGGTATACCGCGACGACGTATTTAGGTATTTACGTAACTTTGCAAATATATATGTATTTTCAAATTTTCTTACAAACCTCAGCATAGACACAATAAAGACGTGCCGGGTGTCGTAGGAATCGGCCTAGCAACGCGACAAACGCACGCACCGTGTCAGTCACTGCGTCCGGTAGTTTAATTGAAACGGGTACTGAATAATCTCAGACGGGAAATAAAATGGAATTGTAATTTAGTTTCAATCATGATCATGTTTCTTTATACGGCGTTGCAAGTATTTACTTGCTCGTGCGAAGGTGACAAGACCATTTAATAACAATTTATTTAATAACTTAATTATAATATGCGATTGAAGGTGGTTCATAGTACATATATCTATTTTGAATTCAATTTAAATACGTAGTAGTTAATGTTGCAGTGTTTGTATGTTGTAGATCCTTGAGTTTTCACGGGTCTCTGAACTCACGTAGAAAAAAATATTTGTACCCATTTACAATTCCAATTCTATCGCGATACTTCCCATACTTATTAGTTATAAAATAAATATTATTTCAAGGAATTCTTGCTGCAAAGGGCGCTCTGTATAACCGAAAACATTATTTCCTTAAAATTGGCGCTTGTTATCCTGAAATTTTCTTTTACCTTCCACTATCTGCCGCAACTGCAGTTCAATTCTGTTGATCAGTAGAAACTAGACATATTGTATTGCAGACGCACATAAATGTAACGGAGGGTTCAATGCCCAGTACCTCCTTTCTTCACTGCAAATTATAATCAGTTTGGTAACAATGCGTTGTACAAAGTTTCGACGGGTTTAAACCTAAACTCTAGAACACGGTGACGTTGCATGGCAAATGGAAAAACGCGGTGACGTTTAAGCGAAAGCAAATAAATTCCAGCCCATCTCGAGAGGGGTGTATTGTTCAATTTTGAGGCAAAAGAAAATCACAACAGCATGTAGGACGGTGCATGTTGTACGTTACACATGTCGCAAGAAAACAGAGTCATTGGCGTGACATATGAGACGATATCGGAACAGGAATCCCTAATAGAAATATAGCGCGCTTCTTTTGGATCACTTCCCTTCAAAGGATACTATTCCAATATGTTTCAGTCTGGCAAACACGCGTATAACATACACATTATGGCTGTCTGTCGTTTCACGACGTTTCGAGATAATTGCGTGTCCAGTAGACACGTGAACGTTGGGAAATAGTGCGCAAACTAATAATTATGGAAGATTATTGACATGGTGAAATGGAAAATTAATATGTTCAATGATATTGACAACGTCAGCGAATAATGTTAGAGGATAAGTTTTATTGTTTCGACGGTTTGTGGGTAAATTTGTGTGTGAACAATTTCTAAGTATCTATGCTTGCAATTATTATTACTACAAGTATATATCGGACGGTAAATATATTTATATCTGTGCTCGGAAATTTAAAAAATTGAGATATCGATGCGGAGCTGTATTTTATATAATAATATTACTTTCTTCTTTATTTATATATGTATATCACACTTTCAGTAGTTTAATCAATATGAACAGTATCGGCTGCACCTGAATAATTAATTATAAATTTAATCTATTGGGGGAGTGTAGATATAATCTTCCTTATTTGCAGCGGTGATTAAATTGCTTTCTCTTTTGATTACATTCGAGCATAGTAACAAATCAGTTATGTAATATAGTAAGAGGAAGTAGCTTTGAAGCTCTTATAAACTTTTTACCCGTTGTTTAATAATTCGCATTGCTAAAAATACTTGGGAGTAATTGGAATACAATTTGTATATTGCTAAACTAATGTTTCCAATTCATTTTTTTTCGTAAGCTTATGAAAAGAGATAAAAACTATAAAATTACCTAACAAGTGGATTCAATTACAATCAATTTCACAGAAATATCATTAATAGCATAGCTCGTATTTAGTCTTTGCGTAATGAAACGACGGTCTGACTATGTAATGTCAGATATCACTTAAATCACAATAGAGATTTGCTTCACTACTTCAGGCTGCCAATATTCAATTTTAATATACAATTTATCACAAACTGCTTCCAATTGATTAAAATATACCTGACTTGGATAACCCGTTAATCATAACGATACGAAAAGTATTTGTAAAACCTCCTTAAAATGATACAGCCCCATGAAATTGTTAAGGCGAAATATACATATTGAATAATTCATTTGAAACGGTTCAAGAACAAACTTCGAAGCTTCATTTTTGAAACATTCCGCCGACGGAAATAAATTGCTCCTACTAAAAATTCTAAGGCGATTCGTACGGGCATTTCAACGGTTTCCGATCGCGTGTCGTTTACCTGATATTTGCACGGCAAACCCTTATCATTCGATCCATCCACCTATACATGGAGACGAATAAATAGCAATTAAGAATTTCTACCTTCCACTTAAAGGAAAGTCTGTATTCAAGATTTCATTTCTAAAATTTCAACCGTGGACGTCACTCGAACGTTACTCGAACAGTTCCCCAAAATTTTCCCCCGAAAATATCGTCCAATTCTCCACACGGTCATTCACCAGTCAACAATTTACAATAAACGATTCACTAATATAAGAGAGTTACGCAATTAACAAATTACCAAACAGCGCGAGCTATCATTACTCTCCATAATACTACAGAACTTTATAGAGATTCAAGAATCTCGATATCGGCGCATTGAAAAATATCCGATAACTCCCCTCGGTTGTAGCATAAAACGGACATTGAGCAATGCGTTGAAATTCCATCGCCGTTCGGATCACGGAAAGCTCGGTGAGAAGCCGTGTTTCGAGCAATTTCCCTGGCCGCGATGCCGCGGTTAAATCAGCTCCATAAATTGCGCTCCGCTTGCACCGTTTCACCCTCCCGTTTCGAGGGCGGAACGTCGCTAATTTAGCGAGATGCGTACGATCTCGAGGCAAGCTCCGTTTCGGCGACACAATGTTCGAAAGCACACTCGACCTTAACGCCCCCTCTCATCGTGGTTTCGCATGAAACGCCGCACGATGGGCTCGTCGTTTATTTTTGGAACACGCTCGACCTCTCTCGGACTCGGTCCCCTTACTTTTCTGTACTCGCATCGGCGAAAATAGCTTGGCGCAAGGTGGGTACGCGAGAAAGGAACGGAATCAGAAGCAAGCCCCCGCGCCTTTGCGTCTCGAGGGGATCTCGTCGACGCGCTTTTGGCCTCTTTTATGGACACGCTTTCGAGAACACCGGGGCCCGACGTTCTCCAATTGGGTACCTGCATCCAGGTCTGGCCCACTCGGGCCAACGGTGTATCTTATTGATGGTCTCGGGGCTGTTGTCCCAAAACAGTTTCGCTGGCGCTTGTCCCGCGGCTGTTTCGTTATACCCGATGGCCCGTGGGATCTCGAATGGATCGTTCAATGGAAAACTGTTCATCGATGGGGACACCGAGAGTCGATTTTTGGTCAGTTTGGTCATGATATGAGCCGCGCTCGGATCTATAGATCAACTCGGTTATCGCCACCTTTGGAATTTTTTTTTAATTCCCTCAACTTTTTATATTTGAAATAAATTTCTTTATTCTCGTTTTGTGGGGTTAAGCGATGTGGCCGATGAGCGGCTCATATGTGAATCAAAATTTTAAAGTAGAGTGACGTTTACTGTGCGGAGTACATAAGGGAGATATTTTTATTATTCAATAGTACTAACAATAAGTCATTGTCGACGAAAAGTTTTGAAAATACATTTTTTCAAGAAATTGACAATACATAATTGAGCAATGAAAAATTTGTTCAGCTTCGAAAGCGCGTATAGAATTGAAATAAATCTCTGCTACTCCCTGGGATAATACTTTTGGTCTGCTGAGAGATTATCAAAAGTTTATAGTTATAAGCTCGATGAAGTGATTCGAAAATATTTGGCTGGTAATTCACGTGTAAATTAACGTACCCGTAAACGTGTGATCTATGGGTACATTTAGATCCGAAAATACTCTGCTTGAAATACCGTGCTGCTTGATTCATCAATTCTGATTCAATTAGTAATTTATATTATCCGAATTAAATCCCATTCTACTCTTCCAACTACTTTTGAGCTAGAAGCGTAGCACGTGTACTCTTCTTTCATTATCCTCTTTATTCTTGATTATTTTTATATTCTATTCTCGTTCTATGTTATTTTTCTGTCGCGTTATCATCTCGTTCCGAAGATTTTTTCGAAAACAATACGAAGGGACTTAAAGAAGCACGCACGGATGCCACTTTATTCATAAGACAGACTTCAAATTCACGAGCCTGAATCGTAAACAAAAATGGCCCTGTATATATTCAAAGATTTCATAATATGCATAAAGTTAGGCCTACTTAAACAGACCTTGTGGGTTGACATCGACCAATAAAATACGTACGTCGAAAAATCCACGTGGTAGTTCTATCTATACTTCGTCCCTCACGGCGAAACTTAAAACGCAATTCCCCCCTGTCGAACGATTCTGCCGCAAAACTGGTTAAACCTTTGATCGGTTAGATCTTTGTATTTTGCAGCTTTGAGCAACGGAGCCTCTATGCGGAACAAGCGAATGACTAAACAGTCAGGTGCAAAAATACCAAGAGCAGACGCAAATTAACAGCAGCTACTTTGACGTGGAACGGTACCCGTAGGTATTTGTGCATTGATACCTTTAAAGAGTTGACTTTAAATCAGGTCTTTGAATAAAGAAAAAAGAACCAAAGATTAATAAAACCGAATTACCGTGTCTGATTCACTGTAAATTCAAAATCACTGACGAATCGTTATGAGAAACGTAGACGTACATAAAAACTAGGGAGGATTTTCGAATGAATCACTTGCTGAGTTAAAAGTATTAACAACGTGTATGACGAGTTAACACGTCTTGTCCTGGTTCACAGGTGAAAAATGTAGGTTCCAACTACTGAAGGGGTTAAACAGTACGTAGTATTAATCGAAGAAATTAATTAATATAATGCATCTAATGTCGATTTACTAACTAAATGTATTTAGACGTAAAATGGAGAATATGTTAAGACGATTGTATTTATTCGCGCTCGCAATTGCTTTATTAAAACGAACTTTTTGTCGAGAAAATCGCACGTGCGGCAGGAATGCGAATTTATCCGCCGCGTGTTTAATACCGAGAACAGAAGAACACTTGTGACAATGATATGTGTAGAAGAATGATGATGCATGTCTCACGATTACAATAATCGTGCATGCAACGATGAACACTATAGAATGCCAGTGATGCTTGAAGATAATAGAAGCACGGCAATTTTATGGTCATCCGTATTTGCATGTATTACAGAAAAATTGTATTCGTTTATAAGTTACACAATATTATAGTCTTAGTATATTTCAAATCATGGAACGTAAACTATATTTTACTTAAACATATATTTAATAGGGAAAGTTTTTCGCTGGCTCCCTCCTTTTGCTTAATTCGTTTATCTTTGGGAAACATTTTCGTACGTCTTTTATGAATTTATAACACCCTGGGAAAGAAATTTAGATTACCATAAATTGGATTTAAAATAGTTGATACGTTGAAAACGATACTAAATAAATGTTTTAGCTACAAAGTAATGGACCGGCGAAATATTAGTACACTCTTGGAGTTGAGATTTAATTTTAGGTTCGAAACTATTCTGAGCGTAAAGTTATCATCAACGAGGGTTTTAGCAGCTCTTCGCAGATTTTACTGGAGAATAACTTGTATATACACCTTTAGAAGAGGAACACCTTCAACCGTAGTGCATATAATGAATCAGCGGTGTACATATTACGCAATCACAGCTACCAGGAAACCTGCGGTAGTACACCGAATGGCCAGCAACATTTTTATTTTGAAAAACCTATGATAAATAGCTTTAATATATTACCCAGTGAAATATATATGTATTTACATGCGTACTACTGACGGTAAGAGTCAAATTTGTTTTCCATGTTGATTGCTTTCAAGTTCGATCTTGTATTCGTCCAATACAACAATCACAATAAATAAGCATTCTATTTTTTCCTCACCTAGAAAATAATTTACATAATTTGCAATACCTTTAATTACTTATGTAACAGCTTCTGACATGTTGCTAGTTGTTACATCTTTTCCTTATTCGAAATCTTAAAACTCTGTATATACGTATGTAAAACGTTTCTGGTATTTTGGTATTTAAAGTCCAAATATAGATTAGATACACATATAACCTGTTTAGTCAAGTGTGCAGGTAAAATAGTAGTTACCCCTGTTTATTTGCCCTGTATCAAGATGTATGTATAATGAAGAAGCTGATCTGAAGCATCTGATTTACGATCCACACTGTACAGTAGTATGAGTTACGTCTCGTATTATCATTAACGCAATTTTATACTGCTGGCAATGTTTAGCCAGATTAAAAATCAACAGTTTTAAAAAATAATCGCGACATTTCGTATGAATACTACAATATTAATGTTCTCGAAATTTAGAATAGATAATATAGATATGTCGAAGTACTATGTACTTTCGTTCGATTTCATTCAACGAAGTCATCGGCGTTTATGTAATTAAGCATATCAATATATTGATATAAACATCGAAATATTGCGACGGTGACTGAAAGTCTACAACTTGTTTACGGAATGAATTTACGTGAATGTCCATTCATTGATCGACATTATTATTGCAAGCGTATAACCGTGTTGGAGTCTCGTGTTACGAAATATATTACGTTCGCCACGCCATATATGGTGTCCAGTTATTATCAAACTCATTGCAGGAACGCGCAGCTCAAAAAGGAAAAAGAAAAACAGAAGAGTGGAGAAAAGAAGAAGAGGTTGCAAAAATCTGACACTGGTGCGTTACACTTCGTGCAAAATTCGCGTTTCAAGCGTTACCAAACGAAGTCAAGCATTCGATAATCTCATTATCCCCTTCTTCGATCGTGAGCGA
Organism: Nomada fabriciana; assembly: GCA_907165295.1. Classification (NCBI taxonomy): domain Eukaryota; kingdom Metazoa; phylum Arthropoda; class Insecta; order Hymenoptera; family Apidae; genus Nomada; species Nomada fabriciana. Next base: position 16,422,979 of record OU015694.1, read on the forward strand.
AATCTCTACACCAAGGTCGAAGCGCAATATAATATATCTGGCCGATAACAGGCCCGTCATCTCGCAAAAAATAATCATCCCCGAAATCGCAAACGCTTTCCCCCAAATTTCCCAAACAAAACCCCCCGATAGCTCATAATCATCCGACGGTCAAAACTTGAAATTGAAAAACTATTTCTGCGATTGGACACACAGAAAAGTTCTATCCACCGTGACGATTTCCTGGCGAAACGAGGGAGGGGGAACTTTCACAATATGACGTCTATTCGAGGAACAAGGCGACACATAATTATCAAGCGGTTCGTGTCACTGTGATAATAAGAGGTTGCTCCGTCATTCGAACATCGAGGGGGATTAAAAGAAAAGAGAAAGACAAAAGCAACAAAAAAAAGAAGAATGGCAGCGTTCACAATCTTCGTGCCGTTTCGATTCCCTGCCACATACTACAGCCGATCGTGTCTGAATTCTGCGGCCGCGAATGTAATCGTTGCGCAAGCCGATCAAGCGATAATTCGCAATTACGCATGCACGATCGGCAGTCCGCGGCAGGAGAATCGCTATACCGCTCACGGATCATAGGTTATCCTTATAACTCTGCTCTAAGGCGCAATAGAAGGCGGCCTGTATTTATCAAGCAATATTAAAACGCTGCGCGTACGTCGAATGCTTCCATGCTGGCGTTACACGAAAAGGACTGGAGAAATATTTTTCCATGCTTCTTCCCTGCGTCAGGCTGCGCGTTGCCTCCGCGATAATTGATCTTTCGAAACATTTCGTTGCGCACAGCTATGGCCTACCCGTGTAACAGGTTTCGAGCTCGAAAAGCTAACGATTCGGGCGTAACAAAAACGAAAAAAAAAAAACGAAAAAACTTTGCCGAAGTTTTACCCGAAACCACTATGAGTTTCGCGTTCCGCTTGAAACTTGGGCAATCTAGGGATGTGACGTGAGTAGGGCTTTTTAAATGTGTTGTACATATGTACAAAAGTGGCGGTGAAATGAAATGCATTTATCGGTCCATTCAAGATTCAGGCTTCTTGATTATTACTGTTTTGATTAAGAAATGCGACTGGGTTTGAACGTTTTCACATCCATTTGCACATAGCTTTCTATGCCTCTATCCTGTATTTCAACTCTGACACGACAAGTGGCGCAGGTTTGGTAAAGATTAGACGACTAACTTCCATGGCAGGTAGGCGACTGCGATCTGGTATTCAACGGAATAGAGGAAAGAAGAAGCTGGGCTAATTAATTTATTATGCTTTCCATTCGATTTTGGAAACGCCATTGGCTGCAAGCAGATACCAGAGGTACCCTTGAAATTAATTGAACCAGTGATCAGAAAGTTCCAAAATATTAATGCCGCGATTAAGATCAGTGTCTAGGGGAGAATATTTTCGAAACTTATGTGATACTACAATAACATTTTCCGAACGTTGAAACTATATTTTTGGCAAACTTCAGTGCTTCATACCGACTATTCGATTATAACTTTGTTTCGGCAACTAGCAAAATTAATTAGCCTTTTCCAAAGGATTTAAAAACGTTGTCTCCTGAAACCTCAAAGTCATCTTTCAGGCGGTTTTCCGACATCGGCTGCGTTATAGGTGAAACTAGATTCGTAAAGTAAAATGTATCGAATACGCTTGCTCCCGTTATCTCTACACTCTGTACTTTTTAGATTAAACTTTTTCTGTTTTCAGGAAAACGTGAGACAACACGCGTCACATGTGGCAATATCCAATAATGTACCGCACACGCCCAATAAATAAATGTTATTCGAACAAATTCGTTGCGAAAATAAAAACGACCTGAATGAACCATTTTGTACATACGCGTTATCACGATATTCCAGCACTAATATTGTATAATCGACAGACAATAAATCTCCAACTGATCTTTAACCATTCGGCCGGTAAAATTCTAACATAATCGTCCGCTAATCGCAACAGTGACATAACTAAAAAAGTCATGACTTTCCGGAAGACGAGTTAGAATATTCCGAATCATTATATTCGGTTACACCAATAAGCAAACCGGCTATTTCTTAATGACTTTCCTGGCTGGTTAACAACTTATTGCAAAACAGTCCATTGGTAAAAATAACTGTCGTTACTTTCCCCATTCCTTCGTCTATTCATGTCTGAAATGTTAATGGTATCGTCTGAGTTGAAACCATTGATTAACTACAATTGCCATGAAATTATTTAACCGACATAGTAAAAAAAAAGATTTTTTCGTAAACAGAATCGAATTATTCCTATAGAGCTGAGAGACGTTGCACTGAAGTAAGAAATGGAGCAAAGTCTGCAGAAGTAACGTCGATTACTCTAACAAATACATTGTTTTACTGTGTCCTGCTGACACAACTATTAAACGATAAAATCGATAAGAAATAGTATTTTCGTGACGTTATTAAATTGATATTCTCAATTCATATGCTCAGCTGAGGTAAAAATATTGTAATATCGCCATACAGAGTTGTGTCACTGTTACGGCAAACGAGCCGTGTCCCTAAAAATATGAACAAAAGTAGATGCGATCTCCAGCTAGCACTTCTCAATCGAAAGCCCACATTACTGATACCGTGCCGATGTACATAGATCAGCCAGTTATGCGTAGGCAATCGAGCGCTGCCGTTAAGTGATCTCGACAACCTTAAATCAATCTTCATTTCCGTCAATGTAGCGACTGTTCAACACTAGACCTACCAACACTAGACCAAGCAAGTCAAACCGACTTGTTTCAGATATTGTGCTTAAAAATTATTAATGTGGGACTGGAAGTTTTAAAGAAATTAAGCCGGCGTAAGTGTAATATACTATTAACAGAAGGATTATTATATATTTATTAACAAAATACTACGCTACTCTATACTATGTTCTCTTGTATTCTACACTGTTCTACGCTGACTTTACTCTACGCTGCTCCTCGATCTATACTACTCCGCTGTTCAATCTACTCTGTACATTTCGTACCCTTAAAACCTAGAAAACAGGGCACACGGTTCTGCAGGCCATCGCTGCATGCCTGCAGACCAGCTGTGTCCCAGGTAGCATGGTCATAAACGCCCTGTACCTGGACGTTGGGCGCTTCGCACTCCCACATTAATATACAGGCAGCGATGTAGCAATTTATGATGACTTTTAATAAGACGGAATGACAATTGTGCATCTCTATTAAATGTTCATCCAACGACATTCGTGTTCTTAATCTGTGTAACGTGTGCTACCTAAATGGTACCAATATCTCTCGGTAGTTCCACTGTTGATTCTCAATCGTCAAGATTATCGACCGGTGCGTGGACCGATGCCATCGAGGATCCCCGTTCTTTCTCCACGAAATAACTTTACGTAACAATGTCGAACGGAGTGACACCGCGGCGTGTATCGGGCCCTGCCTATCCACATCTGCATCTGAGCGCCGTCAAAAAGTACAGAACGATTACGCAAGTCGACGACCACGCGGTACGCGGCTTTTATGAGCGTAGCTAAGTTTAGAGAGCCGCGATATGCCCGCGCCGTCGCGCCGCCACCGACGCGACGCCACCTTCTTCCCGCGCTCCCGACACTTGTTGGATAACGAAACGAAACCACGAAAGCCGAGCAGCGTCGGAAACGACCGAGCTCGCATTCAACCGACGAGTTCGTCGAGTTCTTGCACGCGACAGGCTACGAAAAGGGCGCGAAAGCCGCGACGCGTTCGAGCGGGAATCCTGAGCACGCTCGCGCTTTGGAGAACCTCGTGGGTTGCCGCGTCCGTTGGGTAAACGTCCACGTGAGTCCAAGACGTGCGTCTCTGGGACGCACAGTGTTGCAAAATCCCCATGAAGCGGCAGAAATTCAAAAAATGTTTCTACAGTAGTAATTATGATATTTTAATAAAGTGTATACATGGAAAAATGAAATAATGGGATAAAAAATATAACAGAAATTAATAATTGGCTGTCAACTTTATGTTTTGTTTAATTTTGTAATTTAAAGTAAAGTACACGCGACGCGAACCACGTTATTTCGGCAAATGAATATTGGTAGCGGTTCAGTAATGACATGGGCCGGTTTTTCGGCATTTGAAAATGCAACCTTGGCGTTTGTCGATACTCATATCGACTTGCGGGCTTGCCAAAAAGTACTTGCGGATCATGTAGTACCATACTTGTGTTGTTTTCCTTCGGCTAAATTACAATAAATGCACGATGATGCGACAATTCACGTATCTGCCAGCACTAGGCAATGGTTGCAAGGACGACAAATCAGGACTCTCACCTGCCCAGCGATATGTCCTGATGCAAACCATATAGAAAATCTTTGGAGCCAACTTGTACATGACGTGTACAACAATTGTCGGCAATTTAATATTGTCGCGAAATTGAAAACTGCGATATTTGAGGCCTGGGATCGCGTTACACCACAAAATGCAAAATCTAGCAGAATCAATGACCAAGAGAACGAATGTGTTAATGAAAAGTGGTGGAAAAACAATAAGTTATTGAAAGCATTTATTCCTTAAAGTATTATGTATTAGTTCATTAAAGTTTTGGTTTTCTGCAAGTGGACCTATCATTTTGTTACGGTCAAAAATCGACAAAAATCAAATATATATTTACTGTACAAAAATAGGGCACTGCATTAATATGAAATTTTGCACAAATACTCCATAGTGTCTAGGCTACATGTTGAATAAGTTTCAATCGAATCGGTTGACTAGGTCCAGAGTTATGGTAAAAAATCCAAGTGGACCTATCATTATGTTACACACTGTACTTATTGCGTTGAAGAATGCCTATAGGATCAAATTTGAACAGTTCAAAGATTATACTAAACAAAAACAAAAAATGGAAAGAAAATTTTCTAAAACAACGTAAATCGTAGTTGCTTTTAATGTCGGTTCCTCGTTTCAAGTTATATTATTATCTACGATCGATGTATCTCAATATAGCCGCAAAAATGTTTTAAATTGTCGTTTCCATAAAAAAACAATTTTTGGCACGTTTTGGGGATTTTGCACCACTATGCGACGTGAACACGTTTAACGACTCGCATCGCACCTATACCAGGATAATCCGTGCAAGAGTTCTTGGCCACCTGCATTAGATCCAGTTTCATTAAACTTTCTTATAACGTTCTGAATTGCCGTCCTTGAAAATTTACATTGTTTCGAAATCTGTCTCTCTGGCTAAGCCCTTCCAGATAATAAATGATGATTCGGTGTCTATCTACAACTGATATTTTTTCCATTACATTTGTTATATTTCAATATCTTTCAAATGGATCAATAATTTTAGGGCACACGAGTACACTACGCGTAAACCATTGAACGTTAAAAATTTGGTATATTGAAATCCTTAGAACGATGGTTGCAAGTCGAAAGTCTAAACAGTAATGAAACAGCGACAATAGAAATGTATGCAGTTAAAATTTTTACCTGAAATGCTCGCAGAAGCGACTCTGGCTGCATGCCATAAGAAGCAATAAGTCCCTTCTTTCACTACACTTTCCGGTAAAACACGCCCAGAACAATTTATTATGCCACAGAGAAATATTATTGTAGAATCTGCAGCATGGTAACAAGTAAGCATCATTAACATTGATTGATTGATGAAACAAATGTCACGCGGAGATCTAAGGCTTTTGCACAGTATGTATGTTCTTGAATATTCAGTTCGGCGAACGCATATCAAAAACTTATGTAAGAAACCGTGGCACTGAGAAAATACAGCATATTTCATTTAGAACAAAATCGCTGATGGTGAAGTCGAAAAATGATCGACTTGGCATGGAATGATTCGATTGCCCGAACTAACAGAGATGAATTTAATTTCGATGTACATATCTTATCTGGGAAAAGCCTCCCAATGTTTGACCCAGTATTGCCGATCCCTTCGAAATTTCTGCCCCTCTAACACAGGTTAATAATTTGACACTTTTCTACCCATGACAATATGCTAATGTAAATCAATGATTAATTAGGCGAATTCGCGAGTACCGTGGTTATTAGGCGAGGTGCTGGCAACTTGATGGGTTATCTAAAGAAAATAAAAGGAGGAAAAAGGTGGACACGCTTTTAGCGTGCCAACTGGAGCACGCCTACGCTGAAAACGCGTCACGATCGACACGCGAGCGGAATATGTCAGAGGATCGACAACTTTATACTCGGCCAGTCGAGCAGCGTGCCATTTACCACGATAATCGCGTGCGATCCGTCGGATTGTTGTACGGTATCCTTTCTGGTTTTAACGTAGACGTGTAATTAACGAGCCGCGAGGAATGCCGTCTGCGAGAGGACGAGAGCGCGTGGAGATCGCTGACGAGGAAGTCATGCGATTGCGCCTTAATAAGGGGCGTGCGAATGCTTGTCTTTGGGAATAGAATTTGAAGATGGATGATATTTGAAAGTAACACGGCGATTTCAGTGGAACGCTACGAGGAAAATTGGTAAATGATTGTTTCGATCGATGGGACGAATTTGTACGGAAATACTGCGAACGATCTCGGAGTTCCTTGTTGTATTTTAAGTGTTCGTTTGATGGCTCCCGAAGCAAATGAAGAATTTCCTATGTGAATTATTTGAATTTATTGCAAGAGTTTCTTTATGCATTGATCGAGATATAAATTAAAAATTGATGCAAACATTACGTCAACATAAACTTGAACCAAATAACCTTCCATCATTTTTCTTAGCAATAATATCAGCTCTAATTTAAATCGTCTTTAAACGATTTTAATTGCGCACGAGTTCTTGTACCTATGCTCTATGTAGTTTACCAGATTTCTTTTGCCCGTAAGTTGAAGGTTGTACGTCAAACGATAGACATGACATTTCTGAGAAATATAAAACCTATAATTGCGTTGTATTACTTCCTATAATATTCATATAATTTAAGCGTTTAAGCAAATATATACTTATACTAAATAGAGCAGTGGTTGCAAAATGGTTTGCGGCGACGGAGACCAGGATTAAATGATATCGAAGATTTCCATACGAATATAATTAAATATTGTATAATTATTAAACCACGATGGACGCGGACACGTGCCATACCCATTACAATCTCATCGCAACTAATCTTCGATAAGCTCGACGCGCTCAAAACAAAACAGCGAATAACCGAAAAATTGAATCGCGCGAGGAATCATTTCACGAATGAAATTGAACCCACGTTTTCTGTTTCTTTATTAGCACCGTCACATTTCCGTGTCCTGTATTTCCAACGCGAAATTCTAATGAACCGCTGCTTGGCGCCTTTAGTACTGCACGACTCGCACGTGTTTCCCATTCCCCGCGTAAAACGTGCTGGCCTCTCGAAGAGTATGGGACACTAATTAGAATAAAAATCATTACATGCGTGGAAACTTCTGCTGTGACGCGATTGACATCACTGGCGACCTAACAGAAACTTAACTAGATCGTTTATACTGCTCGCAATTGCGAAACTGCGAAATATTGCAGCAAGATTCCCAGCCATTCTTTTTTTTTATAGTAAAAAGTTCAAAGTTAATTAGAAGTTAGTGCGTGAGATAAGTGTTCGAATGCGGAAGAAATCTGGACAATTGTGACTGATGTATTATACTTTTATGCTCGTTGAAGAAATACTTCCAACGATAAGATGAAACTTATAAATTAACGGTTAGTATACGGAAGACGGTAGTATAATCTTAAAAGCATTTGAAGAGCTTGATATGGTTTCGTATATTTTCAGAAAAAAATGTCGATTATCTTATCGTGTCTGTGACACGACCGTAAAATATAGAAGACTTTTAAAAATAAAGGAAGCGCCGAATTAATGTTAACATTGGTTAACACATTAAACAACTGTTATTGCACGTTTCAAACACTGCATGATGCCAGAAGTAAATACCTCCGCATAATCTTCAACTATCAATCATTTTGCAAAACAAGATAGACGAATTGCTTTTGATATTAAATGGCAGATCATAAAGCAAAGGGAGCAGTGTGTAAAATTAGAATTCGAGTGGCACGAACGTGAAATATAGTAGGTCACGATGCAGTGAACGATGCTTACAAAATTAAGGTAATAGAATTAATAACCAAATTTACCGCTGACTCAAAAAATTTCTTACCCCAAAATGTAAACCTCGATTATCCTAATAGAAGTATCGATAACGATTAACTGACACAGACTAGTCGACTGATACTTGTAAAAGTACTTAAATGCATGTTAATCGTACGCCACTCACCAGTCACGGAAAAATTGAAAAAATTTCCACAGACAACTGTTCCACGCTGCTACCTGTTGTAGAAAAATTATAATACCTACCCATGTATACGTTAAATCACGAGAGACTCGGAGTAAAATCACGCAAGGATCACGATGGCACATATACAGTCGCCTTGGAAAGTAAGTTAACGATTGGCATTTCTGTGCAAATGAAAACGATATATGCAAAATATTGGTTTATGTACTTATACTATAAAGAATACAGAAGAACATACATTATAATTATTATTATTATACATCTAAACTGTTGGTAAGATCGTTAGCTTACTTTCGAAATATGAAAACGAGAGTTTCGGAAGGCTTAGAGAATATTCAGTTGATACAGAGAAATGATTTAAACACTGTGCAACTTCATTTGGCCGTGATATATGAACTCTACTGTTCAACTCTTTACCACGATAGAGCGTACGTCAGTTTATATTGGCGTTGGCAATCATTACTCAAGTTTTGTCGATTCTAAAAAGAAAACAATTCCCGCTGTCAGTCATTTAAATCGGACTTACGAATTTACATCCCCAATCACTTATCCTCACCTCAAGCATTTTAAAGGCAACGCAATTACGCTTTATCAGTTAGTTCATATTGCTCTACATTAGTCCATGTAAATGTCTTTATATTACGACTTCCCACAGTTTTTAAAACCCACGGATCATTTCCCCCCAAAATAACCAATACAAAAGGCAACAACCGACGCCGTTTAATTACAGAGAGAAACGGAAAACGAACCACCCATCCCCTAAACGCAGTGGAACAATAATGTACATCGCCGTTTCGCTTTCGAAGAGACAAACCGATGCGTCCGCCTACGAGCTCGCGAAATGTCGCGCTCAAGACAGCTCGTCTTCGGAGTTCTCTCGTCGGGCAGCTTGTCGATGACTTTGACCCCAAGCTGGCGAGCGTGAGCGAGCGGAGGCGCGTGATCGGTGACGGGAGGAGCGTGTAATTATGTACGGGACGAGTACACAGAGGCGGCCGCGTCAGTGTAGCGTGTACGCGCGGAAATACAGGCGCGTACACGCGGCTAGCTGCGAGCGAGTCGGTGGAATTGCGACGTGCAGCAGCGGAGCCTGGTCGTGCCCCTCTCGTCGCACACGACGATTGGTCCGTTGCTCTACGTCTGCTACTAGTACGTAAGTACTCGGCATACTACGCACCAGCGGAACAGACGCGATGTACAGTCTTGACAAACAATCCGAGTCTTGGCACCGACGGTTACGTGTCCCCGACTAGATGTTAATCGCGGCACACGAGCCAATTATAAATCGATCCTCTGTCGGACGGGCGAAACGGTGGCAGGATCTAATACGACGCCGATGGCCACCATGGATCATTCGGATACGGAGAGTATTTCATTGGGACAATTTGAAGAATCAACGACGGCCTAGGTACGGGCGAATGATAAGCCGGCAGGGGGAAGCGTACGCGACAGATGTTTGTTACCGGAAGCTTATCAGACAACGAAACGACACTTGCGTAGCAGATAATTAACTCGCGACCGTGGCGCCGTTTGCGATACGGGACTTATGAAATGCAGTTGCGTTTTTAAGGTCTGCTTTGGCAAGAGAGAATGAGTAATATTATGAATGCTTCTTGAAGATCGGTGCGAGCCTTTTGCGGTTACGTGTTTCGCTAATGCTTACTTCAATTTATTGTCACCTTTGAAAAGATCTTAAGTGGCTTATCCTCGGAATTCGGAAAGGGGTAATAGGGCGCAACTGACACGTTGGCTATATGTAGTGGAATGGTGGAGATTACTTTACCATCGAATGAAACGGGACACGATTTAGAAAATTTAGGTGTACAGGGGGTCAATGCTGTTTGTTTCTCTACTTATTGCGCCGCAATTATCGGGACAAATTCGTTGAGAACAGTCGGACACTCGGAGATCGAAGTGTTTCCTACGTTTACACTGCATCCAGGGTAACACTGATTTGCGTAACCTAGATAAGTGTTTTGTTACTCGTTATTACATCCTTCTGACACGATTAACTTGCTTCGCGGCCGTGGATCGAGGAAACGTCGGAAGAGACGGCGTATACAACCGTTAAACGTTAACGCAATCGGTGCATACTGAAACGCATGTGACGCAAGGTTCTCGATAATATTTCTTCGCTAATTATTTGTATCAATCGGAGCCCGGTGTGTCCAATCTGCTGAAAACGAATGCGAAAGTATCGCGTGTCCCATCTGCGAATCTATATTTATAAATATAGCAAGGCTGTCTATTTCCGCGATTCGATTAGAGATCCGATTCGACTCGATACGATTAGAGATGCAAAGTAAAGAGATTCGCACGATCCCCAGATAAAAGTGATACTGTTCGCGGCAAATCGTCACGCCAAGTTATCCGAAGAATTCGACAAAAGATAGACAGCGTAGCTGTTAGCGAGTCCGGTAAACAGTCTGTAGTGATAGAATCGATGTTTGTCAGACCATTATAAATTACTTATATCTTCTACGACGCGCGAAGATCGTGCTACGATAAGAGTATTTTCGCGCAGACAGTAACATATCAACCCGTTACGATATTTGTACAGTTGTCTGTGCCACATAATATTGCAGAACATCGGCCAACCGATTAACGCCAGGGGCGAGTCCTGCGCCGTTCTCGGGAACCGTTTAATTTCCTCTATCGGTGTGCAGCGTGGAAAATCGCTCGGGCATTATACCGTCGATAACAATCGTGAAGGTGTAAACGATGATACGTCCACGAAATCGGATTGTGTTAATCGCGTACGTGCGCGTGTATTATTATTTCGCGATCGAACCTTCGCGCACTTGAGCTAACACTCGTGGCAACGCAACGAAAAACACTTTTAAACCAAGTTCAGACAGATAAGACCGGTATCGGCCAGCTATGTGCATACGTTTTATTCAAACACAGAAAAATGGGGCGGGGGTTCGATTCCCAGTTTCACGAATCCTCCGTCGGCTCCGATAAGAACGTACCGATAGGCTAAATGCACGGAACGCGAAACGATATCCTCTGGAAATCGAACCTGATGCTTGGCTTTCGTACTTCACATCTTTTCGTGCATGCGTATGCAGTGGTTTCGAGCATGAATAATAACAGGGTTGTCTAATTGTAAGTGACATGTGCTCGACGATTTTCCATGCCACTGTGTTGTGAGTTATTTCCTAATCGTTCGCGCGTAAAAAGCGTTATACGGCTTAAAAGAATGTAATGCAAATGCATCCTCAGTAAAATTGCCAGTAATTTCGTATTTTACGCCGCACGTATCTTCTAGTCGAATGCTCAACAGCCCTGGCCATAATACAATTCTGCTCGAATTTAATTGTTAAACAGTTTTCGATTATATTCTATGCACCTATGGCAACAATTCGTAAGATAAGATCCCAGAGAACGGAAGTGTCTCGTTAATATACGTAAATAGGGGAACTTAGACTAATTCAAGCCCGTCCACGTTCCTCGAACATTCTATAACTAGTCCTCTAAGAATCCCGCAATGATAACTACGATACAAATTAACGAATAATGCATTGTCCTTAATTGTTACAGAACGCACATAATTAATAAAGCGATATGCCACCTGCGATCATCTCACAAGATAGCGAACAATGTCGAGAATTAGCAGACGTTCTGTTAACAATCCGTATAACGTGAACTGTATATAGAACGGCAAGCATATAAATCTGGAAAGACGAAATACTGCAAAAATGATTAACGAATGGCGTAAAAAGAGTGGTTAAACAAAAAACCAAACAGGCCAACTTGGAGCAAGTTATTTCAAGTCATCCAAAAAACATGGATCACAATTTCTATTGAACGTTGTACACGTCTGTATCGATGCCTCGTAGGTATACGAAAGTAATAACAAATACGAGTGTGCCAACGGAACATTAATTACAACCTAAGCTTTTGTAAATTTCAACATTTGCTTACATATTAACATTAAGCTATTTGACTGCGTAAAATGTACGCTATTTGATTCCTCTCTATGTTACAAATAAAATTGAAGAATCCATGAATGTTTACAATTTCTTAAAGTATGAAAAATGTGTTTTCCAATGCTACAGTAGTTCAAAAGCGGGAACGCAATATATGTATAGTGATATAATCAATCGAAGTTCGAGGCACATATTTCCCTACTTATTGATATACTCACCACTGTATGTACTTTCATGTTAGAAACATTTAGATTTTGTACTTATACTTCTCTGGGTATGCAAAGCGTCTCGCAGAAACGCTCATCAGGTTCGTATATCATTTACGTGTAATTCTAGACGACAGCGAGTACTGCACCGTCTTATTCTACTACGTATGCTGGCCAGCATAGTGTTACGTGGTCTACTAGAAAAGTTGCCGATCTTCTCCGATAAACAAAACTTTACTGCGCCGAAGGGAAGCTACGAAAAGTGCCCCGCCATCTCGTGGAGCTGATTTTTGCAATTAAAATACGAATACAATGCACGGTACAGCTTATCTGCTCCAAAATGTCCACGTTCTACCAAGAAGTTGAAATCTGGAAAAGATTTTTGCAAAGCAGCTAACGGTATGCACACGTTGTGTATCTGCAACGAAGTTTCGAGTTTCTGCCAAGAAACATCGAATTAGCAATGCTGAGTACGCCGCAACGTTTTCGTGATGCAACAATGAACGCGGTCGCTTTCCACGGCTCGAAATTTGTGTTCCACACTATCGCTTTAGGCTATTCCAGCGTGCAGTAATCTCGATTAACCTGCAGCCATTTACGCGCGAATTCGCGACAATTTAAAACTCAACGACGAAAGAAAACCGGCTGCGTTTAAAAGATAACGTCGACGTTCATTCAAAAGAATCTTACGGTATCTCTTCGAATCTCTTCCACGAATTTCGTTACCTTTCATTGCCGCCTTTTCAGACGAGTGGAAGCGAACAAATCCTTCAACCTTTGAACACTATTCGTGCCATACATTCCGCCAGATTTTACCGTGCGTAATGTATTCGTTAGAATTGCGTAAACTTCACCAGAGACTGTTTAATCCAAGGAAGTCCTTGTTCCTGGATACCGCCGTCGAAACATTGGGATGAACAGTGGGCTACCGGAGTTACAATTGAAGGGAACGCGATAAGTGGTCACCACGAGGATCTTTCGACGCTTATCGATGCCTCGAATCGCTTGGGACCGCCTAACAGGCGAAAGTCTCTACGAAGACCTTACCGAGGCCAACTCGTTAACGCGAGTGACCGTCGAATAAGCGTAATCCCATGAAGCAACTATCTCCTCCTATGAAATCCCTATTTATAATGCGATCGTGTATAATTACAGGGACACCTGCCCGCACGAATATCATGCCCCCTCGAGTACACCGCGACGAAAGGGCCCAAGTTCTTCTTTTTTCCAGCGTGTGTCAAGTAGGTTCAAGAGCGCCAATCCACGAACGTGGCCGAGTTGCGTCACATTTCAATGGTCCAGCACACAAGTGTACCCGTTGAACGCGTGTACGCAGAGACCAGCCTACGCGCTCGTTGCAAGAATATTTTATACAGGACACCGTAACTTGCCGGAGAAAGAGAGAAATGACGATCCCTGAACGAGAGATAGCAAGACGGACGAACTGAAAGCAGGGAGGAACGAAGAGGGACGTTCGTGAGCGTAGGGACTGACCGGTTGAACGACAAAGACGAGCACACGAAAGTGTTTCGAGAGAAACGAGGAGGACCGAGCTGCGGCAGAGAAGGGCGACTAAATAGCACGCGAGGTCAGTGCCTCGAATCGGAGATCGGGCCCAATCAGTTTGAAGCAGATAAAACTCGTGTCGTAGTCACCAGCGAGGTCTTTGCTTAATGAACAACGTTGTCCCAAATGAATTTTCACATCAGACGTACTATAACGAACTGCGGCACGGGCGCGGTGAAAAAGCAGACGTTTGGAAATTTTCGGCTAGAGATTCGATACATCTTCCCTGAAGAATTAGATCTGAGCGTTTCAGATAACAAGATAGCGCGAACGATTTAAGAGAAACGCGCTTGAAACGGGTGTCTTGGAATTCTTTTAGAAACCCAGTAGATCGGCGGTTCTTATACTTTCTAAGTTCGAGGACCCCTTTCGTCCCATGATTTCTTTTCCCTTTCATTTTTCCAAACACCTATATCGTTACCTTCAGACCTTTGCCTCATATTAGTGCAGCACGGGATTCCATTGGAATTAGTTCACTCGCAATAATTGCGCTCGCTGTTCGTAATACATTTTTCCTAATTAAATTAAGCAACAAATCAAACAGTCTGGAAGGAAGCGCTTGCGGAGTTCTGACCTCCATTGGCCCGCGAAACACGGTCCAAGAATATCCGTAGCAGAATGAATTTCATATTTCAAATCGGTCCGGAGGTGCAAGAAAAAGCTGCAACAAGACAACGGGCAAGGACGAGAAACGTGTGTCTTACGCAAGGCAGACATTGTTCCTTGACGTCCGCGTGTGCACTTGGAATTAAGCAGTAGCGATTTGCATGCAATCGTACAAACGCTTCCGTGTTTCTCGCGGTGCGTCCCTCCCTTCTCCCCGGGATCGTTCGACGCACCGATATCGATTAATAGAAAGGAGAAAAAAAATAAATACAAAAAAGGCCGCTAACAGCGATTTGTCATTTTTTCTCTTCCGGTCTCTCTCTCTCTCTTCGAATACGCGTCGATCAAGGCCGTTCCCCCGTAATCGCCGGGAAAAAAAAACTCTGCCTCAACTCGCCGCGCGATTTTTCATTTATTATATCTACGCGCTGACAACGCGACGGTACGCGCACGGCCTCCTGTAATCGACGCAGAACACCTGGCCGATCGCTTTTATCGCGAAGAAACGCTTTATTAGACGCTCAGCCAACGAGCGTGCAAGGGGTGCGTGGTGTATTCTTGTAACAACATTGAGACGAGCACAGATGCAATGCCGCTGCATACAAGGCAACGTTTGCACGCTCATCCGTGTGCACCTTAGCGTCGACGCGACGCCGCTGTGTGTATCTGTCCGCAAAGCGTAACATACGTAACGAATGCGCGATACTCATTAGGAGAGTCAAGGGTATGTTACGTGAAGAGTGCGGTTACGCTCCGTGTCTGACATTACGTCACTGAATGTGCATCTATCGGTGCACATGCAACAGCCGCGCGAGTTTAACACGAGGAACGTGCAAGCGCCACCGAAACGCGATACCGACACGGTCGGTTGAAAGGGAAAACGTTTCTTTCGCTTTTTTCCAACCGTTGCTCGATTTTCATCGCGATCGCCGGCGAACGCCGCTCGGCTACGCGTTACGGGGATCGCGAATATCTCGCTCACCAGGATCTTGGTTTAAGGTGGCTCGATGATCGGATAGAATTGGAACTCAATGAATTGGATAGCTGTGCAAAGGGTCAACGTGGATATTGGTACGTGGAGGTTCGCTTTTCTTGTGAAGTACGAATGCACTTTGTTCTTCGGAATTGTAGTGACAATTTGTGTTATTATTTGGTCGTTAATATTGCCGCAAGTTTGTAACTAAATTTTGGTTAACCTGTTGCAAAAAAATGTAAATCTTCTTCGATAGTTTTGACGCTGCGTTCCAATTATTGCACAGGTGTATTTATTATTCGTGATCTAGGACGCAAAGTTTGCGACGTCCAACGTGAAGTTTTATCGTTATCAGAACGTTGAGAAATATTTTACGCAACATACGCCTGTTCCTTTTCATACAGTCACCAAGATGGAACGTCCCTGCTTGGCGAGTACGAGAAGCTCGCGATTTTCGCTTAAGTTTCTGATACATTGCGAACGGAAAAATCATTTCGGGATTGAAATTGCGCCACGCCCGCAATCCATTTATCTGCAAAATCGATCAATTTATAAACTAAGCCCATGGGGCAAATACGCGTAGTATTGTAACGCGCAATAGCTTTAACTCGGACAGATTGAAATCAAAAAATCCTCAAAAAACGAACGTAGGGCGAGTTTTGAAGAAACGGACGTTAATATTCCCTCGTGAGAGAGAAAAAGACAGGCAGGCGAACAGTCCTGCCATGAAACTAACGGACGTACCGATCAAGCCCGACACTTTTACCATATCACGCGAATCTCTGATGTCGCGGTTTCAAATGACGTAAGCGTCTGTCGAGTTTCTTGATTGCTCGATGGAATATTTTAATTACCGCCTGCTCACGTGTCCTACAAGGGAGCCCTCCGCTTTCAGCTTTCCAAGGTTCCGAGCTACTTCACGAAAATACGACCCCCCACAGTGCTCCGACGTCCTCGCGGTACAAACCCTACCACCTGACAGCTTCCCAGCGAATGTTAATCGCTACGAATGCAGGGCTAACTGGAGTATAATTACGCTACGTAAACTCCACGTAACGTCGCGAAACCTCGCGAGGCACGGTCACGCGAGAAACTCGGCTCGTTCTCCCGATAGCCTATGAGAACAGAATGGTGCAGCTATTAATTATACGACACGCGTTCGGCGCACCAGGTAGACAAGCGCAAGGAAGAGCTGTTACGCCGCCGCGAACACCGGCCGCGCCATACCGAAACGGTAATTATTGCACCTATTCGAGGGTGACAGGAGTCGCGGAAGAAATTGAAACAGCAAGAACCCGCCGGGCGCCTTCCACAGTCGGCGAGAAAATCGCCCGGGGCGAGAAATTGCACGAGAGAAAGGTGAACCGTCGTTCTGCTGGCACCGGGCGAGGCTATAAAGCACGGTCGGCATGATCCTGTCGCAATTTACGGCAAGTGGAAATCGCAGCCTTGCTCCAGGCAAGGTAAATAGCGTTGACCACCGTGGCCAGCGAGCGCCGAGCAGGTGACGGAACGCGTTTCAGAAACGGAAGAGGAATATCCGTGTACGCGTTGCCCCGCCGACGTCCACAATTTTCTTCCCGCTCGGATACCTGGCGATCTTTTGCCAGACTTCACGGGCACACCCTGTGTCCCGCGGTGAACCAGATACAGAGAACGATCCACGATTCGTAGGCGCGTTACGAAACCGCCGCTCTTTCGGTTACCCTATAGAATTTATTATCGCTAAATATAAAACGGCCGACCTACTATCTCGTCATCGCGTTTCCACGACGCTCCACGTTTCAGGCATGGCAATCCCCAGAATCACCATCTCGTTCGGGAACACTGTCCACCAGAGATACGACCGTCGAAGATCGACACCTCCTTGTCCACGCTGAACATCAAAGTCTGACACGATAAGTTCCTATTCTACTTGACTCTGCGTCGGCTGATCACGACGACCGCGGAAGACGGAGAATGTCGAAGAACGTTTCCCTCGGAAATATCGTGGACAACGACAGTCTGCGACCCGCTCGACTCGCGGTCGCAGACAGGTGAAGAAACACATAATCGAAGAAAAAGGGAGAAAACGGCGGAAGCTCCTGGCGGGTCCAGGTTCGTCATTGGGCCCCAACGTGCAAATGGAGGGTGAGATGACCTCAAGATGACGATATCGGCAACGTGGTCGTCGCAGGGTCGTGCACAGAGGTGGAAGAGAGTACGAGAGAGAGGGGGAGAGAAAGAGAGAAAGAGAGAGATCGGCGAAGAGCAGAGGAAAGGAGATCGACGAGGGAGACTCGGCAACGATGCCAGTGTTGCCTCGTGCAAAAATAACGTGAAAGCCTGCTTTAAACTCAGCCGACCGCGTTCACTCGAAATATACGCGGCGCGCGCCCGATGCCTCCACCAAATCATTTTTAAATCTTATTGGACAGCATACGGTTCGGAAAATTCGCGTTAATTGCGCCACGGTTCGCTAATGACGACTGTGTAACGGCGCCTGAATAAGCGTGTACCGCGCGAGCGGACGCGGACGTCGTCCATCCGCTTCGAATGTCGGCAAGCGTTTGCGTGCAGGCCATAAATGGGCACCGTGCAAACCGATGACTTCGAGATCAGTCGGTTGGTCGCCGATTATATGATGCTGCTTTATTTTCAGGGGAAACTATTTATCGATTTTGGACCGAGCTTCCCAGTGGAAACGATGGAGGCCAAGGTGTTCGACTGTTCCATGGAATTCGGGGACAGGCTCGGTCCCGATGCTTTGGATTTCGAACGGGTTATTGGGCTGACGCGGGAGAAGCATGTGGCCGGATCAGTTTTATGTAATTCGCTCGGGTTAAGTACGCTTGACGCGTTGCCGGAGCAAAGAGAAGGAAATTTCTGTCCACCTTTGCTGCTGGATGTTCCAAAGCATTTTCAACAAATTTCGTCAACGATGAAGCAACGTAATTGCCAGGAGCATTTGAGATTTGTCTCGGTCTCGAGGCTACAGTTGTTGGCGGCAACAAGTTGTTCGCACGCAACAAGGTTCGTTCCAAGCTGCTAACGATGATGAGAAATACTTGGTGGTCGCAGCGACAGTATTTGTTGTTATCGGTGGGGAATAAAGAGGAGACGAAAAGTATGGGATCCGATCGAATCTGAACCGCCAGAAGTTCGCATGTATCGTATCTTCTGTACCCTTCGATTAACTTAATAATTAAATCATTGCTCCATGCCAATGTTCCTGACGTTTTACATATATTATACGTATGTATGTATGCATAGGCTGCGTTTAACTCGGCGCATAATGATTATCGAGCGACAAAGCGTGCAAACTGAAGGAGCATTTGTTTCTGTTGCTATGAAACAGGCAACAAGCAGTGGCATTTTTTCCTGGTAACAGAAACAGGAAGAACATCGACAGAAATTTGTTACGAAGTTCGTGAGATTTTTCAATGTTAGTTTGCTTTCATTGTCCCGATACAGAAAGCGTCGTATCAATCAAAAAATTATAACGTATCAAAAGTATCGACTATGCAGGGTCAATCGCGGTACCAAGGCTGCTGGTAGCGTCCGAAATATTTGGCGCACAGCTGATAAATCAGTTACAAGATGGTCTTCGCGTCTCTAAGATCGGTAGTTTCGAACGCCCTACTAATTGCACCTACAAATTTATCCCAAGAAACTAATTATTATAATCGCTTACAGGTTATAGAGGATCTTCCGTCAAATATGAGCCCCATTCGTGTTTATTATACGCACCAACGTTTTCACTTAGGCCTTTTCTCCAAATCGGTCTGACGAAACGTGCAAGACATAATTAATGATAATCCAGTTCACTATTTATTACCCAACTCAGATACCAGAAGCTATAAATTAACGAAACACGGTTGTTTTTGTGACTGCTCGAGCCTCTCGTTGCTTCAGAGGCGCAGATGAATTACGTAGACTACAGAGATTATAAAATTCCGGCCGAGTGACCAGTAAATGAATGACCACGGTGAAAGAATGGCACGTTTAAGATGATCTCGAGGATTCTCCAGGCGATGTCTGCTTGCGTTTACCGATCGTAATGGCACGACTGTCTAATCGCCATGGACGAATACCGATTTCAGAGCTTTGTAATGACAGGTACGACTCGCAGCTGCGAGTACTAAAAGCAGCCGAATGAGCGACCTTTGCTTGTTTCACGGCTCTCGAGGCTACAACGTGCGAGCTGGGATTCTAGTGCTTCGAGAAATCGAGCTCAGACCGGCGCCAGTATTGCTTAAGGGCCTTTTTTCACGATTCGAACGAACCGAGGAACATCTTTCCGCGGCTTTCTGGTGCCAGCAACGTCGAACGAGTTACGAAGTAATCTTCGTTGATAGCCTTGACGGCTTTCGAGCTCGAAGGTTGAGTTTTCAGCGAAGATTACCATTCGTATCACGAAAGCTTGGCCGGTGAAATAACGATACTCTCCTAATGTCTACTTCTACTCGAGCAGAAGCAACGTGACATCATTCGAACGGGCGACAACGTAACGATTCCATATTCCGTGACGTAACGAACGCAGGTGCTAGACACGAAATACGCGGGAAATTTATCGTTGCGCGCGAAGCGAACAACGGGGCGTATGTTTCACGGTTGGAATTTTCAAATAGGTAAAGAATCGACGGACAGGCTGTTAGAAATCTTAGTAAGTGTTATATCATAAAAGATTGGAGATGCGATTCAAGATTCACATAGCATGTACATTCGATTCTAGTAAGAATTGCTAGAGTGCCGATAACAATTTGCCTATGTATGTATCTGCAAGTTTTGCGCGAATGAGTGCAGCAATACGGGAGATGAATATTTAGACGTGTAACCGATGTGCATTCGACGTACACGACGTTCCAGCGTGATATCAACGCCGCTGGAGAATGCATTTGAACGCACACGAACGAACGAATATGATATGGATATCTGCTGAAACATCATGCGAACGTATTACGCGTCGTGCATCTGGAGCGCCTAATTTCATTGGTCGGATCCGAATGCTTATGGCGATTAAATGAGTTGGGGCTTCTGCTAAAGTACAATAATTGTATTCAAGTCGCTTTAGAGATTAATCAAGATGAGTAACGCTGTACAATGTCTTACACTTGCGTTTTCCATTGTTAGGAGAGTAGACTGTTCAATTGAAAAACGTACAAAGAGTAAGTTATTAGTCCGTGGAACGTTGCTATATCTATTAGCCGATAATTTTTCTGAATAAAATGAAATTTGGTGGAACGAAATATTTATGTTCGAGAGAATTTATTAAGAGAGTAAACGTAGGAAGGTCTGTGTATTGTATATTTACCACGACATGGCTTGAGCCTCTTCTGTGCAATATTAAACGTAAAGGAAGAAATTATACGAAGGCACACCATGTTTCCACTATACAATCATAAAGGAAAATTGTGTATTAAATATTGCAAATAATAAAGCTAGAAAACGTCCACTAAACGACTCATATTTATTAATCTTTCAATGCACAGAATAGTGTTCTAAATGATGCAGTACTGTGTCACGATCAAACTGAATTATTTAAATTGTGCCCAAAATATTGATACGACTACGTTTATTTCCGTATTGTAAAAGAATCAAATTTCCTCTCTGTCCACGTTTTAGTGCACAAGATCGCAGGATTCTTTTTCTGTAATCACCTTTTTGCCAATGATATTACCGAAAAACTGCTCCGAATTTGATTTCATACAGGGTGCAACGCTTGCTCCTTTTCCCGGAGTAAAGAAACGACGCGAGGAACGTTGAAGAATGAAAGGTAACTCTCAGAACTGCGGCCGATGTACACAATAGTTATGCACGTCGCAGATAATACCGACTATTCTCGTTTATTTATACTCAAGCAAGCACACACACAGGCAGACGTGCGTAGAGAACGCGCACAGGAGATTCAGACGTCTGTACACAGACACCACGTGATTGCATGCCGATTCGCGCCTTCCATCTGAACTTCGCAGCTGCATTAAACGGATTTCACGCCACCGATCTACCGTGCACAGCCACCTTCTGAAGATCGACAACCGACGTTTTTGTGTAGAATCGAACCAACTGAGTGAGACACGCGATAATAGAACGACCCGACGTAATCACGTGGTTATTCGCTAAACTAGATATGCTAAACAGATAGCGGCTAATAATAGTTTTTAATTATAGTTTAAATTTAACTTATAATATCATATCAACTGTGAGCCTTTTTTTAGGTACCAAAGAATGTAACGTCCAAGCGAGTATAAAAATTATAAGTAGGAAAAACTGCAAATTGGAATCTGATGTACAGACAGTTATAAGATTCGTTGTGTTTTTTTCATCTTGCTTTTATAACGTAAATCATTTTGGGGGTTTATCCTCATTAATTGTACCGACGTGAATTTCCGTTATTTTTATTAAAACGGCGGACTGTGTCAGGTGTTTTCATATTATAGTTTGTTTGGAACGTTGAGGAAAACGATAAATTGCTGATTCACACGAATTAACACAGTCCTTAAATTTTCAGGCTTCATATTTATTGTCCTTGCGAAATGAAAGTTCCCCAAGCTTGAAACAATACTATTGGCAAAATCGGTTGTTACATCATTCGAGAGCTACTATTCTCCTCGTGTAATTACTGTGCAGAAAATGTTAAAGAAATGTAGATTCGTAATTATTTTTAAACTGACCTCCGATTATTTGTCGTACTTTGAATCGTCTCTGATATTCCAGGAAATAGAAATAAATTTCATCCTCTACTTAGTATCGCAATTAAGTAATCGCGTAGCCAACATTTTTTCTAATAATTTATGGAAGCGTTTACCTTTTTATATCGTTGCCATTTAAATATTCTAATAAACGTGCACTACTATTGAGTGCGGCCTCCGTTATTACAATTAATAGTTCCACGATTTTTATCGGAACCAAATTCGAGTTACAAACATTCCCATCGTACGCATGTCCTCGAAATTTCACTTTAACCAATTTGATTCTCTTCAACTGTTATCCAAAACAAAGAAGACCGGAAACATAATACGAAAAATCGATTCTTCGGTCAAGTAACGATATCTGTAGTTCCATGAATAATAATTTTCTTAAAAATCACCATGATCATCGGCAAAACGACACTGTTTATCGACCGGCGTTTTATTTCCCGCGATTTCAGAACAACTCGCAGGAAGTGGTGCGCTTTGAGGGAAAAGTACCACCGCGGGGAAAGTTAACTTCGCCAACTGTTAAACCGCGCAAATCGATGGCGTGCTTTTTTTAAATTCCAATGAACGGAGACGATGGACGCAGATCAGCCCGCGATTATGCTAATATACCCGCGAAAGAACCACGTTTCTCAGTTTCTTCTATCAACAATTCGCCCGCGATCTCTGCATTCATTAATTCTCGTCGAATTCAAGCGGGAATTTCGATTCTCTGGACGTCGAGAAAACGATCGCGCGAAATTCCACGAAAAAAACCAAAACGCGCGTATTCCCCAATAATAAAAAGAAACCTAACGCGACAAGAATCAAGGAAAGAAGCTACGCACGTATGAAAATCAGACGGACGAAAAGTCAAACGACGAAAACCTGTTCCTTTAATTCTATCGCTACTTCTTTTTTCTCTTTTACATACCGCGAATATTTTCTATCCGCTGTATTCCACACCGAAAAATCTAAAACGCCTCGGTGGCGCCTTTCTCTTTCCTCCTCGCTCTTCCTCTTCCTAGCCTCTCTTTATCCCACATATTCACGGCCAACGTTTTGGCCGCGAAGAAGGACACACTTTGTCGGATCTCGTTAGAATCGTCGTAAATGCAACTTCAAAATTGCACGGGTTTATCGAATGGTTGAAATGCATCAGATAAACAAGTAGTGGTAATAAATGGGACACTCTGGGACATCGTCTGTCGCGTGTGGCAGTTTTGAAAAATAAGAGTGGCGATTTACTTTAAAACGGGATGTAATCGAGGGGATGAACCACGAAATCTACGAATATCAACGGGCAGATCGGTCATTCATCAGTTTCAGCGAGCAGTTTCGCTTCGTTTCGAGGGTATCGTAATAATCGCGCGGACGTTACGTAAGATTAAGACGGGAATGTGAAAACGAACTAAAGGGCGCGTTACGTCAGGCGCAGAAGATAGTAAGTGCGTTCACCGCAAATATACAGTGGCTGGCAAACAGAAAACTGAAACATTCCCATTTATACAGACATTTGTACATGAGTATCAGTAATTCCCATACTAAACTATTCATAACATTTCTTTGACACTCGTCTATTACTCGTGTATCCCTACGCACTGTACGAAACATGGATATTCTGTAATTCCATTTTATTTGGTATTTAACAGGTGTTCGCCTAATACTCCGGAGAAGATTTAGAATGATCAAAATAAAAACAAAGAAAGAAGCTGGCAGCAATGTATGGAAAAAGTATAAAAAGTATAGTTAAAAGGAGAAAATCATTGGCGCGTAAGAGTTTAATTTTTCCCTTTGCGATCCAATAACTTTCTTCCATTATTTTAGTAACTAGTCTTTGACCAGCTCGAGAAATTGCAGTATGTTTTGAGTTGAAAAGAGTGGATGTAGTTTTTTTACATGCTTATTTGTAATTAAACAAATACTGGAAACTAGTTTAACTCGTTCATCAACGATTGTATTAATAATTTATTAATACTTTTCGCAACTCGTGCAGGATTTACATATTTATTATTGTCTTACTGAAATATGTGACTGTACCTTATATGCATTTTATTAATATTAATTATTGCGACGGAAAAAAATCAACGACCTTTATAAATTCACTTCGATGACCCAATATCGATAATAAATTATTCGTCTGCAAAAAGGAAATCAACCTTTGAAACGTCATGGAGATGAACATTTAAAACCAAACGTTACAAAATATATTTACCAAATACGCAAAGACTTTTGCAACGACCCAATAAATTCCAAACAGTATCTCTCCAAAGCATATACAGTGATCACCATAAATAGAAGATAAGGAGTTTAATAGCAAGCAATTTACTTGCAAGTAATTTCTGCATAAATCCACGATTCAGTTTGTGCATATGTGGTTTTATAAAGAGAACATTTTTCAAATATATTAAAAGCGAGTAATACGACAATTTTGGCAACCTATTTCACCTCTAAAACTACGGCGACGAAATTGAGACCACGCTTCTTAACACCTGGAAAACGCATCCCTTCACATATGTATTTTTTACTTTGTTTGCATGAAGTCTTCTAAAACATTGATCAGAGATCTTCGTTGCCATGCTTTGAAAGTAATTCTACCAACTTCATCAGGTTATCAAACTAATTTGGTTCGGCGTGAGTGTTTTACGAAATTTAGCTGCCTCACTCTAAATTATAAACTTTTCTATAATTACTGCGTTCTGTTTCATATCGCCTGCTTTCCAAACTTTCCTCTGCCCGCCACTGTTATTCCACGCGAAATGCACAGAGGCACAAGGAAACAAATTCGAATATTGACACCAATAAAAAAAAACAGAGAGGGAACGAGAGAGAGAAAAAAAGATAAAAAAACAAAACAAACTCACCTTCCATCCGGCGCTGCTATTGCTTTCTCCCTTCTCTCTGAAGTATGGAATATTCTGCATCATCCATTCGTAGATTTGAGACAGGGTCAATCGTTCGTCTGGGGCGCTGGTAATGGCCTGAGTGATGAGATCTGCATAACTGTGATTTCCCCAGGCGTTTCGCCGTGACGAATTCTTCTTGACCGGAAGCAACCCGGTACCTTGGCCGATAGAACCGTGCTGTGGCGGTGTACCACTTTCAACACCTTCGACGCCCTCCTTGTTGGCCGACACATTTGGTACCACGTTTCCCTCGATATATTCCTCCGGTCTTGGCAGAGGCCACGTGTGCGAACGTGCTCTGGTCTGCGGCTCGAACCCGCTCTCAAGGTCGTATGGTACCCCCTGCTGTGGCTGCAACCCGGTCTTTGACCCCGACGCAGAAACCGGCACCGAGTCCATCATGTTCGTTTCCTCCGTGTACTCCACTTTGACCGCGAGCACCTTGCAAGGTGCTGCTCGTTCGCAGATATCGCGCCTGTCCTAACGGGTAACCGCGAAAGAACGGGCCGTACGAAGTCAATACTGCGCTCACGGATCGAGACTCTCGATATCGTGAAAATAAAAAAAAAAACACTGTCACTTGTACGGACTAACAGCACTACGCCGGATGTACATAAACGAATTTGAAACTACGACAATAGAACCGGGGTGGGGAGCACTGTTTCTTTATTTTCCTTTTCTCCTAGACGGTTCCGTTTCAATGCGATCACGTTAAGTCGCGTTAAACTTGCCGCTTAAAACGACGCACGATCGCCCGACGAACGATTTTTGGAGCGACGGACGTCGTCACACTCGCGAAAGTTTTCGCTCCGAATACGCGTAGTCGACGACGAACAACTGCGTGGAAAAGAGTATCGCAGATCACCCGAATCGAACTCTCCCGCAACTGGCAGCGGACCGACCGAGAATACACTGTACGTTGTTCTGCGTGTCGCGTGCAAGCGAGAAAGAAACTGAGGTGTAGCTGGTGCGCGAGGGAGACACACAGCGACGGGAGAGGGGGCAGACCACGTGGTCAAACTCACTGTTTACAAGCTGCGCCGTCGGTCACGTGGCCATGTTTTGATAGAGAACTTGGCCCACTGCGAGGAGAGAATCTTTGGCTCTGTTGTCTCGCGGTTCGTATACGACGCGTTTTTGCAAAAAACTTGTAGAGGATCGAGACGGGTAACTGTGTCGCGTGAACAATGTCGCGTAGAGTTCGTTGACAATGTTTCGCGGGCGAAAGGACAATTCTCGATATCTTTCCTGCTCCGAAAGAACCGCCCTTCTTCCTATTTCTCATCGATATTCCCTGACCGTTCTATGCTCCTGGGGTTGTCCAGGATTGACACTATGTTCCGTTCGATGAATCGCCCTGTTTTCGGAGCCAACTTTGCGTTCGGAACGATTGAGGGTCGAAGACACGCGAACGGAGCAAACTGTCTGTACTCTCTGTGTACAGAGAAACGTCGCGCGAACAGCCCTGATTTACACTGGAAATGTGATCGACTGTTCGGCATATACGTTGAAAAATGATTACCGAACGTGTTTTCGGATTTAGACACACGCACGCGTAATTGCAACGAGAATCAAATCACCTTCCTTCAGCGTACAACTTGCCGGCAAGGCAGCGCGGCGAATACTGACAAATTCTTCTGGCTGGCAGCCGGAACTGACCGAACGGAGCCGAAGTCGCGACAAGTGAATTCGTGGCGCCTGCCTCCGCGCGTACGAGTGGGACGAGGATAAGACGATCAGTGACGAAATGCGTCGGAGAAAGAAAGATTGTGAAGGTGCGAGCGAACTGCGGCCGCGGTAAAGTGAGAGAGAGGGGGAAAGAGCGAGAGAATACGAGAGGGAGAACGCAAGCATAGCGTATGACCGATCTGGTGGGTGGTTCGACGATATGGAAGGGGAAACAGAAAATGGTGGGGATGAAGGAGTGTAGTTGGTGCGAGCGAGAAAAACGTTGGAGACAAACGAGCGAGCTAGACAGCAAAGAGGTTAGCGGAACGAAGGAGGGAGAAAAAAGCAATGGTCCGGAATGAGTTGGATAAAGCGTGGAGCGAGCGAGACAAGTAGATCAAGGGAGGGAATCAGAGAGGGCAGCGTGGTCGGTTTGATCGTGAAGATGGGCGGGGTAAGGGGTATGCTATGCCTCCAGGGCCAGATACTGTTCTCCACGCGGCGGCGTAGAGGGGGAATTCGCACGCGGCCACCTACCCCTGACGATGGGCGTTCAATTCTCTCCTCTTCTTTGCAAGTTCTCGCGTAATTTCACCGGAACTAATGAAATTTTGTTAAATGTTATTGAAGTTTGCAAGTAAAAAGTGACAGAAGCTTGGTAACTATTGCGAATGCAATTTTGCATAAACCCGCAAATTTTTGGGGTGTCGAAAATAGGAAAGTAGTACGCCACACGAAATTTAACTTTACTTTGTATGCAAATTGTCTGACATATGGGTTTTTGTTTGAACGTAAGCAATTTCTGAACAAGCCTCTACTGTGTTTTGAATCAGAAATAAATCTATCGATGAGCAAATGCTGAAACTAATGTCCAAAATGAATTTAGGATAATCTTCGAATGAGTAGCATTATTTGATGATTTTGTGCTGCAGAGTAATGCATTTCTCAAATAGGGAAAAAATGATTGAAAAACGGAAAATCATACTCTCTTAAATTAATGAATTATGCTGTTTGCACCACCCTGTATTAATTTACTAACGCTATTTTAATTATATTTTTGCCTGAATGTTTTCATAAAGGTTATACAAATAGTTTGCGTTATATAAATGAATTTTACAAAGAGAAGAGGAAACGAAAAAGAATAATAATTTGGGCGTCGATAAGGCTAAGATTACATAGTTTCAGTGCTTTGAAACGTTGCTGACGCTATTAGCATAAGTGCTGCTCACTACTTCCGATGCTTTTTTTCTCCATAATTTTTACCGTCTTGGACGAGCTATTAATATCTTTAACGCTCTTATTGATTTTTTTTTGTAATTTCTAGGCCTGGAAACTTTTTTCCTTCGGAAGATTATTTTAGTACTTCGCAGCCTTTAGGGCTCGGGCTACCTTTGGCTCTCTTTTCTACCTCGCATATTTTTGACGCATTTGAACAGGTTTACTTTAAAAATTAATCATCGATGCCATTCGACAATCGTGTTTTTAATCGTCTCAGAAGGTTATAATGAATAACCGATAACGCAGTCTATGGCCTTTCCGATACGTTTATACTGTTAATTTTTTATCCCCAACTTAATTTCGCGGTGTACCCTTTGAAAATTTTTACATCCCACGCTTGACCTTTCGTGGTCTTGCAGATTTTAAAGTCATCGTTGGCGAAGAACGGTGAGACATCGTGCTATCGGAGGCTCCTGTTGACCTCTCGAGATAACTCGATGCGGGGTGCACAGAACGAGAAAGGTTAACGAAATGCATAAATTGGGAATTGGTGATTGGGTCGATTTGCTATAAACGTATAAAATTCATACTTCTCTGATATTTTTGCCTGAACTTTGACATCGATACAAAAATTATGGACTTCTGTCAAATTTCTGTTCGCACGGAAAAACTTTGTTCTACAGTTGATTGCATTCAATTGAATATCCATAAATATTAGGGAAACATCGGTTTTTGCGTTGTCCTTTTGTGATTTTGCATCGGTTATTTAATTTATGTTACAGCTCGGGTATTAATACAAAGCTGCAGTAGGCACATTTAAACAAATGGGTCTGTAAATAATTGACATATTTGCGCGATGTTAAACGAGAAATATTCCCAATTTTTATTTATTCGATCTCGCTGCTTCTGATCAGTGGACATTTAGTTTTTATTCATTTTTCATATTCATTTTCACGGTTCTTATTCCCTGCGTCTTATTGTTCAGAAAATTTACAGAAGTTATCAAACTTTTTGGTAAATTTGGCGTGGTGCTTCAACCGTACTTGAAATTAAGTCTTTATTTATAATATGTGAAATTAAGAAGTGTTCATACATGAGAGAAACTGAACTGCCGAGAAAATATTTAGTTGAACGTATGAAGCAAAGAATCTATTCTGTGTGCCTATTCTTAATAGTAAAATACAGGTAAAATGTAAGCAGAATAAAACGTTTCTAAACCTTTTTCACCGTGAACCTTCTTATGCCGTTTGAAAAGAGAATCAAAAATCGCTCTAACATAATTGGGTCACTTTGAACTTCCGTATTGTACGAAATTTTATCGTGTGAAATCGCACATCCGTAGGAAACTAAAGAAAGAGGGTAAGCTACTGGTATCCCTTATCCATTAAATCCACCCGAAAAGGTGAGGTTAAGCTCGTACTATCAATTACAACACCCTAGTTCTAAAACCTATTTTACACCAAATCGAATCAAGACGATCCAAGTAAAATTTGTTACGATAACAGACAGTCTATTTGCTTTGTAATTAATCTGAAACTGTGATTAAAAGGTTGCAAGATGTTATACATTAGATTTTATTGTCAGATAAGTTAAATGCTCTGGGAACTTCCAGGATAAAACATATTTCAGAGAGTGCATTTAAAAAAATTTCTTCTAGTATTTGACTTACATTTATACTTAAATTGCATAAATAAAATGTTCATATTTATTTGGAATCATCTGATGTAATTTAACAAAAATAATGTAAACCAACATTGGTTGTGGGCATCGGTAAGTGGGCAATCTGCATCAATATTTTTATTTTACAGTTTAAACAACTACTGCCGAATTAGAGCGAGATGAGAAGAAAATAAATAATGTATTATTTAAACCATGAGATTTTGTAGTTTTCATTGGATTTTTTTTATAAATATTTCTAAATAACACTAAGGTTCTACTTTTATTCTTTCAGTTTCTTGAGCCCCAGACAGGGGTATACAATGTAATATGCTGTACAAAAATTAAACTAAACGCAATTGATTTTTATTAGCAAGTTTTAAAAAACATATTCAGCAAGAGAATTAAAGTAAAGAATTGCAGCCACGTAGGTGGAAAAATGCGTCTTGCAATAGAGGGAGAGGTCGAACCTATTATAATTCCAATTTAAACTTTCGAGTGCTTTTCTCTTTTATGTGATTAACCTTCTGCGCTCTTTATGCATCATATTTATACAATGTTCATATGAACTCTATACCAGAAACACAAAAAACAGCATTATCTCATTGTATATTAGGCATGTTGTCCATTAATTTCATGTTAATGCAACACGTTCTTTATAATATGTATTTAATAAATTTCTGGCATTTAAAAATATCTGATCAAAACCTGAGCTCATACTATAAATACAATAAAAAAGTACTTCGAGTTTTTTCAAATTAATCAATAAATAAATAGCGTGATGAAAACGGAATTATAGAATTCTTAAACATTCGTAATTATAGAATTTCTTAAACAATTACTTATCCATCTATAACATACTTCGTGTTCTATTAATTTTATGACAAATCAAAAAACTTAGAATTATTGATTAGAATTTTGTAAATAAAAAGAAGCCTATTTTATCATCTGTAAGTGCGCCTGGTTGCCATACAAGTATCTAGACCACAGACGGGATATATGAATAGATCAATCATGCAATATATTTTTTCACAACAAATCCCTAGGGTTCTATGGACCCCATTACCATTTTTATGTCACTCACAACGTTACCAACAGATTGTAGGGCGCGATGGTAAGGATATTATAAACAAATGCAATTATTTGAACTTCCCGACAAGGTAGAATAATGGGTTGTGAGCTTGCATTAAAGCTACATATCTGAACTAGAATCCCTAATAGGTGTTAACAATATTTCATTCCCGGGTGATTTGTTATAAATAAATAAACAATTCAAATAATAGTTAGCCATATTAGGTAAGTAGCTTCTTTTTGTCCTTTTCATTTGAGATCTCGCATATTAAAAAATAACCACCATAATCTTTAATTTGAAGTAAAGAAGGAACACGTGGCGCCATCTAGCGATTGCCGCACCTCGAGCCCCTTTAAAATTCACTTTCTGGATTACAACGTTTATTTCAACAATTGCGTTTATCTCGGCTCTCAGTGGGTATTTTTAACCGGACTGGTCTCAAATTAAAGCTGAGACTCTTAGCTTTATTTTTCAATAGATTTCAAACATATACCACTTGCGGTATAAAAGCTATTATCTATAGAAAAATCATCTACTTTTCGGACAACTTAATATTTTGTACCCCGCCTGCGGTTCAATTAAACGCGTCAAAAAGGAATAAACCTTCTCCTTCACCCGTGCTATATCCATGTCAGATAACATAGGAACCTTTCCTCGGCAAAAGAGATTCCTCTTCATCCGATACCCAATGCTGTCGTATCACTTTCAACCTTTCCACCATACAGTTGCCCGCATTAGCCGCAGCTAATAAAATCTGAAATTCCCCCGTGGAACAAACGGTGTCTCTGGACGTAGAGCACCAGGCGCAGGAACCGGGGTGGTACGGTTGTCCTACGGGTTGCCAGTCGACAGGAGTTTAGTCGGTGCCGGTCCCGAAACGCGTACACGTCTGGACATCCTGCGGGACACGATATCTAAGATGGCAATAGACATGTACATTTGATAGGGCGGTCGATTCGAGGGGTAAACCGACTCGGTTCAAGTAGAACAATACGGCACAATGTGCGGCTGACGAGGTATAATACGGGACATGAACGGATAGTTCGAGGGACCGGTCGTTGCCAGTTGATCCTTTAAAGTTTCCAAACGTTTCGGCGCCGGGGGGTGTGTGATATCGTTTTCCATTTAAGTAGCTCGCCGAGAAGGGCCGTTAGCTTGCCGCGCGAAATAGATGTGGTGTGTGGGAAGTTAGGCATTCTCGATGGTACGCCCGTGACCAATGGTCCTCCAGGAAAAAGGTGAGCGACGATTTTATCACACTAGTGGGGTGCACCTCTCTATCGCATACCCTCTGCTCGACATGAAGAGCGTGACATGCGTGCGACGTTGTCGGAAGTTTCGATAAAGCTTTGATTCGAGGGTATTCGTCTATATATGGGAGCATGCCAATTAATTGAGAGTTTCGTAAAAAGGGAGAGAGCCAAATGGGCGATATCATTCGACAAGGTACTAAGATGGCAAATGATTAAGTACAACTTCTGTGGATGAACAACTGGTGCATGTTTCATAATGAACGCTGTAAAACTTGTTTTCTACGTTTCTAAGTGTCTATTACAAATTTACGTTGTACAATGTTTTTGCTACTTTGTTGCAAAACGATAGATTCGTAAATGTTCAAATTTAGAGTACGATATTCCTGCAGCAGCAAAGGAGGTGACTTACGATTCTAAAGTTTATCGATTCTCGTAACGTAGTCATTGTATAATTTGATGTATGTGTACTTAAAATTGTCAGTGCCTTTTAATGACCACCATTCAACTTGCCCGCATCGTAATTGAATTCCTCGTGGACATTGTCTGAAGGATTGTGAATAAAGTTGCCAGAAGAGAAGAATTGGCAACTAAATTTATTGTTAAATAATTCTACAACTAAAAACTTCATTATATAACAGAAGGGACAGTATTAGAAATACGTTTAACATTTTTTAAATAAATTTTATATTTATTGTACATTGTCACTTGAAGTAGTGGATTCGTATTCTTAGTTACCTAAATTCGAAAGTTAGAACTTAGGTACTTATCAGTTTAGTTAATTAAATTCCTGTATAAATATTTCGTTCTTTTCACATTTAAAATACAAGTAAATTGTAAGATCTTATAATAACAATAATAATGATAATAATGTACTTGTTAATAGATAACACATTTTGATCAGTATAATGTGTTTGGATAATGCAGTCATATGAATTAATTTCAAATGTATAAATAAGTAATAAAAATTAAATCAGAAAGATAGTTCAGATAACCCTGGTTTAACGCGGTGCATGGAAAGGAATATCCGGGTTATCCGAGGTTTACCTGTATATGGGAATGTATGAAAGTGTATGAAAAACCGAAGAAAAAATACTCAAACGTCTTTGTTAATAGTCTTGCACATTTCATTAATTCAAACAGATACTTATTTTTTAAACTAATGATTTCTAACTTCGGTTTCGTTTAAACTTCATCATATACATATGTATCAAAGTAAATGCGATTTGTTAATGTCAGTTATATCGCTACTATTTACACACATCCGTATAACAACTATTGAAAGAAGAATAATACACGTTATACTGCACGAACAAGCGTTATGGAAAGTTTGATATGGTTCATCGAAATACCCGAGCATAAAATCATAGAACAAGTAGAATTAATTATTTCACACATTGCAAACCCTTTTATAATCAATATTCCCGAAACTACAAAGTTTTCGTTTCTCTAACTTCAATTTTCATTACAATTTGTTTCAAACCACAAACCCTTTAAGTTTTTCAGTACTTTGCATTCCTCCACTTTTCATTTCTCGTTTTCTTCTCGTTTGATACCCAACATTTTATAATAATTATGCGCCGCCCTGTGCCGAGTGGAAAGTTCACGTTTAACGAAACGTTTCTTGGCAATTCACTCTTCGTAACGGTACCCTGTGGATTCGTTTCACTGGAACCTGGGCTACTTTATTGCTTGCGATGCTGCTTTTAAAATTCAAGACAGAGGGCAGAGATTGGATTGGAATACAGCGCAAATAAATAGCTGCGCTGCGAGACGTGGTCAGTGAGAGGCAGTGAATTTATGAACACCCGTTCAACATAATATGTTTAAAACGTGAATAAAATGTATAATTTAGGACAGAGAGATTGTTATCCTATTTTCCTGAAATGCAATTCAAGATTCTTTTCGGGTAAGGGGGAAAGTTATCACAGGCAGTGTGTATTTGCCACGATGGTTCGATTTCGAAGGGGGAGCTGTAAATTGCTGTGGATAAATCACTTTTTGGGAAGAAAAACTGGTGATACATGGGCTATAGTGGGTTGGTAACGTTTAGGTTACTGGGGGGAGGTAGTTCGAAAGAAATGTGTTAATTCCAGTATAAAATAATTGAACGCGAAGTGTGCTGAAATTTTGCTATTCAGTGCCTAACATGATTTGTATATATTCATTATCTTATTTTGACTTTACTACTGACTATTTGAATATTAAAAATGATCGGCATGTTTTGCCTCAGGCTGTTAATATTAGTATTATTGAAATATTGTTCTATATTAATGTATAGTTTAAATGAATATAATTTTGATACTTTTAAAATGCAAAACCCAAGTGCAATATAAATATTTCTCTGGAAAGTTGTGGAGCATAATATTTTCAATCAATAATGCATGTTATTGTTTTTGATTCTAACAGTAATCAGAGAATTTGGTAGCGCATCAGTTTCAATGGAGTTTGCAAATCTATTTTATATTCATCTAAACTATATTTTATTTGTAACACTTTCATCAGATGTATAACCACTCCAGTATATTGGAGGACGAACTAAACTTTCAAGACGGTATCATATTCAGTAATATTTGAAAAGAGCAACTGTTTTCGTTATTTGTTAAGAAACATCCACTAAATTCTGGCTGATTGTTATTATAATGCATTAGGATAGTTAGAAGCTAAAAAGAAAATAATTTTCAAAGTGGTAGCACACATCGTTAGACTTTTTTTGATCTGCATATGTTTGTCTGGAATGTAAGTACTCGATACATAACGTATACAGGACACGTTATTAACTATACAGAAAAATGAGAAGGCAACGTTGAATATCGGCCTTCGAGGACATAGAATTGAAAAGCTATTCT
The DNA here is from genome assembly GCA_907165295.1 of Nomada fabriciana. Lineage (NCBI taxonomy): Eukaryota > Metazoa > Arthropoda > Insecta > Hymenoptera > Apidae > Nomada > Nomada fabriciana. The sequence continues at coordinate 16,457,753 of OU015694.1, forward strand.
TCTTTTTTCTCATATTCCCTAGATTGCCATGTATGCTATCTGTCCTCCTTTTCTTAAGTATCCATGAAAGATTAACTTTTTTCAATAAAATTCGGTCACAAATATGTACATCGTAGCATGTATGTCGTTTGCAGAATTATTTTTGATAATTGCCTTCCATTTTCTTATATTAAGTGAATGAGAGTATGTGTAGCATGAACATTGTAATTCTGTATTTTATATTCTATTGTTTACTTTAATTCCATTTATTTAAGCTTATGCTGTGAGAGATGTATTGAATAAAATTCAATATGCTGCTATACGATTTATTATTGCGGGAGGGTTATATTTATATTTATATATTGCATAATTTAGTAAAATTCATAAACGCTCATTTGGTATTACGATTTATTTATGAAAATTGCATGATTCTATATATCTCTATATAAAATTAGTCTCGAAATTAGTTATTAGTTATCGTATTAGTTATAGTTGGTAAGCGGCAAAAAGAAATGTAAAAAAATGAAATGAAATATTATAACAATACCAATTATAATAATATTCTTTGCATATTTCGTATGGTTTACATATTGATGTAATTTCGATTCCATATCAGTACCAAAATACTGTTTTTAAACCTAATTAGAACTCTAAAAATATTGACCTATACTACTTCCCGGCTTCTTCAACTTATGCCTGACTACGCGTGCGCATATTCTCCTTAAATATACTCTTCACTGTCCGGCTGATTGTGAGATAACCGCAGTTAGTTCACTTCTATGGAATCTATGAAATATTTGTAACTTCAAAATTGATTGACCAAAGCATCGCAAGCAATTAATCCAACATGAAGGATGGAATTAATAAATATTACAAAGAAAACTATCTGTTGTAAAAAATATTAAAGCTATATAATTAGCTATATAATTATTAAGCCCCTCGCATATAACAGAATGTTATAATGAATAGATAATACGACTGCTCATTAAAAATTGATACATATATCTTATTATTTTACCAATGTTTCATTTTTGAGGATGCCTAGACCTGGGTCATCTATTTTCCTATAACGGGAGTACGATATAATAGATATAACTACACAAACAGTAGAGTACTGAATATGATTTTTGTGGTGCCCTTTTTAATCGTGATGGCGTAATAATATTATACTATACAAATTTCCATTGTTTGTTCTTTAGAATAATTAAATACGTACCCATGTTTCCGTTATTATTTTAGTATTCTTAAGCGCATTCGTAGTTAAATTATATAAAACGATTGAAATAAATAACCAGAAGCAATGAATATTATAAACTTCCTTATAAAGCTTGTCTTTTTAGTATTGGCTTCATTCCTAGAAACTGTTGAGAAACGTAATGATTTCACTGTCTTCTGTGGTACACATCAATCACTAAAATTAATGCACATAAATTGCACTAGATCGTGTTCGTAATAGCAATTTCCTGCGTTAGCACATGCTGTAATATGCCGATCCATTATATTGTATCTCGCCACCAGCATGGTTGGACATTATTCATCTAGTTAATTTCTCATTTTTGTACACGAACTATCAATAATATAGTTTGTTTTTTATACATTAGAAAAGAAAGCACGCGATTCAGTAATGTGCTAACAAAAACGCTTTGAAAAAATGTGCTAATTCACGTTTTGTTTCGCTTCAGTATACCTTGATAGAAACGTATTATTAAAAACCAATTTTGACTGCTGATTATGCTACACGTAAAAACAATGCGAATAAATAAGCAATTTGATTTAAACGAGTCAGTCAAAATTGCACAATAATTATATACGTATAATAGGACTATTGTGTCATGCTATATGAATGATAGTTGTATATTTATTCAATCAAGTTTTTTATCATTCTAAAACAAGTCAATATAATTTTCTATCTAATACAGAAGCTTCGCGCCTCTGTAGATTATTGCGTAGGCAAGTGGAATATGTTTTAGTAGTTTCTTTCAAAACATTGAATTTAATTTCGTACAGTATTCAGTTGAAGATAAAGTGTCCAACATTTTTGCTCGAGTCTTTGAAGAGACTGAAATTTAACTTTACGCTTCCCTTCATGAAACCTGATATCGTTCCTTTTTCGTGCATGGGAAACCCCATGAAATTTACATTAATTTCAAACATCCGCGAATACATACATATATACCTATGCCTTTTAAAAAATAATTGCACTTGAAAGTCTCTCGACCAGGCTTCTAAGAAAAACAGAAACGTTGATATAACGAATAGAACTGCGCAAAAAATAAGAAGAAAAAGGTAAAATTGTTTGTATTTCGTGATACAACAAAGTTTTCCTGTTTCCTGCACACACACAAAAAAATCCAATTACTTTCATATTGTTGTCTCCGGGTGCAAGGGAAGCAAATTGCGAATGATTGAAGTCAGTGGAAACTAATTTGGTAGAACGTAAAAAAGCTTGGCATTTGACGGTTCTTTGTGACCTTGTGCAACAAGATCCCGTGCAATGCAATAAATTAGAGCTGAGTTTTCTTTGCGAGACAATTTAGAAAGAATAAGATAATTAAATTGACGAATATATGAACGTTTGAAGAAATGAATCAGACAAACGTAAGCGAACATAAATTGTGATTGCAGCAGGAAATTCTGGTCTTGTTTTTCCACACACGAATTGAAATTACCTTTTAGCGAAAATGGAAGAATGGCTCCCGCTGTCACGTGCAGAAACGCAGCTCTGGGTTTTAATTTTAATTTCTGTCTTGTTGCTGCAAGGAGGATTTCAGAAATTACGGAACAGCGCGGAGTACGATAGTGAAATTACAGCCTCTGAAATTCTCAAAGCGTAACCCTTTCAAACAAAGTATATAATTGTGCAAAGGATATCTTAAAACATCCAGTTTTTATAATTTACTGGGGGAATATGTATTAGGGTCATTGAATTAGCATTAAATTAAATTAGTAGAACGTTCATTGCAATTTCAATGGAACAATGTTTAGGATTTTTTAGTTTTAAATTAGCAAAGTTGATAGCTAGATTAAACGTAAAAACGACGTACAACGAAGTCTTTGCTTCTGCCGTATATTCGTTCCACCTTGTCGTATTAAGTAATTGTACTTTTTATCCACACAAACGATCGTGCGATGTAAGTTGTAAAATAAGATTACAGCCGAAAGTTTTTAGTCAAATGATAATTTAATTATCACGTCGAGATATAAAACTCTTGGCACTAAATGTGTACTGTACAATCAGACCGTGTATCGTAACTAAATATAAATGAGGAAGTGGAAGAGAATAATGTGAATGTTCAAATGGAAGTTACTGTATGCACGTGTGAGTAGCAAAACAGCAGACGAATAAAAACGGATTTTTTGTGAAGCAAATAGGCAGTACAGGACTATTGTAATAATTTTGATTAAGTATAGAGATTTTGTACGTACGTTGAGTCATAAATAATTTTTACCAATTACATTACAGTTTGCTCTCAGAAACCGGAAATTATTTATGACTCGACCTAATAGTTTATTTAAAGAATTTAGTATTTGGTTGAACTTCGCCTGGCGTGTGAATATTAACCTACTGGTTTCTGCATAAAATACTTTCATACTAATTGCCTGGTACGTCAAATTTTTGGCAGTCTATAATTTATTAATTGTATCATTTATTAAAAGCAACCACTGCATCCGTGAGTTGTGGTCCACATATTACCGCTAACATTTTCTAATAAGTGATTACTTCTTTCCCTGCACAGAGAACGTTATCGCACTACCTAATAGCTTCAACCCGCAATAACAATTGAACAATATTACCTCCTTACATTAAGCAACAATAAAACCAAGCAATTGTATCAACGTTTTATCGATTACCTAATCCTAAATGCCTATTAAATATTAACAGCTGCCCAATAAACAACTTGCCGCTTCCTATAAAAAAAGTAAATGAAGAAAAATCCATCTCTCAAAAAACACACCAAAAATAAACATATCAAAGCACGATGAAATCTCGCGAATCTATACGCATTGATATAAATTTGCCCGGGGCATTAAAACAAATCTTCCAATCCTTAATGGTCCCGCGTCGACCGAAAAGCGAAACAAAAACATGAAATTTACGTAACGAAGTTCCCTAAACTCTCACGCTCTGCCGATCCCCGTTCCGAAACCTCGATTTCCGATATCATCAACAGTTTAATCTCCCGGAAGTGGCACTGCGTACATCCGCGTGTGTGCGCGCGCGCGAGCAAAGGGCGATCGGTCCCGCCGTTGGACAATGAAAGTCCGCTGCTCATTAACGTTTTCCCCGGGGATCGCGTTACGTCCACCGTGAAGAAAGCTTTCCCGATCCAGCTTTCCTCCAGGCTGCGTCAGCTAGGTAAGCCTCGTGGAATGAACGCAAAGGGCTCTGGCAAGGTCGTACTCGTTAAAGTGAGACTAAAGCACCGAACGCAATCACGGAACGAGCCGGGGCGAAACTCGCCGATCGAAGTCGGAATTTTCGCACGGACACTTGTGCACAGTAGCGAATCTCTATTGAGGAAGGAGCCGTAAAAGCGTGTGGGACGTGAACGTGGCACGCGATGGGGGTTGGATCGTCGCTTTCGGGAATTTCGCAATTCCCAATAATTTCCTCGTTTGGGAGAAACGCGCTCGCAACGGCGCATCCGGTTACGTCGGTGAACCTGATGTACCTAACGACGATAAAATGGATTAAAATTGTGCGCCCTGTGTAAATGCACGCTTGCCTCGTCTACGTGGCGTGGAAGCTTGATACACGGGTGATAAGTGATAAGTAAATGGATGTGGAGAGTTTTGAATCCCATTGCGAACGATTTCTTGAGGTTTTGAATGCAAGTAAATCATTCTTCAAATGCGTCGAGTTCTACTATGAATTATTCCTTATGATTTTTACATAGAATATAATATATAGTAGACTCGATTTCCAATAAATAATCACCATGCTTGATTGGAACAAGGAATATAGTTATTATACAGCTGAGGTTATTCTGCTATTGATGGGTCATCGAAAATATTATTGCCTGTTACAACATCTGTTAATTAGAGCATTAAGATGATTGTAATTTTTGGCAATAAAAGAATGAACGCGCCCTGGAAACTTTTAAATTTTGCACCACATAAATAAGAATCCAGAAATATATGTACCACCATAGAAGCATTTCCCGATTAAAAATCAATACGTCCCAAATGGAATATTTGTAATCAAAGAATTAACATTTTAAATTTATAATAGTTAATTATACTCTTTATATTATAATAAGATATAGTAAATCATAATAATCAGACACCATACTGTTATAACCAAAATTTAAAAACTTACGATATAACAGTCAATATCTCATTGTTAGTTGAAATGCTTTTAGTTACGAATAATTCTTATTGGGCGACCGAATTCTTTTTGTTCATGAACAATCATTATTGAAGACAAACATTTTTGTTGGTTGCGAATAGTCATGTTAGACGGCGGATATTTCTTTTTTGATTGGGGACAACCATTACCGATGGCGGGAATTCTTTTTTGGTTACGAGTGACCAATATCGATGTCGGCAGTTTCGTTTTGGTTACCTCAGACCTACAATTTTAGCTTCGCGGATCTATTGGCTTCTGAGATATTGATGAAAAGACTTTTGGCGCTGTACTTTGAAAGCTGCGTATACAGTTTCACGATGATACTTCAGCTTGAGCCCACTCATAATAATTATCATTGCTAGTAAGTAATAACCGAGAGGCAAGGCAAACAGCGAAACATCTAGGTTGCCACGAAGTTCGAGTTCTAGCATCGAATCATCTTACACGTTTTGAATTTGTTTTCGAACGAACCATGATCGTATTATAACTAATTGTAAATAATGTTTGCGGGGTAGGTAATAATTGCATGGCTCGCGAGATAGTAATATATTTTGGACGCTGTTGAGTATTAATTAAGTTGGTTAATTAAATCGTATGATATACTCGCACAGAAAAGAATATAGTATCTGTACGTCACCTACCTTTTCGTACGGTCCGTATGATAATACATATACATATATGAAATATTGCTAGAAATATATACGTTATACATGACAATGCATGCGCATGCATAAAAGTTCAAAATATTGTTGCGAATGATAACGTACCGAGTCTGAGTACCGCTTTTGAATGCACTCGGCGAGCATTCGAATATTTGAATTTGAATTTCTTACATATCGAGTTGGATTCTGTCACATGATTAAATACGTGCACTAGGCAGAAAAGTGCCCTGCTAATTTCCTTTTATCCTTAATTAACAATAGGACTACCGATAGGTTTGCGTCCTATTTAGACAGTACACGTTGGACAGATTATGAATACGAAAGTGGTTGTATGGACATCAAATAGAGATATATAATTGTCATTTTGTCTTATTGAAAGTCATCATAAATTGCTGCAACAATACCTATATGTTAATAATTTTAAAGCAAGAAATCAGAAACCAGTCATTTTGACTGGCTTAGTAGTTCTAGTGTTAAAAGGTCTGATGAGCTTGTGCCGAGGGCCTCACTAAATTTACTGATACCGATTTTGGATGTTCATGATTGTAACTAATTTACACATTTTGCATTAAAATAATTTATAGTTCTAAACTATCGCCGTGCTAATGAACGATACATTAATTCCCATACTAGAAAATAGTTTCCAATACGGGACTGCAGAAAATGATTAACATGAGCATAATGCTTGTTTTCCAGCGCGCTATACATATGTATTGTGTTCAAGTACGCGTTTTAGCATGACAATTTTTGTTTACTTCGCACGCAAATAGCAGAACTTGCCATTATTATCATTACCATGTGCAATCGTCGGTTTCCTTTGCTCAAAAATTTCTTCACGCACGCGTGTACTTTATCAAAAAGTGCTTTTTGCAGTTACAATAGGATTGACTGTTGCAAATCGTATATAATAATTAGCAGTCCTTGTATAAATGAAAGAATTGTCATGTCAGTATGAAGCGAATATGAGCACAAAATGTACAGTTCGTTTTAAGAAGCAAACACTTTACTCGTTAAACAGAAGATCCTATTGGAAAATGTCTTTATCATACAGGAAGTAATGCAAGGCTCTAATTTTTAGTCCAAACTAAATTAATGTAAACCGTCCACTAAGTACATAATTTAATTTACACAAATAATGAAGGGCACCCAATATAATGAACTTCAGTAGGGTAGTATTTACCATCCGACGAAAATTCATTACCCAGGTGGAGTAAATAATAGGAACCGCTCCTAGAAAATTCAGTACACAAGTTACGAAACCATCATAATCGGCTAGGAAAAAGATGAACTTATTGGGAAATACATTGTACAATATAATGGTGGATGAAAATTGTAGTATACAATTGAAAACTCTTTTGAACAATTATAGTGGTGTACAACACCAAGTTGAATAAAAACAATATCTGCTTACATAAATTGCAATAGGGATTTTGACAAAAAATTACAATCTTTGTATGACAACAATCGTTTCGACTTGGTAAAATCCGTTTCCTAGTAAGAGAATATCAATATTAACAAATTTACTAATATTTACCTTCATTTTTTGGACGCTACTAATACGGCTTGCATCATTGTTAAACAATACTATTAAAACTCGGAACCTAAATTATTAGAAAATTTTCTCTACTTTTTGCAAAGCTTTACATCAGTTGCAGACTACCTTGTCTATTCAGCCATAACTATCGTGAGAGTAATTAACCCCTTGAGGACTTTGAAACTGACAATTTTCATAATCTTAAAAGACAGCGGATTCGGTGATTAGTGTACCTGTTGGCGGATGCAATCGACAGTGCGCGTATATTCCGTTGATGCTCAGTTCGGTATGCACATCACAAGGTTCCCGGCATTTTACATTATAAAGAGAGGCGGGGGTACAGGGACCGAGTAGAAATTAAACGAGATCGCAAAGAACGTAAATTTTAACGAGACCGTTCGTTTTTTAAGAAGAAATGGGGAATATATAAATAATTCGAAAATTTTTCTAACCAAATATTCGTGTTAATGATATTTATTATTAAAAATGAATTAAAAAGGCGCTTGCAGATTGTTTCGAACGTTAATAGTCAAGGCGAGTGTGGGACGGGCGCATCCATCAAAGAACAAAGAGGAACATAAGCACAGCGCATATTGGGAAGGGGCTGTAACGTAGATGGACTGAGCAGTGCCATCTCTGGTAATAATACATGAGCAAATATTAAGGAAATTTATTATTGGTGAGGATTAATGCGAAGGATGTGCCTGTTCCATTGTAACAAATTTTATTATGCCATCCTTTATCTTTATTAATTTTAAACGTAAGATACATTCAAGTTGTAGCTGCTCTATATTTATTTTTAATTAATAGCATGACTGAAAAAGCCAGTTTCGCAAAGATATGATGTGTTGAGGGGCCTTAAACATCTTATCGCCTTGTCGAAAGGACTTATGTTTGTCTCTTCATTCTAACCAGAAAGTGCATAAGTTATATTTTCTGAACTCATCCATGAGACTTCTGTCACATGAAATATATTGTATAAGTATATCCCTTTCTAGAATTGAAAAATTATCTATCCCCAAAAATCTAGCACTAAAAATTGTGCCACCAAAAATAACGCAATGTACTATTAGTGGTACATGTATCACAGTTTGAGAAACGTTCATATAAATTGATCACATTCCGTGGTTCACCCTGTACATATTTAACAGAGCATAAAATATATCTCACAACAGTACCATGTAAAGTTTTTCACAGGATTAGCGATTCACCAAGAACCATTGACGTTTCCTCAAAAGAAAAATTCACCTGACAACAGTTCCACTCTTGCCACCGTAAAAGACCATACATTATCCTACAAAACTCAAGTCACACCCTCAACAGTATCGCGCTTCAATCGTCCAATCTCCCCCCGCGTTAAATTATCTACCAATGAAGAATCCCGAAAGCAAGCAGCAATGTCAAAAAGCAGGGCGAACAAAAACAACAGAAAATTGACCGATAACACACCTGGCATCCCACGAGATACTCACGGCTCGTTTCCAACTCGCTTCCACGAGCTGTACGCAAGTCACGCCGGCTAAGAACGCAGATTGAAACCCAAAATAACCGGTGGAAAAACGTGTCAACGATCAGCGCGATGAAGCACCTGAATTAACCGCAGTTTACTGTTTACCGAGTCCTCAACAATGTCTGGCGTGCGGTCAATCGATAGAGGAGCGTGCAAAAAAAGGTTTCGGACCGCTTCTATCGACGAGGCTGACGAGGTGTGCACGTACGTATCGTTGAGCGATGATCGGTAAAAGCAATAGTCGGCGCGGCTGAATTGCTTTCCTTTTTTTCCGTTCCTTTTTTCTTCTCCCTTTTCCGACAGAAACGAACGTATGTACGTACGTATACGAACGTATGGAACAGACCTTCCGGGCGGCTCAGCTTCCTGTCGTTTGCCTGCCCATGCGATGCTTCATCCGTGGAATGAAGCTCGATATTCCAGACGTCATCTGCAAAGAAACGCACCTTCGAGCTGCTACGAAATGGGATTGACGAAAGTTCTACGCATTCGAGTCGAATTCTTATCGTAATCGCGAGTATCACACGTGATTGGGCGATTTCGACGAGTACTTCGAAACTTACCCGAATTTCACGTTGCTTGGGAAGAGTTGTGATATCTATTTATGGTCTGCTTCGGTTCTTAAGAGAAGTTCGGGGAATGTGAAAGTGGCATTTCGAAGATACAGGCCTTTTATAGTTTTTCTGCTTCCTTTTAGTATTTATATACGCGTGGGCATTATTTCTAACAAGTACACATCGTGTCACCTATTTTGTTTTCTTTAAATCAGCATTTTGTCAAGTCAAGAGTTAAGAAGTCATTCTTTGTTTCTTTGAGTTTACGGGTTTTATTATAATAATAATCTCGTTCTCGCAGATTATGCATTAGAAATTAACGCTGTAACGACTAACAGTAATTAACTTTGTTTCAATTATTTTAACCGAATGTTTTTCTAATTTCTTGCCTGACATAACGAATTCTTCAGAAAACATCGGTAAAGCATGAAATATTTAGTAGTGTTAAATTTTCAGATAAGACGTGCCCCTGTTTTTAATATTTCAATTAAGACCCAAATTACCTTATATGTATTGTATTTTTTCACTCAATTGTATCTACTTACAAATGAATCTACTTACTCGTACAATTTAATTCCTCACAAGCAGGCATAAAAACCCCTATATAAAAGTATATCTTCCGTTCGTTCAGTTTCCGTAGGCCAGAAATTATGAATCCCCGTGAATGTAACATATTTATTCGGGGGAGAAAAATGTAAATTCCACCCGAGAGGTCGGATTAAATTCCTGCCGGCGTAATTTCATTACCGCTGTGCCCCTTAAACCCAGAAGCAAATGCGAGCAGACGAGGGATATCGAGATGAAAAATAACATATGTTGTCTGGTCTCTTTAACGACATTTATCATCCACGCTCGAACGTGATGCGAATGGCATCGGATCTCGTTCTCGAAGAAAATACGTGCCGTGCGTGAGATATTCGTTTCGCGGACGCACCATTCTCACGAAATCTTCGGGTACCGTGAATTTCATTCCTCCCGTGTGTCCATGGTGAAAAGATACCCGGATGTCTGTGCAAATTTGCTATGGCTGACCTGAAATGCATAACAAAAAAGTGACCCAAAGAGGAATCTTTTTTACCATTCTGTGCATGCACTGTGAGTATGTTGTTATTGCTTATAAAATTCTGATGATTTTTCGTTCAAATCACAGGGTTAAGACTATAGTGATATATAAATTGAGCGAATTAACGGGAGTGGAAATAGAAGAGATGAATCGACGATCCACTGAATAATCGGGGCCAAGAGAATTGAAAAGTAGTCAAGAGTTTTAATTGAAGAATGTAACTGTTCACCTGTCGATTGAGCTGTCATGTTTGAAAGTGTTATTAACGGGAAATTGTATTAGTGATAAACGGTTGAAAGAAATATTAAGTTAGAAAATTAATGTTACAGGAAAAATTGGAAGAACTTTTAAAGTTCGAACTCAATATTGCCCATTCCTTAGACAATTTCTGCCCTCCTTGCAATATTCTCTTTTCATCGCGTTCTACATTTTGTATAGGCAGTTGCATTATTTAGTTGACCGATTATAAAATAGTCTATATTGCTCTTAATAAATGTCCTACAAGTTTGGAATCCCAAATATTCTGCGTATTTTATAATCTATCTGCTTAAATGATGATTACAGTAAACAATGCCGAACAAAGTGGAGCTTTAATCCATCAAGCTATTTTGGAAAGATTTCAATACTCCGCAGGTGCATTTTATAACGATGAGCCAATTCTCATGGAATCGTGCTTCCGCTTTTTGAAATACAAATATTAGCTCGTTGAAAGATTCTCGGTAAATTAGGTATTAGTGATACGATGGAATACCGTTTCACAAGGAAACAGTTCACATCCAGAAAGCTCTAACAATTTTAATAGCAGTCGCCTCTGTCTTGGAACCTGTGCGAGTGGAGCCTAATTGCCTGCTAAACCGATTGAAGCGCGAGTGCTTGAAATTGGAATTGATCAAGAATGGCTGAGTGATGGAAATCTGAACGCTTCCCATGGTCTTAATTTAAAACTCGATTTTGGAGGCTGTTTTAATGTTTTAATGTTTCATTAAATATATGAATTAATAGTAAGCAAAGAATAAGTGTCTACCATAACATTTCGGATAGATTATTGAAAAAATTGCAACAATTACAATTAATCTATATGTATATATATTTTTTATCTACCAATTAAATACTTGTACATGTTTTGCTTTCATAGTGTTAAACGACATTAACTTTTCACAGAAAAAGAAGAATTCAGATATTCCCTCTAATTTATTCAACGATAACCAGTAAAGCTAAACCCAAAAACAGGAATGAAATCAGTTCGCGTGACATCGCGATAGGAATTCGGGTTAAAAATGGAATATCGGGGAGTTAGAATAAACGATGAAGATATCAGGGGGGGTACAGTATCAAATTGAGCTGATTCAAGCCGGTTTGAGCGCTACACGGTTCACAAAAGCTCGGGAAACTTAAAAATGGTATTGGCTTTTCTCCTTCATGGCTTGCATTTCCCCTGGAGTAGTGCACCGAGTTTGGATAGGCTTTAAACTAAAGTTAGAGTTTGCAGTATCGCGTTTTACTATCGCATTTGGTCACCTGCTGTAATGGTAACTTTAGAATTTCACTGTAAAAGACTAGACTTTACGCATCCTGGTATTTAATCGAATTTCCAGTATCGAAATTAGTTGCGTTAGTGGGGCTAATGAATTAAAGGAATGCGAAGGACAAACTGGTATTAGAAATTGTGCAATTTCATTAAATGGCGATAAAAGTAAAATTAAATCCTTCCAATAATTTCGAACACGCGAAAAAATGAAAGTTGTTGAAAAATATAATGATTTCCAAATTTCGACGCGGTTCGTGTGTTTGTATATTTGCTACTACAGTTGTTACAAAATAATAATTACAAAACAGCGTCAGCAGTTGATTTTTTATAAATGATTAAATATTGTAACTAATACACTGATAAACAAAATTGAAGGATTACTAAATGGTGACCGAAAAATATCTCTACCGGCATTAAGAAATCTTTTTCAGGACTGCATTCATTGATGAATTTCAAGCTTCGAGTCTCCCCTTTAAAAGGGCCCCTGAAAAGTTGCCGTACGATTTCTTGTTTCCGTTTTATTGAAGTTCGAATGAAAAGTGAGCCACCGGCATTCGAATAAGCTAAGGTACAGCACGGCGAGGTAGCACGGTTTCATTCAAAGTGCGTTAAAATGGCAAACAAAATTCGTGGTCGCTAATACCCACGATGGTGTATGCGACCTTAAACAATTAAATTAAATTAAATTAAAAATCGTATATCAATCTTTTTGTGGTAGTTGCAAAGGGGGACTTCATTCTTAAAATCCATGGGGATTTCAATCATTTTTAATATCGGTAGAGAAATATGGAAAAACGCGTTACATGCGTTACATGAACTGGAAGCATCGTTGAGAAAAATGGCTTACCGCTATTCGAATAATTGCACGATGTTTAAAAACTAAAACCTAAAATCTTAAATGATATTAACGACGTAACAAAGGTTACAGTCACATTTTCAAGAAAAATACCAAAATACTGATCAATTATCTAAATACTATATTCTTATCTGTTGATAAATTATCAGTGATGCACATGGTTAACGTATAAAATATAAAATATAACGCACTATTGCCATCCAATTGTAGACGGAAGAACTATTAAATCGAATCTCGGGAAATTTAAATGATCGGAGTTACAGGGTACAGCACTTAAATAGCGTTCCCCTGAACGATCTATATCTTTCGATACTTCGGACTTTCCGATTTACACGACCGTAGTAACTAATAATTTCCGGCGCAGGTGATTGATAATGACGGGCACGTAAGCACAGTGGCGAATATCGATTTCCAATACTAGCATCGGCGACTTCCTCGCGAAAACGTGCAACCCTGGCCAATTTCCGTGTCGAATTCTGCGCGTCGTTCATGATTTTTCCGCGATTCACGTCAATTTACGTATCTCCTGGCATTTTGCCACAAGCTATGCGAAGTTGATCACGTACTGAATAAAATACACAGGTACAACATGTGTTAAACGACGTTTATCAAGGGGTCGAAGGTAGACGAAAGGTCTATAAAATTTGTGAACTTGGCAGGCACATAATTTCGGTGGTATATTTATTTTAAGAATCAGGTATCGCGCTTTCAGAGAAATTGTGCAGTTTAAATCATTATTTCACATCATTTCAACTCGACACTTATACAAATAGGTAGCATTCATTATTATTTCATTCTGAAACACAATATTCGGTGTTACCATTGAAAAAGAAACTGTTAATTGAAAATATTGCAATTCTAATTGGCCAAAAAGTATTAGCTGACAAAATTGTAATTCAAACACGAATATATTATTCCAATACTAGCAATCTAATATCCATCAGCGAAAGATAACCACGAAGGCACAATCTAAGCTACGATGAATAAAAATATGTCTCGTGCAAATTAATTTTACTTTCAAATCCACATTTCCACCGCTCAATGACCGTGGAACGAAGTCTCCTCCGATCTCAAACATCTTTCCATTCGTCGCTTCGTGGCGGCGACCTGCTTCTCACCATTTCTTCTTCATACTTACGTCCAGGTCCAGAGACAAATTGAAACTCAACCCCGTTTACGTGAACATACACGAAGGCACGAACTAGTAAGAGTCGAAGCGTACGTGTGCCGCGTACTTGCAAAGACTGTAGTGTATCGACGGGATGTCACTGTGTGCGAGCACGAGTAGAACACGGAGTAACCAAATGCACTTTGCAATTGAATTTCAGGCAGGAGAGGAAGAAAGTGCTTCTCACCTTAGAGGATAGAGGGAGAAGAAAATATGGGAAAGGGCGACAAGAGGGGTATCGCGCAGCGCAGCGACGGTGAGTGTTTGTTTTATGTTAATTGAACAGTGAACGACAGGGGTTGAACATGGGATTTAATTGTGAGTGAGGAAAATAAATGTTCAGATTGGCGAAATAAATGAAATCCTTGAGAGCTCTAAGGTTGATATTATAAAAGATGAACTGTTTCGGTTTAGTTTTTCTCATATAATTTTCTTATAAAATTATGGTTGTATATTACATACATTGTACGTATAAAAAGCGATACTCGGATAACTGTTTCTTCTCTTATTGTTAGAACGATTAAATGTTGTGCGAATATACTACAATATTTATTTGTTTGGTTCTGAAAAATATGTAGGTACATGTTCGTAGGAATTTACCCTTTTCTTGTTGTATTATTCTGTTCCATTTATTTATTGAAGCAGAGACACAAATATTCTTTGCATGATTATTAATGCTCTATTCAGATTATGGTATGAGCGGGAGAATAGATTATTTAAAAACTGCGCTTTGAGAGATTGTGTAATACTTTAAATTACCAGACCAACATTTTTTGAGAGACTGTGTTTTTTACTTTATGTTCGTTCTCTGAAAATACGGGCATTTCCATCATGCTGATGAGGAAATTCATAATTATGATACATTCATAAAGTCCGTGCGAAAGATAATAAATGTATATCAAGTTAATTTAGATTCATCAAATAAAAGAAAAAATGGTGCTTTGAAGGTGTCGTTTTTAGTAGGAAGCTACCTACTACCGCAATGATAATTTACGAACATATTTTTCAACAACACATTACTATATTTTTGTCAAGGGGTTTTCAGACGAGGTTGTCAGTATTATTACCATGATGCAGTATGCCTACCATTATTCTGATTTTCGCAGTTTAATTGCAGAACGAGTATTAACAATAAATATCTCCACGCATTAAATGTAATATGCTTATCCACAGTCTGATAATATTGAAAATGAGTTTTACTCAAAAAAATAATCAATAAAAACGAGACAATTTATTATTTGTGCTATGCACGTCAACCTGAATAAATATAAGCTGATTGCAATTTATAGTTATGAAAAGATATAACTGCAATCGAATGGAATCAATACCACAGTTTGAAACTAATGTTCTTATATTAATGCGTCAGATGCAATAATTCCATTCGCTATACGATGTTATCTCTGTTAATGAATGCAATTCAAGTTTATTCAAGTGCGATCCATAGGCATTTATTTATACTTTCATGCCGCCCTTTGCTCTTTACATAAGGCTACTCGTTTGAATTTGAAAGCAAAGGGTTGATTGGTTCCCGACGTGAGTTAAGTAACAGTTATGTAAAAGAATCGTCATTCACGTGGAAAAGAATCAGTATAATTGGAATGTTGTATATAAAATTACTTAATTAAGCCGAACGTTATAGAATACAAGGAAATATAATACAAACGTATTTATTTTATTGCATAATAATGTTAAGCATAAAGAAAGTGTTATATTAAACCTTGGCATCAGGTACAACGTAATAACAATTTCATAAATAATTATTTCCTATTAGCTTTAAAAGACAAATATTGTGTGAATAGAAGTTCTTTCAATCAGCGCTAGTTCCCGCCTCGGCGTGGTCCCCATGTTGCTCTTTTGTTTTTTATAGATATACATATAATTATATTGTATATGTGTGGGATTGGAAATATGGCGCGACTGTTTAGAATGATTCCGAGGTGTGAAAGATATATTTGGAGCTGATTACTTGAGAAGATCGCGTGAATGGAGGGTACAGCGGCCCAAGGATTCGGGTGGAAGCGACTTACTGTCGCCAAGGACTGTCTGCAGTGTGTATCCTAAATGAGTGAGAGCAAATGAGGAATAGAAGGAGAGACTAACTAAGAGTGAAAGAATACATGTATATACATGTATACATGGATATAGAGTTAATGAAGCGTGTGCAAGGCAGAGCTAAGGGAGAGTTAGAAGAGAGGTGATTGAGAATAGAGGAGAATAGTTTGAACAGCTTAAGAGAGAGTATCGTGAGAATTGTGTGAGAGTTGTCGTGTGTCGACGTCCTATATTAATAAAGCTAGTGTTTAATTGAAGCAAACTGAAATCTTATTACCCCACCTTGCCCTCTATTCCAATCTACGTGAGGTTTATTAAAAATAACTTCTACATATGTGTGTGAAGCTTGGAACTACGCTACGGATAAAAGCGCAAGATGTAATATTGTATTCCTTAGTTTTCTATATGTGTATTATACTCTTATAGTAAAACTATGAAATACCATTAAATTATTAGAAATGATTACGTTGTGCGTACAAATGTGTTCGTTACAAAATCTCTCGTGGATTCTAATATCTGAGCATGGTGAAACATTCAAACGGATAAGATTAAATTATAAGAGAGTCCCAGAAGCGAGGTTACTTGTATCAGGGGAAATTGTTTGAGACAAGGGGAAGTAAACCGCCGACAATACTCGTTGCACGGGGTTTAATCAATCGGGACTAGCGGCCCATTAAATTTTAAACTGGACTTTAATCGAATTGGCCAATAGGTGGAGGCGCAATACGTGTACGGTAATTAAATAATAAAAAAGTTCCACGAAACAATGTGTGAATGAAACAGTAAATTGAAATACTAATGTCTTTTGTTCACCCTATTACGTACTTTCTCTCTGTACGATAATACGATAAATTCGTAATGCAAATTAAAAATGAGTAAAAATATATGAAAGTCTTACAATAATTGTCAAGTCAATTCCACAAACAACTATGCTCCTTTTACAATTATTATTTCCCCGTATATAAACGAATAGACTCGTGTTCGCTTTATGGTAATTGATTTAACATCGATATTAGAGAAGCATTAACAACATTGTACCAAATAAACTGTCACCATTATGAAAATAATATATTTATCAACCTGTCTACAAATAAATAAGTCAAAGAATGTGTTGAATCTAATTTGGCCAATCAGTTTATCTTTCAGTCTTTTATTCGTGCAAATTAAAATCGACGATGCACTATTTATCAAGCGCGGCTCAAATGATCGCAGAATATTACGCGCAACGAATATTCAAGCAGAAAGGAATAAACGCTTGTACATTTTCACCGACTTCGTAATAAAACTCCATCACCATAAATTCCGCGCAACGGAACGTTAGCATGCGGTACGAAACAGTTCGACCATAAAGATCGTCGTGGTAAAAATATAAGCCCGCGTCCTCGTCTCTTTTCATCCACTTCGATTTAAGTTTCCCAGGGAACGGAATAAACGCGAGTGTTCATTCAGAACGCGTGGCCATTTTGCCAATGGAAGGGAAGGGTTTTCACCCTCTGGATTCGTCGTGAAAATGACGCAGCGTTGTGAAATGCTTGTGCGTGTGCACGGGTATTATTCACGCGTGTCATAACGTGTCAGATTGCTAGGAAATTCACACGGGAGAGAAAAATAGAGATCCATCGGATGAGTTCCATCAAGCTGAAACATACGCACGTACATATATGCATGCATGAGTGCGTACGTTTGTCAAAAAGTCACGCGTCTCTCGCAGCATCAAGCAAACAGGGCATCGCGTGAATGTTCAAAACCTGGTATCATTGTTAATTAAAGTTTCGCGGGGGCGGGCAGATTTTAATGTGCTTGTACGAGTTGGGAAATGGAAACTTTTGGAGAAGCTTTTTGACAAAAAACAAAGGCTTGCAGAGTGTGACGTTTGCATTGGAGAATATTTTATCAGGATATTCTGTGCGTAAATTGTTTCGTTTCACTTCGTTTTCCTGGGCGATTGCGTTCGACCATTATGAACCATTTTTGGGAGGGGATTGTTCGGCAGAGAGTTCACTGGTGATCGCGTAAGCGTGTGTTTGCAGTTTAATCGCAAAGCTGTGGAATATCGAATCAAGTTTTAGCGGATTGGGAAAAAGTTGTACACTGTGTATTAGTTTCTAAATAATTGGGCAAACTGAGGGAATTTTACCGGGAGCAGCAAATTTTATCGATAACGAGTAAATGAATGGGGAAACAAATACTTTAAAAATTTCAAGATGAAATATACGTATAAAATACATCACGTGAATTATGTACTTAAATGGTAAATATTGTTAATTTCCAGTTACGTTTATGAAGCCTTTGTTAATACTGTCCCTGCTAATAAATATAATATTATGGCGTGACAGAATTTGTATTACCGTTCATGCTACTACTCTTCATTAAGCCGAGAACAAACATACTTGAACATGTCAATAGTCATTAAATGAGACATATTGTAATTATACATTATAATATGTTACTATTATAGTATCGTTTCATTTGCAATTAATTGTAGCAGACCAACCTCGTGTAGTATATAATGTTGGTCAGGATAAGAACGTAAAGACTGCGGATATAAAGAAAACGTGTTCTAATTATTTTATTCAGATCTAATCTGCTTCGTTCGCTTGAAGCCCATCATGGAGACTCTCTATAAAACAAAAGTTAATCGCCCCCCACCTGGCGTCACTCGCACATCACACACACAGTCATCCCGGCTCGCCACACATACAAACGGAAACGCTGTTCTACACTCGTTACATTTAATTCAGTCTTTTTACGTATGTATCATTAAATATAATACTCAATATGACTAAGAGTAGTCGTTTCAAAAAAAGTCATTACAATAAAATTGCGTAATACTTGTGATTACATTTGTTGATTTTTCTATTCAGCAGCTTGAACAAAACATTGCATAAATGTATGACAACGAATCCTATATGTCACGTTATAATTGAAACGAAAATTCAAATGACATTTAATTATATATTTATAAGCTTAAACAGAGTGAAAGGTGAAAACGACGGAAATGAAATAATTTTTGAAAAAGAATACCCTCACTGAAATATTTTCTTTTAATTACGAAAAATAATAACAATATATAACCCAAGATAACATACAATACCACTTTGTACCTCGAGAACTTCATTCTTTGCAATTTCTCGAGAAAAGAACACAGTTCTAACTACTTACCTCGCTCGTTCCTATAATAAAACAACGCAACCTACATACACTTCCTTATTTTCCAAAGTACAACAAACATTCCACTGCACAGGTATTGTCCAATCAAGACCGTTTTGATCACCGTACATTCCTTTGCGCTAAAAAAGATCATCGCAACCGTTTTCTTACAAACGGCGAAACGCGGTGATAGCTGTGCGTTGGAAATTCGCCGTGGCACCCGAATACAAATTTCGTCGGTGAATATCAGCGGTTTGTACACGTCGCCGTCGCGTCGACTTGTCCAGAGGCGTGTGTAGGTACGTCGTGCAAATTGAATCGTCAGAGAAACAGACTAAAGGACCGTCTGCACATATGCAGCCGTTACCTTGCAGCCCCGTCCGCCGTTTCCAGCCACTCGTTGTCCCATTTCGTCTATTTGCCTGCGCCTGTTTACAGCAAGAGGTCCGATTTCTCGCGGTAGGTTCGCGTCGCGGGTAAAAGCGGATCCCGCATCGCGTGCACACACGCACGAACGGCATTATCGACATCGGGCGGGCGCCCGTGGAATTTCGAGACTTGAACGTCGATTCTCCGGGTTTACGAATCGATTTCATCGCGCGTCGCAGGCATCACGCGCGAATAAGCAAAGTCGCGGCGGGAAATCGGAGCGGGGGACAGATTTTGGGTAATACATTTTACTACGCGTGAATTGTTATTGGTGAGGCTGCTGCGAAGGTAGATTTGATACTGTTGATACGGGGCGACTTTTGGAAATTAACACGCGGTATTTATTCGTATTTTGGCGAGGGTAAACGTTTTTAATGTTATTCAATTTTTTTATTTTATTTTATTTCTGTTACGGAAATTTTTAATGTTTTAAATATTGGGTTTTTATATTTGGAATGTCCGATCGACAGTTTAACTCTTTTTGTTTCAGTATATAATTAAATTTTTGGGCTGTGCATCTAATCGTACTTTTTATACACTGTGTTGACAACCAGCCTGATACCCAAGAGAGATAATGCTCACCGTATGGTTGACAATGTCCGGAGTGATCAAAAAGTGTGATAAAAAAATCAACGTTTTCAGAAAATAAGCGCACGTTGAAGAGGACCTGTGATACCAGATCTTCAAATTTTTATAAAAATGGAATTAAAAGCTTGAAACATGTTGGAAAAAATGTGTAAATTCCATTGGTTGTTACCTCGGGGTTTATTTTAAAAAAATGAATATTATATTCAATTAAGTTATATTCAATTAAACTTGAAGAGTGAAATTCAGATATTTCGTATGTTACAATCTAAAAAAAGTGTAGTTTTTGTTATAGTATTTTTATATCGATCTTTGTGAACACTCGAAGTATTTGCACGGATAGGTTTGGTTATTTTTGTTAATGAATAAATCGCTAAATGAATATGGTATTTGTTTTATTGTTTTGGAACGGTGTATTTTAATATGAGGGAAAACTGGTTTAAAAAATACCGGTCTTTTTATTTTTTATATTTCTCTCATTTTTGTTGCATGGTTTATCGATGATATAGTTTAGATTGTGGATTTTTCCTACATTTACTTTTAATCGTTAATGTCAATTCGTTATCAATTTAATATCATATGTTGCTAAGCTCGTTGAAAATCGTTTTTCCTATTACTGCCGCTGCATAACAATTTCTTATGTTTGCTGAAACAAAAAGAGCTTGGTATAATGCAACATACACTTTTGATGAATTAATTTGTAGGTTACTGTTCTTTTGTTTTAATTTAAATGTATAACAGCAGTGAACACAAAATGCAAACGCTTTGGAATTCGTTGCAAGGATAACCACGGGTTGCTTGCGTTGATTGTTTGGCTCTGTGAGGCAGGGAATAAAATTGTTGAATTTACCAGAAGCTATACAAGATTTTGAATTCTTGTTGTTTTAATTATTGTAATTATTCTGAAATTAACGATGCATGAAACCCGAAATGGCTAAATTCTGCATTCGGATCTAAATTTTATACGCTACATAGATATAGTGTTCCACATCTATCAGAATAATTTGCTTATCTTCTAAAAATCACAATTCATACATGTAAATAATATACAAAGCCACCGAGAAAATTAACGCAATTATTTTGTTTAAAGTCGAAAAGAAAATTATGTAGTATTGAAACCAATCGACATTCATAAATAATCGTTTTAGCAATTTTTAAGGCATTTCAAACAATATCCCCATACGGTTTCTAAAAACGATTTTAATAATTCCGCGTATATAAAAGATTTTATGAATTTTATATGCTTTCTCAACAGATATTGAAACTTTAATTTTAACTGATATTACGGTCGAAGTGTACGTCTGTAGAAAAGAATGGCCAGTAGGATAATCTCATAAAGTGAAGTAAAGTATGGTAATTAGCACTCAAGTGTCTGTCTCTTTGTCTATGATTTCGTCGCTAATGTAAATGGCAGTAACTTATCCTGGCCTTATCCTTCAGCTTTTCAAAGTACGACAGCAGAAAGTTTTAATTCAATGAAGATACATCTTACGCTCGATAGATATTCCACAACTTGCTTTTATCCGTGTAAGCAGCGAGACATCCTTGCAAGCTCATATTTTTCTAAAGGCCTGATACATTTTTAACTCCTGAATACCAAATGATTATAAGGACTTATGATTACACGCGTGACATGTCTTTATTAATGGACTCGTATTCAGATAATATTATATTTAATATAAGTTAGAATAAAGGATTTAAAAATTGTTAATTATAAAAGGAACAGAAAAGTTTGATACAATGCATTATGCTTTCAGTGTTTCATTTTAGCATATATGTATATTCCTTTGCTTCACAATTCTATAAGACAGTTAATTAAAGTAAAAACTACGTCACAGATAGTTGCTTTCATTTTTAATAAACTATTGAAGATAATTATTAGAGTGAGGACACACTAGTTTCTCGCATATGTACTGTAAAAGAATAATTCTCGATTACTCGTTCTACCTCACTTAATACCTATTACAATAGATATCAAAATCGAAAGACACTTTTGTATTTATCAAATGTAAATACCCACTCCACTTTCTCTCCACTTTATTAAAGTATTCTTTTCTTCTATTTCTGAATTTCGCACAGGACCATATTTCGTTTCACATCTACGCGTATACCTCTACATGGCCCACTCTAACAAGAAAGAAAACATTTACCTCCCTGAAGTTTAAGATACAGTGATATTATATTGTGAGCGGTAGGAAACTTTATCTCTTAAGTTTGTACTTAAAATTGCTTTTCGTTATAAGGGTATCAAGGTAACACTCCATCCTAAAAAATCAACCCTTATTGAAGAAGGGAATTATCTGCATATAAAGTCTTAGAATTTCATTCACAGCAATTATGACGCGTTTTCCAATATTTCCATGCCGTTATTAAATGCATTACTATCAAGGAATTGAAAAGTACAATATAAAATAAAATTTCATGGCACACTAAAAAGTCCTATTAAAGTGCAGTATAACAAGTATTACATAATAAAGATTTATGTACTCATGAATTCATAAAATTTCATAGCATTCTCTTTAAGTCATGCGTATTAAAACATTGAATACATAACAATTTCGGAAACGTGGCAAATATGAACTGAATCGATCGTAGACATGAAGAAAGATAGACTTCTAAAAAAGGATGTTCTTTCAATTCAATATCTGTATCGATTAATATTATATGTGTATATTACTAGTTCAGCACACATTACGTCAGAGTAAGCATTTCCAACTGTAAGGATTGTGAATAACCAAGATTTTGAAAAAAGAAGTGAAGTACTTTTCCCCAACGTGTGAACACTGCGAATACGAATAATAAAGAAACGTTGAATCAGCGTCTTTCACTGGCCAGTCTATTCCCATGAAGCTTGGGAGACGTTACTATAACGTGAGGGGGAGAAGCAAATAGTAAGAATATTGAAAGTTATGTATCATTTTAAACGACGGTATGTCGATATCGAAAAAGTGTATCGTTATGAAACGAAAATCGGCTTGAACGATAGGGAATTTCATACTTCCATTTATGTCTGTAGCCTGCGGTGATAAAATTGGATCGTATAAAATTGTGACTTTTTGAACAAGAAATATTATGTTCAACAGTTCACCTCATAGTATATCAAGCTAAGTTTCATAGTAAGTTTCAAACGAATTCAAACGTTTAATAAGTTCATCAAATAAATAGAAAATGTATGAATCTGGATTGTAATAATTATTGACAGTGTAGGATGGCTGTTACGAAAAATACGTCTTTATTCAATCAAAGCTCTTAGAAAAATCTGCAATCAACACTTCTAAGAAAATCACCACGCAACCCTCACATTTGTTCAAATCAATAAACGACCACCGCATGCTCTTTCACACTCAGCCATCCATACGGTGATACAATAACAAATATCCTACAACAGTATATTCAATTCTCATGAATTATTGGAACAGTGCAATTGCATAATGCGGTAATTGAATAGTCAATTAGTAATTTAAATAGGCCATAACTCAGGGGGTTACTTCTGAAAGGTTTGCATTAATTTGAGGGCTGAAACTAATTGTCTCTTATCACTTTCATAATTTGGAAAAGATAAATCCTTGAAGTCGATTTTATTAAGTATTCTCTGTAATAAGAATTATGAGTTATGAGAAACGTGGTAATTATTTCAGGTTTCATTGTTTAATTTGCGCATAATATCGGACGGTACATAACGAGCAACGTATTTAATTTTCTATCAATTTCTAGTTACCGTTCTTCAATATATGCACTGTTAATAGTGCGTCACATGTCCTAATAAGAATTTTACCGTGCTTAATTAACTAAATTTAATATAAATATAACAATCGCAGCGACTAACCACAAAATGATAATGAATATTCTCACCGAAATATAAACACAGTGCCGTGTCAGGAAAATGTGGTGCCAACGAAATTCAAGTTTAAATTATACTCTGCGGCGTAAAGCAGCGTTCCCTGTATTGCGTGTCCATTGTTAAAGAATAAAGCGCCTTACGAATGAAAGGGTAGCGAATTAAACGCGACACGGGCTAAAAAAAATGAATGAAAGGGTTGACCCGCCGTAGTAAATAGAAAGTTGTAACAGAGCTAGACAAATTCGAAGCGAAGTAAATGGAGATACTCTTAAAGGATATTAGCATAACTCTCGTTAAACATCATTAAAGCTTTATGGCCCAGGTTTCGCGGTACAAGAAGGGTTGTGCGGTTGAAATTCTACCGGGTGGTATCGGTTGAAGCTTGCAAGAACGAACACGAAATGAAACAGCGGGCAGAGTCGTAGAATCGGGGCGAAGAAGAAATAAAACCGGCTGAGCAGTCGAAAGTGTGAAACGAGCTGGTCCATTGTGCCTCCTTGCGCCGTTGTCGAATGAATTGCGGGAACAGGGGCGGGGATTGTAAGGTAGAAAGATGAAAGGGGGTGAAAGGGTATGCTGGAAAAGTTGCGGCTTGAACGCACAACCAAAGAGGGCGAAAAGAAAACAATGGTACCGAGAATTGCTGGAACAGAAGGCATCTCCGCTTATCTTGAGGGTGGACGTTTTCTTTCAAGTGAAGTTATTGTTGAGACGTACTTTAATCTCCTTTCTTCTTTTTTACGCTTCGGAAGGAGGAGAAAAGTATGCGTCGTTTGCATGAACTATGTAGAAATAGCGGAAATTTAAGAAGATTCCGTGTTATTAATGTATACAATATTTTAAATAATTGTTAATATTATTATACAAAACATAAAGTATCATAAAGTTATTTAATAATATTTTAGTAATATTTAAGAAATGATTACTTCGATGCTGTCTTAAATTTTCTTTCAAGAAACAAGTTGCACTATCGTGCGATCGTGCAAAGTGTAATAATTTATTAATGGAGGAATATTTTAGAATTTTACTTTGTCGTCATAGTATTTTTGTATGGAGAATTGCCAAATAGTATAAAGTATCAACTATATCTGATTGTCGAATGCCACTATTATAAATCTCAATAAGAATTGTACGAATAGATACATTAATTACAAATACAAATTAACATAATATAAAGCTAGAAATTCCTTTCCTTATACATATATTCGTGCGAGAAAGAATATGCGTTTAATAAGAAAATTTTCTCCAACATCAGGACCTCATTACCTGTATTAATATAGAATACTCTGTACTTAAACTATAATCAATTTTATAATACCTATACCCT
Organism: Nomada fabriciana; assembly: GCA_907165295.1. Lineage (NCBI taxonomy): Eukaryota > Metazoa > Arthropoda > Insecta > Hymenoptera > Apidae > Nomada > Nomada fabriciana. The sequence continues at coordinate 16,483,341 of OU015694.1, forward strand.
TTCACAAGTGACATATCCAATTCCTGGAAATTTTACTTTAGCGACCAAATAAATAGAGTCAAATATCCCTTCTGCTTTCATTTAATTATCCGGATCATACATATTCCATGCAAGTACGAAAATTATCACATTAAACTCCAGCATGTCAAAAACGTTCCTGGCATCGTAACGGAAGGGGTAATAATGAAAAAGGCGATATGCGAATAAATAACGAAAACAAGAAAAAAATAGGGGAAAAGATAACAGATAGGCAGAGGTAAGGTGGTCGTTAAAGATATAGATAAAAGGTAAACTGAACTTTGGCGTGCATGAAGATAGGCAGGAGAGGGAAGACAATAGCCTTGGGGATCCTTGGTACAAACGGTGCCTAGACACACCTGTCTTTCGTCGTCGATCCGTTATTGGGATTTCTGCACGCGCTGAAGCCCCGAGAGAACGTCCCAGACCTTCGCTTCCGCTGAATTATTCGAAATTCCCCGAGGGGCAAATTTAATCACATCCCATGGTTTTTAATAACAAGAAGTGAATTCCAAATGTCCGAGCTGGTATTTCAATGATTATTCCTATGGTAGCGTAGACAGAAAGAAAAAGCTGAAAAGATCGTCGTAATTGAAAGATATAAGGCTCGCATTGGTCTGTATAAAGTAATATTAGGTTGTGTAATAAAATTTTATTTTATTTTTGTCCCACAATTTTGTATTTTGTTAAGTAAAGTAATACATGCATTCGCAAATCTTTTTTTTTTGTTCTACAAACCTACCTGCTTCATTTTTTCCAATTTGTTAATTTTAATAATTATTCAGGCTTCTGAAATGAATGTTCCAGGAGGTAAAAAATTCGTTTTCGACATCTGCTCTATTTCGTGGGCAAGAAGCTACGGAAGCAGCTCGGGACATTTGTGATGTGTATGGAGTATGTAAATGGTATAGCTCCGAGGACCGCTGAAGATTGGTTTTACAAGTTCAAAAATAGCGATATCAATCTCGGTGGCGCACCTCATGAAATATAATTACATTAAAATTAGTAAATACGAAAAATTGAAGCAGATAGGTTTAGAGAAGCAAGAAAAAGACTTGCGACATATATGTAAACATATACTCTACCTAACAAAACACAAAATTGCGGGAAAAAAATAAAATACAAAAAACGCGGGAATTTATTACCCAACCTAATATAATATAAGGTTGTTAAGGTGCTCTATAGTGGTTTTTAAATTACAATCAAATCTGTACATTAAGTGACAAGAAAAAACGTATAGATATTCAGATCGACAATTAGATGTTATTCTTAAAACTTTGGCCAATATTTTTTTATTTAATAGTACGTGGATAGCGTATTTTGAAACATGTAAAGATATTGTGAAAAGGTATGTCTGGTGAATAATAAATAATTAAATATTCTATGTAATAATGTAATTGTATGCCGTTTTCGTACATTTAATTTTATGCAATAACTGTCACTGTTTTATTTGTTACGATACTGATTTCTTACTAATATTACTATAGTGAAATTACAAGCTTCCAAGATTATTCATGAGTTCTCTATTTGAAAGTTGTATTCATAATGTTATTGATAGTCAAGTGAATGTAGTTAGAACATCGATCTACTTGTAACACCTTGGAGTTAATGTTAGTTCGATGGTAAACGTGAATTTCCCTGTGAAATGGCAACGTTCGACACACGTGCGACGGCAAAGGGGCACTGTCAACCTCATTGCAATCGGCGTAACATGCAAAGCAACGCGACAGCTGTGCTAGTAGTCTCAATAAAGAGTGTTTGTTTTGACCTGTTACAAATCGATGTCTATTGCAAAGTCAGACTACAAATATGTCAATCACGTTGCTTCGGCAGTACAGCATTACGTAATATTTCTATGCACGCGCTGTTGCAATATTTGCCCAGGGGGCAAGTTTAATTGCAATCGGAGTGCTCGGGGAATTGATTCGTTAAGAAATTACACGGATTCCATTCATTTCATATTTGAATGTCGATGCCCTGATTTAGTGTGACAAAAAAGACTATCGGAAGGTACAGAATAGTGTTGGAATAGTACTTGTGCTGTCTTTGACATGCCATCATGAAATAATAATTAAATAATGCTACTAGGAGAAAGTTACAGTTTTATTGGAATGATTAGAAAACGAAGAACTATTGTTCTAAAACTCAGCAGGTTTACAAATAGTCGTGGTCAAAAAATATTTCATTTACTGCTACTGTACTGTGAATTATGTTCAAATAAATTTCATATAAATGTACTGTAAATGTTAAATGTTATCCCAATGCAAATAATTAACTAATATGTCGATAAGAGTATTTTCTTATCGACATTTCTTCAAAGTTGCGACTCTCATATTATATTTAATTATTTTTAAACCTCATAAAACTCGGATGATTCTTGAAACCCTACTTTTTCTTACATACTCTTCAACTTGCATGCATCGAACAAGAACTTCTACATTCTTAATACAATTTCAGACAAAATGATGTTGCGTATCGAAATGTACATACGAAACTCATCAATTGCAAACAGAATTACCTATAGTTCCATAGCGTCAAAAATGACAAAGTGTAATGCAAATACGCAAAAGAAGGACTCATTTCCTCGCGATACGTCTGTACCGATTTCCACTCACAAATCTCACGCGACGTCCGCTGTTCTCTAAACACGAATGATTAATCGATTCATTTGATCTCTAAGCGGTTCTTAGAAATATAGATCAAGAACGCCTTAACGAGCGTAATACTGTAGCGCAAAACGCATCGTGCGAGACGACCAGCTGAATCGTCGCTAGATTATTCCATCGCTTTGGCACTCTGGTGGCAAGATGACGGTGGTGAAGGTATTTTCGGCAGCAACAACAATGCGGCTGATTGGACAGGAAGCGTTCACAAGTCCTTGGACCGTTGAATGTCCTCGTTATCGGCCGCGGCCATTACGGAAAAAGAAAACGGGCAGATGCAAATGCCGGAAGTTGGCCGGTCGCGGCGACGATTTTTATTCCTGTTTGAACGATAGAACCATTTCGTTTCCATGCCTTTCAACGCGAACAGGGAAGCAACTTTTATCGCTTTCGCGAAAACTGCTCGAACGCGTTATCCTTCAACGGAACGATCTTTGGCTGTTTCGAGCGTCTCCCAACGGGGCCGGAAGTTGAGCAAGTTTCCCCTGCAGAACCGATGCGTACCGCTTAAATTGCTGGGCAACGTTGTCGAACAGAGAGTTCACTGACTTGGCCAGTTCTGACGAGTTTTGGTAATTTCGCGAATGCAACCGTCTCTCGATATGCCGCAGTTTCTATGCAAATTTCGTAATTATGCCATGGAGGGATACGTTTATGAACTATGCGGTCACAGTTGCGGGGTATCGCTCCGCAATTACTATGTCAGAAACGCGGCGTGCCGGATGAAACGAGACACGCAGCTTCAGACATCGGTTTATCGAGCGAATGCGATGAAGTTCGGCACACGAGATTGCATCGTGGTGAATTATTTCGTACAATGTACAGGAGCGTTGTACTGTGGAATTTTTCTGCCATGGGCGTACCATGGGCGAGCTTTCGCGGTTACAGGTTTCCATAGGGATTCAAAGCGTTCAAGGAATTTGCTTATACGTTACAGACAGGATAAACGTTGGACGCATTTTCCTAGGCTTCCGCAATGATGACATGTCGACATGACATTGGAAAAATTTTCATGGGATGATGTATAATTTACATGTTTTGTAAAACAAAGATATTTGGTAGTTGGATAATAATGTTGCGATACGTATAGCAGAGGCGGAGAATTTGGCTTATTTAAATGCGTACAGGTGGAATTATTTAAGATGAATTTAAATAATGGTTCAAGCATAGCAATTTATCGGAGAATGGAAAAGAGTTTAATCCTCCACGAGGTTAAAGTTAATAGGAACGTTAAATTTGATACAGGCAAAATGTATTTATATACTGATTGAAGATTCAATTTAAAACAAAATATTGAAACACACGTATTATAGTACCGGAACTTAAATTTATCACGCTTCGAATTTCTTTGCACACCTTCAATAAAAAAATAATAAAAGTATACAGTATTAATTTAATTTATTTAATTTAATTGTTTAAGGTCGCATACACATTTGTGGTTATTAGCGACCACTGTCGATATAACAAATAGTTTAACGAAAGTTGCAGTCCGGTTTGCGGTTCTCGACACACCCCTTTCTGAATACTTTCTAGCCAACTGTCCATTTTCCTTTCAAAACATCGTCCATGTTAAAATATTAGCATGCTAATATTACCGATGCATATAAATGATGAAGGTAATTAAACCAATCGTAAGAAAGACCTTCTAAACCAATCGTAAGAAAGACCTTCTAAACCAATCGTAAGAAAGACCTTCCCGTAATTTACAGCGCATCATTTCTTGAACTGGATTTGGAAAGTGGAGTGTAATCAGTGTGAAACAAATCCATTAAAGCAGGAGAGTAAGGCTACAAATTGAACAGAAATCGATTATCTAGCGGTGCGACCACGTCCAGGATGGGTTTCGAAGTTTCGGAGTGGGTGGGAGGGATACAAGAAACGAATTCTTCTCTTTGAGCTGCCGGTCACGTCGCTTTTCAACAGGCAATGCCCATTTCATGTTCGATAGAGTACGGGATTATTCTACTTGAAAAGGGACGCAGAATTTTAAGCGCTTTCACCACACTGCGCACTGACCTATCCCAGCTCACCCTTACACCGTCGACTAAGCAGAAAAATAGCCCTTTCCTAATAATACAGTTCCTTTACCGCGGACAAGCTTGATAAAAGAATATTTCTGTTAAATCTCACGATTGTAATTTTTCTTTTTGCTCGATTATACGTAAATAACTAATATTATAATTTTCCACTAACTAATCATTGTGATAAATATTGTGATAAAAAAGTTTTATATAATTAATATATATATTAATTAAATTAATACGCTCGGTACAAATATTATTTAAATTAATAAAAGTAACAGAATTGATGGTAAGTAAAAAATACATTGATGGTTGAGTTAGACATCGGTAGTTACAAAGATTTATTACGTATATTACAGCGTTAAATTGTTAAATATATTACAGCGGACAATCTTCAAAGTTTCATCGCTATATCAAGCACGTGCCCGTGCATGTTCCTCTTCCAAACGTGCCAAGTAAAAAAATATGCATTTTGTCATCGCTATTTTTCTAAACTATCAGACACAATAACGCTTTCAATATCGTAGTCGACTAAAGTATCACACATATACCGACTGTACCATCGCGTAATACATTTGCAAAACAAATTCAATAATTGTACTGCCTTTAGACGCGCCGTTCATATATTTTCATTCGTTTCGTGAAGGCTTCCTTTTCGTTTAGACGTAATACTTGCGAAAGCTCGGTCACGTTACCCAGATAAATATTTCACTACGCTACAGCGAATTAAGAGCCTATCTGTTATATCACATGTGAGAAAGCTGCTGAAATAATAGCTCGACGACTACGTAACAAAGAGGAAAAAAAAGCAAAAAAAAATGTACCGATTAAACGAAGAGCTTACAGTTAATAATTCTACGGTCGTTACACGCAAAGCGAATCCGCTTAATTGCACGTGCGTCTACGATGCGAACAGATGTCGCGTGTCTCTCCTCCGTCTCACACTCATGCATTCCCCCTTTGGTTCTCCCTTTACAGCTATATTTTTGCGTGCTAGCCGACTCGGCACCGAAATTGGCGAACTGCCAATACTAAACGATCAGTTACACTCTTGTTGAATATTGCCTCCCTCCTTGGAATTGTATCGGGCCTGTAAAACCGAACGATCCCTGTTTCCTTTGGCTCCCGTATGGCAAGTCTGGTCGATCAAATTGCCCTGGTATCGCGTACTTAGCAATTAAAGGCCTTGCTGAAAGGCAATTGTGAATTTGCCATTCGAGATATTTATTGGGAAACGTTCCGCAGCTGTTCGACAGACCTGATAAGCATTCCGAGCGAATACTGTAACGCCACGTCCTACAGTTAAGGTCGCAGAACATCTGTCGATAGCTTTTTGGCAATCAACGGAGCTTTCGAGTGCGCGTTCTACAACTTGCGTTGCGAGGAGGTAAGATAGTTAATAACTTGGAAATTTAAGTCTTTCCTTTTGTTTCATAGAATTCGTTGGATCTGTATGCCGTAATTGTTAAATAGGGATATGGAAATTCGATTGGGATGATTTGAATGTTCGGAAATGGTATTTTTCTTAGGTGTCGCTAAGAGGTTTCAAGAACGTTCGATGCAACGATTTCGCAAGAAGAACACAACGTCAGATTGCGAGACCATCGCTGCAATCGTTCGCTTTGTTATAGTTAGGAGGCTGTCATGCAGCGATATGTCGATCTAAAAAAGCGAATAGAAAAATATCTGATCTCTAATGTAACTGTCTGTTTCACGTTCTAAGAATACGAGAACAGTGCAGAACACAAGTGGTGCACTCCTTGCGACGTGGCTCGGGTTCTTTCGTGTTCATATTTTAGAGATGTGAAATAGAGTCAGCGGAGTGGATCGAAGTGTTGTACAAATACTCTAATTGCTTATAATTTGTGTACATTTTTCTTAATTTTCTTGATAAAGTTTAAGGAAACTGCATTCTTACCTGCTCCCTAACATTGAAATAATAAATTAATAATATTTTCGGGTATGCGCATTTTCTCTTTGTAATTCAATTTATAAAAATGGAATATTGTTCAGATTATATTTTGGTTTCTAATAAATACCAAAGAATCCATGTGGTTATGTGGAACGTTTTAGGTAAAAAAAGTTAGGTTTCACATTCACCATGAATTATCTCAATTTTAAGCAAGGGGAAAAAAATAATGACGAAAATAAAATCACTCAATTGCTAAAAGTTCTTAATTCTCTTTCAAATTTAACTTTCACGAAATCTTCGATCCACTCATAGCGACTCCTTTTAAGCGTTACCTTCATCAAAAGCTGGGCAATCAATCTCCCATGGCTGATACGTAAAGAGGATTTCGCCGACCCACGAAATCTTGATTCGTAAAACCGCGTATACTATATTCTACGTGTTATCTCTAAAAATAATCGTCGTTCTCGTCCTCCTTCGCCTCGGTCTCGGCGTAGAACTTTATCACCTGTTCCTTAGCAGCTTGCGTGATGGAACCTCGGCATGGGTTCGGGTCCCAATTGACACCCGGACAACCCATGGACTCGAAGCACGTTACTAAACGGTTCACATTCGATGGACAACATTGGACAACCGCCCAAACGCAAGGTGGAGGACTTTGTGCAGGTGGTCGTAGAGTGGGTGCAGCAGGGAAGTTTGGCACTTTTATTCCTGGTCGATGTGGATTAGCTCCCTGTGAACAAAATAAATTCGTGTCTAGATTGATAAGCCATTTTTTAAACGTTCAAGCGGGGACTAGTTTATGGAAAGTAAAAGATAGGTGTTAGATGTATTATCTTGATGAAATTGTGACGTATGAACATTTGTATTGAACGATCAAATGAGTCATGGTGTTGTTAAAAATTTAAATTATCCATCGTATGCCCATGGTGCTGAATTACAATAAGATTGTTCAATATTAATAATCATATTTAATACAATAACACCTTTGAATTTGTGGTACGGATAATAATATAAAGTATGATTCCTTTGTAATGTTCAATTGAAGGATTTAGAGCTAGAGGCATATTCGTTTCAACTACACCTAAGAAAGTGTACATACCTAAATTAATCGTGGAAATGAAAATAAGAGGGAATGTTAATTCGCGGAGTTATAGTACAAATGCACAAGTGAAATGGGCTCAAAGATACATGGATAGGTTATTGTTATTATTATAAATTTATGTAGTAGAGTTTGTCAAAATTGGTGTCCAAATTTTTAACATAATATTGTCCATATAAATACTTTTATACTGAACTTTATGATTAATGGTATTAGGGTTTTACATGCGTGCACACGCTCGGGCGTCCGCTAGGAGAAGGAAGATCGTATGGCGGCAGACAACGCGGTCGGTTTCCGAAAAACAAATGAGCGCCTAATTACGCGGTTACTTCGAAAGTCTTAACAAATGGCAAATACCAGTTTTTTAATTATTTTACCGTTTCACTGCCCATTATATTTTCTTTACTACAATATACATGTATCTGATATAGTAATTCAACTATAATAATAAATGATAATAACCATAATATCCATCATACTTGATAGAAATGAAAACGAAAAATTAATTTTCTAAAGTTAACATGGCACGTTCCGAATACCTATCAGCCTCTATGCATATGCGTACTTCTACATAACTTCAGAAAACAGTATCTGTATTCCACTATTATACATATATTCGTCCCGCAATGAAACCCCATGAAGACACAGTAACGCTCCGCTTACATAGTCATATTACATACGGCCCCCTAATTTATACTCACCTGCTGCACTTACACGAGTGATAACAATCTACCATGGACCGCGAATATTATAATACCAATTATTACACCACTTGCGCGAACACAATATCCAGCATGCAATTATTCCCCGTTCAACGATCGTCAGTTCCTCTTGCCAATCGATACCACTGGTAAGAACGCTTGTTTCGTAAATTCCCGTACGAAGTTAGGACACCGGAGACCCAAAACCACTCCCGACACCGTATACATGCGAGTACCCTGCGCCAAACCAACGTTCACACGAACATACGTACAAGTGCCACGAGATAATGCGAAACAATTATTGGAAGTTGAGGAGCGGATCGACGTGCGAGTTTCCGGAGCTCTGGATGATTGTGCGGTGAAACGATCAAACAGGAACAGATAGAAGAGGCTCACCTGAAAATCGATATCGCTGTCGAAGTTCATTCTCGATACGACGATAGGCAAAGCGGTAGACGTTGTAGGGCGGACTATTATTCTTGCGCTTACAGGCAACGCGTTCAGCCTGGCCTCTTCCTGTCGCCTCCTTTGCTCTTCCATGGCCCTGCCACGTTGCTCATCCTCCCTTGTCTCCTTCGTTCTACGGGGGATAAGGGCGCGTTATATTATCAGCGTGCGCCGAAAGATGAAGCTCATTGTGCACGGTGCAACCGAGCTGTTTGTTTCATTAACGTCGCTCGCGCGCGTTAATTCATGACCCGTTCCTCTACGACGAAATTGTCAACCGGTTTCCCCGCTGAATATTTACTCGGCCTGCAGTCGCAGACGCGACGACGCGCAATGGATCTTGAGAATGGCAATAACTAGCAGGAAGTTGTTTCACCTTTCCCGAAGCGGTTAGCATTGTAAGTCGCTAACAGAAGCCGATGAATGCAGCGCTCGCGCGAGCTTGATCGAGAAAATTTCTGGGCGAACGGAGCAGAGAATTATCGGGTTGGAAATTGTGGCAGGCGGGGAAGGGCGTTGGTAGATCGGACGCGGTTATTCTTGGGTTTTATTTGGTAATACGATGTACAAATGAAGCTTGCGGTAATGAATATTGTGTGATATTTGTGCCATTGGCAGTTGATGGTTGAATTAAATCTTGTGCGATTTTTTTTTAGATATCATGGTATATCTTGGAAATTTTGTTGTCAATTTGTTGAAGAGCTGAATAATGGATCCAATTGTATTTGAAAATTTGATGTATTGTCTTATTATGCATTTATTGGTAGAATTATTTCGTTGAAAAATATATTTGTTGCTACGAAAAGGTGTTTGTGAGTATCTATTAGAAAATTTTGAAGATGTTTCAGTCCCTGCAAAAGAGAGTCGTGAGAGTAGAGACTTCACCTTTTAAAGCGAGCCTAGGTGAACCGGGGGAGAAGAGAAGACTAACTGGTTTAGGGAACATTGGCACACGTTTTGCTTGATGACGTGAAATGTAGCGAGAGAACAATTTTCGCAAGAGGAATAATGAACAACCGTGAGGAAGTTCTGAAAGTTAAGCTTCAAGGTTATGAGGTGGTCCTGGTACCATAAATATTACCAGAGGGTACGACGTGTGGGTTGCGCCTGGAGTATTTATCGCCTAGGAAAATCTATTAAGTCGCCAAGTAGTACTCTCCCTAGTAACTCAGGGTGTAATGTTCGCAGAAATAGTGAAATGAAGCTTGGCCTTCTTTGACATGTAACACGAATATTGTGGAAATTTTTACTGAGAATACAAAATGGATTACTTCGTCTAGTACTTAATTCTTCACAACATAAAAATGTTTTATCCATTTTCGACAATTTTTACAACCGTAGCGGAAAACATTTTTTTCCAATTTCCAAATGTTTTATTTTCAACAATATCTTTATTTTTTTGTTCTGCTTAGGTAGTCTCATTTTTTTCCATTTCTCTGCACGCACAACTGCCTACAATCTATTCTCGATATTCGCATCGAAACCACTCAATCGTAAATATTAATCTCGTGAAGACTAAAAAAACCAGGGAATAGCAAAGAATTTGAATGCAAATTACTGTACCTTTTCTAAACAATTTTTACTCAATTTCGTAGGAAACCCCGTTAATCTTATTAAGATGAGATTTCTTAATGTCAAAGCACTTGTTACTATATTCTTCAATTTGCTCTCTTCGTAATAAAAAAAAGATTATTTAAAATAGGAACTACAAATCACTTAATAGAACTGTCTTACATTTTCTTTTTTGCCCGTATGTTTCTTTTACGAGATGCTTAAGTATAACATCCCCTTTTCAATTAAATTTTCTCGTTCCTAGTAAAAGCCGGTCGTATTTCAATGAAAATTAGAACAGTCTTTCCATTTTTTTCGCCAGAATTTAATATTTTGTCGTCACATTCGGTCTGACCATTCCCTCTTTGCTCATTTTATTACCTGCTGCCCTCGTGCCATCGCCTTCCAGCCTCCGTCCTCCTTCTCTCTTGCTCCTGCCTTTGTCTTTCGAGCTCCACGGTTCTCCTGGACTCGTTCAAGAGTAAATTGGCTGGAATAAGACTCGTGTCTTGTCTCCTCCTGTGCTCCTCGAATCGTCTACGATCCTCGTAGCTCGGTCTCGTATTATCCAACGGTCTGGTCCTTCCAGTTTGACTTCTTCTAGCCTCTGCGTCCCTTGATTCTTTCATCCTCCTCTCCTCTTCCAGTCTCTTTCGTTCCTCCTCGTATCTTCTCGACTGGATCCTTCTGGCCTCCTCTTCCCGCCTCAGGACTTCCCTTCTCAGATGCTCCTGTTGTCTCTGGCTTTCACGGATCCTTTCCTCCTCCATCCTTCTGCCTGCTTCTCTTCTTCTGGCCTCCTCTGCGTAGTCCCGTGGATCGATATTCGTCGGAGCTGATGGACCGTGATTTCTTCTTCCGCTTCCCGGCTCCGAATACCTTGAGCGATTATACTGTCTCGCTTCGTCTATCCTTCTTCTATATTCCTGCAAGTTTTTGTCGTACGATTCGTTCACTTGCGACACACGCACCGGCTGGTTTCGTCGAATATATTCTTGTAACTTGCGTTCCTCCTCCAGTCTTCGACGTTCCTCTTCCTGCCTCCTCCTATTCGCATCCTCCCTCTGTCGATCCTGCGAGCTCACATTTATCGGCCGATTACGCTGGATGTACTCGTTCAATTTTCTCTGCCGGTGTCTTTCTTGCTGCTCCCTCATTCGTCTCTCTGCCTCAGCGCTGTACGATCTGCTTTCGTTCGGAGCACCGCGCACAGGATAAACCAGATTCGACGGTTCGTTCCTGCTGTGTTGCTGCTGCAGTCTTCTTCCTTCCTCCTCGTCTTGCTTCCTCTTCAACGCCCACTCCCTTTCTCTCTCTTCAAAATTACGCCGGCCTTGTTCCTGCTGCTGCTTCCTCTTCGTTTCCTCCTCCCATCTACTGAGCGCCGATCTACGCGCCACCTCCTCCGCGTGCAATCTTCGTCGCTTCTCCTCTTCCCTTGAACGATTGTCCTCGCTTCTTCTACTTTCTTCTTCCTGCTGCCTCTTTCTCTGCTCCTCGTTCGCAGGCGTCTCTGGCCGCGACTCGTGTCTCCCGCGGGCCGCTTCTGACTCTTGCCTTCTACGTTCCTCGTCCAACCATCGATTCCTTCTTAACTCTTCCTCCTGCGCACGGCGTCTCTGGTCGTCCTCCGTCTGCCAGCGATTCTGCGTTTCCCTGCGCGAGTCCTGCTGCAATCGGCGCTGCCTTTCTTCTTCCTGCCTCTGCCTCTGTTCCAACGTCTTCTGGTACTCCTCCTTGATCTTTTCTATATCGGAATTAGTTCGATTCCCGATAGAGCTTCGTCTCTGCTCCTCTTCGCGTCTCCTGTCTTCCTCCTCCTGGCGCCTTCTCTCATCCTCCCTCCTCCTGCTCTCGTGGTACTGTCTTCGCCGCTGATTCTCCGTCTGCAACTCGTCGCTCGACACCACACCTTCCTCCTCCCCGAAGCCCCAAATCCCACGCCTGATGCGTCTTTCATTACCCGACGGCTCGGCGACGTCGGAATCGTCGAGCCACAATATCTTGCGACGCTGATTAGCTCCCGTAGCCAGGCTATCGGCAGCCTTCATCTCGTCGCGAGCGTCTTCCTTTGCTTTAACGAAATGCAAAACTTCCAAGGCCGTCCTTTCTTCTCCCTTCTGATCACCGTCGCCGGACACCGTCGTGGATAGAACGGACGAGTCATTCTGCGCGCTGGTCTTGCCCAAGTCCCCGCGGACAGGTAATTTCTCCTTGGCCTTTTTGTCGTCGGAGAAGTCGGAATAAAGAGTCGCCTCCATGTCCCCCCTATTCGGCTTGCCTCCCTTCGTCGTGGTCTCCAATTTCTTCAGCCTGACCAGCTCGTCTATCTCCTCGTAACCCTCCTCGCTCGAGAGATCGTAGTCTAGGTCCAGCGATATCGGTGTTACGCCCGCCCATGGAACGATCTCCCTCAGATTCTTATCTCGCCCGTCGGAGTCTATCGATCTCTTCTGTTTGTTGTGCTCGGACGCCACCGATCCTTCGCAGCCCACCTGCAATTCCGGCACGCCGCCTATACTAAACGGGTCGGTGTTCGGTGGAACCTCCGTGCTGGTGTCGTCGAAGGAGTTAGACTGTTTCTTGAACATCTTGGGGCTGGATGCTTTGTATTCCGTCGTTTTAGCTTTCCAGCTCGTGTTGCTGGTCTTCTTTGGCGTCTTGCTCTTGCCGTCTGAAAGAAACCTTGGCGCGGGCGTCGGGTTTAAAAGATAGTTCACTCTCAGCAAGTCCAATTTGTATATTTCCACGGAGCCTGGTCCTTGATCTTGGAACGTGTCGTCGGCTACAAAAGGGTCCTCCAATTCGGAAGGAGGGGACAGTTCACGCGACGACGATTCCAGACCCTTTGTACCTCTGTCATTGGTTTTCCTGTCCGTGAATTTTTGGTCGGGAAAATTACTCGACTTATCTTCGACTAAAGGTGAAAAATCGTCGTTGGTCTTCTCCTCTGAAAGGGGAAGCGCCGTGTCCATTTCTAAGTACTTGCTCTTGGAGGATTGTTCTTGGGATCCTGAAAAGTTCGTACATGAGTGAGACAGTGATTTTGAATCGGGTTTTCGTTTGGCCGATGCTGGTTTACTTTTTACTAAGACATCGGGACAATATTTTCTGGGTTTCCATTCTTATTATACTTTTCTTGAATCGTATGTATTGATACTACTCAAAATCGAAAAATTTGTTCAGTGAATGGGAAGTGAAATTGGGGAGAGCAAAATATTATTTTATTACTGACAATGAGTTATTATTAAGTTTAAATGAATTAAATTTATAGCGCATCGAAGAATTCCCTCTTTAGTTGCAGCTGGTTCAAATTCAAGAAGAAAATATTTCAGACGCTATTTTTAATATTCGTTACAGCAGTTTGAAGAAAATGGTTCTTTAAATCGAAAGGTATAAAGTGCTATAAAAACCGTACTAATCGCAATAATATGAATAAAATATCATCCATGTAACTTAATGACACTGACAGATTATATAATAAAAAAATTGTTTAGAAATGGCAAAGTTAGAGTGACTGTTCGCTTGTCATAAAAACGAGGTGTCAACGTTGTAATGAAAATAAAGTTTAAAATTTCGAACAGGATTTACAAATTGAATTTCTTATTAGAAAAACAAGAAGGAGTCAGACAATATTGTCCTGCAACTAATTGTAGGAACGATGTAATGAGTAAAATAACAACTTTGAAAAATTCGAAATAACTCTGTTCTATATCTCAAGATTTTACCTCTACTGCTCTGCTATATTCATTGTGCAGTCAACCGATTACTTGGTAGAAAGCAACCGGAATAACGTTTCGACTAAAATGGCGTGAAAACCTTGAATCAAAGGTACCACTCGCGTCGTCGTCTTCAAATAGCTGCGGATACTCGCGTTTTTAACTGCTATCATTAAAATTCACTTAGATGCCAGTAAACGTCCTGTCGAATTAAATGAAGGCTAGATGTGTGTTTTTAATACTGATGTAATATATGCAAACGAATTTTATAGTTTGGAAAGTCAAATTTTTCTAATAATTTAAATTCGCAAAAAGATATGAATCTACTTAAAAAGTATTACTTACAAGGATGATTGTGAATAACCATACCTGTTTTGATTTAATTGAAACATATTTCTTACATGGATAAACATTTATAAGAAAAATTGTGTTAAAAATTGTTCACCGGTCAAGATAAAAATACTTTCTTCTCGTTTATTAATATGTATATCATTGGGACAAGATAAATTATCTGAAAAGTTGGGTATACTAATTGATGCATTATAACAAAGTATATTTTTCCATTCAAAGTTCGTTTTCGGTAAAAATATACATACAATTTGGCCATCTTCGTCCAAAAAACGAACTTAAAAACTTTGTATCACGATTTAAAAGGAAGACTGAGTCCCATTTTTCTTCCCTTATGTAAATGGAAGCTTATACCAACACATCAAAATAAACAAATCGCAAAACATGTACTTATTTACCAAAAGTATCTGTCCAAAATTGGTGCACTTCGGCAAAAATGAATTACACCCGTGTAATCCTCGTATCGACCCTGGGGCCATCGCGATTAAAAAAAATCCCGTTTCTGTGCAAAAAGCTACAGTAGTCCAGCAGATCACGATTCACGACGGTCTCTAATTACAACCCAAATTAACGCCGCAAATTGCGTCTGTCACGGTGGGCGGCGTAATCCCGCGTCGAGGAGGAGGCTCGACGTTCATTCCCGCGATCAACGATGCCCAAGTAACCGCGAGTTAGATCAACTTACACCGTGCTCATCCCCTACACCCTACCCAAAGATAGCGTCGTTACCCCAAGTCTCCATCTCGTTGGTCGTTACATCGGAAACGGGCATGTTAAGCCCTTGCCGCATTTTGACGAATCTGACT
The DNA here is from genome assembly GCA_907165295.1 of Nomada fabriciana. Lineage (NCBI taxonomy): Eukaryota > Metazoa > Arthropoda > Insecta > Hymenoptera > Apidae > Nomada > Nomada fabriciana. The sequence continues at coordinate 16,498,626 of OU015694.1, forward strand.
CGTGATACGAATTTCGGACCAAACATGAATATCACGAGTCAGACTCGTGGTATCAAGTTCGGGCCATATTGTGGGGATTATCTTCCGTAAACCTCACGCGAATGGAATGGAGGACAGGTGTCCTACCGGTTGGGCCCGGATTTCGTCGAGCTAAATGATACGGCAAGGGGTTAACAAGAACGATACGACATCTCCTTAACGTTGCGACGTCCATTTCTCTTTCTGCCAGAGGAATGACGGGGGCAATAAGGAGAAAAACAGAATCGCAGTTGTTGCGAATGCCAAACGTACCCGTGCCGCCAATCGAGATCGACCTTCGCGAGCCGATAGAAAGGTCGAACGGCTGATTCTCGTCATGATTCTGATCCTTCCAGTTCAGACCGGCCTCGATTCTTCGATAAAGTCCATGCTGCCGCTGCTGCGGGGCCAAAGGGGAGTATTGATCGAGGGTAAGGCGGGAGGGATGAAGGCTGGTTGGCCCCACCACGTCGGCGTACACCACCAGCCAGACCGTAGCCAGAACCACTGTCACCCCTGGCTGCATCCTCCTGCAATCAAACGGATATGTTCTTCGTTATCCTCCTTTTTCTATCCAACCAAGGATAGACCTGTGCCCTCTATTTCTTTCTGCGTATTCCAGCTGGGACACGTGAATCTTTCGATTCACGGTTCGCTGTCCCTTCAGCGCGGTGAACCGAGGTGGAAACGAGGACGTCCCCGTATTTTTACTACGTTTACCGTCGCGCTGTCGCGGGAGACGGACGGTTTAAACGTCTCTGCTTTCTGGAAGACTGGCGAGCGTTACGGTCGCGAGGTGGGCACATCCGCCACCGAGGTTCTGAAACGTCGCAACCGAGGAGCGTGAACGCTTTGCGTTGGATGGAAATTCTCGTTAGGTATTCGCGACGCGTCAAAGGAGCGATTCGGTTGTTCCTGAGGAACCCTGGGGGTAGTATGGAAAGGTGGGTGCGGTTTAATGTCTATGATATTACGAGTCGGTGGTACTGAATTTCGATAGAGCGAGGGACGGTGTATAATCTATTGGGTGTTTAGGTTTTGGTCGTTGGCGCGAGGATGAAAGCGGCAGGGGTAGGTAGTTTGGTGGTCGATTGTGGCTAATGAGAGAGCGTATTCATTTTGTATAATGGAAGATTGATTAGCACGTTAGAGGTGGTAGGTTTTGTAAAGCGCGCGAGGGATCGATTATCTCGTTTGCGCAACTCGCAAAGACCGCTGCTCCTCGCGGCAGTCGATTGTGCTGGCAATTAAAAGTTAATTGGCTATTGGGTAGTCGCCGTGATTAGTTACCGGAACAACTGTACAGGTTATCGCGTGAAATTTGCGTGGACCATTTGCTGTAGATTGATTTTTGTGTTGCATAGAAAATTATGAGCAGTAACGTTCTACACGATTGAGAAAATTTCATTAACAGAAAATAACAGTAAAGTTTGCGTTCGAGCATCAGAAAAAATAATCTTACTTAAGTTTCCATTTTACGAAGAATATAATGTTATAAGCTTTGTAGAAAATAAGTTCAGGATCTTTTATATAGGTACTATAGAAAAGTTCAAAGATTTATTGAAAACTTTCAAACTGATGAATTATAAAAACGGAGGGAAAACAAGTTATTCTATCGCGTTCTAAAACTTTTTGCTATCTTTTATAATTGTATTCGTGCCCTATTTATAATAATCCACCAAATTTATTTGACTTGTATCACAAATAACCAGATTATCTCGTAAAAATATGTAATTTTGATCTACCAGTTTTGTCTCAAGTAAATGAAATAATATTCCTTCTCGAATGAACTTAAATTGGAAAGGTTGTTACACATTTGTTTTATGATATCTCTGTCCTGAGAAACTATTTTATTTATGTATATCTCGTAAAAACGGATATTCAACTTTACAGCAAGCTTCTCATATACAAATTTTGACAAATCAAAAGCTATGCTTGTACTGCTGCATACTTGTTTAATAATAATCTGTTCTTTCGCACATTTTTTATCATCAGCATTACATCACATTAACCCAGGATTCTTTAGTCCATTAAGAGACTCATTGCACTAGAATGAAAATGCTTTTACGTACCACTTTTTTCTTATTTAGTAACTCAGTAGTGCAGCAGGGCATACGCTACAAAATTACTCATTCGTGCACGGTACTGTACATAAATTGAGCTGCAACATACTTCCACTATTCAATGAACGATTAAAATACAGTTTTTAATACACGCGTTCTAACGCACTTTACGCCTGCCTTTATTAAAATATTGTGTTCAAACTAGAGACTCACCTTCCACTGCAACAAACTAATATAAGTAATCAAAACGAATTAGACAGTCGTTTCTCATTTCCCAATTAAAAATCCGTTAAAGAAACATCGCTAAATAACTATAAACGTTAATCATTTTTGCATAGATACAACAATATTTATGTCAAGAAATATATTGGAAAAATCATTTCCCCTTTTCTTTCGAGGATCAATATTTTGACCCTTCAATATAACTGTATCACCAACCCTCTCAACGATCTGCCACCAAGCTACTTCAACCTGTCCAAAATAAATTCAACCCATCCAGGATCGTACTTCCAGCTGTATCAACCAAAACCATTCACCAGCCAACTCAAAAAAAAACAATCACGCACGCAGGGTCGGACGGCCGGCCCCTCGAAAGGACACCAAAATTCAGACGTCACGAAAGCCACCACGAGAAGCGTGTCACCCCATTGGTACCAGGAAGTTCACACCACCGTTCAGCCACCATTCGACCCGTTAACATAGCGGAATCCACCCCGAAAACCTCGTGAAACGTTGCGGGGCGACGATCGGTCGCAAATCGCACACCACGCTCTCGATTCAAGTTTCGATCGCTCTCGTTCCGAATAACAAGATCACATACGTTGCCGCTCACAAAAGCCGGCTATCGATTTCCCGGCACTCGATTGCTCCTCGAAGAAACGTCACGCTTCGTGTTCCCTGCTCCCTCCACCGCTGCGGACGGTTCGACCCGCGTAGCTACTGTTCCTAGACGATCCAGAGGAATTCTCCGCTTTGTGGACTTCGAGTGCACGCCTCTCCTGTTTCGTCAACGGAAAGAGGAGCAACAATCGGTCCTCGACGCGTTCGAGGTGAAGGCGCGGCGAGATCAAGTGATCTTGACACACTGTCGCTGCCAAGTCGAAGTGGCTAAACTTATCGTTGGCCCGACCGTCCGCTCCGCTGGCTGCCTGTGAAACCGCGCGTATTCGCGCGTCCACGTAGCATCCGCCGACTTCCGGATGGTGACGTCAGATCGCGAAGTCGAACTGGGGGTCAGTGGCAATTTTAAGCAATTGCGAACGCCACACTCCTCGCCGGCGCTATCACTGTGAGTATCTTCGTGCCTGGTGACGTTGCGATGGTAGGAGACCGGGGGAATCGGGCTTAATTAACCCGTTTCTTACCAAACGATGCCCTAATAATGCGAACGTCTTGTCTGGGAAGTGGCTGGCTGTGGTTCAATTGCGAATGAGCACTCGTTTAAAGGGTTACTTTGAATCGCGGTGCGTTCGTTTTTATGCACAGGTTGACGGGTTGTTGGTAAATAATAGGGGAATATGGCTTTGTGGATTTTTAGTATTCATCGACGGGGATAGAAAGTATTTATTTATATGGGTTCGAAAATCAAGGGAAAGTATGAAGCTAAAAAGAATTTCTTTTAGATGTTTATAATTTAATCATTTAGTTATGATTTAGGTATGATAATTACTTTTTCTTTGCATAGCGATATTCATGATATACCTACTCCAATGAAAAAGAAAAACAGTTCCAAATATGTAATTCGTTGCAGCAGTGTACAGTGTACAGTGCACGCGCGTGCCGACAGGTTTTGCTCGAATGCAAACAAAAATTAGTTTCTTGGAGTATATTAAATAATTAATACACATCTGTTCGCATCGAGCATATTTTGAAACGCGTGACGTTCATAAATGGAAAAGTACATATCATAGGTAAAAGATTGAGTTTGGGATCCATATTGATTGGAAATTGTTTAGTCCCACGAAATTCTACACTCCTTGTTTTTTAACACTCTGTATACTGGTTTGCACGATGACACGTGTGCCTGGAGGATCTCCGCGCGTGATATTGTTTTATCGTAGAGGCAGCCTGTTTCATTCGTTACTGCGGGGAAAAACCCGGAGGTTGCTTGCTCAGTCGCCGTTACGATGAATAAGAAGTGCCTGTGCATGTCTGCGAGAAAATAATATACAAATGAGTGGGAAATACGCGAGGCATGAGTTGCAAACTTGGAAGTTGATTATGAATGAGGAATGAAGGCGGGGAAAGTGAATCGCAAGAAAGAAAGAAGACAGGGATCGTGTATGCTTATAAATCTAGAAATAACCACGTAAGAGTTTATCTGGGACGAGGATGTGTACGAGATTGGAAAATTGAAGGCCGTGTCTGCTTTAAATCTCAAGTAGAGAAGAATTGAAGAGGATGGAGCTACTAATATATGTATCGCATTTTGTGAGAAAACGTTTCGTCGGAGCTTTCAGTATGCAAAGGGTTGACGACGGCGTGGGATTATTGGAAAAGAAAAGAATAAAACGGCAGGAATGTGTTATGAGAACAGTAAATATTGAATGAGACAAATTTGGAGCCCTGTAAACCGGTTTTGTATTGACCTGTATAAAAGAATTATAATCTGCAACCATAGTCATTTAACAGTTTTGACATCAATTCATTCAAGCAGATGAAGACAAAAAGCTGAAGGAGTAACAGTATGAAATCATTTAGGGGGCATTCAAATAATTTCTTTTTTTAATTCTATTAACAGATTTTGTATAGACTATGATATATTATTCATATAAATATTTAAAATGACATGTTAAAACCATGAAAACAGGAACATAAAAGATTAACAGTAAGAAGTCAGGTAGGGGCTGACCATAATACTTCATTATATTAGCCCCATTGAAATCGACAAACAAATTCATGAAAAACAATTTCATCAGTATTTACGTTTCGTTGCAATGAATATTCATTTCTCATCTTACATCATATGCTTCCCAGATCTGCATTCATTAAACTAAATTTGTTTCAAAGTAAAAGAAGAATTCTTTAACCGTACGAGTATAAATTGCGTTGCAATCATACAGCTTTGATTTATTTTAAGGATTATGCGTCAATTACTTGGGAATTACAAGTTACACTACATTTATAGCTAGAACGAATTTGTTGTTTCATTTTCTGCTATGGCAAAAGACCCGACAGTTTTATACGAATTTAAGCATTGTAAACATGTTTCTTAGCGTACTTTTTCTGTTAAAGTTTCCGCAATCTTTCTCTCTAGTCATCGTTACTTAGAGCACGCGCGTAATAAGTTTAGAAAAACAGAGGGGTTAGTATAACAAACTTTCCATCATAAATCTTACAGACGGTTGACCAACAGGCGCTGTCTTGATGAGCAAGGCTGAAATCGAGAGATTTAGAGCGGAAAGGATTTTCCACTGGCAAAGTGATCTTGGAAGCGGCGGAAGATTGATTAGAAACAAAGTTTCGCGTGTATAGAAGATAATTTCCTCCTCTGTTATTATTCATAGTCGTGTAAAGCGTAGATGAAATGAAAGTTCGACAAGTATTCGACAAGAGGTCGAAACTATGCACAAGATTGATGTTCGCTGTATAGACTAAAATTAATATCCACAATATTGATAGTGTGGTCGTAAATAGAGGACAGACTGACAATGAGAACTATAGGGGTAGTTAGACTGCAATGCATAAAGTAAATTTATAAGTTATTAGTTTTTTAATCATTTTTGTTAGATTTTTATTGCCTGAGATAGTTTTGCTAAAGTGAATTTCTGAAGTTGCGATAATGTTGAAGTTAGTAATAGAATGTGAAATAATTGCTAAACGAATGCAGTGTCGTTTAATCTAAAAACAAAGGACGAAAAATTATTCGGAAATAATTAGTTCATTTTAAATAGACAAATAATCAAGTAACAGTACATCTACATGTAAAAACAGTATAATTATTAAACATCAATCCCTTTTATATATAATAATTCCAAGCAGCAATGTATCAATACTTTTCTTTTGTTTAGTATACTTTTTAGTTATTTATTAATTAAGAAATAGTTGTGACGCCCACTGTAATAGAATACTTTTTATAATTATTGGAAAGTCGTAAGTTTCGTAATGATCTGTCTTATTACAAGCACTCCTCCAGTTGCCTGATCGAGAGCAATTAATCACTGTCGGCAAAATTTTTGTCCCTTTGAAAGAAAGTTTAGACAACTAAATCCCAGTGTTGGTTTCCTTTTTATGGCTTGGGATTAGGTTATCGAGCAGCACGGTAGAAAATAAAGCACCAAAATTCCTATAGAAGCTCGCTCCCTCATCAGCGTTAACAATTAAGGTACGATAAAAAGGACAAAGAGTGGAGAAACGAAAAACATTTTTATTTGTTAGGAATAAACGTTAGTTAACGAATTGTAGTTTTTAATTGCGAAAACAAGTATTACATCTTTCACCATACTGTTTTATTCAATACAATTTTCGAAATTTGTAGATAAATTCTGTTGGAGTTTGTAGATTTTTTAAATGTAAATTGCACCCAAATCAGATCCCCGTACCCATTTATTCTTCAGAACTCCTGGATGATTTGATAAATCCAACTGTTGCCATTTTCATTTCATAAATTTGTCAATGAAGATATGCTACTTCAAATAAAAACATACAATCATATTGTAATCAATTTTTTTGATAATGTAAGTTAGTAATGAAACCTACGTTAACGCAGATACTTCTTATCATTGTAGGAAAAATATACCTTGATATTTCGAATTTTTCGATAACTAAAAGTTACTTGATCATAATCCAGTTTTAATTTTACGAGATGTACAAACATTTCAAGTAAGGGAAGTAACACTCCGATGATAAATTGGTCAAACCAGAAGGACCATACCCTATTCAGAAATAAGAAAGGATGCAATGTTTTCCAAATATTGCTGACAATATTCAGTGCACGACTCAATTTTAAAAACATATTGACTAATGCTTCTGAAGTCATCGATACAATTTAGATGAAAAATTTAAAAATAAGGGAAATTTAATCTAAACAATATTCTTAAGCTGTGGAAGTTATAATAGCTCTAAAATCAAAAACTAAATTCGAAAAATCATAAGCAGATGATGTTGAATAAATAATACCATAATTAATGAACATGTACATACCGTCATATTAAATACATACATGCATAATATGTATATAAAATCACGTGCATACCAGAACAGACAATTTTTATACGTGTAGAATGTATTCTACTGATCAGCATCAATAAGAAAAACCAAATACGTGATACATAAAATAACCATCCATCACAAGGAATACAGGACATTCGAGGCAAAAAGCAACGATATGGATGATAAATGAATTTATCATTGCAATTTGTCGGGCAGCACATGGGTGCACGATAAGTAGTTTCATTTTTCAACGCTTGGACATATGTTAATGTGGACAGAGTTTCTCGAAGATGGATTAATCTACATTTTGTGTCAAAAGTGGCGTAAATAACGTATTCGCGTATTTCGGATTATTGCTAATTGTAAGTCAAATTGTGTGAAATGCACATCTTCTTTTCATTATGGTTCGCTGACTGATTTCATTCCACTAGCAATTAAGTATCTCTCACTTTAACAGCAAAAGAGTTAATTGGATTTACATTATAGAACGAATACGAAGTGGAATAGAAATAAGTCGTTGATAGTGCAAGATTATGAGATAGAAGAGGTTTACGTAAAGTAAGCACATGATTATGTAAGAAGTGGAAGTGTCATTCGAATGAGTGCTTGAGAATTTAAGTAGTATAAGTCAATGTACGATGAACATACATATTTAGCTGTTTTTTATAAGAGTGATTAAAAAATTCTGGTTTGTGAAAAAAAAATAACTGATTGCAATATACAGAGGTATTATTTTTTCTATAATATAGTATACATGTCACAATCTATTTTTTTAACATAATGGAGAGGTACGGTAATATTTAAAACAAAGTATAAGGTGAATAAGTTCAAAACGTATTTCAAAAGAACATTTACAACATTTTCTGTTTCAGAAGAAACAATTAAATTAATTTCTTCACTTTAAAATTTTATTTCATACGGAGAATTATTACCACACTTGTTTTGTGGTAAGCTGTGAGTAGAATTATTCACTTAAATTTAGTTCTTCGCTTTTATAATAAACTCCATTTAGTGAAATGTTTTCAATAATTCATAGACACAGACTTGCCAAATATTTATTACAAACCATTACGTGCAAAAGTGATATTGATATATATGGATTTTATAAAATTGCTTTCCCACAGTATTCTACAGATTTATCGAGGGAATTCTTTCTCGATCAGAAATTCGTTTTAAACCAGAAACAATCCAACTGAATTATAAATACATAATAATTGGTTTTCGATGTTTAAAATTGAGGATACAACGATGTTTAAAAACTAATGATCTTTGTTAATAGATAACAAGTTAAGTCAACACACAAACTTCTCTTTGGTCGTTGTTTAAAAACTAATGATCTTTGTTAATAGATAACGAGTTGAGCCAACACACGAACTTCTCTTTGATCGTTAGATCAGAAAATCGTTTCCACCGCTTCGACAATGAAAGAAAAACGAAATTACATTCATTACAAACAGTGGATACTCCATACGACACAGGCTGCTTTCCTCTCCCGCTACAAACGGAGCCTCAAAATTAAAATTCGACGGCGAATATGTGAAAAAGCACACGGCATCGGCGCTTTCGGAACGGAACTAATTAACAGGCTGGTCACGGTGAAACTTCAAAGCCTGAGAAATCTTTGTCGGGCTAATTGGTTTCCTCAGCGTGTCACGAGACACGATCGAGAAATCTCGGTCGGATACCGGCTACGGTCGGAGAAGAAAAGAGAAATGGCCAGAGACGTGCGGCTGCGAACGCGAATTTAAATCGTACAAATTGTCTCACATGAAGAAATTAAAGTAACTCTCGAATAGAGACTGCGTTACGGTTCAACTGTAGGCGCTCACAGCTTCTCTGCTCTCTTTTTTATACTGCCGCCTGTTATCCACCTAACTCCCCGAAATCTTTTTCACGCGCCCCTTTTTCTCCATTCTCCTTTCCATTCCACTCTTGCATGCCTTGGAGCAACGAAGCGGAATGTTACGGTCGGGGATAAACTATCCTTTCAGTCCGAGACCTCGAGAAGAAAATTGGTCGGATCGTGTTTTTCACGGGGTTGAACCATTTGTGCTCGCAATGTCGTATAAATCGGTATTGGATCGAGATTGATTTCGGTATTGATTTAATGAACGCCACCTGTCTGAGGGAAATGATGGAAAGGGATCAGAATGTGTCGGATGCGCGTCAGTTGGATGATTGAATTCCCCGATAAGTAGGTTGCCTTATATTTATTGAGTGAGGTTCGATATCATTCGGATTATGTTAATGCGATAGGTTCGAATGAACTTGCTGTGTGCCTTTCTGTGAATTGAAATTTTGTAATATTTCTTTTTATTGAAATTGGTGGTTTGAAAAGAATGTGTTTGTAGGAGTAATAGACTCTATCAGGTTAGAAAAATATGTATTATATCATAATTAGTCGTAGGTATATAGTATATTTGAAATGTTTGAAATATACATTTAATGATCAATCTAATTTGACGTATCTTACCAAAATGCAATAATTTGTAAATCGTCGATCTAGAAAATTATTCTTTTTCTCACACTGAGTTGCCAAGAGCTCCTAACAAAATATAATAAAATTAAGACTTGTTCTACCATTATACACTCCCATTGATCAAGTCGGTTTAAACTTTTACGCTTTTATGTAATTAACCATTGTGCATCTTCAGTTTCCATATAAAATTCGAATTTTAAACGATGTAACGGTGAGGTTGGTGTGTGTTACGTAGAAGGTTCGGGATGACCAGAAATAATTTCCACTAAACTAGTAGTGAATATATTTCACTTATACAACAGTTCGTACTTATACTTTGTCTCGTGTAAGATAAAACCCAAAAGTAGGGAGTAAGAGTTGTCTCGTGGTCCGGCTATGTCCACACAAGAGAGCAAGGTCGGAGCCAGACAAGTATGCTATACGTTCGGAGTCTACTTATCGTGTGCGAAAAAGTAAGGAGCAAGAGTGCCGGATGGTTCGGATATGTCCACACAAGGGAGCAATGCCGGAGCATGGCAAGTTCGTTGACCTTCGGATGTCCACACAAGGGAGCGTCTTTGGGGTAGTGAACTCACTTGTCCATCTCTTCTCTCTAAAACTATCGGCCGGTCCCCTTTTTATACTTAGCGGGGGGGCTTGGGCCAGTGTGAGGTGGAGGGGGAGAGTCAACGCGCAAGCGCACAAGGGTTGAACAGGTAACGGGGGTGCAGGTGAGCAGGGTGACGGGGGCGCTAGTCTGGCGTCCGCCCGGTGCACTGCCTCCCTTAAGCAGGGCGCTACAACGATCACCTTTCTAAGCTAAATAGATTTCTATCGAGAAAAAATTTGTTTCTCCTTTGAGGCAAGTATACATAAATATCCAATTTTTGTTACTTACATATATTTATATCAAATTTTACAGTTCTAATTATATTGATAGATTTTGCCATTTTTATGTTTCATATTTTAAAACCATCCAAAGTCATCTAGATGTAAAGACATAAAGTTCAAGAAAGTCTCACTGAGCTTCTAATCAGTATACAATAAGAAAGGAATTTCTTATCAAATGCCTCATTACTCGAATGAGTAATAACATAAAATAACATTGGGCCTGTATTTCGAATTCCCCTGGCCAGCATATTATCTAATTAGAATCTTGAATTTACTGTTTGTATTTTCGTAATAAACGATCGAATCGAATCGTGGCCTGAGAGATACGCCTATAAAGCTCACAGTCAACGAGCAATGAAATAATGGTACCTACGGGCCAGGTAATAAAAACGGCACTGGAGACTGTATCGTTCTGTCATGCAGCTCTTATCGATCGAACCAGTTTCCGCCTGACTTTTCGGAGATAACGTATTGAAATATTGGAGCGTCGTTCCACACGAATCGTGCTGCCAAAACGTACAAGGTGGCACCAAACGCGAAACGAGATTCTTTTTCGTTATATTTTTTTTTATCGTCATCACACGATGTGCGTGTTACTGTTTATGGCGAACAGTCACGTTGTTAAGGATCGATCGTATGCAAAAATATATACGCATACCTTTTTATGGCAAGCAATTTGCGATGGCTCGTCGTTTCTTTGCAACGCAACGGCGAGAAAATATAAACGGAGGGGAATTTATGTAACATAAAATATTATATTATGCATCACGTTCACAAATCGAGAGTTGATTCTGTACTAAATAATTATCGTGGTAAAAAGACTTTTCGAAGACATATTTATCCTTTTAACGAGATTTTATTTTTTGGTACCTTCATTTAAAATAAATAAAAGGTTTGGAGTGTGCATATAATTTTGTATCCAGTTGACAATATATGTAGATTACAATAGAAATTACGAATATATTTCCTTTGAATTGATTTCTATTATGTTTCTCATTTATTTACGAATGTATCACGAATATTACGGAGAAAACCTTTTCTTCCGGATATTTAGGAATTTTCCATATTTTTTTGATATGCTATATGCTTCTTTTACCCATACATTTCAAGGTGTACGTAGTAATACGGTTAATTGGAGAAATAGGTAGGCAACTTGTTAGCTAGGTAAATCGATGGTGATGTACCTGTTCGATGATTCGTGTATAACTGCTTCTGCAACCCGAGTTCAAGAATTTCTGATCATATGACCGGATAATCGAGAGTCACCGACTCGATGCTCTAATCGGTGCCTGGATAACCAGCGTTCCAACGTAATTACACTGTAACGGAACGAAGAGATATCGACGTTCGAACACATGGAACGGTAAAGATATATTTATTGATGTTACTATTTCTATGTAATTGCGTGGTACTTCTGCGAAACATGGAAACCAACAAGTACGTCTCATAATGATATGTATTTGGGAGTGGTTTTTTCCTTTGTACACTTTTTTATTATGATTTCGAAAACATGTGCAACGTGCACGAGTAAACGTGCAACGAGAGCTTTTTTTATTAATTATTGTAGAATTTCAAATGTATTAGCTGCTGTTGTGGTTGTTATTAAATAATTATAGGCTACTACAAAGAATTTAGGACACGTTCTATCTAGATTATAGGCCATTTCAAAAGGAAATGATATTTTATATCTGGCGCTGTTCACAATTTATGCTGTTTGTAAGTGGCATAGAGTAATTCGATCTTTCAGTGAAAATTACTTTGCGAGGCATGCATTCCAACAAAATTAGCATTTAATTTCGTGCTTTGAGTTAAGGTTTAACGAGAACATTTTCCGTTTAATTTTATTGTAACGAAGTATTGGGATGTTGAATAACATCACTACAATTTTAAGCATGCAAAACATCTCTATTTTCTATCTCTATCTCTAATGCTTGCAACATAAATATTTGCAATTATTCCAGACTGTTAACGAGAAATTGAAAAGTTAGATTATCAGGTGAAAACCGTTGCAAATTACATATCTGCTTTGGAACGTTTGCAACTATTAATAAACCAGCACAATTATATAATTCGATAATATAAATGAAATAAGTAGACAGGACATTGCACTTCGATTTTAATATCAATTATATAAATAGTACTTGCAACAGCATAACAGTTCACGACCTCGTGTCATTCCTTATCTTTCGCTCAATTAGACGAGCAAGACTATTAGTAAGTTAACTTACTCTTTAACCTGGCCTAATAATTCATTTAGGGCTACTTTATTCGAACCGTGGCGACCCGCGTAAGAAACTTTAAATTCAGTTTTCAATAGTTTTTAATAATCGAGAAAGCTCGTAGAATAGGACGACAGGAATAAAACATTATTACTCATGAAATAAGAAAATAGAATTTCACAAAATCATCAGGCAAAAAGGAAACCATTGGAAGCGTATAGAAATTCTAATGGTATGTTTTTACGGTATTTGATTTCATTTCGTATTATGAACTTTATTAATATATGCTTTATTACCTACTGAAAATATTAATAGTCTTTATCTGTATTTTATGAAACCCAGAAGTTTAACATTATACGAAAAAGGAATTAAGAACACGGAGATAATTCTCGGGCAAAACTGTAACGATTCAAATGGGATATACTTTAATTAGTGAAGCAATGTTATTACAATTGGAAGTAAACGTGTACCTATTCATTTTAATTGAAAGAATATAACAAACCATTTCATATGCTACGACTTAACAGTAAAGTCCCATAAAAACTTTTAACACATATTCAATTCGTGCATGAAACGTTAACGGGAGCTTGGAATACGTGATTCTCGCATATGGGAATTTACTCACCGTTCTGCAAACTATTATGGCGTTATGGACCTTCGAAAATGCGATTCATGGCCTGATCTACGAAACACATTGTCTCTAACAGTTCTCTCTTCAAAGACATAACGTATGTGCATACGTAATTTGATTGTGCGTAACTGCTTGGAAACAGATTTACCGGGCAAGTCTTAATTCTTATCTGATAATGAGTGAAGAATGACAGTACGACGCAGACTGAACGATCAAAGTAATGTTGTATGCTGTAGCAATTATGCTGATAACTGCAACGCTGTAATCGTGCCTCTTTCTTAGAATATTTGGGTTGGAAATAAATTTTCTGTTAAATTTCTTATCATGCGACCAGGCCCCACTTTTAAATCGCATATAAATGCGAAAATATTCCGTAGCATTTGGTTACAGAGGAATGTGTTAATGGGGAGTGCTACTAATTGACACGTTTAGGTCGGAGACAGTTAGTTAGAATGATACTTACACTGTTATTAATAAAAACGGCGCCTCTGGCATTTTAGTTTCATTGGCCTACGTGAATTCATGGCGCCCGTATTAAACTTTAAATTCAGATGTAAGAATAATTGAGGAATGGCGCTACAAGTGGCAGCTTTGAAAGTGAGATAACTCTCGCCGAAATTGTAACAGCATATGAAATGTACAAATCAATTTAGAACGTTCAATGTTAATTAATTTTGTGTCACGTTATCTCGAAGTGATTTCCAAGTACAGTTCGTTCCAATGTCGTTAAACTGTTTGTACGTATGTAAGCACCTGTATACATCTGTCAGGAAAATAAATCTTCGTAAGCTGCAGTATCTTCGCCAAAAGATTCGCTTGACAACATTTGTGTGTTAGGTCGAATGGAAAGTTTGTGCGGTTTTCTTTTATTATGACCATGTTACTCCAATAATTCGTTTACCCGTACCAAATATTAAATATTAGTCATACAATGATTTACTTACCTATTTCTCTCTATATACTTTTTTATTCTGTACATACGTACAAAACCATTCGACCAAATAGTGTACACCCGCCTCTTCATTCTCATAGGGCTCTATAAAATACCTCGTGAACTAATTAAATTAAACCTCTTCACTCGAACGATTGGAACATCAAATGACATTAATTTCCGAAACCGAGCATATAATATCAAAACATGTATGTACATCTATTTATTTCGCTCTGTCCCAGAAGAAATGTCCAAAAGAAGAATCGATAACGTTGTCGAAGAGAATTCATTTGACCTAGCATGGTAGCAAAGCAGGATGTACTTACTAGCGAAGCGATTAACGTTCAAACTAATGGAAGGCTGACAACCGTCGAGGGCGAGAGAAAAAAATGTCACCTAATTAACGTGAGCGGCCACAGCGTCGCTAATCGGTAGACCGGCTCGCGCTTGAGCCTGCAAATGAGATTACTTATTAATGCCGAACGATTTCCACTGGCTGGCAACGAGCACGAAGGAAAGTGACAGTCTCATTCGTTTGATAACGTAATTGTCGACGGTTCTTGTGACGAGCGAGTAAAGGATTGCACGGTCCTACTGGCGGATACTCTTTCTTATTTTATTTGTGGAACAAATGAGTGCACGCTGGCAAATTAACGGAACGCAGTTAGGTGAAAAGTCGTCGAAAGATCCAGATAAATTCTGGAGTTGCGATATTTATGGTTAGTGATATCGCGATTGTTTAAATTTCTGTGGCGTATAAATATATAATAAATATCAATACTGTTGATTTCAATTTGCCTATGAGTGTTCTACGTGAAAGATATAAGATGGGAAACTGATGAATCAGAGAATTATTGGAAATGAAAAATTGCTGGATATTTGATTCATTTTTAGTGAAGGGAACTGTATTTTTTGTATCACGTTTGATATTTTTATTTGCGCGAATAAACACTGCTTTTTAATGGAATAATAAAATGACGATAATTACACATGTGACTATTCATTATTGGGAGATTGTACCAAATGTGCCGAAATGAATATATTATCAGATTTACGCGAATAATGTTTGGGGTCATTGTAATTAATGAACGAATGCTAATCCAAGTGGACAAATAGTAGAATGTAGTGTTAATATTAAAACCATTACTGAATATCATTACTTCAACGTATTAATTGCATTATTACTTAATTTAACATTGGAATCATTCTGCTATTACATAATTGCAGAAATAATAACGAATTAAATGTAATCGAAAGAAATACATATATAAAACTACGGAACCCTGTGGAATTTATTCATTAGTTCTTTATTTATTGATACAGCAACGTGACAATTCTACGAACACGTTAAATTTAATTTGTAGTTAACTAATAACAATCTATCATTGCGAATACTGAACAAAAATAATCGATAAATAAATAAAAAGTCAACTTTAGAGCAATTATTCCATTTCAATAGTCACATATAATGGTTAATATATGCCTAACAGAAATTTGGTGACAGGTAAATGATAATTATGAGAAATACCAAATTCCTTTTTCATGACATGGTATCTACTGCATTATTATTTTCTATATCGCAAACCTTCTGCGAGTGATGCCTTAATTTCAGATAAAATATCAGGGGCTGCGAAGAAAGTAGCGAGGTCGTGATAAACGAAGGGACTTCAAGGGATTTCAGGAGTACCTAATGAGATTCTATTGTACTTTCGCAGGAAATTATTCGAAACGGGCCATTAATTTTCCGCTATCTGGTAAATGGTACACAATACCAAGAGAAAGGAAAGCTACAGTCGCAAATTAAAAACATTACACCGTAGTCGGCCGCGTGAGAATGCAGAAGAAGATATTTTTTAGTTAAAGAAAAATACAAGTTTCAAGTATTGGCATATTTTTAGTGAAAAAGAGTCGTCTAGTTAAGGATAACGGTTCGTGCAAAGCCGTGTTTCTTTGTGCATATTACTTTTATTTAGGTGTTGAATCTAAACTTGAACCTATCAAATCGATATCATTCTTTTTTGTTCGTTAAATTTGATATATTGCTTATATAACAATTGTTTAAGTAGTTATACATATGTATTGTACATGAAAACCCCACGGAAACATGACTTCTCAATCGTGCAACAATAAGTACATATTATTCTTAAAAATTATTCGTTTAAACTGTTTACAAAAATAGCCCTGCACATTATCATTTATTCCTCTCAAGCCCCCCAAAAGAAAATCAACAAATTTTCACAATTACATTAAAAAAATGGTCTCCGACTTTGCTCCTCTGATAAAAATAAATTCTCTTAAGCATAACCGATAATTATAACATATCAACAATTCAAATCAATTAAATTCCGTACGCAATGTTCTCCACTTTCAACTCTGTCAACATGATTAAAGAAACATAAATCGTTCAACCATTACTATGAACACCGTACACAGGGTTTCCCGGATCGACTAATCCATCACAAATTAACGCAAAAACTCCTCTCGGGATTACCGTCCGTGTAATATGGGTAAAACAGAACAAAAAATTACGCTTCAAACGACTCGGATTGTCCCCGAACTATTTATTCATACAGCTGGATGGATGGCTTACTAGTGATTCGCGTTTATGGATTAAAATTCGGCATCCTGTATAGAAGCTTGTACAACATGAAACTGTGCGTAGTGTAATCTCACGTTGCAGTCGGTCCTGTGCCAAGTACGCACGACCGAGACGCGAAGAGTGGTGCTATACAGGCGAACACCATTCAAGGTGGAAATTGAAATGCGAGGATCGGTTGCGCGGTCGGAATAGGGGTCACGCGTGACTAGGAGGATGCAGCCGTAAATTATAGGATGATTAATAAATTAATGCATTAGTATCAGGACGTGGCAGGCGTCAGGGGCGCGAGTGTCGTGCGGTGTTATCACGTTAGTCGCGAGCGAGCGAGCAAAATAATTAGAACGAGCCGTTCCGTGTATATATACTGTGTAGACGTAAGCGGCTGGAGGAAAGCCTATTTCTGACTAAACGGATAACCACCGGGGTATTAATCGCCGGCAAGTAGGCGCTGCTTAAGGTGACGGGGCGACGTCGAATCTGGGATGGCTCGCGATTTCTTCAAAATTGACCTTAATCCGCGTCCGTTTCGCTCGGTCGTTTTGCGCGCGTGATAATTAGATTTGCACGGATAATCGTTCGACTGGACGACTTAGAGTTCAATTCAGGGTGCACAGACTTGTCAGAAATGATATGATTACTTCTATAAGTTTGTTGGATTTACTACAAGAATGCTTATTCGATAGAGGTTCTGGGGTAAGTGCTATGGGGTTCATCACAGTGGGGTTCCTCTTACCAAAAGGCATAGTCTTCCCCACTCCGTGACCAGATCCTCCAGGAACACAGTCCCTATTCTTTAGCAATGTGACGCCATGGCGTCCTGGCGCGCCAGGTCGCTTGCCATATTTAAACTCTCTTTACTCTCTTCTATCTAATAAACAATCCCTCGACGCTCGATGGTTGGAAGACCCAGAGTGGGATGTTTGGTTCCATTTATTAATTTCCAAGACGTGCAATAACTTAGTCACTCCTAGGACATTCCCAAAACACTCTTCGACCACGCGTAGGACTGCATCCCCATCATAAATTATTGATAAGTAATGGAGTTCAAAGTATTTTTATTTATTTATTTAAATAAATTGCTTTACACCAAATATGGCTTTCTTACGAGGGAAAAGGGGCACGGCTGTGGAGCCGAGGATCGGTTATATGTGAGTTTTGTTAGTTAAACGGACGAGCCGTTTGATAGGAAGTGCGTGGACGGACCAGAGCGTATTACAGAACTGGGAGCCATAGAAAGGTTGTCGTGGACGAACCAGAGCTTATTTCAGAACTACGATCCACAGGATTGTTAGTAAATGTAACCTCGTAGTAATAATAATTCGATACACTTCGAGCGGTTAAGATGTATCTATTCGGTGGATTGATACTGCTTATGATTGGTAAAGGAAGAAATGAAACTATTAAAAATGCGTCTATGTTCAATAATAAAATGTGTATGTGGGATGCAAGAATTCGTAGGAATGGTATGAAACAGCTTTGTATGAATCGTGTGATAGGAAGTAACGAATGGAGCGCGAGGTGTGAATGAAAAGTGTTATTCGAAATGTCGAATGTAGATCGAGAGGATGTTTATATCTGGGAAGGAGCGAATGGTTTCGGAGAATGCACGTGAAGGCTTGAGTGCATGGTGGCCCGTGGTCCTCCTGTGACACGTGGCAAGGATGTGTGTGTCGGTGTGTGTCCTAACGAGTAAGGGCGAACGATGAATAGCATGAGAGGGAAAGCTGCGTGAAAGAATATATTGAATGGATGATGCGTGCGAGAGTCAGAAGTAGAGGGTAGAAGTAGAGAGTCAGAGTAGAGAGTGTTTGAGAGCCAGAGGTCAGAGATGGGGAGGCAGAGTTTGAGAGTGATTGAGAAGTAGAGAGTGCAGAAGGGAGTTGAGTAGAAGTTGTTGCGAGTTGCGATATACAGATAATTGTCAATCACAATTTCCGTTAAAAATAATCCTACATATATTCAAATTACTCCTTGGTTATTACAATGCGTAAAATCGCGGAGCCGAAATCCACGCCTACAGTCTTGTACGTATAACTACAATGAACTACAACTACAACGAATATAACAAATATTATTTGCTCAAAGGGGACTTGAACCCGATCTCGCTGTGCTTGGGAGAACTTCGATTAATTACGACGTAACCCGTAGCTTGATTATTCAAAACTGAAAGGATTATTCTAAGTTGCTCGAAAACGACTAAAACCCGATGTCGCTGGGCATCAGTATGGCTAACTGGCACCAACATGGTATGAATCTAGTAGGTCCATACTGAGGTGATCAACGACGGCACAAATTCGTAGCTTGGTACTAACATACGTCTTGCTGTATGCCGATTAAACAAAACACTGTTGCAAATACATCGAAATATAGTCAAATTGTGTATCTACAATGCGAAGAACAAAAGAAGAATTGAAAAAGACTTCACTATTATTGAAGTCGCGAAAACATAAAGTATATATTATTTCCATCTGATCAGAATAATTCATCACACACTGTATAATTTGAGGTTGTATATGAAATAGATTTGAAGAATTGGGGCTTTGGCAAGCATTGAATCAGTACATTGGAGATATATCGCGTCATCATCTTAATATCGTAAATATGCAATTCTATAAATTACGAAATTGACGGCAACGTAAAATTCTACGTATCAACATTCTTTCATTTGTCTTGTAGACATTAATTATTTTTAACGAAATGGAATACTTGGCCCGCTTCTTCCCAGTATATGATTTGCACATTCCTGTTCTGCGTTTCACTAAATCTCAATTTCTATCAGACATACTTTTATCTTTCTTCGTACCCCTCCCTTATTTCTTGAGGAAAAAAATTCTAGGAAGTTTGAGTTTCAAAGTTGCTGAACTTCTTATACCAAGAGCCCTTCGTGATTTTCAAGAATCTTACAAGATTTCCAATCTTACAGATACGTGAATCCAAGACTGTCAAAATGTTATATCTTTTAGTCTTCTGAGATTTTTCCAAGCTCAAACTTCGCCCAACCATAATTTTTATTACATTTCGTCAAGATTACAATCATGTTTATTATCTTCAACTTAAAAAATCCTTCAATACTTATCTAATTTATGCAGAAAGAAATCCTGTTGTATTTCATCTTAAAATCATTCAATCCATCAACCCTATTCGCTTATTTATTCACAGGTTCTTGCATCGTATTAATCTATTTATCAGGTAACCGTTCATCACAGTATCTTATTCAAAATGCTCCCTTTGAGCGTTTCAAGTAACAAGTAGCAAGCAAATCGAGGTTCAACAACGAGAACAGGATTTACCTGTCGAGTAATACCAAAGTGCAAAGTGCGCCGGTCGTTGCATCCTCGCCGCAATTTCCGTCTCGATTTCAACCAACTCGACGATACCATCCATCGACGATGAAAATAAACGCAGAAAACGCCGTAGAAATCTCGTAACAACGATGCGGCACGTTTTACGACACCGCGAAGTCGAACAGCTCCCTGAAGTTTCACGGTCATGGCTGGCGAAACCGTTTTATCATCCAGGTCGAAAGCTCTGGCCGCAGTGCTTACGAGACAGAAAAGCTGATCAATTTACAGGGCTGCTTTCGACACTGAGTAAGCTGTATTTAGCGACGCAACAATCGTCGCTAAGCTGTTTCCAAACGTTTCTTCTCCGTTCGTGCGAAGCATGACAGGTTGATATTTACGGGAGCAGGCGATCGTTTTGTGCAGCGACGATTCACAAATTCTGGTGGAAAGATTTATACGGAGCTCGCGAAGAAATCGGTACAAAAGAAGAGATTTATATGGTAGGTTTGGAATTGATCGGTTTTGCTGCAACCTCGGGGTGAATCGTTGAACCTCGTGGACACGAAATAGGGTTAAACATATTTTTAGAATAATAAGGGGAGCAAGTTAGGCTAGTCTGAGAGTCAATTATGATTTGTTTTGCGCAAGTAATTAACGTGTCGATGAAAATGGGGAATGAAGTTGATTTCCATGTATTGTTAATTTGAAAATAATTTATTATACTATGTAATTGTGGGATTGGCGAGGCGTTAGATATATTTAGTTCACATTTCACATTTTAAAATACATACACACAACAATTGTCAGGGCATTACAAAACATATATTATTTAACTTGTGGACTATTGAAATTAATATAAAATTCGTGCAATCTGAGTGGAAAGAAAGTTATAATAATTGTGCACGAACCAGCGTGATTTAACGCAGTCAAATTAATAACTGTGCACAGTAGAAAATAAAAGGTGGGTAAGGTTGAGACATTTTATTTATATTTTTATAGCTTCACATTAATTCTTCTTTATAATGTTTAAAATATTTCTCGAATTAATAGAACATTAAATAAGCAAATAGACTAAACTATATTCCTAGATCTAAAATGTAATAAATATAAGTTACAATGATATTTTAACATTAATAATCAGAATAATTAGGAATATATAAGCAATACAGTGACCGTTTTTAATAAAACAGTTGCAAATAATATCAGCAAATTTAGTTTATAGTTCTTGAATCATTGATATTCCAATACATATGTAGTTCATAGATTTCGTAACTATTTTCTTCAGTCACAATATGTTTTCAAAGCAAATTATATTGCTCCTCCTTTACTATGAAACGCACATTAATCATAGAAAACTCTCGCACATTTCATTTCCCTCGAATGAATAGTAGTATATCTATTAAAACCATTACAAACATGTAAAATTGAACTTATTGAAAGAAATTGTCAGAAATAGAATGAATAATATTTCTCAATGATTGAACCTGGGAAAAAATGTTTCGAATCACAACTGTCGACAAAGAGGAGGACCTGGTGAAAAATGTAACGATTTTCTCTATTCTACAATATGTACAAAATCTTAAATTGAAACTGAAATGATCAGTGTCAGAACATATAAATAAATCTCGTTACATCGTGATCAAATCAATCACATTGTAATATATGGTTCAGTTCCGTGCACAATCGACAGATTGCATTCAGTCTCGTCAGTTCCATTCGGTGAAGGCAGAGAGGGATTCGAACGAACCACGTACTTTCGACGAGAATAGACAGCAGGTCTAGATTCGCGAGGTATTTCGCTTTCGTTCCTTGTAATGGGAATTCTAGGAATGTCGTAAGGAAATTGGTAAATCGGAATTCGTGCATGAACTGCTCGTAGGACACATCGCACTGGCGGCGAGGCATTCCGTTTCTCGCTCGAGCATTGCATGTACATTGTCACTTTCTGAAGAAGCTAATCGCTGGGACGGTAGTCAATTATATAGGTAACGTGGGTGAGGACGATGGAATTGCTGTGATTAAGTAATCGCGGAATAATTGCTAGAGATTGAACCGATCCTTTTTTTTGCAGTACAATAAGTATTATTTTACGATAATTATCTGTAATTTATGTTACAGTATGCAATTTCGTTTGCTTTCATATATTGCTGTTTTATATCAATTAAATTATATTCTAAGCTATTTCTAATTTCTCAAATATTTTATAGATAATTTGTTACTATTACACATTGAAATGCCACTTATTCTTTACTCGAACTTGTATGTTGATTGATATTAGCTTTCACTTAACCAATATGTACTTAAAGCCGTAAAATAAAAAGCTTGTAGCCTCGACAATCAAAGTTATGTACAATTATTCCTGTGCGTTGAGTATATCTAAATTTCAACCTTCAATGTTGTATTGATAAAAATGATAACGACACACATCTTCTGCATCCTTCAATCAATAGTCAACTTGACTGATAACTCCAATGACGAACCAGTTGAACAATTCATAAATAAATCTCATTCATTCTGATCGTGCAACTGATTCTTATAAGGAATTCCTGGGCCATAACGAGCAGTCACGCAAAAGACACTGAGCAACGTCTAAACGAACGTCCTATTATTCGCAATTATGCCATGGCCATGAACTTTTTAAGGCACCAGTTACTCAACTAATTCCATTTAATTGACCAGGACCCGCCTGGCAAATGGATTAGATATAAATCTGACTAATTTCACAGCGGTCGACCAAAAACAGGAGTCAAGGGTGTATTTTCAAAGGCGGCTGTTGGAGGTTTGACCAACTACATAGGATCCTCGAGCACGAACCATTGAGACGACAACAGGTAAAGCCTGCGATTTCATGAAATTACAATGACACTCAATTTGAGAGGTTCCGAGAAAACAAACAGGACCAACAACGAATTACCAGCCGTTGACGGGATACGAAGAACGGTTGACGTCATTGGTAACGAACAATTAATTGCTCCCGGCTGTATTTAGACGCGGCGAACGAAATAAAATTTGCGGAAAGTGCCGCGGGCTGGCCGTTTTAATTAAAGTTAACCACTGGTGAGACTATCGGACGTGGTATAATTACAAATTTGCAAGAAAAAGTCATTCCTTCTTTTTATTTTTCTGTCGTTTATTTCATTTGTATCGATGTTGAAATCGCGGTTGAACGTAAGAGTGTATTATTTTGAGAAAAATATGTTTATGTGTCATGTGTTTGTAATTACATGGTATATTTGAAATAATTCTTATTTTATATTTTGAATTAATATTAATTTATTACTGTCATTTAATTACGAATATTAATTGAATGTATATACAAGTAATAAACAAATAATGCTGCGTACTATGGAATACTCCAAATATTTCAATATTTTTGTTTATGTTAAATAATAATTTCTTTCTTCGAAGATTTTGTGTAGTTATTAAAATAATAAATACTTTACGTATGATACCACATATTAACAGTTACAATCACAGTTTACGACAACGTAAATGTAACATAAAATGTGTTCCATTGTACTGAATTTATATTGAATTCAATATTTACTTCGAGATCCTACTATCCATATACTATGTCAACTTGTGTCGTATCTGCGGGCTCAAAGCTGGAGTGAACAGATACTGCTCTTATCCCTATAACCTTCCAAAAGCCAACTTCTGAGCTCCCAATAATACGTATACGTTTATTACATTCGCCCCTAAAAATGATCTAGCTATTGCCATATAAAATTTAATTTATTTCACGTCCATCAAATTACTAAAATGTTCTTCACATTATATTTAACAAAGAAATACGCAGCAATACATGCATAATCTACTTGGATACCATACTTGAATCATTAACTACATTAATAATTCGCTACATTTATAATTCGATTATTAGAGACTTCGAGAAATGTCTACATATTTTAGGGATATAAAAATTTCAGTTCCCTATTTCTCAAAGGCCTGTGACGAATGCTGTCACGAATGGTCCAAAGTTGTAAATTTTAAAGCTACTATAAAACGGAATACACCATAGGAGTTTGTTTAAACGCACAGATAAATTATTCCATAATTTATGACGGCTGAAAGAGTTTGCAAATACGATTAAAATAGAGAGTACCACATTATACTATATTTTAGTTGTTCTCATATTAGTTCCCCGAGAAGACAGTTTTTGCACGACGAGAACAAACGTATTCTATGTGACAGGGTGGATTTGTAACGCAGTAAAACGAAGCATCGATTTCCCATTTATACTTCTTGCACAGAGAAAATAAACCGCGTATTAAACCCTTCGAATATATTACGCTTTTCCCACGAACGTAATCAGTGTTTAACGCGATACATTCGCGAGCGTAATGCCCGGCCATAATTCTCCATTCTGACATAGAAATCGATCGATTCGATTGACAATTGCACGTGGTGGTTAAGTTAATTATACGTGGAAAAATTATGGTTTTATACTCAATGGTGAAATTTTAGCATACCGTTCATATTATTTTTAAAGAACTCGCTGCGCATAGATTCGATAAGAGTGGAGAAAACATTGATTAGGAAAGTTTTCATTTAAAAAATGGTACAGTTGCATTGAGAAAAATTATTCTGTATAGAGGTAAGCATATTTACGATATTTCAGTACACATTTTACCTCAACTGTTTTTACTATATTTAATTACAGGTGTACGGAGTAATGTTTTTATCAATAAGTCTCAATCGTCGCTTGTTTTAATATTTTCGTATTAAATAATTTTCTATGTCTGCTCGAAAGCTGTAAAACATTCTGTATTGCAATCAAAATTAATTCAATAATTCAATAGGTATATTTGCTTAATAATCCTCTTCTATAGATTATTACTTCAGTAGACTTAAGGGCTGACTCTTTTAACATAAAATAACCACAAAATTATTGAAAGATTATTGTAAGTGTTGTAAGATATTTGAATGTATATCCTGAAATTTGCAAATTCCAAAGAAGGAGTGTAGCAACTAACCCAGAACAATAGTTTCTTAAGATAGCCAGTTTGTAAGATGGTAGGTCTGCGACGCTTCATTTAATCCGCAATGGAGCTTTTAAGGTTCAAATTCGACTCACCTTGGCAGAAAATATTCATGCCTACGTATATTAATTCGAACATAAAAAGATGGAAAAATGAAAGGTAATAACATAAAATGCCAATGACTTTCGTAATGGCACATCTTGTCTGGCAAACATTAACGTGGCACTAACAATTACATTTCACGGTACAGTTATTTTTTATGTGGGCTTCGTGTTTTATGTAAGTATCCGTAATACAGCGGTCATCCGAACGAACAAGCCACTTAACCGCGTTCTAATTCAATGCACCAAATTACTAAGCGAAAAACATCCAGCCTTATCGTGCATTAGAGTAATTAGCCGTTGATTGTGAATAGAACGGCGCGCCTTAGTTCGTGATAAATAGGGAAAAGTTTTGTTTGCTTTTACTAGGAAATTAAACGCATACAGCCTAATGGAATTCCAGAAAACTCCACGTCACACCTTTTAATCGACTCGGAGGTAATTGATTAAGTGCAAGTTGAAAATTTGGAACAGTTATAGAACAGCAGACGCGACCAATCACATTCTTTGATAGCAATTATGTATATCCCCTTCTCTGCAAATAGTAAATAGTACAGTAATAGCCCAACTGTTTGAAGTTTAAATTTATTGAGTATCAATATGGTACATAATGTTCATAATTTTATGAAACACCTACATAAGTAGATATCGGTTATACAAATTATTATTACCTTATATAATAAACATGTTAACATTTTCATTGTCCAAATTATTATATTGATCTTTATAACATCAAACCACTACTGTATCGTAATTAATGTATACTTTTTTCAATTGTACGTTCTTGTGTGCTGTATATTCTTTTTATAGTATATCTGTAAACGTACCCATATTGTGACGAAATGACACTTTCTTCCTGGTAGCCAATATTACACTGCGACGATCGTGTTATTATACTTCAGTAACAGTTTATCAAAATGATTGAAATGCCAATGAATAATTAAAGTCAGATTACGTAAAGGTAAAATCTGCGAATAACGAAAAGTTCAACGAATAAGGATTCGTTTATATCTAGTGAAACGGAATCTGTATTTTACTGATACGGTTTCCTTTCATCCAGAAGCGCAATTTTGTTCTCGTGAAAAGATACAGGATCCACATAAATTTCCAAGTACCCTCCACAAAAATTACCAAACTAATTTCATCGCGGTCCTAAACGAGGCTCGTTAATAACAACGTCAGGTACGCTACATTCTCCCAGCCTTAAACATCTTAAATAACGACGTGGGAAACTTAAATAAGTTTCCTGTAAGATACCGCGCGGACTTCTGGAATTAGCTCCCTAACCGTAACTACTTAGCCTTAAACAAAAAGGGCTTTAATGTGAAGCAACGGCGCGAATTCGAAGCAGATAAAAGCAGAAAATACAAGAAGAAATAACTCAACCCGAAACTGTGCGATTATCTGGCCTTGGAACCGCAATGTGATAAGTATTAAAGGTGGATGAAATTGCCTGAAAAAGCATATTACATTCATCAGCATTTTAAATATACATAAAATTAAAATCATTGAAGAAATTATGTATTAATCTGATTTTAACCATGCCTTTCTTGCAAAGCATTTTGTTTGAATATCTCTTGCTATAGAATAACATTCACAAAGCAAAATAATGAATTAATTGTTCTGTTGCAGAATTTTATAGTAGCCTTTCGTTTATTAATTGCATTACCTGTGCAGAATATACTGCACCGTGTTCGACAAAAACTTTTCTTGCGTATACAGTAGATTGTTCTGAATGGTAAGCTTTTATTGTATACTATGGACCTGCCACCATTTACAACATGCTTGCAGAAATTTTGTAAATATAAAAGGATATTTTATTCTTTTGTTCATTTATTTCCATTGGATGAATGCTGTTGACGTTTAATGGTCTTTCATTTGTGAATATAATGATTACAGAAATGCTACGCGTTGTTCAGTTCAGTTAAATAGATAACAAGGTAAAAGCAGGTTGCAGCGTTGCAATTTTATTATAATTGTCGAATAAATCGCATGGCATCTTATAAATTAGAATACGAAAAGCGATACACCTGTGCAAAGATAAGAAAAATAATTTCATTAATGCGGTTTTATATTACGAAATAATTAAAAAATGCAAAACAGTAATGATTTGCGTGCACATTCGTTTGAAGCATTTCATTTATAAAGTGCATCACTTTGTGAAATCTATCCAGTGCATTAATAATAGCTCATTCTGTTTCATTACCAGCCAATGATTAAAAAGGAAATAATGCATTAAACTCTTTAAACATTCTATTATATGTGTAATCATTCAAAATTGTATCTAATTATGTGTTTATTTAACCAAAACTAGGTATTTTGAAAATTTCGAATTTGTCAATTAACGATAAGAATGTCCAGTTTATAATATTTTTAATTATAATATTCTTAACAGCAGAAAAGCAAAGTAGAAATGCAAAAATATAGTAATCGTAAAAATTAGATACAATAGTACCTGAGAATCATTCACCAAATGATTTTCATTCCATATTGAAATTTAATATCATTTAAATATCAACAATTATTTATTATTAATTTCAAGATTAACTGTAATGTTACCACAATTAATTTCAAAGCTTGAATGCGATAGTAATAAAATTATCGCCCTATTAACACTAAGGACAATTTGGTATGCTGTTCTTAAAATCAATAGGTGTAACAGGTGTTCAATCTCAGTGCAGCTTCAACCGAACAGCTATAAACCGGATCTATAAAACTCTTAGCTTTCATTGAGCGTTAAGTAAACGATATTTCCAAGTAGACAATTGTATAAGGTCTTGCGTCGTCTATTGCTATAAAGAGACCAGCATGCCCAGTGTCTATAAATCCTTTATGATCATACGTGTAATGAATAAAGGCAGCAAGTATAGGGTGTAGTTGCAATGATTTATGTTAGTTGATTATTTCTATCTCTTTTGGGACCTTGATTAATTAAGGAATGAAACATGATATAATCTGCTGACACAATTATAATTGGAAATTAAAATGACATAAAAAAGGAAAACAATTTTTATAGGATATTTTGTATCTACATATTTGTGCAAAATGTGCAGCAAAATGTGCAGCAAAATGTGCAGCAAAATGTGCAGCAAAATGTGCAGCAAAATGTGCAGCAAAATGTGCAGGCCTTTACATTTAATGTTTGATAAATAGAAAATTATTTCCTACTTGTTTTTGTAACAATTATGGATGTATCTGTAAAAGTTCCAATACAAATTATTTAACATATAAATAAGTGGGGTAAATGTGAATTACTAAATGGGAATTTACGTTTTACTGTCACCTAGAATTCAGATTTTCACCCCAAAATATTTCTACAGATATTGATTAAACCGTCCGATCAATATTTGAAATATTGACAATTGGTCAATGTAACTTCTCACGCATTCAATATAATGTTGGCACTGTCGAAATATTGACAACAAATATCGAGCGTTTGGAGATTCCTGAAGCACATGTTTCGTAGTACGAATAGAAATTCCCTGCGATAGGCCAACGAACAAAAATATGAAATAAATGATAAGAAAACTAAACGATTCGTTGGGAATATTATAATACAATAGTTTTTAGTTGCGAGCAATTGGTTACAGAATTATGTTAATTACTTTACTAAGCAAGTACTCTCAATTAACTAATTTAAAACAAAATAATCGTTAAAACTTTTATAAATTAAATCACTCAAGCAAACGCAATAAATGAAAATTATTACACTTTTCCATCCTGCTATTATTTGAATAAATCAATGCACAAAATATTTGATCAATTGAATTTCCGAGTGTATTGTATTATGCATGACTACTGTGCATTACATTATATTTATTATAAATATTGTACCCACATTATTGCAACAATTTCATATTAAAAATTACTCAACTATTCCAGGCTATCAAGGCAATCTGATATTTCTAAAATTATAACAGTGACCGCAAATTTTTATGCGTTAGTGTACGTATTGTTCGCCAAAGTAAAGCCAACAATCTGAACCCCACATTTTTTGATTGTGTTCAGTCATTCCGATACGCATATATGTACGTGCACAGCTCGTGTACCGTGCGTGACACGGCAAAATGAGATCGGCCAATAATTGTCGGTGGTGGCTTCGGAGCCTATTTACATTTACGGCTACTCTGTACCCCGTTATCCTAACGTTATAGAGGTCCGTAGGCTCCCGAGTCGAGCGACGCGCACAGATAATGGGGAACGGACAATTTCGCTGATGTTCCACGACGTCAGTTGCCATCGTCTATTTTGCACAATTTCCCTAGGGACTACGCGTATACACGTAACCATCCGTTTTCGAATATTTTATTCCCTTTTTTACCCTTCTTTATTGCACTTCCTTTCCTATTTAGTAGAGGGAGACATTTCTGCTTTTTTTATAGTGGCGATCCACGATCAGATTTAGCGTAAGGGATTTAGTGGCAATTGTGAAACGACGCGTGTCGTCTTTTATTTTTCTGTTGTGGTTTTCTCTTATTTTTGTTTTGTAGAGTTAATTGATTTGGCCAATAATCGGCTCAATTGAGTGTATAGTTCGGGGGTCATTGTGCATTGAAATACTTTAATGACGACGTATTATTGTACTAGGTTATATGCGATAAAAGATAAATAAATATTTTCTACATCTTGCTGAGTGATTAAGATGAGGAAATATTTTTATTCGTGCATTTTGTATTAAACGCATCACAATGCTGAGCACTGACTATTTCTTAAATATTTGAAATAATTAAATGATATATTCTCGTTGCGATTTGCGTTTCAGTATATTTAAGTTATAAAATTAATTACGCAATTTATGCACGACTCGGTTGATTTGAATGATATACCCCTCCTGTATTAACGGGCATTTAGCAATCAATATACGAGCTTCATTCTGATAACGAGATTAGACTTTATTAAATGACCTACGTGTTGCTAATCACTCAATTAACAAACTAAAGCCCAATAAATTCGCTGTAATCGAAATATATCCCGATAGTAACTGACCATTTACAAATACTGATTGTGTATTGCCAAATGTAAATAGTATTTATGTAGGTACATATACACTTATCAGCTTTCATTCGAAATGACTTTGTCAGCAAATTTCTTTTCACGTAGATATGCTACATTACATGGTACCTATAAGAAAATCATATGTATCAAAACGAAACAATTGAAACTATATATTTTGCCTTCGAAATACAATTTTTGTATTTCATATTGATGGAGAAGCTGCTCATCCACTTTAGAAATGAAAAAAACCAATATTTTTGTAATCGTAATGAAAAAACCCTCCATTAAATTGGATACTGTAACACAGATGTAATATTTCGCTTGAGCACACAGCGTTTCATTGATTCGTCAGCTTCCAACTGGTCAGTCTCTGTTTTATTATTTTTCCGTGCATCGTTATACGTGTGCTTAAGAAATTTACAAAACGAACTAAATCACATCAATACAACTTTCCAGTCGGAAATATGTCAGTCGTGGTATACTACGATGTAATATTGGTTTCTAGCTAGAATAATCGTTATTTTATTGCTTTTATAGAAAAATTACTTTACTATGATAGAAATTGTGGAGAATACCTGACGCACATCATGCTGCAGCATATGTATATTACAATATGTGGCACCTTAATTGAATAATACTTTCTTTCAACAAAAAGTGTTCTGCTTTTTCGCTATACTTATTTCTGCCATACCATGTTTTATATGGCCCCATAAAACCGAGATAATAAACTGTTTAATAATGAATTGTTTAATTCATTTATATATGAGCAAATTGGAGAAAGAAAATACCGTATTATTAAATATGCTGCGAATACAAATAAAATATCTTGCATGACAAACTGGCATAACGAAAATGAAACAGTTGCAAAATATTATAATTATAATCAGTTCTCATTATATAATAATAACTAAACGTATTTATTTTTACTGGTGCATAACTAATAAAGCACTTAGTTCTCAGTAAAATAGTATTATCACTAATTTGAAACACTGTAACAAGTAACAATTAATATTCCACGCTTCGAAGGATGCACCATTATTATTTACAAGCGAACATAAAAATAAGATGTATAGCGACTTTATGTATATCTATTTCGACCAAAAGGTGTCTTCTGACACCTGTACACTTGGATGGGAATAACTGTGGAAATAATAGTGAAACAAAATATTTTATCTTTTTTCAAAAAGTCGGTTGAGGAAAACTGATTAAACTAAGAAAATAATTTTAAGTTAGAATTATAAAAGGTGTCGAAAGGTTTGGTAGAAATGGTGTTCATAAAAATAAAGAATTTTTCCACATGGAAAATGTATAATTTACCAACCCATAATGGTGCATACATATATCCTTATCAAACGTCCACTATTGCAAGCTGCGAATAGCATATCAGTTCGCTACTGGTACTTAACGTTAAAAAAATCGATACAGACGTAAAAGATATCAGTTATCTTTGCAACGGTTGTTGCTTTTACCTGATCTTATTTCCTACTGTTCTCGACTACTTTTTTGCAAGTTTTAGTACCTTGCACGGGCTGAATGCAGACAAACAGTGCACTTTATCGCCGAACAAAATTATTCAGCCTTTCGCGTGACAGGTAATAATAAGACCTCGCTGTTTCCCCATCGAGACCCCACGATCGTACTTCCTTCTAGTTGCGAGAATATTTCGCATTTCCCTCAAGAATTTAAGCAGCGCCGGAAATTAATACTCGGATCAAATTGGCGATGAACTATCTGATCAGAAAGGTAATTATAGCATTGCAATTAACAACAAAAGGAAAATATCTTTTATTTTAGGAATAAAATAGTGAGAAATTGCCTTCAAGCGTTAGTTTGTTTTCGAGTTACGAAGGATATAAATACTGTAACTTTTATTTGGTGGATACTGCGAATTGTTTGCTAGACATAATATTAGCATGCTCGAAGCTAATTAGCATGATTGCAGCGTACAACATGTTCAACATGTCTGTTCCCTTATCCTACTTCATTGTCTAAAGTGTTCAGTGTATTATACTCTTGCGGAAATACACTGATAGAAGAGTTATTTATTTTGTCTACCTTGTATTTCTACCAGCATCTGGTTATTACTTAATCGCGAAGTTACGCAATGGCATTCCGAAAGACGTCACGAAACGTAATATATCTGCTTATTACCTTAGTATAAAAAATAAATTAAAAGTTCTTATTGTATAGTTGTGCGGTTTATTAATTTATAATCCAACGCATAAAATAACTATGATTGACAACGATGTGCATCTACATGTATGACAACACCGAAGACAATTTTTATTTTTTTAAAAAGTTGAATGGTACGACCTAGTTTCATCTGTCAACTTTTCCATTTATATTTCTCTGCTTTCCAACTATTTCAACAAAATCGAGTGCAGTATCAAGTTCATGTATATTTGACCTGATTTTCCAAAGTAAAACAAAATCGAGTGCACTGAGTGTGCTATTATTGAAATTATCTGAATTCGGAGGGAAAATATATTTCGTACAAATAAAAGTCTATCGGGTGATCTTAAAAGTTCTGTCGATTGTAAAGAAAGGGCATACCAATTGTTCTAACAATTACTATATTCTTGATATTCCAGTTCAAATCACTAACTATGATATGTACAAAATAAAAGTTACAAAAGTATTTAACTTTCAATCGCCATGAAATAGAAAAGGTGTTTCATTTACAGTTTTGTCACCATACACTTCACAAATATTTTGACATCCTTCAATCGCAATGCTACTTTTATTTCTTATATAACATACAATGACGTATACAAATTTTAGCGACGAACAGTTTCTCGCCACAATTTCTAATAAAGACTAACAAGAAGCCGCGTGTTTTCTCTAACACGTTTCCGTCCATTACAATCCATTTACAGAAACAAAGCCACTGTTAGGGAATGTAGAAACCAACAGAACTTGTAGCCTATGTGCAATGCAAGAAATTTTCTATTAAAGAAAATTCAACTATAGAAGCTCTTACCTACTCCATCTAGGTAACACGCTCTACATGACTGTTAATAGCTCTTGTATACCGCCATAGAAGTACAGTACATATTAGTATTCCTTCACTACTAAAGCCGCGTCCACAGACATTGTTGGCAGAAGTTTCTCCGCATACAAAGTCTATAGATTTCCACAGACCGTTCCTAGATTTGTTCAAACTGTTTTCAGATAGAATGGATACCAATATGGCCACTTCAACGGAAACTAAAAGACAGAGTCTGCGAATACTGTCAACTGACACTCGACCAATTCGTCCGGCCTTTACAAGTACTGCGTTAAATATCTTATAAACTATTAGATTCTCTACGCCTGCGATTTTTCAGGTCTTTGTACTTAATGATCCTTTAACTATTTATGAAGTTATCATCAAAACCAAGGCGTAGCACATCGCGTGGTTCCTTCAGCAGTGCCTCTTCCAAACGAATACCAAAGTTACGGTACAAAGATTGAATATACATACATAATGTATCCGTATTTAATTAAGAATTAATTAAAGCAAGTTCGTGAATATAAACTTCAGTTTCGAATCCCCCAATGTCCTGCGTACATCCCTTATTGTAGCGGTATAGTTCAATTCGAGGTCGTTGCACGTTCGTGGTGTTTTACGGACGACAGCAAGGAATCAAGAGAAGACAAAAACGACGATTTGCCAAAGGAATGAGTCGACGCGGTGGGAAACGCGAATTCCCATTTAACGCGTACAAATTGCGTGCAGTTTGCATGCAATGAGAATAAATCTCAATTAAGCCGCGGGTCCTGGCTGGTCAAAAGATGCATGTTCAAGCTGTGAATATTTTTATGGCATGCGTGGTGCAAGCAAACGATTTCTTCGGTGCATCAGCATTTCATTAGCTGCGATGTGAATTATGCGAGTAATTTCATATTTTATGCTCGTCCTCGGTACGGTTCTTTAGAGGATTTTGTTTTACGGAGGTGCACAAGTTTGACATTTTTATTGGCGGATGTAATTGTTGACTCGTACGTGATATGAGTAATGCCGGCAATAAAAAGCAACTGTCAAGAGATAAACATGTCTTGCTTTCTTATAAGATTTAAAGTTTTATATTTTAAAAAAGGCGAACCCTTTGTAGATTTACAATTTGTTTCGGGAACATTAGGCACAGCGTTTTAACGTCTTGGTATTTTTTGTTAAAAAAAGGTAGATTGATTTTGATTGTTCTATAAAGTGCATTTATGTCATCTAATTTGTATTTGTGAGAACAGTACACGAATTTATTACGTTATGTATTCTATATTTGATCCGCCACTGCTGTTGCACTATATTTTAAATTTCAATTCAATAAGAAATCAATAATATCTAGAATTACAGTTTTTACATTGAGTAAATATGTTGAACTTACGTACAATATCATTTTGTATGCGTTTGACGCAAGGACATTCGGTTAATAAAATAATTGACAATTACAATTACTTGAAATATGTAGATAAATATAGTTTTACGTAATTATTCAAGTTTAATACATATGCACTTGTCAATTAATAATTAACAATTCGGAAATTGCGTATATGTACATACGCGTAGTATAAATGTGTTACAATAAAATATATAAATATCCACACCACCAACAATAGTTACCATTAAAATCTAAAAACACGTTTCCCATCCACAAATATCAGTTCTATTCCAATATCAAATATTTCCTTCTCAAAATCCACCCTCTAAAAAGAAAGAGGTGAATATTCGTTTGCAATAACGAAAAATAGCAAGGGCAAAATAGCAATTCAGTCCTTTCACAAACCTCAACAACTCGTGCGCTGTGCCATCGAAAAAGTGAATCAACCAAGTTGCCAATCAACATTCACATCTGTCGTAGAATCGACGAAATAAAAGAAACCATTGTGCCGACCAAAATCGAATTGAAGAGAAATTCGAAAGCCCACAACCGATCGTTGTGCTTCGTATTCTACCCCCCACCCCCTTCTTAACAAACTCAAACTGCCGTGAAGTTTTGCATCGTCGATTTGCCGTTCGCTATTTAGTATTTACCCTTCGCTCGAGCGAAACGAAATTGCGCCGGCAGACTGGCACCGGGAAAATAAGCGAAGTTACGAATCGGCTGGCAATTACTTTCTCGCGCCGGAATCGCCAATGAAGCGAAAGGGATTCGACAGATATTACAATCTCGTTGAATCGGGTTGGGGGTCGCGATCAGGCGTAAGCAAAGTGATAAAAAATGCAAATTCCGATCGACGACGGCGGTGGGGGAGACGCGGATAATATTTAAGGCGCTGAAACAGGCGACGGTGGGTGGCACGAGGGTGGGTTAAAGGGTTAGCGAGGTAGGGCTAGGAAGATAAAGTCGAACGAACGGTCAGAATAACGGGCGTACGTCTTGTTATTTTTTAATTTGAAATAAACGTGGCCGGGAATGTCGAGTGAATTGATTTTATGCAAATGTCCGCGAACACAACGACAGTTTCGGCTGGGCTGTGCATTTTAATCACGTTGTCAAGAGATAGCGGGCGTACGAACGATATGAATGTACCTTTTTGAAATGAACGAAAACTGATCATCGGGTCTTCGAGTAATTGAAATTTTTCATAGTAATACGTGGATGTGATAGTTGGGGAAACCGATGGAAATATCGGGATCGACATAATATTTCACGCGTACGGTTAAATAAAATGGAGAAGTTTAATGGGACAGGAGACGAAACTTTGACGTATCACATTTTAGACACAGAACATCCGACATGTTTTTACTTAGTGTTTTCTTTTTTATAGTTATTTGAGACGAATGGTTCTGACGACTCTCCTTGTAATAACAATAATTATTCTATTAACGATACACCCGAGATAATATGAAATGAAATAATATTGCAGGCGTAAACTTTTAATGGTACATTTTATGAATTTTTATTCTGTCGATAATTGAAATGTGAGATGATTAAATGATTGTAACAACGAATGAAGAATAACATCACGTTAAAAAGAATAGATATGTTGCTAGTATAGTAGTACAGTAGCTTTTTACCATATTGCGCTGTTTATCTGTATTCGATAAAGCTTCTACAAACAAGTTTCAATATTTATGGCTACCCAATTCGTTGTCAAACACTGACGAAGTATGTACTACTAAAATGAACACAAGTAAGTCCTCCCAATAAATGCAATAGTAAAGAAATTATAAACAGGTTATCAATTATGAACACAAATAACAAACACCTTAATTTGATGCAATAAGTAGAAAACATTAATTGTCGTCTTAAAAGCATTACACAATTTTCTGTCATATTATGTGAAGGAAAACAGGAAATCACTGTACTGCTGCCACGTTAAATTATCATACATAGCGATGCTTATATTTTGATCAGCCTGCCAAAAATGCCCACAATTTAATCAGTCACAATCTGGCAAAGTTAGACGTTTCAGCAAAAACGTTGGTCCTGTCGCCACTTTTTGCAATTTTGTGGCAAATAGCTACTGCAAAAATTCTAACCGCTCTCCCATTAAGGTTAACCACTGAACCTTCATCTCACTGCAAAATTACATCTGCAAAGCGCAGACGAGACACACACAAAACCCATTCAATAACGTGTACGAGAAACGAAACAGGGAAAGGAAAAACAATCTCGTGATAAAGAACGTCACCCAGGATAGACGTAAAAAGGATACACGAACAACGCGTGCATTGAACATGATAAAAAGAGCATTGCCACGTGGACATACCGAACTTTATTCTAAGCCAGAAGAACGATGTCAAAGTTGCAACACAAATTGTAGTCCGCGCACAGAAAGCAACAAAAAATGTTTGCTACCGCAATCTTGATTGCGAAATCCAATAACAAGCGCAAGAAAATATGAAACAATAGAGGAAAGAAGTTCTTTCAAGCTGGTTGAATTTCATCTTTACAATCATAAACTGGGACGCTAAGAAAGCGCACTGCTGGAGCAAATGAATTGGAACATGACGAACCGTGCCTAACCCTTTAGCGCCGACAGATTGTATGATATTTCTGCTGAGGAAAAGAAATTCATTTTATCCTGGTATGTAATACGTATGTATATGTATGACTTCAGAGTGGCGCCATGGCTGAGCTTGTTGCAAAACTTTGTATGACGGTTGGGTAATAAATAATTTACTTTAGAAGCCAGTGTGATTAATTCCATATGCTAAATGAAATTTGAAAATTCTAATAATAACATAAAGCTATCTATGTTTGAATATATACTTCATAAGAAAGTAAGAATAATGTACATATATGTAAGTTCATCGACTTTATCTACTTTTGATCCACGGAATTAATCATTTTGGCAAACGAATATGTCAAGCACGTTCCGAAAACGAAGTTCATTTTAGTTCGTTGGCGAATAGAAACACTTGGAGAAATAAGATCGCCGTCACACAGAATGCTTTTCCATTGCATTATTCCGCACCGAAAGGGTTAACAGTTACACAAAAATACGCGCGAATGCGAGCCAACGACGGAAACGAGGATTATGGCCATTGGTTTGGCGAGCTGTTCGGTATTGCAGCAAAGGAACAATGTATGGCACGTGAAATAACAATATTTCTCATTCTCCACCTGAAAACGCCATCGAAATTCAATCGGCTGTTCGAACGGGCGGTGCCGCAAATCGAGTTTGCGGCTGAACGATGATAATAGAACACCATAACGTTGTAACAAAACGGGCAAGTAAAAGAGTGAGTTGGAAAGGAAGTAAAAGAATTGCTCTTGGAACAGAACGTTGGCATTGCTTCGTATTATCTTGTCGAAGGTGGTTGGAATATTTTCTATGCGAGTGTATTGCTTATGGTTTTCCATTTAAATGGTTCCCCTGGCAATTTTTTTAAATCGTGGACATTACTTAAATATTATATTATATCATACACAAATAGTGATAGCTTGCCGTAAGCTCACTGTATATGTTTCGTAAATTACCTTTTGGGAATTGTCAAACAGTATAAAACACTGTCGAGGTCCAATAAAAGTATTTGTTCGTGAATTATAGGTGACAATAAATTAATTTACATGACACGCGTCGTTTATGAATATATGTATAATGTATATGTATACATTCTATTCGTTAAGTTGTAATGACAAAAGTCAACCTCTGGTTGAGTTCGAGTGTCAAACGCTGCGGTCACCGTCTGTAATGAATCATTGGATCAGGAATAAAATGAATCTGACAAGATGCTTCTTTTAGACGAAGTACACGAGAACAATATGTATTCGTAAGAGTTAATAGCGATCATTAAAGTCAACCTTTGCCAATCAACCTTCATGACAGCGTCTGTTTGTTTGTATCAAGCCTCGTCACATAACTCAATTCACAACTAACGCTGTTCATTCATTATTAATTTACTCGAATCGAATTGTGTAACGCGTGTTACAGGGAATTCGTGTTCCTATTAAAATATTCGAGCGTTTGTTTTATTTCAGTTTGAAATACTGACGGTACTATTTTTGTAATAATTGATACATCCTTCTAATACAAATGCAAAATATTATTGCGGTTTATATTAATAATTTGAATTAATAATATCTCTGAAAAATAAGAATTGGAAAATGCTGATAATGAATTCAATGAACAACCAACAAAAGAAGAAACAGTCCATTCTCCTATTCTCCCAGCTATTCTCTTTAAATCGAGTCTTTAAATCGAGAATGCTCGCTCTGCGCAAAATTATTATCGCGAGCCTGTCACGCTCTACAGGCTATTAATTATACGCCTCATTTCAGTTCCCTCGGTGGACACGGAGAAGGATAGGAACAGAGAAAGTGAGACCAATCCTAACAAGACGTCTACGTCCTCCTTCTGGCTCAACTAATTCGTCTCTAGTAATTCCCTTTGAGACCAGTTTCACCCGGTCATTCGTCTGACGTATTCGAATTTCCACTTAAACCGACTGACTACCGCGACAAACCCCCGTGGAAGAACGGAAAATTTTGATTTTCGTATTTGCGCAACTCGGGTTCTGATTAATTTCTAGAGTCCCACGATTGGGCGACTTAGCTCTTACAATTAGTGCACCAAGGGGACCCCAATAAATATTTCTTCATGGCATTCGATAGTTAATGGGAATATGTTGCCAAAAAAGTCGTGCGTTTTCATGACTAATTTCGATTGGTAGGGAGACCAAAAAAGAAATTAACTAAAATCTTTTGTGTCAAAAAGTTAAAACCCCCCAGGCAAATCTATTAGTAACTGTTGAACGGATTGTTTTACGAAATAAACTAGCAACATTTACGATGAGAATCGGAGTACAGAGCAATTAAAAATTCTGATTCTTAATGATATCCTCGTCACGTTTAATATGCGCATTTATGAAACAAAAATATTATAATCATAACTAATGTAACCGTAAAGAAACTTTGGTAAGCTTTTTACCATCTTGGTAAACGATGTATGTAGATCATCTCACCTTGCTATGCTGAGGCTAAAGAACCGTTTCGAGTTACAGAAAAAATTGCTCATCGTTAGTATCAGACGTGTACGTTTTCTTATTTCTCCCCTAAGAGAACCTGAGGAAAGGATTCGATTCGCATGTCACGTCCCTATTGGCAGAAATTAATGACTTACTCGTGAATCGTCTAGCGAGCTCTAGATTCGAATACCAGATAATTTTGATACGCATATACATAGATCCATGATCTACAGATGTTCATCTTGCATATCTTGTGCAGGTGTCTTCTGGTGATTATGAAAAAATTTAAACCTGAAGAGTTCAAACCAAATAAGAACCTACTCTCCAACGCGACATATCGAACACTCTAAATGCATTAATTTCACCAATCAGATATATCAAAGTAAGTATCCTATCCCACCTAGATCTGGCCCATATCGCCGCAAAGGTACGGTATAAGGCCCTCGACTGCGAATAATAAACGTTAGCCTTTCCTCCATCTGCTGCGCAACATAATGTAACTCAGCTCCTA
Source organism: Nomada fabriciana (assembly GCA_907165295.1). Classification (NCBI taxonomy): domain Eukaryota; kingdom Metazoa; phylum Arthropoda; class Insecta; order Hymenoptera; family Apidae; genus Nomada; species Nomada fabriciana. The sequence goes on from OU015694.1 coordinate 16,538,854, forward strand.
GAACAGCTCACGAAAGCAAATCTTCGCTTCGCACTATCTCGGCTGACACAAAATGAGTGGCGCGGCATTAACGACAGTAACCCTGGCTGAAACTGCACGGATAGCGTATGCAAAGTAGAACATTAGCATGATGTGCCAGAACACTAGATATATCTTGCTTGCCCTGCCCCTCCCACCTCTCTAATTTCTCACTCTCTCTCCCTCACTACCCCTGTATCTCTCTCTTTCTGCCAATGCGTGCTTCTATCCAGGGCTAGGGCATTATTAATGACACCGTTCCAGAGGACAAGCCCTTGCTGTCTCGTAAACGTACGTGCAAACACGTATCGAACGCTGTCGGCTTGCTGAAGGGTTCATTTGTGGTAAGGAACGATTGGAGAACGCTTCACGTGGACGATTTCTTGTTTCCTTCTCCTCCTCATGCTTTTCTTCTTTTTAAAGACGGGACGGAGTATTTGTCACAGCAGTGGCGGAAACTGGGTCACTTGTGGTTCGTAAAGATATTTTTCTTTTGCCACGAGTATTTGCTGGAAAGTTTTTGGGATGTTTATGTGGTCTTTTTGAGAAGAAACCTGACGCACCCTTGGATCTTCTTCGTACGTTCTTCGTGATTGTTATTTTGTATTGGACTAAGTTACGCTGTCTTCCGAGATACGAAATTCTTTATTCTAAACGGGAAGTTGATGGGAAGAAACAGTAGAGTTATTTTCGAAACTGTCGAGAATAAAATACGCAATTTTGTAACAGCAAAAATAAAAGACAGATTCGAAGTGTTTGTTAATTTTCGACATGAGTTACATTTCGATATCTTGCGATGGAAAGTTACGAACTCTGGTATGTTTCACGATATATTATTTAATCTCCTCGCCCATATTTGCGTCAAAGCTGGCAGAAAGATTGACACTGCGAATTCATTTCCCTTATACGGGTCTGCAAATATGCAAAGTTTGGACAAATCAATCGGGGACAAATCCGTCCTTGAACCGAGTTTTCTCCTGGAAATTTTATGTAATGTTACTACGAATTTATAGAAAGTTTAGAAAGCGCAATTGTGATGTCAAAATATTCTAACTTAAATTTTACCTTCTTAACCTTGTTTAAGTTAAGAAAAAATTTGAAGACTACTAATTTTATTAATTGGCGATACATATACATGCATAGCATAACAAAGTTTGCCGCAAACATGTATGCTTACTTAAATTCGACACCATGCAATACTGTTAATTGTACTGTCGTATGAATATATAAACTCCCACTTCAATTCTGTATTATACCGATGAAACCATATTTGAGTTCCACCATCATTATCAGTATTGGTAATGAATGTTAGACCGTCGATTCTATGGATTAACTTACATTATTTATAACGTACACGCGCGTCGTTGCTTACAACACATTATAATAAGAGACAATACATTTGTCAAAAAATAGAACTATACTAATAAATCTAACAGCCCCTCGCATACAAGGCGCCACTTTTGAACGTAAAATTGGAGGAGCGTTGTCTAATACAATCCAACAATCAGCATATCAACCAAGGAGATATTGAGAACAATCAGAACTTCTGTTTCGCAATTAGCACTATACGAACAGAAAATGGTGCTACGTTAAGTATCATCTGGTTCGTGAGTTCTTATATATAATGCATGAAACAAAAGTGTGAAGGCTACGAATCAACGTAACGCCAATGCTGTTTCAAATCCGCAAGTACGATGGAAATCTAACAAGGGACCTTTGTAGGAATTTTTTTTCTTCATAGCCCAGCTACTGCACCAGATACTTTTTCTGGCTATCCGTTGCTAATACTATAGTTCCCCGCAAGTATTGGCCGCGCTGACATATCGTGTTTAGTGATGCAAAATTATTTAACACAATAACAACTCCAGATTTAACTATTTATTAAAGCTATGCTGCTTGGAACTCAAACGCCTGTTATTAATTAAAAGCTAGTACACAGTACACGTTTACAGTCACAAAAGAGTGATATATAGAGTTCTGTAAGTTTCAAGAACGTAAGATATAAACAACATTATTGTTGAAGTATCTAATAAATGGTAAATGAAACGTAATCTTTGTACTGAATTTATAAATACACAATAAGTTAATAATTATAGGAAGAAAATCAACCGATATCTCATATTCTGTATAATATTTTTCGAATTTATTAAATTCCCTATAATACAATTATTGTATGCTTATTAAAACCTCGTAGGACTATTGACGTAGATCTCAACAAGAACACAAATCTAATACATTGAACCAATACCGTCCAATAAAACGGTTTGCGGGCCAACGAGTTCTGCCGAAGCATTTAAACACCTATCACTGTTAAACGCGATCAATTTTCCCGACGCTTCTGTTCCGCCAATCGGGACGAAAGAATTTACGAATCCTCCATCAAAGTGTAACAATGTTTGCTCGAAAGGAATTTTCATTTATTCGTTGCGTCGCGTCGTCGCCTGTGATAACAGCCCCGCGGTCACGCGCCAATGAGCGACGATTCGCGAGTAATTGCCCGTAAAACGTTTCGTTCATTGATCCAAGTCGTAGACGCCGGTTGCACGTCGATCTTCTGCTCTTTTTGACGCCCACGCATCGCCTGCCCCGTGCACACGCACCGAATCACCGCGATTCAAAGCACGTGGCATTGACGTTTGAATGCCAATGGGCCGATCGATCCGTTTCTTACGCAACGCTGACACGAAAATAAATTCGACAACTTGAATATGCGATCGGAGGTGCACGCGCAAGAAATTCTTAAGCGTTCCGATTTCGTCGGCTGTCACGGGTGATGCGTGACAGGTAACTCAATGGATTGGCAGGCTTGTGTAATTGTTATATGTATTGGCTAGTTGGGCGACACACGCTTTAATGGAGTTAATGTTTTGTAAAGTTCGTTGTTCATAGTTAAAGTCATATTTGGGGTATTATTTGGTCACTTGGTTTAATTGAATTCGTATCTGGATGGTGTTTGACGTTTACTTTGGTTGTTATTGATGATTGCATTAAGTACTGTAGGTTCGGGTAAGATTAATTTATTACATTCGATTTGTTTTTGGAGAACGTTACGGAACGTAATGTAAGAGTTATGTAGGCTGTGAGAAATTGTATTAAATATTTTTCGTAAATAATTTTAAAAATATTAGATTAATCTAAATATTGTACAACATATTTTAGTACAGAATAACGGCACAATAATGACCATTTATCGCTCAATGTATGATTGTTCTGTACTACGAAATAACAGTCGCAGTTACTAATATTAATAAAAAGAAACAGTGATTTACATTTATTAAAATTAATCATATTCATGCCAGTTTCAAACCAGTAGACTAACAATATTAGAAGAACGTAAATCATGTACAGCATACATAAAAAGCATGTACGCAATGTAGCTCAACAGGTAAAAAAACGAAAATAAGTGGATCCCATCAACAAATATGAGGAAACAGAATAATTGCTTGTATTTTTAAACAACTTGTTACGTACTTGTTTACAATTTAACAAAGCAAATCCGCAACAATTTACGTGCCGCTGTTATCCCGTATACATTCCTCATGGGGAAACATTATACATAATGCCTGTTTGTAATTAACCTGTTTTACCCAATACATTTCGAACACCATGCACGCATAGGCTCGTAACCAGGCAAGTATTTGCGGTAAACGTTAAAATTCGATACAAGCAAAATTACGGCGGTAATGGTTGGTCACGTACGCGATTTCGTCGTGATTCTGAATATCGGATTACTCTTTCGTTTTTGTTTTCATTTAATTTAATCTTGCATCAACATCTCAGCTATTAGCGACAATTTATGGTTGCTTATGCGAGTTCTACATTATTTTCTTAATTAGTTACGATTCCTTTTGTACTATGTACTTTTGTATTATCTTGGATCTCTTGCAACGTCAATCTGTTTTTTGCTTCTTTAACTATCCATATCCTACAAATTGTTACGGTGGGTACTGTGGGAATATAGATCCCCGGCCATATTGGAAGCGGATTAATGTTTCAAATGAGCGATGGACATTAATTCCTCATAAATTTTCGCGTGCATGTTTCCGCATGTTGAATAAATCCTGATTATTGACACGATTCACAAGATCTGTATCGGGATGTTTGAGTTAAACACTGGATTGTTTGATTGACTACAAGTCTATTTGCATCAATCAGCCGTCCCTCCGCCGGTCTGGATAAAATATATATTTCAGGCAGAAAATAGTAAATGACTTAGAGTATTTTATTGGCTGTGCAAAGACTTTATAGTAAGACAGCGTATTAATTATAGACATTAAATAGTCTGGAACGTCATATATTAATTATATTCCGTTATTGAATAAAAAACTACAATTTGATGAATAAGTACTGAAAATCAGTTACTCACATTATAGGTGTACATACATATACATATGTGTATACATAGTGGAAATTGCGTATATTCTTTTGCACAATATATATTTTAGTACTTATATAAATATATACTATTTATTAGATTTGCAATAATCCAATTGCGTACTAGAGGTTTAACAATAATGCAATCGCATTATTGTTAAATTAAATTATTATTAAATCTACCTGCCCACTCTATGCTTGAAATAAAATTGTCCTAGCATGCCACGAAACCTTTCCTATATCACAATATTCTAACGCGAAACAACTCAATAGAACAAATCAGCTCGCAAATAAACTTATTTATATACTTTTACGTATCATACGTTATATTTAGAGAACCGGGAGCAACAAATTCGTATATCCTGTATAAAGGACCCAGCGGACAAATATCAGGACCAGTGCAATCTCGTTCGTTCGATGCCAGTTAATTATCCGGAATTACGTAACGTGGGGAATTCCGGCTGATACCAGGACGAATTTCAGGGTATTCGCTAAAACCAGACAGCCGAGGACGAGGAAAATAATCGGATTATACGGACAAGCACGCTTCAGAGTGACCGGTTAATCCAGTCGTTACAGTGTTCCAATACACATCGTCAACGAGAAAACGTGTACTCGTACTCGCCACTCTTACACCGCTTTGAAGAGCGCACATTACAGCAGGATCCGTCTCTCAAGCGATTGAGAGAGCTCGGTGAACCGGTGTGTATGTGTATCTCACAACTAGGTCGTTGTATCCTGCAGTGTACGAATTGTATTTATGGGAAACACTCGAGCACGAAGTTCGGTTTAATTATAAATTTGAATACTGAAGAAGCTTCAGCTGCTGCTCGACATTATTTCAAATTCATTCGAATCTCTTACGGGAAAGTTGTCTTTGACATTTCTTTCGTGAAAATTATTTTATGTAAATTATTGTAAACTGCAAGGGTAATTTATATTTTCGGGAAGAATGTACAGCGGCAGAAAGCTTGGTATTGAGGGGATATATTCGAGCCCAGTGTGTTTTGTTATCGTGTTTGTTCAATAGTTCAAAAACGATGTACAGGGTGTAAAGAAATGTTTGGTCTTGGCAGTCAGAGGCGTATGTTACATCTTCGGATCGATGAAGATTTGTAAAAAAACTTTTCACAAAATTGTCCTTGACTTTGAATTTCCAGGTCAAATTTGTTTTTATTGCATTGTATTCTACACATCATGGGGATACAAAGTGTCAAAGGAACCATGGGCCAATAAGAACTGTGGGATAATTCAAAATTCGAATAGAGGATGCCTTCCAACATTTACGAAGTATACCAATTTTACATCAGCGAATTATAAACAATATTCAGGACAGATTAGAGACGAGTATGCAGAACAATGGTGGCCATATTGAAGATGGCATCCAAGCTCAGCTATTAACAAATATTAATCATGATGGATTGATTCTTCGGCTTAGAAAATGAACATCTTTCAAAATATAGAAGGTAATATATAATAGATGATGATCGGTTATGTTAGATTTCCGATAAACAGCAGATAAACAACAATAACTGCTTGCTTTATAAGAAATGACTCTGCTACTATTTTTTATGAGAATGCTCGAGTTTTGACCAATGGTTCCCCTGACACTTTTTATCCCCATGATGTGTAGAACACAATGCAATAAACAAAAATTTGACTTGGAAATACAAAGTCAAGGACAATTTTGCGGAAACTTTTTTTACTAATCTTCATCGATCCGAAGATGTAGAATACGTCTATGACTGCCAAGACCAAACATTTCTTTACACCCTGTACATTGGATGTAGAGTGTTTCAAAATGATTATCAAAACGTTAAAAATGTATGAAGTACTATGGGGACATGGTATGTAGGCCTTGATAGATGTTATAGGGCTGTTTTGGACTGAATATAAATACTTTCGATAGACTGCTTCAGAAGCTCTTTTATAGCAATATATAATATAAACACAGATCTACTTTGTAATATTTATTTGTTTACATGGTAATATTTTACTGGTACGTGGATTCAGACGAGTAATATTTATATGGAAGCTCATAGACCTGTTTTAATCATTTCATTGTTTTACGAACTAAATACAAAATGCTGTAAAAAGATGAGTAGAAACTGCTCTTTTACTGATATAATTCAATTCTAAAAGTTCAGAGAAATCCTAATTACTAGGTTTGCTTGCATATATTATTCGAATGTGAATTATTTCAATACAACTGCAATAACATGGTAATGGAAATGGTATGAAAATTTCTATAACTTTACACAGAGGATCATGAATCGCATTAGGGTATGCCTTAATTACTGTGGAAATTTAACGAAACTTGACACGCACTGTCATTTACATTCTAGATTCTCTTCTGTACAATTGAAACGTCACTACGGTCTGCTAATTTGTGAAACGAGTTTCTATTAATTTATTATATGAATAAAACGCCTAGATCCACGGTAGATCTACGTTCGAAAATTAACATGGTTGAAAATGATCAAAATGTAAGGATTTCTCTTTCCAATAATATACGATTCAATCATGATATCGCTATGTATATGATGTGCATTTTAATACTTTACTTTAAAAATGTTTCTTCCATGCAAATAATTTTGTAACGCGTTGAATAAATCACCATGTGCGTAATATGTGCCACAATCTCCAAAATGAATTCGTCAATTTTGCTCTGAATCATGAAACTCACATGGACTTAAATGTTAGTAACATAATCTTAATTTAAATCTCCAATAAAAACTGACGAAAAGCGATTGTTTTTCCCTGGCGAGGTATGGCCGATTTTTCTTCAAGAATTCGTTTATTCGTACAATCGCGATCTCCCTATTAACCACGCAACGATTTACTTATGTGTTCCTTTCTATACCTTTCCCAGTGGAACGTTTAGTATATGTTATATCAATCGAGAGTATAAAAGTAGCCTTTTTTACCGAGTAAAGAACTGTCGCAACTTATGTCAGTTTCGTAGTATGTACATACTATGTCAAAAAGTTTTCGCAGTGCGTAGTGTTTTCTAAATATCACAAACGAAGCGACAAACACGGCTCAACTTCCGATCACATGAGATTAAACCTATCGTCCCTCTGAATATTTGTCAGCGTGTTCAGAAACTCGTAGCCTCCAACAATATCCAAAGTTATCCACCTTCGAGATTAAATTGCTTGAAAATTCACCGGACCAGAGGTGTTCTCGATCGGTTCATCCCTTTCAACGTTCGTAACGTCAGCCGAGTTTCTTGGTTGCTCGACGCCTATTCACAACACGGAACCACGCGGTTTAACTTCTTCGAGCTGAACTTAGATGCGCCGATCTGATTGCATACACGTCAGCCACATGTGAATCCCCATTAGTGTGATGGATATCAATTCAGGAAAATGACAACTGCGCTAATAACCGTGCACGCGTGTCCCATACACAATCGGTGGAATCGCGTATGTACTAATTGCTGTTCCGCAACGCGATCGATGCTGCTACAGACGAAAACTCGGTTTATCGGTTTCTCGCCCTCACGGCCGATCGTCGTTTAGATAGCCGGGCTAAGCAATCCTTGCGGGGAGATAACGAGACGGCAAGATGCGACCAGCACGAATCGATATTCCATAACACCTGACGCCACGCCTGGCGTCGATCGAGCAACCGTTGCTCGCCCTGCCTTGAATCTTTCAAGATTGTATTTAGATAGAGGCATAACCTTTGATCGTATGCTCTCGAGTTTAAAGCGTAAAGTATGTTGCGACGCCTTTCTCGGGATGTAGAGAGATCAGGGGGTTGTAAGATAGAAGGTTAACGGCGTTGATGGTGGTTTTGGATTTGTGCACGATGAAGTCGAGTTATCTTATAGCTATTTGTTTAGGATCCAGGAAGAATTTTGCTTGATTGCTGTACATTGTGCGGGGAATTTGAAATGAAGTAATTTGATGGATACTGTCGCATTCTTTTATCATATGTTTAGTAAGCGTCGCGAAGTTATGTTTCGAAGGATTTATAAGAAAATTAAATTGTTTATTAAATTTGTAACTAATAAATTAGTTTATGATTTATTTGAGAGAGCTTTAGTTTTATATATTACTATTGGAATAAATTAAATGTAACGTGCGTACAATGCATAATACAACATAATGCCACCAAATGTACTCGAGGATCATTCTTTGCACTATCAGAAACATATTTTGTTTCGTATAATAAGAGGTCGCAAAAATCGAACTTCACCGTATTACATGATCCCGATTAATACTTCCAAAATATATATTAAGGATATCTCTGCAGCACGATATCAAGAAGGATTAAGTGTCTTCGTTAATCAAAAACCGCCGAGATAGCAATTTTTTTTACGATTATGTTATTTAAAGAATTATGCAATTTATACTTTTATAACTGCATTAAATTATTGGTATAAGTGAAGAAATATTTCGAGCATTGTATTCATAATGTTCACATTATCAATGATAAATTATCATTGATTATGCAAACGTTTCCATTATGTCATGTTAATTAGCAGAGCACAAAGTTTGAATAATATTCATGCCATAAGTATTACCAGTTTATTCTCAATTTTGGTACCACAATGTATAATTTCCTACAATATATAATGTAATCGTGAATTAGCAATGACAATATAAGCATGCAAATATACAAATAAATTGTCATTAATTACACAGCGGGGACACCTAATGCTAGTAATAGCCACGAAAATTGATATTCGTAAGCTATGAATATTAAACACCCAATCCTTTAATGTAAATAAAATTCCAATCTATATCTTTTACTTCGAAATGAATTCTCTTCCACCATCTTATGTACACGCAGCGCAATAGAGAACGCATTTTAAGATACCGTTCTTTTCCCACGATATTCCAATTTCTGCAACGTATAAAGAGAACCACCACCTTCTGCCTCCCTTCATTCCTTTCATTCGCCAAACTTCATTTTCTTTTATATTACAAGCAGTCAAATATTAACTAAGCTTCACCGAAGACTTCACTCCATTTCTGGCCACATCATTCCGTGTGCTACCATCTCCGCGCTAGTTGTTCGCGCGTTTGTTTTAAATGCTTCACGGTCCAAAGCTTTCCTAGTCGATCGAATAGACGAGCTCGACGGAGAACGGCCAACGAGCGGAAGGGTTTCAAAAAGGACCGTGGCAAAAAGAGAGCACGGGCAAAGGGTCGAAAGTTATTAAGAGATTAATTTTACCCCAGCCAGAATTTGAAGGCGCCTTAATTCGTCGAGGCCGCGTCAGTATGTGCTGCTTAGACGACGAACCGTTTAGCGACTTCATGAAAGAAAAAGCGGCTCGTTGTCATTGGCCGTTTGCTAATTGCACTTATTAAACTCGGACGTGAATGAGCTTGGATATTTTTTAACACTCTGTGCAAGGTTTTGTTTTATGTAACAGCATACAATAGTTTATTGTAGGTAAGAATTGTAAGAGATAATGTATCTTCGTATCGTCATTGAATGTTGGATAAATCGGCATCTTTGTGTAGCGTAATTGTTGTAGAATCTTTTACTTTTGTTTTGTGGAAAAATGTTACTTAGATGTCACTTGTTATTTAATATCGATTATTCTTTTTTTGACGGAAGTCAATTTTGTTAAACGTCGATAGAAGTTTTCTTAAACGAGAGTGAGTTGTGAAAACGGGGTTATGGTGAAAATGTGAAGAAAAAACGGGGTTTAAATTAATGCCTTATATAATAATTTACGCGGCTGCTTCAAATTATTTATATCACATTATTAAAATACATTTTGTTTAATATTTCAGAGCAAATAATGAATATACTTGAAGTGAACAGTCAATTCTAGTAAATACATGTTTTTAAACGAATGTAGTTTTATTTTCTGTTTAAATTATCTGGGGATACTAGTTACCAAACGATGCTGAAATAACCATTTTCGACACAGTGGAAACTGTATTTCAAACACCATCGAGGCAGTTCGAGAATGGCGGCTATTATAAATTGACAGTCATTTTGAAAATACGACAATAATTTTATGGATCGTATACCACCATCGATAATACAAATATGTCTGTCGAACACGTGAACTGTATTTCGTTTTCAATAGAAAATTCAGACATTTCATATTGGATCCTTCGAACGTGTCGGTAGATAATACGACAAATAACATGGTTACTCACAACCACCACCTCTACATTTATGTTTCGCAAAATTTCAGATAATATAAATTTGTCATATACCCGTCAGATTCCTATAAAATTCTATGTTACAAATTCCTATCAAATGGTTCGCATGAGATTAGATTTACACCTTATTAATTATATTTTCTGTACAGGCAACAATTATTTTCATTGATTTTGTGAAATTTATTTTTAATTTATTTTTACAACATACAAATATAATCATAATACAGGGCGAGTCACGTAACTTGCACATCTCAAATAACTTTTAAATTATACACCTAATCAAAAATTGTTAAATACAAAAGTTGCAGGGTAACGAGAGCGGTATCGTGTGGTGTCCATGACTTTATTGTAACTGTAACTTTATTGTAACATACATAGTAAAAATTATAGAATTTAATGTAGAAAATTAAATGTATTCATAATAGAATTCAAATTTAGTAAAAATTATAGAATTTAATATAGGATAGTAGAAAGAATTCAGGCTTTTGCTATTCAGTGGATGTTACAGTTCAACGAAAACGACACATATCTTTCTAAACTTTCGAGTCTGAAAAATAATAAGATTGTTACTAATTGCGTATAAAATATTGCCGTAAGTAGTTTAACAGACTATTATTAATAAGATGCAGTTGAAAAGGAACTTCGAAACGAGGGATACGCTTTACGCATAAATTCTTCGTAAATACCTACCTATATAATATCATTCCATTGAATCTGTGCATGCAAATGCGTACCCGTTCATTTCTAAATATAGAATGGGCGTTTAACGGATTCTGTTCGATCGACTCGAATTCACGATATTTAACGAGCAAGTAATCAATCTGCACGATTGATTGGCGCACATTCAACGTAAAGACTCTCATTACAGACCGTTGCAAAATATTCATTGTTACACATACTACAAATTATTACACACAATTTCCAACATATATATCGAAGATTATATTACACTTGAAAAATTCGAAAGTCTACTTTAAAAATAAAATCAACAAAACTTCCTATTCAACCTAATTTTGATCAAGAACAGAAAATTGCTAAAAAATATTCATAATTGCGATCGATTTAATCCACACCCTAATATTCTGCAGTTCCCAATTTTGACAGAAAAAGTTACTCAGCAAAGTTTCGAGTACACACCTTAAAAGAACGGCGCGGATCTCTTTGACGTCACTTTTGTTAAGTAAAATAGGTAGGGGAAAAAGCGTGACGCCGAGCGTAACAAGATGCTTCATTGAAAGATCGGTAGATCAATCGGTTCAAAGTATCGTTTCAAAGTATAATCCCTAGGCGCTTGAAACGGTGGAATTTGCATTTTAAAAAGACGGCTCTGGTGTTTCAAAGTGTCCCAGATTGTCTGAAGCATTGTTCGCCATTGCACTGGATGATCCCTAAGCGTCGCGACGCCCGGTTTGCTGGTCCCGTGTATCGGTCGGCGCGTCGAATCTCGCACCCGTGGAATAATGGTTTCCGGCGGCAGCGGCCGTTTCCGCTGCTTGAAAACCGTAACCAGTCATTACACGCTGGTGGCGCTTGTTCTGGCCAGACGCAGTCGACCAAACGTGTCACGATGTCGAGAAAAAGGGACACAAAGACTCATAGGATCTGGACTTTGAGCACGAGGGTCTTCGTCGGGGGTTTATAGCATTTTATTTATTTTGTCAAGAGGCACAAGACAGTGTTTCTTTCTTTTGTGTCTTGGTCTAGTGGATCACGTATTATTCTACCTGTATGGGCGAGCATGCAATGCAGTGATCAGAGTTATGTATCATGTTCTTTCATTTTCTTCGAATTGTTAGAATCGATAAAGGGGGCAGTTATTAATAAACTGTAAAATAATGAAGTTGGATTCTTGTATTGTTCTAAGCTGAAGTCGATTCTTATTGATGTTATTAATATTGAAATATTTGCATGAAATTAGGTTCATTCGTTGAATCCTACTTTGGAAAAATATATTCTTAACAAAGTCTATAGGTAACTTCCAATAATCAATCGGATATAAATAATTATATTTAAAGAAGCCGGTAAATTTTGTCATGCATTGTTTCACTGCAAAGGAATCATTTAAATTTTACTCGGTATAACTTTAATAGTGAAATCAAAAATTTGCATATAAATTAAAAAAATTACGCGAGAATAATCAGTATCGATACAAACGTAAGCTGCACTACGTATTAACAAAAACAAATAATGCGCCCATATTTTTGGTGTGTTTACCGCACGGGTATTTTTATCGGAGCAGAAATTTTGATAATTCCCAATGAATTGTACAGAGACGTACTTACTTATATATTTATTCAAACTTTGCAACAAATACGGGCATCGCACAATGTGGCCTAATGCTGAAATTTTTGATATAAATATCGAAATTCAGTTACAAATATAAAATATTGGTATTCATTTGAGAAGAGTGAAATTAGTAACTAAATTTAACAAATTTCATACAATTATTAACTTTCTGAATCGCTGATTTACATGTTTTTTAAATGCGTGATGAGTCAGTCGATCAGCTGCTTGTTTCTTGTGTGCCTTTTATTAAAAAATTCTCCATTTCAGACAAATCACGACACTGTGTTTTGGATACAGTTTTTGGATGAGGCTAGATGAAATAAATTCATCTGTAGCAGATGAATGCTGAGTAAATTTTTGTTTATACATACTATGGCTAGAACCGCCATCGAAGTCTTTGAATTTAAATTGAAATATTTCTTATTTTCTGTAACTTTTAAAATGTATATAACACTCACAATCAGGGTTGCAGAAATTAATGTAAAAATTGTTAGAATATAGTACGTAACGTGTCCAAATATACAGTATAGGCATTTCAGGATAACCTTCGTCAGTTTTTGTGAATTTAAAGCTTTAAACGTTAACAATGACTAAAACTTCACTGGAATCATTTTGCAGATACAGAAAATCCATCTATTTGTAATAAAGGGCGTCCCAAAATTCACGTAATAAAGTAAATTTTATGAATCAATAAGAAAATTTACAATTTGTAATTATAAACCTGTGTTTTGTATAGAAAATACTTCTTGCATGAATTTTGGGACACCCTTTATGTATAAAATGAAATACATATGCGTACCTTGGTGAGTGGATTCCATTATAAAGAATTTGTATAGATATATTTATTCACAAATACGGGACACTGATAATATCGAGCAGCAAACCAAGGATGTTACATTCCGTAGGTTTATATTACATTCAACAATTATCACACCACTGCGCACTTTTAATTGTTCTACCTTTGAAACACCGTGAAACTCTCACGAAAACAAATATTATAAAAAGTTAATATCTCATGAAAATTCAGCATATTGCAGTGTTACATTGTTATTCATACGATTATGTATATGGGTTCTGTATTTTTGTCCAACTTTGCCACACTGCTACGACGAGTCGCAAGGAAATATATATTCAAAGTAAAAAGAACTCTGAAGTTCTTGTCTTTTGCAGAAATGTATAAAAGATGTTCTCAACACACGGTAAGTTAGTAAACTGGCAAAGTCGTAACATAGTTTTCAACATTGTTTCAAAAGTGTAACAACATCTCTTTCGAACTTTCGGTCCATGTAGCAAGCATTGAATAAAAAAAAACCATGTGATATGCTATTTTTGACTTTATGCGTATTACACATAATAGGTAAATATTAAACTTAAATGCAGTCAAATACAAACGTGCAAATTATTCTTGTTCGTTTCTTTCTGTTTTTGCAAAATTTAATGTTACATCAACTACCAATACTCGAAATTTGACGCATGGTATTTCCAAAACAGTTATATAGTTTTATTTTCTTTAGATAGTTACAGTATACAGTAATTATTTGCAATGTTTATCCAGCAAACTGGTTATTTTGAATAATAAATTCAGTTATAGCATCTATGAAATTAATATATAAAAATATCAGATCAAACGATTCATTCGATGCAAAGATAACAAATAAAACAGAGTAATGGAGAATTTTCTTATTCACATTTGCTTTCTTTTATATACGAAAAATCTGTGAGAAGTAAATTCAAGAATATCATTATACTTTTGAATGCATAGGGACAGATGTATATTTACAAGACAATTAACGTCTGCAGACACGAATAGGTGTCACGAAAGTGTACATCTAAATAAATTACTTTACGCTACAGTTACGCTTTTACATGCCAACAAGTTTTATGCCTGAAGTTTTATACCTACCATTAAAATCCAACTTCGTCGCTCATTATTTCTCTTCAAACAACAAACTTCCTTTTACGCTTGTTTATGTGGACATTAAAAACAAGGGATTTACTGGTTTTCTGGTGCATTTATTTCGAAACCATAGTTCTACGCGAAAGTGCATAAACACTAATTTACGCTGAATGGAATATTTGTTATATATAATACACCCTAAGAGCACAAAATATTGAATACATATTTATCCAATATTAAAATATTGGATATAGAATAATACTTTAATAATTAACAAAATCGTGTCAAAACCTTTCGTAGTTGTTGCCTTAATTGGACTAATATATTGTTTATCACAAATAAAATAAAACAATATAATTTCTAATAAGCTAATAATAATTCTTCGTTGTCAACTTATCATATATTAATTCTACCAATTCTATTTGTAATCTCAACTGCTATAATTATAACCACCTTTTATTAACAGAAGAATCATCGTGTCCTTACACTTTTCATGCACTCCACGTTGACAGTGAACTACTCAATTAATTGAGAAGCTAAATAAACCCAAAAGGCTGAAAAAATTGTTCCAAAAATTCTCGAACGCATATGCGTAATACATTATTTCTTTCACCAAGAATCACGAATATTTCCACACTTTCGAACACAAATCTCCATTAAACATACTCGATCAAATTGCGCATCCGCGAAAAGCAATGAGTACAATTCAATCTCCAACAAGAATATCTATACAGGTTTAAGAATCATCCCACTGTACGTGCAATAAAATCCTTCAAACTCGAATCGAGTACACATGCGAAGTCTCGTCTTCCACCCTTCGATCTTCTACTTCGTCTCTACCGTGCTTCCGCCAAAATGTAAACCCAGGAACCGAAAATATAAAGCACACGAACAGAATCGTACATTTCCCGGTTCCCCGTTCAAACACCTCGATTGAAAAACGCGGGAACCGATAAAGCAGTCAATAGCCGAGTACTCTCGTATCAGCAAATACCTACCTGTTTCCGATACCCATCGTATTCCCACTGGCAACTTTGTTCAAGCCGCGAGAAAAACTTCGCCTCTCGTTTAACCCAAATTTCTCAGCGTTGGATTCGCGACTCGATATCGTGCACGGGCGCACGATCTGTACACGGTCGTGCTGTCAATTCTTTTTCCTTTTTTTTTGTTTACGAACTAAATCCCAGCGCACAGAGAAAAAAGAAAGTGGAACGAAAGGGGAAAAGGTTGGGGGGGAAAAATTGGACAGCGAGGCTTGAAGCGTGTCGGGAAAAATTTATTGTCCATTTTATAGCACGGCAACCCAGCGTTCCTCGACGGATAAATTCGACTGTTCATTCGAACGAACGTGAGATTGTCGATAAGCCTGCCCGTGGACATTAATCTGTACGCGCGGAACCGAGAACGCACGCTGGTTGATCGTTTGAACGCCCGACCCTTGCCCTTTCGAATTATTCCCGCGTTTGTCATGACCTGTCACGACCCCGACACCTTGCCATTGAGAGCAGTCATGAACAATTTCGTACAATACCTTTGGACAGCGTCGGAAAATTTCGCTCTGTAATTTTGGTACTGTAGATACCCGTGTAACGCGAGTCCCTACAACGCGCCAATGATATTGCGACTACTGTTTTCTTATAACGCAATTCCTCGTACAACGCGCTAGATAATAAAATTCGAGGGTTTCTCTTCTTTTCTTGATATTATATCAAATGAAAAAGTTACTTGGAGAATGGGAGTTTCAAATTGTTATCAGATACTTTGCGACGGTGTCGGAGTTAGTGATCATTTTTATTGATGATTGGTAGTTTCGTTTATGGAACGCAAGTTTGGTAACTGGTGGATAGTACGAATAAAAGGATTCAGTCCCATATACAGGGTAAAGAAAAAACAATGTACATATTGCGGCTAGAAGTAATTGAAATTAAAATTATTACAGCAAGTCTCTGATAATAATATTCTTGCTTTTGGCAGTAAATAACATTTATTACCACGAAGTTCAAATTGTAATACATCGTTTAAAGTGTCTATCCTGAAAATTCTTCAGCAACTAGAAATAACTATCAATGACTAACTATAGTGTTTATTACTGGAACTAAATAAAGTTTAAATTAAAAGGGTAAGTTTCCCTTTAAGTTTTTAGTTTCACCCATTATTATTATTACCTTTAATTGGATACGTTCAAAATAATTTACCGCTTACACATACTATTGGATACTATTCGTTTTATGTTTATAGTTTTCCCCGAATGCAATTGGGGTCTGCCTTTGCGCGGCACAATGGCAGAGAATGAAATTTAATATGGACATAGGTTGACCAATTGTCAATTAATTCAATCTTGTTAGTAAGCAGGCGTGGCAATAGAAATATCCATTCAGGAGGCTTGCCACTGAACACGTTGGCGGGGTTTTATGTGGCACGTCTCAAACATCGTTTTAATATCCTACGGTCTACACAATGAATAATTGATCCTTTGTGTCGCATTTTGGCTCGTATAACTTTCTCTGTAATGGCAATTATTTTTTAATGTACAAAAAACTACATTGCAATACGTATTGACATAAGTATAACTAAATATGCATAGGTATGCCAATGGTTGCCATTGCGATAATAATTAATACCAATATTAGTACACAGATTTTTAGTTGAAGTTGCTACTTGGCCCTTTTTCAACTTGGAATAATATAAAATATTCGCTTAAGTCATCAATTGAATTCAAAGAATTAGTGCACCATTATCAGTACCCCAAAGTTCTCCATTAAATTGAGAAATTGATTCACCGATCACGGACTACATAATTGATTGCACTAATGTGGGATCGGGGCCCCTCCATCAAAGATCTAACAATAAGAGGAACATAAGAACAGGGAATATGCGGAAGGGACCGTGCCGTAGATGGACTGATCAGTGCCTGCAAATGTGAACATCTTGGGTTCGATTCCCGATGCCGCCCTTCCTTTTTATTCAGTTCCTACACTAATTAAACATCAGTACTGTAGATTCCAACACTGCGTCATGACGTATATTGCACACATGTCTACGTACATTGTGCCAAATTGTTTGGGGGAAAAGATGAGCTTCGCTTGACTAATCAATGAACCAAACTTTAAATCAATATTGGCTACCTCTAATATTGGCAGCGAAATTCAAATCTGTACAATGGCTGATGCTTTCTGAAAAAGTAAATACCATGATTCGTACGTGCAACTGAACATTCAACAACAGAGTGAAATTTCATTGTGACAGTAGGAAAATAAAAATACTTGAAGAACGATGAAACGCGCGGCTACCAAAGTGGTTTTCTCGTCATCCTCTATGTAAAGGAGCCTTCGTCATCGTGACCTTGATAAAAATATTTCAAGATTGTTTATCATGGTCACAACCTTGTCGTCGGGTTTTATGCTGCCGGCATCGCGTATTTTCAGTGACATCAAACGATGTCGCATCATTTTATAATGGCAATTGTGCGTACATACACGCATTACGGCATCCACAGGGTCAGATGCCACTGACATCACTAGTTCCTTTGGTGCACAGTGTCTACATACGTAGATTATCACAGGCAAGAGAAACAAATGTACATCGCTTTAAAAGCTTTTCCTTGAGCTGTGAACCCTTGCAAAACCGGGTCAGATCGAAGTACGTACAATTTTACATTACGTGCGCGTAGTTTTATTCCGTTTTCGCACGAGAAAACGTTTAAATTTAGATAAATGCCGCTAATATTTCATTTTCTTCCGTTTCTCCGGATTCTCATAAATTATCTGGTATGTTATAACTTATAAGTGGCGGTACATAAGTGGAACGGATAGATTTGTAAAAAGATTTCGTGCGTGAATTAGCAAGCCTTTATGTTCCATGAATTTTTTGTTTTCTTTTCAACGCCTCCAATAATTTTCTCTGGTTGACTCTAAAATCAACGGAAACAAAAAACTAATTTCAGGATGTGCAAGATCATATTTTCGAACGCTACCGTATATAAATACAATTATAAGACAACTAAATCTTGAAACAACATAGTACACGAAGGATAATAAACCGCAGAATACTAAATAAATAATGCTAAATAAATTTACAAAGGGAAATCCCAAAGGTTCGGGTGTTCATTACCCTTCAACCCCTTCGCGGGTGTTCCGCGTTCAACAATCGTTCATATACTCACACAAATCTTAAACATTGCGTCGATAAAGCAAGCCTATCGAACGATCGTTTGAAAGGAGCAAGAACAGAGCTTCGTTGAGAACGGAAGGAAGGGAAACAGAAGTCTCAACTCTATAGTCCCGCAACTGTCAGTCGCGTAGCTCGCGAAAAACTTGCTTATACAATATCAGCGACGTTCTAGTCACTGTTATCACACATTCCGGCCGACGACGTTTCCTCGGCTCTCGCATGCACGGGATCTATAATTACAATCGTGCACGACAGGTAGTAGTACGATCCAATACCCAAGGCGACGACGTATCGTTTGCGTTCAGTGTGCACATTGGCTCCCGGTGCCTGCTATGTGTCTCGCGGATTTACGTGGAGGCAGATCTGGCGATTATCGAGACAATTAATCGATCAAATAATAAATTAAACCCTGCTTGCCCTTGGCACATAACGAGCTGTTTCGTTTGTTCGGTAGTCGTGATGTTTAACTATTTCGGTTACCCCTTAAGGTAATTTCATATTAGGTATTTGTCAATGATAACATTTGGAACATTGATAATGACGTTTGCTATTCACAGCAAAGTATTTCATTAACTTATTAATGGTGTGCAAAATTTGCTTGGCGCAGTTATACTTGGTTTTATTCTAACAGTTCAGAATATCATGACAGGAGGAAAAGTGGATATTGATGGAGGCTAAATATAAATTGAAATATTAATGAAAAATTGGTAGTACTACACATTGAAAGCTGTGTACACAGACGTTACTAATACATTGAGTGTAGCCTATGAAGTTATCACTAACTCTTAATTAATTAAATAATTAAATCTGTAAACTGATATTCTATAATGAGTGCCTAAAATGTTTAATTTTTCTTTGAATTTGCCTTCAGAACTACATCTGATCACAAGATTTTCTAAAATGAATAATTGTGACGCCTTAAACTGTTAATACTGAACACTCTAATGCAAAAAATTTATCCAAAATATTACTGCAATAATATACACTGCACAGTGGTCTGGAAACCTGTTTACTGGGGCCAAAATTAATTTTCCAAGATTAGTATTTTTACAAAATTTGGTCCCTATGCACTCGGATTTTTAACCCTTCAAAGCTTAAAAATCCAAAAATTGTATGCACTTAAGATAATTCTCTGCAGCCTTCTGAAAACAAAATTGTAAAATTCAAAGTAAAACTAAACGTTTTAGTTACTCATTATAGAATATCAGAATATAGGTTTACCTGGCGGAGTTATACCCTTCAGCAGGTGTACGTCAAATATTTAATCTAGTTCACATAGAGCAAATTTTATTTAAAAAATTATAATATTTTACATGTTATAATATATTTTTGACTTTATAATGTCATTCCTGACATAAAGACGAATTCAGCGATCTATTATACTATTATCATAAGTGTTGAAATAACGCTAAAATAATTTTGGCCACGGAGGACGGGTTTCCACACCACTGTTCACTGTGCGACGTAAAGAAACGAGGGTAGAAATCAAGCATCGCAGGAAATGGTATACGAAAATATAAATGATTGTGGAATAAAAGAAGATACGTAATATGTAAGACGTTTCGAAATGTAGTTACATATACTTGTGTAATATTCCACGGAGTTCGTGTATTGTCGCAGTAACTTGTATACAATTTTCTTTTACCTCGTAACCGTTTCTTTTATCGCCTGCGGGGAGGAAAACCAGCCATGGAAGCGGGGAACGCGAAATAACAAAAGTCGCGTAATGAGAAAAATGAGAAAAGAGTTGAAAGCGGTAGGGGAAAATTACCTGCGACTTGTCACACCATATCTTTTAGATATTACACCGACATATCCTGTGTGAACACGTGCAATTATCCTGCATTTTCACAGAATTAAGTGTCATTCCTAAAGGTGCATTTCAATAGCACGATTGGTTAAAATTAGTAAATTCAATTTCAGACTTAAGTATTGCATACTTCATATCGTATGAATTTTCTTAACTTTTACTCCAAGGTGGATTTCTCAGTAATTTCCATAATTAAAGTAAATGAGTACTGGCAGAATGTTGATCTTGAGCACAGATTATTTTTCTAACCCAACAGACGCAAATGGAATACTAATCGTTTTAAAGTAACAGTATCTAAATTCCGTGACCCGGTATCTAGTCACCGCATTAAATATGTAGTAAATGTAAAATATTCCGGATATTTGTAAAATCCATAATGCAGAAAAATATGGACAAAGAAATCATGTGCGCGTGTCGTTGTACTAACTTGTACTTTGAGCTTGTTGCTAACAAACTCCGTGTTTCTCCCAATCACGCTGAACCATTTATTACCAATTCCTCTATAATGCCGTTTCGATTATCGCACCAATAATTCACCCGGCCAATTTCATCTTAATCGTCTTGTACATCGTCGTCACCATAAATCTCATGGAAAACGCGTTTACCGAACATTCGTTTGGCGTTTCCGCGTGCCCGTCCGTCATTCACAGCTCACGCGCAAACACGTGTCGTAATCAAAAACTGATCTCCCGTGTAACTGCGCGTTACATGTGTTGTGCATTACACTTTGGAGACATTTCGATGCATGGAATAACGTGTGCACCTCGATCTGTGCTCGCGCGTGTACAAATTACACGGCACGTGTATACGTGGGTGCATACGTGTGTCAGCTATAACGGCGTACGTATCACACGACGGGAATCGATATTGCCTCGCAGAATTTATGGTCTCGCGATGGCCGAATCATCGATTCGTGTAATGACCTCGTGTGCCACAACTTGAACGGTAAATGAGACGGCGCATGATACCGGACAGACACGCATATCGGCCCGGAAGACTACGAAGAGTCATGGTCCTTCCGGGGAAATGCAGGGTTAAAGATTGAAGATGACTACTGAATTATTAAATCCTGCGGCAATTCCACATACTCCTAATTAGCTTATTTTTGTCATAGTCAATAGGTGCGGGTAAAAATGGAAGCTGTCGAATGGAAAATAAGATTTCCTTTCAAAGAAGTATTTATTATATTGAAGGTTGGTAAAAGGTATTCTCATTGTTTAGTAGATTAACTGTGATAGGAGTTCGTATCTCGTGAATATGTACTCCGGTGTTCTTTTGCCTGTTAATGAAACGAATTTTATAAGAATTCGTGAATTGAGCATGTATTCGCTGCACCTTCTTACCACTGGCAGTGCTGCATTACTGCACTTTGTAATGTGGTTTGCATAAGAGCATGCTCAGTGGATCGCATTAGAGTAAAAAGCTAACTGACGTTGAGTTAATATTTTATCTTCACGGACTAGTACAGAGTCACAAAACTTTACCACTTCACATTTACTATCTACGATAAAACTACATTCCCCTCATTGCATTAGAGACGGCAGTCCCTTGTTTCTAAACATGTTCCTAATTTGGATTTAGTACACTGGAAATTAAGTACACGGTAGTACATACTGTGAATGAAGTGGCCCGGAAGTAAAAGCCCCTTGAAATCACGTCAGAGGAGCAAAAGTTGAACTTTGAGCTCTTTGGATACAGAAAAGCGGATAAATCAGAAAGGTGGTGATGATGTTCCACGCGAATTCATGCATTGAAGCCAAATTTGGGTAGATGAATTATTTGGTCCAATGGAATTATTATACAGTGGGCCAAAAACGTATTCATACAGTGCATTAGTCTCACTTGCAACTTTATTATTTTGGTGTTAAGATGATTATACCTAAAACAATATACGTGGATACGAAGCAGATCAATTACGCTTTTACAGATGATCTTTATATCTGTGTATATTGTTTTAGAAATAATTATCTTAATATCAAAATAATAAAATCGCAAGTGAAACTCATGCAATGTATGAATACTTTTTTGGCTCACTGTATGTATAATATAATATGACTATTGTACTTATAACATAATGGGATATAATATATTTATCAAATGTCATAATTTTTATTAACGCAAATATTCAATTGAAAACCATTTCATGGACACAGTTTATATCACAAACGAAATATACCAGAAATGGATTTTCATCATAACTGTGTCTAGCTCTTTTGTGAAATACAAATACAAAATTTCTGTCGATGGATGAATCTAATACAAATTTTAATCTGGTACTAGAATAAGGAATTAGACAAAGAATGAAAATTCGTTTGAAAAATTTTGCAACAGAAAAGTTTCTTCCAATCAGGTGCTCATATTAACTATGACAGTAGTATTACCTGCGACACCATTTTCGCTCCGCTAATTACCGTTTGTTGCTCGCATTAACTTTCCAAATACCACATTTCTCTCTGGTAACTATGCCCGAGCACACGCATCGCTTTATTCAGCGAAAATGTTCTGAACTTTTTCATACGCGTATTTATAAAAAGTTTTAGGAACATTGCACTTGACACGGCACGACGGTTTTAGTACCAGAGCCATTCAATGTAGTGACATTTTCTGTTTTTCCATGTAAAAATATACTGAAAGATTTCATCAAACGTTTGTTGCAAGAGACTTTTATTCCATTGAAAAATACGCATTTACACTGGAACTACCATGGTGATGAATATTGTCTGCTCGTTATATTTACATTTCCTGCATTTATGTTTCCGTTTTTATAGCGGACAAGATTATGTATACCGTTTAATTTGTAATAATATTATATTTACTTTTAATCAACATCAAATCAAATACAAAAGATGCAATTTCGTCTCATTATAAGCAAATTTATTAACCTGAGTGGGAAAATTTGATCATCGAAGATAAGCGAGCCAAGAAATGCGTTTAATGGCATCTAGGGGCGTCGTGCAGAGTTATCGACGTGAATTTTTATCAGGACTGCAACTAATGAATTTTAATTTTCCGTACCAGTTTCTGGTAGGGGCTGATCGGTATGTGCCTAATGCGTCTAATTGCACGAGTGTTTCGCCGATAAATATTCTACTGCATTCCACAGCGATCTTAATGATCATTTACGAGGCGAATATTTGCAAGGCATTATAGCGGAGCACGTTACTTGTTGGACGTACGTGGAAATTAAGTGCATAAATCGATTTGCGAGCGTTCCACTCTGTAATTTCGCTAAACAAATGAAACGTAACAATGCGCTGTTATAAAGAGTACTTTAGGAATTGTAAAACGCGTGGATGCAGTGTATTTGAAAGCATAAAGTCATTATTCCTCGATGCGTTATGTAAGTTCTTAGCAAAGATTTTTGATTGTTTGAGATATTGAAAATTTGATTCCAAAATCTCCGATTCCGACATCTATTGCGTCCTATATTTTAGCGAAAACGATTCGAATACAAGGTTTAAAAGGCTACATACGTGTCCTTTGTCACAGTAATCTACTATACGTTTATAGTCAGTATTCGTACTATTAACACTAGAACTACCAAGGGGATCAAAATGACTTGTTTCAGATTTCTTGCTTTAGAATGATTAATATATAGGTATCGTTGTATCAATTTGTGACGAGTTTAATAAGACAGAATGACAAATTATATGTATATCTCTATTTAATGTCCATTCAACGACTTTCGTGTTCATAAGCTGTCTAACGTATGCTATCTGAATAATACCAAAATGTATCGGTAGGTCTAGTGTTAAACATTCAATGTCTGTTCCCTGAAATATTCAAGAAACAATTTATTCATTTAAAAGGTCCTCCACTGTCGGTACGGCCATAAAATCCATACCGTTATCACTTCCAAGATATTCATTATCGAGCATTCTTGTACAGTCGTATTATTGTACCATAATATTATTATTTATTATACCATTATCATAAGCAGATCGTAAAGAATTTAACGCCACCTTTAAAGAAAGCACATCACGAAACAAGGAAAACGGATATACTCACGGGGCAAGTCAAAATTTAACTATTCTACTGCTATTAAACAATACTACTGCTACTGTACAATATTATCGTGTTATATAATTTATTAGTGATTCAACTAAATTCATCATAATGACAAAATCAGATTTTCATTAACAATACATTTGATAGATAGTACGTCTGCAGAGATATGCGATACTAACAATTAGTCCCAAAATAATGAACCTTTTCGACCCGATTTTCCTGTATTTCATATCTATGCCCCTTCCGTGCATAAATTAATCGCGTGCCACTAATCAATGGAAATGCATACAAAAAAAAACAGCGATCCAGAGTCAATTCACTGCGACATACACATACAGAACTAGACACACGTATCCCACAAGGACACCAAGTTTCAAGTGATGATATTATGAAATAACGTTCCTTCGTGTACACCAATGGTTTGAAGCTTTTCCAAAGAAGACCCAATATTAAAAATCAACCAGTTCTCGCGCAAACTACCTCACAATATTACAGTACATACTCACAATTCAGTCGCGCCGCAAGCACCACTGATTCTCACACACACGTGATCCAGGCTCGTTCGTGGTCTCGTTAAACCACGACGATTTTCGTTAATCACGATAAACGGCCGATTGCATGCGCCATGTCCCGTGGCCAATAACCGTGTTCCCTTGGCTGGTGGAGAAGGTAGCACGTCGGGGTCCGGCGGAACGTCAGAATTCACTCTCGTTACCGAACTTTGTACCGTTCCCAGCGGCACTGAACACTATATCCCGTGAGCTGTAAGATAGCCCCGGCGTTTTAACGGCAATCCAATTTGCCACGATCGATGCGACTGCAGCCACGTTCGTGCTGAGCTCTCGCCGCTCGTAATCCTGTCCTGCACGCTGCAAAGTATTTTGGAAACGAACAAACGGTGCCTGTCTCGCGGCGATCGCTGTCGGCCTGCCGAATTCTCTTTTCGAACATCTTTCGCGTCGGCAGATACGTCGATGCGTACATTAAATGAAACACGGTTTCCGATATGAGTCACTTGAATTTGTTGTTCGCGGTTGCAGTTGCGGCTATTTCAGTTGGCTTCGAAGTTATTGATAGATACAGCGGTGTCTGGTTCGGGGCACCGTCGAAGTTGAATGTTTCGTATCGGTGGAGATCGCGGGGATACATTTCTTTAAGAAATTGGGGATGCTGAATTAATCGTTTCAGTGATGGTTAACGTAATAGAGATGTTCACTGCTTTTTACGATTTATAGTGCTTGTCGTTATTTTAAACTATGCAGAAATGTATTTTCTGCGTATACGTGTATTTTAATTTTGATGCGCGATCGATTTTTCAGAAACGATTTATCGGGCCGCTGTTACACTCTCGTAATATTTTATCGTGCCTTTTTTTAAGTAAACTGTATATTTTGGCCGTACTAGGACACTCAGACGTTGTATAGATTAAACAACCGTCAGAGGATTGAACAGCAGACAGCTTTAAACATCGAAATTTAAATGTCGAAATGAAGTAAATCACTGTTAATCCTCGCCATGCTAATTTCAAATTAATGGTGTATTATCCCAATTCTCGATGAAGTGATTCTAAACACTTTGGTCGCAGTGTATATAAGCAGATGCTGACAATGACCAGGTGAAAATCGATACTGTATCTCGTATTGCTGCTTGTGAAAGTGGAATAAAGATTGTTTATAGATGCTCAGATTAACTATAGGTTTGTTAGGAATACAAGGATAGTATTAATTTGAATGAAAACTAATACGTCACAAATACTTGAGAAGGACGCACGATTTATGTGCGCTAGCGTATTACCTTTATAAATGTGTGAATATTGATTCTTATTTTGCGCAGTCGATACAATTTCCACGTATTCAATCAGATATAAAATGTTTTTAATTACGATAGGTATTATTCCTCGGGAATTTCCAATTTCCCACAAAGGCATGTAAGCAGTTTTCTTCAGAATTGTCATAGGAAATGACAGACCTTGTTGCTTATCTTACCTTGTCCACAAAACGTAAAAAATGTGTATTCTATTGGAATGGGGTGTTACTTCACTGAAAATGCACGCCAGTTCTGCCAAAAAAATGATACCATGATACTTGCAAGAAGAATGATGTTACAGAAATATAATTCCTATAATTATGACTTAACATTTGTACGCATAGCGAAAGACACGATTGGACCCAATTAGATGACTTGCTTTGCACAATAAGAAATTTCCAACGCGCTTGTGACGTAAAAAATGACCGCAATTAATACGGAAACTGCTGCCAATTATTCGATTCGGATACCGTCGTTCTTTTTGCAAGATAACAAACGAACCAAGCTTAATTACATCACGCCTTTCCCTCAGAATTTATTAAACTGCCTAAAATTTCATCTCAGAGTTGCTTTCGAATAAATATTTAAATTTTGTTCCACTACCAATAAATATGTCAATTCTCACACTCATTTAAATAGTTGTTCCGCCTTGTTTAGCATCGAAACGTCTATAAAATAAGATTCTGTTTATGAATGAAAACGTGAAAAATAGACAACAAATATATAAGAGGTACGTTCACAAACTGTTGCGTATATTCACAGCTTCCAATAAAATTATTGTTTATTAAAACCAAAAGCTCGCATTTAGCATCATTACATTCCTACGTGAATATAAACGCATTCTATTTTCGCATGATTTTTTTAATTCGCGATTCTTCTTTTACGTAACACGAAAGAAATATCTGAAATACAGTGTGGCCGAAAACACGGAACCCATTTCCGTGTTAACAAACAAATACGAAAGAATCAATTATAATCTGATTCAATTGGACAGTCGCAGAAATTCGTTGACGTGTCAGGTGCGCAAAAGTTTCTGTTTTGTCACAAGAAAAGTATTTCATTCCACACAGATAATTGCTGCAGTATCGCTATCTCTCTTTCAAAAATTTGTTATTTCTTAAAAAGTCCAATTTTTTCGGAGATTAATACATGCAAATATTCGAAGAATGATTAAACAATCAACATTAACACGTTCGCGGAAAGTAAGAATTTTAATGATATTATTAAATTATTATTATTATTTTTTTTAATTTCAAAAACTCAGCGCTATATAGAATTGAATGTATGATAATGTGGCTTACAAATTTGAACGTCGTAGCATTCACGTTCACGAACGTGTTAATAAACGGAAATTAATTTAATTAATTAATTAAGTTAATTTAGCCTACGTTTGAATAATAATCTACAAGCTATAATTTCCACTTATTTCCATCCGCACCTGAAACCCTCGTAGACATTCAACATCATAATATTCAAACACTACGAACACGAACGATATTCTGAAAAAAAGTTCCAACACTCTACCTTGCGCTGGATCCATCCGAAAATAAAACAGAAATTCACTACGTCACGATCGCCTCATAAGATAAATGCCCCTTTAATTATCATTGTATACGCAGTCCACGCAAAATATCCACCGGCAAATAATCCCACGGATAAGCAGTGCGATGCAAATAAATCACTCACGCATCAAATGCAGCTTCACGTGACAGATCGATCCACCTTGACCTCCTCGATCTTCAATCCAATCGTATCCGCAAAAAGCTCGAACGGTTCCCTCGCTCCGTTCCGATCACTGTCTCCACCAATTTTGAAACTCTTTCTCGAAAAATCCCGCTCAGCAGAATTCCAGCAGAAACTGGCCACTCGCGTTTCCGTTCGCCACGCACCACGTGGACGTCGCGTTGTACGTCCAGGTCGAATCCACGGCCACCGGTACACGATCGATCGTGGTCGAGGTGTCACTGGTTCGGCGCTGGCGAACATCCTCGCGATTTATAAAGCCTCGTCCGCTCTCTGACTTCGCTTCGTGTCGTCCGGCTCGTTATTATTCCCCTGCCATCTGGCCGATCCCCCCGCCAGGTCTGTGTGCGAGCAACATTCAGCCTACCGTGTTACACGAGCGCGCCTAAAGCGCGAGATCTCTGCCGTTTCGAGAAGTGACCGGATCTCCTTTGATCCTCGAAGATCCTGGGGGATCGGGACGCAGCTTCTGGCCGATGATTTAGGACGGCATTGTTTGCCGGTGGAAGGCTATCTCGGGAAACGGACAATCGAGAGCCGACGTTGGTGTTTCTCTGGGGTGTAGGTAGACGTTTTATGGGGCAGGCCCTTGTGGTGGTGTTGTTGGCGCGCGTTGGAATTGTCGTTGCATTTTGTTGGAAATTGTTTTAAAGCCACGGGACGGTTCCATTGTTTCACACTGACAATGAGGTTGGGGAATCTTTGCGGTTGGTTGCTTGTAGAAGACAGGGGTGTATTTAATGTCGTAGAGAAACTAATTGCGATTTTTATCGATTTTTAATTCAAATGCTTCTCTTCGTTGCATGCAGCCTGATGCTATTTTATTGCTTATATGGAGGAATAAGTTTAGAATTGTGACTTGATTGCAATCGTAGTTTTGTTTGAAAAATAATTGTCACTGTTTTCGAATATATGTAAGTAAATTTGGAAGATAAATTATTTCTATGGGAGCTGTGACGTTCCTGCGTTTCTGTATTGAAATGAAATGCTTACTTGGGAAATAGGGTGGAAGATCGTAGTATTAAAATTATATATATATATTAATAAATGTAACGTAATATAAATCAAAATATTTTGGTGATTTTAAGCCTAGCAATTAACTATCTTAAAGGTACTCAAATATAAGTAATTGCATTATTCAAAGCAACGTGTCAAACATGAAGGAAATCCCAATCCGCGAAACACTTTTATTGGTGTATTTTCACGGGGACTCATTTTATATCGTGATAGGCACGAGGAGCATAACGGTACATCTGGAAGTACAGCGACGGTGGAATGGAAATAAAAATAATACCGATACTGTATAACTGTTTCTGTATGCGCGTAATTATTAAACTTTCGTCTCGAATTTAACTCGTTATACACGATGCGTGTTGGTGGTTTTAAATATACGATAACTCTGGCTTAACTTTCAGATAACTCATAGCAGGTTAATAAGCAGCACCATTGACACTGAAACAATGACCACTTATTAAAACTCTGTCGACGTTGAGATGTTTTCCGTGTATTGTTCCCATCGATCGCTAAATGAAATATTGCAAAAAAAGAAAAATGTGTGTACAGAAAATCTAAACAGATCTCTACTGAAATCGTTACATATGAGCAAAGATAAATTGAATTGTTCACTTTCGCCCTCTTACTAAAGAAATAAAGACTACTGGAGCCAGTTAGAGAAGCCTAAAAATAATTTAACTAGAAGTTTTGAAATATTTCATCTTGGTTTCGGGATACGCGAAAACTAGGTGGGATATACGTATAATATTATAGGGTTTACTAAGCACGGAAATGTATGTTTCGGAAGGAATTATGTGGCTAACTGGAGCTACTTTAGCTTTAAGTATATACTAAGTATAGTACACGTTTAATTATGCTAGTCCTATGAAGACCACTAGAGTTTCAGCTCACCGGAGAATATATGTTGAATAACGTTAATACTTTCGAGCAGAGATAAGCCTGAAACGACTTGTCTCAAACTAAAAGGTAAAAATCATATATCAGCTGAGACATCTGTATTTACGTCTTGCGAATATAAAGAGAAGTTGACCGATTATACATGTACATACATATGTATACATGTGTATGCAAGTGCATTGAATAAGAAACTCATAGAACATTAAACTTATAAATTCTACACATACATCTTTGTTACCATTTTTTATTTATTGCAATTTGTTCACTCCGCCGAAAACTTTTGTCAACTGAAATTCTAGTATGAATTGAAAGTGATTAAAATTGCTTGTGCAAAAGTTGAACAAGTAGTGTATCCATATTCTCGTAATACGATAAATGTTATAAAACCTTTTGGCATGCACTGCAAACGCTTATAAATTGAAAGAAGTGTCAGATATAACGACCAGACATATCTCACAAGTACGACCTCGGAAAATATTTCGAAGCGTTATTGTTATCAAAATTGAAATTATTTCGTTGCACAGCTGAACATAAGAATGGAAATCCGAATAAAACCGCAAAATAAAAGTAACGTTGTTTAAATGTAATCTGGGATTAATTTTATTACATACATTTATCGGCGAACATGTGTTATTCGGTTAGATGAATTATAAATTTGGAAATTAGAATTAATAGAATCTTTAATCCTTTTGTGCATTGTGGTCATGATTACAATCATTCGAATGATTTAAAGCTACGACACTTATTATTACTTTCTCATTAAAAAAATCTGCTTAGATTACATTAACTTGTCTCGCACCGAATTATTGAAATCATTAATAATATTAAAATTTTGTATATATTTACAAGATTTGCGCTTGTATTTATTAGTATGCTAGGCGAATAAAATTATTTGAGACCGGAAAGAAAAGTTAATAAAAATTTGTTAACTTTCCATTTGGTATATGCATTCAACCAATGATAAAAACTTGGTTCAACAAATACCGAATATTTTACTAGCAAACATGCGCTGACTAAATAAATATTTTTTAAATTCTATGCCTGCTTTATTTAATTGGTATATTTATCCACAAATACATGTGCATACGGTACATGGTAATAAATCTGTTAAAAATATATTTTGTCAAATATGTTAGAAATATGTATATTGAATAATAATTAAAAAGATATTAAATGTGGCGTAAAAGTTGCTCCGTTTATATTGTATCCGTGCGAATATTTTTCTCCCTGAAGGATTTGAAGTGTCTCTTTATGAATGGCGGTGCGATTCTCGTATCTAGATTGTTGCAGTGCAGACATTTGCACGTTTCAGTGGTTATCTCCTTTCCGACATAAAAGAGTTCGTTGCTGCTCGTCTGTTTCCTCCCATGCGTCATCTTGCGTGGGAAAGTTTGTTTAACAAATCTCGCTGGTAGTTATCTCAGTGCCGTCAAACTACACGGTGCCGCTTTCAGCTCGAAATTCGCCGGTATAAATATACGTACCGAGTACGTACTATTTAAACACAGTTCCCTCGGCTACTATTGATTTATTCCTTATTAATACGCTCGATGAATGTGTATTTCATTTTGCCTAACATCAGCCATACGCAAAATTTGATTATTTCGCGATGTTGCATTTATGGAATTTAATTTTTGTTTAATGGCTGTCGATCGCATATAATTATTCTTGCAAAAGTCAATTATGACGATTTAATATTTTAATTACGCATATACACACTACCTGTCCAGGCGGTATGCCGAGATAAAATAGTTCTATTAAAACACGCCGAGAATTTTGAAAAAGGATAAGTATAAATATCGTAAGGCTGACGTGAAGAGTAAAAAATAGATTACAGAGTTATTTCATTTGAGCCTTTGCTTTGCTAAGTTTGAACCAAATATTTCATGCTCGACGGAGCTCATCGTGTACATTTTTTTTAGCATGATATTGCAGCTGATAAGAAGCAAGTTCAATGATCTGCTACGTGATACTGCCGGTCCACCAACAAATCCTTCGAACTTCCAAGGGGACTAATAAAACTTGGCAAAATACTACACCTGAATATATCAAGTGTTATTAAATTTATTAACCGCGAAGTTTGTAAATTATTGTTGTACAGTCTATAATCGACAACGATTTTCTCGGCTTATTTATAAGCTTAACACAGGAACGATGCCTTTTAATTAAGAAGATTTACTAGGGGACTTTGACAGCGGCTCGAAAATTCCTTTCTAACGACGGAATTTGTCAACGAGTATTTCAGAGATGCGATACATATTGCTGCTCCGTTCTCGCGTTTTATTCGGAGATCGATGAAACAAATTTATTTCCATTCCAGAGTGCCAATACGGTCAAATGCTTCTCCAATAATTTACATAACTCGGCTAAATGCACGTGGCGCAGAGCAACCTCGTTAATCAAACACTCGACTCGGATAGCAGAAATCTCTCGTCTACGATTGTGCTGGACGCGTACATGCACACGTACACTTTACACGCTTTTCCCGTTCGTCGTGCTTCACGAGCCTTCCTCCTTTTACAAATTCAGCTTTATTTATGCTCATTACATGGCGGCAAACTCGGCGTACAATCGATTCGTTTAAGAGATTTAAGAGATCCCCAACAGTTCTCTCTGTTTCGGTTTTTGCGGAACATTATCGAGTAGTGTCGCAAAATTGTACGTTCATTGTCTCGATACACACCGCGAACAACAATTATAAGCGCCTACATGTTGTAATACTTGTTTTATTATTGAGAATTTTTTGACGAGCGAAGTTTCTTTCGGTTGGAATTTGGTTCACTACTTCATTTGATTGTTAGTTTACATGAGTGGTGAAAGTTTATATTAATTTCTGATTTATAAAATATTTCTTACTGGCAGAAATAATTTGTAATATAATTATAGGTAGTTTAGCTAATTGCTATGAAATAATTAATTTGTTCATAGAGTTATCTTTCAGTCGTTATATTGGCTTGGAGATCATGTGCATACATTTTGAACAAGATTCTATTTCAATGCGATAATCTGAAAACAAAGTTCCTGTTTTATACTGTACCACAAACGGCCCCTCAATACTTTAGTAGACTAATATTATCCCGAACTACCTAAAACTTATTACCATTATCTACTGACTTAACTTCAATAAATATTAACACACTATACAATCTCTTCATCCAAGAAAGATTAAAACTGTACAAGTGCCGCATTAAGTATTCTGACAAATTCTCTTCAGCGTCTAATATACAATCATCCGACGTATCTTAATAAATTGCAGAGGAAATTAAAATCTGCAATTACGCAATAGTTGACAGATAGTCGCTCGATTCAGACAACGTGAACAAGCGTAACAATAATTTACAAATCGCACTAGTAATTATTTTCCAGCGTATAATGGACACGTTGATCGTAATTCAAATAAGTGAGCAGACACGCGTTGCTCGACCACGACTGATCGCACAGCCCAGCTTTATTAATAATTCATTCATATGTAGCTGTGAATTGAAACGCGGTCGAACGACAATTCGTTGCAATCGGATTAATCTGTTGGCCGCAGCCGTGCAGCAAATATGTACGAAGAATCGGAAATCTTATAATCGCGTGTCGTGCTGGTCGCGAATAACGCGTGCATGCCACACACGGTATTAATTTTTGTCTTCTGTGCCTAAAAGGAAAAAATAAATAATTTCTGCTGTATGACAGCAACGTTCCATGCCATCGAATTCTGTCACCCGTTACGTACGTATGTACGTACTACACGAAGTGCAACGTTAATTTCATATGGAAATAATAATTGACGTTGTTAATCGTATTGAATGGGCAGAGAAAATGATAAGTCCACTTTGGACATAATAAATAGGTACATACGTAATTACAAATTTTCTTCTACGTCCTCTGACAAGTTCGTATTTAATGTGGGAAAGATTGTTGAGTTTTGCATTGCACAATATGTGTGCGAGTATGGAATTTGTAACATTTGTATTGGATGCAATAATTACCTTTAATACGTTAGATTTATTTGTGGATGCCTCCTTATAGTGTTAATGAATTTTGATGACTATAACTTAATGTGAATCAGATTTTACTTTCAAAATGTTGATACATGCCTTTTAACGAATGAAAATTCGAATTACGTTATTGCAATTTATACTTTTATAAATATATTTCCATTTCCTAAATGCTTGTAGTTATTTCTATGTAATATGTATTGACAATATCAGAACAAGCCCGTATTTGAGCATTTCAACTCTATGACGAAAGTGATTTGAGAAACCAGATCCAGTATGTTGTACACTAAAATGCATATGCTCAATTTTGTATACTTTCTTAGGCATCGTATGGTTTATGATTTTCATAAGCTTCTTCTGCTTTTCATCCCACGATTACTAGCATAATACAATGTAGTTGTTGTTTTTTATACCTATACAATGAAGTATCCTAGCGTGATGAAATATGTACATACATATTGCTCGAAATAAATCATAAATAACTCGTAAACCCAGTTAAACATCATAATCTAAATTGCATCCAGAATATTAAAACTTAGTATACAAGTAAGTACTACTTACAGTTGACCGAGAGCGTCCCTTCGGCAAGTGAGTCGACTCTTTCCTCGTTTTATCTTTATGTAGACGAAATAATTTAAAAAATGTATTAACATTTTTATAGAATAGATTTAGTACTCGGAATACTGCAAGCATATAAATAAACGTATAGTGTGCACGATGATAGTAATACTTAACCCTTATATTGAATATAATATTTCATCTTTGTACTGAATAGTTCTTTTCTTCAACAAAATCAAAACAAATATAGTTTTATTTGATTTATTAATATACCATTCGAATTATTATACACGAGGGATAGAAATAATTATATTAGTATTGCATTGCAGGAGATTCAATACAATTTTAAGATACCAACCAAAATGATTAAATAGACTGCGTTTTATACTTTATACCCATTTTATTTAAATATGTATCTGATAGGGGTCCATATTTACCTAAAATTTCTGAATTGTGATCTATTTATAAATTCCGTACGTGCAGGTTGATTAAATATACTATATTTGTCGTCTCACACTAAATCGGTTGAATTAATCAATATCGAGGGCAAACAATATGGAGGCAGTAGAATTTGAAATCCTCAATCTATTCCCAATATACCATAGCCAAAATTAGCAAAGATAAATATAAAATTCGTCCTTTAATTTACTCTATCGATTCCTGTTCTTCGATTTACTGTAATATCCAATAAAACAATAAACAGACTTTCCACTGTGCAAATGAAAAATTGACATTAATGTCACATCGATGGTCTTTTTAACCAGTCAGCTGTGGATGGCGACTATACCCGTCATGCGTAAAAGTTAGTTACCATTTGCTATTCAAATTCTAATTTCAGTCAAAACGAAAATATATTCGTAAATTGCATTATGTTTAGAATCTTTTGAGGTCAAGCCGAAATGAAACAAACATATAAAAAGTATAAATAATTTGAGATGAATTCATGCATCCCCGTATGCACTAGCTGGAACTGCCTATCAGTTTGTATAACCAATTTATATATGTGCGACGATATCTGTTTTTTAGATGTTAGTGTTATCCTTTGATATAAATAAAAGATTAGGAAAGAATCGCGGTATTGGTGTTCGACGTGCAAAGTGCCATTATGTGTCGTTCCTTGCTGTGGTGAATACCACTCGACAGCAGCAGTTGTTGTATACCAACATAACTATCTAATGCGAATCACTCACAGATATCCGGTATTTTTCCCATCTACACGCTGATGACTAACACTCCAAACTTCCTCGTAATGCATAACAACCACAACCTTTGCCACTAACCATTTTCAACCCTTGAACCTCGAACTCCTTGCCCTATCCCCTATTCCTACATTTTTCCGCAATATATGTATATGTATACAGTAAACCACATCCCAAATCAGAGTTCTTTTAGACTAGATACTGCATCGACGTAGTCTAATTGTTCACCAAATTGTTACGAGAATATCGACAGTACGCCGCCGCTCTAGAGTAATCGTCCAGTTTCCGTCAAGCGTTATTGTACATTATTAATAATAATAAATACAAGCTGTGCGGAATACAACACACTTTGACTATTTAACTTTTATAGGTATTTGATTTTTCCTGAGTTTTTCGTTTATTATGTATGTAGTGTAAGCCATAGGTTAACTTTATTTAATACCTTTCGTTACACAGGCTGTAACGACACTGCTCGTTGAGGCACTGTCGTAGCGCGACAGCGCTCTCCAAAAACAAAAACGCATCGCCACGCAATGGCTGCACCATAACGCATGGTCACTCACACACATACATATACTACAGTAGTATATGTTTATGTTAAGTGAATGAGTAAATATTAGTAATAAAATTGTTCATTTTATCAAATAAAGCCGTCTTTTTGAACCAATATTTTAAAACTTACTCTGTGTTTGACGACAATACCCGTCATCGCTTGATTCTCGGGACACACATAGGTGCCCGCATTCAGAAGAGGTCGCCACAGCTGACTGGTTAGAATAAAAATATAGTTTTACGATAGTTTCCTATTTCCAGCAAGTCTGTATTATTGAGAAATATATGTTACCAAAAATTCACCTCATAACAAAATGACTTTTTACTAACATTATAATCCACTATAAATCAATATATTCATTCCTGTTTACGTTAAACGTGACTGAAATAAAACTGAATATTTAACTAGAGTTGGGATTAAGAAATGTGCACAGGTAAAAAGGACAAAACTCTGCTTCCCAACTGCGATGACTCGCCTTCAGTGCAGAAATCCCCAATTCCAGTTTCTGTCTTCGTTTTATTTACTTTAATGCCCACCTTCATCGTGCTTCCGCGTGGAAGATTGTTGGTTTCTTGCATTCGGAAGAACCGCTGTTATTCTTATCCGCCCCCGCAATCCAAATAGACCAGTTCGAAGGAGGAAGATTAAATGCCATTTATCTCGAGACACTAACGTAAGCATAATACGATCCTCTGGCGCCTCGTATCGAGATTGCGAAAAGTCATTCTGATTAGCATACTTTTCGATTGACAAACAATTGTGCACAGATGTTATCAGGTATATGTATGTAATTACATATCTTCATAGTAGATGACGAACACCTACCGCACTGTACCGTCGACGAGAGTAATTTCTGTTAAATATTTAATGACTACAAAGACTAATAATACATATAAAAATATTGGAATGGAAGTCGACTGATATTAACCAATTAATTAAACAATTGGAGATAGAAATTATTATATTAGTAATAGCAGAATGACAAGTGCTGCTGACTTTATAATTTGTAGAAAATACTGTAATAAAATCTAAGAAGTGGCAGTAGACCAGTCTTCGGTAGAAACGTACTACATATATTTTTATTGGATGTCGTATTGATGTCATATTGATAGACTAGGCGGATACTTTTGACATTGTTTGCTGTTAAGCTATTGTTTAATATTACTATGAACAGCGTTTTAGAATGACTCAGCTTCCACGAATAGCAAAATATATTTATTAATTGTTAGAAAATCTGACACCACTCGACGAACGAGGCAAAGCCGCTTGCGGATGTTTATTCAAAAGGCGAACACAACGTGACGTCAGGGCCCGTCATCAATTAGATAGGGTCTGAAGGGACTTCGTTGGCGTCAACGCAAGGACTTTCCGGTCAAGAGCAAGCAGTCTTGCACAGACCCCGTTTCGAGGCACACTGCATTTTTCGACTTGTATCGCCTTGCTGAAGTATATTCAACTTTCTCTTGGCGTCGTTAATCCTTTTTACCTAAATCTTACATAATAGTATTTATTATAATAATAGGTACATACGTAACGGGAAACAACGTGATTTCCAGGTTTCAAATGAGATTCACGTGAACAGAAAACAGAACAAAACACTGTTAGATGAAATTAATGTATGTATAATTAGCCTTTACCAAGGAAACCAAAGGGCAAAAAACGAATGGAAAGAAAATAATGGACGAAAAAGGAAAAAATAGAAATATGAACACAGTGCAACGATGAACAAAAAATAAAAGTAAAGAGCACTGTGTTTCTCTGTTCGCTTTGACGAGATGTCGGCATACTTTTACAATTGGTGGAATTTAAAATTCTGCCCACGTAAACTTCCTGACAATATAACAAAAGTATGCGCAGACGCTTGGCAAGTAACGGGTAAAAAGGCTTTTTGCCATTGAATTCTTGGAAATGTTTTAATTCCTTAATACATATGTATCTGCGATACTTGTGTCTGTGATTAATGGGGTTGGGTATAATTAGGTTAACTTCTACAAGGACTGCTGATACAATCACGAAGGAAAAATGTTACGTGGCTATTAATAGTGCCACGGAGTACGAACATCGCAGAACTGTAACACATATTTAAGAACTTCAGATAATACAAATAATAATAATGTAGTTACTATAACATAATGTTGCCTAGTTACTTAGATAAGCAAAGTAAAAGACTGCACGATAAACACGAAGTAATAATAAAATATGATACAAAATGTTTCAAAAACCATAGCCATATGATATATCGTTTCTAAGATAAACTTTCAATTATCACAATAATAAATCATTCGAATATTCAAGTTTTTACAAAAATTCCCATTCAACGATTCTCCATTTCATCGTTTTAATAGAACGGAATCTTTGTCACGTTTTTGCCACGTCCACGAAGCTCGTGACGTTACACATAATTATGAATTATAGTAATAAATCCAACGGTAAATGATTTTATACAAACAATTAACTGTGATTGCTATAAATATGCATATTCGATTATAATGAACGTTGACTTTTATGCGTGACATATTGTAAGCAATAATCAAATACAGCTTCAGAAAGACAGCTTTAAACGCAATACTTGTGCGTGAAAAACGCTTAATCGTAGAAGATACGGGCTTATACTTATATCACCTTGCAATTGCACTGGAACGTAACTCTACGGCAGTAATGAGTAATAAAACGTAGATCGCTTCGCCCATAATATCCTTGGAAATCACAGTGCGAATACCGTAATCAAGATGTCTATTTTATTAGCGTAAACGACTGTGGAAAAGTAATACGATAACGTTTATAATCAATCATCAATCAATCAATCAATGTCTTCCTACTGTCAGCAAGCATTTCAAAAGCAGAAACTTAATTTTACCCTCCTAAAACGGCAAGTATAGATAAATTAATACGTTCCTTTTGATAAATACTGGTTAAAAATTAATATAACTGCTTTATTATTCTTTGGCCTTTTTATGACAAATTATAATCCCAGTGAAATGTAAAGTGTACTGGAAATATGATTTTCTTTTTAAAGTGGGCAAATCAATGCATTACAATGCCTTACAATGCCAATATCCGAACTATTGGCAACTTGCAAGTAAGGTAAGTTCATCTTCCTCAAATAATAGTAGATTAAACACATAAGCATATCTTTTTTAATTATACACGTAATGTATTCAAATTTCATGTTAATCGCATTGCAGTAACAAGGTTCATAAATATCTCCTACGTCTATTAATTATTCTTACAAAACTGAGAATATTTATTGCTTCGCTACGATATTTACGACACTATCGATTCTTATCTTACTACATATTTCTAATAGAGAAAATATAATTGCCCGATTTTCTGAATAAAAATCTACTTTTTATCAGAAATAATTTAAACATCACTTAAAACCATATTCTTAACAAAATTATGCGTTCTACTATATAATCATTTTGTAGGTAATACAATAAATAACTGTACATACAATTAAATTTAGAAGAATCCACAAAAGTTTACAACGTAACCATAACGAAAAATAGCAAGCATAGAATATGGACAAAAATTTCATACATATCCGTACAAGAAAATTGGTACAAAACATGATTCGTCCTTCTTCTTGAAACCTCCCTTGCTCCTTAGAATACACAGTGGAAGTAACAGTGAATTTCCCGCAAATCCAATTGAACGAAATAGAAGCCCAGCCACTGATTAGCCGGCGTTGTAACATGCAAATTTCTCGTCCTTGCCCGATGCAATCGCGAGGTTTCGGTTCAAGGGTGCGCCATGTATGTAAATGCGTGGCGAGGAAAGAATGGAGAAGAACGATGGAACGATCGGGCACAGTGACTCGATGACACGCACAGAGAGACGAGTCTCTAAGGTGCAAGGTCGATCTACGCTCGCAATTGCAGTTGACATTGCATCGACGTGATCCGCGGTTGGATGCAACGACGCTCGACCGTGTGTCAATTATTTCACGCTCGTCGATTGAGATTAACGTCACGATTATGCTTCGGCTGTGCGACACCAAAACAGGATGCCGTTTATAAAGCGCCGTAACCGATGCGTTTTCCGCCAGAGGAACGCGCTCGATCGGCAAATTATCTGCCACGGACAGGAAGTACAGTGCTCGAAACAATTAGAGGATCAGATACTGCAAACGTTGTCCCCGTCAATGCGGCACGTAATATCTAGATTTCGCTTTTTTGGGACAGAGGACGAGGGTACAGTTTTTATAAACGTAATGCCGAAAATGCCAGAAATGATGTGTAGAGATGATGGAGACAACGACTGCAATATGTGAGCCCCTAATTGTTTTGTGTACGGACGTATACATGTACTGAGGGTCGAAAGAAGAAATATCTTGAGAAAAAACGTAATGCAGTTTTTAATGAAGAAGTAACAATTGCATTTTTCGCAGTTATTTGTTTTGGGAATACCTGACCTGTTTTGATACCTGACAGGTAAAGCAATATTTATGGGTGTTATTGTTGTTTATATTTGCTTAATAAATTTCTTTCTTGTTCCATAAACCATCAAACTGTTACATTTGCATTTATAAATAAATTTTGTACCGATAGCCGCAAGTGTATTCTCGTGGAATGTTTAGGAGAAACTAATATTATACGTTTCACCAGTTTTTGATAATATTAATGTGTAATATTTATATGCACCTTGCACCTTGATCTGTGCCAGTCCTTAATATCTTACAAGCTGCATATATAACCCACTACTTGTATACAAAAATAAATTATTCACCACCTGACATACCGACTAAGAACAATTTTAGTAAAGCATATATGCCTTAAAAATCGCTAGATTTTATTGCACAAATATTTCTGGCGATAAATTGATATTTACAAGTACACTACTAGAATATTTTGCAGAAGCTGAATTGTATGAATATTGCGAATTAAATGTCAATTCAACCTCGGGAATATTACATAAGAGCCTCTTAAAGAATGAAGACATACTGTACTGGATACTGTTAAGTTCTTTAATTAAGAAAAAAGGATAAAATTATAAAATAGTGTCTCCCGTTTTATGTAAACCTTATGTAACAACTCGCAACGATAATAGTCATTGTACACAACAATGATTAAATAGCACACGACATAATGAAATAATTATTTATATTTCATTATTAGAGTCCCGACATTTCACGTATTTTACGGTTCAAGTCCTCTGATTAAAATTGTACAAAAATCCATGTAAAACCTGGGTTAGTCAGACGTTCGTTTCCCATCCATTTAAATACATTTGGGCATTTATTGAATTTTCACCGTGAAATATTCTTCCTTCGTGGATGAATATTTTTCTTCCGGCTTGTATTTTGGTGTTAACGATTAACGTAATGAAATCCTCACCGTGGCTCGACAGGTTTATGCGAATTTAGTTGTTCACGGGGTGTTACGAGGGTTTTCAGTAAATTTCCGCATCCGCCAGAGGCTTTGGTTGCAAAGTCACCAGACGCATCGACCCGAAAACTCGTGGCACGGGGACGATTCGCGGAATTTAATTAAGCTTCGTGTATTTTTTTCCCCCGACTGCCAGCACACTTCGTACCTGTTACGAGAAAAGTAGGCGTGCATCAGGAACCTTTCAGGAAACAACGACCGGAAATTCGGCAGAAATGCTTGCACTCGAGCTATTCAGCACATATTTTAATGGGGATTATTAAAGGAGTCCAGTGTAAAAATTCTTAACGTAATTCGAGGTGGGACAATCGATGTCTCGAGATCTGGAAAACTTTTTATAGCGAAACTTCATTTACACTGGTTGATAAGAAGCTTCAGGAAGTTAGTCCTTTATACCCGCAATTTATATCTACGTTTGGAACGATTTGAAATAATTGATTACAAGAAAAAGTCTTGTGACCCTGAATTCGCAATACGAGAATGGGGTTGCAAAAAAACTGGACAATCGCAGAATAGAAGTCACGGAAAACTAAATAAACCATATTTAACAAAATAGAAGAGTCCACTTGTAGTGAACAATAATTTTCAACAACTTCAATAATAAAATATACTATAAATAAAACATTGGTCAATTCTACTTAACTGTACATTATGCCATTGCATAGCAATTCAATTAAATATAACAAATGTATATTCAGTGCAAATGAATCGAATAATATTAACAATTAAGGCGAGTATTCGGATAAATTCGTATCTGGTTATTATTTGAAGTGAAATTGATATATTATATTATATATAGGTATGTATGTACATATCACTTTAATAAATCAATACGTGAGTAATTTATTCTAAGTAACAATAATTGATCTGTACTCATTTGTTCACCAGGCTTCTATATCCATACAATGGACTCATTCATGACTGCTTAAACAAACATTGTTAAGCTTAATGATATCTGAAATAATTGAGACTTCAATTTATCAACAGAAACAACTGCGGAATAATTCAATTAACCATATAAACATAGGAAAGACCAAGTTAATATTTGTCAATTATATTTCACATTCTAATGCAAAATGAACGTATTAAACAGTGAATATTTTCTTTATATATTAAAAGTAACTGTATATACTGAGGTAAAATTTTAATATATTAGATATTTATAAAGTCGGTATACATTTTTTAAGAAAATCAAACATGGTTTGAGAATACAATCATTTAAAACATTCACTTAAGTATCTTTGAAAATAATATAAGTACATTGGAGTGTAATGTGTGGAAATGTATTTTCAGAATAGAATATTATGTTTTAATTTCGTTCCTTAACATTTGCAACTAAGAACGGTGCAACTAAGATCTTCTTTGAGATATTTCTTCAGTACCTTTTTAAAAAGCCGCCCCTTTTGGCTGTGTAGAGGAACCAAAATAAAAGAAACAATAGTATATACAGGGTGGACGATGTAACATGTTCAGCTTACATTATACCTACTACAGACTGTTTACGGAAATAACGTGGTTGACGTCGCAAATCGTTCCAATAGTGTGCGAGGCCGTCTGGTTCATCCAGGTTGAATTTCTTCTCATCCGAGAAGATGACGTTAAGAAGTTAAGAAGAATTAAAGAGAAATGATTTGCGTCGTGAACCACGTTAACGAAATTTTGGTAGCGGTTCAGTAATGACAGGGGTCGGTTTTTCGCACTTGCAAAGACAAACTTGGCGTTCGTCGATACTCGTATGGACTCACGGGCTTACCAAAAAGTACTTGCGGGTCATCTTGTACCATACTTGTGTCGTCTTCCTTCGACTAAATTACAATTTATGCCCGATAATGCGACAATTCACGTTTCTGCTAGCACTAGGCAGTGGTGGCAAGGAAGAAAAATCAGCACTCACCTGCCCAGCGAGATCTCCTGATGTAAACCCTAAAGAAAATCTTTGGAGCCAACTTGTATGTCAGAAATAATTCAATTATTTCTGTAAGTTCGTAATTTTAAAAATGTATGCTTATTCACTCGAGGTTCTGGGGTAAATGCCGTGGAGTTCATCACAGTCCTCTTACCAAAAAGCATAGCCTTCACCACTCCGTGGCCAGATCCTCCAGAAACAGAGTCCCTATTCTTTAGCAATGTGACGTCAGGTCGCTTGCCATATTTAAACTCTCTCTCTTCTATCTAATAAACAATCCCTTGACACTCGATAGTTGGAAGACCCAGAGCGGTCGCCTGCCGACAGGATTTTTGGTTTCATTTACTCATTTCCAAGACGTGCAATAACTTAGTCAATACTACGACATTCCCAAAAAACTCTTTGACCACCCGTAGGACTGCGTCCCTATCATAAGTTAGCCACAGGATGCGTAGCACTTCGCCACCCGATCTTATTCCTTTCTTTAAAAATACGCTATCGGTAACATGTACCTGACGTATGCGATAATTATCAGAAATTTAATACTGTCGCCGAATTGAAAACTGCAATATTGGAGGGGTGGAATCGCGTTACACCACAACAGCTGCAAAATCTAGCAGAATCAGCGATCAAGAGAATAAATTTATTAGTAAAAAATGGTGGAAAATCAATACAATATTGATAAAATTTATTACTTTAAGTTATTATGTGTTAGTTAATTAAAGTTTTTGTTTCTCTTCAAGTGGAT
The DNA here is from genome assembly GCA_907165295.1 of Nomada fabriciana. NCBI lineage: Eukaryota > Metazoa > Arthropoda > Insecta > Hymenoptera > Apidae > Nomada > Nomada fabriciana. The sequence continues at coordinate 16,583,354 of OU015694.1, forward strand.
CTATCATTTTGTTACGGTGAAAAATTAAAAAATCAGGTAAATGTTTACTGTACAAAAATGAGGCACTACATTAATATGAAATTTTACATGAATACTCCCTACTGCCTAGGCTACATGTTGAATAAGTTTCAGCCGATTCGGTTAACTAGCTCCAAAGTTATGACCAAAAGTCCGAGTGGATCTATCTTTCTGTTACGCACTGTATTATTAGTGAGTTAATTGAAAATTCGTTTATCTGATACAACATGATTTTCTGAAAGCCTCAAAATGATTATAGTAAATTCTGGACACCTTATAAAGTTTTTCTATGCAGAAATGTTATCATAATCACTTTGCAGCTCTAATTCAAATATGTTATGCCAAATAAAATAATTATCAATCGACCTACCAATAGCAAAATATTTGCAGTTGATCACGATTCGTGGTCCACCCTGTATAGTACGTCACAATGTCTGCCGAGAAGGAACTTGAACTCTTTACGAATCCTTACGATCTTCAAGAGCTGCGCAATTCAATTTCATTAGGTTCACTGTGGCTACTTTCAATGTACATTCACTCCAGGGTGAGCAATAACAGCGAGTGGAATTAAAGGTGCTCTTAAAACTTTCTTGATATAGTACTCCTTAGTGAAACATTGGTTGAACAGTAAAGGGATCCTCGCGTCATAAATTGTGTTCTCCAATTTCTAATTCTAAACGTACATATATACGACCGCTGTATTTATATTATTGTAAATGACAATGAAAATACGTGTTCATCTTGGCACAAACGAACAACCATGTGTAATTGAAGAGATGATATTTATTACAAATAATACCCATAGTAGGTGCCTTTCATTTCAAGTCCAATGGCAATTAAGTTAATTGGAATAGTGATAATATTTTTAATCAATCGAGGAAACTTGTATATGAATATTACTAGGTAAAGTAAATATATTAAATGGTACTGTTAAAATCATTTGTAGAATTTGTCAGTAATAAATATCCCTGATAATTTATTAAAGTATTGTTCCCATTAATTGATGTCTCCTAATATTAGTGTTTCTAATTCTCTACGATTCTCCAAAATGTGATATCATTGATTCATATTGTAGTTCTGAGCAACGATCATTACTGTATCACGCTGGAACACGATGTCCAATATACAAGCAATTACAAAGAAGGGTTTTTTCGTGATGTCATCTTTCTTGGTAAAACAAATGCCTGCATCACAGTTCCAAGATTCACGAGAAGGTTGCACACACATTGTAATGAAAGCTATTAATCTCAAAGGAGATGAACACATGTTGTATAATACTCCATAGACAATATTTCAACAGCAGCTTTCAAACTTTCAAAGCCCCCCCCCGTATATGTATGATAGATGTCACTCAAACTATGCAGTACGAATAGCAGCACAGAATCATATTTTTAAAGCAACAGTAAGCCTATTTTCCCATAAAAAATGAAATGATAGTGTAGTATATGTATGTGTGTGACTGACCATGCGTTATGGCGCAGCCATTGCGTGGCGATGCGTTTTTGTTTTTGGAGAGCGCTGTCGCGCTACGACAGTGCCTCAACGAGCAGTGTCGTTACAGCCTGTGTAATGAAAGGTATTAAATAAAGTTAACCTATGGTTTACAATAGCAATGCATAAATAGTATATTAGAATATTTATTGAAACTTTAGGTGAATGAATTATAGAATCCTCCAAATATTCTACTTCATGCAGAATATTCCAGATATTTTCTTCAATGTGCCTGCAAGTTATTACTAAAAGACTGTTAACTAAAGACTTACTAAATCGTCTAACATTCTCGATTTACTAAAATGATCTTAATAATGGAAAACAAATAATAAAGCACAAAATAAAACCTATCCAATAAATCAACGAAAACCAGCAACACATAATTAAAAAAACTTCCCTCGAATTCTAGCAATTACGATTCCCTGTATCACCGTCACATCCAACAAAAAAAAACGAATCTAAAAATATACGCAAAGTGCATTAATTTCATGAGCGTCCTAATTACGCTTACGAAGTCAATTAATATCGTCGCGCACGAGTAACTGGTACCGATTCATCGCCGTCTTGCCCGTCACTGGGGATTAATGAATTTTTTGCAAAACGTCCCAATAACGGTCAATTCCGTGCACTGTTCCCATTTATCTATGAAAATGCCTCCTGAGAGTATTGTTATTTATTCGATGTCTTAACGGCGGTCTTCTATAACACATCTTGCATGCCCCTGTGAAATGGAAGCAGCCAATACAATTTCCGTGTGCACATCGGGTGGCTGATTGTGAATTACGGCACTCAAGCCGCGCCAGATAATTGCATTCCCCGTCGAAACTTCTCACGTTAACTCTTCTTTCAATATTGTTGCTTCTTCGGACCAACGGCGAAGACCACAGCGGCGAATTGTTAAGGAAGACCATTTTTCAGCGAGCACTCGAATTATTGGAAAACGTTTGATACAATTATGGTTGAAGTTTCTTGGAAGATCTGAGTAAGAACCGACCGTACAGGTTGCATCGCTTATTTGTCAAAATGTATTTTGAATTGTTTAATATATTTGGAATTTGTAAATATTTGAAGGAAGACGTTGAACCGTCCAGAAAAATATGTTTCTTCTTTGAATCATCGAGGGCTGAATGGATCGAAAAATGTATAAAACATTTGCAAACTCAATACAGTTCAGTGTAACCGGAAAATCAGAATTCGTTTTTGAATGTTTGTATCATATTTGTTAGACAGGTCAGTGATAAGCAGAACATACAGATGAAAAGAATTTGGAAATATAAAAATTCATTTAGTTAAACCAACTGGTTTAATTATACATATAAGACCAATTTCTAATGCAAGATTTACATTTTATTTAAATAATGATAATGAACTGATTACAGTCCCAAGAAAACTTTTATCCAAACAGTTATAAATCACTACACGATAGCTGCAAAGATTATGTAAATCAATAGACAAAGTAGATTCATAAAATTATATTTTTCACCCCAAAAGACATAATGTCAATTCAAAAATTTATTCCTATATTATATAAAGTCATGAAAAATCGGTGACCGTTTTGAAAGCATAAAACTTTTAATAAAAGGAGTATCTTTGAATATATACAATGGAACGTTCCAATTCAAGGGACTAATCCCAATTCTTTGAAAACCTCAAACGCGGTTCACGGACAGGCATTTCTAAAAGATCGGCCGTCGTTCTGTCAGCACAATTAGGTAAGAAATTCTGCGATAAGGTTGAGCGCAACGAAGAAATGAAACTACAATGTGCAAAAGAATCAGACGGGTGGAGTTTGTTGAAGAACCACTGCTAGGAAAATCTCAATGGTATTCAGCGAATATACGGAATCCATTGCTCAAGTGCACCGTCAAAGGCGCGTTTGTCTCCCGGAAGTGGTGGAAATTAATCTGTATTGAGTGCCGCCATCGCGTGCCGTGCAGTTATTTTGTTCCTTCTATGGGCGTCTTGAAGCTCGTTAACTACATTTATCTTATAGTGCACGTGAAATTTATAGACCCGATTTATATCGTCTTCGGATGAAACGTCTTTAAGCATTCTAAAATCAAATTATTTCAAGAGTTCAATTCGAATGAATTTTAGACACCTGTACCTGTAGATGTGTTCATAAAATATTGATTATTATAAAATCATTTTGCACTGTGCAGTTTCTATGTATATAGTTTTAGAGGTTACAGTGCTATTACATTTTACGGTCACATCTTTATATTGCACATGCTTTTGAACACCAGTCGCGAAATTTTTGATTTATAAATTATAACATATAACAAATATTTAGTTCGATGTCATGAATATTAAAGGAAAGAATTGTCTAAAAATGTTTCTGGGAAAATCATAAATCAAAAATTAAAATTACATAAGCTTTCAAAAAAAGAATCTAATTAAAATGGAAATAAGTAGTTTGCTACCGCAAAAAATTAGATATTACAACGTTTAAGAAACAGGAAGTAATTGATTTATATACATACTACGTCCTCTTACAATAGTGAGATATACATTTGGATACTTACAACTTTATTATATTCGTTTGTGAACTGTAAACGTTTGTTTGCAAAAAATATTTAATAAAGAAGTCTGTATACAGAGGTTAGTCAAATATTTCAGGGTGCATTACTAACCTTTTAAAACCATATTTACCATTTATAACTCTTTTCAATATACATATAATATAAGAGATATGTGTAAAAGTACGGAGAAATTAGTGACTATATAATTTCATTGCAAGTTGAAAATATTGTGAACTTAATCTTTATTATACAAAGAAGTTAATTTTCCATAATTTGGAACCAAGGTTTCGTATTTATGGCTAGGAAATCTCGCAGGGAACTATTTTAACTACGTGGACTAGGATACGATGGAATTTGTCGACGGTCCAGATAAGTTAATTGGTAGAGTAAGGATCTGGTACGAGAAAGTTCTGGGTACAAATCGTAGCCCAGAGCCGCTTTCCTTAGAACTTCAAATTTTAATTCCAACTCACAGAATAGTTGGATTCCTGTCTCACTCAATAGCGACCAAAGTATCTTTACAAGAATATCAAGCTTTGGATATGAATTATAAATCTGTGTGTCAAATGGTGAAGTTAATTAAATTCGTTCTAATATTTTCTAATAGAAAACTGACCCAAACGTAACTCTAACTGGTTAAAATTACATCCAATAATATTTGTCGTTCTTCTACACAATCATAGTTATGAAGGTAAAATTTCGAGTTTCTTGACAAATATTATTCATCGACTCAAAACAAACCGCAATAAACATACTGTACACGGTAATTCAACTATAACAAATTGATTTACTTTCCTTCAGTAATGAATAAAAGCCAATGTGAAAATGCAGGCAATTTTTTCTGACGTTTAATTTATTAACCAGAGACAAGGAGGACAAATTTAAAAATATAAGAACCGCTGTAAATAATCAGTGTCTAAATTATTTAATTATTTCTCATTGCCTAAACTCTACCTCTCCCCGAATTGCATGAAATGGATCTAATAAAACTCTAGTCAGTATGAAATGACGGAACATTGAAATATTTCAACTATTTAACTTTTAATATTCGGACATTCAAATATTTAACTATTCCAGTGGGCAACGACCTCCGTTCCAAGTACACTCTTCCTCAAAAAGGTGTACATTAGCAGCACATATGAGGCGGTCCAGCATATTCTCAAATATGCAAAGTCTAATTACACGAATGAAATTTATGGACATCTCACGGAACGTGGTGGCTAATGTTGAGTGAAATTGCATCATCGCGAGCTATCTTGCGGGCGAGTCCTGATAAACTTCACTAACTTTTCGGACCACACCTGCCAGTGTTTAATTGGGCGGCAAGGGATTTACACAGTTATTTAAATTATTATTATTAACCAGTACAGTTTTTCTATCACTAGTGGCAGTGTGCTCATTAAACTACAGCTTTTATTTAATATCTCATATTTAAAAGAAGATAAAATGAAATGAAATCGATACAAATCTATAATAATTTATTACATTCGAATTTTATACACTCCACACATGTGTAAATTAGTAAAAAAATGATGAAGTAGTGGAGAGTAAGGGGCCATCAATCCTACTTTTCTTGATAAACTGTCCGTTCGTTGCAACATGTTCGTTCGTTCCAAGGCTTCTAATTTAACAAGAAAAACGCTTCGCTACAAGACATCCGCTGTACACCTTTCCTCCGCCGCACCAACTGTAAAAAGAATACTAAAAAACAGCACGATAAAAAAACGGGTTCTCAAGATCTAGTGCATCGATCAACCAGCAAGAAAGTTGGCAATTTCACGCTGTCAAGTGTCGAAGGAGACAATTTGAATTCGCGCAATCAATGAGTAGAACAAAGTACACTCGTCCTTGCCTGCAGACGTCCAAGCCTGTCGCGATGAATCGAAAGTATCGGTGCTACTCGACCTTCTTTCTGAACAGCTGCTTTTTTCCTTTCCATCGAATGCTTTTAACCGCCTCGTTCAGACAACAACGGCACGTGGAAGGATGTTGCAGACGCGCGACAACGGCCAGCGGCCATCTGCTACAATTCTAATTACAATAAATTCGTTTTAATTGCGCGACGAACCAGACCGTGCAGCCGACTCCCCAAGAGGGTGCATACAAAGAAGCAACGCGAACGGGAAAGAAGACTTCCATCTTCTTGTTCAATGAACAGGTGAAAAAGAGAAGAAACGGAAAGTATGAAACGAGAAAGGCTCCTGCGCAAATAATCTCCAAGGGAACTGCGTTTCGTTTCTTATCATATTTTCTTTTCCGCGCGTTTCATTCGCGAATTACGATTCTGTACGTTCAGGCCGATCTCGCTGCTAATTATGAGTGGTCAACGATTTTCATGCTCATCATATTTCTTTGCCAGTATGTACTCTGTAAAAAAGTTCCAAGTTGGCTGAACAATAATGTTCAGATTGAATGGGTTAACGACAAAATGTATCACAAAACATTTAAAAGTTAACATTTCAGATACTAAGAATGATTGGGTTATTAATTTAAAAAGTTAATGTACGCGGATATAAAATAGCAGAACCTAATAAAAGAAAAACGTAAAAAGTTTCCGGGCGATGTATTATTTTCTGGTGACTTTCAACGGTTCGAAGGGATGCAAGTAAGGAATTCCGGTGCAAGAAACTTCAGAGCCATCCGGATGTAGTACATACATATTGTTATGTAAAATAGCTGGTATATTTCGGATGAATCCTTGGAAAGTTTGTTTCCCATAGCTTTTTAAATTTGGTTACCACTTTTTTTCTACGACGTTCACAATAATTTACACGGTCGTCGAACTCGAAATTGACTCTCGGTCGTAAATCATTGGTATTACACGTTTGTCGATTCTTCTTCCTCCTGTCCGAATCGCCATTAGCGAGATATTTGATACACGCCCACGCTGGCAACGAAAGGATCGTTTTCATGCCTCATTACTGAGCCATGATACCGCCCTCTATGGTTTCCATCGTAATCGAGATAATCGGTCTTCAGTGTATACTCGCGAAAAAGCGCCGTCAGAGGACATTACCGCCTTGAAAGCATTAAACTTCTAGCAATGTTACGGTGCTCTGCGTCTAAAATTAGTCTCTCACGTGTGTCTCGAATTTGCTATTAAAATTAAGAAGCTTCTGGGAGCAAACGTAATTGAGGAAAACTATTTAACCCACGTGTATATACGTGCATGCGTATTTTGTGTGACCCTTGTTAGAAATTGTTATAATGTCAATGAAATTGTCAATATTTAGAAGTTCTCTGGTTAATAAAATTGTAAAGAATTTCCATTAATTTTTTTCTACGTGTGTACGAGTTTACTATTTAATTAAATTTCTAGGAATCGAATGGGAATAATTTATTAATGTTTGATTGTGCATAGAGTAAGAAATCTCTGAGTCAGTGGCGTTTAAGGTGTGCAGTTTCCTTTTCAGGGGCAGAAGATACAAATTCTCTTTTTTATACTTGTGCATATGTAAGTATCAGTCGTGGAAAGTGGAATTGTAAAAAGATTTGTCACTCGCTTTACACAATACTAAATGAAATAAAGAACATTTCTATAATTACATTCTATTACAATGATATAATTAACTAACAACAGGAACTCAATTTCCTTCAAAACATTCTCCGTAACACTATAAATCGATGTAACTTTGGTCTCTCATAAATTGTCAAAAATGCATTAGACACATTTAAAGCACCTGCACTTACCGAAGAAAATGATCAAAGTAATGAAAACTGTATTGCATAAAAGGAAGCCTCTTAACAGTTTAGTAAATTGTATTCGTTAGCAAACAAAAATGATGTGCATAAAAATTGAACTGACAACTTCCAGGGCGAGTATGCGTGTCACGAGGGAGCAACAATTTCAGGCAAAAAATTATGCCTCGTTTATCCGCTGAAAATGCTTTTTCACGATAAAACTAAGAACTCGTTAAAGCAAGCTGTTCTCGAACGTGGCGAACCGCGAGCATAAATCGCGTAGAGCCGCTGAGAAAATTAGCAATCATTTTTAACAGTTTCGCGGTAATTGCCGCTCACGTGCAGATAAGATACTGCCTGCAGCTGTACTATAATTGCGATCGCGGATAGAAAATTCCCCTCTAACATTTTTGTGATTTCAAGCACGTCATCGGCAACACAATTAATGAATTGGCTAATTGAACACGGTAGCGTCTAACTATCGTTATCAAGGTCGATCAATTTGCTGGGATATATAAATGCTAAGAAATCAAATATTCCACAGAGTTCATTAGCCTACAATAATTAATAATTATCAAATCACTGTACTTCTCCTTGTTATGATGTTCAAAGTCGTTTATTACAAAAATTGTGCACACCGTAGTAACGTTCAACATCATGTTCATAAATTTTATCTAACAATAAGACAAATCTTTGCACAGTGAATTAACATTGAACAAGTACATAACTAAACTTCGAGATTACAATTAACAAAGAACACGTGCCTAATATTATATTCCCCAATGTATCATTGTACGTTGTACGTGACTATTTCCATCTTCTCGTACACAAAGTACGAGTTAATCTTTCTCGCCGCTCCATAACGAGAAACATAAAGTTTGCGAACAAAATGTTCAACATAGTATTTTTAAGAACGTTTCACTAAAAGTATTAATCGCGTGCAGGTTGGCGAACTATAAAAGTTTTCGCCTTGTGGGTAACCCGCAGACTTTAAACGAAGCATAATTAGTCCCCTTAGGAACCGGAAGCTTGCATTTCCATGAAAACCGCAGTTCTACGTATAATTCCATAATAAACTGCTTCTTGTTGGCTACGCATATTAGGTATACCAATAGCAGATAGCAGACTATTTCGCTGCTCAATTATATTTAATTGCGACACTTTCCTTAGACTAAGCTGTATAACTTTTTTATACTGTAGAAAAGTGTTTCAGTAATGTCAACGCCATAATTCCGCTGTAAACGAATCTTAATATTTCCAATGATTGAGTGTAGATATCTGTTTGGTTTCTAGACAACAACATAAACAAATGCCTGGAAACAATGACAATTATGTTCACGAATGAACTGTTTCACGATGTGCTCATTGCAAACCACGCAAGTGATAATAAGAAAATAGTAAACTACTCATTTAGGTATGTTTAATATTCACTCGACGTTACTCGATTCAATGAAGGGTAAAAGGAATCGGCATTTCCTAACTATCCACAGTCTGGTAGAAGCTTATCGTTCATTACTTCGTAGCAATCCGCTTGTTGAACAGGTGAATACTTCCGCTGAAGTAAATTGCACGAAGGTTTCAACCGGTATTATTATTATTATTTAGGGTTCCGTGAGGTACGGTCGTTGCTAAGCGACACCCTGGAAACAAGGCTGCTGAGTGAATTGCGAAAGGTTCTGACACTCTATTTAATGAAAGGAAACTTGTTACGATTAGAATATTATTATGAACTTATATGACCTGGATATCGAGGAATCTACTGTACTATGTTTTGAATTATTGGATGTTTTCTAAAAATTATTTTACGGAACCACCCCTTTATAGAATTACGTATAGTGAGAATAACATACAATAAAATGAACATACCGAACTTTAAATTATCTATTAATTATTCAATATTATTTATTTAGTCCTTAATGAACTTATTAATAAGAATTCTGGTACAAGGTATAATACCTACTGTACTTAACAAAGAAGAGTTATGAGGTGTACACTAGCAAATAATTACTATTTATGTGGGAACAAGTAAATACAATATTTCCATAGTATTGGACCGTGTTTTGGAGAAAAAAATGATTAAGTATTTCTTAATAAAATTGTTAATAAAAATAATACTAGATCTACGTTTAGTCAGACAAATAATTGCTACTTATAGCAGATGAAATATCGATGTTTCGATAAAGTATAAATTATAGATATCGTGAAGGCATTAATACTACTGAAAATTATAATTTAACTAACTAATCTGCGGAATTCGCTGAAGAATAATATAACTGCACTGCGAACAAATGATTCTACAATTTCACAGTTAACTAACAGATGCTCAATTCTAAATTAAATTATATTTACGTAAAATATTTCTCCAAAATGTATCGTAATATGCTATCATCTAATATACATACGCATATAAGTTCGCGCCATTAGCAATTTGACTAGAAAGAAATATTTTCTCTTAAAACATATAATTATACTATATTCACTTTTATTACCTACATCAGATTGCTTCAACATTGATATCACCTATAAATTAATGAAATTATCCTTGACCTTTTCACATTGTTTTCGATGCAGCATACAATTCTCTGCTCATATGACTATCACAAACGATGAATTAAACATAGTTGAACAATACCCATGCAATCCACTTAACGCAAATAGTAACACGACGTATGATCTATTTTTACTGTGAACGTTTGTGCGTAATTTCGCAACGAGCACCGCCCTATTTGTCATCAATACAATTATCCAAAGATACGTATCACGTTTGCCATACAATGCGTTCCAACAACTTGTGTAATCCAGAATAAAGCCTTGCGTCACAGTCCATTGGCGGTTCTTCTAGAAACGATTGCATCTGCATACGTCATCAGCCTCGAGCTTCACCTTGCAAGTTGGTTCTTCAAGTTTCTAAATCACTTCTGTTCCTGCTACGTTGCCGTGCAACTTGTTCGAAACTCTGCGATTTGGAGCACCACATTGCTCCACAAAAATCTCGTAACTTGGTAAACCTCTATGACGTTCGCACAGGTAACGAAAACGGAATACAGCTTGGAAATACTGCTCCCACGACATGAACTGATAACGATCTGAAGTTCAAATATAATAGTTCTCTGACGGTCGAATGGTTTGATAGAGTAACATTGGCTTGTTATATTCGAACTGAACAAAGTTGGAGAAATGCAGCGTAATTAATGGCTTTTTAATTTTTCATCTATCTCAGAAACTCGGATGGAAACTTATGTCATCGACTGTAAAACTTATTGATAGAGACGAGAACTTGTTTGATATTATTATCAATGAGTGTTTATTGTAATTTTCACAATTATACGTATAAATAAACATGGAAACGTCCAATGGACAACGTAATGTTAGAAGAATATTTTTGTCATGTTTATTCGTGCAGCAGCTAAGACAATGGAGCAGATAAATAAATTGAACAATATAAGAAACTTCACACAAAAATAATAAAGGAAACAGTAAAAATTTAGCCATCATTTTCTTTCAGAAATCTTTGGAATAAATCCCATGAAAAATACTATTACAAAGAATAAACGGAAGTGAGAAATTGCAAACTATGAAAACCACTAACAAATTTGCCCTCCAGTCTTTCAAATTAAAATGCCCAGATATAAACGTTGAAAAAGAACATGCTGAATAACTCGCTTACTAGTGATTGCGGGATTCTAAGCTTAAGAACATAGCGGATGTTACGCTTCAAATGCAACAATACAACCAGAATGATATTTCACAATGGCACAGACAGCCTAATCTATGTAGAAACCTCCCTGCGAGGATCGGACAATGGGACCAGTGTATGTGTCCAGATGGACGGAAGATGTAAAGGTAACCATAAGCGTAATCCTGACGGGTCTCCGTGGCTAGTGGGTAACCGTAATCCTTCTCTGCTGAATAACCTATTTGTACACTTATCGAGTTTGTCATTATTCAACAGTAACTGGCAAATCAGACACGAATGCCTATCAACACTTACACGAAAAGGAGAATCACGATTACTGTAGTAATTAATTTAATTTAATCCATAAAAGTTAACGAAAGTTGTATAGTGTCAACAAACAATACGTCACTGCATTTCTCTTTTGGAGATCTTGTCCCGTTGAACTCATTCATTGGCACAGTGATAAGTTGTTACAGTAAGTCTACAGATAAATTGTGCGAAGCACCTGTTTGCAAGAGCAACTTGTTAGTTGGAAGTGTTGCGCAGGAATTAAGTTGACAACAGAAATGAAGCTGGTGTATACGTGTATTCACAACCCAGAGACCTGTGCAGGGTGTAGAGAAATGTTTGGTCCTGGCAGTTATAGACGTATTCTACATCTTCGGATCGGTGAAGAATAGTAAAAACAGTTGCCGCAAAATTGTCCTTGACCTTGAATTTCCAGGTCAAATTTATTTAATGCATTGTATTCTACTTCTCCTGAGGATAAAAAGTGTCAAAGGAACCATGGATTAAAACTCGACCGTTCTCATAAAAAATAGTAGCAGAGTTATTTCTAAAAAAGCAAGGAGTTACTATTGTTGTTCATTTGCTGTTTATCGGAAATCTAACATAATCGATCATCATCTATATTACCTTCTATATTTTGAAAGATGTTCATCTTCTAAGCCGAAGAATCGATCCATTCTGATTAATATTTCTTAATAGCTGAGCTTGGATGCCATCTTCAATATGGCCACCATTGTTTTGCAAACACGTCTCTAATCTGTCCTGAATATTGTTTATAATTCGCTGATGTAAATTTGGTATACTTCGTAAATGTTGGAAGGCATCCTCTATTCGAATTTTCAATTCTTCCACAGTTCTTATTTCGTGCCCCAATCTACATATACATATATCTGTCCCTTTACCGTTCCCCATAAGAAAAAATCTATTAGATTTAGATCGGGCGATCGCGGAGGCCATATGCTTCGACCAATCCATTTGGTTTAAAAAGTCTCGAACCGGCCGACCGTTTCTGGCGAAACAGTTGAATTTTGACTCATGGTTCCTTTGACACTTTTCATCCTCATGAATACAATGCAATTAAAAAAATTTGACTTGGAAATTCAAGGTCAAGGAAAATTTTGCGGCAACTTTTTTTACAAATCTTCATCTATCCGAAGATGTAGAATACGCCTATGAGTGCCAAGCCCAAACATTTCTTTACACCCTGTACAATGCATTATAATGAAGGACAGATTTACGACAAACGTTCTGTAAAAGGATTGCAGAGTTTCCCTATCTGCTCAACGATTCGCACCTCACAATGCTATTTTATATTACACAAATAGGGCTTCACAATCACTATACAGTACCCAACAAGTATTTAACCATACAAGATGTTCGAATGTATTTAATAACTTACTTTGTTTGGTATTCCAGTGAACATTAAATAATGACAAGTAAAGCATTACGTTTAAATACAAATTGGTAACATGTTGAGCAGTTGAAGTAAGATATTATACAATACTTTATATTATACATAATGAAGGTTAATGCAAACTTAAATAAAATAAAAAACATCAAGCGAAATAAATTCACCGGGTTACCTCGTTCAATTCCGCACGACTGAGAAACGCTATCAGAACGTAGAAGGAGAGCATGGTTAATGGTTGTTACAAGGTAAAGGTCGGCCGCGTTGGCAACAGTTCAAGAGGGGATCATGTCACGAGGAAGGGGCGTGAACCTCGTGAAAGCAAGATTCGCACCCAAATAACCCAACAACCGACCTAACGCCAAGCTATTTAAAGGTAAGCAGGACTCGGATACCTCGACACGATGTACTCATCAAGCGGAAGTGAGCTTTGCTGTTTCAATTTTCACGGTCCTGTTCAGAGAACAAGTTCGACGCAGCTGGACGTAATGTAATCTCTCTTAAACTTGTGTATACGATAAAATGAGCCTCTCATTGGCTGAATCGGTTAACTCCACAAAATAAAAGTAAGAAAATTCATTTTAAATATAAACAGTTAAGAGGCAATTGATGATAAAAGTTCAAAAAATTCAACATGTGGGATCAACGGATTTGCCAAATGCGCGACTCCAATATTATCTCAAACAGGCGATATTTTCTTCAACCGCAAAAAGAAAATGATTGAAGCTATGAGACAGTTGCAAAAATATAATTACAAACATGCATACACGGTTGATAAGAGTATATACACTGATATTTTTAAACGGGTGGATGTTTGATGTCATTGGGATTGTGTGATTATTATAAAAGGTAAGCTTGCAGGATTTGGGAGTACATATTGGTACGCGTGGTGAAAGTTAAATTATTGGAACAGTAAAATCTCGAAGGAAAAACTTGAGAATACTTAAAATAGGTACTTGGTGAAATATGTCGACCTTATCATTGAATATACTACTTAAGCGTTCATTATCTCGCATTTTACGATGGATTTGTCGCATTCCAAAATTATACATGAGTTTATGCACGTGAAATTCACTTTATTTCAATTATATCTATTCGGTAGATCTTAGCAAACTAAATTTTATATTACAGGATTAATAACTTCACTAATAACATTGTAACAGATCATCTGTTATTCTCCTCTAGTTATCTAAGAAAAGTCGAAAACATAGGATATAATAGTGAAAAGAATATGACACTAACAGAGTTCCTATAATCAAAATTTCATTTCTTTTGTCTAGCACAAGTCATTAGTTTCAAGTAGTACGTGTCAATGATTCGGTCAGCCCTGCGTTTATTTCTCAATTAAGTAGTGCGGGTCAATAATTTGGGACAAAGGATACATTTCTGGCGCCCGGATGAACGTCCCCTGGCTGCAGCACAAACGTGAACATTGAAATTATTGATAGAACAATTAATACAGGGATTAACTTCCAAACAACACCCATAATCGCTACGTTCTCTAATACAATGCGATACAGGTTGCACGTTGTCAGCTGTAATGATACTGAAATGCTTCGTCATAATCGTACTATAAGTACCTGCACGAATTATTCTAGCTAGACCAATATGATTCTAAACAAGACAAACTTAATGAAACAAAATTGTATCCTTTCAATTTCCAAGTGAAAGATATTAATATTAAAGAGCCGTATCATGGCAACTTGATACCGTTGAATAGATCCAATCGTTGCATTTGGATTTCTCCAATAATAACATAGTAACGTTGCTAAGAGAAAGAAAAAGAATGAATCAAAGTGAATTTATCGCAGTCGAGCATCGTATCAACTTAATAGAGAGCTCGTAAATTTCCCGGAGAGATAAAGAACGATGTTTCCGCAGGTGTCGGGGGGCATATCGGCCTAGGAAAATCTCACGAGGAAACGATGGTTCGTATCAAGTCTGACATTTTTCCTGCTGGAAGTAAAGTATCGAGCGTGGCACTGCGTTAGACGTTGCTCGTTTATCGACTTCCGGGACGATTCCGGTGCCTGGAGGCTGGTAGCCACGCAGCCGTTTCGAATCTGTCCGATAAATCGCTGTTCTTTAGAAAACTTTCCTAACGACCCCTTTGTGACACCATTGTTAATAAAAAAAGTCCCTAAAGGGATTACGATGGGAGGCGGTTCATTTAAAAATCTTCCAATAAGGCGTGTCATTAATTGCGAGTGATTGAATCGTCAATGATGCGGTTAATTCGAAATGCAAGCCAAGTTCGAATTGATTATCTATAGTACCTTGCTTCATTTGTATTGATGCGTCTAACGAAATTTACGATGACATTAATATTTACGGTAAACAACCGATTTTCGATTAATAATTAATCTGCAGAGAAACTGCTTGCAAGCTGAATTTCACGGCGGTTTCTACAAAGTAGGAGTATCCCTTTTGGAAAGCTTAGCACGAGATGGCTGTCGTGCTTCGAAATCCTGTGTAACGCGAGCTTCGAAATCTCGTTAACTGTGTTTCAGTGAGTTTCAGTACGTGACGACGATATTCTTCCGTTTATTTTCACTCCGATCTGCATTCAGATGACTCCACTTTGAACCCGTGTATATCTGTATTGTACTTTATGTAATAATGCGATATGATAAAATATAATTGCTAAACAGTACAAATTATCGAGTAAATTACAATAAGGGGGTAAAACAATTTCATGAGAAAGTTTGCGAAACATCTAGAGAAATAAATGGGAACTTATTTAATTAAAAATATACACTATTTACGAAAGTTCTTTAAGTTTATAAAATACCTGAATTTAATGACTAAAACTGAGTTAACTATTTGAGTCGAAAGTTATATACAATAATTAACTGACTAATTTATATTATTGCAACTTAACTCCCAACGTTTAATTGTGTCAATTAATATTGTAATTGTGTTACTAACGGTCCATTTACGAATTCAAGCATAACTCTGTGTCTAGTGCTAAATTAAGTTCAAAGTAAAATTATCCCTTGCGTAATAGTCAAGTTATTAAAACAATTAACAGCTGATTTAACTTGGGATCAAAAACGAATTATAAAGTTCTCGCAAGTGTTTCGGTTGCACAAATCATCGTACTCTCTACTAAGCAATTTCATTACATTATGACAAGCATAAACACCAGGCACTATTTCCTTTTATAAATCACACCATTTTAAATCTTCCTAAATTTCAGTAAATTATCTTAGAATAACTGTTATCGGTAACTACATAAATTTTCGTACAATCCACATAAATCATACATTCAATTAAATAATCGATTGCTACTTCTTAAAACTGCACGTCACAATTAATATAGCTATAGAAAACTTTTAAATAGAAAAAGAATCGCAAACAAAACCTTTCTCCAATATTTTTTAAATTTCCATTTATATTCTTTTATAAAAAAATCCACCACTCTGCGATAACGTTTTTTAACGATACTGCAGACAGAAACACCGATATTTCATTTTGTATCGCCCAGAGCAAGTTCCCTGCTTTATACGTTTGAACAATATAGCAGTGTGATACCGTGGTTTAAATCATTTAATGCGTAAGAAAGAAAAATAGAGTACACCTCGCCACAGTTCGTGGTCGCATGTATCCCAGATGATTGATTGAATCGCCAGCACTTTGAGGCAACGGATATTGCTGCGTCCGATCTGTGACAAACGTATCGATCGCAGTTAGAGGCAATCCCCGTTAGAAATACCGCTTACTGTGAAAAGAAGATTTACGTTGACGCATACAACTACGAGTCTAACCGGCCCTGTTAGATACCCACGAGATCCTCCTTTTTTGAACAAAAAGAAATGACGAGCACCGCGTCAGCACGCCTTTTTCGAACGAAACTTTCCATGAAAACGCTGAAAGGTTTCCATCGGTCGCAGCTTGATTTTTCTTCCCTTTTTCACCATTTCTCTGCCTCGCGTTTTCTCTTTTTTATTCTGTGCCGTGTAAACGTGCACACCTACGTGCACGGAGAATACATCGATGTGAACACGTATAGATAGAAACGTAACGATTAAAAGCGTAACACGCAAGTACATATAGGTATATGTATATAAATTCCTGAGAAATTCCTGGTAGTTCGCGGTGAACTTGTGTGAGATGAACTGAATTCGTAATGAACTTGGATAAACTGCGGACAAGGTACTCGTAAAAAAGAATAGAATGGTACAACAGAATATTTGAAGAGTTATAGATACAAGGGGAGCCAGTTAATTTTCGATGTAAATGGTTGAAATTTTTATTTGGGATAATATTAGAGGTAAATGGAATATTGGCTTGCATATTGGAATGTTTATACTTTTACGGCTGATCAATTTTATGAAATGTTTTTCCATACAGCACTGAAAGGGAAATTCAAGTATTAATCAGAATGAAAATAGTGAAAAACAGGAACAAAAGTTAAAATTATTTCATTAAACCATAATATTTCTACAGGTATGCAAAGTTTTATTGATATTGATGTTACGCATCGGTCAGGCTTTAAATTCTACATATAATATAGCTACTTTTAAATGGATCTATTTACACGCGATAAAATATTAACTGTTGAACATAAATTGAGTATTTAATAATATTGTAATTTCGTTCGTTTGCTCTCCAATAATTTAAATATTTATATTTCATTGCAAGCTGCATACTGATATATTTTCTATCCTCCGCAATGTTCAATTTGCCTTAAATCATGCTTTTGCCCACTTATGATTATTTGAAATAAATTGGAACTGTTTTTAAAACATATTCTATTTAAAATCTGGAACATCTAAACAGTAAGGTAAGAGTGTTATTAAATTAATCAAGATTGCTCCATCTATAAAATTGTAGTTTCAATTTTTATCGCTAATTTCTAGTTAAATATTCAACACATTTTCTTTGTTTCATACATTTAAGCATCCATTTTTTCTACAAATTCGAAATTCAGGATACGATAACGCAGAATATGTGCAACACAGTGATATTATTCACGTGGATAACGTGTGTTAATTCGTGGATGTATGAATTTCCATTATTGAAAGTAACGTTGGCTCCGGTTCAAATTTCGGAGCCATAGTGTACAGGTCTCGCCGCAAAATAATTCGGAACTTCATGCCGATGGCATCACTTTGTTTCTGCCAACGTGGCAATTACATGCATGACCTGTGCACTAACAATATAGGCTGCAAGTTACAGCACCACGATTCTAGTCCAGTGATTTGAAATAAAGATACCAGTTAAAGCAAAATGAATCCGCAGTTCAGGTATGCATAGCCTGGATTTGTATCGCAGTACTTGTGATAATTATACCATCTGTATTTCGTAACCTTTTCCACTCTTTATTCTACGCGTGTTTGCGTGCGCAAAATAATGAAAATAATGATCGATATTGTGATCCCAATTCGTCATAGGGTGAAGAATATTTGATATATTGTCCACTTAAAACGTCCAGAAATAAATAAACAAGATGGGGTAAAATTCCGAAATAAACACAAAGTAATTCTAACGATAAATATAAATGAAAAAATGTATTACGTAACTACGGAGAAGCGATGAAGATTTGTTAGTGCCTGTCCAGGATACAGACTCTGAATAAAATAAAAACCATATTTTTTTCGTATAATTATATTCTTCTTGCACTTGCATTGAATTAATTTGAAACGCATCGAAATTTCAATTTTATCACTGCTATATTCGAGTAATTGTAAAATTCATTTCATTCGCAATACTCTCAAATGGTACATGCATACACCAGTGGAATTAATTCTGGATACTTTTATATTTTTACTTAAATTTCGCATTTATTCAAATTATGTAATATGTAAACATTTATATTCTATATTCCAATCATTGTTTTCTAATTTTAGAGCGTCGCTTGTATACAAAAATCAGTAAAAAGACCATTTACAGCCATACTTTAAATATACAATAAAAATTACAATTTCGACACATCAAAGGAGGTACAACAAAATTAATATTTCGTTGGATACCCTTTGTTTTTTGGAACAGGCTCGATTCTTCGAGACATCGAGTGCACCAGGCGTTGCAGATCCACACATGTAATTACGAGGTACACAGGGTTAAGAAAATAGGTCAGATTTGTTTAAATTAAAATTTTAAAACATTTACGAACCACATCATGTGAAAATATTAAGTATAAACATTATAGATTACAATAAAAGTATTACGGTATCAATTTAGCATAGCAGAATATACATTTTCTGCACAAATATGAAATAAAGAATATTTTTATTCAAAGTTTCCAGAATTAATTCCACCAGTGTACAATAAATCATTCAAAGCTTGACTAACAATCGAACTAAAGCAGATACATCTTTAAGAATCAATTTCTGACACCACGTTAATAGAAGAAATCAGTCCCTTCGATAAGACGAACAAATAACGGGGCACCCTGCATAAAACACGTACTATACTCCCAAGTGTTAAATACGTATAATTAACACCAAACACCCTATCCTCGGCATTACACGCCGCTATATCAAATCTCGCACACAAATTCCGATAACACCCAAGGACAATATTACAAACGTGCCAAACCACGTCTGCGTTTCGTAGGCATCCGAAGCGTAACAAGGGGAACCACACGTACTGACTAACGGAATACATACCTCTGTTCACGTTCGTCTGTCCGCGGGCAAAGTCGTATGAAATTCACCGCAAAATAATTGGAGACCATGCGGCCGAATGGTTTTCGTGGGTCCGCGCAGATACGGCAATTAGATTCCCGATGCGCATAACTGTCGGTGCCCGGGGTCGGTCTGGCACTTACACGGATCATATGAAAGCCGCAGAATTGCGGTCGATACGTTTGATCAGCGCGGCGAGATCCGACCTGGATGGCCATACTCAAACCGCTTCGACACACACGTCGGTGCTCTCAACAAAAAGCGCAGTTTACCGATTTTCAAAGCTGCACGCTACCCGGAAATAGCATTTTCACGCCACAATGCAGCGCACGCGAAAGCTGGCGCACAGTGGCGTTGGATGTTTTCCGAGGTATCCGTCGATACCGGTTTCTATCTGTTTCATGACATTCCGTTATCGTGGCTTCTCGATTTTTATCGTTTTGATTCGAGGGTGCTCGACAGTTCTTTCGATTACGATTGATGTAGAAGTAGATCATTACTGTGATCTTGGGTAGAACATTTTCATATGCGAAGTAGTAGGTCCTCGTTTCAGACTGGAATGTGTACTTTATGCGCATTTATGTATGTTAACCCTTTGCACGTGAAAACTAGTTCGAGGTTTTCCTTCACCGACTGTGTAATTGGAAACGTTCTTTGCTAGGAAAGAATTGTGACTACTTTCATATTGGTGAAATTAAACGTCGGATTTCCGAATTTGAAGATCATTTGCGTATTGTATACATATACCAAGTCCAAGTTGTAGGACTAAAATTTACTTTGTGTAACGTTAATGGGAATCGATCACACTATTGTTCTTGTTCTTTCTCAATTGTTTTCGACCGTGACACTTCTACGATAGACTACTTACAGACCTTTCCTATTTCGGTAGAAATAGTTCCACTCTGTAAATTTAAATCAGTGTTGCATTCTAAAGTAATACCTCCTTGAGCAAACGAGTGAACGACTTGAAAGCAGACTGTGGAGTGTGATATCAGAGACGAACAAGAAAGGGCATTGTGTCGAAAATTAATATCTGTCCAATTGAATTATTCATTTTCTGATTAAACACTCCTACATTTTTATAGAACTTTTAATAAATATTGAAACGTTACTTTCTTTTAATAACTCTTTAAATGATAAATTAGTAATTAAATTGACCAACATTAAACAACATATGAAACGATACCTTAATACAGGAATTGAAAGCTAAGATAAAGAAATTGATGCAGACAACCCACAACTTCGCTGATATTTTATTAAAACAGCTACAATATAACCATTTTATATCCATATTATTAGAAAATATTAAACAGCAAGTGAAGGCTCCTAGTATTTGCATAGAATTGATAAGAGCTGGTGTCTCTTTTCGATATATCGCCCATCGCATACAAAACTCCGCGACACATTTGGTTTCTCTATGGCGGCATATTGCGAAGAAAGTTTCCTTTGAAAGTGAAATTGCTGTATTCGCCAAAGCCTTGGATCTTTCAATAGTAAATGCTCCTCGACATCTATCGAGCAGTTTGTGTGACTGTTATACATGCCTTGCAGTCTACGATTATTTGGTGGCTATTGTTAATTTTAGTTAACACCAGAAAAGGATATTCTTTACGAAGCATTGATTTGGTTCCAATGTTGAAGAAGAAAGGTAATTGATATGCAGCAAGAAAGATTAGAAAATCTATTAAATAAAAAACCTTCCCTTGCGTTGTTCAATATTTTAAGAAGAATTAAACAAATGTTCATTATAATAAGTAGCGAATACAATTTTATATAATTAACATAGAATGGTTCCAACATATACTAGATTTATTGTAATAAATAAAAATTATAATGTGTTGGGAGTTCTACGTAGGGCGTATCGTTTAGCTCGACCCATGGGGGTTTATGTTAGGCCGTGAGACAGGACGGTTCGTGTCTAATGTAAACCACCTCAAGGGCTGTGCGTCGCCATTGAGAAGAGATGATCGTCGTCCAGAGGAATTCATTCGTATACATTCTTTCAATGGCATCGGTGCATCGTACATCGTTCGATACAAATAGTCCTGACGTATTGTTTAATAAAATATTGATTTATATTTATCGCTTATTACTTAATCGTCCTTTCAACAGCCTTTTGTTTCTGCAAATGCAATCTGATGGAATTGGAAGTTCATGCATAAAAAAGCAATATTTTTTCTGAGCACTTAAAAGGGTATCCAAAAAACCGAGGACTTTATTCTTGAGGGTTGTCAAAAAATTCATATTGCCGTAATAATACGTATAAAAATATTTAGTCCCTTAACACTTTAACGACCGGGGATTTTTGCTATGCACCTGTGACCTGTTACCGGGGAATTTTTATAAAATGGGATTGAACGTTTCTACAAATTCTTGTGTACTTTGAAGTAATATACATATTGAAATGAAAATACACGCACACGTGTGGCGCGTGGTCCCGTTTCGTGGCTGCGCTTCGGCGGAATGGGAAGGGTTAAGGACATATCACGGAAGTTTTGATTATAATTTATGCATCATTTATTCAACATTATTCGATTCACATATGATTAAAATAATTATATATCTTTGTTTTCAAGACCATTTACACTTTATGCTACCAAATTTACGCACCCATGGTTTAAAAATTCATTTTTGTGTGACATTTGGATTCACAGAAATGCCTATTATATATTTTCTGTTGCCCTCCGAATTTGAATGCGACGATTTAGTTCAGAGTCGAAGCGACACTGGCGTAGCAGTTTGTTAGAGTTGCTTCTCGCTTCTAATTCAATTTTAACTTCAGATGCTCCTTTATTCCATTAAATGCAGCAATAATATCGTTGAGCCATCGTGCCTGACGAGGAGAAGTAACGCTTCAAGATCATGTCACGAGTATATCGTCTAAATCGATTACTTATTCAGTTCCCCGTCTTGGTTAATTCGAAGCGCAGCTGCGAGATTCCATTTCGTTTTAATTTATCCGCACACCATTGTGTCAGTAACACGTTTAGCGCTAGTTGCCTCTGGTGGTGCTTTTCGAGAATAAAAGGATAAATGTTGAGTGGAAAACACGATTCACTGTTAGGTAAAATTGGACAACGTAATTCTGGATGGAAAAAGAAGTGTTTCTAATGGTACTTTAATAGAAATTTAAATTAATTCAATTGTATTTATTTTCTGGATCTCTTATTTGACATCATTTATTTTAAACCGCGTAACTTTTCACTTTATCTATGGATCATTTTTCTCAGAACAGGATCGAGTTTGTATTAATGAATTTGAATGGTATGGCCTACGTAATATCTTATAATTAATAACAAAATTTAATTCACAATTTTATTAAGGTAATTGCCTCGTTGTATTATTGACAACAATACAACAATTATATGCACAGCTAACTATTACAGAAAATTTTGCCTGAAATGCGATTTTCCCTTTAGGAAGCGTTCGAGGTAGAGGGGTAGTATGGAAATCTTTGAACACCGAAGAAGTACTTTGTACAATAAAAGATTCCTCCTTTTTCTTAGACATCAAAGACGATCAAACTGTATTGAGGTCGACAGCACTGCTGTAGGAAGCTCTATAGAAATATATATGGACTCCGCTTATTTTAATACTACTTTAACTACCGCAGTATTTCCTGTGGGCGATGTTTACCCGTTTCTCTTATTGTTAGTACATTGTACTTACGTAAGTTTTGTAGGAAACATTCCTTTCGCAAAAATAATCATACACAATTGAATCATTGTAACTAAATGAAAACTAGCCTGGCATAAGGAGTAAAATAATAAATGATAAGGCAAAGGAAAAAAAAAGTGATGGAAGAATCGTTGGACAAAATAGCAAGTGAAGAAATTGGCAGAGAATTTTGAAGGAGCAAATTAGGTGCGATGTATACATACCTACATATAATAACAACTTTCATCTTGAAAGAAGGTATGCTATAGGTGCATACAAGAACAAAAGTAGGTGACGGTAGGTGTATACAGAATTGTCCGTAAATGACAATAATAGATCCACCGTAGATGGGAATCGTATCGACCATTACATACGATATCGATACTGGGTAAAATTCATTCAGATAAGATACCAATGTATAATTACAATCACAACCTTAATGCAACAGTGATCAAGTACTTATCAGTTATATCATATGATCAATGAAGGAATAATATTTCACAATGAGGGGAAAAGGCTGTTGGGTGCGTCGGGGCTATTACACTATTACACTATTAACAATTAAACAATTCAATGGATCACACAATCTTTATATTCTTTATACACTACGCCTTCTGCCAATGCACGCTTCTCTCTGCCTCTGTCTGTAATCCACGTGTCTCCACGACGCTTCTCGATCTTTCGCGCGATCGTCTTCTTTTCGAAAACGGCGCACGGCTCTTGGGATGGTCTACGTTAATTGGCGCCCGATTCGAACCGTCTCGATCGGTGCGACAATCTCAGGCCCTAACGTAGACCACCATGGCCGAACAAATGCAGACTGCCTACGTAAAATCCCCTACAACAAGTTAGACGAAACTGTTACAATTGTTAGAGGGCAATCAGATTTTTGGGTTGTAGTGGTTGAGAATTATTACGTTTTATAATTAAAACGTCATTTATTAATTGTTACAGCAAATGAATATAGCTATACAAAATTTCGTTGAGGGCAAAGCATGAGGGAAATCGTGATTCAGAAGACCAAAAATTTGATTCCGGTTGCGATGTATGAAAACGAAAAATATTATACAAAACATCTTCCGACTTTAATATATTAATTAAAATACAAAATATTCATTACAATTACTGCAAATAAAAACAAATATACTGTGATGTAAACTCATAATTGCTTTCAGTGCTTTTTTGGAACACATCACAACCTCGGTTAAAGTTAAATCACATCCAGTAGTAAAATTAAAAAGATGTTGTGGCTGGTCTGCAATCACAGTTTCAATATTATATACAAAATTTCATCAGAGACCTCACAAGCGAATTCTCTGCAAGTAATTAACATAAACCTGTTTCGTTTGCAAGTCATGAAACGAGAAGTAAATGCGCTTGTTGCGTTTTGGCATCCAGCCCAACGAAGCAAACGAAAGTTTCATACTTGCAAAGAGCCCTATTCGAGTCACTTACTTTACAAATATGTAGAGCATTCCAAATACTGTAGTACTGCCAAGAAATCCTGTATGAAATAGTAAGTAAAAATGTAAATTCTATTCATATTTCATCTATTACTCTATCTAATATATTATTTTTTGTACAATTGAAGTGCAAGTATAACTTCAGAGAAGTTATACTAGTCTAATTCTGTTATATTGTGACTTTTATATATCCTCGAACGTAAGAAAGTTAGGTATACTTATATTTCCGCTTTTGAATTGCTTAGAAAAAAGATTTACACTTTGAAAAATAAAAGCAATAATTAAAATTAAACATGCAATGAAAATACTTTAACAAGAGCAAAGAAATATAAAGACAACACGATTTTCATGAAAAGTACAAATTTACCCACAATGCATTCAAACATTTCGTAATTATATTTTTACGTAGAACGAAGAGATTTATTTTAAATATGCGAATAAGAATAGGACGATTTAAATATTTTGACACGCATACAAGTTTCGGCTTCCGTGCATTTCAATTTCGTAAGCTCACCTCAAACAAGTACCATTATACATATGTACTTATTTCTCGGGCATATGTACTCTGGCAAAGAGTGTGCAGCGCCAAAGATAGAAACATCACGTAGGGAACCCGTCCTGAATTTCAATATGTCCAAACTCTCGAAGACGCGACACGGGACAAATTCCAGACGACATAGCTCCCACGATTTCGTGATGGGACAGCATAACGCCAATCTACGGATGGCACGTTCTTACCTCAAAACGTCTACCCGTGTCTGCGTACCCTTCTTCTGAAGTAGCCTCCTTGTGGAAATCACAGCTAAACAAGTGACGGTTGAGACATGAGTCAAAAGTAAATGTGTCAGTGCATGACGTTCGATTTGAATTCAATGGAATGAAAGTAGAAAAAATAGATTCCTTAGAATTTCAGAGTTAGAACTTTTTACTTGGAATTTAATGTTCATATTCATTAAAAATGATTTCCTTTGTACAAATAAAGATAAAGCAGCTTACGAGGTGGGCAAACATTTATTTCAAATAATATTGCTACAGATTTAATAATTTTATTCTTTATACAATAACAATTCCTTAGTTATAATTGTAGTGACACCCGACTGTTGTCTGTAATGGATGTTACACCCCTTCGTCAAGGCAAGACCAGAGGGTCGTGCGTGATGATCAGCAGGTCGCTACCGAATGGCAGAGAGCGACGTTATGTGCTTTATGTCAATCTTATGCACCTTATGTACCGTTAATTATATATTCATCCTTGTTATTCTTTATGTTCTGATCCTATTGTTTAAACACCCTCACCGTAGTAGTATAACCCTTAGTGGTACTACTGTATAAAATTGTTCTGCTATTTTTGCGGTGTGAAAAGAGTTAATATTTTCCGATGGTGATAATGCAGTTGTTGAACCAATAATTCCATAACAGCTAAATATTTGTTTTAATGTAAAAATTATATTTATACAATTTAAATACGACTTTAAAGTAGTAATATCAGCAGTAAAGATAAGTAATATGTTACAACGAACGATTCTTGAAATATATTTATCAAAATGCTATTTTTTATTGATTAAAAGCAAATGTACAATTCAATCCAAGTAGAAACAAGTTTCGAATCAATTATTCTTTTAATCTAATAAATATTAGTAATTCCATAAATTACAATTACGCACAAGCATTACGCACGAACGAGGCCATTAAATCCATTCAACTCCATTCAAGGGAGTATTAAATTATTGTGTTTATTGCACATTGTTACTAATTGTGCATGTGTTAATCGAGACTTCCACAAAACGAAAGGGACAATCGCGATATGATCATCCCCTAAACGAAATTATTGTTCAGAATGATGCCACGTATTCGTGTTACCCTTCCACGTTGGCATTCAGCCAGGTTTTCAAACACAAATCATATTCTTCTAACGAGACCAAATAATGCTCTTTTGCTCGTAAATGCAACCACAGATTGAGTACACAAATGCGATGAACGGTTAATGTATAATACAATGCCACAGTAAATTCTATCCTTCTGGGCGCCCTTACTAATAAACTATTGCCATTCATTTTGCACGAAATCCTGGCTTAACAATGCACAACTGCACGATATTACTGTTGTTTTAAAAGGTAAAGTATACAACAAATTTATATATTAACAAACGGCACGCTCCAAGTGTAAAAATAAAGTAACAGTGTAAACATTTTACATTTATAACTAACAAGTTATATTGCCGTAACAGCATATTGCTGTTATACATCTAATACGGCTGTGTGTGTATGAGCTTGAAGTGAAAGTAATAAGATTTTAATTTATACCATAACGCGAGTTCAAAATAAAAAAGCATACATTTTTAATTGCATAACTGCATAACGTTACCAATATTCCACCTAATATTTCCGAATAAATGATATTTAGAGAAATAATCGCTGCTAGATAGTTCAATCCAAATAGTTTCTGTACGACTCCGTACAATGTTTTTAATATCTACTAAAACTTGCAGAAAACTTTGAGGGAATGATATTTCCAAAGAAATCATTGCAAAGAAATGAATGCGCTCAATATTTCAGTGCAAATAACCAAGAAATAAAGGTACTTTCAACAAAGTAATCATTAAGATCCAACTTTAGTTCTATAAAACTATAACTACAAGCTCCTTAAAAGTTGGAATTTACAGTTGCAACTATTTTTATATCATCTTACTATAGTTTGCATTTTGTAATTTTGTCTTCTTCCAAATAATCTCATTTGAGATTAAAATGCTTAATAAATAAAAAAAAATAACTATAAGCTTTTACATTAAAGTTTTGAAACTGAAATTCTACTTAAAAATGTTCACCTTCTTTCTCCAAACTTTTAAAACGGCAAGGTACATTTGTATACTGTAGTTTGAGGAGGGATGATAAAAATAAGTCTTCCAGTTGGACGTACGGTTAGGTGCAAAAACCTATTTCGAAAGCTTCAGCAACTCGGATCTACTTGTGCAATATTAACGCCAAACACGTAAATACCTGGCGAGCTTGCATGTAGATGTGCATTCTACAGCTTCGTCTTTTCCTGTGCACGTTCCCGTCTGTAATATCGCGTGCGACAATGATATACATCCAAGAGAAATCTTTTTTGCTTTTCGACAGAGATTAAAATATTTCCATCCCCTGCAGCGTTCAGACTTCAGCACTCGCGATACGAGCCAGGTGTAATTCATGCGGTATCTTACAAATTCAAGTATGATGTTATCTTCGAATTTATTAAAACGTCACTTTACAGAAATAAAGTATAAGTAACTATATGATTCGTATCCACCTGAAATATTTTTCCCATGATTGACAGTCAATTCATCAGACTTTTATTTTAATTTCCTCGGCTTCTTATGAATTGAATATGTGTGTCTATGAAAAAAATTCTAAGCAATGTTTTATTGCGCAGATTTATTGTTACGTTATTTTCGACAATACATCTTAAATCCTTTTAGTTTCAATAAAAATAAAGTAATTTGTTTTATACTTTTGAGTCATTTATAGATGGCTATCTTTTACTGCTATATTTTGCAGCTCTTTTACCTTAAGATTCGAGAATTCTCAAAAAATCTGTTTCCCACGGATACTTCGTTTTATACGTTTTATTAAAATTGGACAGAAATTGGAATGATACTAGACTGAAACTTCATATAGGTATAAAACTTAATCAACGTTATTGAAATATAATCTCTAATTAGTATTTGTACATAAGTATAAACATGAAAAAGCTGCAAATAAAATGTGCAATATGTAAAGTCATAAAAATAAGAAATTAGGTTAAAAAGGAGTACACTGTGAAACGTAATTATGAGCTTACGAAATTTTTGGCAATTCCTTTTACCTAGCATTTACAGAATTTTACTTAACTGTATTGTTCAAATAATTTTTTTCGTTACACACTGTATACGTATACTGTAACACCAAAACATACGTTTACTTAAGAAAATAAATATTCAATTATTATTTATACAATAGCAAGTACCACAGTGCCTATTGAAGCAGTCATAAAACACCTAGATATATTTATCAACTGTACAAAGAACTACTCAGATAGCGAAGTACGTCAACTCGGGAATATTTAATACTCGTCAAGTAGTTAAGCAAGCACGCGTAGTTCCATAGAAGTTCCACATATATCTGAACAACGAAATAAATACATAAATACAATCCTTGTATATATTTTTAACACCTGAATGCGGAGATATTTAAGTGCTCGCAGGTACACCATAAAAGAAGAACCACACTGATTTTCTATCTCTAAAGATAGTAAAAATATGAAACATTGTATCTGCATAATAGTAATAGCTGTACATAAATTTTACGATTCTTTACATGCGCGAAAAGCAACTCGTCAGCTATAAATCTGTTGCAAAGATATGTGTAGCTGCAGTGCTTTGCAGAAGTCGTACAAGTATGATGGACAATAGATTATCTGTGCGGAAAGCTTCGAATGCTTTTAAAGCCTACTTCGGTGGGCTTAAAGACAATTCTGTGTTTTACGACTAAGAAGCTTTATTCACTCTTTCACCCCATCGCGTTTTATGTCAACCAACGTAGACATATACCGGCATACATTTCCGTTTCTGACGAAAACGTTTACGTCCTGAAAATATGGGCCGGATCTCGAATTCCGTGTGCTTTTACTCCTGTGCTTTATCGTCGAACGAGTAGAAAACGGGCTCTACTTGCCAACGAATTGTGGCGTGTATGAAATACATAAACCTTAGTTAAACTAGTATGAAGTACAGTAAATTTACAATATTGCTTACCGTTGCCTTTAAGAAATACGAATAATAAATTTGATTAAAAAGCTAATTGGAAAGCAACGAAAGGTTTTCCTAACACTTAATTGGTATGCATTGTTAACAAGTATTTTAATTATTAAAATGTGCTCTGGCAAGCAGAACGAATTGTCCTAATAGTGAAATCATTATATTTTTCAGCGGGCTCGAATTTGATGGGCAAATTCACACAGAGCGTCCGAAGAATCGTCCAGGATGTAAAAGATGAAGGAACGTCAAGTAAGTTAACACGTGATATTACATACTTTAGTGAAACACTATAATACTGTTAAATAAATAGTGCAAATACCCAACGAGGCGCGAGAAATTTATAAATAACTAATTTTAATTCAATCATAGTTCGTTCCTTTACATTCTATTCATTTTATACAACTCAAACATATATTATTCCCAAAATTAATTCAATTTCAAATCCTTTAAAAGTACGAAAACATATAATTTCCACTTTATGTAAACTATTAATTATATATATTTATAATGTCCATGTGAATGAATTATCCTTCGACATAATCGGAATTTTAATTCTATATAACGTATCGTTAGCTTTCAATATCTTGTAATCCTTCATACCGGTAATGTCGAAGAAAATCAAGTGACGACATATTTTCAGCGCCTATTCAAGGTGTTGAAAATCGAGGAGAAATTGGTTGGTTTAGAGCACAATTTTGAATCCCGATTTAACAAAGAAGCACGCCCTTGTCTGCGGGGTAGTAATAGCGGGAAATTGAGATGAGGATATCCGTACCAACTGTGAGAAATAAGGTATTGGGTGTGTGCCAGGTGGTCGACTGTTAGCTCATGAATGGAATTGAAGCAGAAGCTTTTACACCCGGTCAGTTGGCATAACGACGCGTCAGGTCTACTATTTGCACTTCAAACAGTGGCAAACGTTTCCTCTGAGATAACTTCGTTAAATCCAGATCAACGACTCGTATACTTTTCTTATAAGGATGATAAAAGATGTCTAAAGTAATATTAAATTTCCCACATCTTGTGAAAGTCATGCAAGTGTATTTGTCCAATTTCTTTTCTCCTTTTAAGAGGGACTTTTTTAAGAAGAAAATTTCCGGAAATTCTAAGTATTAATTCACATGTATACAAGCAATATAGTTTTTCTTTAACACTGTAAGTTATATTTTGGTTCGAAATAACCATGTACTATTGCGCTAAATTAATCAAAGAAATATCATGCAAAGCTAGTGAAACATTTATTTCGTTTTATTGTGCACCTGAAGTATTCATTTTAATTGCTCTATATATTAAAATTCACAGTGCGCACAATTGGTTCGTTCCTAATTCATTCACTGTTTCAGGTCATTTTAAATTAATTCGATTAATATGCACCTTCTTTATAAATATCCCAACAAAACTTGTGTTCAAAATTAAATTCAGGCGCGAACGCAAATTATATTTGTCATATTTGAACCGTAATTGACAGCACGAATTTGACAAGACGAAGTTACTAGTTATAAAATTACAAAAAACAAGTATTTACAAAGTAAACCCGTACGATAAGTCTATTAGAAACCGCTGCTTGGAAACATTTCTTTCTTTTTGTCATTTCTTTCATTAGGGATACACGATTCGTGTGTAAGCAACAATGTTATTAAGACAATTGTTGGATGGACAACGTGTGTGCGTAGAAATGGCGACGTTTATTAAGGTTCGAGGATTGCCAAAGAACCAATATTTGAAATAATGACAATGTCTACGACGACGTAGGACTAGCTTCCGAACTATCAAAGGCATTCATTTACTCTCTGCTATTAACTAACGTTTAAAACATAAAATACTCCCGATAAAAATTAGATCTAAGAAAAATATAACATATAGTAACAGTAATAGTAGTTTTTTTCTACTTTCTTATATGGAGGAAATTGAAGAGAACTTAATACATTTTTTTATGACCTCTTCATATTGATTACCGTTAACTGTGTCGCGGTATTATAGCTAACGTTATTACGTAGCTATAAAGTTAATTGAAAATTAAACAATAATTATTTCTTATGAGAAAATCTTGATCGAATATATTTTTTGGTTGGAATTCAACATGTATACATTTTTACAGCGCCTCTCTTTTTTTACATTTGAGTAATACACAATAGATAAATTATATGGCTTATTGTCGCTGTGATTTTTGTTAACATAGGCGGGCAAACTAAGGAAGAGGTGATCGAGACGAACGAAAGATTAAGAATCGTGAGGATACGCCTGGACGGAAGCTACGAGATCGCTAAACGTGCCCTGGTTGAGCTTATGTGCAAATATACTGACAGCAAACAAGTGCGCAACGTGTTTCAACGTTACAACCTTCTGAAACTCATGATTAAGGTACTCACAGATTTGTCCTTTTGCCCGCATAAAATATTTATTATAGAATAGAAATGACATCGAAACTATAAGTAAAGTTAAATTCGTATAATTAACAACAATGTTCTATATGGTAGGGTAGACCGAGGCGAATCGGATCACAGGGCGAATCGGATCGAAATAAGAATTTAGTTGAAATTTGTTATGTTACTGTGGAAAAAATTGTTTAGGTCGTGCATACAGTCCTCACGCCCTCTCTATGCACCTCTTTCAATTGTGTTTTTATTGTTTTACAATACCGTTTAGTGTTGACACGCATTTCAGGTTTCCGTTACGCGGACGAACATAATAGTTTTGGCGCTGATCTAAAATACATTGCTTGCTATTTCTTATTTAAAAATAAAAGGTAAGCTTTAACATCCAAATGAGTTTAATATTATTAGTTTGTATAGTGTCCAGAAATAATATTTGATATAATTTTCACTAATATATCATAATTTGTTTACGTATTTTATTCACTTTAAAATTATTATTATATGGGGTGAATCGGATCGCCACATGTGGGGTGAATCGGATCACTCTTTTTTTTGGTTATTTAATTAGCTGTATGACTTTAAATGCGTTAATAACTTATACATGTAGGTAAAGATGGTTCGCACTTACCTAAAAGAGAGGGGAATTGCATTTATTGTAACGAGAAATTCATCCATCTGCGGACGATTGGATATAATGCAATAGCTGTGAAAAGTGAAGGCACAAAAAGTGTGCTAATATAAGTGGTGTTCAAGGCCAAAATACTTGCCACCCATGTATTACGTAGACTCTTTGACATTATTATTATTAAATTACACGTTATAAAGTTATAACTAAAGATTATTTTACGACAATTTGTTTGTTTTCTTAGAGATATTCGGAATATCCGATTCGCCCCCAGATTTGGGGCGAATCGGATATTTTCCACTTTTTCGTTTTTTGTCCATAAAAGAGGAATTTTTATTATTTGTTTATATTTTTATTATGAATGTTCATGTTAAATGGGTACTTGTTACGAATTTATAAGAAAATATTGCGTTTTTAATTTGTAACTATTGTTTTTTTACCGTCAAATAAAAAGTGATCCGATTCGCCCCGGTCTACCCTACCAAGAAAATTAATTGGTTTTAGAAAGTAAACTAAACTTACTTGTGCAAGTGCCAAAATCTTATATAATTGCAAACTTTAGTTCATAATTTCTTGAATACACAACTGGCATTATTTGAAACCTTCGATAAATGCACTTTTCTCTACAGTTTAGCATATTATTTATAAAAGCATAATCTGCAAAATTGTAAGAAAGACCCAAATGCATTTGAAGTTTTAAAAAAGGGAAGAGCATATACAGAGTGTCTCATTAGTACTCGTGAATATCATCCACATTATTAAACATACGAACTGCTTCGAGAGTACAACAAAGTACATCGTTAAAATAGTTAAGCTAATTTCAGCAGAAATAAACTAATCGCGGGAACACACGGCATAAATATTTTCGCAACATAAGAAAATCAATTTTTATTGAACAATAAAAGCCGAATCGTTTCGCTATAGCCTCTTGCTGACGATCTACTTTTTTTAACAGAGGAATGGACATTTCCTTGATATTGCGATACCGCATACAGAGTTAAAACTTTTACGAGGCAAAATGTATTACTTACAGGGCTCTGCTGTCGCAACATTATATGGTTGCCCATAAAAAGTTAGCAAACAATTGCTTTCGACACAACATTTTCCGCAGTTTTCCACAGAAATAGGGGGCCGTAAAACTTGCCGGCCGTATGTTCTATCTTCAAAATTTTCTGCCCTGTAGTAACACAGCAGTTGAAAATTCAGTGACGATCCTTGTCGACTCTCTCGACGATGGAGAAGTCGCGGTACCTTTACAAGAACAAAAAGAAAGTGGGCTATAACATTAGGACCTTCGAAACCAATAATCTTCATATTCGTACTACAATTTTTTAATTGTAATGTTCTCTGTACCAATATAATTCTATCGTAGCGAATACGAAAAATTATTCATATTCAATAAACATTTGCAGATCGAGCAAGATGTTGACCTTCTTTTCAGATAATAAAATGTTTAATTGCAATGTAATCAGAACCAAGTCAATCTCGTCAGAATTTCCCCAAACGTTGAATCAAAGTTTATTTAAATGTTTGCTATTATCACCACAAAATATAATGTTCTCCATGTGCCAAGAGTTCCAATTCGTTCAGATCCACTCGAATATCGGAATAAAAAGACCAATGTTATGGAAGTAATTACTGTTCGCAGCAAGTATATATGTACCTACATATGTACAGCATATCAACTACATATCTACTTTTCCAGGACGTGATTAAGTTGGAGACCCAGTACTGGACGTTGGTAGATATACCGAAGCAGGAGAAACAGGAAACCGTGCCTGCCTTTGTCCTTCGCGCATGTTCCATCATGGAGAAAACTCACAAAAGTGGGGAGGGTGTAAAAACGTCAGCCCGGCTGGCCGAGGAAGCCGAGACCAAAAGAGAACGCATCGAGAGACTCGAAAGTAAGTAGAAGTGGTACGCATGTGTCAGACGCGGCGCTTTGAAGAATGTCCTAAATATCGGTCGTTCGAGAAAACAGGACATAAGCGTCACGTTTTAAATATAGTTTTTCATTTATGGTTTATATATTTGCTCCAATTTATATTATTAACAACAGACGCGCGAATGTACCAGTGTACAGTGATCTGGAAACCCGTTTTCGGTAGCCAACATTAATTTTTCAAGTTCAATATTTTGAACAAAATTTGTTTCCTGTAAACTTGAAACCTTTCAAAGCTTCAAAATCCAACCTTTTATTCATTTAAAATAATTCATTGATCGGATATAGCGTTCTGAACACAAAATTGAAAAATTCAAAGTAAAACTATACGTTTTAGTTACTCATTATAGAATATCAGAATATAGGTTTACCTGGCGGTTTTATACCTATCAGCAGGCGTGCTTCAAATATTTAATCTAGTTGTAAGCATTTTTTAATCCGCATGTTCAAATAGAGCAAAGTTTATAACACTTTAAAATTTGAAAAGGCTTATACAAAAATGATTAAAAGTACTCAAGCTCGGACGTTTTTTTACACGAAAGCTTAAACACTTGTTAACAAGACCATATAAATTTCAAGTGCCACTTTCTGCCGCTTATAATTCTGTGTGGATTTTAATAAGTCCACGACCGAGGTATTTTGGCATCCCCGACGCGTGTACCTGCGGCGTCGATGATACCAATGCGTTGCTATAGTAAGGTATGTACTTTTTGTCCATTGACAAAACGATTTGACAAAAAAATGTTTCAGATAAAAGTTAATCTGCATGCAGCCTTCTGCAAATGCCAATATACAAAACTGTATTTAAAAATTTATAGCACTTTACATGTCATTATACATTTTTTACTTTATAATGCCATACCTGACATTAAGGCGAATTGAACGACCTATTATACTATTACCTTAAGTGTTGACATAACGCTAAAATAATTTTGCCCGCGGATAATGGGTTTCCAGATCACTGTGTAGTGGCCGTATACAGACGTGCCTAACAAATGTATCACTACATATTGCCCTATTAAAGACCATTAATCTAACAAAAGGGAGTACAATTATTTCGTCAGTGCTACTTGCATCGATCCGTGATTAAAATACTAATTGATAGAAAGAGTTACAGAAAGCTGCCACTGTATGAAATATGTAATACAATCATTGATACATAGGGTGTACAATATTAGGTAGTAAGAAAATTATTCGAAGCTCTTAAATCTCGAAAACAGTATCTAGGGTACTTTCTCTTACAAGCTCAAATCATGGTAATTTTCGTAAAAGAGTTTTGATGTTTCTCAAGATTGTCAAAATTTGTTGAACCACCTAGATCTGAGTTACATACGTAACATACACCAATGAGCTTCTATACAATGATTCATAGCACGCAATGTAAATCCAATATATAGTAAAGAATGTTTGGGAACTTATAATAAAATGAAATAGTAATGTTACGCTGTTCTAGTCTATCTCCTAATATAACAATCATTCCAAATGATGACTGATCGTACAGACTCAT
The DNA here is from genome assembly GCA_907165295.1 of Nomada fabriciana. Taxonomy (NCBI): domain Eukaryota; kingdom Metazoa; phylum Arthropoda; class Insecta; order Hymenoptera; family Apidae; genus Nomada; species Nomada fabriciana. The sequence continues at coordinate 16,619,413 of OU015694.1, forward strand.
ACTAATGCAAGAAAACTCATACACATTAAACCAATTATTCATCTCTGAGGACCTGAATAATTTGCATTACCAACAGTTGAATGTTTGCATGAGACGTGAAAATGTTGAAAAAGGAGATCAAGAACACATGGGCATCTATTCATCCTGTATGAAAGCAAAGTCGTCTCCGTTGCACAAATTGTGCGGAAAAGACACGACTCGATAGCTGTCTTGTCGCTTGGAAACATTCCAAGCATGAATAATATATTACCTCCTATCATACGTGCTCGATAGGGACAGGATGAGATCAGTTCTATGGTTATCATGGCACTCCTGTTCAGTATTATACCACATTCTATAATATGCGAAGACATCAAATATAAATAACAATATCAGACACTGTTTGTCTCATAAATAGGAAATAATCGAGCGTTTGGAATGATGAATTTATTTAATCTTAGGTGTTCTGTTGGGATTAATACATACATATTATCGTTTATACTTATTGATTTCATTCGAAAGAAGTAATTTATCGATTCCAAGGTGAACGACAAAGTATTTATACCTTAAGATAGAATTGCAGAGGTAGAAAAATCATCAATTTTATGACATTCAGAAGCGCTACAAACGCCAAATGAGTAAAACACCTCAAATAAAACATAAAACGTAAACTGGATTGTCATGTGTGAAAATTAGATGAGGGGGGGAATGAATTTAATATACAGGGTGTTCGGTTTAACGGGAAACTGCGAGGTAACTCACGAGAGATTAAAGTTATCAAAAAAATGTTCTTACAATAGTTGTTTGACATAAAGGGGGGTATTAGGTGGTACAAATAATTTTTCGGTATATGGAGTTGTGGGAGAGTTATCAGTGTAAAATTAATTCCACTATTTCGAATCAAATGGAATGTACCCTGTATGATTAAGTTATTCTGTGAAGTTTGAAACATTTTATACAAAGATGGAGGCTATGATTTTCGGATGAATGCGTATTTATGGTACAGTAGACAATGAAATATTCATAGAATTTTTATATATGTACGGTGTGTGTAAAAAGTTCCAGGGTTGCGTCAATAACACCATATTTAGAACACCTTTTAATATGTGTACATATTCCACCTCCCTAAACGCAATTTGAAACGCTCATACAGGTATTTGAATAGTCGCTGGAAACTTCGTCCTGGACCACAGTCAACTAACTTTTTCACTTTTACCTGAATGTGCGTAATACTGTCGTATAGCTTGCCTTTTATGGAAATTTTTAATCGATGAAATAAGAAATTGTGCTGTGATAAAAAAAACATGTGTCGAATACAAGGGGCAGGTGCTAGGAACTGTTATGTTATATTTTGGGAAAACTCGCGCCACAACCCTCGACAAACGAAATGGCACATTATTGTACAACACGATCCAATCGTTCGATTGTTGCAGTTCTGGCCCAATGTATCGAATTCGTTTGGTATCGGACGAGTAGAAATTGAACACGATGGTGTGTCCGTTTAAGTGGAACACGTACTAGTTCAATATTTTTGTTCATTATCGGTTACGTCACTCTTTTACACATTTTTAATGGCTGTTTGGTGGAAAATAATCTGTTAAACTATTATAACGTTTATTTAAAAAAAAATTGATATGTTATTATACTATTGACTATATTTCGACAGATATTTTGATGCACTTTAACAATTTAAAATATAATGGGTCAGTTGATAATTTGCCACTGGTACGAAATCAATATCGCAAGTACTAACAATCATTTGTTTCACTTGGATATATTTAAGCTTCGAAAAGCTTTTAGTATTAGTTTAATATTGTCGCTTCCTGGGAAAATTTTCGTCCTTTTTCTAATATCTAGAGGTTCCACTGTTTTGGCTGATAATGTATCAGGCCACGTTTTAGGACGGTATCTGTTTATAAACCACATCCTGAAAACAAGTGAAGCTTAAACAAATTACAGAAGAGGCTTATAGTAACTGAGTTGATTATATTATAGGAAGCTAGTCTGGGAACTTTTCGTATACATCGGATATTCCATGTGTTCACTATCGATTTACTTCTATATCTATTTATTTCAATGTGTTCAGGTATGACAACAGCTCACATCGAAGCAGAGAACACGCAAATGACTAACGATCTGTACAGACTGCTGAAAAAATACACCGGACTGAGAAATCTGATTCGAGATTTGAAGGTATTTATTACGATCAAGTGAACTGTTACAAGCAAAACGTTGTCGGTTCTTCCTTCGTGGCGTTCATTAAAATTGCATGCATCAGTAAACAATTAAAACAATTTGACGAAAAGATTGCGTTCTGACGAATCGTCGTCCTTCCAGAATACTTTCCATATTTTTCGTCACTCAGTTTCCATTCACCCGAGCCACTTTCCTTATCGTTCACCCAGATTAACCACAAAAAGCCATTCGATGGTGTGAAAACCGCGACTATGATTTTCGCTGTTGGCGAACTTGTGGAATTCTTTTTGCCCCGATAGAGCCATTGCCGCGGGCCAAATGTGTTTTTTACACTATCTTACGACCGTGAAAGAGGGAATCACATTGTGGATCCGGATGTTCGATATCAGTTTGTCCAGCGGGGGCAAACTTCGCGTCCAGCGCGGTTTAATATATTTTCTCTGGAATAACGACAATGTAACATCGTCGGAAAGCATTGCAAATCATGTATACGAGGAATGGGAATTGTCGAGTCTCGGCAGCCAATATTTGGGTCACATAGAAGAAAATATATGTATTTTGCGATACATACTGAAAAGCACGGACTATACCGTCATCTGAAAGTTATTTGGCCACGATTTGTTCGTCTTGCATCTTCTTTCTTTTCTTTATAACGTGTGACTTGAATGAAATTAGGATTTTTATCATTTACTACGCTAGTTAAAGAAACATGTGACATTATCTTATTTTTACAGTCAAATTATTCCAATAACGGAGAATTAATATTTAAATGAAACATAAAATTGATTATGATTATGTAAATAATTGTAGTGAAAAAATCGCAATGTATTCTTTACAGTGCACTCAAGAAAACACGTAATCTGCCATTAATTAATACAATATGATAATTACAATAATTAATAACAAAAAATGTCTGGAAAAACCCGGTAAAAAGCTAAAAGAAAGAAAACACAATATACATAACAATAAAACTTAAACTGTAGGGAGCAAACAAGAACTAATTCTGTCCACTCATTTATGAATCTAGAAATATCAACTGAATTGAATTGCTCTCCATACCTCACAAACATAAGCAACCCATAGCGAGCCCATTGACCCACTAATTTATCCCTACACATGTCCCACAAGGAAGTAAATTACGTACAACGTCAATCGATCTTCCTCGAATTGAAATCGTCGAACTTTCACGAAATAAAGGTCCCAACACAATTTCGTTCCCTGCTTCAAGTAACTATCGCTCATTACAGGCACGTCGCCAGCGTCCAGCTTGTTACATTAGTGACACTAATACTCTGTTTGCCGCAGGAGGAGTACAATAGCTCAAAGGTGTATCCAATCTTCCCTCGTTACCCGATCCTAAAGGACATGATAAAGGACATCATGCACAACCCAGACTACATGGAGGTCTGTCACGAGGTGGACCAAGCATAGCGGCCAGACCCCCTCCACCGTTCACCACGTATGACCTTGTAAAACTTTTTTTTGCAAAAGGTCTTTATTAGCGTGGTCGCTGGTGAAGGGGGTGAACCGGAAGTAAACTTGAGGAAACGCGTTTTCTTTGATCGCGGTGATTGAACGTTCGAAACTCTGTAAATTTATTTCACACCCTTGTTGTTTGTTTACGAAAACCTACACACCTGTGTTTATTCCAGCGGTAATTCGATTCGTTTCCACCGTCGCCCGATTAAACTGCGACGGTGAATATTTATTAGAAAGCATACATTGTTCTCCCCTTCATCTTAAAGTTTATTCCCAATCAATTTGTTAATTGGATACTTGTCGTGGAAAATGCACGTGTACGAAAAATGCAGCAGCATAATTATTGTATTAGAGGGAGCGTAGATGGAGGACGATAGATTTTATCAGGTGATTTATAGTTATAGGTGGGATTGTTTTCATAATCATTCGTGTGTCGGAATGATGCTTGTAGTCTAGTCGAGTGTGCATCGTCGTCTTGACCACGAAAATCCGCTATTTGGCGACAGTGTTTCACGACTATGCATTTGTAAACATATTTTTACGTAGCCTGGAATTAATTGCCATTTCAAACGATATTGTAGGTAATACGGCGAAATATCGAGAATGGTGCAATTATTCAAACAAACATTCACGGATACAATGATCCGAATGTAATAAGATTCGTGAACACACACAACGAATATGTACATTAGCTAACGAATACGAAGTACAATTCAACGGGGTCGCCAAATAGCAGATGGAGAAACAATTCCAACATAAAGAAGAAATCAAACAGGTCACCTTAGTTTTTAATTCCGATCGGAATAGCCGCTTGCACGTTGAAACACAAAATACAAAATTTATACCGACGCGTTTCACGCAAACGCCGCTCGTGGTACAGAATTTTTATTAAGGCAGCTAGTATCGCCCGTAACGGAAGAAAAAATCCGGAGGATGTTAGATTTGTAAGATGTGTGAATCCTGATCGAGCATGACTGTGTATTGTGTATGCGTCCGTTTGTGTACAAATTATATCGTGTGCGTGCGCACGCGCGCGCTTAATGAATTCGAAAATTGTTAAAAGGAATTAAATGTGAAACGCGATATTCTGCTTCCTGCTACTCAATGGTCGTTGTTACGCGACACTGTCATTAATCGTCGTGAATCTAATAATAGTTTGCTAAGCACAGGAGACCCCTCTTTACCTACGAACAGGACAAACAGTAGGAGTCTAGCGAAATGACGTATTCATCCTACGTAAGATACAGTCTTGCGAGTGACGAATAATTGTTTTTCGAAATACTGTAGAACCATTGCTTCAATCACGGTGGCAAACGAATGATATGATACTGTTAATTCCTTAATATAATCGATGTCGCGTGGAATGACATAAATAACGTTTTACGTGACGTACAATTGTTATTGTAGTAGAAATTTATTCGTTAATTACAGTATATTTATTCGTTTTTAATTGACACTATGGCAAATGTTCAATAACTGCTTGTAATTATTGTTTTATTGATGCTTCTTTTAGGTTGACTAACATTTCAAAAATTTATTTCCTTGATTTAATACAGATAATTACTTTGTTCGCAGCACTTGGTTTGGATGCGCAAGAATTATTAAAAATTTATTTGATATTTTGGGGACGCAAAGACTGTTATTAATATCTTTATTTTACGCAGGGAGCAGTTAACTAACAATGGCTTGTCTAAGCTTCTTTTACATCGATTGGAAAATTATGCAATGTACATATACATACATCCGACTTCACTTAAAACAGAATTATGTATGTATGTACTTTGTACGTTGAAACGATGATAGTTATAGGCCACTAACACTCAATATTATTGTATAATAAATAATGCAGAAGAGTGGGAGTAGCTAAGAGATATATAAGTATTAATTTGGTAAAACAAACATATCGTCATTGTCACACTTACATACATAGTATAAGGATTAAAAGCTTTCACTTCATCCCACTAAATCAAATACATAAGTACTATATGTATATACCTACATAGATGGTTACAATGGATAGTTATACAGAATAAAGTAAAGTATTCCATTTTATTAAATCGATACAAAGATTAACGTAATATTACATATTGCTCCTCGTAATGTTGAACTTACAATCCTTTAATAATCAAACATTTATAGGAACACTTTGCACTGAGCATTATTGTTTTTGTAAATCCCAAATGAAACACCACGTTGGCTATATGTGAAGTTAAATATTTGTGTCTCTAAATATAAAATACTCCGGTATGAATTTGTCTAAATTGAAAATTATCATGCTTTATTCGGCATTGAAACGGAGGCAATTACTATAATCAAAACCAATCAAATGCCATAAATATTTATCGTTATCCTTATTTAATGTTTAAGTCATAGCTTAATTAAAAAAAAAATGTGGCATGGAATCATAACAAAAACTTTAATATCTTTGATTATATAATTTTGTCATAAAATGGTTTCACAAAGACTCGTAACAATGAATGTTTGATACAATAATGTATCATGACGAAATATTGACAAATGAAACATTTTCATTTCATACAACAGTAACGTTAATGTATTCACACATTCGATCCAAACAAGTATCTAAAAAATGTTCCGAGTAAATAATGAAAATTTGATATATACGATTCCCCACAGTTTGCATAACACAAAACCAATTATTTTTCGCAATGAAATATTTATTTTAATACACGCTTCTGCGATGTCGAATTTCGTCTCAAGCGAAACACTGAACGCTTCTTAAAAACCTGTATCGTGCGTTTCGAAACGTGAAAAAACTAGGAATAAATCAACAGAGTACGAATAATCTAATGAATAAGTAATTGTATAAGCGAAAAAAAATACAAAATGGCTGACAGCTCGAAATCAAAATGCAACATGTAATGCGCGACACACATTGAGACGACCTGACGATCCACTTTTCAAACGGTGGATCCTTTTCAATGTCTGACGATGCCTAGTGACCCCACACTCTGTTTCCTTGTGTTGTATATTTAAACACATTCTTGTAATCCACTCCAAACATACATCACACAAGATGACGGATCGGATATATAAAATAAAGACCCGTACATACATACAGTCAGATATGCTGGGTACAGGCATATATGTAACATTAAAATAATAATGACAGTTAAGTTGTTCAGTGGCATACATAGTGACTAATGTTGAGAAAGTAATTTATACTCTCGTGATGTGCATTCCACTTTACAAATTGATATATCGATGCATGAATAAAACTCTCGATGCGCGAAGTTGACATTTTTTACATTTAAGAATCAAAGTTTGCAAATGGGGCGGGAGAGAGAGAGAGGGGGGGGGGGGAAGAAAACTGTGTATTTTTCGAGGGATATTCGTTTCTATTGCCATCGATCGTCCTCGGTTCGTTGATATCAAAAGTGAAGTGTACAAAATAAAATTCTAAGTAGCCGTGAATATCGAGCTTATGCGACCAGTGCTTTAATTTTTCCAACACGTTCCACGATAATTTTGCATTTCTGATCCTACATTTGCGTTGAAAAAAGTATATTTAATGAAGCTTTGCAACATAGCGAAAATATCGGATATAATTTGAGGAAGTAAATGATCAATGAATATTGATGAAACTTTTAACAATGAATAAATTATACTAGACCTCGATAGTTTACGAAATTACGTTCTGCTAATTTATGCAAATTCTATTGAATCCTTTTTGTCTGCATCCAGCAAGTCTACATGAAAAAAACACATATATATATATTATATATATCGTACTGACTGTTTAGAATAGTGCTTCTGTCTTATTGTTAGGTACTTTAGTCTGTAACGTATGATTATAAGAAAACGAACCATATTTAAAAAGAACTTCATGACACATAAGGCTACACTCTAGCTTGAACATGAAACTTGTATTCTATTAACGTTCTCTAATTTCATTACTTAACACAAATATGTACTGGCTTTCTTTCATTCTGGACGCTATTTTCACGAACACATTAAACAAGCCTCGCGTAATAAAAACTTGTTCAGTGCTATGAAATCAAAAAAGATCTGTTACTAAATACTGAAATGATCAAAATTCAGTTAAAAAATGACAGAGATATTGTTTTTCACAGAATCAATTAATTATATTCTCTTAGTGACGCTATATATATCTATTTTAATATTAATATAAAGACCAACAGCCATTCTGAAAATTACCAAAGAATAACGTTACACATATATAAAGTAAAATAATTGATAAACTTCTGTTCTTCAAAGATTAATGATCGACAAATTCTATTTACACTTGTATAACAAAATATATTTACGATGAATTCAGCAGCGAAGCCACAGTTAATATTTTTTATGCAAAACCAAAACACCTTCTTAGACCAATTATTGTATAACGTTAAGACGAAACTAAGGTATAATGTAAAGCAAAACGTATGTGTAGCGAAGGAGTAAAGCTATACCCAATGCAATGTCTTTGAATTGATGAATATAGCAAGCGTGCTCGCCTTTTCGATGAAACTAGGAGAGTGCCAAATAGATTTTGAAAGTTTATACGTGTGTGTAAGTGCAAATATAGCGTTATATATATAATGGCATACATTTGAGAACGTTGCTGTACAATTTTTATATAGCGTGTTCTACGTACAATTATCGATTTTATTTTGCTGGAATCATCAATAGTGCGTATAGAAACTTGTAATAATATTCAAATCAAACTATCCACCGTGCATCTAATCAAATCCTCTCGAATTTAAGCGAAGGAAATTGTAATCCACAAACGCCCTGTATTGAAAAGTAGATACTGGAAAGAGGTGATTCCCTACAGTGTATAAAACAAAACGATCGTTCCAGCGAAATAAATGATCCATCAGTTAAGTATTAATTATAATGAACATATACAGGTGTCCAATATGAGAGATCTACCTAATGTGTTTAAAGAATGAGTACATGGTAGACGTAATAACCGCGTTAATGTCTTATAGAAATATATAAAATTCAATGGTACTTTGGTTTCTCGCGAATTGTTGTTAAGAGTGCTTTTCAAAGACATAAGATATCTTAACGGATTCTATATTGAACGGTGAGCACGATAAAAGTATACAGAGGAGTACGTTTTCCTTTAATCTTTCATCTACCCTTCTGTGTGTAACATAGCAACACAGAGCTAGAATAGTACTTGTATTAATAATAAAAAAGAAACCAAGAAATCAATTTGCATTTTCGTACATCCTTACAATAATCGGCCCATAAATTAAAAAACTTTTATCCGTACAAGCAAAGCATTTGGTACATTTTGTAAAAGAAAAAATTAGAAGACTAAGTTTCTGCCAGAAAGGAATCGACAAACTTAAGTGATAAACAAAGATCAATTATGAAATCAAAGGACCATTATCCGCTAATTAAATATGCATAACTGTACAATAATATTACTCGGCCAGCAAATGAAATTTACGGCTTTTTGCGAGAAGTCGATTTTCGAAACTTCATAAGCGCGTGTTTGAATCCATCGATGAAAATTCGACCAATCTGTGTGTCTATAATCCATAATTGTATGCCGTTTAGCGCATGCCACGTCTACATGTGCGTAATCTTCTATAAGTTAGATATACATACGTATTCAGCTTTATAACGATAAGCTTTTGGGTGCATATCGATGAGTTATATAGATGTAAATTTTTACGAGCAAAACAAACAAATATAAATAATATAGAAATATATTTTGACAGGAACTTCACGAGAAAGTTTGGGAAAATCTTGTGAGGACCTTCGCCGGGACTGCTCGTTTGGTGCACGATTCGCAGAACAATGCAAAACTCTGTGTACGAGCGAACAGTTTCTCGTGAAACGTTCAGCGTTGTATCTTCGGCAAAAAAGGAAACAAACAATTCTAATATCATCGTGATATTCTCTGATACAATGTACGATACCGCGTATCGATATTCTCTCTGGCCTCTTAATCCCATTTACGCTAGTATTTTTACTTTCGTGTTTCGAACACATGGGATCAGAGTCCATCTCGAGAAAAAGAATCGTAAACAATTTGATCTAATTTCACAACGGTCGGTGTTGTTCGCCATTAAAATGCACCTATAGATAGATCGTCCTGTTTATCGTTGAACAAAATTATTCCGTTTGCGCACCATTAAGCGTACCAGAGTGTAGCAAGATTTATTTAGCCCCGTTTCAGACGAGACATTTTGTGTCGTCACTTTTAGTTGCTCAGCTTAGAGTATCATTGCCATTTATGGGGCCTTGCAGGCGTGTGCCATGTAAAAGTGGTGCCGTAGTCTCTCTTCGTGAATTAAAACGGAGAAACATTGGTTTAAATGTACGTTTTTTCGGTGTATACGCGAATGGTGACACGAGTGCATCGTCTGAAAGTCTGGGATTTAAGTCACTAATAGGCCGAGCTAGATTTTTCATTGTACTTCATTGTGAAACGTGCTGTTTAAGAAGTATTCAGATGTTAATAAATACACGAGCTCGTAAATCACTATGCTAAATCAGGTGAAAGAACATACTACATACAGTAGAAATTCGATTAACCGTGATTGTCTATGATCTCGAACTTGCTAATAATGTATTTGTAATCGTACGTTCTAGAGTCTAAAATTAATTCTAAAATAGGTGTTATAATTTTGCGTTAATCCGTTTAATATTTGAAAAAGATTTATTTTCAATTATTTGAAAGAAATGTATACATGCTTGTATATTCTTATTCTTTTTTGTACTATGCAACCTTTGCAGTTAATAATTATCAGAATAGTAATTTATAGGCGAATGTGCAAACTTTATTAAGCACGCACGTTTTAACATCATGAAGAAATCGAAATGGTTGGAGTAGTAATTATACCATAAATGCTTCTTCAACTTCAATCGTTGGTACCATTAATCGCTAGTCCGTATAGAATTTATAATATGCGTATAACCTCCTATGGCAAAAAGTAAAAAGGAGATAAGCTGTTGTGATGTTTGTATATTCGTTAAGATAGAGCCGTGTGGTCGGGTTCATATAGAAATGCATACTGTACAGCTACATTGTGTACTATATTATAATCGTGTGTGGTATCGTTTAAATTCTCATCATTTCTTAAACAGCAAGTATTTAGTAATTTATCGAATTAAATTGTTAAAATACAGTTAGAATACAATATCCATATCTGCCGATCGAAGCTTGCCATTTTTGTGCGTTTGGTATATGTTAAACAATCGCTATTTTCTATCAGAATATGCGTTTGCAAGACAATGTGTGGTGATGAAAAATTTCAATGTACAAATTAATACGTTTAGATGGCGAAGAAAATCGTTTTGCAATTTAGAGTTTGTCATCTTCAATACAAGCATAGACGTTACATTCAATAAAAGCAACATTCACTAGCCCTAGTTGAAACAGAAAAAAAACATCCGTGTCTTAACTGTTTCGTGTTCAACTAAAGTTTTTGATGCTTTCATTGCTTCGTTGAGGAAGTAGAATCCTGACATTAACAATACTGACATTATATAATTCCCTTCACCATTATGATAATATTTTCAACGATTAAATTTCAAAAGTTTGTTAAATGAATTAGACTACGAAATCAAAAATCTGAGGCAAGACAGAAATTAATACCTCTTTCATTCACTATTAAATATATATATATATATATATATATAATATTATAAAAATAATAAAACGATCTGTTTTTATAAATTATTTTAGTGGCAATGCTCGTGTTAAAATTCCTTGAAAAATATAGCTAGACTATAGACGACGAGTTGCGTAATGTCGGTGTAAGTAAAAATATTAGTTTGCAATTGGTGTTGCTAGTTACCAGACGAACGTGGCGTATGTTACGGAGCATGGAAAATGTTACGAGGTAACTGTGTGTGTTTGTAATCGCGTTCCTTAAACAAACTGGCCCTCATTGGTAACACTAAAAAGTAACGCATTTATGTATGAACCGGTGTTTATTAGGACACAATTTGCCACTAGTTATCATGCTAGATTAGTAAAACCGTAATGTATGCTAGATGTTATAGTGTCGTACTAGTGTTTACATACATTTCCCATTTACGCCTTCTATGTTTCCTGCTGGAAGATAGCAAGTAGTTATATGTACATGCTAGATTAGATGTAAGGATTAGATCTTACTCCATTGATTTGAACAGAATCTTACGCTATGTATATTGAATGTACGATTTTTATTTCATCTCATACATCTTTGTTACCGCTAATAAAACTTCACTTGTTTATTGGTTGTTAAGCTTTGTTAATAAAATACTATATACAAATTTTACACGACTCTGTACTTGATTTTCAATGCAATTTCTAAAGTCTTTCTCGATTAAATTTTATTTTATACATTTTTTCACTTTGTTTAAAACATTTTGACCTTGAATAAAACAGTTTGGGGGGTAAATTATCTTTTTACCGCGTTTTCGAAAATTCAAAATACAGAAATTGGAGTTTCGAAACTTACAACATTTTGCAACTACATACGTGACTAAATGTTCTTTTTGTTTTCGCAACTATTATATATTTCGAAACTATATTTTACGAACTTTATTTGCACTATCTGGTTCGCATATTACATTTTTCTTTTTTATTTTATTAAAATAATTTTCCCATTTTAATAATACTGCTGATTCCATATATTTTTATATAGTTTGGGTACAGTATTTATACCTATGGTAAAGAATAACATTTATTTCTACATCCGGTAGGTAGTATAACTATATCTATTTGTATTTTTCAAGTACTCATTTTGCTGATAATTAACTTACACTTTACAGTATTGTAATAGTTTCAAACTAATTACTAAAATCAGTTCAGAATTTATAAAATTATTAGTACAAATATCAACGTAATATTATTGTGGCTGCTTACATTTTTCTATTCTTTTCTATATTTCGTTTTTCTAAAAACCAATCGCAGCAATTTAGTAATAACATTATTATTATTATTATATGCTACAAGACATTGCCAGGATGAAAAATAATTAGGGGATGAAATTCATTCTGCACGTTTATTACTACGTATTGCTAGCAGGTGTCGGTCATGTGGTGTTACAGATTTTTTTAGAAGTTGCGCCATCTTTATACATGCAAAACTTATCGTTCACGATAGTTGAAATTGATATAATTTCAACAACTAACAGTCAAAACTGTAGAAAATACAGGAAAACCACAGGCTTTTTGTAGTATTGATATTTTAGAATCTATCCTAAGAATTTCTATAAAGTGTTATTAAGATTATCCAGCAACTTGCCTATAATTTTAACAAACCAATTTATCCACATCTGAATTATATGCGGCACTTAAAAAATAATTTTCTTATCATAAGTTGGGCCAATATTTACAATAGCTACTGCAATATAAATATATTACAAAGTTATTCCACGTAAAGCGCCAAAGTTCAATAGCAAGCACCACTGATGTACACATAGTACGGAAGTTAGTAATAATCAAGATGGCTGCTACTAACTCGAATATATCCAGTGATAGTCCAACAAAAAAAGAAGATGAATTCAATGAATTTTACACAGAAGTATGTAAATTCTAAATGACATCGTATCGTTAGAATGTTTGTCGACGTACTATTCCATTTTTTATGTAATTTTTGGTTATATAACTGTAAACACATATGCATCTCCTTTAAGGGTTAACAAATGTCACTGTGTATACATTAAACAACAATAATAAATCGAATGCAAGACATGATATGTCATTTACTTCTTCGTTATTTAATAAATTATACCTAACAATTTATGAAGCATCGTAATTAATATTGCTTTTACGATCAAACATCGCGTTATAAATAAGCCTAACCTATACAAGCGCACTCGCGCCCCAAACAAATAGTTTTTCCATGCTATACGAAAGCCTGCCTTTGTTTAGGTGAAAGAAATAGAAAAAAGGGATTCGGTGTTAACTCCTAAGCAACAAATCGATAGACTACTTCGGCCTGGGTCGTCGTATTTTAATTTAAATCCTTTCGAAGTGTTACAAATTGACCCTTCAACTACTATAGAGGAAATCAAGAAGAAATATCGGCGTGTAAGTGAAAGCTCTTCATTCCGAGCATAACATTGACATTGCAGTAACTGTACATTAATCAATTATGTTTACTTTATAGATGTCAATTCTTGTTCATCCTGACAAAAATCAGGATGATGCAGAACGTGCACAACAAGCATTTGAAAGTATGTATTGATTTTTATTTCAAAGAATAATATATTATTCATCGATGTTCTCGTTATAGTTGTCAATAAAGCATGGAAAACATTGGAAAATGAAGAAACTAGAGCTAAATGTATGGATGTCATTGAAGAAGCAAAAGCTCGAACTGATCACATGGTACGGTGAACGAGAAGCAAAAGCACCGTTGTTTGTCTAAATACATGTGAGATACATAAAATTCATAGTAACAATTCTATTAGATTGCAGAAAAGAAAAAGAAATTGAAAAAAGAAGGAAAATCGGACAATGGATCTGCGCTCGAAGAAGAAACGGACGAAGGTTACAGACATGCTGTGTGGGTCATGACAATGAAACTTTTCGCCGATATGGAAAGAAGAAGGTTAATAGGTCAAATGCTACGCTGAGCTTGCAGCAGTAATTCAACAGTGTGCAACTAACGATCTTCCAATTTTTTTTCATAGGAGAGAACTAGCCACCAGAGATGCAGAACAGCGTAAAAGAAAACGAGAAGAAGAATTGTCAGCGGAAGCACAAGCTGCGTTAGAACGTGAATGGCAAAAGAATTTCGAAGAATCTCGGCAATCAAGAGTTGATAGTTGGAAAGCCTTTCAATCTGGCAGTGGCGCTACGAAACAAAAGAAAACTAAGAAATTGAAAGCTTTCAGACCCCCAAAGACGAAAGCTGAGTCACGATAATTAATCAGTTTTTATTTTGATGCCTGAAATATATTCTTTTGACACCGTGTTCCATAGTTTATGCCGAAAAAAAGTAGTTCGCACTATGCGCTATCAAATTACTTAATTTATTGCAACTAATTGGAATTGCTCACAATTCGTAACCTGTTTCTCCATTAAAACTTTCGAATTCGAAATTAATCGGAATGCAGTGAGTCACTGTAAAAATCGTACACTCGTTAAACCGAATAACTTTTTTCAAATTGGACCAAACTACTTGACCTTTTCTAAGAAGTTAGAAGGATTACTTTTCCAGATGACGTGTAAAATATATTTGAACAGACTGCAATTGCGGGGAATTACATGAAAAATAAAAAGGTTACTTTATAAAACTTTTTTATTTGTGCCCATAATGAAAATTGATAAACGTACGTATCGTAAATCTGAGTCACTTATACACATACTGAAAATTTTATCGAAATCGGTTAACGAACGCACGAGCTATGAGCAGTTAAAAGTGGTGAAAATCGCAGTTTTTCATAACTTTCCGCTAGTTTTTACTTAAAATCCACAGATTTTAACGTCTTTCGATACTTGTCACTTTTGTCTGCATCAACCAATTTCGATCAAATTTTCAACATGCAAAGAACGCATGTATCTACAAAACGTATGTTTTAAATTTTCATTAAGGGATTGAAATAGAAAGAATTGTGATAGAACCTTTATTTTTTACATAACTCGTACTAATTGCATTGTTTTCAAACATTTTTTACACTTCATCTGGCAAACTAATCCTTCTAACTTCTTGGAAAAGCTGAAGTCATTTGGTCCAATTTCGGCAAATTTATTCTGTTTTAAAGCGTGTACGTTTTTCACTATGCGCCACTGTGCGTGTCAGGTGTCAAAATAGAGAATGAATTTTAAACGGAATGGTGAGTAAATTGTGCTGAATTGTGTGAAAATAATTAATGTATGTATTCGTCACGAATAATTTGTATAATTGTTGAATTGTATAATGCATGTATGAGCGTACAAAGTTGTGATACATTTACATGGCCCGAATAAGTTAGTTTGTAATATAAAACAGTGGGGCGAGTTTATTTAGAACTGTTAGTATAATAATGATCTGTATCTGTGAAACCTAAGGTAATCTACATTTATAGCTTCTGTATTATTACATAACAAATGTCAATTTCATGATATACGTGTACCTTATATTTTTATCTGAAATATATAAGTAACTAATTCAAAGGCGTTAACACGAGGTATATTTAAAGCTATTTAATCTGTTGAGCAAAATTTAATTAACGATTGTACAACTCTACGGACGTTCGTATTGTTTCGCGGGATGCATACACCTCGATGCGATATCCAACGATACATTATTATAACAAGGTTACTTGCGACAGGATATACGTGTAGCAAAAGTACAATATCAAAATATGTTTTCACACGGAACATAACTTTTGTTGATATTGCAGAAACAATCTGGCATCGTTATACTTGTATTATCGTTGCGCAGATAGTGTTATAACATCGTTATAACACTATTTTAAGATAAATTATTTCAACTGTATAAAATCACGATGAGCACATTTTCAAGTATTGCTTTATGTTTTAATAAGCAATTCCGTTTTTATATTAAAATCATGCTTTCCCTCTTACAGAGGCGGGAACGCGTACGCCACGCTACATTCGAATTGATTTAGCTGATACTTCCGGTGACTTCAAACGTACAAAACATAAATTTTATACATGCAAGTTCTTGACAAATAAGGTAATCGAAATGTATACGGTATAAGTGTACTACCATTTCTTTTTTGCTTCATTTTATATAACGTACCGAGCAAGGTGATATGACTGTATCTTAAACTTCACTGTCAACTTAACTTAACGGGCCATGTAGTCGTGACTTCCAATTTCCAATAGGCAATCCCATAACGAATGTGGTATCTCAATGTACACTTGGTCCAATTGTAATTTGTAAGATTACTGAAAGAGAAAACTTTCGAAATTGTAAATTTTCTTATTGCAAGTCACTTTAAATAGTCTTACTAACATATGAAAGTCAATGTTGTACAAGTGCCGATGGGAGTGAACGGTGAGAGAGATAGAGGATGCACGTGTAAAGCATTAAATTGCGAGATCAAATTTTTAATACAGATATTAAATCCAATGAATGATCGTTATTCGAGATCAAATTTATTTTTAGATATTCCTTTCTTTTTTTTTCTTTTTTTTTTGGTTCTTGTTGTACGATTTCTTCTGTGATGCCATAATAAACTTCATCAATAGCCATTTATACGTACATATACCACCACAATAATATTGTTCATCTTACAATTGCTAAGTAATGCCAAGCAAAGCATTAAACAATACGCATACAAAATGTTCTCTATTATTTGTTACATATTATGCAATATCAGATCGTAAAAGAAGGTATTGCTCATGGATTTTATTTATGTATATAAAAATTTATTTATATCACAGAACAAATGGTATTGTACGCATTCTATATTAGATAGAATTGGTTGAAAACTTAATCTATACACACTGATTTGAACTTTTCATTCATCCGTGGGAATATTAAATACCACAAGTACGTTACGTTACAGTATTATTTAATACAACAAAAATTTCAGTTTGTACAACTGGTAATCCATAAGTCGTCAATGAAAATTTGTATTGTTTCCTTTTTTTATTTTAGTTTCATAACTTGTTATTAATGTATTCATCTTGTATATTATGACGTCCATGGGATATAAAATGTAAATACAATGCATATTGAGCACACGTAATTTAATAACTCCGCTCAGGGTGTACGAAAAAAATACGTTGACATTTATGCGACTGAATTTCTATTTTTTATCTATTCGCAAACATTTATTGCAGGGATAAATTTAGGCAATGAAAATCTAACACATGTGATATTCGAATGTGGATCTAGCGGAGCGCGATATATTGTGCGATAATCGAATGGTTCGTGTTTCTTTGCTAATGAAAATTTGATGAAAAAATTTTCGGTGCACTCGATAGATGTATTTAAGAGAAAGAAATCAAAATCACAAGACTTTACAGCTTTTATACACAACCGTATTTTATATTTGACAAATGTTTTATCTAACTGGACTGATAAAGAAGTTCGTGTATTTTTCATTAATTTTGCGTTATACCTTAGTAAGGGTATTAAAGTAAACAGAAACAAAATACTCACATTTACGTATGTTCGATTGTGTATTAAGAAATTTTAAGAATAAGGAAACTACAGGGACGTTACACAGAATAAAATTACGCCTATTGTAAGTAACCATAATGATATTTTTCAATTTCATAGAAATTGTGTTAGTAGTATTAAAAGCGCTAATATTTATTCACCGTCTAAACTGTTTTACTATCTGTATTGGCATGTTGGGTAAAGCCTGTTTTTTTCATTTTCATTTTCCATTCGTTATACAATAAATGCGTAAATATCATATATTATACCTACTATTATAATTGTTCTGATGTAGCATTAATTATTATTTTTATTTGCTAATCAGCTTGCCGCTATAACATCTTTCGAAGCTACTGCACTAAGAACGAGTTACGTTCAAATGCATTTTACGTGACTGTACACTTCCATCCGGAGTTTACACGTGAGGCGCATAATAGAACATTTATTAGGCGAAACTATTCGCATATGTACGTATACCTTATTTATATATCTGATATGTTACTGTTACGTCGTAAATGTTATTGTTTTGTCTAATATTTATGATTCATTGTATGTAGTGTTACGATACTTTATTGTTTTTCAATTTTCCAAATTATTTTTATGAACATTGCTAGAATGCAGATCTATTAAACTTTCTCATCATATTTACCGAATTTAGCGAAGTTTATATGCGGTTATTGTAAATAAAGCCACACGCTTTCCTCCAGCAATATTATTGCTACTAAAAATTTCAATCAATTCTCTTCGATAAATTCTTTAACGTCGTCCATTTAGTACAAATAGTTTAACTAAATAAGGAACTCAACAGGCATGCTTGAAAAAGTGTACTTTCTTCAGACATCAGCATTTTCTATTTAATCGTTGACTGTGACTGTTCAAATTTTATACGCTTTCGCGGAGATTATTGTAAAAAATTCTATAATAAGAGATATAATTTTTGACACTATGTAGCCTTCTAACCAGTATCAGAATACCTTAATTTCTATTTTTCTTTTAATCTTCAGAGAGTGGAATTGTTTACCATGAAGTACTACGATTTGTTTGAATTGCGGCGGATGAATTTTCTTTCATAAATTAACACTAGAACTACCGATAGGTTTTGATACTATTTAGACAGTATACGTTAGACAGATTATGAACACGAAAATGGTTGAATGGACACTAAATAAAGATATGTAATTGTCATTTTGCCTTATTGAAAGTCATTATAAATTGCTGCAGCAATACTTATATGTTAATAATTTTAAAGCAAGAAATCTAAAACCAGTCATTTTGACTGGCATGGTAGTTCTAGTGTTAATACCTATGTGCAAAATTAATAAACGAAACATTTCGCGTTGACGCGGGTTTTAAACTTTCATTTAAATACCAAACAAACATGTTTTTCTTGGTATCAATGTTAATAATGAATCGATTTGTGGTTGAGCACCGCGAAATTCCTGTCAGAAGAACAATGACTCACAGTATGATAATATCAATGAATGAAGTGAAGATTGAGGAACATGAAATACAGTGGAATAAGGTACGAGAGGTTGTTACATTAAAATATAATAATTAAGTAAATAATCGCCTTAGCTTTTTAACATATTATTATTTATATATACGCATACCATTTATAAGACAAATTAATATGCATTTACTAAGTTAAATAATAATATGAATAGTGTATATGTAGGTACAAAGTTTTCAGGGCCCTGGAACTCTGGGGGGTACAAATATTTCTGAAATTTGAATTAAACCCATTTTTTCTTTGCAAATTTCAGACATAAGTTTGCATATAATTATACAGTTGGAATTTTGCAAATAGTTCCTTTCACATCGTAACAATATTAATTTAGAAATAAATTACATATTTCGCGGGAGCAAATAAATAGAAACACAATTTAATATTAGTATACAACTTTTCTATATACGATTGCAGATGTTGTTATTATAATTTGTAAATATTTGTTATAAAATTTAGTTAGTCAATTTCTGATACTTTCCGACTGAAATCTATTATCCCGCCTACATTAAACAGTGTCGATTTTTCAGCATTCAAATAGAATTTGTTAAAAAACAGTAGAATACACAGAGAATAACATACATTCATGAAGCAATATCGAGGATCGTCTAGGAACGGTGAAAGTGAGATACAATCATCGCAAAAACAATTATCCAACGTTTGCCGCATAAGCAAATACATATTTTATTTACTCTTCTCAAATGCATAAGCCGAGCAATGCATATAAAATACTGTTATCACGAAACAAGATGCAAAGTTCTTTCTTATGTCAATTTCCCCCCCAAAATATCGCCATATATGTATAAGTACATACTTACGTATGATCCATCTGCGTGCATAAGCATAGCAAACAAATTTTTACCTCCGTCACAATTTTTACTTGCATGTGTGTACAAGTGAAAGAACGCGTCCGTGCACGTCAATGCATAAGAAACGACACATCAACAGAAGGAAACCGTTCTTCCTTGTGGCATCGTTCTCGCACACCTGAAAGAAATGTTCTGCTCATACATATAGCCAGGGAGATCGGCGTATCCGTACGATCGCTTCGCGAGCGGATCGTAAACTCTCTGCTCGCGTACGTAAACCGTTACACAGATGGATACAAAGTGTCAGTGTGGGTCTCGCTGCAAAGGTAAGCTCGTTTACACGTAAACGGTGATGGGTCCGAGTACGTTCAGTACAGGCGACCGCGAGGAATCCGTAACTGAACGCATCGATGTCACGTCGAATAGAAAAAAAAGAAAACTGTGACGTTGTCATGCGTATGCGAAGGACCAACGTCTCCGCAGGTCCACAGGGGAGGTCTGCCTACATCGAAAAGGAAAAGGTCATCGCACCTGTTCCTCCTGATCGTGAGCCGAAGAAAGCGATACTCACACAATCTAGCATAGGCATAGCTGCTCGCCAGAAATATGCACGCGCTGGACAGTATGCAAAAGTACACCGTCTACCTGGCGCGACATGCGTACGCAAAAGGCACGTGTGACTATCGTATAGCACAAGCGCGACTCGCGTCAACGTGCGCGTTTGTACACACGGTAAATGCGTACACGATCGCGTGGAACCTGTTCGCACACAAACGTGGTCAGAGATAAATATCCATGCACGTAGATCAGTGCTGTCTCCAGCAGTGGGCCCCTCGTACGCTTGCTTTCTCCGCCTATCGTTTACCACTACCAGTAACGCGTACAATATCCTCGATAATATTTAAACTTCCTTGACGAACGGACATCCCAGTCCATCACAGTCGTCGCCCCAATCTCGCCCGTTTCCCTGAAAACCCGATGAAAAGTAGAAGGCCGAGTCGGCCCGCGAGTCGCCCTTGTACAGCACCGACGTAAATGGTTACGGACGCGGCGCAGGCAAACGGTGGAAAAACTTTTCTGTATAAAAGCGCACGCACAGCCGAAAGATACCGATGTGTGCGGCTGGCCGTAGCATCCCCAAGAGATCCCCCGTGCGTCGATGTGTGCGTGCTGCGCAGGTAGAAGGGACGCGTTTGGTGGCCGCGACGAACGAACGTCTACGAAAGACGCGACGGCGGCGACCGGTACACACAGGTAGAAGAAAAATGATTGTGTGCGTGCGCGTGCACAGGTAGAAGGAAAAGAACAGCGGCAACAGAGGCAGAGGTGCGGCGTGACCGCTCCACCGCACCGCGACACTACACGAGACTGCAGTGAGTTGGTCGCTGCCGTGCGTCGCTCTTCACCGTTTTTCGATCGGATCGATCGACGCCCACGCGGATCGGCCGTGGATCGTTGGGAAAATCCGTCTGGACTCGCAACCTGTTTGCGGCAACCGGCTACCGATCTTGCATACATCGGCGTGCTCCGTAACACGCACCGCGGCACAGTGTTAGCCTTGACGGGCGCCAGCGAACCTGGACACGTACACTCAACTTGCACGGCTACCGCTCGTTCACACGTGGATCTTACCGAGTGCGCGGCATCGCTACGTGGATTCGAATCGAGGAAGGTATCCTCGACGTCGGGATCACCGGAGGATAGTGGCGTCGATATGTGACCAGTGATCGAGTGTCAACGGCGTGCTACCTGGCGGAGCACCATGTCGACGACGGACGTGTTTCGCATCGCGCAACAGGGACCGCCGACTGCCGAAGAGGAGCAAGGGTAAAGTTCTGCCGCATGGTTCAGTTAGTTTTTCACGTCGATCATGTGCCGCCGCGTTTCCATCGGTGACGATCTTTCGTTGGGGAATGTTCTTGGTGCGACTTCTGTTTCGCGTTTCTCGAATGGAGTACGCTCGATAGGAGCGATGGCTTCGAGGAGAGAATTTTTCGGTCCGATCGATTCCACGCGCGGTCGACGATGCGTTCGATCGTTGCCCTGGAATGTCATTTGGCCAGAGTCTTTTTCTTCGGTTTTTTTATTTCGGCCAGACGATTTGACGTTTTGGTTTTCGTGGAATATGGAGTATTCGTATGGAGTGATCGAGCCTCGGCCTAATATCGATACGCACCTCGAACGAATCTCGAAGATGAATCGTCCCATCGAACCTTATTTACTCACCTTTATATCTCACGACCGTTTACGGTTTATCAGAGTGATTTGCGTTATACTTTCTACGCTGCTCGAGGCAATAAACCTCGGCGAATACGAGGCAGCGGAGCGACTGTCGAATACTGAATCGTCGCGTCGAGCGTAAGACGTTCACGGGAAACCTGTTTCAACGTTATCGAGAACTTCTATACCAGCTAAGCAAATTAAAACCCGGTAAAAGATAACTGTGTCTTAACGATTAGAACACATCCGTGTGGACTTCGACTTACTATACGGACATGGTAAAAGTAGGAATTTTCATGTCAAGAACGATGCTGGAGTAATATCTTTTCTCTTTACATCGTTCGCCGTTTTCTGGAAGGAAAGACACGTTTCCCGACGTGAAAATGACAAGTCACTTTACGACAACCGTCGTGCACGCAATGCCGACAACTCATTTTCGCAACACGCGTATAAATTACAACCACGCTCCCATCCTTTTCCGTCGATATTTTACAAAGAATAAAAGCTGAAAACTGTACACCAGGTAAGGCTTTTGGGCGCCAACGAGCGTATAATTAGACAAATGTTCGGATAATGCGCGTGTACCTTTTAATGTAAGTGCACCATGTAATTAACCTGCGTTGCACTTACTACCATGACCGCTTGCATGTTCCACTCGCATATAGCATTTCAATTTCTCTGTTACTTTACGTCACCGAATATTTCGTGTCGCAGAGACCATAAACATTTTGTCGTATTAGCGCTAGCTTTAATACGCTTGAAGCGAACACGACGGAACGATAAGCCTCGCGCATGTCCGGAAAATCGTGGTTCGATTTAAATCGACCTCGCGATCGACGTTTCCACAGGTGGCTATCGGCGAATAGAAAATGCGAAAAGCTACCATATACAGGTGGTATGACGATATCAGTCACGTTTCTCGACGGTCTCTCTCCCACCCTCTCTCTCAATGTCAATGACTGCTCCCTCGGGGCTAGCTGTGACCCCCCGTGCGAACGGGAGGCTCGTCTTTCTGTATGTCGTAGCATATAGTCGAGTGGAATGGCGCTTTCACACGAGAGCCATAAGACACTCACGGCATTTACTTATATGTATACATACATTATATGTATATGAGTGTGCATATCGTGTCCCAATACGTCGATCCGAGTTTTCAAATGCACGAGATAGGTTTAGAAATAGCCCCTGAAGATTTTTTTAATAGGTGTACCTGTTGCCTGACAGCGAGAGACTCTAGCACGGAAACTGCTGTCTGATTTTAAACTTCAGAAGTGGTTCTGCTTATGTTGATTTGTTTTAAAGAATACGGAGTCGTAATTGTGGATAATATTGCATTGTTTATGTGTTGAAGGCTGGTGAAATTAATAATTTTTCTTTTCGTTTAGTTAATTTGTAATTTGTGTAAGAAACGTCAGGTAAATTATTGTTATATCTTGATGTTTGAATATAAGTAGTTTGTAGGTACTTTTCCATTTGATGGTATTTGTATTTGGTTTTAGTTGAATTGCTGATAAGATTACTCTTAATAAATTAATAAATTGATACTAGTCATAGGTTTGTTTCACCGAGTTGTCCGAAAGACCAATTATTAATTCTTTTTTTGCAATTTTTTTAATTTTAATTCCAATGTATATAATGGGTGCTCAATATTTTCAGAAATAAAATTAATTAATTTGGTAATACTGTTTATCACCATAGGAAAGTAGAATTTTCTGGGTAATAAATAATCTATTTCAAAAGACGTCGTGATTGAATAATTTAACAGTAAACATTTGGTTGTATATATATACATAATAATTCCTAAATTTATCCATTTTCTCCACCTTTTTCTTCACGGAGTAAGTAACTTTGGTTTCTGCGCGGTCCATGTCTCATAGGAATTCATTTTCCTCGCCTCATTTGCGGAGCTTTCATCAACAATTTCTCCACACTTGATCGGGTTTTAGCTAGGAGACATTATCGAAACCAGTCGGGGTTCCATATGACTTTCACTGAAAATTATCTGTAAGTAAATATCAGCAGTCCTCGCTAATAAAACTTTGTTGTGGTAATGGATAGTCTGTGAATAGTTTCACGTACATATGTATATACATCCCGAGATATTTCTCAAGTACATATATTCATTTAGTCGGACCTGTCTAATTCTTTAGATCTGTGTAATATTATTTTTAATAAATTGAGCTGCTTATTGATAAAATACCGCACGTGTATCTACAAGCACGAGTGAATTCGAAGATGATACTCGGTGAAACGAACCTTAAACCTTAAGGTTGACTAACGGGACTTCCGGTTTTCCTATGTGTATATGTACGTACGTATAGTGCATGCGTCGATTGCCGTTGCAATTCCTGTGATCCATAGAACACGTGTATTTAATAAAATGTCGAGGATAATTACAAATCTGTGTCATCTGTCCAAGCCTCAGCACGAGTCTCGTGAAACGTTATTGCAATTAACTTCAATCTTGAAATACTTTCGAACAATAATACCGCTTAAATTCATTTAGAATATCGTTTACTATTGAAGCATTGCGGGATGATGTATTGTGGGTACATACGTATTAATTACCTGTGCTCGTTTAGAATGCGGAATACATCTAGAAAACGCTTAGCACAAGCAGCAAGCAAAAATTGGATGTATCGTAAATCGCTTTTCTTTTCTATTTTTAACGGCGTTACTAACCCAACGGCGGTTAAAAGGTTCAAGTGAAATTGCCCGTGTAATAGAATGATTATCATTTACTTATCAGGTACAGGGAACGGAGAATATTTCGCTCGGCGAAGAAAGTGATCGAAGAATAGGAGCAGTTGTACGACTTGTCTCTTATTATGTGTCTAATAATTGATTGCATTAATCACCGGGGTATTGTTCTCTGTTGCGTGGAGTTGAAATGACAAAGCGTAGACCCGACCGTAATTTTAAAGGTAGACACGCGTTTTTACCTTTCCGTTCTACTTTCAGCGCTGACGCATCGAGAACTTGTCATCGATGCACCTATAATTTTCCTGGGCTATGGTGGATATCGTGTGATCGTTTAGATATCACTTGTTAAGAAACTGTGCGTTTCCTTTGTGCGTTCTATTTATAGTATGTCACAGGGAACGACGTTAATCGCGGGTCTGCAGAATTTTTCGTTACCATTATTCAGCGGAATGCTTGCCGACAGCAATTTATCGTCCGTCGCGGAACAATGCCCCAATTGGGAAAAGATGCAGAGGTAAACGTGTTTAAGTGCGGCGGTACTTGCGCGCGACAGATGAACCGCATTTATAATACAAAAGTCCACGTAACAGCTTATCTTTGTGTACTAGAACGGATAACCGGATACTCGTTTCCTCCTGAAGGTACGCCATTTACGGAAAATCGAGACAGAGCCACTCTTCCTGGTGGCATCTATAAAAGGTGTTGGCACGATTAGAGGTATACTTGTGCAATAGAGTTCTGCATAGACAAGAATCATTGCCAATAGCGGTTTCATGTGCTACGGATGTTAATAAGCTGAGACGAATTCAATAATTCGTGTTTCAAATTGGTCAGACTAAATGTTAGGTCTATTAGGAGTAACTTTGCCCAATTCATTAGGGAGGCTCATTACCAACCGTGACAGCTGGGAATGTTGTTTGGAATTGTTCACATCGTTAAAGGATATAATTAGTAGTCGATAAGCTGCTATGGCCATTTTCAAATTTTCGTAAGATGACGGTGAGATTTACAATATTGGGGTAAATTGGAAATTTTGAATGTTTCAACGTGTTGCCTTTTATAAAGTAGGGAAATAAACTGAGAAATTTCATCGAAGCAGGATTTAGGTTATTACTTGGTCAGAAATTAATTGGTCAAAGGAAGCTTTGTCCAGTTAATTTATATTGCACTTTTAATCGTTAATTATTTTTAAATAAAAAAATTGAAGCAGTCGTAGCTTCGAATTTATGGATATAAATTATCGAGACGCTGACACGAGTGGATACAATTACGCGATCCCGATCACAGATTAGCGATCTGACACCGTTACACATGTTAACGACGTTACTTTTTAATTGTCGTGATTAATGCGCTTGCCGTCATAATGTTCATATACAGTGTGTCCCGCATAGCATGAGGGACCTTGTCTTCTAAAGTTGTAAAATTGTATGCTTTTAGAAGTAGGCAAAAATATCGCCAAGTAATACTAAATAATTTCAAGTAATATATAGTCTTACATATATTATCTTCATTTATTTCGGTGTGTTCGTTGAGGCACTTAACCTATACAATGGAGCATTTTTTTTAAATAGAGCTACAGGTTTATTTCTTATAGACTGCTTCTTCGAGTCGTTTTGCACATATGTATAAGGTGGAAGGGTAGGTGGTCTAGATCTCAGTACCTCTCCTTATCTGAAGGTGTCCATATTATTGAACACTTATGTTACATACATACTATTTTTTATTAACTATGCCAGTGCAATACAATTCTTGCCAATGTATATTGAGAGGACGGAATACCACTTATAAACGTATGACCCATTTGGGAAAATTATATAAACACTGCGATATGATCGTCCAGTTTTTTAAGCAACATTTAAGTATTTTTTGCATTATTTCCTTGTACAATATAGCTATTGTATTGTCCCGGAATTTTCTTGATGTCTTGCGTTTAGTTAAAAACACGAAGGATGGGCAAGAAAGGTAAATGGAACATTGAGTATTAATTTTCAGCAGTATGCGATAAAAAACATTGACAAATTTAATAAAGCGGCAACGACGACGGTACTGAAGAAAACTTTCAGTTGCACCGAGAGCTGTTTTAATAACGGAGCAGAAGTGCGAAACATCTCGATTTTTGGTGGATATGCACAATCTTATTTCTGAAACCGGTGCGTGCTCCATAATGAAATCACCAGTATCGAATTCACATAAACCGCTATTGGTGGAAAAATGACCGATGATGTGATTCATTGTTAATGCGACGAGGAAAAGCCGCTCAGGCAGAGGATAAAATTGTAAAACATTTTTGCTCAGTATGATAATAGACTGTACGCTAATGAATCACGAAACGTGAATTCAGCACAAAGTACGAACAGAAACAGATAAAGCGAGCATCGTTCTCTCCTTCGTGCAGCAGTTGCCGTAAGTAATATCCGATTAATATTCGTTGCCTCCAATCGGTATTTTCCCGCGGGAAAAAATTAAGTTCTTCCTTCTGTTCTTAGAAGAATTTCAACAAATTTGCTAGATTGGTGCACATGAATTGTCATTGTTTGAAGCTTGAAGCTTGGCCACCCGATATTGTACATTCAATTTTAATCGACTATGAATTACTATGAGTCATATTCAAAGTAAACCTGGAAAAATCAAGCAAAAGCTGAGATTTATGAAGTCAGTATTTCCAGGGGGTTAGTTAATTGTCAGGACGATTCGTGGTTAGTTTGCAATATTTGCTTACGAAATGAAAAAGTGTAACGATGAACCGTGATATCAATCATGTTTCAGAGACAAACCAGTAACTCAGGTGGCATTGAAAATCAAAGAAAAGTTATATTACGCATGTTCAACACCTATATTAAAAAATTGAAAAAATCTATAAACTGGTTCTGCATAAGATGAAAAATCTGCAGAATCTCGTATTATAAAGAAAAAATTCTTGAATTGAGGTATACTATTTTTCCACACTGCATTTTCTCCAAATCTTCGAAGCGCAAGTTTCAATTTTTCTAAAATAAATAAACTGTTTCGGAATGAAGAAGCTGTAACAGTAATATAGATGATTTTTATAAATCTAAAATGGTGACAGGTGAGGTGTATAACGTACTAAAATTGCAATAATATTTCATCCTATAAGTAGGATGTCTACACATCCAATTTGTTTTAAATAGTGAAACCATGGTTCCAAGTTCAAAATAGCATCCGTTCATTCAAATTTCTACTGCATATAATACTGCAACTCAGTTCTATCTACAATCGTTAACCACTTTCCTATTTCAATCCACGCAAATTAGATATTTATCTCGAAATAAAAACAGAGCCCATTTTCAATCTTTAGATGTTGGATATGCATTAATAATTGCACGATGAAACGAAAGTACGTAGAACCGCTAAGAAATTATTTCAGCTGAATCTACAGTATTTCAAAGGTACTGTAAGTATTGAGACTTTAGATCCGAACTCGAAATTCTGCTCACTGCTGAATACTAAGCCAACCCCCTTCAACCCCTATCCTGTGTTCGGGTCTACAGGGTGTTCCGTCTAACGCGACGCACGATTTTTCGCTCACTTGCAGCCATCTGCCAAAAAAAAGTTTAGAACAAAAGTTGTAGGGTATAGAGTGTACAATAAACATCAATAAACAAAATTTCGAAAATAGTTTATTTTTATTCCGAGTTCAAGGTCTTCTTGGATAAAACAAATAGGAACACATATTTCTTTTGTACCATATTGTAGAAGACATCGAGACGAATTCAAAACACATATTACATGATATTTTGACTAACATTACTTGCTTTACAGTAGTGGAAATGTGAAATATTTAGCTTTTCGTTGTATTTGATTTTAAGACAGTGTAAACATTATTTGACACCGAAGAGATTACCTATCTCGATGTCTTCTACAATATGGTAAAAAATAAATATGTGTTCCTATTTATTTTACCCAAGGAGACCTTGATTTCGTCATAAGAATGAATTGTTTTCGAAATTTCGTTTACCGATATTCATTGTACACTCTATACCCTGCAACTTTTGTTCTAATCTTTTTTTGTCAGATGCCTGCAAGTAGGTGGAAAAACTTGCATCGCGTTAGACGGAACATCCTATATATAACCCTACCCTTGTTTTACATTACTACAATTTTCTTACTTAAACTTTGAAACACCAATCTTTTCAACCTCGAAAAAGAAATCCAACGTGGATATTATCATTCAAACATATACCCAATAAACAACAACATTATCCTAATCTAAAGCCAGAATAGGTTCACCTCGACCCAGCAAAAACATAGCACTTTAAAATCCACAAATAGTAGCCCCAAAAGAAGAGACTCCCCCGCCCAAATGCCATCCCCAATCCAAGAAGAACGGCCCGCGGATACCGCGGTCTACGACATAAATAAAAAAACTGAGCAAGATATTCCTGTTGACCGCTATGGCCAGGCAGTCTAGTCGTTGACATCGCAGA
The DNA here is from genome assembly GCA_907165295.1 of Nomada fabriciana. Lineage (NCBI taxonomy): Eukaryota > Metazoa > Arthropoda > Insecta > Hymenoptera > Apidae > Nomada > Nomada fabriciana. The sequence continues at coordinate 16,648,789 of OU015694.1, forward strand.
CAGAGCATTACCGTCGTCTAATATACGTCCCAGTCACGCCCCCGCTAGCACCGAGCAAAAGCGAACCGATGGGAACCGAGCCGAAGCGAAGTATACCGAGGGGACCAAGACCACGGTGAGATCGCGAAGAGCTGAAGTTCGCGGTGTTCCTTCGATCCAGCCGCGCGGCAAAAGCCGCAAAACTCGGCCGCGCGCGGTCGCCTAAACACAACCGATACGACGAGCCGATACTCCAACCGTGTGTATGCATATACATGCATGTATATGTATATATCCGCACCAGCACACCTGCATCCTGTCGCCTGCACGCCGTGCAAAACGATAAGGAACGGCGATTGGTCGCTTCACCGGTTGCTTCTCCGCACGGTTCTCCAAGACCTAAAGCGGCTGCGCGGTCCAGGTACGTACCCGGCTACTGCAACGTTCCTACGCTCGCTGACACCGCTGCGCTGGTCGCGATCACCGGCGATCGTCTCTTGCTCGGGGCCGGACGTGGCCAGGCTACCGCGGCGCGTATCCTCGCGGGCGTTCCTCGATCTTGGCCGAGACGGAAGTGGACGGTCGGCTGCTGGCGGCCGCGAGACCAGCAACGCCGCACGCTCCACTTGGACAACCAGTGCGCCCTTAATATCGCTCGGTAATGGTCGGCGGAAAGTGACACCAGCTTGCACCGTGGTCGCCTCGTTTTATTGTACGAACGAAAAGATCGGCGGCTCGACGGCGATACACAGTCTGGCGGCTGTGTTTCGCTCGACCGGATGCGGTCAACGTTGGATCGTGTCTTCGACCGATCGAATCGTGCACTCTCGAGGCTGGAGGGACGCGTAGGTGTACAGAGAGGCACGGCGCGGTTCTTTCGTGTGTTTTTGACACGGCGGATCGGTGAAAGCAGAGTTAAAACGGCGAGAGAAAACGAACGTTCGGACGTATTGACATCGTCCGTGGGCTTTGTTTTAATTTAATGCCGTGCTCGCCGGGACGGTTTCGTACGAAACGGAACGGTTTTCTTAAAAAGGATTCGGCTGCAACAGTGTCGCGCGGACATGTATACGTTTTCATGTGGGCGCTTGTGGGATACGTTGCTTGAACGCTTGGATGGCTAGAGTAAGTCGATTATGTCACGTTTTTCAGTGGAATCGAGGGATTCGGAGGATGAAAGTGTTGCGCTACGGATTTTCTAATGAATTCAATTTCTACGTAACTATTTTTGTGGCTTCACGGCGTCGGGATGCTCTTTAATCCGCGATAGCTCGCATCGCTTTCGTTCGTTTAGGAAACTCAATTCTCGCAAAAATGCAATTTAATACACATTATATTTGGCGATGGTTACAGCAGTTGAGACGCTCTAAATAAACGAATGCTTTGATCTAGTCTCGACAGTTCGTCGATGACGGATTATTAATATGATTAGGTTGCAAGTTTTCCGTATTGGTGTTAACCGTAGTCTTATCCGTTGCCTTTGGATGAACGAAACCAAGTGCGATAAGGTGCAATATTTTACGACTGGAACATTCGTAAAACGGTTTAGCTACGTCGACGACAAAAGATCGGTGAATCATGATTTTTATTGCGGTCATTTTGACAATCAGTCTCGTTAATGCCTGCAAATCGTGACTCGTGAGAGAAATAATATTCCGCTAATGGAATCGCTAGGCACGGAATAGAGGTACATTCTGGTCACGTAATGGTATCACAACACTAATTACTTCGCGAGCGGCAGGATATAGTAACTGCAACTTTATCTTCCAGCCATCTATCCTGAAAGATGAAGCTGTTCAACCAGCTTCATCGCACACTCTATTTCCAGACTCTGTGAAAGACGTTAATCTTCGGTTAGGATTCCGCGCTATCGAAAGTCTCCAATTTTGCATGCAAATTAGACATTCAGGGTTCCTTTCGCACTGTTGCAATTGCAAGATATGTACTTCTTCAAAGTTAGCTACTCTTCCATCGTAATACTCGTGTTTCTTCATCCTGCAAAGTGAAAAAGATGAGAAACCATTTATTATAACTCAATATATTTATGTACTGATTACTGTCGTTCGACCACGAAAGCAGAATTTCTAAGAGTTTTTATTAAAATCGTATTAAAAATTATGGGATCGCCTAATATTACTAATAAACCCCATCAATTACTTGCACCAACCAACAAAATTTAATACATCTTTTTTCAATTTTAGTACGAGTCTGAAAGACTGTTTACTTAAACTTTGTTCGCCGAACTAATCAATTTATAAGATAATGTTTTATTTTTATAATTCTTGTAATTATAAGTGAAACAAATTTGCATGAAATATTAACAATAAAATTTGTTTTATGTGAAACTAACTTAATAGAGATGTTAATCGATAGATCACTTGTACCGTTGCGTCAGTGTACGCGTTTTTCAGCAATATGTTTATCACAATTATTAAATTCTAAAGTCAGCACGGTATACCTATCTAGTTGATATAGCCCTTGAGGCGGATGCGTGGGATTGGTACGCAGACTATTCTTACGAGTTTGCCTATTACTGTGACCAACGTCTTTAGTTGGCCGGATGTGACTACTGCGTCCATTATTTGATTTTACACAACTGCTAGCATAAAAGATAGGAAACAATTTGAAGTCTTCAGGACCTCGCAATAATAACAAGTATCAAGTAATAACAAATAATAATAAGTTTTGCTGTAAGGTATATGTATGGTAATGTATGGTTCAACTAGTTTCATTGCCCAAGTTTCTTATCAAATATTCGTCCAAGTATCTACGTATTGAAATGTAGTTCACCTGATGGACAATGCAGTACTATGCTGCACACGCTCTTTGTATCAAAAACTAGTCGAAATGTTGCACCTTCAAAAACATTCACATAATTGATAGTTGAACCCTTTAAATTGAGAGGTTGGCCGAGTCACCGATTCGTATCGCAAAGTAGATGGAATTTAAGCAATATCACATTTATGTAATATATTGTAATAAATCGACCCGATTTAAATATTTCCTTTCTAATATTCTAATGTTATGAGAATAAACGTTTGCTTCGAGAGTATGCACTTCATGGATGGAGGTTAAAGGTATGTAGGCTAACGGTATACGTATTAAATGAAAAAAACCAATGAAAGGTCTGGAAAGGAAGCTACTTTTGTTTTGCATTAGTTTCACCTGGTGCACGTGCATCATACGTTCTCATTCAAACCATTAATTTTTCAAGTGCGATTCAATAATACTCGCGGTGAATTGCGTAGAATTTTTAGTTTAAAATTCGTGAACCGTACATTAGTAAAATTTGTATTCATTTACCTTTCCCGTTCAGAAATTCTTGGATAAAATTTGCGTGAATGTAATTGAATTTGTTGAATCAATTTATTACTCATAATGAGTGTAATTTATTACGAAACTTTTAAACGAAATATGATTCAACATCAAATAATGCAAAAGGATCTTGAATTGCATAATTAAGTACAGAATCAACGCAGATGCGCAATAAATAAAAATTGAAACACTGCATTGAACAGAAGAGGAATGAAAGTCTAATCAATACCAAAATACAAACCGTTTAACTGAAGAGAAGCCACAAATCGTGGCATATATAAATTAACTTGAAAATTGAATGTGTATAGTTCACTGTGGGAAGAAATGGGGACAACAAAGAGGAATTTCAATTCTGGTGCTGAGCAAACAGTAGCGCTACGTATTCTTCTTAAAAATAGATCATAAAAACAAGCCTCGCATAAAATGACTTAAATGATTAAATAAATTTCCATATAATAAATAATTCACATCACGAACATTTCTGCTCGTGGCTATGTAAGTACAAACGATGCAACGGTTATTATTCGTGGAAGATGTTTTCTCAGATACGTACATACCGTCCGACCAAAACGTTTTTAATAAGCATCAATTTAATAAAACCAACAAGATTGCCCATTTTGAATACAGGAGCAGCTAAAGTCTTTTACTCTCGCCGTATCTTGTTCCAACATTAAGCGCGCAGGCACAATTCGAGTAGGGTAAAAGAGAAAAAGAGAGAGAAAGGAGAAAGGTATTCGAGTACTCGATATCTAAAAGCCAAAGGAAATATCGTTCATTGTTATTCGGCCGTGTCCATTGCACCGTACAGTATGTTGCGTTAATATGCTTTATCACTGTGCGACGGGAATGGAAACTAGATATATACCCCGTGGAACACCTACGAGTTACACTAACGCAACGTTGGCACCAACTAGAAAGATGTAGCAATCTTTCTTGCGTGGTGCGTCGATTCTTTTTTTATAACAAAAGGGGCTAGATACGGCAGTTGCCCGCTCGCCTATGAGTCACTGTCATCGACAGCTTTCGGGCGGAAAGTCAAAGAAACTGTCGCTTAGTACTCTTACGATTGGTATCGTTCCACTGTGACGTTCTCCGGTGTTCTTCGTCCGTTCTCCAGCGCCATAGGACGCAACGAAAATTGCGCGAAATATCCAAAACGAATTTGTGATAACTGAACGTTCACCTTTGTACATGAATAGTTTCGAGTGTTTGTTTTTCCCTTTTTTTAATTGCTGTCCTTGATACACGCGAGTATAGATGAAGCGGATCAGTGAAGTTTGAGTGCTGCAATTATTAACAGAATTTATTGACGTGAATCTTTTGGATATTTGTATCGTTCTTTTTTTGTTAAAATGTTTCATTACCATAGTGCGTTTATCTAGTTTGTTTTAAGTTTATTTCGAATGTGATAGTGCAGTAGAGAGCGTGGCATTTTTATTCGTTCGTTGTTCTTGAAACGAATTTATACTTTTTACAACGTGCACTCAGGTGACAGTGAAGTTAAACGTGCTACCACCAAGTGTTACAATAGAACATGAAATTTATCACATACCTCTCATATGTGCTTTGCGTTCTAAACGGTGATGTCACATCTTCCTGTCAATCGTCCATACTATTAGCGACATTATTTATACAATAATTTTTCATTCAATTGCAACTCCGAAAGCCGCAGTGTTACAGTCAAGTTTCATGGAATACAAGAAGAAAACAGTTGAAGGGTTTAAGGTACAAACGTGTTGCATTAAGAATATAAAATTTGTGCTAGACTGCGTTTAAAAGAAATACTTCCTACATTTTCCATTCAAGAATGTAACATTACTCCTTTATTGCCTGACGATACGTTGCAATACATTTTATATTAAAATGCTGTCATAAATTTAGCCGGACGAAATTTGTACAAATGATGCGTTTCTTTCATGTTAATATATAGATTATTGTTATACAGTTCTTATTATATTACAGTCATATTTTTTTGGATCAAATTTATGATCAAAAAAATAACGGCAACGCAATTCAGGCCTTAGGTGGCAATATTTACCCTCACTTCGCACTATATTACACTATAATTACACCGTAAAATTAATTTTTCCTACTTCTCAAGGAATAACAATTTTATTTGATCTGCATTCATTTCTCCTGCCTCGGGTCGACAAAAATCTTACAACACACCCTTCCTTCCCCAAGAAAACGTAATCCTCCCTCCCCAATACTGCTCAAATCCTTCACCTGTATTTAACATATCCATGGACCACGTCCTCCGAACTTCCGTTTCGACGACCCCCAGCAACAAATATCAACGTTCGCAATAGAAATCGTTCCCGTCCAAAAGGGAAGCTAACATAAATATACTGCCGAGCATTTTTACGGTGGCACACGGTGAAACAGTGGCGGAACGGTCGCCGATTTCCGGAGGAAAACATCACGTGCGTTCGTTGCTACACCACGGGTAGCATTGGCTATGGGGTACAGATTCTTGGTCGATCGCATGTCGCCAGTCATAACTCGCCCGTTTTCACCGGTCAATGAATAATCCAGCGATCGCGCGTCGGTCACTTGACAGCGCATAATAAAATGCCACGGGGATCGTTAATTACGCTCGCACGATCGAGGAACAGCGAGCCATAATAATTAGGTACAGTGACCCCCGCGGGACGATTTTACTTCTTCTATTTTTCGACCCGCCGCGGATACAAACAGTTTGGAAGGTATCGTTCGATCGTGATATGCAAATAACACCTGGTTAGTTTTCCAGCAAACGTGGCGAGCTTATGAAACGTTTCGAAATCGGCTCGATCGAAAAGGTACATACCCTGCGCGAAACGTGCTTCGCACGGGCGTCGTTCACGGAGAAAGCTAATAATTGGTATCTTTGTTTTCCGGCTACGCGCGATTTTGTGTTGGCTGATTTAATTGACAATATAAGTTGAATGTACGACAGGGCGAATGGAATATGGAGGGGGTGATATGAAGAGGAAAATATGTTCGTTTTACAGAAGACTGAAGGCTGATCTGCAATATCTTCGAAGGAGGGGACTTCTGAAGGCGTCGGGTGAACTATCGTACCAAGGACGTAAATGCACCAGATGCGGTGCACCGTTTGGTAGATTTTACAACACCGGTGCTCCGTGTACACGGTGCAGGCACCGAGTTTGCAGACAGTGCCGTATCGAGGTCAGGAGCCCTACCGATAACAAAGACGTCGAATGGATCTGCAACGTTTGCTATAAGATCGCGTGAGTAATTCTCTATTGTTGCCGTTTCCTTTTCGAGTGGTTTGCGCAGCGTTCTCGATACTCTTGGGATTACCCGGACGTTCCATCGGGAACCTGCACTTTCGTTTCTTCGTATTTTGGCGGCGATTGTTAATTTGCTCGTTTCTTGAGAAAATCAGAACTGCCATGGACAGAGTTAACGGAATTTTTTCAAATGGCAGGACAGTGTTGGGATATGTTATTGTTGAAATTTTTTAATTATTACAGCTTAGAAAAGTATTGCTTAATTGTGTATCGCGATTCTTTTATTTTAGGGAGCTGCATGTCGGTACTGGAAAATGGACCTACGTAAATTCGGAGTCTAAAGGGTCTATTAATAGAAAAACTGCATCTCCTGTGGAATTGTTGAAGCGCAGCATTCGCCGAGCTTGGACAATTAACGGTATGCAATAAGTAACAACAGTTTTCACGTTATGTATTATATCTGTGATTATGTAATCGTATTATATGACTGCCAATCATATGATAGTACTAACGTAAAATATATAAGGACACATTGAAACGTTTCATAATAATCGGGCTTGTATAGCACCTAATGATAAAGGTAGACTGTACATTTAATATACTTCTAAGATTATACAGCACACGATTTCCTTTAATTTATTCTTTCAGTACAATATATTCGTAGTACAAGGTAATAGTTATGAAACGTCAGCAGCGTATCACGTGCATTTATCGCATCATAAATAATTTATTTAGAGCAATGCGATATTTTAGTGATACATTACTCGAGCTTCATGAAGAGATAATAACTAACTGTGAATAAAAATTGAAAATGGGAAAGAGCAAGTCGCCACGAAAAATATTCTTGCATAGATCTTTATTTCCTTCGGAAAACAATCTTCTTAAAATTCGTAAAATATATAATTATTTATGTAGAATTTATTCAAATACCATAGACTGAATACAGAGTTTTAAAATATTCTGAACATTTATGTCGAGAAATACTGTTTTGAGAAATATTGTACACATTTATGACTAACCACCGCTCTGTAAATGGTGAACTCATGTTCCACAGAAGCATTAAGCAAAAGGTCTAAAATATCGAAATGTCACAATAAACATCATATTGTTAATCGAAACAGGATGACAATTACTATGACTAAAATAATTGAAAGGAGGACAATTATGCCTACAATGACCGCGATAACGTGCAAATATTACTAAAAATGTATTTGGCAAGCCTCTGTAAATTCACTGTGCATCGCAACTTTCTCAATTTTTACACACATGTACTTCGTACTAAATTTACATCCACTTTTGCGCACAAATCTGCCATTCCCTTTGTTTAATGATAATGACAGCAGCAACCGCAATAATAATGCTGAACGTTGTCTGTACAGGTCCACCCACACGTTGGTCAGCAGCAAGGAAATCGCCAGAGCTGCGAATATATCGCAGCTTGCCGTCTCGTCATCAGGAGTTTCGGGAAATCATTAATCAGGGCGAAATCGTAAAACCTGTCGACAGAGAAGCGTCGAACGCCGATCAAAACGAACCAGTTGCCAGGGAGTCGCACGAACGACCGGACGAATGCAATAGTTCAACGAAAGACAATGAAACGAAAGATGCGATAGCAAGAAACGAATCGATTGCACACGAGAAATTCGCGCCGCGAGTCGACCCGAACGAACGAACGAACGCGAAACGTGGGGAGAAGTTGCCGAATAAACAGGAAGAGGAAGTGCCATCGCTAGATGCCATAAAAGTCCGGAAAAACGAACGGTCCACTCCGACGTCCAGCAATAAAACGAAAATCGATGAACAGGACGAATCGATCGGTAGCCAAGAGCCGTGCACGCCAAGAATATCTTTGATAAAACCACCTAGAATACTATCGAAGCTTATCTCGCCGGAAATTAAGTTAAGCCAGCCGAAGCATGGAGACAGAAAATCGAGTATTCCTATATTCAGAAGGAGCTCAAAGGAATTCGAAGATATTAGAAGCCCGCAAGAATCACCGAAACGTTCTCTCATCCCTCAAAGGTAACCGATGCTTCATAATTATTCATTTTATTCGTTCGTCGATGTTTATGAGGGATTTATAAATGGATCGTAAAGGAACTGTAAGGTCTGATCAACCATTTTCGTTGAAAAATACTTTTCTGATATCCTGCATTTGCTTTAAATTGTGCTTGTTAAAGAAATTATGTTAAATAAGATATAGTAGGAAAGTGGCAATGTTAGAGGTCTGTGTTAGTATAACAATAATAAGTCATATTTGAAATGTTTGCACAAGTATAGTGATACATTTTCAATATTGATTCCACGAATTGAGGGAACGTAAAAAATGTGCACCTGTGCGTTATTGGCGCCTGCTGACGACAAATTTTTTCCGTTTGGAATTTAGAGTATCACTAAAAGCGCTATTTGAGCATTAATTTTACTGAAATGGTTTCATGTTTATGAACAATAAATCGTGATAACGAAACGTGATCGTTATGGTGAACAACAATCATGCAACAATGAATAAAGTTAACTTACAATTAGTAGCTTGACACCGAATGCTCACTGACTTTTTGAAGCAGTTTATTAAGTAAAGCCACACCCAAGTATTTTTCAATGCATGTCGAAAATAAATATGTTAATACATACATCTCACGAGACATGAGTGAGGAAGTTTGAAGGGAAAAATACACTGTGCAAGAATTATTACAAAGAATTCATAATAATATGATGCATTCGCTGAAATAAAAAGAGAACAATAAAAAGATTTCCAATGCAATAAATCCAATTGTTCATACATTTAAAAAGGATATTCATAGCAACAGACTACAGTCCGCCGTTATTTCATTCATTTTTTTTCATATCTATTTCATACTTTAATTATAATCTTTCATCAAATCATTGATATGCCTATGACTGTTACTACGATCATCCTATACATTAACGAACAACTATAAACCATTTAAATAAATGATACCACAGCTACCATCCAAACAATTGACCCAAATTAAATCGATCGAATTAAAAACCCAGCGCCATAATTCATCAAAATGTTCAACTGGACTTCGAAAGTTTATGCAAAAGCTAATTACAGAGAAATGGTTTGAACAAATGGGACTTCGACAGAAATACGTTTCAGCATTAAAGGATTTCAAAAATATATTTTTGTATTTTGCACATTGCATATATCTTGCGTATTCAGTATTATTGTTGCATTTTTTTATATTTCTTGCATACATAGAATTTGATTACAAATCATCTCGAGTAATTGTCTAGAGTTGTTCAATTTCATCATTGATCATTGTAGAATAAATAATGGTAGCGTACTGACTGTTGCTGCTGATCAACGATCTTTGTGCTTAGGTGAGACTAGGGAAGGAGATAAAATCAAGCTTCTTTTTGTCTTGACAATCTTACAGTATAGATTTCATCCCGTAGGGTTGTCAGAATAACCTGAAGTAAACAAGAGGATCAGTTGACTATTAACAATTTCATATTTATGGCATATTGTGTTCTGTACGTTAAGAAGTTTAACATTCATGTTATATTGTGTTTTGATGGTACAATATGTATAATACAACTACTTTTGTAACAGTTTGTGTAATGCATATATAATGTCAAAGACAATCATCAATGATTAAACATAATTGTACGGATTTCCTAGACTACACGCAACTGCATATTTATGAAATTTACCCCGCACATGCTTCGTGCACATCTTGCATATACTCTGCATATTCACTGCGCATCGTAACCACGTGCACTTCCGCCATATACTCCTAACTAACACACTAAACGTAATGAAATTTCAATTTCACTGCTGAACAACATCATTTCTTCCAGATATCGGGGAAGCACCGACGATTTGCGACGCAGTCGCGAGGACATAAGCGTCCCCAGTCTGATCCCCAAGCTCCTCTCGCCCAGGAACAAGGAGGACCGACTGAAACGGCAGGACAGCAAGGACGACATACGTTGTTCGTCCAAGCCCGTTCGAAGGGACTCGAAGGAGGAGACACGGGGCTCCGCGTCACAGCTATCAAGCAAAGAGGATTCCAAGCACGGCATCAGGCTGTTCCGCAGGGACAACAGCCGCGAGGACGTGGGCAGGGAGTGCGGGAATTCGAATGCGTATAGCGCGGCCAACGCTGCAAAAGGAAAGCAAGCCGGCAAAGAGGAGAAACAGGAGAGGACGGAGGAGCGCGTGGGCGTCGCGGCTACGTCGAAATCGAAGTCGACGGTGCACGAACAAGGCAGGACGAGATCATCGGGCAGAGAGGGCAGCAAGGAGAGCCTCGATGGCAAGTCGTCGAGGAACGACGAGGAAGGGCCACGCGTTGAGCAGCATGAAAGAGTGAGGATCGAGGCGGTGATCGACGAACGGACGATGCGCGACGTGGTCGTCGACGACGAGCAACTGTTGGGCGAACAAGACGACGCGAAGAAAGGTGAAAAGGTGGCGGAAGAGGGGAAACGCAGCCCGGAGGTGGACAAAGGCGAAGACTGGATGGTCGAGGAGGCTGAAGTATCTGAGAACGAGAGGAGCGCGGTCTCTATGAAGGAGGCCGCAGAAAGCTTGGCGGATAACTGCGAGAGCGATGGCAATGCAGCGTTTGAAGGGAAGGATGCTGGCCATGGGAGGAAGTCGGATGAATTTCAAGTGGTTAGTATACATATAATGGATGAGTGCGTGGCGAGCAGATTAATTGGATTAGAAGATCACTTTGGAGTTAAAGTAATAATGTTTCCAGTGGGAACTTTGGGAAAGTAGATAGCTAATGTGCTGTTGGCAGTACCGTAGCTGTATTCCTGCATGCATTCTTTTCTTGCCCAAAATGTTGAATGTTTACTGCAAGTTTTAACTGGCGCGCTTTATGTATAGGTGCGGCGGAAATTCTCCAAGGAGGAATTCTCTAACCCCGATGACACGGATGATGCTCCCAATAAACGCTGCTCCAGTGTAAGCTTTTTCACGTGTTTTACGGATGTGGTTATATTGTTTTCGTAAATATTGGGTCTGCCGGGAAGTTCTATCCGATAATGTCATCTCAAATTTCAACCTATATGTCTGTCTCTTTTTACCATTGTATTTCTACATATGTGCTTGTTAAAATAACATTAGTAAGGATGGACTAAATTATATTAGGAAGTGTATTACTCTCTTTGAAATCAAAAACGGACAGAATTTTCCGGTGGACCTATTATTTGGAAGAATCAAATTCTCCCAATCAGAATCGCAAGGCTTCTTTCTACTGGTTAATCTCGTACAATCAAAATTTTGTATATGAACAGGTCTACCGGAAATTTCTGTCCGTTCTTGAATTCAAAGAAAATAATGCATTTTCGAAACATTTATTAATATTTACTGAATAATGTAATTACTATCGTTCCTAATTGTTGGGCAGAACTTTCCGGTATACGTAATATATTACGAAAAGAAATACACAACAAGGACGGAGAATTTGTTTTTGATATTCTCTTTTCTATCTGGCTTTATTGAGTATTTCCCTTAAATTATAAGGAATTCACCTGTGATATTCTATCGCTACCTATATTTCTATCAATCAGGTGACAACTCCATTTTTTCTAAAACGAAAGTAACATTGCTGAAAGGTGAAAAGACATAGACATTTCCTGCACTTTGCAAAACATGTAGATTAAACTGTAATTACCATAGAACCGAATAGAAAGCAATGTGTGTAATTCATGTACAACCTGCGAATGAAACATTCTGAAATTGTTATTATAAAATTAATACACTGTTCCCTTCATAAGAGTCAATTAAAATTTAAACAATATAGCTTCGAAATAGAGATAAAAAATATATTCTTTAAGAATTGTAACCAAAGTTGTAAGGAAATACAATTCAATTCTATGAGTTTATGAACTATACGACAATGTATCTAAGAAAACTATCGAGATTCCAGTGTCTCTTTTAACTACAAATCATTCAATTGCTCGCTCTAAATATTATCAGCAAAACGAACACGTTACATTTTCACGTTTGATTTTAACATTTTAAACAAATTTAGTATAGACATTTAAATGCTAACACCGCGAACAGTTAACCAGTTCTTAAATACGAACGTTTATCCAAAAATAAGTAAGCGTCACACATTTTTCAGGAGCTACATCGAATACTCTTTCGACTAGATACATACATACTTAAATAAAAAGCGCACTGCATTCTAAAAACATGTTATTCTTCCATTATATGCTACATATGTACCTGTGTACACGATAACATAAATATTGAATTTTTTGCAGCATTTATCTCCAGAAGCAAGCCCACTGAGTACGAGATCCTCGAGATATAGTCCAAGGGAGAGTGAGAGCGAGCCAACTCCGGCACTTCCGCGAAAAACAGGTGATTCGTGCTCAGCATCCCAAAGGATACGGGATGCGATAACAAGGACCAGGAGGGAATCGAATAGCAGCGCCAGATACGAGAGCAGCGGTAGCGAGAGTGTAAGGTGAGTGTAATTTAAGGCATGCGAACATTAAAAGGTGCATACAGCGTTTACCACTGTTAAAACGTAACATGTGTCAACACCTTCCCATATAATTCTTGGTATCATGTTTAATTTCTGTGTTGGATAATAGCACAGTTTTAACAAAGTTCGTTTAACGAGCGATTCGTTTAACAAATTAGAATTAAATGTAGTGCTAATGATTGTGAGTTGCACACAAGTTTATGGTTTTTTATTTTTTGGAACTTTTGGCATACTATGAAGTAATCCCTTTATTCAATTTCGACATGTAATCTGTAGTAGGAGTGTTGCTCGATGTTGTAGGATAAGAGGTTAAGAAGAATTATAAATTAAAAAACTAATTTTAGAGTCACAAGATATGATTACATGGTTCTACTGTAATTGGTTTTAAGTACCTACGGTTTCAAGTTTTTTAACTTGGAAATTCTGAACCTTTTAGTAGTGCAATAAAGACCCACATGCAATAAATATGTTAATGATTGCAGAAAATGATAGGATCGTGCTTTATGTTCACGGAGTATCATTGTATTAAAGTACCAATATTTACTTTCAATTTTAAATATTAGAGAATAATTGTAATATTACTTCATGCTATACAGAATTCAATTCCTCAAATATTACTATTCATAATAAGGGTTATATGGACATATACGTAATACGCGTTCGAGTGCCCAACTATTTATATGCTGCAATTCTTATACAGTGAAATAGAAATACTAAGTCAACGTACTTGTAAGAAGAATTACAGAATAAACGTTTCTCGTCACTCACTCTACGTACTTATAACGCAAGTGTGTTCTCACCCATTAGTAGTAGAATTATTTTCAATACAAAAAAGTATTTTATACTCATTAACCCTTCTCGTGTTATACATACATATTGTATCAATATTTTTAATAACTCAAAATAAATAAAAAATTGTATTTTTACTATATAATCATAATTTTAAGTAAAGTTGAATTCCGTCACGAATGCAAAAGATTATTTCTATAATAAAAATAAACAATATTTAAAACTATTAGTGTTAGGAAAATGTTAACAAATATTGATTTATTCGCCGCGTAAATTCTTACCAAATGCACGTGGCATTCAATGAGTTAAGAATTTTCTAATGACCAGTCTCTACAAAATTTACATACAATAATACCGGCAACGAGGAACAATTTATATTGCTATATTGTTCAATGGATATTAAACCCCCTAAAAAATATTTTTAATATCCCCATCCAAATTTCGATGCTTTTGCTATTTCATATTTAAGTTCCCATTTTTCTTCGTCAGATTAAGCGAGACTGGTATTCACGGGTACGTGGATGTTGTCAGGAAAGTAAAATGGTTCGGTGGAAACGGAAGTGGCGCTGCTGCATCGGCAATCGGAAGCGACGAAGTGGTGCAACGAGACAGTGCAACAAGTGCAGGGGAAGATGAGCCGCTCGACGGTAATCATGGAAGAACAGGTCCCGTCTCTTCGCAAGGGAGAAGTATGCTTCGAAGAAGACGGCAATTTGATGCTCAAGGTATGTGAATATCAAGTTTCATTCGCTTTTACTAATAACTTTATCCACCTTTCGCACGTGATGCAGTTGATAGGTAAGGGGGGGAAATATTTAATCATATATTACAATCTTATTATTATGGGGTAAATGGAAAGTGTTTTTGTGTTTATTTGCGTGACACACGATTGAGAAACATATTATCTTTAGGGGATAAATACAAATTCTGTGGTTCATTCGGAGACCCATTTCAAAATATTATTAGAATATGTACACTTTCAAGGATGTTCACTTCAATGAAGAATGAATTGCGAGAAACCACAGAATTAAACACGTGTTCAAATATTACAGTGGTAATGAATAAATGAATGAAACGAGGTGTTGATAATAAATATAATAAACTCAATTAATAAAACATTAACATAAGCGTGTATATTATACCATTCTTATAATTCTTCTTTGCTGCTACAAATTCACGAAAGAAAAGCATGTATAGTATCATTCAACCAGATATAGCATATAATAAAACTAAAGAATGCAATTTATTTTAAATTTTTTTATTGAACATCTATCGTACAAAAATTGTATTCAACACCTCGCTATTGCAATCCGTACGCATTTATTTATTCTGTTGCTCGCACACAATAATTGGCTAATCATAATAATAAATGATATTTAAACATATATTCTCGTCTCGATTTAAATTTAGATCGACACAATTTACCACAGAATGTTTAAGGGTTCTATCGTTTCAGCTGCATTAACGTAATATTTTTAGTGTTGTAAAGCCGCTACCATAACTAATAGTCATAGGCACACTAATTATCATAGGAACAGGTAACATTTCGCTTTCGCGCCCGCCTCCCCGCATTGATGTGTTTTATAGATTCGCGTGCAAGTACGCAGGATCGCGTGCCTAGCGGGAATATAAATGAAACTATGATCCTTTTGTTTCAACATTACGCTTCGAGCAACGGTATTAATATGTAAATGGAAGTGGAACGGATTATTGGCAAATCCACGGTCGACTTCGTAATATTATAACGCGTGTTTAACGACTTACGATCGCGTAAAAGATGTATGCTTAGATCGGCCAGACAGGGATTTCAACGAAAGTATTAACACTATCTTCGCGGCTTCGAAGCCATGCTTTAGGACTTTAGGATAGTGCAGAAACAGCACGCAAGAGCTTTAGAAAATGATGTAACCCGTTTACGATTTGTCCTTAATCGATTTACGAGATGTAGAAGAGCCTCCCTTGTAACAAAGGAAATAAAATTTCTCCCCATCAGCCCAAGAAATTTCGTTGATCCGCGGCAAATATGAATTTATACATTAATTAGGATAATATTGAATCGTAGTATTTGTTGCAGTTGAAACAATATTATATTTAAGATTTTACTAGATTTATTTATAATTTATCCTATTTTCGTTTAAAGAATATAAATCTTCGATATTTTAAGTGAAAGAAGAATGCAATACCATATACATACCCTTTTTATCGTAAAGGGATATTGTGACAAAACTTTTTAAAATACAATCTAACAATAACAGGAAATATTAAGAAGACAATGCAAGGTGCCAAGTCATTTAATAAGGAACGTTGATTTATGTAATTTCATTTTAATTTAATTCCATCACAATTCACCGCGAATAAAACCAAATCGTCCTGCTTATATTATATAAAACCGCAAAACTTAAACTTATGTTACAAAAATGATGCACCTTTGGCATGGCCACCAGAAAGATAGTGCCAACGAATACAGGGGGCTCGTTTCACAGTTCATGACGCAATTAAAATCCAAAGCTTAACATATAACTTGCCAGCATTTAACCCGCATAATTAAAGGCACGCATTACCAATGTGCCTGCCAGCCACGCTACACGATTCTACACTTCGATAAGCCTATCGATTATCGAAACCATTGGCATACTGGCCCGTATGTAAACCAATCGGCGTCCCCCGTGAAACCCGCGAACGCCGCGGCAGCATTATCAGCGTAGCTGTCGCAGTATCGTTTCCGTATCAGAGTTCAAACACGGAATCGTCGATAAGAAAAAACGTTGCTCGCAATACCGTGCCAGTGAACGTGCAAAAAAATACGTAACAAGTATAAACACGCGATCCGTACCGACCAGCTGTTTATCAACTCCGAGTGACCATTTGTTAAATTACCGGACAAGAACAGTCGATCTTTTTGCTCAACGAAACGGGCAAAGCAAAAAACGCTGTTCCATGCCCATACACAGCTTCGTGGATACAGTATATACAGTATACGGTTGTTTTTTTTCCTTCTTTCTTTCGTCACAATGATTTAAATGTGCAGAAAAATTGAATGTGCTCGAGATGAAATTCACGTCCCGTTGTTCCCGTGCGTTTCGTTGTTAACGACTTCGTATGATATAAGCGCGAGCTACGAGCCGAGCTGAATGCAAATCGCGCGATTCACAGCGTGAGAGATATCCATCCTATCTGGAGGGACGAGCACTCTGCAAACATGGACGTGAGAAGAATATGCCAACTGTTAATCACGGTCTTCGTGTCCATGTATTTTTTGATCTTCTACGCCGCTTTCGCCGTTGTCCTCTTTTTTTCCTGGATAGGCAACCCGTTCACGGGGTCTGTCGCGAAGTCGAAGTGAATTTTCATTTGAAGAAAAATCGCCCGGCAATGGGAATTGTCTCCTCGATTCGAGCGGACACTTTTTGCAGAGGAGAACTAAACGAGTATAGAGATTTTGAATTTCCTGTAGGCCATCGTTGGAAAAAGGTAGAACGGCGTAGAAAATTATGCTGCTAATTAACGTTACGTTACATGCCTCGTGCAAGAAGATATTCCAAGTCATTCGTCGTAAGGTTTTTCACTGATGATTCTCTTAAGGGAAACCGTGATCGGGGAAAAGGAATTATGCTTCTCTTATTGTCGATTTTGAAAGTGTAAGTCTTTATGAATAATTAATTCTCAGCACTGGGTGAATAAATTTGTATTTCTTATTCGCTTCGAATAATTCATCCATTTTCTCAGGGGCCAGACAAAATTTTCATAGAAATTGCGGAACATACCGAATGTACAATTTGAGAGAATACTGTCAACAATAGAAAGAAAACAAATATGATGTCTCGTTAGTTTTTTAACTATTTCTTACTAATCAAGTAGGTACATCCTTTTCTACACATTTGTTTTAAAAAAATACCGCGTGTCGAAGTTATTTAGTACCTGCTATTAATGGAGCAATCGAGCAAGATTTCATTGAAATTGTTCAAGTATTACAGGAGTGAAAAAAATGTTTTGAAATCCCAATCTTCCCCGTCACGATAAGGCTAGACAGGATAAAAAATTAAAATAAAACGATAACCATATCACGCAAAATATGAAAACTGGAGTCACGGTTTTTCCATCGCCAAACACTTTGCACGCTCGCATCGTAATTTATTCTAAGTGATCCACTCCTATCTTCTTCCGATCTTCTTGATCGTTCCCCTGCAAAATATCAGGACACCGTCCCATCGCAGGTACACATCGCCACACCATTGACCATAGGACCGTTTATCAAGCTTCCATCGAAGGAAATCCGCATTATTAGAAAAATTATAATAATATATGTGCAACGCCATGTATCGCCTTGTCTGAGGCTCGTTCAGGAGCCGTTTCTGAAAACGTGAGAACAGTACGCCCACTTATAATCTGCTTCTAATTAATTAGCTGCCTCGTCGGATAATGCTTCTGTCGGGTACATGGAACAGGATGGAAACCTGGTGTCTCGATTGTTTCCTTTCGTGAGGCGGAGGCAAAATTTTTGTTTTGTAATATGCATAGAGTAGGGGGACCTGGCTTGAACACGGGAGAAGCAGGCGAGCGAGCAGGTGAGACGAAGCGAAGCGGAGCCCAGGGAAACGGCATAGAAATAATAGTATAACAACGTTCTCTGTTTCGCTGTATAGTCCGCTCACCTGCGACGCTTATACAAGGTGTCGCGAGGTAGTTGGGATGACGCTGCTTGCGGGCTTTCCGTCTGCCTTCGCGTCACCTGCGTGCCACCTCCGATTGTTTCCTTTCATTTCGCGTGCATCGCGATGAGGTTTGCAAATCTTTCTTTTCATTCGCTCGAGGTCTGTTTATATTCGATTTTTCTTAAGTAGTGTGCTGTTAAGATTTTTGTACGATTTCTCAATCGCACGTTTCTTTTCCTTTTTGATTACACTGGAAGGTATTGTTATTAGTGTGCTTAGTTCTGATTGCACGTAAGGAGTTCCAGTATCTTGAAGTGAAGTTAATTATGGTATCTTGTGAAATACAGTAGTTTATGTTTTTGTTTCCCGTATGAAATTGCAACTTATTAAATTGATCTGTTTGTTGTTATTGCATAACGTGGAAAGCAAGAATTGTTAAAAAGTGTGGTTTTATTGCAACGTTAGTCTATAATCAGAACGATGTTTTAATTTTGTCCCTACTATGTATTAAATTAGGAATGACTTATTTGTAACGATTTGTAACAGTTCGGGAAAATTGTTGCCATTAGAGGTTTACTTTTGTAGTCTGCCTTTTTGCTCCATTAAATGCAATTCAGTGGAATTAGTCTATTTTTTGAACGTTCCGCAGAAATATGCCACAGAACTATAATACTAGACAGAAAGGCTTAGTTTATCTTATACTTTGCATAAAGCTAATAATGTTCACTTACATTTACAAAACGTGTCCACTTTATTCCATATCTCGTCCTATCATTCGAAACCAAAACCAAAATCGATGGCAAATTTTTAACACCTGATGTTCTTATCCAAGAGAAACATTTATTTACCCGCTTTGTATTTTTCAATCACTGGCAAGAAACTAAAACTTATTTATTCATTGTCGCAGGAATTGTATAATATGCAGATTAAAACAGAAAGCCATTTTTCCTAACAAACTACAAAATTTGCAGAATCAGTCTTTTATAATCATATCACGCAACAAATTTTCCAACTGCAATTTCGCCCTAAAGATTGTCAATATTAATTGAAATTCCGCAATTCTGCTAGGGAAGATACTAGACGCTCACAAAGTACATCTGAAAAACTGTATATAACAAAACAAAACACTTGTATTCATTATAACATACTCGAATATTACAAATATTAATCTCAATTTCACACTCCTATCAATGATGATACAATACATTCGCAATATTCGCCTTTAATTATAAATCATATTCAATCAAAACAAATAATTATAAAATGCAAACGAAAACAGGGGCACCCATTGGAATATACTCGACCAAATTCCCCAACTCCACTTTCGCTCGAAAGCTGCCAAACTTATATATTAATTCGAATTTATTAATTCCACAAAAGCAACACCTTCCGCAGCCTCCAAAAAATTACATCAACGCGCTGCAGCTCCAAAAAATACCAGTTTCCCCTACCAGAAAAACTCCTTGCAATCCAAACCCCGGCAAATAGTCCATCCTAATCGCAAATCTTGCCTCCTCGCATCCGTAAGCGTGAACCAGCTTTCTCCGCTTCATTTTTCCAGCGATTCAGTCGCGCCAAGGTAGACAAGATAAAGGTAGCTCGCGTTAATCGCGCCTGTCAGCCGTGGTCATTGTTATCGTCGCTTTTCACGGACGCCGCGCGGTTCAGTGCCTGCCGGATCCGTTTGTACGCGCCACCCGGTGTACACGTCATAATATACACTATAGCGAAGCCACTATAGACGCTGTTCGGTGCCGTAGTAAGGTAGTGACCGATGCTGTTGGGATTCAGGTGTGCCTCACGGCACAGACGCCCTCAGTTTAGCGGCAGTTGCCCACGCGAATCGCCAGTGCTCCCTTTGACAGTGGTGTCGTTTACCTCGCCTTCGAGACGATGACGAAAGCCGCCGAGGCCGCCGCGATTTTCGTCGCGGTACACTGCCAACGGGCCTCGCGAACTTTCCAAGCGGTTCTGTGACAAAAGTTCGTGAACTTGGCGTGGCACAGGTGCGACAGGGGATCGGCAGCCGTTCGTCGAAAGGGAAACGATCGGCCGACTACAGCACCTGGAAATTGGAATTAACGCCTGTAGGATTATAAACAGTGGTACCGAGTCGCCGATCCGTTGGTACGACAAGTGGAAACAAATAGATATTTGTGTACTAGTACGTAATAGGTTGTTCAATAAGTTCGTGCCGTTTATTATTCTACAATAGACTTGTCCCATCAACATTTGCCTGTTGGTCACTTATCGTGTAACATGTGGGTTTTGTGTATGTGCGTGTGTTTCTTCTCTCCTTCAAATCCGCTGCGAATTGTCTCGCGTTTCGCTGGTAACAGGGAAATCGCGATGCGAAAATTGTGTAGCGTCTAGTTGACAGAAATGAGAATCTTCGTTAAGTGTTCGAAGGTAGTCCAGGTTGGCCGAAATATTTCTTCTGTCTGTGGCAAAGGTTTGCGGCTAAGAAAGCAGCTAAGGAAACGATTTTCGCGCTCCGTAAGTGGCAATCTTTGTGTAAACGATGCTCCACGCTCTGCGGGTGTCTCTAGCTTCGACGTGGATCGTTTGGTAGCTCGGTTAATGGATTTGGCAATTATTATTCTGCGGAACCTTGATTTATCCAATCGGTTGGCGTAATAAGTAATCGATTGATTGTTATGAAACAGATTTGATGGAAGGATAATGTTCCGAGTTGGTCGGAAACGGCACGAACTTACTGGGCAATCCAATATTAATTAATTGCATGTAGGAGGTGACACAGTTTTGTGCGAGCACTCGAAGCTCTTCGACCACGGTGTTGAATGCAAGCTAAATGTTAAACTGGATAGCGTGCTAATTGCCACTGTTAATGCAGTGTCGGATTTTATTAATCGACCCCACTCAATTTTCGCTTTAGCTACGTTAAATAGGAGCGTCGCAAATTTTTCAACGTTTCGTAAGCAGTTTTTTCTCTCTCGGTAATTAAATAGATTACCCTTGGTTGACTGAAGAAATAAGCATTCGTTTCCTGCGTGCACAGTACTGCACGATTTTATTCTGCATTCGGGTTATCGTAGCGTGTAATGTTAAATAAATAACACATTCCATGAAGACGGGCACTAATTCAATCATTAATAACTTAACTATTATCAGCTGATGAATATAGAAATTATGGCAATTATATGATTATAACCCGTGCGTCATACGATCTCAACAGGGAAAGGGTTAATCGCGTCAAGCACCTCCAAATTCTCCCTAATCACATCGAGTCTACAACGTTCTATGGATCACCGAAGAACCCAACTTCCAGAACATCGATTTTTCCATTAAATGACAACAAGTGTCGACAGTCCAGCAACGAGGTGTAGCGCTAAATTTAGCCCGCGATCAGCGTGAACACCTTAAACGGCCCTTTGCGTTTCCACCGATGAGAAATGTCGTAGCGACAAGTTAGTCAATCGAAACCAGCGAATCCAACACGCTTTCCTTCGATGCTAATTTCTATTTAGAGTCCAAACGTCGCCTTTCAGATGAAGACAGCTCTTCATCTTTGAGGCGCGTCCCTCTTTATTCTTTTGTCTTCTGTTGCTTCTCGTGCGTGTTTCGTGAGCGCTGGAATTTGAACGCGACAACGATGCAACATTTGTGGAACCCGGTCGTATACGTAGAAAATCGTACACACGTGGACAAATGATGGTTGGTGGCATTGACCAGGAAATTCAACAGCGCGTAAAAAAGCGGCTAGAGAACGAATTCACTATACCGGTGTTTAACTCGTTGCTCTTGTTCTCGCGTTATGCTCTTATCTGTCGTAGACAATTGGGGGGAATGGTGTGGCGTTTACTAGTTACACCTGTGTGAACGTTACGTGGATTATGCAGAGTTCGTGATAATAGGCGAGGGGAAACGTGATCGGTTTCAGAATATTTGATGGCATGTAGTTTTACTTGATGTAATTTATGGGCTTTCTTTCTTTCTTTTTTTGTTTGGCGTAGGTGAAGAATTTGTTGTGGTAGGGAGTATGGTAATTGGATTTACTTAAATGTATTTGGTGGAATAGAAACTTCAGGAGATTATTAGAGTTTGTGCTATTACTTATGAAAAGGAGTAGAATAGTTTTTTTATATTATTCTGCTTGGCTTTGGTTTGTCGAGTTTTGTTTACACGTTAACTAGAACTCTAATTAAAACATTAAACAGAATGGAAAAAGGTTCAATAAATTCAATTTCACAGTTTTGCTTTTTAAATAGTTGAAATAGCTAAATAATTGTGTATTTTTAAGAGAGTAACATCAAATAGTTATTGCAGTACATAAAATTAAAGTTCAATAAAATGTTGTTATGAATATATTCGTAATAATTGGAAATCTGCAAATTGCAGTGCAAAATACATTATAATCTGTTTTATTGTATATAAAATTGATTAGTCTAAATAATTGCCATATTCAAAAATTATATTTACGTACGTATATTACTTACATTTATAATTATATTATATATTGAACAATTATTAATAACTTTCTCAATTCATCAAGTTCGTTCTTCTTCCTGAACTAGTATTTCGGAATCTTTTCAACCACATTAAACGTAACCCCCTTAATTATTATTATGAAAATAGGATTCACTTAACTAAAAAGCATGTGCCAGTTCGAAATCTGCATTCGTTTTTTGAACAGCAATTGTATCATACTTAAAATACATTGCATGTGTTTTGCTAGATATAGGACGCTCTATCCAAATAACTACAGTAAGTTAAACAAATACTACACTATACTCAGCAAGATTAAAAATTGAACAACAATATTGTTTAAAATTGTAATGAAGAAAAGTTAGATATTCAGTGGATCAATTAAGCTTCTTCTTTAATCCCCACCCCCCTTAATCACTTAATTGCCCCATATGCAATAGGATAGCCACTATGAGTCATTCCGTCTTGCCTGTGAAAAATGAGCTCTAATCGTTAACAAGGGGAATTCGCTCTCGGTTCATTAGATGCCAATATTAAATACGTTCATTACCTTTGGGAGATATTTTTTTTGGGGAGTGGGGGGTATTGCCATTCGTCGATGTGCAATACTATCGGATCTGGCAGTAGCATCGTTTATTAAAATGACGCTATTGGTAATTTTTATTATACCTATAGTGTAATATTTCAGTATTTTTGAAAATGAACATAATTCAGGCGTAAGGGAATTTCTTTATATTGTTTAGAATGAATGAGGGAACTAATGATGGATTGGATATTTTATATTGCAATATTATTAAATTGTTACATTTGCAAAAATGTATTTATATTCGTTAGTTTGATAAAGGTATCGACAATTTTGCGGATTTGTTTGTTTTATTTATTAATTATTTATGATAATTGAATTACTTACAAACAATGTTGCAAACAATAAATATTATGATTGAATAAAGTAAATGAACGTAGAAAAGCAGTAAATATAAACATTTAACATAATTCGCATTTAATAGTAACTGTATATAAAACAGTTTAAAAATTTAACAATAGCATAAAAATAAAAACAGAGCGAACGTAAATAAAGTTCTTTTTATTGCAACAATAAGAAAACTTATAAACAACCAGAAAGTAATGATTTTAAGGTTGTCAATTATCTATTTAGTACATTGTAATACCAGCAAGTAAATAATAATAAAATATATACTGTTAAAGAAACAGAACATCACGGAGAATATCATTTAAACGAAACTTATAAATCATAATTTTGTACGAGAACAGTATTCTTGTGCGATTCGCGGAAACGACGACAATTAATACAAAGAAAATAATAAATAGGTTTAAGGATAATTATTAAAAATACATTTTCTCCGCGTACATAATCCACTCCTATTAAATCCTGTAAAAAATCAATAAGAATGAAGCAACAAATGAAAAGTAGGAAGCATGGCAAGTACCACATAAATATAAATAATAAACTGAATTTTCATTTAAATAGTTATTTGAGAACTTATTTATTTCATTTCATTAGCTACGATGTCTCCATCGTGTGGACATTTGAGAATGGATGAAAGAAGAAGTTTTAAATGTACGTTGACCCAAACTGCTTACTATTTAGATTATAACCTTATTGCACAGTGATATGAATAATAGTTATATGTAGTTGGTTCATTTGGAATGCAGGTAACAACGGATAGGGATGAAAGGGGTAGAAGAACGCGTTAGGTGGCCAGGAAATTAGGAGACTTGGTAAATTTTCGCTAACGGTTCTGCTCGAGGTTTATAGCAGATGCAGCATTTAATTTTTCATGTTTGCATGTCATAAACCATCTGGTCGGCGAACGTCCGGAATTACTTCAATCTATCAGACCGTCAGCTGGGAATTTTCTTACTAAACATTTAACCCTTTGCAAGTACTCGAATATCTTTCCACTTATTCTGAGTGAAAATGTATTTAAGCAAACATTAAATACACAAATGCTAAGTATTATTGCGAACGCCAATTTTAGCCCCTCCAGGCCTTATAGATAAAATAATGCAACGGATGTACGGAGAAATTTGTACAAAATACGTATGTATCTGTTCAAGTATATTACGTATGTGCAAAAATATATTGCATCGTTTCGAAGAATACTTCAAACATCTCTAATAATCTAACAATCGATTTATAATACACAGAACCATTAGAACCAGACAACATTGATCATATTTCCGTTCACCTGTGGAAACTCTCGTCAAATAATTATTGCACACATTCTTCCTCAAAAAAAGTGTCAGGCTATTCTATTTAAAAGTCAGCTCCAGGCCAATCTTCCTAGAGTTCCGTTTTCAGAAACGGTGACGGTTGATCGATATAAAACAGCGCGGAACACGATAACATCGGAATCAATAGCGATAATTGTCACTAATAACGCCGATAAGTCGTCTTATCAGGACATTTTTTCTACCCCATATCGATCGTATCGTGTGCGAAGCGCTGCTCTTCTAATCATACGGGAACCGCCGTGTTTTCGACAGGTTCCCGACGACGAGGACGATCTCACGCAAGGACCTGCTGCGCGGAGGAGCTGCAGAGTTTCCAGACATTGCACGTGATTGGTCGGGACGGTAGGCAGAACAGCCCAACCGGAAATCAAGTACAGGACCAACCGCTAGTCGACTACAGGCGTCTGGTGTTCATCAGCTCGGACTCGTCTTCTGGCCGTGAAGAGGACGACGCTGACAGCAGTTGTTCCAGTTCCTCATTTCTCAACGGACTGCCACGCGCTGGCAGTCACACGCAGTCTCTAGAGGACTGTGACTGGGATTATTTCGAGAGTGGATCCTTACCATTGCCAGGAGGTGTGTCAGTTACTATTGGCACGCACAACGTGGGCACAGAAACTGGCAACGAGCAGGATTGGAGCTGCTGTCCTGGACGTGGTTCCATTGCTTGTCAGGTAACACGTTTTGGGGAACTTGTACGACGGTATGCAGATTGTTAAGATGTTAGCAAGATCTTGTAAGAGGAGCTTTTGTGGGGTAAAATGTTGAGCTAACGTGAGTAGGGTAGGGAAGGGGGTGGAAGTTCTTGGATGTTGAATATACATTTTTCATACTCGATTGATGGAATTATGATGTTCAATGATTCAGAAGTACTCGTACGAAAGATGATTTTTGATTTTTATATTTCGCAATAGAAGAATGAATTTGTAATAATCGCTTTAGCTTTAGTTATGAAGAAGAGGGAGAAAAAGGTGGGATTTTATTTAATTTACCAACAACACTGGATTTAATGGATATTTTAGATATTTTTAGAATGTTTAGGAATGTTTAGAATGAGATTTGAGAATTTTTGTTAATCAAAGGGCTTTGGCGTTGAAAATTTTTGCGATACAAGAAGGACACAATTTAGTATAACTAATTTACGTTTAGTTTTGTAATATTGTATGGAATGACGTTGACTGATTTATATTGTTATCAAGTGTCTTTTATTTCTCCCACATACAATTAAATCAGAAGGCTTAATCCCGTGCACTTTTTGTCCGTCTATATAATTTATACATGTTTAATAACGGTATACTATTACGGCTTATTGAAACTTGGCCTTGTTAAAATTATGCATCATTAGACATTAATGAACCTTGCGCAGTTCATGAAAAAGTGCAGTTTACGCTGCTAATGGATTTTATTTAAATGTATGCAGTCGACTGTACATTTGGTAAACACTTTTCATAGTTTCGATGTAACTAATTAATTCAAATTAGTCTTTTAAATTGATTCTTTTTCTGTATTCGTTTTAACAACTGTCTGCAAATCGTAATTTATTCATATTTTTCATTCTTACAAAATTTTCTCGACTCTCGTTTTTCTTTTGTAAAAAGCTTTTAGAATTTTTGGAAATTACAATGCGTATACACCACAGACTCGTACAGCAAGATACAAATACTGACTATTCATTTTCAATCCTTGTTTGTACTTACTGGTGTAAGCCATAGGTTAACTTTATTTAATACCTTTCGTTACACAGGCTGTAACGACACTGCCGGTTGAGGCACCGTCGCAGCGCGACAGCGCTCTCCAAAAACAAAAACGCATCGCCACGCAATGGCTGCACCATAACGCATGGTCACTCACACACATACATATACTACAGTTCGGCTATCCTGACCAAGAGATCGACCTCGATCTCCGGTTTCAATACTATACAATGGTACAATTTATGATTTACAACTTAAAAGAAAGAAAAAATACACTTATACTAATTGGAGCCATTAGACTCTATCCATGGCCGCATGTTTCTCGCTTCCCAGACTCCCTGATAGGCTCTTTGAGAATTTTGAAACCCTTCAATGTCAGCGATGATATACCTATCGTTACGTAAAACTTTACTTACTTTGTATGGACCTTTAAATTGTGGAATCAATTTTTTCGCTACGCCCGGTGTACTATTAAAATTACGAATCATCACAAGATCATTTTCTTTATACATTCTCGGTGTTTTCCTTTTATTATTATAATATTTTTCGTTATATTGCTGACAAGATGTTATTTTTTTAGCCGCTTCGGTTCGAAGTTGAACTAAGCTTTCACGCTTGTCACTGAGTGATTCGTTCAAATATTCTTTTATCTCGTCGTCAACTTTTCCACGCTGATCAACTCCGAACAATAATTTGCTGGGTGTTTCCCCCGTACTCTTATGAACTGTATTATTCAGTGAATATTCTGCACTGTCCAACCACTTATACCAATATTTACACTCGTTCTTATCAATTAATTTACTTAAAACTACTGCCAATACGCGATTAACCCTCTCGACTTGGCCATTCGCCTGTGGAGATCCTGTAGCAATTAGACTATGCTTGACATTTTGCTCACACAGGAAATCACGAAATTCTTGCGATGTAAAGCAAGATCCCCGGTCGGATATGATTGTTCGAGGCTTACTGTAATTTACAAAATAATTGGATAAATGCACTATAACTTCCTTAGTGGACGTTGATTTGGTAGGATACAATCGTACATACTTGGTAAACGCATCAATCACTAGAAATATGTATTTCTTCACTGAATGTTCTTTGTTAACCGGCCCAAAATGGTCAATATGCAGAACAGAAAATGGTACCATACCTTTTGGCACACTATGTAAAACACCTTCCGCTTTACCCGAGGTAGGTGAATATGCAACGCATTTCAAACAATTTTTAATGTGCGTATCTACTTTTTGCCTTAGTTTTGGAAACCAATAACTTTTTAAGATAGTCTCTGCTGTTTTTTCAACACCAAGATGTCCCATCTGATCGTGGTATTTGAACACAATATTTTTTTCCATATTTTCAGGCACATAAAAAACTAAATCATTGCCGCGTTTTCTATAAATCAAACCATTTCTCATTTCGTAAAATGGATCCTCACTCTTTTCAAGTTTATTGACTAACTGCTTAATTATGCTGTCTTGCGATTGACATACTGCTAGATTATATTCAAAAGGATTATCCTCAATAATATGAATTGCAAACGATCGACTCAGTGCATCAACGTGTTTCATTTTATCCGCTGCTCGGTGCTCTACTGCATAATCAAAATTTTGTAACTCTAACGCCCATCTGGCTATTCGCGGATTAACGTCTTTCTTTTGCAATGTTAATTTCAATGAGTTACAATCGGTGATAATTTTGAAAAAAATTCCGTGTAGATATACTCGAAATCGTCTGAGAGCATATACGATAGCCAATGCTTCTAGTTCAAAACTATGATATTTGCTTTCTGTTTCTGTTGTGCGCTTGGAAAAATATAATATGGGGTGAAATTTCAAGTCAGACTTTTTCTGTAGCAACACAGCACCAAAACCCAACGAGCTAGCGTCACAATGTAACTCTGTCGGATCGTGCGGGCTATAAATAGACAATATAGGAGCTGATGTTAAATTTGATTTCAGACTTTCGTACGCCTTTAACTCGACTTCCGTAAATTTAAATTCAGCGCCCTTCTTCAACAAATCGTACAACGGCTTAGCAATTAACGCGAAACCTTCTACAAATTTTCTGAAATAAGAGCACAGTCCAAGAAAACTTTGTACCTGGCGCACGCTTTGCGGTACTGGAAATCGAGACACTGCTTCGATGCCAGTTTTTGACGGACCAATGCCTTTCGCAGAAATAAAATATCCTAGATATTCAATTTCCGTCGACAGAAACTTACATTTATCAATCCTTAAATCTAACTTATTCTCTACCATTAATCTAAACACACGCTTAAGCACTGTTAAATGATGTTCTATAGATTCGGTGGCTATCAAGAAATCATCGATATACGCGACCACGTCACCCGAACGAATTAATTCCGCTAATACCTCATTCACAAACCGCTGAAATTTCGTAGGCGCTGGTTTTAGGCCAAATGGCATTTTTACAAATTCAAATTGACCGAAATGAGTGACAAACGAAGTGTATTTAACAGATTCCTCGGCAACTGGTATGTGGTAAAATCCGTTTTTCAAATCAAGCAGACTGAAATAAGCTTTTCCTTTTAATACACTCAACTGATCTTCAATCAATGGAATCGGATAATTATCCCTCGCAATTTGTTTGTTGAGTACTCTATAATCCACACACATTCTATATTCACCGTTTTTTTTCTTAACTAGTACAATAGGTGAAGTGTATTCTGACTCACTTGCACGAATTATTCCCTTTGCTAGTAGATTATCTAAAATTTCCCGTAAACTGGTTTGCTCAGCATATGAAAGTCTGCGCGGAGAAAAACTAAATGGTTTCAATTCTGTTGCAACTATTTTTAATTCGCTTTTAACCTTTGGCAATTCAGGACGCTTAGGCCGTAAATATTCCGCTGCAAAAAGATTTTTAACTCGTAATTGATCGGACTCAGGTATTTTTGTATCAATTAACAAATTATCAGGGTTGTCCACGCAAGTATCCCCAGTGTCAATGTTTAAGATTTCCGAAATCGCTTCATCTACAGCAACTGTTGACGGTACTATCAATTTCATGTTGAACTTTCTCATCACGTCTCTACCCAACACTACCGAAACGGTCATGGTATCATCGGGTACCACATACAAAAATATTTCTTTTTGCACCATTTCATCTAGTTCGATATTCACTACTATCGACCCTGAAATAATCAATTTACTACCATTAAGACCACAGAATGTCTTGTCAGAACTACTCGTGCAATTGATCAAATGTCGTGGAACGAAGGTTTCTTTCACAAAACTAATCGGACTACCCGTATCAATTCGCGTGTCCAATTGTAAGAATAATTTCGATTGCACGTTCGCGTCGCAAATTTCTAATCCTATAGTTTTTATAAAATCATCTCGCTGCTCAGATACATTATCTACACAAGCTACTTGTTGTTTATCTACCTTACTTTTGCAATCTGTATACGCATGGCCAACCTTGCCGCATCGGAAGCAGGAGCCCTTTTCTCGTCGAGGCTGCTTGCAGTCTTTAGCCATGTGCCCGTATCCGCTGCAGTTGTAACACCTTGTTTTGCTTTGATTCTCCTCCTTAGGAGATCCGCTTCTAATGTGACGCTGTCGTCTGTTCACTTGCGCTTCTATCTTGCTTCCGCACGCCAACTCTCGATTCGTCGGCTGCTTTCCATCCGTCAACGTGATGCTCTCGAACGCTGACAAAAGATCCGATGACGACTGGAAGTCCTGAATCCGTGCCTGATTTCGCATTTGCAGGTCCGGTATTCCATCGACCAGATATTCGATCATCTCCTCTTCGCCCACCGGTATATAATTGCCCAAAACAATTTTGTCATGGTAATACATGGCGAAGGGTTCACTCGACTTCGAAACACGCTCTTCAAATCTTCTTCTTAGGATCAATTTGCTTTCTTTTTTTTCGAACATCTTTTTCATTTCCCGCAATAATCGAGTAGTATCCATCTCGATATGCTCTGGACGAGACTGGAACCACCGAAGAGCTTGTCCCCTCAGCCGCGTGCCGATTAAAATTCTAGAAGCGTTGTCATCCAGCTGGTATGATGCGCACAGCAATCTGACTTGCTTTTCCCAATTGCTGAACACAACACTCACACCGTCAAAATCTCCAAGCAAATCGCTTACCGCTTTGATGCCAATTCTTGCATCAATCGTGGAATTGCTGGACCGGGATGTACTGCGTAACAATTCATTCTCCCTCTGCATCACCCTCAGCTCTCTTTCCATGAGTTCCCTTTCTCTTAACAGGAATTCGTAATTGTACGCTGCCCTGTCATTTTCGGTGCCTCTCGCTATGGACGACGCGTTATCCTGCGATACACCGGGTTGTGGCACGTCTTCCGGCGGCACTATGCCGACATTCCTCATCCATTCACCACTGGGATCTGCTTCCTGAAGTCTGCTGATCAATTCACTCTTTGACCCCGCAGTAGTCAATCCCATTTTCTGAAGTGCCTCCTTTAACTGCACAACTTTAAATTCACTTGCAAGCACCATTTTGCTACTGAAGTATGTCACACTCACGTACGGAAGGAAAAAAAATCTACTGTCTACAGTCACTTATACTTAAGGCGAGCGTCGCACGTTTCGAAAACTAATTGCTTAATTTCAATCTTAAATCTTACTTAAATTGAGTTCAATTAATCCCACTTCTGAAATTGTAAGCCATAGGTTAACTTTATTTAATACCTTTCGTTACACAGGCTGTAACGACACTGCCGGTTGAGGCACCGTCGTAGCGCGACAGCGCTCTCCAAAAACAAAAACGCATCGCCACGCAATGGCTGCACCATAACGCATGGTCACTCACACACATACATATACTACACTGGTTTCTTATTATCTCTTATCAGTATCTATTATTAATCTGAAACAGTAACCTGTTTATTGACACGTAATCCTTTCACGTTATTACCGTTCCTAGTAAGAATTCGATGTCTCCCTACTACAAAACAATTACAAATACATTACTGATTTTATACAATCGACGATGATAGAAACATAGATTACAAGATGTAGATACAAAATTGAATTTTTATTGACATATAATTCATTCTTAAACAGAAAAGGGTGTTCAGAATATCACCATTACCATGCATATTCTGAAAAATCTGGAAATTTCTCTGTTGATTATATATGTACCTCGCGATTGTTTTAACTACCACAGTCACTAACTTAGTAAAAACGAAAATTTGTATTATTTGTAATAATATCTCTTAAAATTATCAGATATAAATCGAACCGCTAATGTGTATCGAATTCTACTATCAAATATTCCTCAGTCAGATTAAAGAAAAAAGCAAGGAACTTATTTATATGTTACGTCCCACATGAACCATTCATTCACATGAATTCACATTTATTAGCAAAAGAAAAAATGTTCAGTGAAATTGTTACACAAATTTAAAAAATTGAGTTTTCTCGCTCGTTTAATGTTTCAATGCAAGTTTTCCACTAGGATCTAAAACTAAGCAAACCGTTGGATTCTCTCCCGAGCACAATACGTATTAAAGACTCAGCTTACACAAAAAAGACAACATACTTAATCTACCAAATTAAACATTTTCGCAGCCCATACTCAATTACCGTTATTTTTTACACGGGCCTGCGACGGTTCTCGAGAAGCGTTAAACACCTAATTTATACGACAAATATGTCTACTCAACCTGACAAATTAAATATTTTCGCAACGCACGCCCACTTTTTTTCATCCTTGTGTACAAACCTGTCGCAGCTCGAGGAATGTTGAAAAACTAATTCACACTCAACCCACTAAATTAAAAGCTTTCACAACGCATACTCAATCTTCGTTCTTCTTTCACGCAGGCCTGCGGTGGTTCTCGTGGAGCGAACGTGTTACCAGTACCAGTACCGATTCCTGTGCCTGTCCCATATCCGGTACCAGTTCCAGCATCTCTTTGGACCAGCGACTTCGCAGCCGCCGCGTCCTCCATGATAAGCCGCAGCAGCGATGGCCACACAGAACCAGGAACACTGAGGTTGAGAGGCGACCCAGCTGCACCCTGGTTCGCCTGGCACCCTCGATTCAATCAGCCTCTTCATGGGACCAGACTCGATCCAAGGTTGACAGGTGTGTTTGACCCTGTAACCTGCACCTTCAGGCCAGAGCAAGTCCTAGCGCCGCCATTGTACGGACCAACCATCGAATCGCCCTCCGTTCCATCAACAGAGGCGCTACATCAGCGATTGAACAGTCTGCAAATCAACCAAGATGAAAAGGACGACGCTGGATTAGCCACCGTTCCGAAATCCGTGGACAATTTCCAAGTCGAGCCTGTGCTGGACGTTTCAAGTGAATCGAAAGCCGCAGAGCAATCTTCCACGAGTACTCGGATGAAATTGGACGAGTCCAAGGCCGAGCTGAGCCAAGAAAGCGATGACGAGACGAGCGAGACAAAGGGGAGCGAGGAGGCGAGCCGCCAAGATTCCATGAGCGTGTCCTTCGAGAGCAGACGCGGACAAAGGATGTTCCAGCACGAGGATTCTGGCAGCTCCTCGGGCCGATCTTCCGCGGACAGCAGCGATTTGGAGGATGATTCGTCGTCTCACAGATTCTCCAGGGTCTTCGTCGTTAATGACGACTCCCTTACCAGCGATAACGATATCGAAGATAACGGGGACGAAAACGAGGATTCCGATTCTGCTAACGAAGGCGGCATTACATTGAAGAGGGTGACAGCGCTCCCGGACGAGGAGCCAGTGGTTTTGCAGTACGTTCGGTTTTTGAACGAGGAGTCGAATTTCGAGAGTGCCAATGGAGGACGAACTGGGAGCAATAATAGAGAAAATATGGTTTGCGAGAGACAGCGGCCTGGCGGTAAGAATGAGAGCTCTGAGAGTAACGTTAAATCGTTATCTGAAACGGACGAAAGTGGCAACGATAAACGGCGGATTCGTGGAAGAAGGAGTAATGCAGAAACGATCGCCGATAAACGAATCACTCTATCCTTGCAGCAACGAGAGATGCCTGAAGAAATGTACATCGCGAGCGACAACGACTGCTCAGAGAATCAGATCGAGCTAAAGTCCATCAAAACCTTAGACCCTGACAGCATCGAACCAGTTATCAATAACGGTTCCAGTGAAGCTATCGAAGAAAGAACGGCAACAAAGTTCGAGGACAAATTATTTAGCGAAACGGAGGATGACAACTCGGCGGTCGACGAATTGGAATTGATGCAGCGAGTGAGGTCCGATAACGAAGATACGTATTTAGACAATGAAAGTCAGGTGTCGTCGACAGACGTCTGGGACTCCAATATAATTCCAGATTCCTTGGAAATTTCCGAACAGGAAGCGAACGACGGTTTGCCTGTCCACAATGTCACCGAGGGATCAAGAGTTTGCGCTGCGACGCCGTTGATAATTTACGGAACTGTGAATGGCACCGATTGCGAGGGAACAGGTGAAAACCACGATTGTAGCGAAACCGGGATCGATAACTCGTCCGCGTTATCGCAGATAATGGGCAATGTAAGTGCGGGTCATGGGAACGATAACACCGAGCATGATACATCGACCGATTCGAATTCGAACCTAAACGTTACTGGAAACGCGTCCTCGGGTTCTGACAGCTTTACCAGTAACGAAACGACCACGACCGGTAGCGAAGTGAGCAGCGACGAGCTTCACGAGTACGAAGTGACTCCAGCCAACGTCTCGTCCTATTACGATAACATCGAATTCTCGTTCTCGGCAACGAGCAATCAGTTTTTGTCGAAATTGCCAAGAAGCAACGAGGAAAGAACATTGAAGCAGTTGAATCGCCGCGACAATGCCGTCAAAAGTCTCAAGGACAACGATCATTGCGAGGAATTCACCGTTACCGCATCGAATAGAACGAAATGGAATACTGTACACGAGAAGACAACTGTTGAGCAATCGTCGGATAATACAAGCTTCGACGGTGTCGTAAAAGTGCGCGCTGAGAACGATTCAGTACCGATTGACACGGAGGAAGATCGATCCGTTACGTTCCAGGCTGGAAAATCGGTGACAACGGTGACCAAAGATGGCGTGGAAGACAACGACCCGAGAACGGGGAATCACGGTGGCGGAATCGAATTGAAATCAACGAGCTGCGACGTAGGCGACATGATAACCAGCAAGATCCAAGAGATGTTCATGAGCGCAGAGAACGCAGGTAAGACCGAGAGTGCGCATGACGGCGGCTCGTGCACGGTGAGAGGCGAGTGTCCTGCTTCTGGACAGGTGGTAGGAGATGCCTGCGGTGGAGGTGGAGAAGGTAGTAGTGGCAGCGATCGCGGTGGCGCCGCTGGAGGCTGCAAAGAGGAGGGGATAGAAGGGGTCTCGACACGATTTCGCTCAGTCGAGCGACGCCCGTCTACTCGAAAGGAGAATGGATTCCCTGCTGCGGCGTCGACGAAGGATTCCATCAGAGACGTCCAACACTTTCCCCCAACGGTGCAGAATAATAATTTCGGCAATAGCAACAGCAACAAGTATAGAAGCCTCGTGATGATCACGCAGGAAGCCTCGTACCAGCCGGTCAGCGTGATTACCTCGGACACGACGACTCTGTTGCAGCCTGATGAAGTGCACACGACTAGCCAGGGTCTGGCTGGATATTTCCAGCTGGCGTTGGAAGCCGTGTCCGAACAGCCGCACCGTAAAAATGGCCAGGGTCCGAGGAAACCTTTGATGGTGAAACGATTAGCCAGTGTAACCGCGAATCATTCGGAAGCAGAGGTGGACAGCGGGTTGAGTGTCGGTAGTGCTAGTGAAAGCGACGACGTGTCGGTGAAAAATGCGACGAAAGTAACTGGGCGACTGGAAAACAGCGAAGACAATGGATCAAAGGAACGGCAGGTTAATGAGCATCGCGAAGACGCGCAAGCACGTGCCTCATCGCAGTCCAGCGATGACAATTCAGCCAACGGTGGGGTCGTGATCCTAGAGGAAGGTCTAGCCGACGATGATTCATGGGTAGAGGAAGTTTCCCATGATGAGGACGAGCAAGGTGCGACAACTGCCACGGAGGAGAGCTCCGAAGATGAGGCAAACAATCTTGGAGATCGCGAAGAGGAACTTCGTGGTTACCACAGACAGGCAATCGACTTCACTTTGCACACCATCGTAGAAGAATCCTGCGAGGAGAGCGAGGCAGAGCCTAGCCTGGCTACAGGTAGCCCATCTAAGAAGCAGAGACCCCCTTCCGCCTCGGAATTGGAGAAATATTTCTTCTTTGGTCTTGGAGGAGACGGTAACAACTCTAGCATGGGTTCACGCGAGGTCGACAGTCTGTCCGAAACTTCCTCCATTTATTCGGAAGGTTTGGAATCGCTTGGACAAGACGATTCCCCAGGAAGCGTGCAGAACCAGGAAAGATCGAACTCTGGAGAAGGATTCCTGAATTCTTCGCGGTTGGAGAAGTACTTTTTGTCGGAGTTCCTGGGTTTCGATCAAGATAGACGCGACTCGGACGGTTCTGTGGGCAGTGACTCCGAAGGAAGGCCCAGTCCTGAAGCGCAGAGAAGGAAGAAACTGGTTCGCGCTAGAGGTACAGGAAGATCGCACAGTTCATCCTTGGATAATCTATTGGCACTTACGCAGAGCTCACAGAACTTGAGCTCGCAAAATTCTCTTCAAGATCTGAGTTTAAACCAGGACGCGCCAGAAACCCAGTCGGAAGGATCTTCTACAGAAACTGACGGTGCTGACGATGGCCAGACTGCCGCATTCGGAACGGATGGACAGTTCGACACAGTGAAACGAAAAAAGAAGAAACCTAGAAACTTAGGCACACAGAGCCCACGTGTTCCCGATGACAGGAACAAAACACCAGAGCCAAGCAGAGAAATGGTCTTAGTGGGAGAAGTGGTGATGGAGAACGAGACAGAAGCCATGAATTCGGAAGATTCGGACAGAGCAAACACCCCGCAACCAGAATGTATGCTGTCTTCTTCTTCTCCGTCGAACGCTGCCAACGTTTCTACAGCATCCTCGGCGTTAATCGACTCTACCAGGAATATGCAAATGAACTCCGGAGAATTGCTCAGCTACAATCAAAGGTCCAAGCAGCAATCCCGAGATTCGGGATTCGTGGGTAGCTGCGACGATCTTCTCCAGCACCAGAAGCTACCCGATGATTCTCAATCTAGTACCGAACTAAGCCAAGAGGCTGGACACGATCGCGTCAGCAACGAGAACGGCGAAAATGCTCAAAACAAGAATCAAGCGTCCAAAGAAAGAGTCTCGGGAATGGAAAAGTGTAACGTGGCTAAAGTGAATCACACTACCATTCCTCACATCCCGAACGCATCTCTCTCAAGAAAAGACAGCTTCAACAATTGGTCCAGCGACGAGGAAACGAACCTGATGATGTCGAAGATGAGACAGTTCTTCAAGACCATGGTCGCCAACTCTAACGGCCAGAATCAGAACACCGCGAGCGCGAATTCGAGTGGCGCGTCGCCTGCGCCCAGCCCCAGGTTGCCAGGATACTCATCGAAGGCCAGACTGTGCTCGCAAAATCGTACGAAACCGCCGCAGCTGGTGTACTTCGAGAACGAGCTGACCAGGCTGATGAAAACAGTGCCGGGAATACGCGACGAACAAGTGCGCGAGATCGTCGAGTATCTCAGTTCCGAGGACACGTGGTCCGATTCGTACGACAGCTCGGATTACACCAGCTCTGATTTAGAAGGAGCAGCTGGTGGTCGCCGATCAGCTTTGCAGGAACAGATCTCGCAGAGCTGCCAGCAGATTATCAGTAAATTCGATACCACGTCTGGCGACAATCTATTGGGCAAGGAGAGGGAA
Organism: Nomada fabriciana; assembly: GCA_907165295.1. Classification (NCBI taxonomy): domain Eukaryota; kingdom Metazoa; phylum Arthropoda; class Insecta; order Hymenoptera; family Apidae; genus Nomada; species Nomada fabriciana. The sequence continues at coordinate 16,686,431 of OU015694.1, forward strand.
GATAAAACTGTGCCGACCGGAATGCAGCCCCCGTGTCTGGGCAGGGACACTGCGTTCGTGTACCAGAAACTGGTTCAGAGTTTCACAAAAATGGCTGGCGATGGTGTAAGCTCTGACGCAAATTCGACACCGCACAGCAGCCCGCCGTTGATCGCGAAAGTTATGCATCATATCGGCAGTCGACTGGTAGCACTGATGCACGAGGTCTCTGAAGGTGGACCAGCCGTTCAACATCATTCGACGAGCTGGAGACGGTACTCTCAGCATCATCGAACACCGTCCTCAGCGTCGACAACGGAAGACGACGATTCTACTTCAGATTCTACAAACGCACCTTCGTCGACTCACTTGCAATTGCCCAGATCGAAATCCCATGATCCTTTGTTGTTAATAAACAGCCACCCAGCAGCGTCCACTGGCCAGGAAGGTGAAGAACGCGAAGCTAGTGATTACGAAAGATTCTCTTGGAGAGGAAGCTTCGAATCTGCGTTAATGGCAGCGGATTCCAGGACGAAACTCAGCCTTCTGGCTTGTTCCGGGGATAGTGTTGGTGCTAGTGCTAGTGCTAACGCCTTGGCAATGGCTGCCAAACGTCGTAGTGCTGGGGATCTCTTGTTCAATCCAAAGAGCTTCTCCAGGGAACAATTGGATAGAGTTAGAAGCTGTGGTTCCATTGGTGGTGGCAGTGGAGGTGCTGCCAGTGGATGCGGAGGATCAGTAGAGGAAAGAATATGGAGTAATAGGAGAAGGTCTTCCGTTCCTGATGCCAATACTAGGGGAGAATCTGGTAAGTTTATCGTTCGATATATTGAACTTGCGCAGCTCTTTGTAGAAATTAAAAGCTCGAAATCTCGGACAACTATTTTACCAAGTAAAATGGATCTTGGTAAATTCTTCGTACTTCTCTTTTAATAAATTTTCTCCTTGCACTGAATCGAATAATATTTTCGTCCATTTAGAAGCAATCTCTGCTTTAGCAACTAAGTGAATAATGTGTTGTCGGCTAAAGTAGCCAAAGTAATCTCTCTCCCAATTTGCATCCCGTGCCGGAAAAAATTGATTCAAGAGCCTTATAGCGTTCCAATATCCTTGCAATCCACAATGACACATGGGTGATCCGCAGGTGACGAGGACACCGAAGACGAACTCGAATACACGAGTGAATCCCGGGCGACGACACTTCCACGTGGAATGCAGTCCGTCATAACGGCGGCCACCAATTCTCTGCCTCGTTTACCAGCTTCCACGCCACCGGCAGGCTTGACGACGACGTCGAGCACGTCTTCGTCGTCAATGCACAAGGCGCACAGTGTCTATCACTTCCTGCCACAACATTCCGGCGTGAAATCAGCTAGATACCGTCCACCTGGTTTCGCCAGGAACAGTAACGCTCCTGGGACGATCGGCGGACCAAAGCGCGCAGTTAGTGCTCCGGGACTTCAGGTTTCGGGATCTCAGTCGTCAGCGGGGAAACGAGACAATTCAAGATCGAGGAGACAGCAAGCTATGTCTCTTACGCCTGGTAAGTTTTGCTTTTATGTTGTTTCTACGACCACGGTCTGCTGGCGATGATGAAAAGCAAGCGAGTGATTAGAAAAGGCTGGTTTAATGAATATGCGACTGTCTAAGTAATTAGAGCCGCGGGCAGGAAAAGCACCGTGAAAATATCTACGTTGCAAAGTCGATGCACGGTCGAGATTTATTTACGATCTAGTGGAAAAGTAGCTGTATCTTGCCGAGGCGGTGTAATTAAAAGTAGTCTGGTTGTTAAGGGGCAATTTGCATTATTTGTATGCACGGTTAGGAAGGGAAGATGGTTCGATAAGTGTGTTATAGCTGGAGGCTGAATGATTTTTGGTCGAACAGTTTGCGATGGTGGGGTATTTACGAGACGGGGACTAGGTGCGGAGTTTCTCGTCGAACATTGAATCTAAATAATTTAAGATATTTGTTACGTTTTATATTTTATGTTTTTACTAAGTCGATCTGTATTTGTTTTTATAGTATTAGTATATGTTTTATAGTAATACTAATTCAAACTACAGAATTTTATTTATATAACAAGCTTGCTAAAGTAGACACAAAATTTCCACATTTTATATACGTAATAAATTTAGGTTAATTAACAATCTGTTCTCTAAGGGAGAAAATGTCATTTAATTTCCAGTTTACAGAAAGTACACACGTTAACGTTGTTTTAATTACTCAACTGCGAGCAATTTCGTTAATTAATCAACAGCCCCTTGTTTGTTTCCCCCTTCAATTAACATGCTTCCTCAGTGAGAAATCAATAGCGAGGTTACAAGAGTTCCCTTTTTTGAAAAATATTCTGCAAGCATGATGTTCATCCGGGGAACCATTATCAAACATTCGAAGCGATGTCTATTATAATGGTTCCCCATAAAGGTGTAAAACATACTCTTGCCACAGGGACATAATAATTACTCTTTGAAACTTGAATTATTTAGTACCTCTCGTAACTCGCCCCATGAAAGTTGTTCTCGTGAAATTTATCAGCGAAGCTCGGTTTCACAGGTCATAAGTATGGGAGCAAGTAGAACACGATTTGTTAATGAAGGCTTTAAAGTATTTACTGGAGTGTAACAGGTGTAACCGCTTTATTACGAGATTTCCCTTCCATTCTGTTCTTCTTCGGCCCCTCCCCTCTGCTCTGTGCCCGCACAATCGATAAACCGGTGTAACGTTGTGTCTCGCGTATGCGTACTGTCAGATTTCACTGGCCAGCGTATTTTTTTTCCAACGTGTGGTTATACAGCACATTCAGTTTGACGATATGCTACATTGTATTCTTGTGGTACTTTCTAATCGACGCTGTTCTGTTTGGCGCTATGAAGCATGATGTATTGTTAGCTTAAATCAGACTTTTCTTTTAGAGAAATTATTAATAAAACAGATTAACATACAAATGGGTTTCAAAGACTGGAAATCGCAGGAGTTCTTCGTTCGCACTGTTTCATTCAGAATTTTAGCCTATGATCATCTGAGCTAGGTATTTTTATTTTTATTTGATGTGCTGTTATATATTTCAGAGCTGACTTTTCCAGTTGCAAATTTCTTCACAGAACTAACTCTCATTCATATGGTTATATTACTTGATATTCTTAGACAAGCAGTATTTCTATTTAAAAGTTAACCAAAAACATAAATTTCAACTAATTCTATCTTGTGACCCCTTCAAGCTTCTGTTCGAAGGAAATACATATGTATATCTAAACCATGTGCAATGAAAGTCTATTGCAAATACGTAACGCAATATAACAGGTGTTTGTATAAGAAAAATATTCTGAACATTAATATACCGTTAAGACAAATTAAACAATTAAGAAACAGATAGAATTTAATTCTGCTATTTTCTCCACCGATTCTACATAATGCATCTTAAATTATTCAATTGAGAAATTACTCTATAAAAATTGAACCACATTTTATTCCGTTTAAACAAACCTCCCTTAATTCAATGCTTCCTCTCGCACAGTTAAAATCGCACACGAGAAAAGTTGTTCTGTAGTTTGACGGCTCTTCCACGAAGCTGCGCAAAAATCAGCGTAATGCAAAAACAATACCTGTGGCAAGCATGTCTACAACCGTCGAACGACCGTGACGTTACAATGGACATTTCGCTGCACGCGCGTTTGCATTCCGATCGTGCGAAAACGAAAACCCCTGGCACGATTCTAGTACGAGCTTTAACGGAAGAAACGACGTAGAACTACCACTGCAAACTGCATTCCCGACAATTCCGAATCAGCGTGGATCACGCAAATCGATTATTCGTGGGCCAGTTTCGAGGCAAATTTACGAAACTCACTTTGAATTCGTCTCACGTAAGTAGTCAGTGGCCAAATCGTTCAGTTAGTTACGGATCAATGTACCTTTAAAACGATTTCGACTATCGTTAAATATTGAACAGATTTTCTCTGCTTTGCCGAGGGGTTGATTTTAAGGGGGTCGAGAAGAAATAAACTCGACAGACCGTTCATATCATTTTCACTGCCACTCCCTATTACACTCGTGGCTCGTGCGGATCAATAACCGAGGGCAGCGTAATTGCTAACTGCTTAATTAATTGTGCCGATCATTGAAGGCGTGGATGGAATTTAAGATTCGAAATTTATCTTCCGTAATTGTTTGCTTAGCCCGAATATTTTTAGCGGTGAAAATATATACTTAAGTACGCACTTTTACTGTTCGTTTATGGTGACTCGTGTTGGGAGAAATTGTTTGTGCCTCGTTTTCTATATTTTAAAGTTGTCGTCGTTTTCCTGTAGGATAAAATTCCTAGTTTTTACAACTTAAAAAGTGTTACATAGTTAGCGGTCGTATCCTTCCATTTATTCTTTTTCTAAACATTTTATATAGGTGCTTCTAAAGCCACTCGTGTTGGGTTTGATTTTTGGTTCAGTTAAATTGGTAGTGTTTTATTTTTTTTATTTATTTGCTGTCCTTAAAATGCAGCTAATCATTTACCACCTGGCAGAAAAAATACTTTAAGCGAACATTGCATCCTGCTGTATATGTATAATTTGTACTTGCACGTCACCAAATATTGCAGATGAATTTCGATAAAGACTGTTTAACTGCTTGTCAATTATTTTTTCGTTTGCTAAATGTGGAAGCTTTACAAAGACCGATCGTAATAATTTACAGTAACCATTGCGACTAAAAAACTTCAACACCAATTCCTCTTTATAACACTTGGCAGTGAAGGAAAAGTGGGAATTAATCTTAAGCCGTGCTTCTTATACTGGCGTCGTGTCGGAGCGATTGCAAAGCATTCCATTTTTCTGAAGCCACGTACAGCCATTTCCCGTGAAGACAATGCACTTTCCCGACCGCACTTCGTTCTAACAATTCATCAGACTGCACGAATCTGCAAATCTAACGGAACTATATCATCCAACGTTGGCGGAAGCAATCATTTTTCTGTCGTCCAAAGGGTATTGCATTTTCTTGCAGAAATGATACGCACCGATAATATTGTGATATCTTATCAGAGATAGAGGCCAATCCACTCAAAAATCGTAACAGTCCAGATCTATTCAAAAAGTTTTATAAACTAATTTGTAATTAAAAGGAGAACTAATATCTACAAGGCAGCATTTATTTAGATTTTGTATAATTTACCGCAAAATATTTCCCTCTTTGTAGTAGTAATGGTGTTTAGCGAGATAAGTAATTGAAAAAGGAGTATGCTTGTTTAGAATCGAAAAGAAATATAATATTACTAATTGGTACGAAATAAATTTCTTTGGTATCGTCAAAATAACTTACTGTTTGACTGCCAGCGAAATATTCGTTCCCTATACAGTAGAACCTCGATTAATCGAGTTACGATTATCGACAATCTCGATTATCCAAACTTGCTGCCTTACTAATTCATAATAATAGGCAGCCTAGTAATAATATATTTATAATCGCATCTTCTAACTCCAACAATATTATTCAAGCCCTTCACTGTTTACAACTTTGTTTCTAACTATTTGTCTTCAAATCTGAATTTATGCCGCCTTTCTCCCAATTATTTTCAAACGCAAATCTATAGAGAATTTCTTTCTGACATTCTATGATTATATATTTCAGCTATATTTTTTTCCTTTGCTACATATACAGTATCGACATAGCACCAATTTTTTTAAACATTCTGTATAAAGTTTTACCCATAGCGCAGCTTTGAAGATAACAACATAGCGTGCCTCACCCTTAATAGGAATAGTACACTTGCAAGATTTCTTTCATGGAAGTTCGACAACCTTCCACAGTTTCTACCTTCATCTAGTTACTTACGTTATTTTTCTTACTTGCACTGTAATTTTACAGCTATCTACGAATATGTATTATTCATTTAGACAACAAGGTAGCCTTCTGATGTTTCAGACGTAATTCTTGGCGTGTAAATGATTTCAAATCGCACCTAACACTATTTAATAACAGTAGGTTGTTAAATAATTGTTCGTCTAAGTTAATGATATACGGAGGGATTTTTCAAAGTTAAATGGAATTAATACAGAACGTCTGTTCTTAATATTATGCGAACTTATTTGAACGTCACACTGATATGCCATTCATTTTTACAGTATGAATAAGTTATGTATGTATAATATACGATTCCATGACAGTTTGTTGTGATCAATTTTTAATTCAGTCATTCATCAGTATGAAAATAGAAATAATGTTTGGCAAACTATAAAGAAGAACGAAGAACTTTTTTATTTTACTCATTTATTTATTTATAATGTCGACACTTATACACATACGATTAATTTTAAGGGATGCACTGATATCTAACAGCCAAAGCTATCACTATTTATTATTATCGATCTAATAGTGTTTCGTACAAAATCGGGTAAAAAATACCACCAGGAAGAACAATTTCCCAATCTGATTATTTTTATATATTTTGATAAATAACTTTCCCAATCGAAGCACTAGCATGTGATTAAGTAAAATATAAAATTATTGCAGCATTATCAAATTGTTTTATTTAACGCAAGAGAATTCTATTGAAGCACGCAATCGATTTAATAATGTAAATCTGTTTATGTCGAATTTTCTACAAATCTAAAGTGAAAATGTAACTGCCACGATAAGATCCATAACACAATCTCGATTGGACAGAAATAAATGTATTGCGGGCAACAATTCATCTGCTGTCGTGTTTCGCTGCTACGGAGCCGTAACGAAACTCGTTTTGCAAATGATTTAGGGTGGAAATCGATTTCCTACTAAATTGAGTTCGAAGCAAATATTGAATCGGTGTTGCAATCATATAACCGCCAGTAACTTCATTTATTTAAACTTCGATTGTGGTCAAGGCTCGATTGATTTTTGCTTGCATCATAGCGAATTACCACGCGTTCATCGATTTCCTGTCCCGGCTAACTTACAATTAGTTTAAACCATACAGTTGCAAAACGCATGGGAAAAACGCGTTCAACTTCCATGTTTTCACTCTTTACCTCCTTTTATTTCAATTGATAATACAGCTGCGCAAATGGAATAATTTCGGCTTTACCTTCTGTTAAAAGTTTAATGAAACGGAAAGATGTTTCCTTCGAGAAAAATGTCACAATCGTTTTAGATATAAAAGTTTCAATTTAAACATTCCGCTACATATTAAATTGATGACACTGTTATTAATATTTATCACTTTATTTTGTTATTTGTTAAGTGTTAATTAACCCAACTGCGTATGGCAGTATATTTTTTTCAAGGGAACATTATCTAAAATAAGATAGAATTGTGCAATAAGTAAAATTTAGAACAAACTTTGAGTTGCAACAACAATTATGTGATCGGTACCGATTCCGAGATTGCTAATTCAGAATTTACGATCTTAAATTATATAGGGGATGAAATTTATAATTGATTACCGGTGTAGCGTGCACCATGGATCTTATTCAATTATGGTTATAAATTTTACTACCACGTGTGCGTCGTAGTTCTACTGGGGATTGGTTTAGGAATGTGATTCGTAAAGGGGCATTCACGCGATCTAATGAAGCGTACGGTAAACGGGATCAAGCATTCAGAATCCTACGGTCTAAAGATTCAATATAAAGAACAAGAATTTAATGACTTCCATAGCTCAGATCGAACGAGCAGGGTGGTCGCCCAGGAAACACGAGATGAGAATGCAAGAGTTGATTTCACAATTTTCGATTCATTTATTTTTATACACTTTCGTAGATGAATAAGCTAACATAATTAGTTTCCATACAGCTAAAGACAATTACAGAGCATGTCTTTAGTTTTAACGCTGAGAGGGGGGCAGTGAACCATATACAATCAGAATTTGAAAAATAATACTGTACACTTCGCACATGAAAATATTGTTCTACAGTTAGCAAACTTGTGACGTTTCGTTTATTTTGATTAAATATTCAAAATTACACAAGCTGCAGAAAAGTGACATTCTTAAAGAAGTAAATTCATTGTTACCTTAATTTCATTCCTTCTCGAGATCTTGTACACTCTTATTGATTTACTTTTGTAGAAAGAATAGAACCACTAATTGTAAGTTGAAACTGTGATCATTTTTACTCTACATATTGCAGTTATAATTGTTAAATAGCAGGAAGATATAGCAGTATGCATTATATAAAATAAAAAGTATATTTTCACAATTCTCTTGCAACAACAATATAAATATAATATATTGAAGTTCTCTTGTCTTATCTACTTTCTGCAAAAATATATTACAACAATATTTGTATCAACGTCTCGCGCTTCCTTATCATTCACTATTTAGACCGAAAGTTCATTCGCACCAGAAACTCAACAGGTACACGCACCTGTGCACGATCTAATCTATCAATGATAGATCTTCGTTTTTGTGTCTGTCATGGAGTAGTTCAATTTCATTCTTTCGTCCCTGAAAATGCCTCAAGGCGCACTGTCATCGCTGTAATTACCATTACTCACTCAGTCAAACTAGTAATTGTAAAATTCAACGTTACTGCGCAACTTTTGTCTTACAATTGTGCGAGGTACAAGAAAAAACAACGAGTCCCCGCATAGAACCGTTCTCCTACAAAGTTACATGTTATCAGTTTCGCTGCAATTAAAGGAGCAATTAAATGCGCCGGTTAAATAGAAATTAAACTGTGCCGCTCGTTTCTGTAACGTCACTTCCCTGTGTACCTGAACGCGCTCATTCTTCTGCTCTACTAATTTGTCGGCGGCACTCTGCTGGCGAACAATGAAATTTCACTTTATGTATCCAACAGAAGAGTGAGAACTCGAGGACGTATCCTTATTTTATATACATCTCAACCTTGGATACAAAAAATGACACAACTCAAAGTACGTGATTTACGAGTTAACACCGTGAATAAATTGAAAACTCGAATTGGTACAATTCATCTTTAAATTAAATTATTGTGTGTAACAGAAGTAGGTATGTCAAAAGTGTTTGAATTCAAAGATGTTTGTTTTTTAATTACTTTTCATGCCTTTCATTCATGTTGGAATAAAATGCCGATTTAGTAATGCTTTTAACAATGAAAGTATATTCTTTGCTGGTATTATTTTATTTTGGCATAGTAATTAATAATCTGTTATTACAAAGTGATGAACTCCACCAAGATAAAACGATTCAAACGGGGCAAATTATTGTTGGTCACTATAATTAATACGGTCACGCATGATTGTTAGTTACTATAATTAATACCGTAACAAATGGTTGTTAGTTACTATAATTAATACCGTAATAAATGGTTGTCGGACACTATAATTAATTACGACACAATGGACAGATGACGAGACATTAAATGTTTCTAAAACAAAGGTATTAATCTTGAACTTCTGATCAGTGGTGTACGAGTTTGGATGTCAAAGATTGCACAAAATTTCGAATCGCGTTGCAAGGTGGAATGAACACATTTGACTCGTGCTCCCGCCGTTTCCTCTTGGATTATGCAATTCTCGGTTTCGCGGTTTCAGTGATGCTTTCTCTTTTGTAAACTTCGAAGATGTTTTGCTTGCGCAGCAGAACATTACGTGCGCTGAGCGTTCTAAGTCACAATAGCGCTTGAATAACGCAAATGGCTTATTGTTAGTTATTATTGCCTTCTTAAGTAGATGAAAAATAATTAAGGGTACAATATTAATTTAGATAATTTTAGAGTAGAATATGTAAAATATAACACCGTTTATATTAATTTTCTTTGGAGAATTATTTCATTTATAGTGAACTAATTTCTGTTTACGTGTATTTGACGAAATATTTAAATGAAGCGCTATTGAAAATTGATGAAATTTCGTTAAATTTCAGAATAGCCTCTGTTAAAAGAATAATACTAATTGCAAAGATATTTGTACATACGCACGTACAATAATCTATTTGTAGAACTGTAAAGTTAATAATCATGTTGCTAGCGAAATTGCGCAATTGTTCTATTGCGTACTTATTGCTTGGTCTATAAATATATCGGCGTTTCATTTTTCACGTCCTTCAATCGAAACATTTACTTTCATCTTCATACGAGCGGTAAAAGTAATTTTCCTTGAACTTATAGAGCTAACACTTACAACGTCTGGCGTGTTAAAACGTATTTCAAGAAACTTCATTTATTGTTTTACTAACATTCGTGGATTAAAAAGTAATAAGTATGTAATTCTTGATGCTTTTCTTGTATACTATACGTTTTATAAACGGTATTATAATTTTTCCTGGTCAGTGCATCGATAGGCAGCTCGAGAACAAATTTTATATTGACATTTCACTCCAACATTTTCTCTTGCAAGAAACATTGGAATACGCGTTTAGAATTTGTCTCAAAAGTCAAGCATTATCAGACCTACCTTTATATGTATAATGCCTTTCTTTCTTATCACCGTGATAAGTACAATAGAATATATCCAAAAACTTTGCCCTACCATTTTAGGAACATATTGTATAGGTATAGTTACACCAGCTCGTTTTATTCAGTGGTGACGTTCGCCAGGATATTACGCCGATCCTTTTAACTCGGCATACCAGGCGTGCTCATAATAATTCCGCACGTTTTAGCAACGCATAGTGTGTTTCGCACGCGCAAGTTTTCTATGTAGGAGCACGCGTATGCATAGATATGTGTACTCGGTGGAAACGATACAGTAAGCTCACAAAAGTTATTAAACGGTAAAAAAAGTATACATAGGTGGTTTATTGCAACCGTGACGTAACTCTAAAATCATGGTTTTCCTGAAAACGAGTTCGAATCTTCTGAATTATCATAATTTTGTATCGTTATTTGTTTTATATATTTTAGATAATGAATTTCATATTATTTGATATATACGTAATGTTGAATTTTATATTACTTATTTTATATATTTCCATATTGAAATTCCCAAATGGATAACGAGATATCGAGCTGTGTATTAAAAGTATTAAACAATATACTTCTATAATATACATATATTACATAATATGATACAGATATATTATATGCAAAAGATTATTATTATTATATGTATTATATTTATTTATACTAGGATTTCTATTTTTACTATTCTGGTGTACTGATTTAATTAATGAATTAGATTCGAGAAGTATTTTCAACAAGATAGAACAAGGTGGAATGGGCGAAAATTGCCCATCATATTTCCAAATTATACGAAACAGAACGAAAATTTCCACGGAACGTTAAAAACATGACCAACGAGAGAATGAAAAGAAGCTGAAGCAAATATCACGTAATATTCGGGCACGGTGATCTATTTAATTAAGCACACGAGGAATAAAAGGCAATAGGATTCGATCGATACTTGCAGTTCGTCGCTATAGAACTGGCCACACTGCGTTTTCTGTAACATTACCTACTTGGAAAGTCGATGAGCCAAGCCAGTATACTGGTGTCGACGACTTTCGGAATGCGTGTCACCTTTTTGCGTGTCCAAGAAAACGGTACTTGACTGACAGACAGAAGACCTAATCTTCTTTCCTCAGTTTTTTGATAAATTCAACTGTACGCATTGCATTATCCACTGGAACTTCTCTGTGCGTGTCAGATTCAAATTGCACTCCAATTTAATGCTACATTATGTGAAAAAATATTTCTGAACGAGCTACAAAACAACTAAATCACGTTCGATGAAATTGGTATTTTAAGTAATTGTTAACCATTAGCTACTCGCATGGGGTCATTACGATTTCCTATAAAGACGATGTCAAATGTCTATTGTTTCTTCAATATTTTTACGAATGTTAGTTCTTACTATTTGTGATATATCATTTACTTTCTTTGTTTGCAAATATTAATCAATATCTCACTTATGTTAATAAATATTTAATTTGAAACAAAATAATGGGATGCGAGCAATTAAGGGTTAAAATATCGGTAACGTTGAAAGCTATAATAGGAAAATTTATAGTGTTAGTATTCTATCAGTAACAGAGGAATTTAATATCAAATAATTAGCAAATAGTTCTTCTAATTCTTGGGAGTATCAAATGTTCTAATTGTTTATGGTGGGTAGTAACAAATGCCTTTGAGATTGATTTATTATAATATATTATATTATAAAACTATAATCTAAGTTCTATAATAGAAAAATCTAGTATTAGTGTTCTTAAGATTCGAGAGACTTCATATTGTTTATTCAGGAATTGTACATAACAGTATCGCTGACCTGGAAGTTGCGACAAGTAACTCTGATTGGATATCGACAACTGTGCTGTCATGAATAAAACAATGTACCTGAAATTTTAGCAAAATGTTTTGTATGCAAATTTTCTTGAAAATTTACATTAAAACGGACAAATGAACCTTCAAAATTAACAATTGACACTCAACAAACTTACTATTAATAATGTCTACGATATTTATTATTAATAAGTATCCAATTACTCTACATTCAGTCTCCACAAAGTTGCAATATTGAATATTTATTCAAAATTCAATTGATGTCTTAACATTGGATTCTATTATCGCTAATAGAAAGCCTTACTTAATATTGATAGTGCTCAAATTTCAGTATTAATATTAACCACCTGCACGAACGGCATTGAATATCCGCAACCCTAAATCGCAATACTCAACAATCTCTGAAACTTGCACCTTGCATTCAATGCAAACCACTTTCAAATCATGGTATATTTGATATTAACAATATTTGAGCATGGTTGTAGATCACGTATACACGTAGACATTAACATTAAATCTGGATACTGAAAGATTTTTAGTATTATAAAAATCTCTGACACGAATTAAATGTTTCGATGCACTCATTCGTATATTCAAAAAATTGTATTTCCCTGGAATATTTTTTATTAAAGTATCTGTTACGGCTTGTAACTGTTCCCATCCAGGAAAGTACTGTTACGGGTAAAGAAAGAAACAGTTCAACTTCACTGCTTTTGATTATTATTCGTGTAACAGTTTAACAATTATAATGAGGGTACTTTCAAATTCAGTTGCCTTTCCAATTTTTAATTAACGATTAATCTGTCGTATTTTAATTCAGGCTTATTTAATGTAACTGTAGTTGAATCTGAATGATCTTAATGACGAAAGGGTCTCGAAGTTGCAAACAGTAATTCTTACTGGTTCATGTATTTTTCATTTAATGGTTCAGTAAAATGAAGTCAAATGAATTCTTTGGAATGTTAGAGAATGTAACGTAACAGTATGAATGAACGGAAGACGGGGCCGGTTTTTACTTCGAACGAACATTTCTTTGGGGATTACAATCTTTTTTTACCTAATCCACGTTTCGTGTCGATAGAGTAGTTTGATAATTACGCTACAACAGCGTTTGGTAAATTGGGTCGGATCTTGTTTTTCTGTTTTATTTACGTGGGTCTCTTTTTGTATGTGTGTCGAATAATTACGGTAGTGGTTGATTTAATTAGCGATGGGCACGTAATGTTATTTTCTAAATGAAATGTAAATGAACGTGTGATTAGGTGATAAGGCAAAAAATATTATATGAAAGCCACATACTGTTTTAATGTATTCTTGTGATCCAGTTACCTATAGTTTTATTTGTCGCACCTGTTCATCTTGGGAAAGGACTTATAAATCTTTTATAAATTCCCCGGGGTATGAATGAAAAATTTGTTGAACCTTTTCCGCGACAAGATATGGATTTTTTTAAATAGTTAAATGCTTATTGGTTTTCCACGTGAAAAAAAATTGAATTGCGACGTGAATAGAAAATTGTTTGATTATTTGTAATGTCAACGACAGTAATATTGCTTAAAATTATCAGTGGAGTTCATGTTAAGATATTTATCTGTTTTATCAGATATTCGTCACATCAAATAACATCAGATATTTACTCTTGATAACTGCATAACCAGAAAATAAATTATTGTCGGTTAAAAATATGACTCATCGTGTATGTGCATATGCTATTTACAATCTAATCAAGCTATTGGAGCAATACAACGCTACAGAAAGATCAAATCATTAACATTATATCTTATTACATGTCTTAAGCGACCATTGTTTATTACTATTGCCAAATATTCAGAAATTAGTAATATAAAGGAAATCATGCAATTAAATTTCTTAACTACTATAAGAAACAATAATCAAATTCATGTTAAATTATCATTTTAACGAAATAATAGTGATACTAACAAGTACACAATTAAGACCTGCTGAGAAATTACCTATGCTAATAAATACGATTTCAAGCTCCTCATTTATCGCGATGAGAAACATAAACGTACGTTCAGCGCGGGATTGCTTTGTTGCAATTAATCTAGATTGTTACCCGCATAGTAAAGAAAGTGTGACAAGCCACGAAGGCCACACAACCTTAAGCATTTGTAAAATTAAAAACACATAGTCAAGAATCTTAAACATCAACAAAATTATCTAGAAACTACAACTTTAACTTCAATATAACAAATTGTTATTCCAAATGCATGTTGTTACAGCAGCGTGATATTTTTTCTGTATAGCTTGGCCTTCTCCCTTTCATTTAAGACCCCGCAGATTAAGAAACAACCACCAAGAGCCGAGATGATTGCAATTACCCGGAGTGCTATTTTGTCGATTATTTAATTGTTAATAACTTTTAAACCGCTAATTCCATATTGTTGAAACTGTTGGAGAAGATAGGCTCTGGTTCGTAGCTTTAATTTAAGACCAGTCCGGTTAAAAAATACGCACTAGAAGCCGAAAAAAACGCAATTGTTTAAATTAACGATGTAGTCCAGAAATTGGCTTTTTGAAGTGCGGAAAACTGCTCGAAAGGTCCCAGACGCGAGATGGCGCCACATGTACGATTATAGACTGTCTGTGGGGCACTACAGCCCCAGTACCATTTCCATGTCACACACAACGTTATCGGTAAATTTTTAAAAAATTGGTATCTCCGATCCTGGTGGTTATTTTTTAAAAATAATGGGGTGTCATATGAAAGGGAAACGAATAAGCTACACGCGAAAGAATACCCAGTTGCTGTAACTTCATCCAGTTGGCTGTAATAATAATTTCAACTGTTTACTTGTTTATAACAGTTGAACCTGACATGGAATAATGTTCACACCTATTGGAGATGATTACTCATACTTTACTCATGCTTTAATTTATGTCTCATGTAAATCGCCGGAAAGTCGAAGTAAACGAATTTCTATATAATTTCTTTAAACAAATTCAATTGTCTCGCGTTCTACTTGGCCGATGTTAATCAACGACGTCTTAAATTAAAGGTCTCGATTCAAGGAACGATCTGTTCCTGTTTTAAAACGATCCTCGGGTATAATTATTGTGGAATTCCCAAACGAATTATGAAGTTGTTTATAAAAAATGAACCGCTCATAGAATATTCTTGACACCTATTGGAAATGGTAACTTATACTTCTAGCTTTAATTTATGTCGCCTGATCGTTGATGTAGCTCGCCGGCAAGTCGAAGTGACCGCATTTGTTTATAATTTCTTTAAACAAATTCATTTATCTCTCGTTCTACTGTACCGTTATTTAATTGTAAACAGCAAATATTCAGGATATCAAGGAACAACATTTTCTATATTCACGCACATTTAAATAACGGAACCTCGCGGCATTTGGCAAGTGAATCGAAATCTGAAGCACCGTATATACAGATCGAAAGAGATATTCTTCTCTCTTGAAGTTCATAAGAGTAATTACCTTGACACATATTCTTCACTTGCCAGTAGAAATTGCACGCTGCATGCAAATATGATACTAAATATTTGTATAATTCTACAAGAAATTGCGTATGGCAATAGCCATTTTTATTTTGAACATGAATTTCAGTATAAAGATGCATTAAAATTAATATATCAATGGAATAATATTTAATTGTTTATTATTGTACTTTAGTTTAATTTCGATGATGAAGCTATTAATAATTGTTTATTTAGCTAGTTTATCTAGCTATTAATTAATTGTTTCAATTGTAATGAAGTGCTTAGACTGTTGTTTGGGGTACGACGAACATAAATAACTTTAAAACAACATCATTCAACTACCTGTCTGCAGCATTTTCTAATTACAGCATCCTATAATTGATATTCTTATAGAGCATTTCAATTAATTTGATTTCCAAGTATTTATTTACTCTATCATTTACAATACTTGTCTGTGATTCGCATCATAATCCATCAAGATGAATACTCTTAAAATTGATTGAATAAATGTAATTCATACTAAATTTTCATTTATCTCATCTAAATATTCTATCTCTCGTTACATAAACTATTCACCGGCTTACCAACAAGTGTTCCTTATGCAATAAAGAAACAATTTCCAGGAAAACGTAATAATTAACAAACTTCCTCTATTATTCGCGCGAAAATATCGAACCCCCTTCAATTCCACTAAAGATTCTCGGACAAAAGATCATAAAATACATCATTCGAAAAGAACTGTTGGATTCCAAGGTTTAGTATTTTAAGAAAATAACACTTCCTTACTTTTAAAACTAAACTTGAATAAACGAATTCTTACAATTTACTTTAAAACACTTGGACGATGATGTTCCAATTATTGGTTCGAAACTCTTCTTAATGCGTGACTCTTCCGAAGACGTTGGAAGTCAAAAAGCTCCTTACAAACCTTTGCATGTTCTTTTTAAGGGGTTTTGGAAATAGGGCTTCGGTAGGAACGTTAGGGTTTTGACATATGACTTGGAGTTTATGACTGTAGCTGGTCAAGCGTCGCCATGCGCCAAAGTGCAGGCAGATGGAAAATAGGAGGTAGGACGGTTTGCTATTGCTCGTCATAGTGATTGCAAAGTGTACTATTGCAAAGTTAAAAATATTGCTCTCGTAGAGCGGTATCCAACAGAACGTACGTACATTTACTAAATAATTTTGAAGCTCGATTCTCAATATAACCCCTTATCGCGATTCCACGGAACGAAACCTTGAACGTGAAAGCCCCGCGCAGCCTGTACCGGAAGACAGGAAGCAAAAATCAGTTTTATCAATGCGCTTTGTTCCCCTCGACGTATTATCAGAAACGAGCCCAGCACGAAACGAGCTCGCCAGTATCGAAAACGTTTCGCTTCCACGCGTATCCTGCCTGGTCACTTTACGCGTATTGTCGAACGTAATCACGCGACCCCAAGCCGAGCGAGGGTTCTTTATCGAAATTCGATAACGAAATCGATCGCAATACCAGACTCCAATTGCTCAGCAATTAACGCGACCCCCAGTCGACCTGCCGTGGAATTCTAACGGCCGATCAGGACGCAATAAACGAATTTTCATGAAAACGCAGCGCTCGATTCGAGGAGTGTTCTCTGCTGAAGAAACGATCGAAGTGGAACGTGCGCACCTCCGCTCGCTTCTCGCGGCCGAGGGAAGTGCTGAAAGAAACTAGCACCTCGTGAAACTGTTCCCAACGTGTCCGAAGAGGCGAACAGTTGGACGGGCACGCGTGAAAATGACAAAGGGCACCGGTTACTCGACTTTCAACACGCCAAATCGGTCTTGGACCGTGGGAAAGCTGGCGCAACGTTTGACATCCAACTTGTTCCTGGAATGCTGTTCCCTGCCGTGTTATCCGAAAAGCAAAAGCAACATCCAGGAGGATATGTCGGACGAGGGGATGCTACAGGAGAGAAGTTTGCGAAGAAAGAAGGACGATGATTTAGAAACGGAGGAGCCGATGGAGATGAAACGCATGTCTTCGAGAGATTCGTCGACGGAGGACGAAATGACGGATTATACGAATTATACTAATGCGGGGTGCTCGTTGATGGAGAATAGTAGCTATGGAAAATTGACGGATTTGCAGGGAAAGGGGTTGATAAGTAATGCCGTCGACTTGGAGGGCAAAACGTTTGCGTCGAGCGGAACGTTGTTTGGCATTAAACGCGTCGTAAAATGTTCGAACAACGAGACGAACGGGAACAGTAATTGTAAGGGAAAGAAAGAATTTGAGAACGGCGAATCCAATATTTCGGAAATGTTCCCAAAGCGTCGACTGAGGAAAGCAGAAGAAAGGGATGGCTTTTCTTCGCAGTCAGAATTGTTTCCGAAGTGTCGAATTAGAAAGAGGAGCCAGCAGTCGAGTTCGTTGATCATGTTCTAATACCTACCTTTTAATCTTGAAATATTTATCTAATGATTAGCCTGCCTTTGCATCGCAATTATCGTATTAATTGCAATTTAAAAATATAAATATCTCTGAATTGTGCCACTGTTAACACCCACCAGGATTCTGCGATTATATTTAGAATGTTATATTATTATCAAACCTCTGCTTCCGTTATATGTGTACAAAGTACATAATTGCGTTTCTCGTAACGCTTTCGCTAAAAATGTAAGCGTTCTCCACAACAGTGTATCATTGTTGCAATTATTTATATAAATCCTAAATTAGATAGTTAAACAGAGTTTAAATTGTTTATACGTATCGCTCTTCGATACTAACAAAACCTGTACTCTTTTGGGCATTGGCGTTTCTCGTTTTGAGTTTCTTTGGAGAATCAATTGATTTAAAAAATAGTAATAAACGCATACGGATTTAATTCAAGAAAGGCAAAGAAGGGTTTAATTACTGAACGTGTCAAGCCAATGTGTCAGATTGTTTTATGTATACGTTTCATGTTGTAGATGACGGAAGTAGCTTGTCAGAAGCATGCAGCACTCCGATAATTGGCGCTGGATCACGAGCAGGCTCTAGTCATACAGTGCTTGACGTAGATGACATGGATTCTGGATTGCATTCTGGACATCTTGCAACGCGAGCATCCCTGTCAAGTCTTGGGGTAAGTACAGGCGTCTAACCCTTCTGCGAAGTTTGTAATGTACCGTGTTGATTCATGTATCAATTAATTCAGCGAAGAAAAAAAGAAAACCATTTCAAGGAGAATTACTACTGACTATCGACTGAAAGATTAAAAATATCGTACATAACTGTACACATTGCTCGTCAATTCTTCCAAACATTATATTGCTCAACTCTGTGTAGAATTGCTCATTGTTCCCCGAATTTGTTTGTATTCTCGAGGATAATTATTACGAAAAATTCTTACTTATTACTATTACATTCAAAGCAGTCAATAATTGCTGCAGTACCCATCAATAAAAGAAAATGTAGAAAGAAACGTCGACGTAGGAACCATACAGTGAAGAATTAAGTTTTTTTTTTCCCGCGTGTTTGAAATATATAAGACCACATTTTATTACAAACATATAACATTATTTTTCATTTCAAATATACAAAATTATATTCTACTTCAAACACGTACAATAACTTTTGTATTTAATATCTTTGTATCATTGTGTTTGATCAAAACTTTTAAGTGACTACGGTTATTGCACTTTGCTTTTGTACAAATCGTTTTTCGATCCACCACGGTGTATTACTTATTGCCAAATGAAAATGTGTTTGCGTTCCAAATATCGTACTATAAATAACTAACTGATATCAATATTTTCAGGCTCGTTCTGACTCAATGGCGTCAGTCTATAGCGGTGCTGGTGAGGGACGGTGCTGTCGCTCGGTCGTCGTTACAGGAGAAGTTGAATTCGCCTTGCAGTACGATTACAAACACCTTACATTCGAGGTGCACGTGACAAAGTGCAAGAATCTTGCGCCCGTTGATGTAAAACGCAAACGTTCCGATCCGTAAGTAACCCATGAGTCAATAGAATAGAGTAATTTATCGGATTATTGTCATCGATCACGTTTACCTTGCAACCTACTAATTACTTTCTTACTTGCGAATAGTTATTGCCAGTTTGTAGGAGCTATTTACACGTTAGTACATTTCTTCCTTAAAGATACATACTAGATAACAGTTTGTAGTAGTCTGGTTTTCTGGTTTTGATAACGTTCCGTGGCAGACAAAAGGAGGGCCTATCAGTGTGTTAGAAATACGGAGAAATTTTTGAGGATTTAATTTTCTTTCTAATGAGCGTGATTGTTAGCGTGTGAAATATTAAAATAGGGGACTGTATAATGGGATCGATATTGGACAATACGCTTTTATATTTATCGCATGCGAAAAGCTTGTATTTTTTAGTTCTCGGAGCTTATAGTTTTGTAATCTAAATTTCGACAGTTTGTAGCTAATTTATACCTTTCAGAAAAGAATAATGCCCCCTGTGAGAAATAATAATTAAAAGTTTCCGGACAACATATTCTATTTTCAAAAATTCTGAACACCAATAAAATCTGATACACTTATAAATTAATTAATTACTATAAATTATAAGAGGAAAATAGACGAGAAAAAAAACTTCCTTGCGATCCCAATGTACAGTTTGTGTGTTATGTAAAAAAAGTCCTGTAAAGCAAGATCTTCCATTCTGACGCAAACTACTCCATCAGATACGTGAAGGTGTACTTATTGCCGGACAAATCGAAGAGCGGCAAACGAAAAACGAAGGTGAAGAAGCACACGCTGAATCCTGAGTTCAACGAAACGTTGAAGGTAAGATAATATTTGCAGTATCGTTCATAAATTGTTTTGCCTGCGCCTCCGTTGTTCTTGCATGAGAATTAGAGCTTGGATGGTTCGCCACCACATTTCAGTTCCATATGAGTCTGAGCGGATTGGAGACCAGAACCCTGTGGTTGACAGTCTGGCATTCAGACATGTTTGGACGCAACGATTTCCTTGGCGAGGTTCGAATGCCCCTGGAGAACAAAATCTTCGACGATCCGACGCCGAAGTGGTACCCTCTCCAAGAACGAGTAAGTTATCGATAGAGTGTCTAGTAGAATAATAAATGCACCATACAGCATAATTCAAAGAGAAATTGACGTGCTCAGAAGGGAAGCTAATTAACTCTATTTTCTTGCAATTTTCCGAATGTTCTTATCGAAGTATTTAATTGGTTCTTAACTTTTGAAATTTGCGTAATAATACTATTTACAATAATAATATAATGTAATATATTACAATTATTCTATTTATCGTGGGGAATTTTTATATTGCTGCTGAATGATAAATAATCAATTTTGAAAACCAATGCGATTGTCTGCATTTCGAAATCCTTTCTTAATTTTTATAAGTGTTTTATATAATAATATATTTTATAATGCGAACATATATTTGGAACGGGATTTTGAAACACAGCCTTCTTAATTTTATCAAGTTTTATCAAGTCTCTACTTTCTGTTTCGTGGACGTTGGTTTAACTTCTGAGCTGCTTATTTAACGTTGATGGAAAACGTACTTGCGCGACGAGTCATAAAATATTAAAGTCGATCAACTATGTAGAATGTACATAGTAGATGAAACATTGGCAGAGAAAATTCGAGATTCTATAAATGAAAGGGATTAAGTTAATTGAATGTGACTTATGGGCGACGGTTTCATTATTTCGTCGTCACATTTGTCAGATGTTATCGAACACCGAAATATTATTAGAAATATTAGGCTATTAGTCCCCACGATGTTCTTTATAAATATTAGGTTTCTTAGAAAAAGCAAAAAGAAAAGGTATTAGTATTTTCCATATGCAATATGTACAGTGCTTTGAATACATATCTTTTCCTTCAATTTCATAGCTACAATTTTTGTATGCCATTGCATATGTGGCGCCTTATAAAGACAGAAGTAAAGGAGACCCTTTGAAAAATTCATTAACATTTTGTTTTTGATAACATGCTCAGCAAAACAATAGCGAAAATCAATTTTTCAATTTAATGGAATCGTATTAACAAGAAATGGACACAATTCTTCGTTTACATTAACTTCAACTCCACTTCCATTAGTCGTGTTGCAAAATTCAAACCCATGGTGCTTTTTATGACTCGTTTCGTATCTCTTCCGGCAACTATACACAATGCAAATCGTTCTAGATAGAAGAACACGTCGAGAATGAGCCGGAGAAAGTAAGTCTTTATACGGTCTCGGTAATTCTCCAGCACATAATTAGTGCCTCCTTATATTTGTTTTTATTTATCTTAGTAAAGTTAATTGACACACTTCGCGGGAGGAAAACGATATTGCACGAATTGTTACACCGCCAACAATTATTTACGTTCAGCTGTCTGACTACGTGCGAAATCTTCAGAGCTCGTGGCACGGCATGAACGAAGGAAGTAGTGTTGTAGAAAATATAATGTGCTATTTTCTCCCGCGCACTACACTATTGAATAGCATTAATTTGCATATGCATTTGCATGTGCAAGAAGAATATCAATCTTTATTACAATCACATTGTCCACTTTACTATTTCATACTACTGTTACATGGTATTGTGCTATGCAGTTCGTGTAATAAATAATTTGTCTGAGAAATTAGCTGCATATAATACATACGTATGTACATGTATATTTATAGCTTAATTAGTAATCAGTTTCATCTTTCAGTTCATTCTCTTGTCGAATTATGCGAAATATACTTACTGTAAATGTACTCCTAGAATTATGTATTATATATATGTACATGTAATGTTCAGTTATATCTTGTGGGAAATAATTTATTAATTTTAAGACACAGAAATATATGTATATACATGTATGCATAATATAGTAGCGTCTATACATTTAATATATGCATATAAAATTCATCTTAAAATCGTCGCACTATTGCCTGCAAAAAGTATTTGTATAATACATTTCTGAGAATTAAACATGTATTTCGTATTAACGCTCGTCTTTACAATTGCCGAATATTAATATTACATAAACAATTTGTTCTGCAAGCATTATTCCACATCATTTCACATTCTGGACTCTCCTGTTAGTTATTATTTACTTTCATTATAAATTCTAGACCGAACCGTTCGACGATCCTGTAGCATATAAGGGTGAGGTGATCGTCGGATTGAAATTTGTACCGCCAGATCCCACGCAACAGGAACGAGATCGAGAGATTGGATCAGACCGTGGGGCTTCTAAATCGAAGAAAAATTGGAGTCGCGGCGCGTTACACGTGCTCGTGAAAGAAGCTAGAAATTTACAAACGAGGGCAAAGAATTCGGGAACGTGCGATCCGTTTTGCAAAAGGTATTTATTTTCTCAGAATTTCGTTTGCTTGCTTCGTGGCAAGAATGATAAATATTTTTGGTATATTGGTACTAACCATCGCTTTAACTAGATTATTTGGGAAAAAATATATTGAAAAGAGTTGCAATTGGTTGCTCATAAAATAAATATATTTTCGTCGCTAATAACAAATATTTTCTAACGAAAGAGAAATTAGTTTATGTTTCTAAAAATTATATTTCGCCACAGAAATTAGTCCCATATCAATTGATATACGTATACGAAAAAAGTATTACTCTTAAACTTTAATCTTGCAATTGGCAAAAGAAAGAAAAATCGTATATTAATTTAGTTTTATCCTTTCAGCTATTTGCTACCTGATAAGGGTCGTTCAGGAAAACAAAAGACTGGAGTGGTTCGCAGATCTGGTGGTTCACCAGTATGGGGTCACACTTTCATTTATAAAGACGTGAGTTTACAGGAATTAGCAGAACGTGGCTTGGAGTTAACAGTCTGGGACCATGATCGCATTGCCAGTAACGAATTTTTAGGCGGTGTTCGATTTAATCTTGGCACAGGTATGTATCTTCATAAAAGGAATAATTCTTTAGCTTATATTGACCGCTATCTTGTAAAACCATGTGAAATTTATAATTAATATATACTTATAGTCGACGTACAGTGCTTTTAACGTATATTTAATGAGAAATTTTCGTTTAATTTAAACAATTCAATTTGTTCGTATGCATTTCTGTCCATTGTTATTTAGTATATCACTTGAGTATGTACTTCTTTTCATCTCCTCCACTTACCCTTATACTCGCTTTGATGAAGCTGACTACTTTCCCATATTCGGTCTCTATGTTTGTTGTTAACATCTGCGTCAGCACACCGTTTCCCATCCATATTGCTTCGTTAATTGCTATGCATGCAGGGCATTTAATTAAAGCGTTACTAATTCTACTTTTCAATCCTTTTCTGCTGCGTGCTCTGCATTCCGTGTTATATTTGAAATCATTTTCAGTTAACGTATCAACATGTGAATATAGTAAATGCTACAATAACGATCATCCAACGTTATAGAACGCGGTCAATCATTTCACTCACACTTTAACTATTCCTCGCGCATATAATACAATAAAAAGAAATTATCATACTCTTCAAGCTGTACCAGCTATATATGCCAACCAATTGCGTAAATTTTCCAGGAAAACACTACGGGAAACCGGTGGACTGGATGGACGCAACCGGTCGCGAGCTATCTCTCTGGCAAAGTATGCTCGAAAGGCCTAACTTCTGGGTAGAAGGCGCAGTGACTTTGAGGCCGAATCTACATAATCACGGGAAAAACAGCAACTCCTAATCGCCCGACGTCGTATCAGTGATTTCTTTTGTACTTAAGTGATTAATGTTCGCACGCGGACCTTCCGTTCTCCTTTCCAACGAAGCTCGAAACGCTTCGGCCTAGTTTAACTTAAATTGCACGCGTACGTATTGTGTATATAAGTGGCGGCGCAAAACGTGCCACGCGTCGAATAATTTCGAAACGCGACTTTCGAAAGGAAAATCAGTGCCTTTGGAAACGACGCGACGTGGTCGCCTCGTGTTCGACAGGGCACGCTCTAAATTCTCAAGGAAACAGTAGCGGAAGTGAGGGTCACAAGGTGCCGGTAGGATACCTGGATCGACGGAAGATGTTCCAAATCGTTGTGAATTCTCGATTCTGGAATTGGTACTTACTGTGGGACCCGGTTGAATTTGTACATGAACATAGCTGATAATTAATTAGTGTTTTAATCGGTACTCTCCGTTCGCTTCCGACACGGCACTCTGTAGGTACACCATTTCGAATGATGTTCTTTGAACTTCCGTTGCGAAAAACCGTGTGATATACGAATTTATTCTGAGTGATTCTTTCCTTTCTACCACTGTGCGTATCCCCCTTCTTCTTCCTTCCTTCATTTTCGTTGGGAAAATTGTCCCTTCTTCCACGCGTTTTTCTTTTTGTTTTTGATCGTCCTTTTTTCCTGTCTTATCTGTTCTCGCAGAGGAGAGACGGTCCTAGCCGAATCGTCGACGGAAAATTTAGATATGCGGAATGAGACGCGCAAAAACTCGTGCAATACCGTGAAAGAACGTGTCTGGGTTCTTTCTCGTTGGGTAATTATTAGTGCGACCGTGGAGCGAACATTTTAAAACGAGCATCCGTCCAATCGCCAGGCGAGATGATTACCGAGTTTCTACTGTGCATGCGTATTCTTCGTGGCCAAGCATATAGCTCGCGTTAATAAGGTTAATAACTTCGATAACACAGCCACGTTTCAAACGTGCACCTTTACGAATATATATGATACTAATAAATAAATGGTTCTTCCTTTGAGAAATACGCAGGAAACAAGCTGATATATGTATACTGAAGGTGAGAATCGATCGGACGAATGTCAGATTTAAATGTCAATTATTTATTATATATATGATAAATAATTGATGTTTAAGTAAAAGCTGATTAAGTACAAGGTATATATATGAAAATACAGTGTCAAATATCAAGACAGATTCTCGCATTCATCAACTTTCTGTCTTCCTCGTGCTGCCCTAACTAAAGTCACTAATTCTCAGCTCCTCGCGTATTCTATCAAATACATCTACATAATCTTAACCAAATTCAAGGACAAGATATTTCAGCGTTTGAAATGTGGCTTATCATTGTGTGGACACTTTCCTTTCTTGGAGAGAAAGATGCTTCCAGTGTGTACAAAACTCGAAACGATTTTTCGCGTTGTTTATTACCAAACCATCGGAACGGTGTATTTAAGGAATTAAATATAACCGATTCCCAATATATAGTTATATATTCATATAAATGTTATATTTATACATTCACGTATGATTAAACAAATAAACCATAGGCCACGGGGCTTTGGATCTGTTGTTATCAACGAACGGAAGTCACGGGATAGAAAATCAGTGTTTCGAACGAATCTGTGCGGACAGAAAGGAAGCTCACGATTAATTATTTCTGATACCATCGGGCGAACACTGATCCGCGGGACTTCCTTTTTTGTTTTCAAGAATAGCTGTACTCGAGTACCACCTATAATCCGGGACGAATCGAAAGGCTGGCATAAACGTACTTAATTAATTATTATAATGCCGGGTTTCCGGTTAGAGGCGTATAGGCAAGTACAGTGTAACACGGATCGTTTACTTATCTGTAGGATTACTCCTAAACACAGGGTCAACAAGCGAAACTATTTTGAACTGCCTTCGACGTATATTTTCGCTTGAACGCGAGTCAATAGTGTCGATTATTGTCATTAGGCAAAAAATTCGTTAATACGTCCGTAGGAAAAGTGTCTCGGTTGGATGTGTTGCGTTTGTTCGCGATTCCTCGAGGTGAATCCGAATTTGTTACGCGTATAAGGTATTGTTGCGAGACTACGTTCGGTACGTTTAAGGACCAATAATATTAAATTATGGATGATAAGGTTCGACGACAGAATGGAAGAACGATGCGATGGAATTCACGGCACGCGCGTTGCCCGTTTCCGTTTCGGCGCAGCGCACGAAAAGTCGCGTGACATTCGAATCGGATCGATCGAAGCGAATCAGAGAATGAAAACATTTATTTATATGTCACTCATCAGTATACGTGATAATAAACAAATTTTGTACGTTTACTCATGCCGAGTTATATTTTATTCGATGTATACACGTATAAAAAGAAATTAACATCTACATAATAGGTAATAATTCGAACAGACGCGTCATCAGGCACGTAGACGAGATTTTTCCGTGAGTATACAAGACATGTAAGAAATGAGTAGGAAAAATTTGCGCATCGTTTCAATCAGTACTTACTCTACGAGCCTGAATGCTGTCTTCGTCATTTTTTTATAAAGGCAAAAGCGTATTCGCAACTCATGTCCACGGATACTTATTCAGTCTGCATTTAAAGATCATTGTTCGAGATAAATCGATTCCCTTCCGAGTTCTTCCCCGAATATCGGTATTTACATTTCCCGAATGTTCCTAAAAGAAAAACGCATTAATCGCAGTACAGTTTGAACAGATATTTCAATTTAGATTCGCGCAATATTCACTCGGATATATATGTATATGTATAATGTATAGCGTTAAGAAAAAAATGTGGAGAATTGGAAGAGTTGAACGACGATATTGGACATAAAACTATTTTTATCGCGCGTACACTGTTTACGAAACGTGGAAAATAAATATAATATATTTGAAAAACGGGGGGAACAAAAAGAAGTAAATATATCTTGCATTTGAAAAATCACATGGTTATTTTTTGTAATTAATACTAGGATGTTAAGACACTTTTTACTTTTACCTTCAACATTTATAATATCACAGAAAAGTAATTTATCAATCAAGTGTAAATACGTTAACATTTTAAATAGATAGGCTTCTTTTCATACTTTGAAGTATTGTCGCGTTAGCAGTTGGGCAAACCAAATTTCTTTCCCTCAATTATAAACAGAAAAACTTCGCTTTCCAACATAAATATTATCATACAAAATAAATACTAGCATCAATTCAGAAATTATGTCATTATTCAGCTCTTCCATTCTTCTTTTCGATTTTCAGTTAATTAACTTTCTTCCAAAGAAACTTCGTTGGAAAATATAATATACCTTTGTGATCTTGGGGCTCGCGGAGCGATGTTGGCAACGGGGTGTAGTGAATATTGAAGAACATATCGTCGAACTCTTCCATTGAGTTCAGATCATACTTCGACGAAAATTCCGGGACAAGTTTCACGGTCCTCGAGTACTTCCCTCGTCGTTCAGCGTCTGATCGTTCCTTTTGCGTTACCGGACGCGAGTCGAGGAAACGAAGAGTCGATGGTAACACGTAGATCGCGTATAGCCTGTAACGATCGTAATCCTCGTCGTCGGTTGATGACGGATTGGTCAACTGATCGGGACATCCTGGATTTCCAAGCAAACTCACGTACACCACATTTGGACAACATTCTTGGATCCTTTTCAACGCATTGTCTATGTCGGATATCTGAACACATTTTGGTCAATACGAATTGTGTGGTGCATCTAATACAAAATTTAGATGTTGAAATATATTTAACACTGGAACTACGGATAGGCTTTGGTATTATTTAGACAGCATACGTTAGACAGCTTATGAAAACGAAAGTGGTTCAATGGAGATGAAGTATATATGTATACAATTGTTATTCTGCCTGATTAAAAACATAATGAATTACTGCAAAAATACCTATATGTTAATAATTTTAAAGTAAGAAACCTATATCCCGTCATTTTGATGGGCCTGGTAGTTCTAGTGTTAATGCACAATTACTTTAAAGAATGGAAATTAAGGAAGCTGCAGGAATTTATGTTTTCTAAGAACAGGTGATATAGAGGTGTATATTTGTTAATTGCTCCACTAATGCACTAATTCACTTGGCACAGGCCAGTTTATATTCAATAGTATCAATGCAAGTGCATGTAAATAGTGATACTGTGCCACAAAGTGTAGCAATAACAATTATCATCGAAAAATTTCATTAATCCATATTCGCATTAACACAATAAAAATGAACCTTCGATGAATGAACCAGAATATAATTATCAATTACCAGTTTTACTAGATAAATCAGTTAACGAATTCTGAGTAATGACAAAAGTAGCACTATATTCTTTTCATCGTTGTTGTTACAATGAAAGTATCCTATTGATAACGAAACAATGCAAATAATGACATCATCGTTACTTATTCGCAATAATAAATACGAGGTGAACGGCATCGACTCACATTTCCGATGACATAATACGCTAAAAGTGTACGTATCATCGTCACACGTTCAGAATTTAAATTGGATGAATAACTTAAAAGCAATTTCATTAATCCATGTTCGATTCACATAATATATACATATAGGTACATATACCTCCGTGTCTGTAGTAAGCGACTTATTTTCCCCATTCAATTCAATATAAAAATATAAAAAAACACAAATGATATTGGCTATTTTTAGCTCCCATCATTAGTCCCTCGCCATAAACGACGGTGACGTGCATAAAGTATTTAAAACTTGATCAGAAGCGAAATATGGTAGCAATATTGCATTTGACAAGATAGAGGAAAACAATTATGTTCAAATTAAGCAGCCTAATAAAGCCACGATATAGGATTTAATAAAACTGTAAGATTTAATAAAATTAGTTTTTAATAAAACTATATACATATATGTATAACGTAAAATGAGTAATGTTATACCTCTGTATAATATTTATTCGATTCATGGTTTTTGATAATTTATTATTTGAATACGGTATACATGTTTCTCGTCGCAATGGAAGACTTTTTTGTTATATATAATTTCGAAAAAAACCATTCTTTAACAAGAATATTTTCTTTTAATTACTCTGATCACAGAAGTGTAATAATATCATCTGTTATTACTATTATATATTTTAATTTGGAAGTAAAATTCATGGTAAATAGTTATAAAACTATTCTACACAAGGATTTGCTATTAACGTGTGCAAATACTTATACTCAAGGTAGGATATTATTAATTCCAATGGGTATTATTCTTATAATTAAAGAAAGTATAATGAAGGTATGCATGAACCAATTAAATAAATCATTTTTTTTGTCTCTTAATAAATTAACATTGTATTCCGTTCCTGATATAGTTTGTTATTACGTTTGCTTAACTTAACATTTCCACCTACAAATATTTCATATATTCTTCTTATTTTTCCTTCCACAATTTTTTATTCTAATCAGGATGAAGCATTTAATTAACATTCCTTAACGTTTTATTAACAGTCTAACTTAATGTAAGCACAAGCTTCCGTTTTATCAAAAGCAAAAAAAACGGAAAATGAAATTGGAAGGAAATCCGTCCTGTAAACAAGGATAAAAGTGACATCATGATGATGCGATAAATAGATAGTTTATGTACAAACGCAGTTACGAGATAAGTTCGTTTTCCTTCGAGATAATGCCAGCGCTCCAAAGCGTGCTGCTACGACATATTGAATCCAATATTTCATTGTACGTATTGTATATAAAATATAGATATGATAAATGAAAAATTGATTATTCGAATTTTGTACTTAATTTAAATACAAATTCAACAATAAAAATGTCTACAATTTCAAGCTTTCTCGCTTTTTTAAAACAACCTTGTTCTTTCGTTTATGCATAAATATCCGATGTATGTATGTATGTGTTACCTGACTACCTAACATGTAATTAATTTTCGCGATGAATTACTTATTTCAAAACCTCGTCGTACAAACACATTATTCGAATGAGTGCTATCACAAAACAAGAGAACACCGAAAACGTACACGTGAAAAACTAAAAGGAGGTAAATAAATCAAAAAATCATCGGCAATTCATTTTGCCCTCGATTTCCTAAACGTACATACTATACGATCAATAGAGTGATGTATGAATAAACCGTGCCGGTTCTGTCAGGGATACTTTCAATTCATAAAAACATTATTTTCGATGTAGAGAGAAGAGAAAGAGTATACAAACCTTGTTGTTGTTTAAACTGAGAGTAGTCAACGTCGGTATAAAGGGCAACGTCCTTAGATCCCGAAGTCTATTATTGTCTAGTATAAATTCTTGCAGCCATTGGAAGTATTTGACAGCGGTGATGGAGGTTAGTTCATTGTAAGAGAGATCTAAACTTGTGCAGTGATCTCCTACGACACCCACTAAGCCCGCGGGAATCTTTTCCGCTCGTTGTCCCGTATAGCAAGCCTACGTAGTTAAAAACAGGTGCAATAGACTGTGCATGGGCGGTTCCCATTCCTCCAAAGTGGTCCATTAATTGTACTTTAATGAAAATATAGGTCTATTACCCGGCCACATCGCACCGTTAAAGCACTCCTATTAAAGTCTTGTTGGTTCCCATTCGCCATCTTGCGCGTACGACACTGTGCAATAAGAAATTATCATAAAGCAATAAGAGAGATAAAACTTTGATAGCCTGGCAGAGACGCCCACCATTCTACATGATATTTCCAGTAAAGAGTTTCTTTAACAATACGGCTCGTTGGTCTAGGGGTATGATTCTCGCTTAGGGTGCGAGAGGTCCCGGGTTCAAATCCCGGACGAGCCCGGTAGTTTTTTTTAAATTTTTTTCTTTCATTTTGCTTAATTATACATATGCAATAAAACGAAGATTAAAAAAGGGAGCTATTCAATTTGAAATAACAGACTACTTGTAAAAGGAAAATAAGAAATTTGGGCGATTTAGGAAAGAAGAAAGTAAACTGTATACAATGTATATTCTTTTTTGGTAAAGATCCTACATAAATAACATAAGTATCGGTGCAAATTTTTCGCATATTTAAGAAAAAATGAATAATTATATTATGTACAATTTCGTTCTGTTCAGGTCACAAATTCATCGACATACTTACATATTTACAATTGGGAACTGTTCAGGGGAAGAGTTAATAATATGAATGTATACATATGGAGTTCTTTGCATTGTATCTAATAATATTATAAATAAAATTTCAGTCCATAAAAATAAAACTGATTAATATAATACACTAATAAAGTATAATATTCTTTAAAATGTAAATTATTAAAAGCACTAAATATTATCAATCCTACTCAGAGCTGTTGCCTCTAAGTATTCCAATTAAACCAAGGTCTATAATCCCATCATAATATAGAACCACTCAAACCTTTCTTTAACTTTTTAACAGGTCTGTACGCCATACTTGCAGTTCTGGATTTTTTATTAGATACTTCTTTCCCAGTTACTTCTTTTCTTTCTTCATCAGTTTTCGATTTTGAGCTTCCTATTTTACTATGCATTAAAATATCCCCACTTGCATCATTCTCGTCACTCAAGCTGTAATACATAAGACTTTTCGTACATTCCTGTTGTAGTTATTTAAACTAGAACTTATGTATAACAATACATATAATCATTATTTCTTCTCCGCATTTTAGTACCTTGACAGATTTGTTGTACTTGTATTATTATATTTGCATAAATTGAACGTATCATAGAAAGTCAACATTGCTTGGAATGCATTTGTATACGCAGTAACATTTGAAGTGGGAGTATCAATTTTAAGTTGTTCTTCCGTGAAAGATTTTGTTTCAATGTTCTCTGTAACAAAAAAAATAGTATGAAATTCTATTACAAAATAATACTATATTATAGAAATATATTCGACTTGAAAAAATACATGCTTCTGATCAATTCAGCTCCTTCTGCTTTATATTCTGTAATTTCTTGATCCTTCCTTTTAACTAAATCTAAAAGAAATTCACGTTGACGTATAATTTCCATTGATGATATACACAAAGGTTTCGTTATAATTTCCCAGAAATCTTGTGGCGTCCCCATTGTGAAATTTATAGTGAACTTCATTGAACCACCATCTATTTGAACTCGTAGTTTAATTTGTTCAACAGATGACTCAACAATATATTTTGATATATTGTTGAAAATGTCTGACAGGATTTTTCTATAATTAAGAGCTTCAACGTTTAAAAGTGGGTTTAATATCTGCAAAACAAACAAACAAGTGAGTTTAATTATTATAACTAAATATAATGAAACATGTTTCATAATAAGTAATAGTAAAATGGATTTGGTGCATATTGAATCGCAAAGTACACATAAATTACCCGACATCTATCTAAAATAATTTCATTTGTCAACGTCTCCATCCATATTTCAATAAGATTAGTTAAACAGATTTTGGTAGTGTCATCTTTCTGCATAACGTAAATCATGTAATTGACATTATTTATTTTTATATTTTTCCACATTATGCTTTTGTTGGGCAATCAAGAACTGTAGTTTTCATTAATATAATAACAAAATCTTGCATGTCAAGAATTAGTACTAGAAGTTACGAATTTTTAACCTCCAAATACCATGTAACATGTATATAACCTAAATCATGTGTCAAATAATTGATTTTGCCGAATAGATTTTAAAATTGACTGTTAGTCAAATTTATACCATACATTTTGTTAAGATACATTGCACATTATATGCGTGCAATATTATAAACATATATAGTTCTAGTCAAAAGAAATTAAATTCATTTTTGTATACATATATATACAAATTGAGCGGTTTATCGATGTGCAATAGATATCGATTGTATCCTAATATCGCAATAAATATCGACCAAGATCAATATTAATTTTAAAAATATATTTAACATATGCGTATGGTAAATGATTATAAACTACACATGCAGGCAAATAATTGCATCCATAACAAATTACTATACAATTTTCTACATTTACATATGTATGTATATACTTTACATACTTACTTACATACATTTTCAAGTTATATATTTAAGATAATACTGTGATTGAGAAATTGTATTTATTAAACACATCTATTTTTACATTTTGTATAAACAAAAGACATTACTTAAAAAAAAGAAAACTTGTAAAATAACTAACAATAAGGCTTCATTAAAGGGTGATATTAAAGGAAACAATATGAAAATATTTATTATGTAAGAATATAACGACAAAGGAAATATACAAACGTTATAAATGCTTTTTATTTTGTTTTATGATTCGAATATTAACCGTATGGAACCTTGCCTCGGGTGTATTGCTAATTGTCTTATTATTGACGAATTCTTGCTCGAAAGATTTCTTCTTTGTATCCGCCTGTAATTAAGGGATACACCATTATAATTAAACTTTTCATTTTAGCCAAATATAATATTGAACAAACCGTTTGCTGTGCTTCGGTAGATGTAATAGATAAAGTTTTATTTCTACATTTTTTCAATTGTGAAATTTCTCTCCAATTAGTAAATATGATTGGACTACATCTTTTCAAATGATCTTTGTGATCATTGTTATCGCTAAAACTTCTAAAATGTGGCTGTTTCTGCGCATTACCAAGTTTTAACAATCTACAATTTAATAGTTCGTTCGATGACTTTTGCTTCCTCATCATCAAATAATTATAGATTGAAGAAGTGCTAGGGGACGCTGAACACGAAGTATTCGTTTCCGCGTTGTTTTTACAAATAATTGTTTGGACTTCTTTTTCGTATTTTGATTTTATATTTTCTTCCTTTGGTTTTTCTTTTCTATCCGATATTCGATTTTTCGCTGCATATAATATATACGTATGAATGGATATAACATGAAAACTAATATAGACATAAATGAAGAAATTGTAAATAAAAGTCGAATATGAATTTTTGTTTTTGTTTGTTCATATCGTAAAATAACTACGATAGTTACATTTACTGCGCACTTTCTTTACGACATTTTTATCTTTGCATAATACACTGGCATGATTCTTAAGAGCTTGTTGAGAAGCACATTGGGTTTGTGCATGATTAAAGAGTCTCAACTTTAAGCAAAGATTGCCCTTGCTATCTGTATACTGAGATGCTATTGCATGTTTAGATGATACCTATAGAATATAACGAAATATTTTAACTACATTTTTCTAAACATCGAAAATAGGAATGATTGAAAAATTATATACCAAATCTTTAAGTAGGCAATGCTTTCTTTGCTTTTTCATTGTTAAATCATGCAAAATATCTTTCGTATATGTAGTTATTTTGCTTGTAATATTAGACAAATCACTACATTCCTTCTTAAGCTCCTTTATAATACTACCTGTATCAGGTAGAGATATTTCAGAAATATTCTGCTCTGAAAGCATGCACGATACACCTACATCCTTCACCAACACTGCATCTAGGCACTCGCTATCACTTTTATTAGTCCTATAAGAATGGGGAAAAGATGCAAAAATAGGTTTAGGTCAAGTAAAACAGATGTTAATATTGTGAAATAAGGGAAAGAAATAATACGATTAAAAGGATATTATGAAAATATAATTCTTTTACTTTGCTGTTTTATATCTAAAATTTGCGAAACAAAATTTGACATAATTCTTAATATATTTGTAAGACTGATTGAATGTTAAAGCTGTATTAATAAATATATTAAGTAACCAAAGATAACAATAGTAGTAACCTATAGTAAGGAAATAGGCAGCCTTCAGGAATTGTTAAAGTATTCATCTTGTTTGAAACATCATTTTCCATAAAAATCATCTGCTTATGCGAATCTTTAATCATAGTATTGGAACACTCATAATTCGTTGCTGACCTCAAAGCACTCCGATTAGTAATATTTTTTTCTGATATTGTAGAAACAAAACTCTTAGAAGCTTCATCAGAAATGGCATTATATTTCTTCATATGCGGTATGATGTTAACTGATGCATCTCCTGATTCCGGAGAGGCAATAAGGACACCCATCTCAAAGTGATGATTGTTAAATTATCCAATAATTGTTCAATTATCCGCAAATAATTAATGTCAAGTTTTCCGATATATCATAAGGAAACAAATTTGAGAGAACATTTTAGATTAAAGTGATAAACTTAAAGGCTACCCAAATAATATAAATGTCGTTATAATCGATAAAATATAATAGAAATAGCTTTATAAATTACCGAAACTCTAAATTTTCTCTGCCCCATCACTGAAAAACAGAGGCATGCGTACTGTTTGTATCTCTGCCGCGTTTTGGAAATATCCATAACATCACGAAATCTCAAATTTACCAATCAATTTTGAGATTTCAACGCCTGGAGAAGGTTACGTTTATATCGCAAAAACTATAAAATAAAACACATGTCATGTTCTTTGCAAGTAGTACAATCTTAATTGCTGAGTTCACCTTGCATATAAAATGGGAAAAAATTTAGAATGTAGTAAGTCAGAGACATTACATATTTATATCATATTTTACATATTTTACATATCTTTATATCTTTATAAAATAAATGAAAAAACTTGTAACTATTTACAGGCAATTCGAGGCTCGTATAATCTTACTTTTAAATATATTTGAGCTACTCGTTTAGAAGAACTTACTTTTACGAATATATAAAATCAAGGTACAATAATTCGTAGCAACACCTTTTTATTCAAAGGATTCGCTCTCGGATTTTGTTATAGAAAAGTATTAAATAATTATCCAGTTAGTGCACCTGAAGTACCAACATATTATACGTTAACAACTTGTACATTACTTTAAGTTTTAATATTTTGTTTAATATTATGAATTAAGTTGTAATCTTTAGTTACATCAAATTTTTAAAATTTTTCGATAATTGTTAACATATATGTATACATGTAAGTGGTTAACATAAAAATGAATTAAATTTCAATTTTGTATGATAATATATGTTTAAATAATGTTAATAAATATATTTAAATCAAGGACACGTTTTTCAATATACATATATTGTTACATTTAAGAAGAATTCAAGTTACGGATGTTAATTTAGTAGCGACTGAATATTATTATTTTTATGGAGGGAACAAAATTTTTCGTTTAACAATTAACATGTCGATACGCATACTATAATTTTTACTGAGGTGTTAACTAATTGTAAGTTATATATTATCACGTTTCTTTAATCTATTGATACCTGTATAATTGTAAGCATTGGAAAGTAGTTCAAAATCTATAGCAACACAAATATGCAGGTAAAAAGATCGGCCTTCAATTTTGATTTATTTACTGTTACTTCAACGTTAAAATTTAAGGATTTTTCTAAATTATGTGCCATCACAAAAACCAAATATTAGCCTTTAAGCAAATTATCATTGAACACGATTGTTTGATTTATAACGTCAGTGAGTTTTAAAGTAGTCACTGCACACATGTGCCATGTATATTTCTTAGAATCTGAAGGCAAGTTAACCAATGAGGTTTTCTCACATTCTATAGAACTGACAGCAAACCAACAGCGTAAACACACCTGAAATCTAAACGGAAATTCGAAAATACCATCATCGTCCCAAGTTCGCTTGCTTTCTCATCCAATAAATTAACAATCAAACCGTCAATTGTATCGCAACTCCCCCAAACTGAGACCCTATCGAATTTAACTACAGCAAAGTCCGCAGTACGTTCTATTTAATTAATAACCACCTCCAACTATAAACACAAAGCAACCAGACGAAGGAACAAAAGGAAGGAACATTGAACTGAAATGAGTTCCTGTCAAACTGGTTGGTAAAGTCGATCGAAGTGAACGTGTTCCACACGGTCCCACAGCCGCTACGCCAATGGGGAACGTTCTTTCAGTTTGATCGGCATGGCTGCCGCGGCACTGGCGAACAGATCGCGTCGCGACGCTGGTAGAGACGGTTGTTGGTCCACGAGCGACGTCGTTGCGGAGTTGAGATGCTCCAAACGCGACCACCTTCCTAATTCGATGATGCGGAAAATTGGTACACGTTTCTCCAATTTGCATACACGATCCAACATCGAACTGTCAGTTGCGCCCGTTAACATCGGAATCAGTGTACAGTGATCGAGTAAATCGTTTGACAGGGGCGCCGGTGACAAATTCGTGCTTCGTTGAGACCTACAACCGTGATGAGCTTGACGAAGACGACGTTCACGTTGAACACGATGGCCAATTGAGGCCGAGAGATTCCGAGTGTCTCGCGAGATTCACATCAGTGACGGGTTTACCGGCCGTGTTTGGTGCATTCATAATAAGTGGTGTTTCGCCGCAGACCGTGGCCGCTCTAAAAACCTGTGCCGGTTAATTATCTGACTCGAGAGAAAGTCGACGGTCA
The DNA here is from genome assembly GCA_907165295.1 of Nomada fabriciana. Taxonomy (NCBI): domain Eukaryota; kingdom Metazoa; phylum Arthropoda; class Insecta; order Hymenoptera; family Apidae; genus Nomada; species Nomada fabriciana. Next base: position 16,723,958 of record OU015694.1, read on the forward strand.
CTTTGCGTGCCTCGACCGGTCGATAGATATACGCGTCGCGTCGATTCCACGGTGATACGTGCAACGTTTTCCTGAATTGTGCATGGGTTTTTTTGTTAAGTCAACCGGTGTATCGTAGAGTCGTGCGTGCACGCGTTCAAGTGAAACAAAAGTTCGTCGACATCCGCGCGAGAATTGCCTTCTAGAAGGAAGAAAAAAGGTTGGTAAAATTCGTGGAGTGCGTTCCATTTGCGACTGTTTCCCGTTTTATGGAGCTGCTGGACTGGCATCGGATATGAAGAACGCGAGGAATCGTCGCAGAAAGAATAACAGATGTGCCAAAACGAATGACGGTTGCGTGCCCGCGTAGACAAGGTCTGGCTGGTGTAACTGTTCGATAGATGTCATCGACGGTACCGAATTTCCGAGTTATTCGATTTAGCGCGGCTCGGTTCCAGCATATCGAACCACGTATCGCCGGGACGAATGCAGGTCCATTGACATTTCACGTATCGTAGACCGATGTAGCGCGATGTTTGTCAGATTGACCATCGTTGTTGCGGCACTGTGCCTGTGGAACGGAGTCGGTAAGTTAATTTTGTGATCGCTTTGCATGCACTGGTTACGGTGGTTGATAAACGTTCTTTGCATACGTAACGGTGATTACGTTTGAAAAATAATAATTATCACCGGTAATAATGTCAATAATATTTCATTCCGAGCTACTGAGGTTTTGCACCAACTCGTTTTCTCAGTTCACGAGTAATCCGCGACGACCGAATGTTCCGTATATATTTGCGTTAGAAAATGGTGGCATTAATGAAAGTATCGTATTTATTTGTCTGTAGAAGAATTAGAATTAATGTTATTAATGAAACGGATACGATTGGGAAATAATTCAGTTAGATGAATGATTAATATTAATCGTATTATATACGGGATCGATATAAAAAGGAAATAGTATTACAGATTTATGGACCCATTTAGTATTTGTTTATGTTAAAGTGGCACGATAATATTGTTGATGTTTTGAAAGCTGTTTTGTTTAATCGTATTTGTGGTTTTTCAACTACGGACTTGTAGCCTATACTTTCTAATATATCCCGGAGAAAGCGTCGAGGAGACTTCTTCTGATGCACGCTAGAGACAAGCGCGAAATCAAACTGTAGAGACATAAATAACGAACAAATAACCGTTCGATATGAAGACTAATTTATTTGATTGGCTAAGGATAGATTAATAGTTATAAACAAGTCAATCGCGTGAAATATTTTCAAAGCTGCTTAAAGTGCAAATGATTTGAACTAATGCAACATATTATATAATATATAATAGCGTGTGATATGAATAATTCTTTAAAATTGTGATTAAATTCTCGCAACATGATTTGGCACATTTTTTTTTAATTTAGGTGCTTGAGAGCACGATGAATTTTGCTGAATAATTGATTGTCGTAATTCGAAAACTTTTTCGACGAGTAGAATATTACATATTTTCGTTATATGTATACATTAATTATAAATTAGAATTTCTGCTGAACCGTAGAATATTGTCTGCTACAAACCATCGTCACATAGTGGAGTAATAGACACGAATTTTTAGTCTACATTGGAAGCTGGTTAGCAAACTTATCGTATATGTTTGTAATGATAATACTTTATATAGAAATATTTAGAAGTGAAAATGATTGAGCTCATAGAACTAAATTACAATATTCTGAACAAAAAAATGGCGGCCTGTAATTGTTGCAAATAATTATACATAGTTCGTTTAATAATTTCAGCAGTTACCGATATATTTGTTTATGAAATTAGCATTCGTTTCAAGGCTCACTTGTACGTTTATTTACAGTTTCCCAAATTTTCCCATTATCTAATTACTTTTGTAAGTCTCTGAAAAGAGTGTGAAACAAATGAACGAATGAAATTAGAAATGCTTCTATATAATAGATTTACCTAACTAGATTTGAATTTTTCAACAGTGCAACCCAGTGGCTCTTTACTTTCACATTCTATCAAATGACTTTTACTTACATAAAAGGCCATTGTAGTTATAAAATAAAGTAATAAATATTGAAATATAATATGGTTCCTACAGGAAACCGCTGAAATCTATTTAATTATGCACATATTTAAAAATATTCAAAAGCCTCTTGCTTAAAATCGATAGTTCACAAAGTAAATTTCTTTATAATACTCCGCTCAAATAACTAGGTCCAATTGTTCAAAATTTGTACTCGTCGAAAGTTTACGTTTTCTTCACCGTTTCATTCATTGCGCACCGCTGTACACAACCAGCATACCTTTAAAAACATATAATATTAAAGAAAATATTGCTATACTGCTACATGATACTGCGTACGTAAAAAATTCTGAATTGATCAATATAATCAGTCTGCGTATTATTTGTCCACGTGTGTAGCACCTACGTGACATTCCTGGTCGATTGCGTTAAGTACGCCGCCTTCGATACAACAGATTCTGCCTGTTGCCAGCGATTCCTTTCTCTTCGACGACTGACTAAGTTGAGCAGCAAAAAAAATGTGTTCACAAAAATCACCATCGAGCGTGACGACCGCATTGCTGCACGGTTAAATAAGATAGAAAGGGGCTCGGTAATGCGTGCAACAAATTAATTTTCATACGCCAGCCCGCCACGGCGTGGCGACCAAGCCCATAATTTACGGATCTAAATACGGATTTTCCAATCTCGACGACGAGTCCCGGTTGGCAATGTTGGATTCGCCGTTAAACGAATCTACAATGTGATTTAGAATGATGGAGGGTGCAGGTGAAAGTTAGCTTAAATCGGTTATCCGAGTCATCGTTTGTTTCACCGGGTTTTTTTAATTCCTTTCTTCTTCTTACGTTGGGTTCGAGCGCGAAAAATGAAGAATAAGTTACCTTCAATTATAAGATAATCTTAACGTAATGTTATCGATTGTGATCATGCTTGAACTAGTAATTTAGCCGATGGTTTATAATTTTTAATCTCACTTCCATAGGTATATAAGAAGTGGGTGCTTTAATTATTATATTTCGAAACGTAACGCACAAGGTAATTGTAATTAAGGTGGAGCTGTAAATATTAATATGTTGCTCCTGTTTAATACCTATCACGCGAAGTCGCGTTTCAATTTTATATTCCTAGTGTGTTCAAATGGAATAATTAAAGTACGGGAGCGTAAGGAGTAATTAATGAATGGAATTTACTAGGGATTGCATAACAGTAGGAAGTAAATTGAAACGAGAAATGAACAATGTAATAATTCGAAGCAAGTGTCGGGGGGACGAAGTTGGAGTGTGGTATAATAACGTAACACAATAACGCTTAGAGTAATGCTAAGTACTGTAAAAAGTAACGGTGGTTACTCAAATGAGAATAGGGCAACGGAACCCGTACAATGAAAGAAGTACATATAACATGGCAAAGTAATGTAACTTAGGAAGTTGCGCTTTTATGCTTAACTAGAAAGACGGAATGCTATATTTGATCGAAAACGAAGAATTTATTTCGAACAATTTTTAATACAACGCAGAATAATTTCTAGTTGATTTCAAACTTTTCCTTTATTCTTGAGCTTCCGCTGCCTTAGAAGATATTGTTAATAATTCTTTGCTTAATTCTAAGGACAGGTTTTACTTTGCACATTTTTCGTAAATTCTGATTGCAATTTCCCTAGTATATTTGCAATAAAACAAAATTAAATATAATAGACATAATATAATAGATGAATCTTACAAGATTCGCATAATATATTTAACTTTACATCACCCATCAAAAACTACTGACAACCGGACTAAATTTCACACAACCTATTCCGAATGAAACTTCGCTGTTCATTAAATATCCCAACAGCACGTTTCCACAAGTTCGTTTTTATTTCTCAAACTAAAGCTCGACTTAAGTCTCAAAAAGAAGGATTCTCCTCGAGGCAGCAACAGATATTCAAAATCACCAAAACGCAATGTTCCCTAAGTCAAACTGCGACCAGCACGCTCCAAACACAAATAGAAAGTTGTCATCGCGACTGAGAGGCTGGCGCATAGAATTCTTTTAACCCACTATTTCGTGGGACCGAGGTCGATGTCACAGGTACTTACTACGTTGTGCCCGCGAAAGAAAAGAAGCAGTTAGCCGATAGCTGATAACATTCGCGGCACGATTACGAAGATGCACAACTCTAGAATACACTAAGAATGCAAGATCGCCCGATAAATGCACGGCGGTCCAAAGAAATTTACACGTTCCAAGTTGCATTAATAGACAGACGAATGCCCGTGTATGCATGCCTCTTTCGAAACGATATTCTCCACGCGATTATGCGTCGTATCCGTGCTCACAACGGTGTTTTTTGTCAAAAGAAGACACGTTCTCGCGAGTCGAATATATTAGCGAAGTTCGTTTCGTCTGCAACGAGTGTTTTCTCAGCGTTCACCTCATGTGCTTGTATATAGTATACATTTTCTTTCCTTTCGTGCGTACCTTTTCTTCTATTGTCGCCTCCAACCGCGTGCATTTCCTGTTTAGGTACGTCTCTTTGCTACAGAAATTTGTCTGCGTAATAAGTGGTCTTAGGATTTTTATTTGCACCGATCGATTTTTCCTTTTACGTGGGTTGCTCGAACTCAGTATTTTGTTCACAGAGGAAACTGGAATGGTGTTTGTGAATTGTTCGATAACAGTGCCGGCTCGCGTATGGGCACTGTGGAACTGCAGCACCCCCTATTTCCACTTGATATTATCGATAACATTTAATAGAATGAGGCTTTTTTTCATTAATTCTGTATTTATACTTGTGCAATATATAATCCTTAAGCTTAATGTCTGTAGCCATCCCCCAGTTTATGAAACACATGAAAAACAAAGAACTCTCCCGCAATGCCTTTTACACAATTTTAAAACAACGGTTCAAAAATTTCTGGGGCAGCACCCCCACTAATTTTAGCTACGAGCCGCCACTGTTTGATAATGTTTAGTATACGTGAAGTAAATAAGCGACTCTCGAATGAACGTATAATGGTATGACGTACGCACTGATATAAATGTTTCACGTAAATGAAATATTATCGTAGTTTATGGAACTATTTATCAATTTTTCAATTGGTTTGATATAAAGGCACAAAACAATTTACTTTCTTGTTGCACAACAATAACAATTATATAATAATGAAACACTTAAACGATTTTTTAAATACCATCCTTAACGTTACTCAATCAACTATTCAAATTTATTCTACGCGTTGGCCTTTCCTCTAATACTATACAATCTGTTATTAATTTTTTCCAAGATTAACTTTATATATCTGTGAACTCAACTAACAAAAAGAAAGGTTGATTAGTTCATCGCTTTTTAACTTGTATTTAGAGGAATTTTTTTTGTGTGCATTATGCGTCTTGGATCCTATTCAGGTGATGCGGAAGCGAGTCTTTTAAGTATTTCGTAAACGCAACACCCGTTGAGTCACAACAATTCGATGCTAGAAAGCTTACACTCGCGGTAGTTACGTGATAGAAAACGATACATGACAAGAAACACAGAACTCTGTATGGAGTAACGTGAAAACCAGAGGAAACGCCATTCCAAAGGCAGAGGGCATGGAAAAGAGCTGCAGTAAAACACATTGCTTGATCAATGGTTATGTATTGAAATTATGTTACGTGCTACAAAATTACGTAGTAATAAAATGAAGTTGTAAAACTTAGGATCCTGCAAGCAATACACTACATTAAAAAATCCATCCAATCAAATTTTTATTATCAACACTGACTCAATGAGTACCCTTATATCATTGGAAAATATAAAATCAGAAAACCCCGTCATAAAAGAAGCAATTGAAGAATTAACAAAATTGAACACCAAAAATATGCTGTTTCGCCGGGTGCCTTCCCATGTTGGCATACCAGGAAATGAACAAGCTGATGATGCTGCTAAAAGAGCATCTCTGTTGGAAGAACACTCTCAAACTCCAGTCTACTATAAGGATCTGAAAAATTCAGTAAGAACACTATTGGAATCGTTACTCAATGAACAGTGGATAAATTCGAGAGACACCAATCTCAAAAAAATAAGAAAGAACATCTTTGATCGGAACCCAGCACTTGCGCTACCCAGAGCGGACCAAGTTCAGGTAATCAGATTGAAAATCGGTCACTCAAATCTAACTCATATCCCCCTGATAACAAAGGAAGAACCGAAGAAAAGCCCGGACTGGGACGAAATCTATAGCGTCGAACACATCTTTCTGCGATGCCCCAAATACATCAGAAAAAGACTCAAGCACAATATTCCCCATGAAGTTCGTACCCTGTTTAATAGTCAAAATCAGTGCATAAATGCAGCTAATTTTCTAAAAGACATTCAATTGTATAACGCTATATAGCCACCTAATACTGTACAAACCTCCCTCCGAAATTTATATAATTTATTTGATTAGCTACAAATAACCACGATGGTGTATGCGACCTTAAACAATTAAATTAAATTGAATTATTACCTTCGTTCTAAGAATATCTTCAGGCGCGACGTTTTGTGCATTTCGGTGCTGCAGCAACGCGAATGTAACTTTCCAATTTGTCTTGCAAATATATCATTCAGAAGCAATATCCAATGAAACAAGAATTTCTTATCAAAAGTATTGCGAGTGTATTAAATTGAATTTCGACAGCAATAAGTTCTAAAGTCATTTTTCAGGCCCTGTTTTATTCAGGTGCCTCTGCTTCTTCTTGCTATGTTCAAATACATTTGTTCAGAGTCTCTTCCAGTTGTTACTGGTAACTGACAGGAATTATTCGACCCATAGTATAAAAAAGAGAAGAAAACAGAGGTATGGAATACATAAACTATTTTTCAAATGTTCTGCTTCACTTCCTCAGCTTTAAAAGTATCAAATCTCTCGATAACTAATTCGAACAACTGATTCGAAATCCACAGAAGATAATAGTGCGTCGCTATATATCTATTTATTAAAACCGGCAAAACCTTTCCAATGCTCAATTCATTAAATATCAATCGTTTCGAAAATTTGTGTCCTCCTTGGAACTTTTAATATAATTCCAAGCTTTCAGACCCCATTTTACATTTCTCCAATACGATACTGAGGCCGTTACTATTTCTCACGTTATCTGCTTGACAGTCGTCCTTCTAACTATCCAGAAACAATGCACCTTCTGCTGTCGCAAGAAAATCCCACTTATTTGAGAAACTCGAAAGACATGTCCACAGCGGGGCAAAAATTCATTGTGTATCATTGGTGAGCATGTGTTGGTTCGTTAAACGACAGGAATGCACGGCTGCCAGACACGTGATCGCCTTCGTTCATCGATAATCCAGGTATGTGTTCCGGGAATAATTTTTCCAGACTTCTTGCCGCTCGTTGCAACGGTTTTCTTTCACGAATACGCACGAAAGCGGTCGCGATCATTTCTTCCTGCGTGCGGAATTCGAGCGCAAAAATGTTCAGCGTGGCCGCGCGACAAAATAAAACGGTGTACTGCTCGGTTGCTTGCCAGACGAATTAACGTTTAAAACAGCTGGCCACATAATCGGGTCACCAGACACCATACAAGAACTTGCATCCAACCTTCACCGATAATCACTCGCCTGCGAGCAGCTCTATCGCAGCTCGAACTACCGACGAACAGATTTAACGGATATTCGAATTGCATACCTTGTACGATTGTTTTGCTAAGATATTCGAACAATGTTTGGAGTTTCTTCATTTTGCTGATTTGTATTTGTAGATTGTTCAACAATTTGACAAGTCGCCATGGAGGATGTTTATACACGTTCTCATATAGTACAGCAATTGTTGGTCAAAATTTTTTAGAAATGTTTTCTAGAACTATATACCATTATTGTGATTATTTATATGAATAATACTTTGGGTAATTAAACAGTGTTTACTGGTTTATACGTATACGTCGTCGATACTTATAAAATCTGTATTGTTTTGTGTATCGAGGCATTTTGGATGGTACTGGAGAAAAGGGGTTAATGAGAATCGTGTGTTGTTTCGGGTATAATCAGCCATGAAGATCAAATAGAAGAGCATACTAATTGTCGCACATTACATACTATCGTCCAAAAATTAGGGACAATTTTGATTAAATTAAGTTTATCAGAGTCACATTAATTTCAGATTAACCTTGGAAAAGTTTTGGCATCTCTAATTTAAGCTTCTTAATTGTTACAAAATTGTAACAGGGATCTCGTTGATATTTAGTACTTAGGGTTGTTTATTTTTATAGTTGTCTTCATTTTAGAATCACACGCAAGAGAATGAAGTACCTAAATATTGAATGAATAGCGATATAAATTTTGCTTTGCGTTAATTACAAATAGTAAGTGCATCTGCATATGTCAGAATAACGGGGACATGTAGAAAAAGGCAATAGTAAAATGTAAAAGCCAAATGAGTCTAGCAAGTTTCAATATTTTATTTCTCGTGTAGTGATGGGACGATATAACGACCATTTCTGATATTACTTTCTGAATTGTGATTGATAGTTGCAACAAAATGTGATACAGAATTTCTTCCTCTTTGTGAAAATTGAACATATATAGGACTCAATTTTTATATCACTTCTGTAAACTACTGGTTCACGGAGACTAAAAGAACAGTTAACAGCAGATATTGCTTATTTATTGTTACTATAACAAGTAGCGGTATTTCTACATGCTAATTTATGCTTAAAAAGGAAGCTGATGAATAGCCTTTTTACATACTTTTTAATATACATTGTTGTAGAACAGAAATTATTATTAAGGGATTATTGTTATTGAAATACTCGCTATTGCATTGGTATAAGTGTATAACATAATTGTTATAACTTTTAAGAACTGAAAAGCCACAGTTTATTATATTATTCAAGTACTCGTTTTTTTAAGAAAGTACTTATCGAGAAATTAGAATTTTCTCTCGTATTAAATATTCAAATATCATTAGATGCAATTACCACCTGAAATATTTGATTCCTGTTTGTGTACAATATTTTATATTAACTATTAAAGCAAAAGTAAGCATAATTTTATTTATTTTCCATTATATTCTGTTTGAAATGATTCGAATCCGAATACCTGCAAGGTAGATATTTCTTTGATAACAATTATATGTAAGCACAAGCATGGTCTTGCATCGAATAAAACGGAAGATGCCATATTGAAATCCTTACGTTAGTTTAATACATAATTCATGCGTACTTTATGGAATAAAAAATTCTACAAAATTCACGCTATTAAGGATCATAGAATAAAATTATGATATTAACAGATAATATATTGCAGCCTTAAGGAATAAAAACTAATCACTGGAAAATTGATTCGATGTGATACAAATATTAAACAGTATTTGCACTTGGTGCAACATCAAATAGGTATACCAAATAAGAATACAATGAAACTATGGCTTTTATCTTAAATGCCATTTTTGTTTAACTAAATATCTGTTAATTATACTTTAAAAATCGAACGTGGCAGAATGACATTTCTAGCAATATTAAAAATGATTTTATTTCTTACGCATACGATGATTGTATCGAATACTAATTATTTCTAGGTTGTTTGAACACGGGCTATACGGATATTAGAGATTCACTTGAGAGATTCGTTCCTTTGCAAGCATTCATAGTTCTGACAACATGTGAGAAAAAGGCGCACCGTCGTTCCGTAATTGAGGCGGTAGTTGCTTTCAATGCGTTCGTTAACGATCTTGTAAGATTTAATGAAATTTCCATCAAGTATAATAAATTGAATACCATTAATTCTATATTAAATATAAAATTTGATGATGTATAAATAATGCAGTACAATCCAACCCAAATAAAATTCTATAATTTCTAAATATACTTTAAAAAATAGTATTAACGCGTTAATTGCATCAATTAAGCCAAGATTAATTAGAATAAGTAAATTATAAATTTACAATCGTTATGAAAAGTGACAATTTATATGAGATTTATTGCGGTTTGGTTTCTATTAAATTTATAAATGAAAAAAGATTAAAATTCATGAAAACAGAGGTAATTAGTTAATGATATCCGTGGTGGATTACTTTTCTGAAAATATAAACAGTTTTGAGACTACAGAAAAATCAGAAACGAAGTCAAACAGTCCGAACATTATCAATATAAACAGAAATAAAAGTAGGTATTAATATTCAATATGTACATACATTGTAAATTGTATATTGCATATAGATCGAGTGTGCAACGCCTTGAAAAGATTTTTATCAAGCTCCCTTAACCCTCATGTTGGCAATCCAACCCGTCAGTAAGTTTGAAGCTTAGTTATTTCAATTATTTTGCATACACTAGTTTTCACAAAACGTGAATCAACGTAAAATTGTACAAAATATAGAGATCCAGAGTGGCTTTGCGATATCTTGTCAAGAACATACAACAATTATTAAAGGAAATATAGAAATGGGTACTCGGGTACACGGTTGCCCACAGAAGGGTTAAATGTATTCACTTATTTGCGACTATATTAGAATTGGACAACTTATATAAAATATCTACTGTAATATACAATATAGTAATGCAATATTAAGCAAGCATTTCGAAAATTATTATCCTGTAGTATATAATTCCATGTTGCAAAATTCTTGTTGTATCATATGAAATTTAGATGCAAGCATAAAAGCCTCTCGATTAACATGTACAAATATACCTTTTTGCTACTCAATCTACATATCACAATATATCAGATTTCGTATCCAAGTTGCTGTCATGATTTCATTACGCAATTCCCACAACCACATTTCGTTACCGATAGGTGAAACCAATCAAAAATGAAATGGCAAAACTTTAGCCGAGATTACACCATTTATAAAATAACAAGGGATGGTTTGCATGCGATTAATAACATAAAAGTATCTATTGTATTATAGATATCGATACATAAATACATGTCTCACATTCTGAAGTACCAGATCGTAACAGAAAATAAATGACAATTACCAAATATTTGTATGGTTGCAAAATACCATTTAATCAGTCCACAAACAAAGTCTTCCAACGGTGCTATTTCAAAAAGTATCTTTCTTAAATCGCTGCGTTACTCGAAACTCTAAGATAAACGTGCACAGTCGTTTCAGACAAAAAAAAGTTGAATAAATGATCAAAATCACGTCCGAAAAATTGCAGCAACAACGAAACGTGTTGCTCTTTCATGAAATATATCCACGATTTATAAAACCGATTGCGGCTCGCCACGAGGCGAATTTTTCGTGCGTGTTTGCCGCGCATGAAAGTGAAGCGTCGTGCTAAGGAATATTTAAGGACCGACGATGACCTCACCGAAGTGAAAGTTCTCCGGTTCAGTTCTCCGTATCCGTTCAACGAGCAAAGGTAAGATGAAGCAGGGAAAAAAAGGCTCGTACGGCCTCTTTCGAATGTCCATAGGCCTCCGATGTGTCCGATATACAATTCACTTCCGGAAGGCAACGCATTTCTCATTGACGTCACGACCTTGGTTTATCCCATGAAATCGATCCTTTCGAAAGATCGTTCTTTAACGAACAGCAGGCACTGTGCGCGCACTGTCATCTCACGATGCCCAAACGACATGACGAAACTATTCAACACCGTGGACCCGCCATTATGGTGCTGGTTTTTTTTTATTATTATGGGAGGATATTAAATTACCATGCCTTTCATTTCGAGTCGAGCAACTTCCTCCGGAGAATCTATTTTATGACGTTAAGACGGTTTTCGGTGTCCCTTTCGAACACGATCACAAACATTATCAAATACGCAATGCTTGGACTTGTGAAAGCAGAATGCTGGTAGGAATGTAGTTCGTAGATTGGTTTCGGTTATTCTTGAATTTATAGATTTCGGAGATTACCCTTCCCTAAATGACATTGCAATATCAAATTTCACTTTGTATGAGCCATTGTGTAATCTTCAACTTCCTGCTAGTGTTCTTTTTTATGGTATTATTGTTATTTGTACTTGCTTAAGGCTGCAATAATGTATGCTGTTTAATCTGATATATATACCGCAGTAGTTTTTGTAAGATTCATATTTTAAATAGAGGGTTTATATTAGAAGCTTCTGGACTATATTAAGAATATTTCAGGTAGTTTAGAAATCGATTAGTTATATCCAACAAAACTATTAATATATTGTTTCTTTCTTGATATATTTATGGAAATATAAGGTTATACTATTAGTTAATATATTTGTGTTGGTGACTTTCTGATACTATCTCGTTGCTTCATCGTGACTATATAATGCATCAGGGCACGCTTTCACAGGAAATTGTTTATGATTGACATATGCAAACAAATGCAACTCAAACGAGTTATAGCAGTGACCTGTAGAGACGGAACGTTTATGCAGATATAACGTGTCAAAATATTTGGAACAAGTCTGAAAATATCTTTCTTTAATATTTTATTTATTATTATTCCATTTACAATATATTACTGCAGGTCTGTTAGCACTAGAACTATCGATAGGTTTTGGTACTATTTAGACAGTATACGTTAGACAGATTATGAACACGAAAATGGTTGAAGGGACATTAAATAAAGATATGTAATTGTCATTTTGCCTTATTGAAAGTCATCATAAATTGCTGCAGCAGTACCTATATGTTAATAACTTTAAAGCAAGAAATCTAAAACCAGTCATTTTGACTGGCTTGGTAGTTCTAGTGTTAATATTGTTATTATTAAATTAAACTAATTTATTATGATCTTTATGATATTTATTTGATATTAATAGATACAAAATATGTATGTATTACATAAGAGCAAAAAATATATTTTTATGTTTAATTAATGATAATAAAAACCGTCTTGTCTTTCCTTTTATTTGTCTATTCTGCCAAAAAATAATCTATAATGACATATTACTTGCATTTGCATTCCTAATTTGGGTAATAAATGGATGAGATTTAATAGCACATTTTGTACAAAGACGGATCTGGTTTTATTTACTTCATTTTAAGCAATTTTCATATTGACTTCTTTCTCAGCTTGTTAATTCCTTACATACGAAGTGGTTCTGTATTTTTATCACATTAAACTATATTTATTCATATTTACAGCCTTGTCCTGAAAGTCTGTTGATGCCTTGTGGTGAAATTTCATGTGGAAATGAGAGACCATAGCCAATATTCTTTTGCAGCATTCGTGTGAGAGATGGAAATCAAATGGTTCACTTTCAGATCCTGTTGCGTCTCTTGTTACTTATTTATCGTTCTAACCATTCTCTATGAGTCACTCTGTAAAAACCACACTTGCAATAATTAATTATAACCGATACGTTCACTCGACTTTCTCTCATAAACAAATAATTAAAAACCGTTACGGTAAATTAACTACAATTGTATAATTAAGTATTAATTTAAAACTTGATTTTATTTGCTTACGCATATAAAAATGCAGACAGAACTTGACAAGATATATAAATTTGGGCAGTTACATTACATTACAGATACATGTATGAGTTATTACAGGCTACGTCTGACCAGGCACAAGCTTCATCCCCTTATTTGCCCATCGAATTGTAGTTATACAATAACTAATCTCAAGCCAAACACAATACAATTTTGTTGTATTGTACTATTTCCTTTTCTTAGCCATGTAACACATTACTCACGGAGAATCATTTAAGTCGATAGAAATCTCAGAAGTGTATGCACGCTATCAATAATCGGATCAGACATATTAAAGTTGCGCTACTCGGCATTCTGCTGAAGATCTATTCTATTTGGACTGGGAAATTGTTTGATCTTGAAATAGTATGTTAGGTCATAATTTTGTAAATAATATAATAAATCAAATACATATAGGGGCAAGCATGTGAAGATTTGCAGATCAATATTACAGAAATTATTTATACGTACATGAACACAAATGTTATAACAAGATAATGAAACATATTACGCAATAAATGTTAAATGTAGCATTTAATATTATAAAAAACGCAAAAATGTCGATGTCTCCATAAAAAGCAAATACTGTCTTAGAAGTATCAAGAATAATTACAAAAATAAAATAGGTATATGTACCGAGTAACAAGTATTTTTCAATAACAATAATCTTCTAACAATAATTGATTTTCCACAAGATAGAAATTGAGAAGTATGCAAAATTCATTAGTTTCTTTTCAATACTTAAATTGCACAGATACCACTAATTTTGTATAGTAACAATAAATAAGCAATGTATGCTACTAGCTGTTCTTCTATTCTTCATAAACAATTCTTTTTCACAAATGTTATAAAAATTCGTATACCTTTCTATCATCGCAAAAGCAGACAAAATATTGAAACTTATTAAATCCACTTGCTTCTTATACTTCACTACTGTTGTCTTACGCCAATAATAATTTCTTGGTTACAAAGTAATGTCGTATTTTTACACTAGATGTTGCTTTTGCGTTTACTAAAACGAGCACAATCCTGGGAGAACAAAATTATACAGCATCCCTCAATTGTAAAGAGCTGGAAAAAGATTGGAAATGTCTGCAGAAGATGGAAGACTGTCTACTGCTTCCGACAAAAAACTCCGACATATAACTTTTTAGCCAACCCAACAAATATTACAAAAAGCTCTTCCATTCCTGCAAACTAAAAACTCTACCACACACTGAGCCCATCCCTGTTCTCCGAACATTTACTCAACAATCTTGCGACATTTTCAAACCGGATACATTAAACGTTTTTTTCCGCCACCTCGCATAACCGTTCAAGAAAAATTGCAACCTTAATTTTCATCAAACGCGTCGGTCGACCGAACAAATATCATCACTATTTCCTAGATGCTTTTGGCGGTCGTACTTTGCTGCAATTGCCCGGTTTCAGGAAACGTCTCATCGAGCATTTTCTTGGTCCGCAATTAAATAAGTGGGACAGATCGGTTGACAGTTTTCCTAATGGTCCCGATTCGTACGCGACACCTGACTCGACCGTACAGTCGAGCAGCAAGTAGATCCTGCATTTCCGATGCCAGTGAAAAAAGCCACGATTCGACGCCGATCACACCGTCACGACCTGCACGCAGACAGTGTCAGTCCAGTCGTTTGGTCGCACTTTCATCGTCCCACTTTCTCCGTCTTGTTCGGGCAGTTCGTTGCTCGTTGACCACACGTTGTTCCAAACAACCTTTCTTACCTTTCTTTCTCTCTCGTTTGTTTTTCTTGCGTTGATATTAGAATTGGAAAATGTTTCTTACAGAAAAAAAAGAGAAAATTATAACGTTGGACTGACTGCCGGTTCGGCTGCTTCGAAATTGATGAAATCGCGACCTTAATGAGACAGACAAAGACACTGCGCTTTCTCCGGGAGAAGAAACGTGCTGTACGAAAGAATTTCTTGGACAGTTTACTCTGGCGATTAAAGAGATTGTTGCTTTTTGCTAGGACTGTTTATTAGTTGTGACAGAATTAAATTCGTGATGGTTTTGGTCGTGCTTGGTAATAAGGATTCAATATTCCTATTTCTATTTTTTAAAATAAATTCAATGATCAGTATTTATCTATTTCGTACTGAGGTGAGGTGAAGACAAGTTTTTAATAACGTACCTCAGCTTAATTATAAGTTTATAGAAAACTTTGCCTGTCAATACTTTCAGTGCGTACTAGGAATGCTGTCTAATAATGGTACTTAGGAAACGAGAAAGAAATTGCTGTCAACTTGTATAGTAAAAATTCATCCCAATGACACGAATACATGACTAAGTAATAGCGTTTTGTTGTTTATGCGTACTTATTTGCCCGTTAGTTCAATTATTTGTGACTGAAAGTATTACACTAGAACTTCAACATTAACCGGGATTTGATTCCATGTTTTCACGATTGTCCAAGATTCTATTATCCCAAGTCGCCAACGTCTGTTGGATAAAGAATAGGTTTAACCACAATGGTCTGAATGGGACCTTGGTTTGCTAACACTCTCTTGTTCAAAATAAAAAATATGATTATTAAAAAAAGACAAGACATACAACAAGTTCGTATTTGCTTGTTGAAACGTCTATATCAAAGAACAATTGCATTAAACATATAAAGAAGTGAAAACAGTTTGACGGTTGATTGTGGCACAGAAGATAGAAAATAGTTTTAGTAGAGATAATAATGTAAGTTTGAATGTCAATCGAAGAAGGCCCTAGGTGTCACAGAGATTTTTACTGGGAATAAAAGCTGTGGCGGTTGTACAGAATGGTCAGGTCCAGTGTAGTCATTAAATATAATTATGATTAATTATTAATACTGTATGTGTATAATTATAAGCACTTATGTACAGCTTCCGAACGTTTACTATCACACATATAATTTCTTTAATTTTATCTTACCATTTTTATTTCAAATAATCACCTACATTAACTATAATATATTTCAAAGTCCAAGATATAGATTAAATATGATTTCCCTGATCACCCCTTTATATTCTAGAATTGCTTAAAAAAAATTCTTCTACCTGCACAACACTATCCATAAAATTCTTTCCTTCCACGACAAACGAAAGTTAAAACCAATAATTCTAAAAATAATTTAATTTGCTACAAAATATACACCATCGAAACGAGACCCATTTATTCGAATGCCTAAAACCTTGGGTAACTTCGAAACTCACCCAACACGTTTTACCAACAGACAACTCCCAGCTATCAACAAGAAATCGCCTCATGAATCATATTCCAAAAGTCTTCGAACCTCTTTCGCCTTAAAAATAGAGGAAACCTGATACATTCAGACCGGTTTAACCAAAATTAGTGGAATATCTTGTAAAAACTTGGAAGACTAATCGAAATCGTCTTCTCGCGAGGACTGTAGAACAAGCAGGAGGAGAATCTCTGAGGCAAATAATTTGTTACAAGTGGATACATGTTTCCAAGGGCGTTTTAAGTTTTTTAAATGAAATCCTATGCTTCTCTTTACCAGAATGCATTCCTCAGAAATATATTCATCTATCTATTCAAAGAACACATATATTCCTAGTAAAAATAGTATTTTTTGGTAGACAGATATGTATTTTTAAAATACATATCTGTCTACCAAAAATTGTATTGTATTGCACACGAACCCTTTCTGCGTATGCTGCTTCAATTATGTACATGGAACACGTTTCTAATAATTTGTTACCAAGATTCGATCATCGTGTCTGAATTTAATCAATCGAGCTGTCTTCACGATTGAGCCGGTTAATCGAGGTGCTACTAATGTATGCACATGTATATATCGGGAAAACCATGACTCTTATCCACCACAACCAGCAACTAATAAGTTAATTAGCCGGAATAATAAGATCGTTGACACTTGCAAATCATTAATTAAGCCTTTCGCAAAGTGACCAACTCCATTTTTGGAATTTATTTAAATTTGATTGCCAGAGCATTGGTTGTTAATTTTTTACACGTTTACACGTGATGATAATTACGCTCAACGTCACTAATGGTAAGTGACAAAACTTGCTATGGCAATTGACGAATAAATAATGATATTCAGAAGCCAAATAATTAAATCTGTACGCTAAATTAAATTAAAAAATTCAAGTCATAGCATGAAAGATACATCTGTAAATATATGTATACATAATACATAATCACAATATACGTTTGAATACCTACATTTTATTAGAAAATTTAAATCAATTTTTTCTGCTTTCTATTTTTTCGACTTAGTCACTCCAGCGAATAAACGACTCAATTCACGATCAACGATTCGAGAAACAATATTAAGATATTGCAGATGACACTTGTACCTCGTAAACCTAGTGTTACCCTCTATTCTTCGTTGCTGCCACTATGGAAACCTTATCGGTGATAGATTTCGTTGCCCGAGCAACGTCCAGACAAATGAACAATAAGCATAAATTGTGCCTCCGAGCTTCTATAATCGCGGTCGTTGCATTACAATGCCGAGTCGCGACAGCGATGCGCGTGGCGCTTCTTTATTTCGAGCACCGTCTCGAACGGCGTGTTATAGCGGTATTGAAGTCACTGCACCGTGAGAATACAGTTACGCGGTATTCCTGTGAATAATGGCCACCATTAGTGCACACGGAACGCGACTGGGGCAGAACGTAATGTTATTAGAACTTTCAATAAGTAAGTCCTTCGGAGGAGGGACATTTTTCATACGGCAGTGATGCCAGGTATTTTGTGACGTGTACACAGTGAAGCAGATAAGAATGGTCTGGTCGGAAAGCTGCGACTTTGATCTCTTCGGAATCTAATATTGTAACAGTGATGCCATTACCAGGTCGCTGGGATATTCTTGTTATTTTAGTTTATTTGTTCCGTTGTTCATACATCCCGATGGAAACATTAAAAGTCGAATTCATGATGGGGCAACTTTTTCACAAGTTTAACAAAAAAACTGTGGGTACACCCCTGTGTCAAATTTAGGGGCATGGCATGTTTGTTAAAGCGAAAGAAAATATTTTATTGCTATGGGTATGGAAATTAATCATGAGGAAGATAGGTCAATTGAATGATTGCTGTTTATATTTTTGCAGACTAGTATAAGGTATTTTACATCTTCGTTGAAAGGGCCCATAAATATGTACAAATATTCTTTTTCCATGAATATTTTGTGCTCTACACTCTACATGTCATAACTTATACATATTTCCCTTAGAATTAATTGGGAAACTTCCGATAAGTTTATACTTATTTCATTCTGCAATGCATTCATTCCAATAACATTTATTTAATGTACACGTATCGCACACCATTTGTCAGCTTTCGAATTCTTCATTCGTACTTGTTGCAAGTTGTTCCTTTAATCTTTCTTCAATTACCAAATACTTGAGGAGTTTGAACGTGGCTTACTTTCCATCGAATCCCCCATTGCGAAATATAATTCGCGCAGTATGAAATCGTAAATTGCAATTGTACAGTATTCGACATATCGATCTACTCTAACTTTTGTTACCATTATCGCGTGAAGAATGCAAATACTTCGTTCGAAAGTTCAGAGATTTCAGCACGGTTGCGCAACTAGGTAAAACCAAAGCAAGCACGAGGTTTACGCAGAAGAATTAAAAAGCGGAGTCATCGTTACCGTCCTTGATAAAAGATCTTGCAGCATCGATTATCATAAATTTGAATTGGATATTCTTCCCAGGGTCTAATCTTCCACGCCTTAATTACAAGGCCGACGTATCCCCCCTGGATTATAAATGTTTGCAAATAACCGCGAAAACCATCTTTCTTCTAATCTTCCAGCGCCAGACGAACGAAGAAAGTTGTCTGAGATAGCGACTACAAATTCCAGCGATACTTCGATTTGAAACTAGCCAGTCACGTATGCCTCTTCCCTGTTCCTCGGCAATCTTCCACGAGTCCAGATCCTAATCGAGGTCCTTCGCTTAATCGCACATATGTTACTATAATTTAGTAGCTAACGTTTTCTGACCCGTGTCATTTCAATGATTCACCTGTCTTCTTTTTCGTCTCGTCAGCATCGCTAAATGATTCATTTTATGGACCGACTGCTTCATAATTTGCCATCGCAATTGACATTAGGTAGAATGAATATAATAGAAAATTTTGTGCCGGACTTTCGAAAAGTGTAGACAAAATATGGCTCGTAGCATCTATTATTTATGAATTAGGTTGGCTTTTTCAGTGGCCAGTAGAATGATACATTGTGCTCGTTGATGGTCGCACATTGTAACTGTAACCCCTTTGTGATTCGCTAATCTCTCTTTTTAAGAATTTGTTGGTTATAAATTGAGATTAACTTTTGTTCAAGCATACAAACGGGGCATATGCGTTCCACTGGCCATGAAAAGGGTTGTTAATGCAGACGACTCTTTCGATTTGTGATTAAAACAGATTAAAAGTGTTAATTAGATTTTTCCAAGACATACACTGTAAAGTATAACTTTACGCTGGGTGATATCGCAAACTGAATCGAAGTTGTGATTCAAATAACAGTGAAGAAACTGGCTGATATGTAGTGGATTTGGACTTTCTCTTATTCACACGAAAACTCATTGCTGCGTCCGCGTTGACTAAATACTGAATGGCGTAACATTAGCGAATAATTACTGAGATCGCATAGAGCTTATTAGCAAGGGCTAACGGGACTGCATTATTTAGTTTTATGTTACGTGTACGTTGAATCGGGAGGAAAATTTCTGTTATATTTAAGAATATGTTTCATGAGAGAATTTATGCAAAATAATTATAGCACCTCGGAGGTACCACTAGCATGTATAAGGAATTTTAACAATTTTCATAGGAATTAGTTAAGAAGACTTTGATAAAAATTGTTCTTTGATGCAAGAACAATTATTTAAACGGTGACGTGCATCTCATTTTATTTATTTATCTCGATATATTAGTTGCAATATGAATAACACTCTCTCGAAGAATCAATGGTATTTTGAGAAAATTGTGGCACAATTTCAAATAATGGGATAGGGGTGATATTTCATGATAAGTGGAAACTGTATCTATTGTCTAATGGTGTTCATAATATGAATATTCTTTCGAAGCTCTACCAAATGCCATAATTAGTTTCGTTAAGTGTAAATTGGAATTGAAATGTGAGGTAATTGTATATGTTTAGAGTCTTCAATTTCCTGTATGGGTTAATATCTTTCTAAATGGAATATATCATTTAATCAACGCTCAAATTGATTGATTGACTCTCAAACAGTTTAAATTTTTGTTCAATAATAATACTAGTTTTATTATATGTTAATAATAAAGTATAAATAAATAAATTTATTTCCCTGTAATTTATTGCGGAACACATACATTGTAATTACAAGGATTATATTAAATTTCTACAGTTAAGTAAACAAATATAATATCCATTATAAAAAATAAACACCTAAATAAATATGAAACATTGAACAAAAAATATTTGGCAAAAACACTGTATTATTATAACAATTATTGAAGAAGTTAATCATATGATATTGAAGAACTTCTGCTCAAATTCAAAGAGGATAAAACAAACTTGTATAAATAAAATCCTGTAAAAAGGAAGATCCAAGAAGACCAAAGAAATTCCGTTTTCAGAAAGCTGAAAATTAAATTCACAATAATGGATCAAACAGAGGGTTCTATTACACAAATGCGTTTGAGTATTATTGCACCAAAGTACTTGAATTTTCCGTGCCATATCGTGCCCTCCATAAATGCACTTTCTCTTTCCATCATGCACGTTTATTTAACATTGAAGCAGCTGATATCAAAGCAGCCGAGTGTTCGTTGGATCATAAATAAACACTCGACGTAACTTTCTATTCCAGCGTAACACGCGAATTATTCTGTCCTAGCGGCCACTTAACACTTTCGCGACCGATAACGTACTACAACGTCTTTTGATTTTTAATAAGTCGGAAGTGATTGAGGCGATACTATGTGCATACTACAACTCTGATACATCAACACTCTATATTTCATACGGTAAAAATTCGTATGTTAGGTACAGAATAAATATCTGCTCTTAGATCGCGCTTAGTGAAAAATAATTGTATGCTCTTGTGTAATGTCGTAAATTATAATGATTAATATATTATTAATATTATTATTGTGCAAGGAGACGATGGTCTTATACAGTAATAGGAGATCGTCGGTCAGGTACCTTGGTACGGTACGGGAGTTATGTATGCGTGGGGCGACCAGGGCACATGGTCCTGTGAGGGGTCGATATCCCATCGCCAGCAAGGGTCACAAGGGCACAGTCTCACCTTAGGCAAACCTTAGCATAGCCAACAAGTGTCATATATAATATATATTTAATAAAAGTATCTTCTATTTCACTACGAGTCCTTCACATTTACTGGCTATTCCACCCCCTGCATACACCTAATGAACAACAATTATTAACGCAAGTGCTCGTAAAGTGTTTATTAGCAGTTAAACAAAATGTATGATGGACAAATTTGGTAATTCTGTTGGATGACCAGCCCTTAAGTCACCGATAAGATGTAAAGCTCGCGGATCCTAGCCTAGTCAGAGTCAATATTGTCCACTATGGCAGTAGTCATCGATATGACTACTGGCAAGGGCCAGACTCGGCGTTGGCTAAGGCGACGCAACAAGGGCTACGGTCAACCTTTCCCCCTAAATATCATCACATATGTGGTCCACGCAACTTGCACGCCTTCATTACTTCCAAAGTATGCGTTCTACGAAAAAGTTTTGTATACAAAAGTTGCATGGTTTTAGGGGCTACGGTACATAGTACATTCATTTTTTATATAGGTAGTAGCGTTTCGGAGATTTGAAGGTCAACTTGGTTTTTTTAAATGGAATGCTATATTTTGTATACCAAAATATGGAAGTGTGTCGAATTCTGAGTAAAAAAGTATTGACATTCATTAGTCCCAACCCAAATAATTAACGAGTAATTTCACTTTGTTTCTTGAAAATGTTTGCGTGACAATGTTTATTAATATTAGTCACCTAGTGCATACCTTATCGTAACTAACGTAAGTGTTCGAAGTGATGTCCATTGACATTAATACAGTGATGCAATCTATTAACTAATGAAGAAACGGATCTCTGAATCATATCCGCACCAGGTGTAATGCATGCTTCACGAATACGATGTTTATATTTTCTGATGTTGTCGGTGGTTCACGATACACTGTATCTTTTAATGTGCCCCACAAATAATAGTCTAAAGGAGTAAAATCCGGTGAGCGTGGAGGCCACAGAAATTGCCCACCACGACCAATCCATCGATTAGGAAATTTTCTATCGAGTAGTTGCCTTACATTACGTGCGTAATTTTAAAAAAAAAATTTACATTTGACTAAATGTATTTTATCCCTTGGAAAAATCGCTAACGACTATTGCTTAACTATGATCTTGAGTTTAAATATCACCGGATACGACAAAATCGAGTAAGCACATAACTGTGTATGTATATAAATACGTTCAAATTTCGATGAATATTGATAATGCTTTCAAATCATAATGATAATTACATATACTCTTATGGTAAATATATCTCTTATACCAAAGCTACTTAAAAATATTTACAATATTATTAGATTAATGAAGCTTGAAAAAAACCGGGCCGCAAATCAAGTTTGTAAATGCAAGACAGAATACTTGGTTAGCGCCAATCGAATCAAGATCATGATTACCACAATTCAACATGCGCTGCCACTACTTTTGCTATCACGAACCTGTAAATTACTCGATTTGTTGCACCTTCCGTATAAGAGGTCGATCGTCATCCGTGCGTTACCATAATGCTGCGATATAACGTATGATCATTCGTCGTGCTAGTTGGATTCACCCTGGTATAAGGTCCCGTTGCACGGAGTATCGGTGTTACTACTCTTATCTGCAATTTCGAGATCTCAATCGACGTTTGTGCCTGGAGAAAAGGCTATCGACAGAAATAATAGGTCATTAATCCTTCACTTTGTTAGAAAGGGGCTGTAATTCATAGTTACATCGAATGAAATTTGTATGAACATTATGAATGCATATCTTGTACTTTGATTCATAGGTTGAATTGTAGCTTTTACCATTTTTTTCTTTTTTTTCCTGTTCTGCATAAAACAAGAACACTTGTCTTATCGATCTTCTCTTATTGAAGCCCAATCATGTAAAATCTAAGTGATTCGAGAATATATCAAATGATCATATTGGTTAATTGGAGTAAAGAGGTCTAGTTACTTAAGTTAGCAATACTTTAATAAATCAGAATTGTTAATTATTCACAGTAATTCATTTCTTGTCGGCGAAGCATTTTCATGTCCTCTTAAATAATTTTAAATGATTCAATTACATACGTTCACGTGTATATTCAATATTGAATTACGCTTGTTCACTTGCATGTTAAATTTCAAAATATACACATTTGCGTGCAACATTCCGCAATACATGCGAAACAAAGTGAAGGAGAACGACCATCCAAAAAAGTGAAAAGTGAAGGCAAAACGTGAGCAGCTTTTGAAAGTAATAACCAGGGCCTTTATGTAAACGGTGTTCTCATTTTAGATTGCATTCATTTAAAAATTCAATAATATTTTACTATTATAAATTATATTGTTACAATCTATAATGTTATAATATCACAGATTTATAACCTTATAAGCCCAACTAAAAAATAGAATCCGCACGAAATTTCGCTGACAGTATTAGCAGGATAAAAGAACACTGCAAAATATAAATAATATACATAGCAGACAATACGACAGAAAGGATTCCATCCTTGCACGAGTTGAAAAAGAACGAAAATCTCGGGGCTACAGTATGAAAGGTTACACTCTACTTGACGATATGAACTCGAAATCCAGGAAGGAATGCATATCAAGGCCGATCTCTCATGCCACCCGCGGCTCTCTCTCATTATCGTTCAGTAAATCTGAAGTTAATTTGAGCTCAAGCAGAAAGCTGTTTCGCTCTGTTCGGACTAATCGGGTTTGAAGGAAAAAGAAATACCAAATTGTTGTTTCACACGATTCCCTAAATCGGAAAGCCAAGTACGAAAATAATTATTGGGAAGAAATTAGCAATAAATGTAAATCTCTGCATGTTGCAAAAGCAGCTACCCCAAAGAAAGTATTCCTTTCATGAAATGTTACGTAAATATAATAAATTCTCTGGAATATGTCATATTTGAGAAATTGTAAGACAATCGTTGCTCTGGTATATACATATGTATATTGGTAGATACATGTACAGTATCCATGAAAAGGAAAGGGGTAGGACACTTTATTTTTATCATGCCACTGAAGTAAAGTAATTAAGTTTTAAATAGGTTAGTACAGGTAGTTTATGGTTGTTATGTTTACTGAATGTAGTTACCAGGTGTTTAAGGAGTACGATGGAATGTGAAGGAAGCGTATAGGATTGATCGGTTCTGTTCTCATTTCATTGGTTAAATGTTTGCTTTATCCTATAGACTTGAACCGAGAGAAGGGAAAAGCAAACAGAATGAAGCACTGTGAAAGTGGTATTATTTATGGGAAGGTGTAATATTCGTTTCGTGTCATGGAAATATGATGTCTTGATTTATATTAGGCTGCGAATTTTAGTTTCGTTATACATACAGTGAGGCAAAAAAGTATTCAGACAGTGCATTAGTTTCACATGCAAATTCATTATTTTGGTGTCACCAAAATGTTGGTGTTAAGACAATTATTCCGAAAACAATATCCATGGATATGAAACACATCTATTACACTTTAAAACTATGTATTTCGTTTTAGGAATAATTGTCGTGATACCAAAATAATGAAGTTGCAAGCGAAACTAATGCACTGCATGATTACTCTTTGGTCCACTGTACATTTACGTAACCGATTTTGAGAGCAATATTTGAGTTGAAAACGCTGTATATTTATATTCCAAAGGAATAGTACTAACTTTATATAAGAAATGTCCCGGATTTGTCAATAATTCCATTTGACAGTTATTCAATCTCTTATTTATATCTAACGTATTCATTGTCGTAATTTAAATTATTAATTTCATAATGTCCTTTACATCAACTTCATTTCTGTAATCGTAGCTGGCACAGCTCTTCGTCTTAATATATTTTAATAGTTTTACTATATGACGATTTGAATATTCCTAATAAATCATATATGTACCTGACTAAAAAGACTAAATAGTTTGTTAAATACTTATCGGTTGATTTGCATGTTATTTTACACTATTATTTTTGTACGTGAAGTGGAATAAAGAAAGCGAAACATTTAATACAACACGTTAGCAAGTAAAGGGGCAATTAAAGAACGCAGCTGTACCGTTGCGATGGCAAAACGAAAAGGTTACAAGAACGTACTGCTCCATACAGCATTTATCCCTTTCTTAACCATTTTCTTCTATCTATTCTAGAGCAGGAACTCTCGTACATGTATAGATTATATTTCAAATTCCTGCAGCAACTTCTTAGGAATCAATATAAAAGGGAGCTATATTTTCGAGAGACTGAAATAAAATTTAATTTTGGAAACAAAATTTGATGCACTTCCAGTTCTTCGAACTGACGAAAAGCAAATACACCAAATTATTTAAAGAGACTAAACAATAATAATATTAAGACTAGATTATTTATTATCTGAATTGACGGTAAAAAGAGAATGATTTGGTTCAATTTTCAACGGTACCAGGTTGTGATAGATGCAACTTTAAACAACTGAAGGAAATAGATAATATTCCCAACGCTTCTCAACAATTGGATCAATATATTTAAATTTAATGTAACTCTCTTTCAGCATCGTTAAAAAATGACAATCGAACACCGCTCAGTTTACGATTCGTTTGTGTTACAGAAAGTCAGTTCAGCGATAATACACCGCCTGTGATGTGGATAGACAGAAATTTAGTGCTTTTGGAGTCAGAACCCGTAGGAAGCGTGGTGACTAGGGCTCGTGCAGAGGATAACGAACAGGATCAGTTAACCTATGGCCTGGAACCTCTTGAGCACAACTTCAACGGGAACGATAGTCCACAGTCGCCATTACCTTTCTACATAGACAATAGTACGGGCATTATCTACGTTAACGAAACGCTTAAAGGCAAGGTGAGTGTCGTTTTTATTTCACAGTATTTATGTTCGATTCCAAATGACAGGTAGTAATCCTGAAAGGAAAATCTTGAAAACCATTTATATTCTACTATTTCAATCTCTCGGCAACAATTTGGAAGGCAGGGAGATAAATCGTACATAATCATGTACAAAATATATTCCTTTCCTTTACTGGAATTTACATTTTCCCGTCATTTTCGTTCAGAGTAAACGGATTATGTATTTTGTTCATAATTAACAAACGTTACGAACTTGCCTAACATTTGCTTCGTATCCTTTCATCAAAGAATTATTACAATATCCCTGTAAAGCAAAAGTAATTGAAATCATGAAAAACTATAATTAAACGTCAATGCTTAATCAATAGATTTTGGTCTCTGACGAATTAGTGTTAACATTTCCGAGTCATGTAAATTATTTAGGATAATTCTGAGCTATTTGTTAATCAGAATACACAGCAAATACCGATCATATAATCAATATTTTCTATAGTACAAAAAATAAATTTACAAAAAAAGAGAACATCAACCCTGGCGTTCCATGTATAAATAATCGTTAAATATTCATAACGCCAGTAAAATATTCTAATAATTTTAGAAATAATTTCCGTTAACTAAGTAAACATAGAAATATTATAACATTTAATTTGTCGATATAAAGAGATTAATTGCTGTGTCATGGAATCCAAAATTGATGTAATTTATTTTAATCTTACAAAGTAAGTATAAAAACCATTTACTCATACTATTCGTTTTATCAATTCTGCGGTGACTGGTTTCATATAATAAACATGCCCGAATAATCAACCTTTTCGTCTGTTTTTAACATTTTATTCAAATTCTTCACTTTTTTTCGCACAACCTCGCACGTATCAATATAAATATGTAATATAACGACCTGCCAAATCAGTATAACGAAACAAAAACATTGCGAAAAAATATTTTATGCAAATGTATGCAAACCATTAAATCCAACAGGAAGGTGTTATAATTTTGTCAATTCTTACGCGCTTGTGTCAAACCTGTTCAATACCTACTATCAAAATTGCTAATAAGTTAGTAAAACATAAGTCGTTTTAATACTCAACTTACTATCTTTGCTTAATAAAATTAAAAGAAAAGTATCCTCGCCAATAGCAGCTTCCATACAGACGAAGGACTATTACGTAAACTAAATTACAAATTTCTAAACGAAACTTGACAGTTTCCCAAATATTTATTTAGCTTCGGATAAAGAATTCTGTGTTCTCTTTTCTGGAAAAAATGTATAAAATAGTACGTTACCATTCCATATAAAATTCCAATCATTACTAACAGACCAAACAAACTTTACACAGTGGAATCCCTTCATAAAGTAACGTTTACACATATGAAATATGTTCTAAGATGATAAACGTAACAAGAGTCTGTCACATTACGCTTCTGTAAATCAGCGTGAAATTTTCATTCTCTATAAATCATACTGCAAGTACTATTAATACTACAAGCATTAATCATTTTGCAAGGAGCATAAAGTCAACGAATTTCCTTCTTGGAGATTACAGTAAAAGCACCACGCATTATTCTGGTGCGATTAAGCGGACTAGTTCTCGCGTTGTCAGACCAGGCCAAAGCTCACACATCCATAAACACGGGAGCACACTCACACACACATATGTATATATACAGTGATTTTTTCTCCCTTCGAGACGATGAGAACGTAACACGAGCTACGTATGGTCGACGTTCAGGGATTGAACGACGTTTCTTGCTTCTTCTTTCCAGGGAGGACAGAACCTGTTCCTTTACGTGACCGTCTCTGACGGTCAACTCACGACGAAGACCGAGGTCTACGTCACCATCAAGAACACTTCAGGCCCCAGTGGAGGACACACCAGGTAGTTTGTTCGTCGAGGACAAAATTGGTCGCGGGAATTGATCGATGAACCGATTCCGGTATCCAACGCTTGCTGGTTGCAAATAATATTATTTGCAGAGAAGATATGGAGGGTTCAGGAGCCAATCAGTGAAGGTCAAACTTTCCCTAAACATGAGTTTCGTAGTTCAAAAACCTCTTTATTGTTTTAAGCTTTAAGCTTTCAGTCGATAAATCAATTAAGCCACTATTTTTATACGTACGCAATAGATGATGGTACCAACATTGTCATTTTTTCCAAGTAATTTGTAAGAACCTTATTTATGTCGGTTTGAATGCTAATGGATTTACACTGATTGGCTTCTGAACCCTCCATATGATATGCAAAGTGTTTCTTCACTGTTGTTTGGTGCTTGACTCTTCAAGATGCTAGAGAGCGTTATTCACGATCGTCCAACGATTTTTAATGGCTCCTCCGAGAGCTTTGCGAAAAGACGGGGTGCTGGAAGTCCGGAGAAGTTTGATGTAACTCGTTTCCTTTCATTTTGTACTTTTGTCGTTCTATGCATGCTTTTCAATATTCGTTGCTATTAGCTGTGCCAATGAACAATCCATTATTTCTTAATCAATATTATATTCTGAAACAATTTATACGTTATAGTATTCGTGGTCAATAAATTAGACGTCTCACCGTTTTCCCTTGTCAAGATAAACGTTTCAGCTTTATAGAAACAATAAAGTAATTTTCTTGGATATCTCCAGATAACCAAGTTACTCGAAGACTCTTTATTTCAATTTGCTTGAAACATTTTAAGTTTTCCGGTATAGTCACTGCAGAGAAGAATATCGCGTATTGTAGGATTTGAAACTACGTGTCTCATATAGACATTGAATTTGTAAATGTTATTTTAACATATAGGTAATTGGATAAATTTAAACGTTACATATTCCAAGCGCGTAAGGAAATAGAAAAAATAATATTTAGTCAAACAAATTCATATCAACATATACAAAAATGTGGAAATTTGCAAAAACATGAATAATAATTAATATTACCTTGGCACACCTACGAGGCGTAGAATCAATTAAACGTGTACAACGTTCAATAGAAATAGTATTTCATTCGTTTTGAACAACATAAAATTCATTTGAATCAGTTTTTTGTTTAACTATCACATATTTTTTCACATTATTTCACAATAATTTTCTTAGTTACTATATAAATATAAAGGAAGCCGAATTCTATATTATGTTCTTTCCTATTTATATGCTCACCACCCTACGCCACTGCAAAGCATTATATTTTCTTTTTCTTATTTTCAAGAGAATAATACAGTATACTGCAGTACCTGCATAACAAAGTATTATACAGCACACAATACCGTATTGAAAAAAAAAAACCAATAACCTCGTTTCCTGTCCTATAATCAATACAAATGCCAGCAAATGAATATCACGAACCGAATCCATCATAATTCCAAACTCCTTGACGTCCCTCCCTTCGATCGGTTCCTCGAATCGGCCAAGCCAAGGTGCCATCGGCCCCGGTGAACCTGCGGGACCTAGTCATCCCGCTAGAAAGTTTCGTCGATAAATCACGAGGAACGGTACGCGACCTTTTGGGGGACTCTCGGAGGCCCGTTCCATTATTCATGCTCCAGTTCGCCGACGATACCCTCGAATCAACTCGAATCGTTTCAGCGACCAAACATTGCTCAACTCTGTTCCGATTCTTCCTTGACAGAAGCCCGTTTCCGGGTCAGCATGGTTCTGCTGGAAGAATACGACCGCCGCTCTTGGGCCTGCCTAGTCTGCAGAGCTACCCTAGGCCAGGATTGACCCATCAATCGGTGATACCCTCGCCACCGATGGCCGTGCCACAGAACGTGCCGAAAACGACCAAGCTGCAGCCAGAGGAGTCGAAACAGGTCGAGGGTGATCCTGGGAGCACCGGTGTTCCGCAACAGCCAACGGAGGAGAACGAGGTCGAGGGGCCGCCACTCAGCTCGAAAATTGCACCTGCCGAGGCACCGCCTTCCCAAGATATAGCGATCACCTTGGTACCTGTCACGGCTGTCTGTGTGCTCGTGGTGGGCCTTGGAATGGGCGTCTGGTCTCTGAGAAACAAATACTGCGGAAACAGGAAGACCAAGGAAGACACGGTACGATAAATGGACTTTTTGGGGGAGATTCTTTAGTTTTTATGTGAATTATTCCTGTTGATTATTTATTTGATATGAGGGAATTGTAGGGGAGATGTTTAACTGTAGTACAGGATCATGCTTAAGTAAGAGTTCACTTGCATGTTGACGAAAATAATATGAATTGTCCGTGGAACAATAAATAATCTTGGAAATAATAATCCCAATTAAACATTAAATGGTGACCTTAAAATAATTTTTTATTAAATTTGATATTCTCCAATTGCGTCGTATATTCGTGTTCAACTTATATTTAGCCGCTACGAAAATATAATATTTTATACTGTACCTATCTGAAAATAAGAGAAAATGTTCGAAATTTTATAAAGCACTCGTTTTCTATTTTCTTCTATATAGAAAGAGCAAGCTTCAGTTAGTGTCTCAAACCTATCGGACGATCCGTCTCTCGTTTTGAAAAGATGGCGAGGACCGAAAGCTCATAACAATCGATACGAACCCTGGGAGAAAGACAATCAGGGAGCACAAAATAAGCAAGACGACAAATGGGAATTTCCTCGACATCGATTAAAGGTACGCAATAACGACAATTAAAAGAGCATTTTATAGCAGAACTCCTGAAGAGTTATTCAATTGTAGTCTCACATTATTTCCTAAACTTTGCAATCGAGTAACGACACAATTCAGATTCAATTCTTGTATTAAAGAAGATTCCAACTAAATATTTTATTCAACACTACGAAAAAGTCTTAATTGAGCTGCTCATTAGCCAAATCAATTAACTCCACTTCTTGAAGCTTTTTAAATTTTATTGCCAAAGCGCTTGATTGACTCTTAACTTGCTACATTTAAAATTGTTTTGTGGAGTTAATCGATTTGGCAAGTGAAGCATTCAATTGTTACCATATTAAATGACACTCAGCAACGTAAAATTGTATTTTATCTTTATGCACAGTGTGATGAAGAACTATTTCCTAAATTAACTTGCACTAATTACATTTTCATTTTAATAAACAATTTGTACACGTCTTATTCGATAGGTATTCAATATTCTTGGGGAGGGTTGCTTCGGTCAAGTTTGGAAATGCGAGGCCCTAGATATCGATGGGAAATCTGGGGCCACGATCGTCGCTGTGAAGACGTTAAAAGAAAACGCAACGGAAAGAGAACGATTGGACCTTGCGCAAGAGCTACGAGTCATGAAAAGTTTGGAACCCCATCCTAACGTAGTTAGACTGTTAAGTTGCTGTACAGAACGGGAGCCAATGTTCGTGATTTTAGAGTACGTAAGCGGCGGAAAGCTCCAGAGCTTTCTGAGAGCATCCAGGGAAGAAAGAAATCATGGTGGTCCTGGTTTGACATCCAGGGACCTCACTGGATTTGTTTATCAGGTACGAAGAATTTATTTAATTTGGATTTGATTAAATGGTTCTACTTTATAAGCATACATATATTGATTCGTTTAAATAAACCTAGTATTTCAATAAGAAATACAAATCCTGGAATAAACGGTTCGTTATTATAAATCCTTAAACGATACGTATAGATATAATTGATCTAATATTGGCAAATGAATAAATATATTTATAAATCAGAGTAAAGAGACATACTTTTATGTATTGCAGATTGCCAAAGGTATGGAGTACCTGGCTTCCAAAGGAATTATACATAGAGATCTAGCAGCGAGGAATATATTGATCGACGAAAATCGTGCGTGCAAAGTTGCTGATTTCGGATTCGCTCGAGATGTGGCCGCTAATCAAATATACGAAAGAAAATCGGAGGGTCGTCTGCCTATCAGATGGATGGCACCGGAAAGCTTATACGACAATATATTTTCCGTGAAATCGGATATATGGAGTTTCGGCGTGTTAATATGGGAAATTGTAACGCTGGGATCCACGCCCTATCCTGGCTTAGCTGCCGCAGAGGTACCTGCGTTGCTTTAAACCTAATTAATTAAAGAGCCTTCGTCCTAAATGAAGCATAGAATCAAGTTAAAGGACTAATTTCTCTGTGATGGAAGTAATTAGACAATCATCGATAATTTTTCGTCGACAAGTATGAATGATAAACAAAGGTGACACCGCGTGTCACGCGTCTCGAATTTCCGAAAATAGAAATTGCATTAAGCTGTGTTAAATCTGGACAATTTATGTTAATAATAACCGCGATCATCCGGTCATTGAACTAGTCCGTACTTCAATAATATTTATGCAGGATAGTAAAAATATGATATACGAATTTAATATGAAGTTAATATGAATATTTTACATTTTTACAGGTAATGAGGAGAATCAAAGAGGGCTACAGACTAGACAGGCCAGAACACTGCAAGAGAGAACTTTACAACATTATGTATTACTGCTGGGACAAAGATCCGGCATGTAGACCATCCTTTGGGGAACTCGTGAACTTAACAGAAGGTCTTTTGCTGGATGAGACCGATTATATTGAATTGGATAGGTTTCCAGATCACTCGTATTATAATGTGCTCAACCTGAGTGGGGAGAAATTATAAATGATGTACCTAAACTACCGCCAACTATACCATCGATCTTTGTCAATGATCATCGAATGATACAGAACGCGCACAGCTTTAAAATATAATGAATGCAACAAATTTGATTCGGAAAATCTGATGGAACGAACTATCGGTTATTGGAAAAAGAAAAGATTGTTCCATTTCTTTTACGTCAGACACGACTGATTTTTATGGCTTATCGATGATTATAATTAGATCTAACAATGGATCGGTAGAGCACGCGTGTCTTATCTGATTATGCAGTTACTTGTACTCTTCAGTGTGTAAATATGGAATATAATTTATACTTTTTATTGTCCTGATTATTCACTAGAGAGTGGACAAGCTGTTCATTAATTATCTACCTGTTTTTCGAACTTATATACCTTTTACATTGAGATTAAGAACATCGAGAAGTTGTCTGAATTATCAAACTGTACATATCTATTAAGTAATATCTCTACGATCGTGAACGAGATAGCTTGTGGGCTGATGTATCAATGATATTTCGCAATTTGATCATTATTACGCGGCAATACAAATAATTTCCTATATACGAAATAATCTTTAAAAAAAATGTATCAGTTGAGAAGAAGGTTGGAAGCAGTGATTGTCCTTGAATCGACTTGAGTGATTATGAGTTTTCTTATTATTATACTAATTAACGATTTGTAAATCTTAATTACAGTCATAGATTCGTAAAATTCACTAAATTGTGTGTAGAAAAGGAAAGATAAAGTGTTTGACAAGGTGGTGATATCTTTTCTATAGTGTACGAAGAAGTGCATCAGATCGCTAAAAATTTCGAATCGCGAGATGTCTCGTTCACTATCGAGAAGGGATTCAAAAAGTGAAGTTTCTATAACTTCACACGTGGAATAAATTATAAGTGTCCTGTAGCGGAATGTGCATCGTGAACTAGTCAGAGTTCAAATAAATTTTTAACTTATGTTCGTGTGAAGCCCTATATGGAAATATACATGTATCTCGAAACGCATGAAGTAACAGAATTACATAAAGTTCAATAATAGAACGGAAGTGAGATGCGTACGATTCAAGACATGATTACCCTGATGATGAAACGTCTTAAATACTGCTAATTGTACATATGTGTTAAGTAAGAATTTGATAAGCTATTGTATAATTAGTTTTTGTAAGAATAAATCGCAATTTACATTAAATTCATTTTATTTTCCTTTGGTGGATGTGAGTTATTTACAGTTCAGATTAAAATACTATCATATGCAAGCAGGTAACAGAATTTCACGAATTCTTGAAAATGGCCTTAATTCAAGAATCTGCCTAGTCTCAAATTTAATAACATTCAGGGCCATTGCAAGGTTCTGTTATATGTATGTATACATGTGTGTATATAAAAAGACTATTCTTTCTTCATATCGTACTTATAATCATTTGTTGTTTAAAATGGGCATGCAGCGTTTGTAAATCGTTTATTGTCGTGTAGCTGTATCCTTTACCTTTATTTTGCACACTCGATCATTAATGTATCGCACCCAGAAGTCGAGATAATTGTAGTGACCCGGAGTACATTTTGACCGATTATTTAATTGTTAATAACTTTTTAACCGCAAATTCTATATTGTTGAAACTGTTGTAGAAGATAGCTATGGTTCATAGCTTTAATTTAAGATCAGTCCGGTTAAAAATAACGCACTAGAAGCCGCGAAAATCGCAATTGGTTAAATTAACGATGTAATCCAGAAATTTGATATTGGTATTGGAAATTTGAGGTGTCGCAAACCTCTAAAAAGATAGCACGCGCGAGATGGCGCCATGTGAGAGATTGTTGTGGTGGTGAAAGGAAAGAAGATAAACGTTTAACGAATTTACCGACCCATATATACTTTATTAATAATCCGTAGCGACGCTCACGTTCTTGCGTGGTTGAATTTATGCTCATTCTTCGAAGGCTTCTTTAATACTAAAAACTACGCTAGGCGCCAATGACTAGATTTCAAAAACTTAAATGTAGTGTTATACAGTAATGGCTCGACTAGTGTTCCTCGCTCGGGACCGAATGTGAACACTAATCGTACGCAGACACGAGTCTCGAGAGAGTTCGGGTGGCCTTTGATGTTGTGGCAGCCGAGGCTCGAGTCAGCGTTTCAGGAAAGAGGCAAGTTTATTACTTTTGTCGCTAACCTAGGTGTTCTTACCGTCTCTTCGAGGTAAGCTGGCTTTAAACGCTCTATTGAAATTACGGTCGGTCTATTTTTGTATTGAACTTTAAAAATTTTGTTAGAAATGCGCTCTACTACTTCAAATGGCCCCTCATAAGAAGCTTCAAGCGCCTTCCTCACAGCGTCGATTCGAACAGATGCATGTGTACAAGTATATAAATCGGAATGGATGAAGTTCTCCTTCTGTGATGTATCATTGGCGTCGACTTAACTTGCCTTATATTGGTGGCACATAATAGCAGCCTTGAATGACCTGGGCCACCTCTCAATCATCCCATTCGACTGGGGATGGTTCGCCATTGTTCTCCTTCTGCTACAACCTATCAGTCGCATCAGAGACTCGAACAACAGCGACTCAAACTGTGACCCTTGGTCAGTCGTTATTGTTGCTGGTGCTCCGAACCTGGCTATCCAGTGCTCATAAAGCGCTACGGCGACGTTCTCAGCCGAGCTGTCGGTTAATGGTACCGCCTCAGGCCACCTGGCAAAGCGATCGATGACGAGGCAATATCGGTGAGGCAATATCTGTGAGGCAATATCTAATTCCTTTAACAATAGGCAATGGACCAATTAAATGAGCATCTCCATTTCCACCGGCCGTGGCTTATTATGACGATGAATCTTACTTTTCCGGCACGCAATGCAGGTGCGACACCACAGATTATGTACAGATTATGTACGTTGTCAAATACCTGCCTCCTCAGTGTTTTTGGCACATAGGGTCGGATATTGCTCTTACAGACATCGACAAAGAGAAATTTATCAGCACAGTTCCAACCTCTGTGCTGTTCGGAAATTAAACTACTCAACTGATTGTCACATTGCTGTGCTTGCATCAACTCCTCTGTAGAGATGATGCTAGGCATTTCTATTGAATCTATTCATGAAAATGCGACGGCTACCGTGTTGGCTCCGCCTTTAATGTACTGAATATCGATGGTGATTTGGCTGATAAACTCTAATTGGCCTGTCTGTCTTAGACTAGCTTTGTTTGCTTCCTGCAGAAATGCATATACCAACGGTTTATGATCCGTTAATATACGCAAATCTCTACCTTCTACAAGAAGCCTGAAACATCTGAGACTCTTGTAGATGACTAAAAGCTCTCTGTCGTACACGCTATACTTAATCTGGGCCTTTTCCAATTTCCTCGAGAAGAATCCGAGTGGCCCCCGCCTAACGTTATTAAATTGTTCAAGTACGGCTCCTATAGCAACATCCGATGCGTTCGTACGCAATGCTATTGGAGCATTTTCGATAGGATGGCATAGGAGCGATGCGTCCGACATTTGTCTCTTGCTTTCCTCGAAAGCTTTTTCGGATTCATCGTCCCAATTCACCAACCTTCGGTCCCCTTTTTAGCTCTCTTGAGGTGTCCATTTAAAGGAGTGAGCCAATGTGCTGCGCGACGTTAAAATCTTCTGTAAAAATTAAGAACACCTATGAAACGCCGCAAATCGGCTACCGTACATGGTTCAGCGAAATCTCTAATCGCCTGAATTCGTTCGTTCAACGGGATGGTCCCTTTGCTGGAAACCTTGTAACCAACGTTATTCACCTCTGGTTTAGCCATCTGACACTTGACCAAATTGATAACTAACCCGTTCGTCTGAAGCTTCTCAAACATGGTGAGCAGGGGTTTCTCGTGCGTTTCTGCATCAGGGGATGCCACTATGATGTCATCTATGTAACTGTGGCATAAACCTAATCCCCTGAGCATGTTGTCCACGAGCCTTTGGAAAGTCTGCGCTGCATTGCATAAACCAAATGGCATGATCGTGAACTCGAAAAGCCCGAATATCGCGATGACGCCTGTTTTCGGGATATCCTCGGGTACTACTAGAATTTGGTAGTGAGGGGAAAAGGCTGTTCGGAGGTCAGCGATTAAAATACAATTAAACAATGGATCTAATACAATATATACTCTTTATTAAGTCCTACGGTACTACTATTCCCAATGAACGATACGCAATGAACGCCTCTCCACGACTGAGCTGATCGTCTGAACCGATCGTCTCTTCCCAAAGGCCACGCACAGCCCTTGAGATGGTTTACGTTAGCTGGCGCCCGATAGGAATTGTCGCGGTATAGGCGCGAAAATCTCACGCCCTAACGTAAACCACCATGGCCCGAGCAAAACCAGACCCCCTTACGTAAAATTCCCCTACAGTAGTATGCCCGGGCCAAATCTATTACCGAAAACAAAGTACATACATCCACTGAATTGATGTGCCACATCGTGAAGATGTGGCAACGGATATTTATGCCGCACGGTCAAGCCATTTATTCTACGATAATCTCCCCATGGTCTCCATTCACCCATTTTCTTGGGCACCATGTGGAGCGGATTAGCCCACTGACTCATGGATGGCCGGCTTATGTTCTCTTTGAGCATTTGCTCAAATTCCGCCTTGGCCAACCTCAGTTTTCCTGAGGATAGTCGCCTCGCTCTTTCAGCAATCGATGGTCCTTTTGTAACAATATTGTGAACGACCGAATGTTTGATATTTTTCCTGACGATTGGATTGGTAATCGTAGAGAATTCTCTTAACAACGACTGGCGAGGAAAAATCGTGACGTAATCCAAAACTTAAAGCAATTAACTTCTGGCCAAACGTATTAATAACTGCCCCGCTTGCTTTCCGCCCTCTTGTCCGGCGCTGTCCAAGAGCAAGGCTTCCTGCAGCGGAACGACTGCGCTCCAAACTTCGCATGGAAATAGCAGTGTCCTTTCTCGTCGCACCTGTTGCGGCTCCTGGATGTGCTTCTCGGCCGCGACTTCGAGCGCTCGGCACGCCGTCTATAGTGGCGGGCTCCTGGCTGACGGTCGCTGGCCTCCAACTTGTCCAGCCTCCTGGTCAAGGCTGCGATAGCGCCCTCTAAGGACGCCAAGGATGAAGACGTCATGGCCGGAACGCTGATGGCGTCGGTTTGCTCCATTGCTCCGCGGTCGTGCCATTTGTCCGCCATCTTGGCCAAACTGTCGACCGCGAGCTCGTCTGGCAAAACCGCCAACGCTTGCTGAGTAAATATTGGCAGGGCCTTCAGCCATAGCGACTGGATTCCATTGATGCTCGCTCCGGGACCTGCCACCTGAATCATCTCTCGCAACAATTCCGATGGCTTGCGATCCCCGAGCTTCAACCCCGCCAATACCTGCACCAGATTTGCTTCTTTCGACGACGCTAATCGAGAGATTAACGCCATCTTAATCGCGCTATACGACGCTCCCCCCGGCGCGAGAATCAAATCGCTGATTGTGCGCGAAGAGTTCTGATCCAGACTCCGGATCACGGCAGAGCGTCGTACAATTTCGTTCGTAATTTTGAACAACTCCAACTCGCCCTCGAGTATGTCAAACCAGAGTTCTGGTTCTTCACTCCAGAACGGCCGCAGGGGGATGCGACGGAGTCTTTCTGCTTCCACGCCCAAATTGCACCTCTCCTTTGGCGTCGTCGACTTCAACTCGGATGCAGCGGCTTCACTGTGCCCCGCCATCTTTCTTGTTTCACTCGCTCACTTTTTTAAAATAAATGAATTTATCCCACAACGGGTTTCGGCACCAATTTGTGGTGGTGAAAAGGAAAGAAGATAAACGTTTAACGAATTTACCGACCCATATACATATACTTTCTTAATAATCCGTAGCGACGCTCACGTTCTGGCGTGGTTGATTTTATGCTTACTGTTCGAAGGCTTCTTTAATACTAACAACTACGCTAGGCGCTAATGAGTAGATTTCAAAAACTTAAATGTAGTGTTATAAACCTAAAATACTTAAACAACTAGAATTAAAGACTAGTGTCTTAAAACTAACTATCATAACACTATTCTAGTTAAAACGAGTAACGCCCGCCGATGGTAACACTGGTCGCGACTTCGCTACTAACGTCGGTAAACGCAATCGCCACATTTTCGACTGTCTTTGGGGCACCAGTGCCCCAATGCCAATTCCATGTCACGCACAACGTTACCGATAAATTTTTTAAAAATTGCTATCTCGGCCCCGGGTGGTACTTTTTAATAAATTGAGTGTCAAATGGAAGGGAATCGAATAAGCTACACGAGAAGAAATACCCCGTTGCTGTAACTATATGCAGTTGGCCGTAATAATGATTTTAATTGTTTCATTGCTTATAACAAATGAACCCCATATGGAATAATGTTTAGTTCTATTGGAGATGGTATCTTATACTTCTAGCTTTAATTTACACTGTGGAGCATTACTCTAGCGTTCCTGGAAGTCGAAATATTAACATTTGTGTATAATACACTTGGACTTTTTACTTTTAATGCGGTTAAAATAAGAAAGATTTATGCCTTTCAAATTAGAAACCTTCAAAATCATATCATAATCATAATATAAAGGGAGAAATTGATCATTTTCGCTAAATTCGAAATATCGAGATACTGAAATGATTCTGAACGAGAATCGATTCTCGAGCATCTCGAGCTACTGGCTACGTTCAAATAAGTGTAACACCAGTGCGGTATAGGTTATGGTATGACTTTGAAACTCAAAGCAAAAACAAGATGAATATTGTTAGTAGACAATGGCTGCGAATTTTTAAAGTAGATGTAACGCACTACAATCAATTTTGTGTACTTGGAAGATCACTCGGGTACAAAAGTGCTTATTCCCTCGATAAATTATTCCCTACGAGCAACTTAAAGCTCTTCACACCAACATTCGTAAGTTTGTTTATTATTATGCGAAACTATTTATATTTTATTCAACTTTTTTCACTTTCCAATTTGTCAATTTATTTTACGAGTTATAAATTTTGCTATTGTTAATTAATCAAATTTCACAGTGACGATGTATGCTTCACGGTATCAATATATTTAGTAATAAATGTTCCCAGGTTCCTGAAGATCCGAATGTAAAATTCACTGGCTTTATTCCACTGAAAGAGCTTGATGTTACTTATAGCCGTAGCAGCGGTTCTGGAGGGCAACACGTAAATCGTACAAACTCTAAAGTAGATATTAGATTTAATGTCAAAAGTGCAACATGGATATCAGAAGAAATTAAGGAGAAATTATTGGAAGAGGTTGATAGTTTATCGATATTGATTTTGTGAAAGAAAAGTTGTGTGTAATATTATATTCATTGCAGCATAAAAACAGATTAACAAAGGAAGGATGTCTAATAATCAGGTCAGAGGTAACAAGATCTCAGCAATTGAACTTAGCCGATGCGCTTGCAAAGCTAAGAGAAATGATATGGAAAGCAGCGAAACCACCATCAGAGATACCCCCAGAGACCGAAGAATTTAAAAGGAAGCAACTACTTAGGGCAGCAAGAAAAAGGCTTCTCGAAAAACGAAAACATTCAGAAATCAAGCAATCGAGAAACTCATTTACTATGGACTTGTAATAGTTTTTGTTATCTGTTGTATATAGTTATACAGTTTCAAATAAATAAATTATATATTAATGAAATCGATATTACGATCGGGACTCTTAATTAATTTAGCCCTAACGAATTTCAATTTATTTGCACATAAACCTTTAATTCAGGAATGGTAGCCTAATCGAAATATGAAATCGCGACAACTAATTCATAAACAAAAACCGTCGCAATTATTATTAACTACAAAGGGAAATTTAAGTTCTATAGAAAAGGTTACAGAATTAGCAGCCAAATGCGATTATAAATTAAATTCGAACTTTGAATGAAACACTATACATCTATTAATAAGAATTGATTGCAGAAGAAAATTAACAAATATCGCGATACTGAAATATTCGCGGATGGACATTCAGAGGAATAATATTATAAAAAAAGTATTATCGTATTTTGATTCTGAATAAGGTAACACTGTTACCTGCCCGATGTTTCCTTGGCAACGAGCTGCACGAATATGAAAACATAAGGTAGAAGGTTTAGAAAAAGCGTGTTGATTTGTAAGCTTCGTTGTTGCGTAAGAAACATGTCGTTTCGAGACTTAAGAAGTACGGCATTGACTAGTATTTTGATAAAAATATAATGAAATAGTTGGATATAATATAATTGATAATAATAAATGTAACAATTGAATTTATTTCTCAATAGATTTCACGGAGATAATGAGGGTCCTTGGTTACCCCAGACTAATTTCTGTTGGAAACTTTCGTTTGCCAAATTTCCCACTTGTTGCGGAAATTCTTGTTTGGCTGGTGAAGAGGTTTGACCCCGATGCTGATATATCTAGTGAACATAATACGGAAGAAGAACGTATTTCCTTAATACGCGCTGTTGCAGAATTTATGGTAATAAAGTTTGCATCTTATAGATTTAAATTAGTTGACCTTTAAATTTAACAATCTAAATTTATTTTATATTGCTATCAGTTTTTCCTTCATTCAATTTTATTCGAAATTATATGATTTCCAGACACGTAAAATATCGAATTATTTTCCGATCTTTAAAAACAAAAATAGTATTGCACGAAAATATTTAATTATGTAGATTAACATTACTTATTTTTTATTGCAACACGTGATCTTCTATCTTACAAATGGATCTCTTTCATATAATTGTATAAAAGGCTTGACTGTTTCTTTCATTTTTGTATTAAAAGAAAACATTAGAATATAACGTTATTGCAGGCTCTAAAAACAAATGTGAAATTGAACACGAAAAAGTTATATCAAGCTGATGGATATGCCGTGAAAGAATTACTTAAAGTGGCCACGTTACTATACGATGCTCAAAACAACAGCAACCAGAATAATATTATGGCCGATGACAATTTCAATCCCCTTAATTTCGACATTTCCGACAAAGTAAATGAATTAAAAACGACTAGACAATTAGCTAGCCAATTAACTGTGACTGGAGCATCATTGTTCGATTTATTAGGGCGTGAAGTCGAACTTCGAGAGATTCGTAACTCAAAAGTTGCGAGACAATTTGATACCTCAGAGGTTGAGACTGCCTTAAAAACCGTGATTGACAATACACGAAAAGAAATTGAGGATACAAAAAAGCAAATTGAAAATGTTAAGGTATTAATTATTTTTGTTCACGCGGAATTAGTGTTGGTATTCTTGAAATTCTAATTTGTACCATCTACCGAAGGACACCGAACAAAATTTGGATACGAGAATAGAACGGCGTCGCGCGGAACTCGAAAGGAATCAAAAACGATTGCAAACATTGAAAAAAGTCCGTCCAGCATTTATGGAAGAATTTGAAAAGCTTGAAATCGAGCTAAGGGCATTGTACGATGATTACATACAAAAATTTCGTTACCTTGCCTACCTCGAACATTTGTACGAAGACGCAGCTAAAGCGGAACAAGAAAGATTTGAAAGAAGGTATATTCACTATAATA
The DNA here is from genome assembly GCA_907165295.1 of Nomada fabriciana. Taxonomy (NCBI): domain Eukaryota; kingdom Metazoa; phylum Arthropoda; class Insecta; order Hymenoptera; family Apidae; genus Nomada; species Nomada fabriciana. Next base: position 16,766,472 of record OU015694.1, read on the forward strand.
TTCACAATAATATGGAGTAATTAATTCAATTATTTTAATTCGGAGCAGGCAAGAAACGACAAGGAAACAATTGGAAAAAATGAAAGCAGAAGACGCAAATTTCGAAAGCATGATGGAAGGAAATGATTCCATATTGCCCATAAATCTTCAAGAGCCTCCGCCTCCCCTCACTGAACTAGAAAAACCAAACGCAGAGAAAACAACATCGAGTAGTCGATTGAAGTCGGGTAAAAACATAGCAAGTTTGTCTTTTTAACGTGTTTCAGAATTTCTTCATATATTTATATAAAACTTAATTCAAACCATATTTGCAATAACAACAGCTGGTCGATCGTCAAGGATGCAGATATCGCAGCGTCGAATATATGGCAGTATGTCAGGACGTCAAAGGGGTACCATTCAGGAGACAAACGATAGCGGAGGATCGCTTGATAGTGATAGCGACTTGTTAATCGACGGTGATCTCGATGACGACGACGACGACGATATTTTAGACTCTGTGGGAAGGCCAGAAATTGGGAATTTTGATATAAAGGTTGGACAAGAAAAACGAGCCGTTAGTAAGCTAGATCATTCGGACGAGGATTTTTAACCATTACAAAAAACAATTACAAAAACTTGAAAATATACCGTCCATGTAATTATCATCGACCTGTATGCGCATACTCATTTTTTTACAATAGCTGTGAAGACGTGTCAGTAAAAAGTAATATATCGTTACTCTTGATGATCGGATAATCTTGGCGGTAAAAAATACTTAAAGTATATGTATGTGTATAATGTATATGTACGACAGACGAACTGTTTAAATAATTTCGAGTATCAATCATTCGTATGATTGGGCATACATGTATTCCAGACTTATTGTATAATACATATGAAATATATTTTCAAGGGAATCAAAATACATATTGTCGTCGTATAATATTTATTAACTTTCTCAACATGCCGGCAACGTGCACGTTGATTGCTGGCTCAGCACCGGTCACGTGTACGTATTATTCACCTACCCTACACGCTGCGTACGTAAATAAACGTACACGCTTTGTGTATACACATATATACATAAATGTATGTGCGCGTAAAAAAGTGTTGACACTATAAAAGAAATAGAAACAATTTTGCCGTGTTCATTGTCATAACGCTCAAAATCTGTAAACTTCTATGCAGCTGACAATAACTCACCCCTATTTGTCGCCACTCTGAGCAGAATTAACAATTACGTTTATTTATGAATGTAACGGCTATTATATAACAACTCTGTCCGATCTTAATATTCGGGAATGTAGTTACACATTACTATGGAGACTGTTCGACAACGAATCACACTGCAAAACGCGAATCAATCTTTTACGTCGCGATAAAATATAGATAAACTATTCACTGAAATGAAACGCTTCGTGTATCGTAATAAATCGACCGAATTATCAATCGGCCACGTGTAAACGGCATTTTAAAAACATTACGCAGTCTACGCGTTCGATATCGGATTAAATACTAGATGTTCTAGATACATATTATACATACATAAACTACGACTAATAAGTATTGATCCTATGGATATGCGTACGTTTTTCGTTTATACGTTGTGCGGATTTATGTGGTGTCCAAAAAACGAAACCAAAAATAAAAGAGAACAATGTATCAACAAGACAACAATTTAACTATGTACTTATGTATACATATATCACTGTTATAGCCGACAATGTAGACCGAAAATGTAGGCCCTGCGTGGTAACTAACAATAAGTATACATACATCCCTGTATAGTCGGTTTCACGTTTGTATGTATGTATGCATGTATGTACTTATAGGATGAGTGCAAAAGTTCTGTCGGTTTCTACCATTTAAAATAATGGCTCGATTTTTATAAAATTATAAACGAATAATACTGGACCCAAATTTCCCTTCATTCTGCGTAATAACTAACAGATATTTCCCCTTTTATTAACGAGCAAACAAATGGATAATGTATAGATACATAGGCAATAAACAAAAATACCAAGAACAGTCGTTATCGTCTTATCATTACTTAACACTAAACTACCATATCCATTAAAATGACGAGTTTTAAATTTTTTTCTTCAATATTATCAACATCACACAGATATCGTTGCAGGAATGTACGATGACACTTAATCAAATTCAACAACAGTGACATATCCCCATTTAATTTTCCATTCCCAAAACCCGTCTGCAATTCTAGCGTTACCGCCTACAGTACTTTTGCATTCACCACTCGGCCTCTTTCGTACGGAAATGAAACTCGTAATTAAATATAATGCCGTATAAAATCGTGAAAGAAGCACCATAGCGTAAGAGATGCAGGATCAGCCGGGAACGTCGATGGTCCTTACATTCCCGGCCAGTCGTGGATCTTTCTCACGTAGAAAAATATTATGTACTCGTCAACTTCGTAATAAGCGTCGCGCCTTCTTTGACAATGCGTTCTCGTCGTGGCTTTTTTCGAAACGGGATCAGACGTGGGCCACGAAATGTAGAAAAAATGCGTTACGGTATCCCGTGAATCTCGTACATCTCGCAGGCATACCTCGCTTGGCGATGAGCATACTATGGACCACCGTAGTTATAGAAATAGGTTCGAGCTACCTTGGGCGTACCAGTGAAATTGCTGATGTCCCAAAGCACGTCAACAATGGTCTTTCGCTACCTGACCGATTTCAACACAGGGCTTGCTTTTAATCGCGGCGTAACTGCTGGTACCGGCTCCAATTTCGGTAACAGGCATTCGCTGTTTAGGTCCATCCAGGTGTTGCCAACACTGTCGGCTAATCTATCCTTGTATTTGTAGGCCGTTCTATCGACTACCGATTGCGTCTTTATGCAGTCGTCGCCGCCGAATTCGCATACACGATAATGATGGAGAATAGCGGCGTCCGAGGGAACGTTTAAAGTCCCGTGGCCGGGGATGAATTCCCAGACGAAATGATTGCCAGCTTCCACGACGTTCTGCGGCTTGCAGACATACTTGGAGCGTTGCTTATGGGGGTGCAGTTTCGTTCTGCGTCTGGTTTTTCTTAGGGTGATCAGACCAGCCTCGATTGCCGTTCGGCTGGTCACGACGAACGGATCGTCCGCCCATTGGAGATAAAAGAAAGCGTTTTGAAAGGAATACGCCCCGGTGGATTTGGTGTTTATACGACTGCTCATCCATCTGGAAGGAACAACGTACGATAGAATTAGCAGAAGCACAGTAGGGTTTTGGTTGTATCGATACTGGCGCGAATGGGCTCTCAGATGTTTAATGTGAATTTGTATTAAAGACTTGCCTATTTCCATAAGGGATGAAAAAGAAAGACTGAGATAAGTTTCAATAGAAAGCTTGCTTGACTAGTTTTACATCGACTTCAATAAAGAAGAGTAATATTAAGGGAACAAAAGGCCTTTTTAGTCTGTACCAAATCATTTTACAAGTATTTCTGATATTCATAAATGATCAATATATATGTCCTCGCGTATTTTATGTTATTAACTGTTAACTAAATTTATGGAAGAATTCTGTTAAAAGTGCAGATTTTTTATATGGTTGATTATGAATCGTGATTTGAAATTACGAAACAGGGGACGAATACTAGTCAACTTGGAATTAATGCAATTCAACGTTACATTAAAACTGACAAGGGAAGTTCGGCAACTCGAAAATTCAGGAAACTGTGAAACTTTGCACAAATGTAGTTCATATTATGCTAACACCGGAACAATTTTTGTGTCCTGCTAAAAACGCGCCTAGGGGTGAAAACACCTCTCCAAATAATTCTCGAGTTTTCATATTATCGTGAATAATTAAGAAACTGTTTAAAATGCAGGAAAAAAGTTGAATTAAAAGTTGGATGGCTCTTTATGGTTCATATAAGGATGTTAGAAATTTTAAAAAAAAAATTGGTTTCTAATTCTTCTAAATTTTGTGAGTTAACTCGGATTGTATACATATGTTTATATATCCTTAAGCAGTTCACAGTATTGATGAGCATCTGATTCTTCTCTCAATTAATCTTGACTTCTAATAGCAAAGTATGATAGTATTGAAAACACATACATATGGAAATAAAGTATTAAAGACTATCGATTCCTGCATGATATCTACTTAAAAGTATCGATTGTTTGGTAGTTTGCTTTCGACGTGCATTAGTATCGATAGTTTTATAATTCAATACATAACACCGGAGCATTAATATTGTGTTAGTACATATTGCAATACAATCTCGGAATCTCGGTTATCCGAGTCCCGTTCAATCGAGGTCCCGTATGATCCGAGGTGCTTTGAAATTTACGAGTCCCCAAATCCATTTTTGTCCAAAGTGTAACGCAACGGGTACAAAGGCGTTAATACTCAGGTATAGTTAAGGTAGTTAATCAAACTTTCAATCAATAAAGCAGCTAATGAAATTCAAATACGTGTGCAATATTGCATTATCAAAATGTTCTTTATGATTTTAATAAACGATTTATGAATGCCCGCCAAACCACTATTGTACACTCATTCCCTTCTCTAATTTAGGGTCAAACTTTTGACTATGTGTTAATTTTGTTCCAATAATACCGACACATTCATTGTCGCCGCAATGCCGATGCCATTTAGTATTCTTTTTCTCAAGTATCAATAATATAAAATGTCAATGTCAAGCTCTGCACCATTAAATACGTGCCGAATTTTCTAATCAACTGTTTGATTACGAATTCCGGTGACAAGTTAACAGAATCGAATATATCGACAATAAATATTAATCTCTGAGAGCCCAACGGCTAGGACAACTACTGATAGGTTTTGATACTATTTAGACAGTATACGTTAGACAGATTATGAACACGAAAATGGTTGAATGGACACTAAATAAAGATATGTAATTGTCATTTTGTCTTATTGAAAGTCATGATAAATTGCTGCAGCAATACCTATGTGTTAATAACTTTAAAGCAAGAAATCTAAAACCAGTCATCTTGACTGGCTTGGTAGTTCTAGTGTTAAATTCTCACCTGATCAGATCGATGATTGTGTCGTTGTGCCTCGGTATAATAAACTCGTCGAGGTCCACCAACGCCACGTACTCGTATTTGTACATGGATCGATAAAGGCAATCGTTCAGGGCGGCGAACAGTCCCTCCGTGCGAATCTCTCTCTGCGAGATCATGTCTAAATGATGCCAAGGTAACACGGTCACAAGACCTTTAGCTTCGTAGTACTTGAGAGCGCATCCGGCCTCCGAGCCAACGGTGTCGTTGTATAGAGTCACATGAGTAGCACCAAGCAGTCTATGCAACTCGATAAACTCTACCAGCTGCAGCACCTATAAAATTTTCACCGGTTAACACCGTTGCTGCAACGTCTGTGTCAACGAAAGTGTCACGCGCTTCTTTTCTTTACCAGTTTTCTTTTAATCCATACACGTCTGTACATTTTATCGATTCCGCGCAGTTTTATCGTGACTCGAAACCATCAACCGACTGAATCCAGGTTCTCTTATCCAGAACCGTTACTACCCACAGCGAAATAAATAAGATAGCTGGCTAAACGAAGACCAAGTAGCCGGCCTTTGTGTATCTTGATAGTTTCGTTCACCGAAATTGTCCGGCGATTTGTATACAATGATTCTGGGATTAGTCGGGTGAATTAATCGAGACACGAACATTTCACTCAACCCTCTATACACCTGTGTATCTTTCATGTCGCACACTTTGAAATTTATATTTCGAGAGTCTTGTCTTATTTTTGTTAATAATTTGCCAAAGTCTTTTGCACCAAACGTGCCAATCCAATTTTTATTTACTGTCCTCAATTGCTTGAGAGAATATATTTGTACGCCCCTGGGAGATTCTTCAGCATTTCACTTGATTTCTTTACTGGCTCATCTGCGTTTTTCGAAAATTCTTCTACGAGACTCACGTGAATAATGAGTGCGACGTGTCATCTTTATTAAAATAATAATGCCACTCGTCTCCTGTCCATACATTCAAATGAATAGAATAAAATAAGTCAAACAAATAAAGTAAATTCTATCCCATCGACCATTGTGAATTCACAGCGACAATTGTCTTTCCCATGATGAGCAATCATCATCTTTTTAAGCGTGAAGATAAATCAGGGTATAGAGGGCTAAAGTTATCTTTCCAATGAAAGCTTCTTGGGTGTCTTACTGAAAGAACGTATATCATAGAAAACGTACTCTGTTGTAATCGTAATGCAGGGGTTTCACGCAAACAGCCAACAATTCTTTGTCCTTCGTCCTGCTCTCCGGCCGATTCTGCACGAGGATGCGATTCGTCGGGGCTGCTTTCAACCTTGCCACGACGCTCACCGTTTCCGGCACTCTGTCAGCCGTGGGTGGCTCTTTGGGCAACGGGCAAATCACAAAGCAGGCGCTGTACTTCAAGTTCCAATTCTCTCTGATTACCTATCAGGAACGATCCACGGTAAGCATCAGTCTCGTCGAGGGACACCACGCTCGGCATGCTCGCATTTAACGTCTAACTAAACGTGTCTAGAGTCTCCAACAAGGTTTTCCAGGGGAAACGGAAATTACACGCAGCGAGCAAGTCAAATTACGTTGCCTCTAATTTAACCAACATACCGGGCGGGCTAGGTAAGGTAGGGTGGGAAAAAAAGTTCCTCGAGGTAGTCAAGAATATGTGAATATTATACAAGGTAACTTCTACATAGGTGCTAGATTTTGTTACTCTCATGGAAGTTACTTTTTGTTTTCTCAGCTACTGTATTATGTTTTTGCACGTTTTTCTGCTCTCCTTTGATTTTCTGTTCAATAATTGGCCCGATCTCAGAGGTCGTATCGCGAATGTGTCGGTTCGATTCGATTTCGTTTCGTTTAATTTTTAACACACCTTCACTTTGGCGGCCACCGTGACGGAAGCGGTAACGTTCCCTCCATTCTGTGGTCGATACCAAAGCCTACACCAAACACGCTCCGGTCCTCTTGTCTTTGTTGCGCTTATTATGCGCACCATGCCCTGATTTTTACCTGTTGGTGTGCCCGCACCACCAACCCTGTCATCGAAGTACGCTGAGTATACAAAGAATTTGAATCTGAGAATTGAAAGAAGAAAATACGATCTCTTTAGAATTGGTAGCAACACCTCGTGCAGCTGATACGAGTAACAGCAAATTAACCGAATTACGCATACTGTTCTATAATCTATTATAATCATTCGGGTGAAGTTGAAAATGTTATAGGAATGTGTAAAACGAAATTATTATAGTATGTTATAATAATAGTGAAATTAATATCGTAAGTTTGAAAGAATAATAAAGTACTGCCCTATTTCCCTTTGCAATTCGCTCCTTGACAAGATTTTTTTATACAATCTCAAAGCTCTTTACGCGGGAGTTGAATTCGATGTTATAATATAATACACTATGAATGGGGCGGTCTTATAGGAAATTCAGTCATGTATAAAAACGTGACCTAAAAACGATTTTTCCATCGACTCGTTACGTTCAACTTTATTTCAAATTCAATGGGTCTCGCGCGAATGTCTCTCTTTTGTAATATTATAATATTCTGCCCAATTAATTTCCTTCCACTCCGATTATTGTTTAATTCATTTATAAATTGCGAGCTGCGATATTGCGAGTAACGTAAGTAGGAGTGATACATGTGAATAATTTTTTCTGCGTTCGGTTTAGATGTTTATAACTCTATTTTCTTACTGATAGAAAGATAATCAATAGAATCTCTGCTGCATGTTTGATAATCGATCGTACAAAAAGTGAAAGAGTCCGAGTATAATATTCTGTCATAGTTACGTTTAACTGGCTACTATTCTCGTTGCGCAAGCAATTTTCTATGTAAGAGTACATTTTCCGATCAAACATCTATAAGAAGCGGAGATATACCTCGATTCCAATCGTGAATGGTTGATTGTTTAACCAGCAAATAAATCAATCAGAAATAAATTCGTGTCCTTTAATAAAGATACACTCATTAAATAGACGTTCTATGACAGCATTTAGTTTCTATATTAAGGACAACATAAAAGTCAACAAACCATGCATATATATACATATAATTTTTCTATTACAATTATATATTATAGTGCATTTAATATTTGTTGCAAAAAACGAAGTAAGAAACGATTCTAAAATAAATGCGCCGCCTTGGCCTAAGAACGACTCATATAATTTTATTTCCCACCGTCCCTAACCCTTTCAGACGTCGAATTTTTCAAACTTCATTAATAATGTAATCAACATGCTCTAAAGGAAAAATTCTGTTCACGACTTTCAATCTACCATCTAAATGAACAAGACGATAAAAAGGTTTCCCCTTTCGTTCGCCAGTGATTTCAACGAATCAATATAGAAGAAAAAAGTAATCTACGTGCAAACGACTTTGTATAATTATACTAAGAGGATCGTCGACGTTGAGCGTGAACAACCATCGTCGATAAATATTCAAGTAGCCCTTATTAGATAGCGAACACACCTAGTCTTCGTGACTGGCAGCCATTCAGCGTGCGTGATCCTCAAGCTCTGATCAAGTTGTGGTAGACGAGCTTCCAGGTTGGGTGGTAAGCTCGGTAAACCTCTCGGGTCCGGTTGTATCGCGGTCTTCTGTCCTCCGTCTTCACCACGCACCAATAACCCGATATGATCGTCGAAGCTGCCCTTCAATCCAATATAATCTTCAGCCTGTGAAAGCCGACAGAACGTTTAATCACCAGTGCACCACATACCAATGCACAACCACCGCAGATGTTATTCCATCGAGGTAAACGGGTTTGTAATTTCTTTATTAGAGTGAAATGCGATTGGAAGTACACGTTCCGCTAGGAAACTCTATAAAAGTGTTCTTGATATTGTTGATACAGTAACGTTAGTAACTTATATTAATGTGGAAATAATCAACTTCTCGAGCAACAAGCGAGCTTTCATTGAATTGTTATATTACGATGTAGGGTTGATTGTTCGGGGGAATTTTTCAACGAACAGGTGAAATTATTTATTATGTTTTAATTATTATAATTATAATCTTTGATGACATGTTGCACAGTGCGTAATAGGAGTGCTATATTTGCTTTTCATTTAACTCTTTTCTTGTGATGTAATGATATTGTGATATACTGATGTAATTATGCAATGGCATAATTTGAAACGAATATTCTAAAATTGTGGTAGACTAAAGGAAATATACCATATTTCCTTTGCTCTGTTCCATTTTCGATAGTCAGAGAGAATAAGGATTTCTCGTAGAATGTAAGGGAAGACAAGAATCAAATCAAGAAGATATGGAGAACTTCTGGAAGATATGATTCTATTTGAAAAAATCATCTAAGAATTTTATCGAGACAATGGAATACAAAATGTAATTTAATAGTATCTATGCTGGAGGTCACTGTTATTATTATTCAATCGTTGTATTGCCATTTACAGTATCCAAATTATCAACTCTTTCACAATTTTAAAACTCAGCTATGTCATGACCTCTAGAAATGAAATATCGGAATGTAATAAATATAAATATCGATTTGGATGGCTTGGGAGATATATTGCAAGGTTTGAATATCGTCAAACATCGATTCCTCGATACGAAGCACTCGAACATTTATTGACATTCATTTCTTTTTTAGCTCCAGGCTTATAGCTACTGCCATATACGCACTATTGGAATTTTCGTAATTGAACATGAACGATATTGAGTTTCCTGAATCATTTACTAATGATTAAAAACTTTAAGCTTCGTTCCCTGCATTATGGTTTAAAAATATTTAAAAGTTGTATACTACACATTTGAAAATCATTCACAGTGTCAGAATGATCACAGTGTCACTGAACACTTCAATTATTGTTGTTTTGTAAAATATACAAAATGATTGTCAGTATTTCTTAGTTCCTCTAAGGAATCCAAATTTGCATTCAATTTTTTGCATAACTCTTATTGTAGAGTATTTTAACACATTTACAGTATGTACATAAATTCCTGTTATGTTACAATATATATATATATATATATATATATATATATAGCGGCATTATTATTAATAAAAAACCAGCAATTTTCAAATGGTCCTTGATAACGAATTTTTATACCAAGATAATTAAAATAAATTTGTTTAAATATAAAGCCACCATACATTTAAGCGTCAAAGTCATCGGTATCAAATAGGTCAGATCTGGAATTAATACTATGGGTTCATCTCATGATAGACTATTCGATATTTCGTGTCGCCACTAGAGGATTGTTGATATCGATTCGTTATTCTTTCGGTTTTATTTTGTTAGCGTTCGCCACTATTTTGTCCTATGCCTTGTGACCTGACAATATACCCATTATGTGTCCCATATGTACTTTGCACGTATGCATACGTGGAAAGCTGCTTTCTACATAAATAATAATAATATGTACAAAAGTTTTCAAGCAACATTTTTTGTACCTTGCGGTAACTAAGCAGGTAGACTTCTGCGAAACACTACCAAGGAGGTATACTTTGCACGGCTAGTGAAATATTTATACATAGAAGCTTTGTATACTGATTCTATATGCTACCATCGGTTTTAATGATACCAAATGTAGCAAGAAAATAATGATTGAAGCATCATAATTTTTGTTTAAATTGTGAAACATCGAAATTCCAATTTATACGAATTTTCAATTTGGCTTCACCAGCCCTTACGCTTATACATACACATAAATTTTGAAAATATTCAATAAGTATTTTAAGATATACATAGTTGGTCGAAAAAGTAATTATATTTTATGTATTACGCATGTAAAGTAAGATTTTGTACAAACCTACAAAAAGAAAGAAGGAATATTTAATATAAACGCGTTCGATAACTACTATGTACGAACATTTCATTAATACCGACAATTTACGTTTTCAAAGGTTTCTACGTTGGTACATCGTAATATTACTATTTGCTCGAATATATTTACAATTCTCCACTACGCTGTGTACTAGATATAAATAATATTTGACTATAACATATCATTTTAAAAATATTCCATTACAGTACTCGTGAAGAAATACAATAAATTTCAGTTTCGAAACTATTATATACCATAGAATATTACGGTATATCTATGTGTTTTTCTACTTTGTCAAAGTGCCATACATTGCACTTTGCAAACTTTAGCAGTCATAAAAAATTTGCACCATCGCCCGACAAAACTTTTCTGACCTCCCACTCAAAACTGATACAGCATATAACAAGTTTGCAACAGTTGGTGTACAAATATATTTACATAATGTTATTGTGGGAGTGCGAAGCGCCCAACGCCCTGGCACACGACATTTCTGACCGGGCTACCTGGGACACAGATGTTCTGCAGGCGAGCACCGATGGCCAACAGAACCGTGTCCCTTATTTTCTGTTTCAAGGATTCGAGAGACAGAGTACATAGATTGAACAACGGACTAGTGTAAATCGGGGAGCAGCGTAGAATAGAAGAGTGTAGAATAGCGTAGACAGTGTAGTACAGCGTAGAAGAAATAGTGTAGTATTTCGTTAATAAATATATAATAATCTCCTTGTTAATTATATTACACTTACACCGGCTTGATTTCATTAAAACTTCCAATCCCACATTATTTACATCATCGCCGTAAAAGGTGCTCGAATAAAAATATTTTGGCCTTTTTATTCATTGTTAAATATTAATTTTTAATTAGCATATTTACTGTAAATATTAATTAAGTGTACAAATATTTTATATAAAGGAAATCGACGCGAAACGAGAAACGACGAATCAACGTTGAATTCTACGCAAACTATTGCACAGGCAAACCATTCATTTTCAGACAAAAATGCATTTTAAATACGAAAATCGTTCCAACATATTATTATATTTCATAATTTGCGCCGTGATACTTCTAAATAAAAGCAAACATACCGGCAATAAGAGTGGTACACATGGGTTACATGGAAAGTCGAGTATGAAAATGTATTTACTTTACGAACAACCCATACCTACGAATTTTTCAAACGGCAATTCGAAGCGTTGACATTCGAAAAATTTCATTTTCGCAGATTTCGCACGGTTTTTCATCCCTTTCATCGGATTTCACGGCATGCGATCGAACATGTCGCATGTATATGTATACACACAAGCGATCGTCATCATCTACGTGTACATGCTGGTACAGCTTTTGTGCATTTTTTTTCATTGCACGATGATCGATCGTTCGAGTGGTTTGCCAGGCAGGGTGGTCGAATGAAAAATGGCATCATCTTTCTTCGGTTATGACTGCTGGTAAAATTCTTCTACCATTTTTCTTTTATTTTTTTTCTATTTCACACGTTACAACGTGTTCCGGATTATAAACATAGCGAGTAAAATGAATTTCTATTGGAATAACGACGCAGCCGTAATTTTTGCATAATTTAGTTTTTGAATAACACTGGTGCAATAATACTCATGATTATTCAGACGGTGGTACATTTTAAACTCCGTACGAGTATGTAATCGTTGCATCAGTTAATAATTGTTCGCTCAAAATTATATAGTTTTTATTCCTGTCCTTTTTTCCTTTTAATGCACCGATGTTTATGGAGGATTTCTGTTTTAAGTTAATCTTAGAAATAATTCTAAGTATCTATTTTCTACAAGTTGTTTTAAATTTTTATTTTAATGCGAATTCTTATTCTGGATTTTCGCGATATCTATATAACACTGGAATGATATAAAAGGTGGTGGAGTGAAGAATTTGAATTTCGTTAAATGGGAGAAGATATTTGTGGAGTGTGTTTCGAAAATATTTGTTCAAAGCTGGATTTAGTAGCTTCTCTTTATATTTATTTTTTAAGAATGTACGTGGGGGGAGTTAAAAGACCTTTTAAGTTTTCTCCTTTAAATGAATGTGCGTAGCGTTATTGTTAATTACCATATTACTGAAATTACATATGTTCTTCATAAACGCGTACTGATTCCAATAATACAATAATATTTAACCGAATATTGTTGCATGATGTGTAAAAAGATTCGAATAATATTGTTTACTTTTATTTGCATTTATAATAAAATATGCCGAAGCAGAATCAGGAGATGAAATAATAATCCAATTAAACTTGTTCGTAACCAATTTGGAATGTACAAGCGGTACGAGAAACGATTTCCCTATTAGAAATCATATGAATAATTAACATTTGGATTTCGAAATGTTGTGGCCTTTACAGAAGTACAAATAATAATAAATTAAATAAATTTAATTGATATTATTAAACGTCTATTGATTATACGATGATATTACGTTTTTCCGGAAAAAGAGGTTTGTAACAGTTTCATTTCTCCATTTAATAAAATTAAAATTTTATTGAAATTGATCGTCCCTTATAAATACTCGGAGCACGTAATTTAATAATAATAAGTCTCAAGAATAATCTGTTATTTGTGAGCATATTTAATGTGTATAAGCTTTTGAAGCATGGAAATTATTCGTTTATTAAAATTCTTCACTGAATAAATGCAATTTATAAATAACAAACCCATGTGTTTGAATTTTCCAAAAACTCAGATTAATTAAATTTACTTTTCAACACAATTTCCATTGTCTTCCAAAATACGTACAAAATACCTACAAATCTGACTAAATTAAAAAATCCTGTTTAGTATACGAGGCAAATACTATTGAAAGGTACAAAAATCTCACAAATAACAAGAATCGAGTGTATGACGATCGCAAAAATGATTGCACGATCTATGCCTCTCGAAAACATTCTAATGCAAACAAAAAAATAACTGCTCTTAACTAATACACAAATTGTCTACAATTCAAGACCAACAAACCAGGTCTCAGCAATGTATCATATTACTTAACAAAATTTGCCGCACCTCTTTGAAAAAAAAGTTCATCTAGGAGTACACAATTAAACTTTCCCGACAAAGTCATGTTACGCGTTGTTTCATCGAGCCAAGTTGAACGTTATCTTGCCAAAAGTCGAGTCTTACAAAAATTCCCGTCTCTCCCTTGGTAGCTCGTAAGATGTTATCTTTATACCGCTCTTGGAATGGAGTTATTTAAAAGTTGCGGAAAGTTTCCGTTTTTAATAGCCTAACTCCGTTTCCGCGATTGAAACGGCTACGAACGACGACGCTTTTCGACGCGGAAAATTGTTCGTCACGTTTTTAACGTCAGAGTCAACCGAAAAACGCAATATGTCAAGCGTGACGACGCGTCGTCACACACCGTTCCATTACGACCGTAAAACAAAACGACCGTCCCTCGGCTAAGTACACCTGTTACGCGTACATTCACCCTTAACATGTTCCGTGCCAGACCGATTTTCGGTAACTTTCTTTGACTTAAATTGTCCAGTAATTATGACGACAATTTGTTCAAACAAAGATGTGTAGACTTTCTGTGCTGCATGTTAAACATTATACCTTTTTCTTGATAATAATGATTTTTACAATCTAGTGAATATTACACCGCATATATGTCATAAACAAAATTCTTGGTCTTGAAAGCGAGGGGCGCGTACGACCCACGTGACACGGAAGGTGTTAAAATGTTAAAAGAGTTGGCGCGCGTTGTCATTCACGCATAATACAGGAGATTCCGGTTAATAGGGACGCCGGTCAATCGGGACAGCCGTTTATTCGGGACAAATACTGAAGAACGGAAACAAATACTCTTGTTTCCACTACGCTTATAAGGGATCGCCGTTTTATTGGGACAGTTTACGCTCGTACAGTTTCCAATTGAAGATACAGTAGAGCTCATTATGAAGTAGGGCTACTGATTGGAAATATAGGTACGGCCCAAACGTAGGAAAGGACAATGAGAATGAAAGAAAAACAGTTTATCGGAATTATATTGAAGTGAACTCAGGTTGACACGGTCCAGTCCAGTAGCATAATAACCGCGTGTGATGCAGGGTACGCAGCACGTCGTTCTCCCATCACAAGATCACACGAATTATTGTTAGCTTTGTTTGCATGCTTAAACAGACATTTGGATTCAAGACCGAATATTACATACGTCTTTCAATCAATCGTTTTTGGCATCGTTTTTTACTTTGTTCAGATTTTTGGTGTTGAACTTCGGTTTTTCGGGACAGCCGATTAATTGGGACTTTGTCCAGCCCGATGTGTTCCTATTAACCGGAATCCACTGTACCTGCAAGTACCAAAAAGGTCTCACTTTCTTTCAAACTTGTCGGTACTGACTTTAGAAGGTCGGGTACGGATTGATTTTAACAAACGTTTGATTTGTACTCACTTATTTTTTAACAATTATATGGATTGATTTAATGTTAGTTTCTAGACGAATAGTGTATTGATTATACAAATTATGCGATATATTTTGATATAAATGGTGGTAAACAGTAGGACGGAAAATCAATATTTTTCAAAGAATGAATGTTATATTTCAGACGAGTTTCTTATAATTTTCCTGCGAAATTAAATGAATAATTGTAATGAATAGGGTAGAATTTTTATGGAACCAAATAACAAGACACTCGAGATAGAGAGAATACAAAATACTGAAATTGAATAAGATTAAATAACTTCCTCCCCTGATAGTATCAGTAAGAACACTTTTACGATTCTCTATCCGAGTCATCCTCGTCGGTGAACTTAAGCAAAACTTTTTTATGCAAGTTTGGTACGGAATTTCCTAAGCTCTCGAAATCGCATCTTTTAATTAGGAAGCGGTACTGTATTGTGTCCTACAATATGAATACGTAATGCATTTCGTCTGAGCGATTAAACTTCTCTGAGTACTGTTTCATGTATTAGATTGTGTAATAAATTCCCGCGTGCTTCGTATTTTATTTTTTCCCCCAAATGTTGTGTTTTGTTAGGTAAAGTATATACATATATATACATGCTGTCCCGCAACTACCGCAACATCGGGAAATGGGGGGTAGCTGAGGTGATTCTGAACAACGTTTTCCTTGACCAAAATGTTGTTTGAAGCTTCGTTTTTGAGTTATTAACCAAAAACACTGCCCAATTAGAGTGCCCGTGAAGCGCGAGCTCAGGCGCGTAGCTCGCAATTGCGCTCGATCATGAACGGGGACATCGAGGGTATCGAGGAAATCGTATGGAAAATGTCACACCGTTATTCCTTAATAAGAAATAAACTAATTATTCTTTTCATCAATCGAGCACGGTTCTGATCGTTATTCATGAGTTACGAAAAGCCACATTACCCTTGATTTAAGACAATGTAACATTTGCCGTACGCTTTACTCGGATATCCTCGATGCCCCCGTTCATGATCGTGCGCAATTGCGAGGTACGCGCCTGAGCTCGCGCTTCACGAGCACTCTAATTGGGCAGTGTTTTTGGTTAATAACTCAAAAACGAAGCTTCAAACAACATTTTGGTCAAGGAAAAAGTTGTTCAGAATCACCTCAGCTGCCCCCCATTTCCCGATGTTGCGGTAGTTACGGGACACCCTGTATATGCATTGGCAAGCCTTTTTCTTGCTCTACAAACCTATGTTGTAGGTTTGTAGAGCATTCATTCATTGAATTTGAGGGGAAAAGGCTGTTGGGTGCGTCGGGGCTATTACACTATTACACTATTAACAATTAAACAATTCAATGGATCACACAATCTTTATATTCTTTATTCACTTCCTACACTACGCCTTCTGCCAATGCACGCTTCTGTCTGACTCTGTCTGTAATCCACGTGTCTCCACCACGCTTCTCGATCTTTCTACGCGATCGTCTTCTTTTCGAAAACGGCGCACGGCGCTTGGGATGGTCTACGTTAATTGGCGCCCGATTCGGACCGTCTCGATCGGTGCGACAATCTCAGGCCCTAACGTAGACCACCATGGCCGAGCAAATGCAGACTGCCTACGTAAAATCCCCTACAAATTCATTTCTTTTATGGCCTGAATCGACTGAAAACGCCTTCCGCGTAGTGGTAATTTTAATTTTGGAAACAGGAAAAAGTCAGACGGGGCCATATCAGGTGAGTACGGTGCTTGGTCGATTACATTTGTTGAGTTTTTCGCCAAAAACTGTTGCACAACGATGGCTTTGTGCTATGGTGCATTATCGTGGTGCAAGATCCATGAATTGTTCTTCCACAAATTTCACCGTTTTCGGCGGATATTCTCGCGCAAACGGCTCATGACGCTTAAATAATATTCCTTGTTCACCGTTCTCCCCCCCCCCAAAAATTGTGGCGATATCTTTTACGCGCATCTTTCAAATGATTTTCGGATACTTTTTACACAGAATGTACTTTACCTAACAAAACACAAAGTTGCGGGAAAAAATAACATACCAAAAACGCGGGAATTTATTACACAACCCAATATATTCTCGTTCAATATAGTTTTAAACAATATACAGGGATCGGATGGCCAGTATTGATGGTACAACCGAGGCGGGGGTGATTCTACAGGGTGTCCCACGTATTTCACAGTTATGACTATAGCAGATTGTATATGGAAAGGTTAGTCGAAAATGTGGGATTCAGTTTTTGTCATTTGAAGCTCTGGTTTCGGGAAAAGCCATTATGAAATATTTTTCTCATTTGTCTTCATTCATTTTTATTTTATATTTTACTATTGTTTTTGAGTGATCTTATTTCATTATGAATATATATGAAGAATTATATCAACTCAATATTCTTCGTTTCGTGTTAATTAGCAGTTCTAAATGTGATTTCAAACTTTGCTAAATTAATCACTTCATCTCTTATCGTTAATAGTGTATTTAACAGCTTTCAGGCATGTTCTGATAACTGTATCCATATTACTCAGAGTAAGATCGAACTTATTTTGGCAACCTACTTTTGCATCAACGCAACCGGCTCCACATGTTTTCATTCAGTGGACGCACAAATGTTTTTCTTTCGATACATTTGTTAATTATATGTCGCAGCTTAAACTACGAATAATATTCTAAGGATTTCAAATTCACGCATTTGTTAAGGAGAATGTTAAAAAATCCTTCAAAGCCGTGTTGAAATATACCACACAAAATTGCCAACGACTAAATATATACAGTAGACCCTCAATAACTCGAAAACCTCTATGAGATGAAAATTTTCTTAATTCCCTCCCGCTCCGCTGCAAAAACCTCCATAAGGCGAAATAAAACTTACTTTAACTCGAATTATTTGCCACATGTACAGATACATCATTTTACCTCTGTAACTCGAATTTAGAATAGTCAAACCTCTACTACTCCAAGTTTGCCTCTATAAGTCGAACTTCTATCGCTGCTCTGCCTCTGCAACTCGAAGTTTACAACTTATAACTTAAGTTTAGCCACTGATCGTTTTTTGTCAATTTCCATAGATAAACCATATGTTAATACATTAACTCGGAGCAAAATTACAGACTTTTTTAATAATAAGAAGTCAGTACATATATGTATCTATTGTGCATGGAGACGATCGTCATGTCCAAGTAAGACGAGATGGTCGGCAATTGCCTTAGTCCGATACGGCACTTATTTGTGCGTGCGGCGATCAGGGCACATGGTCCTGCGGGAGTCACAAGGACCCAGTCTCAGTTAGTCTTAGAGAAACCATAGCGAAGCAAACAAGTGTCATTATACATATATTAAATAAAAGTATCTCCTATTCGACACGAGTCTTTCTCATTTTACTGGACATTCCACCTCCTGCATTCATCTATTGAACAACAGTATCTATAGAGACCTAACTTTCGTCTTCTGATTACGTTTAGATATGTATACAATAAAAACGTTAGTTCACGCGAAAAAATTTAATTTGCCTTCCTTTCCGTCCTCGCAAGTCCTGGCAAAGCTAACCGTCATACAAAGCCTCTAAAAGTCGAATTTTCGTGTGCTAAACCTCTCTTACTCGAACACTCGATAATACGAAACCTCCATAACTCGAAGTTTTTTTCTCTTCCCTTGAGATTCGAGTTATCGAGGTTCGACTGTATCACATAATCTGAGCAACTTACTTGGCCAAAATATTTGCAAACATTATATCGAAACATGCGATAGAAGCAGAGAATTCGTAAAGAAATGGAGCGTGCCACTTAAAAGCAAGAAACAAACTACGATCACAATCACAGGATTTCTGCAACTCGGACGAGATTAAAAATCGCTGCCCCATAGACTCTTAATTAGAATGCCGGACAAATAAGGAGGAAACTTTCGTTGCGCCCATAACGAAGTCAAGAGGAAAAAAGAAAGCCCGGAACACGCAAATTCCCCATACTTTCACCGGAAACCAAGTGAATTCGCGAAACTCACGGCATAATCTCCGACGGCCACGTACTTTCGTTATTCCCTTCGGTGCCAAAATTTAAGCTTTTATCTCGCGTGATGGCTCTTCGCCGTAAAGTGAATTCGAAATCGTGGACGTGCATGTGAATGATAATCCGTGACGCGTATATGTACATACATACGTATGCTTCGATGTACACTTGTGCGTGGCGTGTTACGAATTAGAGATAATTTAAATTACAGGCGAATTTGGGCTTCTGTAATAATTAATTATGCAATCTCAGCGGGTGTACTAGATATTAATTGTACGATAACTATAATATTTCAAATTTCGTGCCGAGTATATAAACTGGGAAAATCGAAATATATGATTTAGCTTGCTTTGTATCTACTTGTTAATAAAAAGTGGTGGAAAAACAATAAATTATTGAAAACATTTATTCCTTAAAGTTATTATGTTTTAGTTAATTGAAGGTTTTGTTTTTCTGCTAGCGGATCTATTATTTTTTTACGGTCAAAAATTGACGAAAGTCAGATAAATGCCTGGGCTACACGTGGAATAAGTTTCAGCTGAATCGGTTGACTAGCTCCAGAGTTATGGCAAAAAATCCTCCTGGATATACATATATTTCTGCTACACACTGTATGTATATGTATTCCCAGTAGGTACATATGTACATACATATACATAAGTATACAGGGTGCTGTTAACTCGTGAAGTGTCCGGAGATGGGAGGTAGCTGAGGTGATTCTGAACAACTTTTTCCTTGACCAAATATTGTTTGATGCTTCATTTCTCAGTTATTAACGAAAAACACTGGCCAATGAGAGTGCCCGTGTAGCGTGCGCTCAGGTACAACAGCGCGCGATCGTGATCGGGTGCATCGAGGGGCAACGTACGGCAAATATTACAATCGTCTTACATTAAGAAGTTTAATGTAAGCCAATGTTTTTCGTGAATAACTCAAAAACGAAGCTTCAAACACTATTTTGGTCCAGGATAAAATTGTCCAGAACACCTCAGCTACCCCCCTTTCCGGATACTTCACGAGTTAAGAGACACCTTGTAGAAGTAGTAAGAAATAGAGATGGAGCGATGAAATATTAATTGTAATTAATGTTTTTGCCAATTCCAACATTTCGTTACGCGTTTCCATTAAGTCGCTTGTCTACATATAATTCTCCCTATTTAGTTGCTCGCTCAGAATATGTGTCGCTTAAATGTATCTAATTGTGTTTTATAAATAAAATTGAAAAATTCTTCAACGCTTACAGTTCCCTAAACTATGGGAAACAACTTTCAAATGCTGTAACAACCGAAAAGATAGAAACGTAATATAAAACGATATTATGAGCTGAAGATATATGTACATCCACATACGAGTAATTCTCTATTTTAATTCTCGCGCCTGTACGTTGAGATAAAACATCATTTCATGACTAATAGAAATTGTAAATGGTTAAAAAATTTGACAATTTCTATTGCAATGAGTAACGATGACGCATACAGTGCCTCGGAAGTTTCTTCACAAGAAGAGTCGACGCATTTTTCTGCACGAAGAATATAAATACACTTCTCGTGTGAAACAAGTACATACAAGTGCTCGCAACATAAATTGTCAGATCTCATTAGGGTTGAACTTTTAAAATGTGTAAACGAACTTGTGCCGCTGTATGTAAAGTAAATATCGAATTAACGATCGTGGAAAGTAAGAAATCCGTTTTAATAGTACCTCCGAAGAAAATGTTATTACGGTATTCTGTTCTAAAGGACCAAATTTTCTAAAAAATTACAAAACATCCATTGTAGCCTCTTTAACACGTTTCCTGTTAATTTACCGCCTGTTCGGAGAGATTTTTCACACTACCAGGGAAATATATGCTTGGACTTTAAGCGTCCCAACTGAAACAAGGGAAGAGAAAAAGAGAAACAGCAAGTCTGGCCTTTTAAACGTGCATTGCACCACCAAAGCAAAAGATGTCCGCTGATGAAAACAAAATTTCTTTCCAACACGTTACTGATGTGTCTGCAGTACACTATACCTACTATACATATGTATACATATACATATATACGTACACGAGTTCGCCCAAACGTTTGTGAATGGATCGTCCTCCATTTTCAGCCAGTGGTAATTATCGAGTTAACAAGTAAAAGGGACAACGGTTTTCGCAGCGCTTCATTAACGCGGTATTACACTAGCAGCTTCTCTTGAATAGTTTATCAAGCCACGGTCTATTTCGTTCTGAAGCGAAATCAACGGGAGCCTCCATTCAGTACGATAACGGCTCAGCGTTATCGCCCAGGTTTTTATTATTGCGACGATTCGTTACGCGACAGACTTCCCCTCGCATTGTCCCATATTCCCTTGTTCGTTCTTAAACGAGTGACAGGCGGACACGTAGATTCCTCCGCGACGACAGAAAGTAAAATCTACTGCCTTCTTTAGCTCCCATTTAAAATGAGCTTCTTTGTCGAACGAGTGCTTTGGGTGAGGGGAGCTTTTGTTCGATGTGTTTAACTTTCCTCTTCGTTTTTTTCTGTTTTTTTTAGTACGTTTGAAAATAATGTGATTGTGATATTTCTATTTGTTCTTTGCATTACGGACAGCTTCTTTTCCAAACCTTTAAACTAATGTCTATTGTAATCGCAACGTCCGTATTCGAATAAAGGTGATAATATATACATATATGTATAGTAGCAGATCAAAAAATGTACTTCATCGACTCTGTCGCCATTGAAGTAATAAGCGACTTTCTTTTTATTTTAACTAGCAGTGAAGGTTTTATAAAATCATGAAATATTCATTACTCCATAGTTTCGTTATCTCAATCGTTTTCCTAATTCAGCAGTTCATTGCTAATAATTGACGAACATTATCACCGAGGCAGCAAAGAGGGAAGATAATACAATTTCATTTGAATTTCCACCGTGAGATAGGTGCGGAACGAAATTAAAGATCCAATCGAACGAATTGAGCCCGTATTTATTACGATTCAATAGAATTCCCGTTCATTTCCCGAAGCTCTAAATTACAGTTGAACAGAGCCACGTGTACTATTCCTGTAAAAACTATTTCCTTCTAGGCGAAGCCAGTTTTCCATCTCGGAAATTATCCGAGACCAATTTACTCCCCAAACTCGATGTCGCTTTTTCAGACTTTCCGGGACCAGGAAATGTAGAAATGGCGTTTAGAAAAAACAAGATGGAATCGGTGGAGACCGGGAAGAAGAGGGCGGGAAACGCTAAAACTGAGTGAGTTTAATCGAAAGGACTCCTTGCCTGAAATACCACGAAAACATTCCGACGAGAAGAAAGGATAAAATATCATCCCGCATAAAATCTTCTGGGGTATTTATTCGTTACGACGGACAAATATTTTCGCTTGCAAATACCTGCGATTAAAATTCAGTTTGTTAGTAATACAACATGGAGGGTAGCGAATAAGAGTAATAAGAAATAATTATTGCCACTGTATTTCGAAATGATAAATCATTTTTCATTTCAATTTACTTTTCACAGCAATAATATTGCAAAACACCACTGCATAGTAATATTTAACATATTAATTCTTGAAAAATAACTTTACTTTAATTTTCTCCACGAATGCATGATAAAAAATTTCTTCAGTCGGAAACAGTTTGAAAATACACTCTCTAGATTACATGAAAACGTTCTGAACGATTACTGTAATTGACATTATTCTAGGATAGAGAATTCAAAAGAAATGCATTCTTCAATTATTAATTTGAACTATATATCAAATACGACGAGGGTAAAATTAAAATTTCATTACTCACAAGCAGTATGAAGTTTACCAATAATTTATGGATATAAAACAGGGGCGGTTCTAGCAATCGTATTTCTCTTGATCTATCTCTTGAATTACTATGAATCTAGCACAACCATGAATTGAGTACAAATTGTACAAGTGTTGCGTTTCACTAAACAACAAAAAATACAAATCTCTTTATTATTCGTATCTACATCTAAGAGTTATTTTTACTTATTGCGCAATAAATTACAAACAATCAAAACCGGTCTACAAAAATATCAGTATGCAGATAATACTTTTGTACTTTTCAAAACGAACTCAATTCTAGGAACAAATAACTATAAAAATAGTTAATACATTATTTAATAAAACTGTCTCCGTTTAAACCAGTAACAGTACCTGTTACTTCTTATTGAAAATTCCTACGTAACCTTTTGTCCAAGGCAATATATGCCTCAACGACTCAACGATTCGGAATTTGTCCGATATCAGAATTTCCGACATACATGTCCTGCAAACCGTGGCTGTCACTGAAACTCGAAATAGAGGAAAAACAGACGACAATCGATATCGTTTTAGATGGCAGCTATATCGATGCCGCGTGTGCCAATTCTTATTCGACTCGGTCCCCGTGATTCATTGTCCAGGACGACGATTATACACGAGAAAGGGAGGACGTATAAAACAGGCAGAGCACATTGGTATCATGGAACAGCGATATAGGAGTTAAGGGCACGAAATAAAAGGTAGGAGTAGGACAAAAAAATAAGTTCGTTGGATGCGGCGTTAAAGCAGCGACAGGGAGAAATCGATGGGCCAGGATGGCAAAGTTTTCCGTCTCCACTTTTTCCTTCCTCTTTGCACGAACAAAGAGCGGCCGAGTATAAAGTTGAGCCCTTGCCATTAGTTCGAAAGTCTTTTACCAGTTCCCTTTTTCTTCCAACAGGAAACGTTTGAGGATTATCGACCCCGCGAGCAACGTGGGAGTTCTCCAATGAAGAACCACGACGTTCACCGAACTCGCCAGATATCCCTTGCTTATTACCGCGGCGCGTCTTAGAAGCGGAATGAAGAGGACGAAGGAGGACACCCGACGAAAGTTCCTGCGGTCTCGAAAAGTAACTCGGTTGTTGGAGTGCCGACGGCCATCGAGACATTTTAATTTCCCGGAGGGTGAGCCACGGACACCAAAGCACGATTTTAGGTCATAATCCGCACCCTTTCATTCGCAGATGATTGCGAACTTTATAGCAGAGATTAAAATGGTTTCCGGTCCGATGCAGGGGAGAGGTGGTTCACCCACGACCCCGTGCCACTGTGCGCGATCGTTCCTTTCGCTTTGTACGTTGAGTGCATTGGATCGACCGAGATTAAAGACGTTTTTGAGAAATTGAGACTTGTTTACTGGGTTGTGTGCAGAGGAAAGGGTGTTCGGCGGTTAGTTTTCTTGATACCGGTATGTCGAAGTTTGCTGCTAAATAATGGTGAACGTACGTAAACATTTGTGGTTCGTCGTTGAATAAATTCCCATGTGTAAGGATATTTGTTATTGTATCACCGTATGGATGGCTGAGTGTGAGAGAGCATGCCGTGGTCGTTTCTTATTTTTATTGATTTAAACAAATGTAAGGGTTGCGTGGTGATTTTCTTTAGAAGTGTTGTAATTGCGATTTACCTAAGAACTTTGATTGAATAAAGACGTATTTCCGTATCAGCCATCTTACACATGGAAGATTTTGCATTTCTGTTGAAGTCTTGAAATAGAAAACGCATAATAGATAACTTTTTCTAATATATCTAAATTCCTTCAATCTTTTTATCAATTCCTTAAACAGTTTCTAATTACATTTACAAAAGTTGTGATGTCCACTTTACGGAAGGGTGAAACTTTTGCAATCTCTGAAATGAAACGGATTCCTTTTTTTTTAGTTTGATTGATGTTACATAATTGGTGCTATGGAAGTTTTAAAAACCAATGTTTCTTAAATATATGGAATACATGAATTGCTGTTTTGCGAAATGCAATTAGAAATTCATTAAGGAATCAGTGCAAAGATTAGAAATCGAAATTGGTCGTTATATTGCGCGTAGTTACTATACACTTTCTATTTAAAGACCTGCAGCGAATAACAGAGTGCATAAACAGTTTCATAAATATATGGAATAAATTGCTCACTTTAATCATTAGCAAAGTGTTTGCTTTCCAAATTGAACTCTTACGCAATTGTTTGAATTGTTCGGTATATTTGATTTCGTACGCGTGTGTATACAGTGTTAAAATGTCCAACGCGCCCCTCATTTCGGAAACACGAATACAAATCCTAGACTCAAAATTTCTGTTAAAATCCTTGAAATGCGAACGAAATTTTATTTCAAAATCTAGTACGAAATGAATGCTCTTATTGGAAAGGACTTAATGGATCCTTAATAAAAAAGTCTCTTTAATTTTGCCATACAATTAATAACTATTGCTTTTTTTAATTTTAAAATTAAACTTTACTATTAATATTATTTTTATTTTAATTTAAAACTAAAAATTTCCACATAAATACATCATAATTCAATCTACTATAATACGTATAGGTATACTACAAAACGTTACTGATATTTACAGGTTTTTATACAACACTTGCCTTTCTATTTATCTATCGCATTCATAAACCATCTAAAAAAAATCACGATAACAAAATCGCTCTGTCTGCTTCTTGTACCCACTCCACTATCACTCTTTTTCAATACATGTCCCACATGCATACGTCGTTGCAGCTATCGCGTGTGCATCTATGTATAGAAGTTCGTACGAAACCATAATTCGATGCGCTTGTTACAAAATACATGCCATCATGATTCGTATCTTACACATCATACCCCGCTTTCTAACTGCAATTCCAGTCGGTGTAAATGTAAATGTAAAAACTCGTAAATCAATACGATTAAGATAACGCGAACTGCAATTTATTCAGCAATAACCCCGAAAGAATTAACTAACAATCCCTATCATTTGTGGTATTCGTTGTTATTCGTTACGCGACCCGTTTATCCGACAAAGTATGCAAATTAACGCGCGCAAATCTCGTCCCACGAAATCGTGATTCTTTCCGCGCGATATACATACATACATATTCTGCACGACCAATGAAATTTTGTACGCGATAGCTGTCGGAAAAACTATGCTGTTAAACGTAATCCCAATTAACGCCACATCTATCCGATTGTTCCATCCCGATACAGTAGCGAGGTCGTCGATATTTACTGGGCGAATCATAGTTACAGCATACGTGAGCGAATATTTCTTTAACGGATTTGTTTTTTCCATCCAGAATGTTCTGGATTAAAAAGGGCAGGTATACAGTGTAGGCACAATGTCTATTTCTTAAGAAATTATAGTGAATTATTTAATTTTATCGTGATTTATAATTAACTGACTTTCGTCACTTCATTTTAATAATGCCTCTTAAGCTATGCAAGAGAGAGAAATTTACTATTGAAGGAAGTATACGACAGTTTCAATCACACATATACAGGGTGGGGCAACAGCTTTTAGCACTCCAGATAAGTTTCACAGAAATATTTGCTGAAATAAAATTGCACAGTACGAAGGGAGCCATCCGGTGGCGATAATAGTTTTTTTGCAGGTGGAAGTACATCGGACATTTGAAGGTCGCCTCCACTTTTTTAAATAACTCGGTATGTTTTTTCTGCCGTTTCACGACATAGGATCTTAAAACGAATTCAACGACCTATTACATAAGGCCATTTAAGGCCATAGAAAGGCGATAATACTTACGATTTTGGTAGTAAATGAAACATACGTTTATAGTAGATGTTCGACTGGATGGCTCCCTTCGTACTGTGCAATTTTATTTCAGCAAATATTTCTGTGAAACTTATAGTTTCGAAGATATCTGAGGTGCTAATAGTTATTGCCCCATCCTGTATATCTGCACAATTAGTGAATTTGGATTGATGTATTGCTTCGAAATAGGTAGCATGCTTTTTTAGCAGTACGTGTGCTACAATTGAGTATTAGACTCGTAGATTATTGGTTTTTGTTAATATATACCAAATTTTAACATGCTTTTAACCCGCAGCAAAAACATATTTTCTGATATACTTTAACAGTCAATTTATAAATTCTCCTGCCTCACTAATTATTGTGACACTTATTCTAATCACCTTTTTAATACACAAAAACAAATTTAACAAACTTCTTAGCGCATGATTCTCAGCTACGGGTAAACTCCAAAGCTAGTAATAATAAAACACTATTATTGTTATCGCATCTATCTTTAAAAGCTCCCCAATTCTATTCTAACTTCTCTTGACGCTCTGATCTGAAGTCCATAGCCACAAATGTTCAAAGAAGAAAACCCAGAACCACGAAATAGGATTACACAAGAATTCGATCATTTGTGCATTAACGTTCCGTCACAGATACACTGCTGGTCAGAATTTTCAGTTTGAAGACCAATCGATAATAATTTCAGGTAGAAATTCGCCGAACAAAGCTAATTACCACCAGTCCCCGTAACATTAATCGGGTCAACGAACCGATAACAAATCAACCAATACTTGAACAACCAAGAAAGTAACCAGAAACTTTCGCCCGCCAGCATACACGTTCAACCCATTCGAAACGTTCGTTCCGTCGTTCAACAATCAGCGTTCAAACGCAGGTGAATTATATCCCGCATCTTCCATTCATCAGGAACCCCCGAACCGTTCGAATCAATATTTGCCGGCGACTAACGACGATTAAAGCGGTTAACGGAATAAAAAAATATCCTGGTCTGGATCATTTGGGAGCGGGTGGTACACTGAACGGCGGCAAATAAATCATTAAACACCGCCAGCCGTTGCTCGGTTAATCAAGAAACACCCTGTCACTGTTCGCCCGTCGATTCGAACCGTTCGAACCAATTTTCCCCCGGGGCATTTGTTTCTCTAATGCAACTGCTAAATACAGCCAGAGATTCATATCGTCTGCGGTGCGTTTAATTAAGTGGATACAGATGTTCCTAATTGCGTACTTACTCCGATTTCCCCGTAATCCGGACGATCGGGCGCAGCTGGCAATCGATGCCCGCTTCTGTGACCTCCTAGTGCCCCGGTGCCACCTACGCCCCCGCCACGCCTCTCGTCGATCAGGAATATCTCCGTAAGGACGATCAAGCCGAATACGGCGAAGAACATGACCGCCAGCATGAACGACATGTTGGCCCGTTCCTTCAAAACGCCGGCGTTTGCCCGGCTTCCGCCGGAACCACTCCTTCGGGAACCCATCCTCCAGAAATTCTGTCAGCAGAAATCGAGAGAAATTGCGAGGTTGATCTTGACGGGGTGGCACGATGCGCCAACTGTACACTACACACTGGGGGCAAAAGTTATTGGGACAGCCGAACGTTTCAGGTTGGGCAGAAATGTTATCACTGCTTGACCCTTTATACTGTGATTTATTTTCACTTTTAGTTCAGTCTTTTTTTTTAATATCTAGGGAAAAACATTAAATAGTTTGTTATATAGAGGGAAATTGTGACGGTGTATGTAAGCTGATGGTATGTAATAAACCCGTTGGCCGTAATACTATAGAATGCTTTGAAAAATTATTAGAAAAATTGGGGTGAGATTTGCATGATATATGTGATTTGTGATTTCAAAGTTACACCGTTACAGGGTTTAATCACTTCTTAAGTTCAAAATTTGAGGATATATAGAAAATAGAACGTATCGAAGCCAGGATAATTACTATCAGTGTTAATAATATTTCCTTTGAATCGATGAATCGTTAATAAGCCATTTAATATTTGGACAACTAAGGAATTTTTACCAGCAGTGTAAGTACAGATAATCCCTCATAATTATTTGACCGATACAGATTTTATACTTTAATTCTATACATATATTACTTAGGGAAGAAATGTCTTTCCTGCTATTGTTTACATAGGTAATTCTTCTTTTAAATAGTGCAGAATACTTTTATTACAATAATACCTTCTTTAAATATTGATTATGGAATTATTACCTCTGTTATGACTACGCATACTCGTGGATCGGTATTGTATTGGAAATTTCTCCTCGTTAATTATATTTATTACAATTGAAATAATAATTGTTTGTGTATCGTACGCAACATGGGCCTATAGAAATAATAACTTCAATTGAATTAATCTAATCTGCATAAAAGCAATGAAAACATTGTGGCATTACGAGACTGTACAATTTTTCCATAAAATATCGGCACGTTACATTAAATCACCACAGAATTTACAGTGTTTTTGTTTAATAATTATTGCGACTGTTATCCATCTGCTATTGGTTTCATTATTCAGCAACGTTTAATTAAAACATCGTGTCATCTATTTTCAATAGCACCGTATAATTGATTGAATTAGATCAAAATGGGAAATGTGCAACGTAGATATTAAAATGAGTACGAAATGCCAAGGTACTTCCAACTAGAAGGTGAAGGAATTATCCTGGAATTCCATTTCAACATTCACCGTAGAACATACTCGGACTTTGTAATAGAACGTACGTAGTCTTTAAACTTTGTGCGGACTTTATATAGAACGTATTCAAATTCCCTACATATTTCATTCTAGCACTAAATTTCACGTTGCATTACCTTCAGGGCCAGTTGCTGATAATGGCACTTCCTAGTCTAATAATAAAACCTATTCGTTTTATGGTAATCTGTGGCGGGAAGTATTAAAATAAGAGTGTGAAGTAATATTGCCAACTAAACGGCGTTAAAAGTATTATTATTTTATTGTTAAAACATTATTATTAATTGACGAATCATTTTTCCTTTCTGTACCTTAACTTAATTAAGGAGCTTCTTCGTTCAATACATTTTTGTACAATAAAATTGATACTTACATTGTTTATATTTCAGCTAGGTCAGGTTTTACAAATTCGATATTATTGTATTCAAATTTTGCGTTCATTCTGAATGTTTAGAATATTCTCGTGAAAATAATTAAAAGTACTTTGTCTTACGAATTGTACAGATAATTCGAAAGCGATACAAAGGCCAGGTTTCTTAAATCCAAAGTTACGCATACGTTTCGTGAGCTTTGAAATGTCACCTAAAATTGGTATTAAACCGTGAAATGTTGCTGGACAGATACAAGAACTTCTACGAAGTTAAAATGCTACCAGGAATTTCCTAATTTTCTAGAAATCGGAAAATTAGTGGCGTGCCCAAGTACCTTAATGTTAGTGACTTATTGTTAGTTAAAAAGAACTCAAACGTATTAGTTTCCTTCGCAGACATACTGATTGCAATTCTGACCAGCCAGAAAACCATGCTTTATATTATTTTTATTCCGACTATTTTATAGAATTGCAATTCACTTCTGCTTCTTTCAACTTTCTGTTGGAATCTATAGGTATCTATATGTAATGCATGGATTGCATTCATGAAGAACAATTAAAATGCAGCCAAAACTGCACCCTTCTGCAACACTTAACCAAACACGGAGCAAGCAAAAATCAATGTCGAATCGACCATGAAATAAAACATTAATTGAATCGAGTTGTCGGCATCGTTATTAGTCGAATCGAACGTTTCATCTCCGATTTCTGCGTAGCATCGAAAAATTGTTTTCCGATAACACTGCAGCCTGGAAGCAGCAGGTCCTTTTAGGTAACATTACGATACGTATTCAACGCCAGATTATCAAAAGCTATCCAGCATTGCTTTGCATTTAAACTCCAATTTTATTTCAATTTTGATCCGTTTCAATGATTGTTGTTCTTCCGAAATATCGTTTGAACGGCAATTATATCTCGATTCAAAGCGATTAATTAAGATAACTACCTATACATCGTTATTCGCCAATTAATATTGCTGTATAAAATTATAGATCAATGCTATTTAATAGTCCCTAATACAGTATTCACGGTCGTTAAGGAAAACGAACTTGAACTTAACATACATCATTTCGTATTACTGGAATTTAAAGCGCAAGAGAACTAAATGCATACAACACTGGCAATAATTCTTAGAGGAATACTACTTTTAACATATTTAAATTGTTTCGATGAATTGTCAGGAAGAACAAAAATGTAACATATCCTCTGTTCCTTTCTATCGATAACTTTACATAAAAACAATGAAATACATAATTCATTAAAAAATAGTATGGCATAGATAATAATTTAAAACCACTAATGAATTTCAGATATTTATTTTCAAGAATTACCCTATTTAATTACATGGCTTTCAATATTCCAGCGCAAAGGAGATCTATATGGCACATCCAGAAAGGGAACGAGCAAAAGGGTCGATTAATAACTGAAACGACGAAACTTTTGTTTTTACTCGATATATGTATATCATATATCTAAGCCTGCCAGAGGTCCTGCGGGAAGAACTTCTGGAACAGGCTGCAAAGCAAATATACCTGCTTATGTACATACATATGTGCATACGGTGCCGAGGACGAACTTCAGTTTCGGATTTAGATCAAATCGTCGATCTCCAGGGAAGTTGGAATTAAATTCCAGAAAGTCACAAGCCTCGTACGTTTTCCCGTTATGTATGTTCGAGCTGTCTACCACTGAAAAGTATAACACAGTGGAACTTTCCTTTATCGAATCATCCGCCGACTCGCGCATAACGTTGCAGAAAGCATAATGGTGTAACCATTCTTAAAATGAGCTTCCGTTCCATCGCACCTTTCCTTTACAATCACCCCTTTTCGATTACTCTGACAGATCCATTTACAATATTCATCTTTTGCACGAGAAATAGTAGTATAAAACGAGAATATAAATACCTAGCATAATTCAAGCACACTTTGTTTCTAATATTATTGAATTATTTCTTCTCCCAATAAGTACGTCACGGGGTTTAGTGAAAGTATTGTTACGAAATCGCGTATTTTGAAATGAGATGCTGGATTCCTTTTGTAAAAATGTCCAGCAGCTTCTTTACCTTGGGAATTGCGGTGGAACTTTTCGTTTTCAAAGAACTGCAAACTATGCAGTTGAAATATAACAGATATAATACAGTGTTACCATTCGTATTAGATGACATTTATATTAACGTTGGCATAAATTTTAAAACCTATAAATCTGCGTTCTACGATAATAGAAAATCTATCAACGTAATAGCTACATGAAAAGAGAAAAAGAAATATTTTTTCTTCTGCCGATATTTAATGAAATTGCGAAACAGACGCGAGACAAGTAGCAGTCGAACAATCGATACGAAAGCTCTTCATATTCCCATTGGTGTGTGCTATTTCCACGTTGACCTATATGAATCAAATTTGTCAGCTCCGTGCGAAACTCCAATTTCCCCGGTACGACGAAATAAAAAAAAAGCAGAATTTTTTCTCAGCGTCGTAGTCTTTAGCGTTCTCCGCCCACCGCTATCGATTCTCCTTTAAAATGCAAGAGTGCTCTATGTATATCGTTCGATAATAAACGCGAGTGGAGTGCTTTGAATCATATCGGGGTCGGTAAAGCGTGGAAGATGGAAGGCAAACAATTTTATTGCCTGAAATTTTAATAGAGAAATTTCCATTACTGCATCGCACGACTCACCTAAAGTGGTCCCAGGAAAGGCACTGCCAAGCATGAGGACGGTAGTTTGTTCTGTAAGCAAATAAAAAGAAACACATGTTCAGTAATAATTAACTCGTTCTGTGTGTGTCTTCCGAGAAAAAGTATGGCTATTTTTTAATACCTTTACCATTTTCCATCTTAAAAATGTACATTTTATGCGGTATACTTCCTAGTCCTTGACTCAATCTCATACACCCTCTCGATACATATCTATAAACCTCGTTGCTTTTCAAAAGCACAAATTATTTAAGTCGGTCACGTTGTTCGTGCAGAACAAAAGTAACGCGGTTGCACGCGCACGCTGCGTGCGCAAAATGCAAAATAATAATTGCATCGCGTAAAATGAAAATGAGCCCGAAGAGAAAAGAGAAATCTGGAACGATTCGTTAGATAAACAATGGAAATTTCTAGTTTTCGATTTTTATGCGTCCGCAGTGAGTAACTAAAGTATACGGATGATTTGATGCTTAACAATTGTATGGAGATATATAAATAATTGTTGTTCCATCTTATTAAAAAACATCACAAATTGTTGCAAAAATATCTGCACGACGTTAATAATTCTAAAGGGGTCATTTTGACGGACCTGGTAATTCCAAGTGTCAAAGTTTTAGTATGTACACGTAGAAAAATACGAAATATTTATACTAGCCGAGAAAAAATTAATGTGAGCATTGGTAAATATTCATTCAATTAATGTGTTTCGCTATAAGTGACATTTAAGATGTAACATTGCAATGGTTTGGTCATCTATAGCTGTAGATGTTATTTAAAAAGTGAGGTACATAGGATGAAAAAATCATCTTTATGTCAGAGAAATTCAGTTTATCCGCCCGATGGAAACTTTCGAACACTTAATTTTCGTATCCGTATTTCGTATACTTTAAGGGCAGGAAACTTTAGATTGAAGAAAAATAGCGGTCCCGAACGCCCCTTCTACGGCTGCGCCAAGATATATTTCTATCTTGTCGAGACCAGAAAAGTTTTCCGATACAAACAAGCCAGCATTCGCAAATTTAACTTTAATAACTTTGCAAAGATACCGTCGAACAAGTTGCTAAAGCATGTCCCATAAAACATGCTCACGGGGTTGAAATCTTCGTTCGTGGGAAGACGTGTAAAGCAATTGGATGATACAACCGTTTACCTTTACCACGATGGCAATGAATGACGCTTGCTCGATTAAATTAAAGTCCTTTAACAATTCATTTGCCGTTCAGGAGACTACATGTGAACCAGAATAACCTGATTTTGCCCAACCCTTTGAAACGGAAATAACTTAATTAGGAATGTAAATCAAACTTTTATGAACGGGGCTGATAAAACACGTGCCTTAATTGGACAAATTAAAGCCGAAAAATTTGTGCAGATGAAAGAGCGCGTCTTCCTATCAAATGGTGGAAAAGCTGATATGTAAAACCGGTTATGGATTGACCAACGCTGAACGCTTCAATTTTTGCAATAAATAAATAACTGAATTCAGCGTTTCAAGAGCGATGAAATATAGAATACACAGAATGAATGGAAAATCTTCTTGAACGTACTCGGCATTCAATTAATTATAGCGAAGAAAATATGGCTGTGTAAAACTGGTGTAACATTGAAACTGTTAATTGTGCAGAGCAATCGGTCCCTCGATTTCCAAAAATTTTATTTTATGACATTCACTTATTTCAAGCAACAAAATTCGTTCCATAATGCTGTTATGTGACATTATTCAGTGTAAATAAATAAAAATCGTATTTCATATTTTAGTTCCAATCGAGGATACATTGTTAAGTGGCATATCTATATATTCTGTAAGACAAAGGGTATTTTCATTCAATACGATGCATGCAATGCTCTGGAGTAACATTTCTGTAATGCCTGCGGAAATGCTCGGCAAATACTCTGTAAGTACTTCACGAAATTCGGATTGTGGCGCAGGTATTTCAATTCACAAATGCTATTATTCCGTCAGAATTATTATACCGCTTCGCGGGTGGGATTAAAATGGATAACTGGTACAAGGCATCTATAAGCCTAATGTGTGTATCATTGCATACTGAAACCCCGAAATCTACAATCGCGATCACTAGAACTTTGACAACACTTTAAAACTTCTCAAAACAATCATACTTTATTTCATTACAATTAACAACTATTCGCATATTTGTAGGATTGCGAAGCGCCCAACGCCCAGGTACAGGGCGTTTATGACTCGCTACCTGGGACACAGCTGGTCTGCAGGCGAGCAGTGTAGGCCTGCAGAACCGTGCAGGCCTACCTCTGCTCCTCTGCTTCCTATATTTTAAGGACAAGAATGAGAGAGAGAGAGAGAGAGAGACGAGTAAGACGAAGGACGAATGGATGTGCGAATGTATGAATGACAACAGTGTAGTTGGAACAGCGTAGCAGTGTAGATCGAGCGAGAGTAGTTCCAACAGCGTAGTAGTGTAGATCGAGTAGCAGCGTAGACTAAAACCAGTATAGTATAGCGTAGTATAAGATAGTGTAGAAGTCTGAATAAATATAACCATTCCGCGTCCATTCCATTACACTTACACCGGCTTGACTTTATTAAAAATCGTCTCCATTGTCTAGCAAAATCTCAGTAAAATATTATTATAAAACTAAGAAAATATTAAACCTAACTGGTTAAAAAATTGGAAATCGACGAGCCAACTAAACTCTCAAGAAAATACACCCCAATGTCGTATGAAATACACGCCACAAAAACCGCCATGTCAAATATAAACAGCTCGAAACCGTCGAACCGAGAATTCGTTTTTAATCCCAAGGAAAATATTTCCCCACGAAAGGGCCATCGGCTTCGACCAGCAAATTATTCAATCTCTGACGCAGCTTTACACCCCCCTAATCAGAAGAAGGTCGTGGCGGTGCTTGCTGAATAGGTAAAGAGAGGCGTTTCGAGGAGGCCGTGAATTTTTGATCGAATTAATTACGTGAACCCTGCCAGCGTCGCTCGGAGAACGACCGATAAATTATTGACCGTTCACCTGCAGCAGGCGTGAACGACAGAATGGACTCGAGTTCCACCGCCACTTGGGACAGTGAATAAATCCTTGCATGGTCAGCCACGTAAAGCTGCTACGTGTGACTTCTGGCTCGGGCTTCTTTTTTCTTGCCAGCTTTGTCCGCCTGCCTCTCCTCGCACACGTTCAAAGGCCAGAGCAATAGACCCACGTTTTAAACGTGTATGTATTACATACTTGGCGGAAACGAACAGAGTTATAAAAGAGGCGGGGGCCTGTTATGAAATTGAACTCGCGTTGACGACTGGTCGATGGAGTTTTATTTGCGAGTAAACTCGCGGATGCACTTTAACGTGAACGTTTCTAGCCAGACTCGTCGGCTCGTCGGAGGAAACGTCAAAATATACTGTGCGTGGTTTAAATGTGGGTTCTTCGATAGGATAAATATTTTTGTGGCAATAGAGTTCCCTTTGGGGATCGACTTTTTTCAGGATTACATGTAACGTGGTTGATTCTGATGTATTTGAATAGTACTGGAATAGTTTTTCCGTTAGGAAGCCCATGCTTGTATTTGGTTTTTGCATTTTTAAGGTTCTCATATGATCCTCAAATAAAGGCCCACGGGCTACTATTTGGAAAAGAAAATCCAAATAGAGTCCCAGATGCTCTTCTATTTGGGTGGGCCACTTATCGGAAAAACCCGGTACTACAGTAGAACCTTGATAACTCGAAAACCTCTATAAGACGAAAATTTTCTTAATTCGCTTCCGCTCCGCTACAAATACCTCTATAAGTCGAAATAAAACTTACTTTAACTCGAATTATTTTCCACATGTACAGATGCATCATTTTACCTCTGTAACTCAAATTTAGAATAGTCAAAGCTCTACTACTCGAAGTTTACCTCTATAAGTGGAACTTCTATCGCTGCTGCCTCTGCAACTCGAAGTTTATACCTTAGTGTCAGAAATTATTCAATTGTTTTCTACCTTGCAACCGTTAGGATTGTCTCAAAACATAAAATGGCCACGTGCATATCCATGGAAGCTAATAATTTTCATAGATAGATAATGTATCAATACATTACCTCATAGCAAAATTACTTACTTTTTGAATAATAAGAAGTTGGTACATATATGTATCTATTGTGCATGAGGATGATCGTCATGTAGAAGTAAGACGAGATCATCGTCAAATGCCTAAGCCCGATACGGGACTTATTTGTGCGTGCGGCGATCAGGGCACATGGTCCTGCGGGGGTCACAAGGACCCAGTCTCAGTTAGTCTTAGAAAAACCATCGCGAAGCAAACAAGTGTCATTATACATATATTAAATAACAGTATCTCTTATTCGACACGAGTCTTTCTCATTTTACTGGACATTCCACCTCCTGCATTCATCTATTGAACAACAGTATCTATAGTGACCTAACTTTCGTCTTCTGATTACGTTTAGATATGTATACAATAAAAACGTTAGTTCACGCGAAAAAATTTAATTTGCCTTCCTTTCCGTCCTCGCAAGTCCTGGCAAAGCTAACCGTCATACAAAGCCTCTAAAAGTCGAATTTTCGTGTGCTAAACCTCTCTTACTCGAACACTCGATAATACGAAACCTCCATAACTCGAAGTTTTTTTCTCTTCCCTTGAGATTCGAGTTATCGAGGTTCGACTGTATTTGATTTCATCCCCTTTTCATTTGGTTTACTTTTATTAGGAATATTATTACGAGTATTGCAAATCTTTCGTCAGAGAGTGGACAAAGAAAAGAAGAAGTGGCTTAGAGGAAGAACAGAAGAGAATGAGAAGAAGGGGGAGATGTAAAGATTTATAGAATTGAATGATAACGGACTTCTCTGAGAAGTGAATTTCTTGTACAATGAAAGAATCGCTGGAGAAATAACTGATCACTACCTGTTTATTATTGTAGTATGTGGATATGAAAACGGAGCAATTTATAAGAAATATCGTTACAATTGATGGAGATTTTCAGAATAAAATATGAAAGGAGTTTTTAAAGGCCAAGAATTTCAATTGTAATTGCCGTGAATAATACAGTACCTCGTTGAACTAAATTATAAATCGCGTATATACCTGCTTGAAGTACTGCTCAAGAAATACCGCAAAATAAAATATTTTGTTTGGTACGCTAAAATAGTGCACGTAGTAAGCAAAACCGTAAAAACTGTTAATTTACAATATAATAAAGGAAATGGAGAAATAGTAAAGGTTTGGGAAATAAAAATATTTTACCGCAGGTGATATTAAGTGTTTAACTTATATAAGAGGATACTTTCCTTTAAGTTCGTCATTTATTAGCTAGATTACTCTGTTTAATAATATATTGCGGTGATATTGTGCTCCAAGAAATATATTCTTAGTTGCAATGTGCATTTAGTATATTATACCTGATATTCTTCAAAGGGATTTTTTAAATTCAAACCCGTGCAAATAACTTGAAAGTAAAGTTAGTTACAGTATTGTGCGAATTAATGTGAACACATGGCAAAAATCAGTTTTCTGATGATGGCAATACTGTTGTGTCAATTGTTGCAATTGTTTTTATGCAAATCACATAACCTCATATTCGTCATTAAAACTAGCGTCGAAAACACATGCCTTGCGGTATATCGCAGGTTATTTTTTGCGAGTTTATATTATTTTCAACCAATACGCGATAATATTTCAATTGATCGTGATTGTCCGACGTCATGGATATCACGCCGAGGAAAAGGGAAAAGATCATCACGCTTAGTGAACATACCTCAATGACACAGAGAGACATTGCAAAGGAATGTTGTGTGAGTTTGGGCGCTGTCAATAAGATAATTAAACAAAAAAGGGAAACAGGATCCGTCGAAGTGCAGCGAAAGGGTAAATGTGGAAGAAAACGGAAGACTACTCCTCGAGATGAAGCTGTTCTTTTGCGGGACAGCAAACTGCATCCCAGAAAAACCAGCTACGACCTCCAGCAAAATTTAGAAAACGCTGGGGTCAAAATTCACGACTCAACGGTGCGCAGAAGACTCTTGGAAGGTGGCAGAAAAGCCATAAGGGCGCAGAAAAAACAACTCCTGACTGCCCCTATGATGAAGAAGAGACTCAATTGGGCCAATAAATATGCTCATTGGACCGTCCAGGACTGGAGGAAGGTGTTGTTCTCAGACGAGACACACTTTGTAGTGCAGGGCCAGCGATCAAAATTCATTCGTAAGAGTGCGGATGAAAAACTGACTGCTGCCCATATTGTGCAATCAGTCAAACATCCTATGAAGAAGATGTTCTGGGGTTGTTTTTCGCACTCGGGACCTGGCACATTTGTTCCAGTAGAAGGCATGATGAACAGTGAAAAATACAAAGCAATGCTGGAAGAACATTTACCTCGAGAGCTGGGGAAAGTCCAGGTTAACGACGACACAATTTTTCAGCAAGACTCAGCTCCTTGTCATGTTTCCAAGACTATGGTGAAATACTTCGAGGACAAGAAGATTAGTATTCTGGACTGGCCTGGAAATTCACCAGATCTCAATCCCATTGAGAATCTGTGGGCCATCTGTAAGGTCCGGTTACAAAAAATAGACTGTACCACGAAAAGCAAAATGATGGAAGCCGTAATTCAGGTGTGGTTCCGAGACGAGACAGTCAAGGATAATTGCAAAAATCTTGTCGATTCCATGCCGAGAAGAGTTCAAGCAGTCATTAAAGCGAAAGGTGGACATATTTCTTATTACGACCAATTAAACACTCGTTCCCATTTATTGATTGGAAATTCAGTAATTACTACTTCCAAGGTATCCAACTTTTTGTTTCCATATTTTTGTCAATTTTACGATATCGTAATTTTATGAGTAAATTGCACATGATAATTTCACTAATTCTACTAAAATTAATGGCAAGCTGAAGTCACGTTTGTTCAAATTTAACAGTGATCGCCAGGATCAATATCTGTGTATTTTCTGGTCAATCTAATTCAGTCGAAATTGATCGGTAGATTATGTAAATAATCTGCAATAAATATTTAAAGCTTCGAAAAACTTTGATACTTTCTCTGGCTTACAGTCTATAGAATAAATTTCAATCGACGAATAATAATCACATATACACAGAACGCTCATTTAAATGGAAATTGTATTTTCTCAATATCGAAGTCTGAAGCTCGTGTTGATTCTCCAGCTAATTCAAGAATTTAATATGAACCACGTAAAATAAGGATCGGGAACGAAACGAGAGCAACGTGTTGTATGCATTTATTAACGCGGAAAGCTCGGCACAGTTTCTCTATATGGAAAAGGCTGAATTATTAGTTCTGAATTATTCATAAGTGTTCCTGGCGTGTACCAACAATGATAAAAAAGAAACGCAGATAATATAAAAAAACCTCTTCATTTTTCCTTTATTTTCATATCTCATCGGCGAATCGTCCACGCCAAAGTCTGAATATATTTCATCGACTTCGGCCAAGAAGATTGCAACGAGCGTCTGCAATTTGCAAGCTGCTCGAATTTGATCCTCGCTATAAACCTTGGGTTTCCTACTGAATATGTATTGCATTTTTTTCCGCCTTCCATTAAACAATACGGGGCATCAGAGAGTAAACGTTTTCAACGACTAACAGTAAGGAGCCAAATCCTCTTTGTTTAAACACAATTTATTTATATAAAGAGTTTTATAAACGTTATTATATCTCGATAGTCACTGTCAGTTCGCTTATACAATAATTTTTCTTTTATTAATAAAGAGTTACTAATTTTGAAAATAGATAATTTAGGTTTAGGAAACAGAAGCCTGAGAAAATCGGGATTTTAGTTTGAACGAATATAAGTAATTGCGATTACCTGATTAAGATAATTATTTAACTTAATAAATGAATTTATAAATGTGGGGCGGGGTCATATTATTGCGCCCTCGTACTCAATTGACAGAAACATTTTACCAGAATTTTTAGGCAGATAAATATTCTGTAATACTTTACTTTTCTCTTGGACAAACTACTTTCTAAAAACGCCCCCGCGACGACTTTCAATTTAACGAAATGAATTTAAAGCAGACTAAACAAAACCGCATTGCTACGCAGAAGTCTGCACTTGAATATTTGACAAACAGTAAGTAGGGAGTCAACGTGATTATAATTAGCTAAATTAACTTGGAAACCTATAGTGGACGACTCTGTTTTCTTTCAAGTTGAAAGCTAAGGTAACTTTTCCTGTTATATTATTCAATTTAAATGAAATTAAATGGTACACCACGTAGTGGGGTTACAACTCGTTCTCATAATGAGTCAGTTGTGTACAATGATTTCATGAAAAGGATTATAAATAATATAATATTTGGCACAAATTTAATATAACAAATCTTCTTCACTAATACTACA
The DNA here is from genome assembly GCA_907165295.1 of Nomada fabriciana. Taxonomy (NCBI): domain Eukaryota; kingdom Metazoa; phylum Arthropoda; class Insecta; order Hymenoptera; family Apidae; genus Nomada; species Nomada fabriciana. The sequence continues at coordinate 16,807,317 of OU015694.1, forward strand.
AATACTATTATAATACTTTTAACACTAGAACTGTCCGTGTTTCAAGAACTAAGTACTTAGTCCAAGAAAAAATATATTTGTCAATATGGGTTGCATTTTATTCAACGCCGGGAAGAAATAATTATTATATTATTTAAAACTAAATTTATTTAGCTTTTGTATACAATGATAGAATTTTGTATACAAAATTCTGACCATTTAGAAGACAGAAAGATAAGTGAAAGGAGTAATCCTATTATTAATATGAATACAAATAGAATGGTACCATGTAATATAAATAATAAATAAAAAACAAAATTTAGGAAAATGGCAAACATGTTCACATTTTTATCATCCTTCATACTATTTACTATTATCTCGTTATTGAAAATTCTCTTAATGCACACTTTTCGATCACAGAATACACCCTCTATCTAACACGTACGCTATGGAATAAGTCATTACCATAAGAACGACATACAGTATAAAGCATATATACGTATTCCCAAGTTCAATAAAACCAAATTGGCCTCATGGCAGCCAGCCTTCTCGAAAAACAAAGGCATTCCACTCACGTGTTTTCACGAATCGAAACTCGCCACGCTGATCAAATTATCATTCGAACAAGTCGAATATCCCTCCGGGGATATTACTAAATTATCGGAGAAAAAATTCGCTGACGATCGAACGAGTCAGGGTTACATTCAGTCCCGTTCGCCATCGATCGATTGAGAAAAGAGGAATCAACCTGACCGCACAGCTACGAGCGGCACAATACCGTTCGTTATTCGGACCTTCCCTCCCTCGAACTCGTATTAATTTAAAACGCTCGTTTGAGGTCGTGAGGTACGGCAAATTTGCTTTTTCCTTTTTCTCCCTGTTTCTTTTTACCTGTTTTTCTACCTCCGTCGACTCCGCTAATAAAGCTCCCTGTCTACACGAGGGACCAGGCGCTAGTCATATCCGGCGTTCGAGTTCCTCTCTGTTGTGCACCAACGGGGGGTGAGAAAGAGGGCGAAAAATCTGAATGCACGGCCGCACGACCGCACGAAGGCGAAACATCGACGTAATTACGAAAACGCATTTATGGAACGACGCATACGAACACCGAAGAAATCCGCGGCCGAAGGAAAACATTGATGCAGGCATCGACACTGTCGTTGGAAAATTATTTCTCTCCGAACACTTTGATACGAACAGGCGGTGGCGATCTGAGAACGACTGGGGGTGCGAGGACTTTGGCACTGATTCGTATCGCGAATGGGACGAAAAGAGGGATGAAAGGGGCAAAGGGAAGAAATTGAACTCTTGTGCGGAGTTTCTGAGTGTGGTACGATTGAGAAGTATGGGATCAAATTGTCCGTATCTTGCATATGCGCGAAAAGCGGTTTAATATTAGGACAGATCGGGGCTGGTTGTCGCAAAGTTCATTTTTCGTTTTGTATAAGCCGTATCAGGTGGAACGTACGTCAGTACATGTGTCTTGATCACGCGGCTCAGAGCACATGCATATTTTTCCATTTCTTGGTCAGGTTGCGTTCTGACAATCGAAACATTGTTGAACGCCAAACTATTTTTTTCCCCAGTTGATTAGCATTTTCGTGCTGAGTGAGAATTTTGTACATTATTCTAAATTTTGATTTTATTTTATTAATAGTGGACTGTTGGTTTATATTTTCATATATGGCAGGATTGGAAAATTCATTTGATATCACTCTGCATACAAAAAACGTAGCAATGGGGTTGGTTGTCACAGCATACGTGGGGCTAGTTGTCTCGTGTGGCAACCGACTACCACTCGTAGAAACCATTTAGTAGATAGTTAAATTGTATTTCAGAAAATAATTCTACCCCACAAAATGGTGAGGAGTTTTAAAAAGGGTACTAAGCGTGGGAAAATTCCTCCTGATGTTATGATGACATATACGTTGTATATATGTAACAAACTGCCAATCTGATTTTTCAGCAGTATTGTTCTGATCATGAGTAATGTTTTTTCGATAAATGTATTTATATTATTCATAGCTATTCTATGCGACAACCAAGTCAACACTTTGTGACAACCAACCCATGATTGGGGTTTGTTGTCACAATATTTATAAATCTTTCAAAACAGTAAAAATTTGTTTTTCTCAAAAAAATTGGACAATCTACAAAGTTTAAAACATGCATGAAATACAAGGTTTCGAATGGTGTAATCGAAATTTCATTAGAGATACCGTGTTTTTTTGAAATTTAAAAAGTTCAATTTTTGTGATAACCAGCCCCGGTCTCCCCTATAACATTTTGTTAAATTTTCCATTTAGAACGATTCAAATTATTTGTTTGTTTTCTTTGCTAGCAGGGAATAGTTTGAGTGGTACACGAATGTATGAAAGAAAAGTATTGTTTCGGATTCGGGTTGCATGGACGAAATTTTTTTCTGTTACCTGAATAAATTTTTTCTACAATACTTATGATATTTATTTGAATGGTGATAGGTTATTTTATAATACAACACCCAAAATCATTTCCATCGACCCCATTATACATTGAAGCTTAATCGAGATAGAGTGTCAGAAGTTGATTGCATTTCACTGGAATTTTACGAATTTTCGTTGGCGAATTTACGTTACGTGAAAGTATAGTTGCATAAGTATATGTATACATACTTTAATGCTCGACACAGGAGAGTATCAAAGAATCAAAATGAATCACATGCAGAAATGAGGCAGGCAATATTTTAAAAGCACTCATGTCGTACATGCCGAAATGTAAAATCAAAGGCCCTCCCCCATTAGTTACTTACTACTTCAAAGTATAATAGATTTGATTAAACTGCAAAAAAGAGGTTCCCTGATAACTTTGAACACTATATGTGCATTAATATTGCAGAATGCAGTGCATGAATTTAGGAAATATTGATCATAAAAGATCATTACCCTATTTTATACTACCTCTGTCCCATAAGTTATGTTGTAGACCAAAATTTCGAGTAGCCTTCAATCAAAATCAATGTTTTATGACATCTGTCAATTGTTTTCAATTTTTATGTTAACCTAATTATTACGAATTATAACTATTTTTCTAATTTCATCGGCTGATCGAAATAAATTGTTTTATTTCAATTGAATATCATCCCATTGTAAAAGTAAAATGAAAAAAAGAGAGTTTTCAAGCAAAGATCGAGTTGCAATGGTCGAGTTCTTGATACATCAAAAGAAAAACGAAAAGTTGGAGAATTGTGGAATTACGTTAGCTGCAAAACAATTTAAGTGCAAAGGAATGGCCATATCAAGAATTTGAAAACGTGCTTAACGTTTCTGTCACGTCAACAAGTTATGCTGGAAGCAATGAAGAACGATGGCTCCAATAATTTTAAGCTCACGCATGTAGGGATAGCAAAGCTTACAACAAGTTTAAAATGCGGTAACGAAATTAGTGAACAATTCGATAATTAACAATTCAATAATTATCTAGTTTTTTGATAATAAATGTTGCGTTCTATATTTATTTTCTTTTGCTAATATTATTATGGGGCAGAGGTAGTACCATTTTTCTTAAAGACATGTTGATCTTGTACTCAATATAATCCTTAATATTTAATAAATATGTACAACTTGTGAAATTCGTTTCACACTTATTACGCCCGTAAAAATATTCTGGCCGGCAATAAGATTAAATTTAATTTACATTAACCAATTTATACCGATTTTCCATAAATGTCTGCCAGATATAATGCAATGCATAAAATTACAAATGCTATGTCAACCACAATTATAATGAAAATAACTAAATATTATACTGCACATGGCACCTGCGCGAAACTTCAATTTTAGTTGTCCATCAAGGAATCTACAAAATTAAAAGGTCACCCATGCGGGCAATGAAATATGTGTTCACGTTTCAGCTGCGAAATAATTGAAAACAAACAAGGCAAATTTTAGATACGAACATAATGATAACTTTTCTGTTTTCAATTTGAATACACTACGTGCGAATCTCATGAATAAAAGTTGCAAACAATTTCGCTGCTCGATGTGTCTTAATCTGTTTTTTAATATTCTACAGCGACACGTCAGACACATTGACGAATTACAAGCCAAAGAATAAAACTGTAAAAGAGAAAACGGATGTTTGGTTAATCCATCTTCTTTATTCTATTTAATCTGTTTTATCGGGAAAATCAATATTGCCCTGCTGTGCACGTATATGATATATTACAGCGGTCTGTTAAACAGAATCCATTAAACCGAATCTGCGTTCGAGCACGTGTGTACGCGTTCAATTTTCAAAGCTGCAATATCTAAAAACGGCGATTCCAGATGAAAAAACATGAAATCGCGCAATTTTCAGCCTGTGTGTTTACAATTAATCCAGTAAAATAAAATACATACGTACGACCTCGAGATTATTTACATATTTGAAAAAGTGACAAAATCGAAATGAATTGATAAATGAAAACAAATAAAACATAATTTGAAGCTTTTTGATAGTATATCACATTGTGTATACAACTGAAACTACGATATTGGTAAAGAAAAAAACCTTACCATATTTATAAAAACAATATTTCCAAGTCATTCTAATATAATAAAGCTCGTATGTGTTTAACTGTTAAAGAAATTCAATCATTAAAGAAGCAATTTCATTATAAATACAACTTATATTATTTAATATCCAACTTTTTTCTTCGCACGCAACACTTACATACTCCATATTTTATTTTCATTACCATTGTTATCCTTTCTTGATTACCACAAAAAGGACATTATTCACGACTCCCTAGTTCCCAAGTCTCGTTAGAAAAATCTATAACCAGTCTGAAACGTTCCCTCCTACAGGCAACCAAAGATTCCACCGCAAACGTTACTGAAGTACAAGGTTTGTCAAGCCCTAATCAAAAGTTGGATGCCATATTCCGTAATCAAACATAAAATGCAAACACCTAGCCAAACCAAACCCAAACTTTCCAACTTCGAAACATCAATACGTTCACGACTACACATACATCAGGAACTGCTGCAGAACCATAAAACACTGCAACACTCGCACACACTTCTTCATTTCCGATCGCGTCCAAAAACAAACACGATCATCACGAGGAATGTGGAACCAGGTACGCACCCCCTGACAATAAATCGACAATAAATCGACCTCCAGCCCACGAAAGCTGCGATATCTTTACAGGGGCGCACGCACGCGTGCACAATCGTGTGCGTAAGTTCCATCTGGTCGATGGTTCGCGCATGAAATTCAAAACTCGATCACTGGTGCCAGTGTATGAATCAATAAAACGTCAGTTTATTCGAAAACTATAAGCGTGCACGGCGACGGGTAATCTGTCCAGGTGTCAGACCGCGTTATTCCGGCCGAACACGCCCGACTGTGGGATTTATTTTATTTTATTTTATTTTTGTTCCATTTCTCTCTCATCCCCTTCCTTTGTCCCTCATCCTTCCTTTGCTTCATCGCTCTTTTCCGACACCCGGCAAGCAGACTTCGAGCATTGATTTTCCACGGATCTGGAGGGTGAAGGAGGACCGATTTTCCCATGTGTGCAGGACGTACCACGAAGTTATACATCGTTCTGAAAGAAAGGTAGTCGTGCGGCAGAAACGTGCGCGATGAGGTACGCCTCCTGTGGATATTACTTCCTTCCGCCTGTTGCACCGAATCGATCCGATATTCGAACGAACAACTCGCAGGAATTATTGTCGTCCGATATCGTTGGTCCTTTGTAGAATTTTCCATCGTTTTTTGTTTATTATTTGCCGATTTTATTTTTTTGTTTAGGGAAGACCGCATCAGCTTGCATGCAATTGGCGATTATTGTTACATTGCAAAATTATACAGGTAAGATACTGTGTTGGCTTACTTGCAACAACTCACGGTTTCAAGTTTTCAGAATAATGTGTTAGGACTGATTTTAAATGCAATTATTTCTCCTGCAATATTTTTCTTGGTTAATGAAACGCCCCGTACTTCCCTGCATAATAGACGTGGTTATAATTTGTTTAGTAGGAATAGTAACAGTGGTAGCCTGCTTGTACAAAATTTGAAGGGAAATAGTATACGATATGTACCGGTTTTTTCCATTAGGAGGCCCACTCAAATAGACGCGCATCTGAGCCTCTATTTGGATTTTGTTTTCCAAATAGAAGCCCGTGGTCCTTTATCTGGGGACAATATGAGAACCACTAAAAATGCAAAAACCAAATACAAGCCCATGGGCTTGGTAACGGAATAACCCGGTACAAACAATACATTTGTAATTGTTTAAGATAATAAGAATAATTTTTAATTACCTACTGCTATATTGTTGCAATATTTAAAATAAAAATAACCTTTCATTAATCAAATAAATATATTTTCCAAATAAACCTGTTTCCGTTAAGAAGCACATGGGCTCCTATTTAGGGACCATATGAGAACCTTAAAAATGCAAAAACCAAATACAAGCCCATGGGCTTCCTAACGAAAAAACCCGGTACATTTATATTTTAACCTTAGCGTAAGTGATCCTCGACTTTTTAACCATATAGCCTTCATAATATTGATATCTTCTAAAAAAATATTGCCTCCTCTACAAATTTTTCTTATCATTTAGACAGTGTTTCATACTTTTACTCTCATGCAATGCGATGCAATAAACTGTATGCAACACTCACTGTATGTTCAACAGATAGTTTCGTGTTGCAACTGCTACAGAACGGTGCTCAGTTTTCATTATTAGTCGATGATTAACTGGCTATACCTTATTGTTAATTTCGTTCAGAAGCTTCGGTTCTATCTTAATTCGCCAACATAAACAAAGTTGTTCGACTGTATGCGATTATTGGTAATCATGAATAAAACAGAAAACACTGTTTTCCTTTTAAAATCGCAATAATCAACTTCTCCGTCGAGGAAAGAAAAATTGGATCGCTTCTATGTGTTCTATGACTCGTTCACGAACAGCTCGACGAGGATTAATTAAGATGGAGTGTCGTGCGGGGTAAAACATTGAAATTTAATAATCGTTTTAATTCATAGATTTCCGCGATATTATACTCTCACCGGCTGAAGAGTGAGGGTTGACATTCGATCATCTTAACAGAGGTCCAATGGACGTATTTATCGGTGCAATAATTTTATAAAATTGTAGTAGGAGTACGGTTCGCGTTTCGTTCGTATCGGGTGAGATTGGATAGATTGAAGGCGGATACATTGAGAGTTATGTTGCAATCTATGCTGTAAGTAGCAGGGAACTGAGATTTAGTTTAAAGTCGATTATAAGTTGCAAAGTAGCAGGCTTCTCCGATATAAAATATGTAGTATGGATGCTTTTCATTCGATATAATTTAGAACAAATTTGATGTTTCGTGAACTGTATTAGTACTAACAATTAGACAAAGTAAGACGGGGTAAATATGTACATAAGATAAAGTAATATTTTATTACTATAATTTATTCACTGTAATTGAAAGTTCGATACTAAATGTTTAGTATGTTTAGTATCGAAGGGTCTTTCAATAATTGTAGGCTCTATAGAGTAAAGTAAAAATGCTATGTTTAATCTTCTGTGGCTTCGACAGGACTGGGCCCTCTCAAAAACAGCCAACGCTTACATGCGAAACGAAGTGTAATGTATTCGCCCCCAAATATCTTTATTAGCCTTATGATATACATATATTTCTGTATTACTCTTATTATCTACTAGTCACCTAAGGATTCATACATACAACTATTTTTAAGTTCCGTCGTCACAAACACTCGTCATGCAACCTTATCGCGTCACCGCTTCCAAAACACCTAGTCATACTGCCTACAATCCCTACCCATCCGGAGTCCTTTGGAATTCGCCCTCACCATCCCTACTACATCCTTTCCAAGACCCTATAAAAACCCAAGGTTCCCTGACTCTCGAGCTCACATCATACGAAAAAGTCAATCGTCACAGTCTAAGTCTAAGTGATAATAAAACATCTTGAAAAAACCGAAGTTGGGAGTTAAATTTTCTCTGTGTCCATTACAGAAGAATGCAGATTTTATTACAAGTCTATTATAAGCTTTAAGAATTAACTATCATTTTCGTGAAGTGTATGATGAGACGATATAATTGAAACTTGAAACGTGAAAATACAATTAATATTTAACAATACATGAAATGTGAATATAAAATGAATATTATAATAATATTTACAACCGTGAATCCACTGTACGGATTCATTCATTTCTATCTTAACATTGTAAGAAGCATGTAACCGTTTGAGACATAATTTTTACGCAATTACTGCCTGTCACATTAATATTGGGCATCTGATTCACGTTTGACTTTTGCAACAATTATAGGGTTGAGAACATTGAAACAAACGAAACCCCTTGTAAACTGTACTTGACCTTTATTTCGATTTAGCGAAGGCTGTTTAAATTCTTTTTGAGCTACTGTTTAACGACTGGCTGAATTCTCTTTGGTGATCGAATGGATTCTCTACTGTTCGACGATGTGTGACGTGTACAACGTTTTCGATGACTTGTGAGTTCTCTTGTGAAACGACACTGACGGACGACAAACGTACGTAAGTTTGTATTCTCTTTGAAACGATACTGCCGGACGACGCGTCGCGACGGTTGCATTCTGTGTGTCTCAAATCGTGAAATCCAATTTATGACGTATCTCTGGCTATTGAAGAACGTGAAACAAAATTCTTAAACGTTTGGGAGATAAAACACGAATTTCAGTTCAGTTCAGTCAACTCCACTAAGGGTGGTTAAATAAATTGCATGGTTTGTTTATAAAGGATTTAAAAAAGGGAAGGATTACTTGATGGGTAAAAAAATTGATCAAAAACTGACGAATAATTTTTCTATCCGTTCTGTGACTTCTTAGGAAGCACCATAAAAAGTTCCAATTTTCTTGCTTCAGATCTCAAACAAATAAGTTAAAATAAGAAACAGAGTTTAACTTTGAAAATAAAAACTTATGCACTCATCTTAGAGTCTACAGAATTCAAGCAAAAATGTGCCACCTCATTCAGAATAACTTATATTTTCGTAATTAACAATACAAGGACGACGAATTCTTTGACTTTTCTCCAGTTATTAATTCCCTTCATTGTCAATATTATACCCGCTGAATGAACAACAATATAAACGTAACGATTCTTCACAGAATGTTAGCAAAAATTGCCGTTAGAACAAAATGGACGGAGATTCAACGTTAATAATCCGTTTCATAACGTCCAAGCTGAATAGTATCGAATTTATGCCGGAAGAATATGTTCGCCATTAGCGTGCGATGGAAAGTGAAATAGTACAGACGAACGTTCCATGTTATTTCTGAAATATTGTAGAGATGAAAAGCGGAACGGTTCAAGGCAATAAGGCCACGTTGCCCAACGTGGATATTATTTCCTTCCGCCTGTTGCGTTGAATCGAACCCAAGCCTGTTCATAATATCGTCGATCCTTCAAATCCGTTTGCTTTTGGACGATGTGACCTGAACGTAATTCGGACAGTGGTCTTTTCTCTTTTATAAGTGTCGTCTTGCACCTGGCCACATGTTCTACGCGAAATGTTTTCCAAGGATATCTACAGGGGAGATATTATGTGTATGGCCGAAGCATCGATGGTATAAGATTGAAATGCACTGTAACGAAAGATTATTTAGTTACATGTGTACTTTGGAAACGCTGAAAGTTAGGAATCCTTTGCAACTTTGACGGTAAATTGATTTATATATTATCGAGACTCTTTTGTAGATAGTCTGCTTCGATAATTGAACTACTAAAAAGCTTTTTTTATTGGAAATATTTGTGAGTTATTTCTCGATTATGATGAGAAAATGTTACAGATACATTCCACGGCACGCATAAACTAATTACTAACATTCCGCGGCGCGCAAAAAGTGTATTATGTTTTATTCCATTTCCAACAAATTTTTTGTCCATATTTGCTGCAAACTAGTAGGCTAATTGAATAACTTCTTCACTCACTACACAGATTAAATTGCACATTTCTAATAATAGGTATTATAAATACCTATATTATATATACTACCTATATATACCTATATTATAAATAGGTAATACAAACATATGTATTCAAAAACCTTGGACGCACCTGAATCAACCTGTCGCGAGGTTCGCCCGAACATTACTCTCCCATACAAACGCACAATTTATCGAAGAAAGGCACAGTACAGATTTCTAGATGTAGAATTTAAATAAATATTTAAAATATCCCGAAAATACGAACGGGAAAAATTGAAGCGAAAAGGCATTGAAATAAATACTGAACAAATCCACGAAGCATAAAGCGTCTCGATATTTCGGGCACTCGAAACCTAAATTGAAAAATCGATAAAACCCGGTGTGCCACAGACCGGCGATATAAAATCACCCGTTTCGTGCTTAATTTCAAGGAAACTCCCCCATTGTCTTCACGGAAGAATCGCTGAGAAATTGCAATACAATGAGACAATTCCAAGTTCACTGCATAACAACTCAGCGCCGACTCGGGCCGCCCTCCAGTTCCCAGGAAAGCGGGGATTAGGCGGCTTAAAAAGTGGATTGCAGGTTTTATATCCGTCTGCTTGGGCTTAAATAAACCCCTCCGCGACGGATAAAATAATCCACGGACGTAGCCGTATCTTTAAAACGGCTCTTTCGGTCGACCAACGTTAAAGCAGCAATTCTCACGAAGGCGTGAAAACGACTCCGGCGCGAATAGGCTCACTTTAAGAGGGTGATTCGTTAGGAAAGCCACCGTATACTGTATAGTTCCCGGCTGAAAACGTTCGTCCTCTTTGCAGCTCGCGTACCAAAGTACACGTAGGTACTACGTTTAGATCCAGGGCAAGCGACGAAAGCCGAAAATTCGGGCTTCGCGGGAAAAAGGTGGGTTGAAATGGATGGACATAAAATGCCTGGATTAACGCTGCAAAGTTTCGGGGCTATTGATGTACTCGTTTGAACGGCGAGTTTTATTCGCCTTGTACGAACTTACGACGCCATAACGCTGTAGTAAAAATAAGTGGAAAGAAATAGATGGATAGATTATCGTATGGCTAGTAGGGAGCTCGCGATAAAGTTGCGAATAATTGGTAGGAGAGGCAGAATGGGTTTCCCTGAGAAGAAATTACCTCAAAGAGGAAAGGCATCATTTTATAGTAAAACAAGGCTCGACAGCGCAGAATGGAATTACAGGATTAAATTAGAATATTATCGAACACTCTATGCCACTGATACCAAACGATTGCATTATTTATTATATTTAAATCGTTACGAAATTGTGTGAATAGAAAAACATTTTTAAACGGAGCGCAGTGAAGAACGTTCGAGAATATTTCGCGTTTAAGCAGTGAAATTTCTACGGAAAAGAAGATCGAAAAGCTCATGAAACGGTGAAAGAGAAGAATAGAGAATGACGGAGATTATATCGTTGATTCAGTTAGTCGCTGTTAACATAATGCAGTGATGCTTAATAAAATAAAAATACACGAACTTTCCGTTCTCCTTAATAGAATATGAATAAAATATCGCTACAGTGCTGACAGCAGACCGTTTCTTTATTGCGAACTCGCGGACCCACGGTAAGATATTAATTGTCTTGGCAAATGTAAAAACAATTGCCCTCGTGCTCCATTGTATTGTTAACTTTCATCGAAGGAGATTATTTTTGCATTAACATAACCCTGAACCATACAAAGAAGGTAAAATGTCTGATGCAATTTGGAAGATGCAAGGTAATGTAGTCACTTTCTTTTTTATAATATACCTACTAATAGTTATTTTGTACTATAAACAGTTTTTGAAATTACTACATTGACGTGCTTGATATTCTAATCAGAATTTCGATGTATTCATTATGAATCAAAGGGCACGTTTCTTATGAAGAACGGCAAATCACTGGTATAGAGATGTTTCATAAAAAATATATTATGAAAAAATCAATTGTTGCGTTCAAAATATTCATGTGGTGAGTTAATTACTTTCAAGCTAAAAAGTTACATTTAGTATTTTCAAATGGTATTAAAGTTCTAGAAGTGTAAAAGGAATTCTGAAAACGGCTTTGTCCATGCCTGATGTAATCTTTGAATTCACGTAGAAGACATTTCAAAATTACAGTTCTTATTTAATAGACATATACATACATATTCGACTTCTCAAGTGAAGATGTCTGTGGAATTTCGTTGAAGCTTTAAGTAAAATAATAAGCTGCCCAAGGTAGAGATTATGTGCCCTACAAAGCATGAATTCTTATGCTTGGTCAACTTATTCGCTACGATCAGAACATTCTGTAAATGTTAGTATTCATAACAAATAATTCATTCTGCCCCTTGCCTTCTACAGATTGCAATTTTATTAAGTGAATTTTTTGAAGTTTAAGCTAATAATAGATTTTATACAATATACACATATGTATAAACCACCGAAATAAAAATGAGAAAAATATACAGGATATTACGTTTTAGGAATTGTACATTTTTATATTCACTGGGGAAGCAATTAAATTCATTTCATCGACGTGGAGGGAAAAACATTTTAATTATATCTTGGAACTGAATGCATGTTGCAGTATTAAAAAATTTAACGAATTCGCTTGCAACGCATAAATTATAAAAACCAACTTCTATATTAAAAAACAAACTTACTAAGCAGTGTTTATTAGTTACACACGTACCAAGCATTTCCACCAATAACGCCATTTATTAACACCATGCAAAGATACTAATTTTAATATCCAATACGAGTAAACAATTACTTTCGTATATTAGAAAAGGAAGAAAGTTTTGCTGGTCATGTATTAGAGTGAGAACCAGGTTTTGTTGGTTTTTAATGTTAAACCATAATAAATTCGGTTTGCTTCTTCCTTAACAGATACTTATTTGGACGAGTAATTAACACATTTATGCAACAGCGACGCACTCGGCGACAAAGTAAAACAAAGAAACCAAAGAGAAATAATAGAAAAATATAAACAAAAATGTAGTATCGGCGTAATATTATTAATACTCCTTTTTATTGTCTAATTTATAATAATCTTTAAAGTCGATTATTCAGAATTTCTATCACAGCCATTTACCAGCTCAAATATCATCTTTAAAATATCATCAAAGGTTAGATACTTGATCAATTCAGAATCAATTAGCCGAAACTGTCCAACAAGTAGAAAATTTCACACCTTGCCGTTTGGCGTAATCACTGTTTGTATACCACCACCATAATCAATTTGAACTCGAAATAAATTTACTCCCCTCGTGTCCAATGTTTCCAACAATCTATCTTATGGACTCGAGCATAACGTGCTCCCTTCACACCTCGCATTTAATTTGCTTAGCCGCGTGAAATATCGCTCTCATACTACTTTATGGTATGCGCTAATTAAAAACGGCTTGTCCGTTACACTCACCCATCAATGCACGTGTTTGTAGATACTTTGCAATTTTTATCTGAATAACTTTGGCGTACGAATTATTCGCGCAACTTTTTCCGAGGAGATGAAATTAATTTTATTTATAAAATTCACAGAGAGAAGTAAACAACTGAATTTTATTTTTGGCGATTCGAATTTACATCTTGTTTGGAATACACATATTATACAAATATAGAATAATGTGCACAATAATCATACGAAACGTAATATGAAATAAATATTTCACAACAATAATAATATCCCACTGGGTGAAAATTCTACGCGCCCCTCGTTATTTTATGCTACATAATTCGTCGTTTAAAATATTGAAAAGGTCCCGCAATTACATGCGTCCCGCGACTATTTTCAACGTTACGATATCCTTCCACCTCGTTCACAATTCCGGTTAATTAGAAATCAACCCCGCGCTTGAAGAACACTCGTTCGTTGACAATAAAAGAATAAAAATATGATTTCCCAAGCTTCCCCGAGTTTGAGTAGCAACACGAATTTATCGCCCGACAACGCGTAATTGCTGTAAATGGCGCCGGAAAGCGCACAGTTAATACGAAAAATTCCGAATCGGCGAGAGAAGAAAACCGTTTCGAACGCGCGATATAAATCAGCCAAACGCTCAGCTGCAGCGGCAGTGGCCGCGGACAAAAAGAAAAAAGGAATCGGTAAACGTGTGAAAATCAACATTAATATCGTAGAAAAGCAGGCGGCGCGCAGTGTAGATTTCATAAATTCTTTTTGCAAATATCATTCATTACCGTTTATTTACGACGTGAAAGCGACGAGGTTGTAAGGATGAAACGTGTGCGTACACATTGTTTCGATATTGCTTTTTAAAGCGAAAATTATGCCGCTGCCTGGCCTGGTACAATTTGCAATTAGCATCGCGAATGGAAGGGGACGGCCAGAAAAGTCTAATTTTCACGAAATTTCCCGCGAGTACGGGGGCCGAGGATCAATGCACTACCGACGTAAATAGAAATATGCAAATCGTACACCGAGAAAGAGGACCGTGGCACAGTGGGACGACCCTATAGTAACGTTGGACATTGGGGGCAAAACATAAAAATTCGAATTTGAAAATTGAACTTCATAGGCAAGAAACAATGAGCCTTTTACAATTATGTTCGGCAATTTCTTTTCATTTTGTCCCACTAGATAATCCAGGGTAAGCAATAATAAATACCTGTGTAAAATATATTCTTTTCTTGAATTGTTGTTTAGTACCTCTACTTTACGACTTTATTTAAAGGATGTGTGGAGTACATAATCTTGCAGGTGTATTAATTCAAGAAGTTAAGAAAAAACTTTTAATTGAAAATGGAGTTTTGTTTCACTTCATAATAAATGTCGTATAAACATTACTGAATCACGTCAGATATTTAATGTAAATATGATTGTTGCGCTAACTAGAGACTCGAATCTATTCAAACTGAGCGTGATTGTCACGTTTTTTCAACAGTAAAGATATTAACATTTTCGAAATCGGCAATACAATGTAGTTCGCAATTTAGTACATTCGTGATTAATTTTGGTTCATTGTTGTAATTGTAAAAGTGAGAAATTATTCAATGCTCCTTGTTTACTCTGTAAGTGGTTAAGGTGTATTTAGGCTGCTAATCGCCCCTGCATAACATAATTGTAAAAGGCTCATAGTTTCTTGCCTATAAAGTTAATTTTCAAATTCGAATTTTTATTTTTTCCCCCCAATGTCCAACGTTATTATAGGGTCGTCCCACTATGCGTCGTATGAAACTGTATTCCTTTGCGCTGTATACGTGAACGTGATTTGGCAGGTAGGAGATTCTATTTTTTTCTTTTGTAGAGAGAAAGAAACAGAAATCGGAACACACACTTCATTCGGAATAAGCAGATTAACGGCTTCATAACGCCGAAGTAGAAATATATCTTTTTCCTTTAATTAACACTATACAATTACTGTCTGATGCGTATATTTAGCTTCCTTCTTAATTGATTTTTAATTGATTTTTAATTTTTTAATTTCTAATTCGTTTTTCTATTATAAGTATAAATTTTAGATATACGCACTTTTAACAGGATAAGAAAAAACGGTTTGATACCCGTTGACCAAACATCTGATAGGATAACGGAAATTCCTGATTGTCTATGCATCATTTCTCCACAAAATTAAAAATTCATTCCAATCACAACACCACTATAGTACTTTATTCTAAATTGTATTCGGAATTTACTCAGAATTCAAACTTCTGGCAATTTCCTATCTCAGACATACATCGTTAATAAGTCATTAGTCTTCAGTGTCGATAGCTGTCTTCACCTGAAATGCAGGATACGAAAATAGAATAAAAAAATCCATTCACTCGAAAACTTCATACGGCTACAAACGCCTGATGATTAATGTATTGCAAATTCCAATCAAAAGTAGTAGGAAGAAAAACACGTGGACCGTTGACGAGCCAAGATTAGTTACCTAACGAATTATTCGTTAATTGCGTTAATAACAAAATTGTTTGCCATCTAACACCGTGCACACTTCCATAAACTTATTGCAGAGGAATATCAGCGAACGTCCCTTTATCCGTCACTGTATACATATGCACGTTCGGTCTGGCAAGTATTGATGGTACTTACGTCGCTCTGTCCCCGAGAATCGATCCCCTGTAGTCGATGTTTAGTAAACCGAATGTGAATGATGAATTAGGAAGCCACTCGAGGATCATTTGTCACGGGACGGAAAACAATAAAGCTCGCAGCACGAGCAGAAATTTATCGCCCTGCTAATTGCTCCGCAACACCACGTGACGCTACTTTTCGACGATACCCGTTTCGCTTTTGTCAAAGAGAAAAAATGACAAAAGGGCGCAGGACAACGTGAATCTGTACAGATGCGCAGTTTCAACCGAGCTACCTTGTTATTTGCCGTCGGTGTAGGTACGTATCTCCGATTGTAGGTAGAAATGCTGGCGAACGAGAGGCGAGATTTATTCGTCGAGAAACGAAGGACGAAAACTGTGAATAGGAATTCTATACTAGTGGTACGAGAGAGAAACATAATATGGGGTGAAGGTTTATACTTTTGTTGTTTGAGGGAGAAGTCTAGTAGCGGAACGCGGGATAGATTAGAGAAGACTGGTACATTTCAATCTGCTGTTACGTCGAAATGTTTATTTGGTGCTTTTTCGTCGAGTAAAAAGATATTTTAAAATATAAGAAGTGCGTATAATAGTTCTACAGAAAAGTGCGATTTTTGATAATATCCGATAAAACCGAAAGGCTGTCTGCAAAATTGAAACTGTTCCATGCTTTCCACTTACATTTGTCCATTAAAATTTCTCAGCCGTGTAACCCACAAAATTTCTTTTTAAGCGGGGTATAATTAAAGAGCTAAACGCAAATGTTGAAAGAAAAGACTTGCAAAATTATGTACGATTAAAACATATATAATATGAAATATAATTTATAATTATGAATGTACCATAATATGAAATCTATATTTCAAACCTGAATAATACATGTGTATAATTAATACAAAAGTTACACGAAATAATTAGATATCTGAAACTTCTCAATGTATTTTCAAACTCAATTGTATTCTTCAGCGGTTTTAGTAGAAATTCTTTAACTATGTTTAACAGTTGGTACAAAAAGAATTTTATAACTGAAAGTAAGTAGTCCATCATTCCGAGGAAGTTATTATTCATTTCCAGGAGTCGAGACATAAAACTTCCCGCTACGAACTTATAAAAAATGCATGAGAATAAGTGCGGTACCAGACACTTACGTGATTCCTAGGAAAATACATAGGGTGGATGCGACAGTAAATCCAAGTCACTTTAGCTCGGTCTCTGTTTCCGCAAAATAAGCCACCCGAAGGCTAAACACCCACTGAATCGGAAATAAAACACCCATTTTTCAAACGCAGTGCAATATACGAGAATTTATACACATTTCATTGTATAGTCTGAACCGGAAATACGTTCGTTTCCGGCTCATGTCACGCAATTAAAGTTTGGAACAATCCAGGACGACCTTCTCCAGGATAAAACTATTCGTATGAAAGTTATACTCGGGATGATTCTCCCTTTAGTACTATGTGTTTCGTAAAATGGCTGTGAGAAACCGTTTAAAGAATTAGATGCTGTACTTTTGGAACAGAGAACAATGTAACAATTTGGTAATACAGTAAATGTTAACTTGAATTGTTGAAACGAAACCTTCGCTTAGGGCGAAATGCGGGGGGAACACTTTCAGAGCAGTTAATTTTAAGTTAAAAATTGCTTAAATTTTCCGAGATCAAATATATTAAGAGGGTGCAAATTACTATAATATTAACACTTTCAATATTATCTACGAATTGATGTGATACTAACAGTCGTGCACAATAATTATAAAAGTTTAAGAAGTAATCAAAAGAGAAAGGAATACAAAATAAGCATATTGTTATTCGTGAACTCCTGAAATTTAATTCAGCTTCGAGTTTAATTCTACAAATTGCCGGGTTAGGAGCAATAAATATTTTACACAAATATTGGGCAAGCAAATATAGGTAAGTTGATTTTAATTAATAACTTCATAAACGTATCGTGTTGTTCGCCTTTTACCATATTAACAACACACGCGGGTAAAATGCAATCAAATCGATAAAAATGAACAAGCCAATAAACAGCGGTGCGATTGCTGGAAATTGATTGAAAATTTACGAAAGTTGCACAATCATATTTCAAATTACAAGTCCACATTAATACAGGAATATTGAGAGGAGAAGCTCATTCAACTTACGTTATTAACTTTCCTCTAAGGAGGCTCTTCACTTAAAGCAATACCGATCATTACCACGAAATTATAACAAACTACTGCATTAATTCCAGGGAGACGTGGCTTCTTATCGCACTTATTCCATACTCTTCGCCACCTATCCAACAAGTGAATTAAATACATGCGGGTACACGCATACGTGTAATACAGTGTACCAGCAGAACATCAACTATTGCAACGGAAAACTCGGAAATATCTCCAACAATTATTCCTCGTAACAGGAAACATAAAGAGACTGGTTCGCATGCGTCTTTTAAAACGTGAGCCAGTGGGCGTCTCTTAATCCTCTTATCTTCAAGTTGATTTATCTACTGCCCGTACACACCGGCGCTTCTCGTTAAAATTGAACGGTACAGATAAGAATAATTACCTATTACCGACCGATCGAATGTTTGTCGGCTGATTCATTCGTCTGCGACACCATTGAGAGTTCCCGCTGCAAAATGTTGTCGTATTTCTCAGAGTATAATTGAGTACTTGAAAAAGTGACTTATAAAAAGAGGAGTTTTTTTTGTAATTATTGGAAACGTTTTATCAGAACGACTTTGAAAAGAGCACAAGACAGTTGTGCAAAATTTGAATAACAGATATTGGTGTATGATGCAGAAACAACAGGTTCTCTATAATTATCAGCGTGAAAGTGCAGCCAAGTTAAAGCATGAATTCGACGATTCTACAATGCGATGCAGGGCGATAGAAAGGGAATTAAAGAGGCGATTTAATCTTCATTCTGCCCGGTCTTCCGTTAAGTTTAATAAGAGCAAGTGGTACGGTGAACATCATTAGGACTATTTATAAATTAACAATATACGTATCGAATAGCGGCGGAATATTCCACAATTTATTAACCCCTTCCGATTTACCGAGTTTCGACACAATCAGGCGTAGTTGCTATACAGATGGAGAATGATTAATAATATAAAGTGCAACAGAAAATTCGGTTCGGCAAAGGAAATGAAATGGAGGTCAATTAAATTGCAATTGTTTCGAACATCGCAGCCGAAACAATGAAAACTCAGGGCTGTCAGTTGAGAAACGGAAGGTCGAATTAAATCGACTGAAAGTTGACAATTGAGAATTGGAAAATTTCGCATTTCCAATTGAGAGTTGAGTAAGGTGGATTCGTAGATCGACGTCAGAAATTTTACCCTCGCTATGAATCTTAACTTTTCGCATTAATATTAATAAGGGATATATCACCCTTTGAAATATTTCAAGGGAAGGGTAACAAAGACTTCCAGCGTATTATTCTGGCTGTAATTAAGCAACGAAATAGCACTCGCCAACTTTGGCGGTACGAATATAGTACATATTAAGGAGGAATGACGATGTGTTATTCAAGAAAGCAATTCGCAAACGTTCTAGCTACGCATGTACACCAATAAGCGTACACCAATAGTATTCAAAATAGATGAACGAACAAGAGACGCAAGAAGAATCAAATATGTATGTATGTAGCCGCTGATCATGTGGGCTACGCATGTACTATGTGTTATGTGACGTCGACTAGTACTCATAAATATTTACCAAAGCGTATGAACTTACTTTATTCAATATACCTTTTGTAGAGATCAGATTCTTGGTGTCCAGATTTAATAAAGTAATTAAGTTTGGATCAATTTTTGTCGAACTGGAGCGATTTTTAACAGATTAAAAACTGCGAATGGTAAAATGTACTAAAGCGTGTCTATAAATGTAGGAAACATAAACCTGAAGTAACATGTCGAATGTACGATGTTACTTAAAATTTAATGTGTTTTATTCCGGGAATTCTGATCTTTATTACATTAATCAAATTGGTCGACAAAAATATCCTCTATCGCGTTCAATTCCCAAAGAAACCGAGCAATTATTCATCACGATTAAATCAAATAAGAGGGTTGAGGCATTGCTGTGCCTAACCTAATACCTTCTATATTGACCCAGTCTTATTATGAATGACTGATTGGCAAAATTATGAAGAGTCAAATATATGTTATACAAACATCTGTGTCAGTGGTAAATAGTTGCTACGCCATTACAATTTGTACACTTGAATAATGTATAATATCATAAGAATAATATTAAACATACTATAATAATGATAATAACGATATTCATGTTTTCTTTTATTATATCTTCTATATTTAGTAACATATTGTCTTTGTCGATACTAATAATGTACCAATAGAAATTAATCCCTTAAACATCTAAACAATTCATTTAAAACACGGACAAGCCCATTAAACGACTTACTTTAATTTATACATTTAAATGAATCTTTCACCTAACTCAATCGTACAATTACCGTACGTGTAAATACAACAGTGGCCAATGAGTCATGGCACACATTTACCACGATAAATACTCTAATAAGACGCAACGAAATGATACCTACATTCGATGTAATTGGGTACAGAAAATCTGAACTATTGTCAATTAGAAGAAATGAATCTGGTCGTGCATAGAATCGTCATTTCAATACGCCCTGTACATGAAATTGAATGTTGCCACCCTTAATAGCACGAATCCATGCATAATTTACAAGTTCGCATTTACATTCCCGCTAGGATATTTGACCTGAACAGGCACAAAATTGTTATCGAAAGATCAGCTCCAATTACGCTTACACATTATGAATTGTTAATTCATTGATGATGACGGCACTTTTCATTAAAATGCGTAGTAGAGTTACGTTAAAATATTAATAACGCGTACTAAATAGGGTCAAGTGGTTGTAGCTTTGGCGCTTATTAATTATTCATCAACGGTACATATCTAACGTAATAATTTCGTAATAATGTCCATACAAATCCTACATCGTCGTGCTGTTACATCCGTGTCCGTTTCACTCCCCTGATATTCAGTTACGCATTATTATTAAAATACAATTACCGCGATATATTGGATAGAAACTCGAACGAACAGTAGAATAAGCGACATGATCGTAATATCGTGTTAGACCCGAAAGAATCATCAAACGAAAAGAAGTAAAAATGGAAAAATATTATCGATTGCTACATCACAACAAGAATATCGTATAAAATATAATATTCTGTCCAGAATCCAATTCGAGGCATGATTACACAATTAAAATACGAAAATAATATAGAAGAGAAGTTCAAGATACAAAAATAATATTTAAGAGAGTTGTTTAATTGCGAAATGTGTTAAAGGTTTTAATATTCATTCGATAGAATAGACATTTGTTAGGTTGAAAGATATATTTATGTTTCTACGTGTAATCTTTTGCAATTCGCCAAAAAGAAGCAAAGATTGAACTTTAACTACATATATCTATCGATAAACAAATCATTACATACTTACTTATATGCATCAGTAGGTACAGAACAGTGCCCAATAAATTCTCTGGCTATTTCGTTTACTTACAATATTATTCCAATTCATTAAATATTAATTAAGACATAGCTAAATAACTTAATTATCATTCAGTATTATCAACCTTATTCTGCACCAGAAAAGAAGTTTGGTACAATGAATTTGATCTCATAATTGCAATCTGCTCCAGATAGAAAATATTAATTTTTACTTCCGTACGTGCACGCCCGGTTCGTTTCAAAATTCAATCTCCCCGAAATAGGCAACGACGTGGAAACAAATTTTATTCCACACTTTCAGTCCGTTTTCGTTGCCCGTACCGAACGGTCTCCCGGTTGTATCGAAAATTTTACATGCCGGCCCGTGCTCGTTTGAAACAGTGATACACTTTCATGAATAATATAACACGTCGCGTAACATGCGCGTTTGCCTGGCCAGCAATAAGCATGAAAGCAAGTTCAGCAGGAGCCTGGTAATCAATTGGGATTTGCGAGTAAAGTTTCATGCCGGAATGTGCGTAGCACGGGTTAATTTGGAAACGAATTACTTCTGAGTACGACTGCGATCGCGTTGAACAAGACTCATTGCTTACTTGCTACATGTGCAACTTGAAAATCAATATGAGCGTAACCCTTGCATATAAAATTGGAAACAAAAAAAAGTACTATACACACTTGGAAGAATACGTTTTAATCGGATCGACGGAAACGTTTAATTTGTGGGGATTAATAAATAAGACTTTATCGCACGAAGAAACGTGAAAAACGAATGTTATCAAGTGGATACTACTTTTGATACTCAAAAACTGCGGTTTGCATCAAGATTGGGCTATTATCAACCCTTAGGCGCTCTCCGGATCTTTTTCGATCCATCGCGTTCTTATTTATCTAAAAACGAATGCAACTGTGGATAAAAGTGTAATGAAATTTATATGAATATGTTTGGTTTCCTTTACTTGATAACATATCAAAAGCATATTATGTGAATTCACATGCAGTTTTAATAAGAATTCATACACTCATGATATTCGGGCCTCCTTTGACCCATCGTGTAAGGGATAATTTCAGAAGTGATAAAATTAATTATATTTAAGTATACTCTAAAAAATAACTGGCGAAGCTAAAATCAAGATAGCGATACAAATAATAGATAATAACTAATTATAAGTAAACTGCACGTCCTGTAATCTGACGTAAAAATGTTCAAACAAAAGTTGGTTTAAATTTTGGTTTTTAATCGACTACATGTTGCAATTTTTTTTTTCAAAATCGGGTGACAATTAAAATTATATTGTAGCTCATGTAAATACGAATTCAAAGACTTATACAGTCCTTTGATTTTATTATCAAATTAAAAATATGTTCCATGTAAACCGGTCATTTCTTACCCGTAGACCATGGGTGCGTATAGTCAAACTGACGAACGCATGAGGGTTAAAAATGTAGATGTACACTGAAAGATGTTAAACGATACATATCTGTTTTCTCATTCAATTATTTTAGCTTGAAAGACATATAATGATTAAGAAATGTATAAAACTTTGTGATTATTATACACAATATAACTATACAAATATTTAGAAGCAGTTGCTCCATATATTATAGAGGAACATAAGAAATTGTATAATTTGTATGGGTTTATATCTTTTCGATATAATTTAAATATGTAAGATATGATAAAATTATGTAAGAATCTATGTTTATTAATATCGGTTCACTGGTTTAACTTCTGATATGCTATCTGTAATGAAATGTGGACAATTTATTTGCATCCAACCATGCCATATATTACTAATTCGTACTAATTTTCATAAAGACCATTAATTGTATTAGTTGAATGAAATACTATAGTCATTTAATGTATTGAAAAACATTTGTAAATCAAAATTATAACTGAAATATCGGAATTTAATAATATATGATGCTGCCAAAGAATAACTCATTCATTTCAACAAATGCAGCTATTATGAATAACGCAATGTGATTAAAACAAAGTAGCTATAGTATCGTATAATTACAGTTTAATTTAATGTTACACAAAGCTGGCTTGAAACATAAAACAGCAGAGATCCTACAAATAATCTTTAGTCTTTGAACAGGTTCATATATTATATTGCAATATATTTTATTGTATAAAAATATAACTTTGCGCACCAATATTAATTTTACCCCAATCCCTGTCAATTCTTTTAATGTTCCATGGGTGATATAATTTAAAAATATTTTTTTAATATGTTTTGATAGAAGATAAAATGAAAGATATTATATATTATCGAGTTCTTCAAATCTAAATAAAAATAATACATAAATCATAGTTACTTTCTCGTTCCTTCTGAAGAATATTATTTATGTGTGATGATTATATTATTCAATGATAATTTTACTGTCTGCAGCCCAACTATAATAAATACGTAGCAATCTCATTGTCTAGCATTTAATTAATTCTCCAAAATTATTCGAAAATCTAATAATCCGATTATTGTATGGTAATTAGAGCATATTACTGTAAATTACTAAACTATGCATTACTACAAAATGCATAATTTCTATGTAACATAATGGATCAGATCGACGTAATGATTTGGAAATAAATCTTAATACTCAAAATACTCCAAAATATTTTCAAACAATTTAAAAATATTTTAAAATCTATACTTTCGTTCGTAATTATTCGGTAGGTATGAACACGTCACATTTAATAAAATTTCGCCCTCTATTTACACGTCGTTTATTAAACGACACACACATGTACGCTAGGAAAATTTCCGCGATAATATCGTAATTAAAAATTAGTGTCTCAATCATCAACACGCAGTCAGGGCGAAAATCCGTATTACCTGTTACGTGTTTCCAATTATTAGATATCAATAAACGCATTCTTTTGTTAACGTTCAAAATTCACAACAATGCACTATTACAGACAAATTAAAACTAACATTAGATTTATTTTCGAAATGCACTTATTATCATACATATATTTGATTCGTAACATAGAACTAATAATAATAAATAAACGATATATGTAAATTGACCATTAATTAATTAGAAACAATTAAAGTTTGAAATTTACTTTACACTAATATAGTAACTTCCTCTCTACAGATACAAACAAGTTAAAAAACAATAATAACTTTAAAATACGGACATAAAGTTATACTGATGCCGTTTTGCGAGAGTACTGTTGACAACTTCGAATCATAACGAAAATATCATCCGAAAAACAAATATCAATCGATATTCCCACATAACCTAATTAAGTACCAAAGAAAATAAAAATCAATTTCCCTCTCCAAATAGAATATAGACAGAGCCTTGAAGAATAGATTAAAATTAGAAAAGAAAGAAAGTATTTCAATTTGCCCATTCGAATGTCAAAAAAAAGCTTTGATCAATTAAAATTTACCATGGTCATACAAGAATCCTGACACACATCTATGCGTATCCACGAGACAGCCTCCCGTCTCAAATATCGGTTAGTCGTACCAGGGATTAAACAACTGTCAAGTGAACCGATCATCGCAAGAAACAAATCGACTATGCATCCGTAAGAATACATTACCAAGAAACTCTGATAGACGAAATATCAAAATTACTTACGATTATAAAGCAACACCGTCCAGCTGGGCCGCATTCCCCGTGTGCAAGTGGTGTACCGGCATCTTTCTGACAGCTTTCATTGCTCGTTGCCGTCGTCTGCTTCATGTTTCATCGCGATCGCGTTGACGGCAGCTCGTGGTAAACAAAACGTGTAACAACACCGACGATCAACCATATGCCAAATGCATCAACTTGGTTTTCAGTGAATTGTCGCGAATTGAAGCCGCACAGGGAAACACCAGCGAATGGAAAAACGGACGTCCTAGGACGACGTCCTCGACTTGCCTGTCGTTGAGGGTACCGCGACGCTTATCGCGTTGTAAACGGTCGCCCACTGGCGCACGCTCCTAGGGCGAGTGAATCGATCGAAGCACCCTCTACTACCCGGCTTTCTTATTGGTCGATGAAGGATGCGCGCGCAGCTCAGAGCGCGGGGTATTTCTCGCGCATGCGTTCTGCCGGAAGGGAAAAAAGGGCGCGGAAGGTACCCTCCGAGTTATACTTTTAACTTTTGTACCTTCAGTGTTGCGATAACTGCTTGTATTAATTGCAATTATTTGGTTTTGTCTGTAGAGTTAATGGTTTGTGCGATGATAGTATATGAAGGATATTTTAAAATTGATTATTATATATAGCTATATAGATTAGCTAAATATAGCAACGTTTTGTAGTACGTGCAATACGTTTCCTTAAATAATAATACTGCGTGGCGATAATTAGTTGACACAATAGACAATCTGTCCGTATTGACAAAGCCTTGGAAGTCATGGATAGCACGTCATTGCAGATTACGTACACGATGAGTTGTATAATATATGAGCCGCACATTAACCAAATCGGTTAACTCCGCCTTTCGAATATTTAAAATTTTGTCGTCAAAGCGCTTGATTGGCTCCTAACATTTTATATTTGATATAAATTTCCTTAGTTTTGTTTAGTAGAGTTGAGGGATTTAGCCAATGAGCGTTGCAAATAATGTGCTTGATCGTATAATCTATAATCTATAATAACAGATTGTTCATCAATATTGAATTATTTGAAAGTGCATAATTAAATATTGTACAGTGTTATATTAAAGGCCTAAAAACAAATTTTAGTGCAGCAAGATTTTACACGCAATAAAGAAAGATATCTTTCATTTATTTCACATTATGAAAATAGAATAACATTCGAAACGAATTGCAATTGAATATTATTATTGTCTATAAATTTGGTAATTTAAATAAATTGTATAAAGTTTTAGTTATTAAAAACTTTCATACTCATAGGTATGCGTGATTTTATGTATTTTAATTATAAGATTTTGCTTCCGCACAGAAAACAATCTCTTTTGTTTTGAGTATTAACAAAATATACATATCACTCTCCATCAAATCTGTACATTTAATAATTGGAATAATCGTAACTACACTGGAATTAAATAATTTTTAACGTAGAGGCTAACGATAAATCTATTACATTAATCCTTTTCAAAATACTATTTCATGGAACATTTTGAATACTTCAAATGTATCCTATTTAGGCAATATGTCTAGCAACTATTTCAAATAACCGCAAACCATATTTCTGCGTTTATTACAGGTACAGTAGCATTCTATTTCAATTGTAACGTTTGAAATTTCTGCTTTACTGTTCTACACGAAATTTACAATACAGAGAAATCCACTAATGTAAAATCAATTTAAAACTGTAAAATCTATGGCGTAGAAACATCATCAATAGTAAAGAAAAGCTTCAGATCCCTCTACTCTACATTTTATAATTCATACATGCGTATAAATTTTATATAATGTCATAAATTATTCAAGCAGAAGCCGAAACTTAAATGTAACGTTTATCTCAAGCAATATATGAAATTATATAATCGACGCAACTCAACCGATATTTCCGAGCATCTATTCAACGAGTAATTTCATGTGGATATACTTGATAGTAGAACTATGTGTAAGTGCTCGCAATTTTCGATCGGAAGCACGTAGACGCAATGAAAATTTCTCCCATGAAACTCTAAGATACTTATCAGTGAAAACGATCAAATAAACTTTCACCTTATGCACAGGATATTTCTACCAATTGACATTGCGGGGTTACGATAATGTTATTACAGGCAAATCGAATCCAGATCCTTCAATACTTATTCAACAATCGATTGAATCGTCCATGTCAAATGCAGAACATTTTATGACTTAACGTAAAGTGCAAAAAACAACGCACGCAGGTGATTAGTTCGCCGTAACAACATGTAAATTTGCAATTTAATAAAACATAAGTATAATTGAATAAGACAGGTAGAACAAAAAACTAAGGGGGCATCAAAACAAGTACCATTTGAAATAAAGGCTACAGTAACATCCTCTTCCGTACTCAAAAGGTAAGGAGAAGCAGATTCAAATTGCGCAATCCAATGCTGCTCTCCGCCAAGCAATTGTTATTCGGGATCAAAAGCTCTCTGCTGAGCCCAACTGTATCATTCTTTCTTGTAACCTTACAGTCAAATTGTTTCTACATAAATATGAGACAACTTCAGCATGTAAGTTGTAACGATCAAAAGAAACGATCTATGTAAACTGTTAAATCCGTTTCTTCCTTTTCATATCCGAACAAAGGTACAATACTATTATTCTATCGACATTTCGCTAGAAAATAACGAGCGTCCATTCTATTATTAATACAACAAAATCATTCCTTCGCACTCGTTACCAGAAACGCTTGCTCTGAAACACACTTGCGGTTGTTCGCGCGTATTCAGTAGTTCGCCATGCATCGGAAGCTGAAAGGGGGAAGGAAGGGGATTCCAAAGTTTCACGAAAGTCGAGCAATCTTGACCAAAGCGTGTGCCGTCGTTAAATAAAATACGTTCAACGTTCCGTGTGGCTTCATTAAACGCGAAGTGGTTGAAAAGGAACGGTCGCTCATTGAACATGCTTGGGCACATTCCAAGGAAAGTGGTCCGCGCATTCATTAGATTCAGAATTTCACTCGCGTGGAACGTGAGGTGGTGCGATTCTACCTGAAAATATTTGAGCTATGCTGCCGGAAGTTCTGAAGGACATCGTCAGGGAAGGGTCGTAACTTATCAAAGTTCGCCTGGCGTCCTCGCACCAATTCCAGAAGACGAGCTTCTGGTCCCTAGCCTCCAAGTCGGCCAGAAGCAAAGCAAGGTTCTTGGCGACGGTTGCGTCGATTCTAAGCACGTGACGACCTTCCACTATCACGGGAATAGTTTTTGCTCTGCCGTCACACCTAAGGAACAATAATGTCGCGTTACCGGGTAAATAAAATGAACGATCCGACTGGAGGCTTCGAGCCACAGATTTATGATACCAATTACATACTGGTCGCAAAGGTGCACGCGTCACTTTACTCACCACGACATCACGCGTTTACGAAGGTATTCCGCAGCCGGATAGCTCAATGATTGTTTCGGCGATACAAACAGAATCGTCAGCTCATCGACAACCCGTTCCTCAATCAATAATCCAGGCCTGGCCGCGAAGTAGAGCAGGAGAATTAGATTCACCGCGATTCCGGCAATCATGCCGTACTCTGGACCAATCGCCAAGCAGATCAACAAAGTCACCGTCAAAGGTATCAAATCGATCTCTACGAGTGGAGACAGACGGTCAATTACAGTGGAAAATTGGAGAACGAATTTCTTCGTGGAATACGACATATTGTTAAAAGGCGCGGTAATATGATTTAAAATGATCAGGTACACAATGGTACTTCTATGGGCATTCCGCATTTTGATTGAAAATATTTTGAGAAGAATAGTCCATAGTAAAATAGCCAAGATTTAATGTTTTAAACGGTGTTTTCTTCCAAGAAAGTACATAAAGAAACAACCTAAAGATCAATAAAAGTGATTTGATATGCTGTAACACTTGCAATTTTAAATTTGATTACTGGTATGACCAATGCAAAGATGCATTGGATATATGAAATATTTCTGGATAAATCAATTGTTATGTTGAAAATATTGGCAACACGGATGACGAATTAATTCGATTTCTCTGATTAATAGGTTCAATCACATTATTAAATTAACCTTCGAGTTATTTAAATAACTTGATGAATTTATATCCAGATATTCGTGAAAAGTTTGTCGAACTAATTGAACCTAGCTCCGAATTATTTGCCAAGTATAATTTGCATAAATGTATAATATTTTATTAGACAACCGCTCATTTTGTTACCTCGTTCCATCGCATAATACAGCCTCTTGAGAAAATATTCCATAAATATATTTTATTACCATTTTCAACACATCTTCAATGTGTACCTATGTATATTATAAGAATACTGTTGACCTCTTTAGAACTTCTATAAAATCCACTATCAAACGCAAGCAATTGAAAGTTAATGCGGAAAACCCTTTAACACCTATTCCACCATTTAAGCTAGGTTCAAAAAATGTAATCAACATGCTGCACAAAGAGCCTTTTGAACGAGCCCAGTTTTTTAGTGGCTAAATTCGCCATGGGTAACATCTCTGTTATTTTCACGCAGGAAGTTAATAAATGGAAAAAAGAGAAAACGTCGCGTCGAGTATTTTGTTGCGAGAGAGTATGATAATATTTAAAGGCATTTTTTATCCCGCGCGCATTAAAAAAACGCCATATTGCAGCAGAATGTCGCACCATCGAGCATGTAATAGTTTGAAGGTAATCAGATCTTACTTTTCGTTCTCCAAAGCACGCGGAATATATGAAGTTCAAGCATGTTGTACATGGCGACTATAATCAGTGCAGCCAGGGTAGCTTTTGGGATGAATTCGAAAGTCGAGGTCAGAAGGCCGCAAGCTAAAAGAACCAGGCATCCAGTAATTACACCGCCCATCGGTGTTTTTACGCCCGAAGCGTTGTTTACGGCGGTCCTTGTGAAGCTTCCGGTGGTTGGCATTGATCGAGAAAAGCTCCCGAAAATGTTACAAAGTCCTAAAGCCAGCATCTCCTGATTAGCATCAACAGTCTTCCCTTTGGCTAGGAGAGACAAATTAAAGTACGAACTAATTATAAGCGTCGTATAGATCATGAAACTTGAATAATTATACTTGTATTTTACAGTCAGATCCATAAGTATTCATAACTTCTCTGTGTAAACAAGGAATTCATCCTATTTTTGTTATTAGTTACTCAATTTTCTTGAAATTTGTTCTAAATATACATACTTTACATGGGTATTCACTTATAGTAAACAGTTTATTGAAAAATCTGAAACGGATCACTGAATTCTGACTTTCTTTTGACAGTGAGAGTACGAATATTTATAAGTCTGGCTGTGTATATGTATATTGATAGAGTTTTCAGATATATACAGGGCGTCCCGTAACTACCGCAACATCGGGAAATGGGGGGTAGCTGAGGTGATTCTGAACAACTTTTTCCTTGACCAAATTGTTGTTTGAAGCTTTGTTTTTGAGTTATGAACCAAAAACACTGCCCAATTAAAGTGCCCGTGAAGTGCGAGCTCAAGCGCGTACCTCGCAATTGCGCTCGATTATGAACGGGGGCATCGAGGATATCCGAGTAAAGCGTACGGCAAATGTTACATTGTCTTAAATTAAGGGTAATGTGGAATTATTCGTAACTCATGAATAACGATCAAAACCGTGCTCGATTGATGAAAAGAATAATTAGTTTATTTCTTATTAAGGAATAACGGTGTGACATTTTCCATACGCTTTCCTCGATACCCTCGATGTCCCCGTTCATGATCGAGCGCAATTGCGAGGTACGCGCCTGAGCTCGCGCTTCACAGGCACTCTAATTGGGCAGTGTTTTTAGTTAATAACTCAAAAACAAAGCTTCAAACAACATTTTGGTCAAGGAAAAAGTTGTTCAGAATCACCTCAGCTACCCCCCATTTCCCGATGTTGCGGTAGTTACGGGACACCCTGTAGAGCAATTATTGAGTTATCCCATAAATAATTATCTGTAGGTAATTCAGAATGAGTTGCATTCAACTTTTGAATAATAATTTCAGTCCTCTCGGCATGAGGTTCATTTTTGGTTCTGTCGTTCCTACTTTGAAATTTATTAATCCCTCCTTGAAACAGGTTTGCACTAATAATTTTTGGAAAGAATATTTGATTTACACTTGCAAACTTTTGATGCAACATTATCTGAAAATTCTTATCTACAGTAGTGAATACACAAAACAGATAAGTAATGATCATGATGAGTTCCATTGTTTTAAATTCAGCTAAACCTGCATTACTTATGGGATGACCTAATAGTAGTACATATGTTGAGTGTCATGATTTATGAGAATCCTGCTCCTTTTATTATTATTTTTAATAATTATCGTTGAATCTATTAGTAGTATTTTCCCCTATCTTTTAGTTAGATTGATGAGATAAGATAATTGAAGAAAACAATGTTTCAAATTGTTAAAAAATTAGCTACAAAGGAAATTCAATACGTTATCTATTGTGTTTCTCCTATGAAAGAGAATTATCCCTGTTTTATTTTGCTTTGAAGTATACTTGAATCAAACTTTCTGGTGAAATTGAAACGGTGTAATTTAATGAAGAAAGTTTGAAGTACTTTAACCGTAATTTTACGTCGTTAAATTTTAACTCAACTCTTTACCGCAATGTTAATTTAATTTCCGTTCTATTCTACCTGAATTGTTAATTAGACTCCCGAAAATATTGGTTAAAATAATGAAACATTCTTCTTTTCTCTGCAATCGAGATAACAAATGTAACAATAATAATAAAAGGAAATGTTTGAAGTGCATTTGCGAATTTTATGGTCTATATATGTAGTTGCAACTAAAATAATGTTTTGAAATTTTAATAATATACCAAAAGCTTTAGATATGGCGATGCTCTCCAAAATAGCAATCAACGGCACTGAAATGGTGGTGCTTCCAAGTTCACCAATTACCTCTCCAAAATTATATGTATGGTTTCCCTTTATAATAGAAAATGGCGGTGGAGCAAAGGTTGGTAAACCTTCCGTTATAGCCCCAGTTATCTTGAAGGGTTTAATGCCATAAGAGAATAAGAAATAAGCTAATACTATTCCAACGATGACGATCACAGCATTTCTGGCCAACGATATTACCCACATGAATTTTTGAAATAGCGTCCCCGTTTTTTTTCCAGGCAATTTCTGTGTTCGACAATTAAATAAATATTTAAATTTGTAATATTAAATAATATTATATTGTAATATTAAATAGAAATAAAAATATTAGGTTTTGCTAAAGACAAAACTAAAAATGTAAACGTCGTACAAAGCACAATTCGTCGTACAATTCGAAGAGTAATTGGAATAATTAGAAATTTTATGCTAATTAGTCACTTTAATTGTATCTTAAGACGTTTAAGGAAAAAGATTTAGAAGAGGAATATTCTTTTGCTTTTAAAATATTATTTACTACTAATTTGAATAAAAATATTATTGAATAAAAGTAGAAACAAGTTATAAATTGACCGTATCTATCTTCTTAAAACTGGGCTGCACTAGTAAGAAAGATAAAGAAATTGAAACAATGTATATAGTTTTATTTACATCATCCCCACAAACAATACTTTTATTCCACAAATGTTAATTTAATAAATTGAGTAATAATGTAATCTGAAGTAAACTTACCTTCATGCATACGAGTGCTATCATAGAACAAATCCCCAATACCGGGTCCCAGAGAGTAATATCGTTCAAATGATCGATAACTTTAATGATTGCATCGATAAACGAATCACTTTTGCCACTCAGACCAAGCAATGTGCCAAGCTGGGACGATCCAATGATTATTGCAGCTGCATTAGTAAATCCAGATATTACTGGCATACTAACAAATTCTAAAAGAAATCCTAAATGGAGCATTCCCATGATCAAGATTATACAGCCTGTCAGGAAGCACAGTAACACCTAAAAAAAATGGACACACTGTGAAACCGACCGTAAAGTATTCGCTATTATAATTATTTTCAATGAATTAATTCAAAAATATATTGCCCGGTTCTCGTATAAATTTTAAGGGACGTGTGCTTCAAATCGGTAGAGAAATTTAATCCGTGATGTGAAAGCCTGACAGTTTTTGAATTCTAAGCAAACTTTCTTAGAGTTTTTTTTCATTCTCTTGATTGATCGGTAGCTTTCCTTAATGAATGCATTAACATTTAAATAAATAAATAAATGAACAATAAAATTAATTGGAGACAGTTTTCTGATAAAAACTATAATAATTATCATTTCTATAAATTGCTATACAGAAAAGAATTATTAATTAGTAATGTAACTTATCAAAAACTCAAATCTTTTAAACATTAATTTTGGTAATTGTCGTATTATAAACTAAAAAATTTACAATTCTCTAATATCAGAAGAAATATTACACAACATTGAATATTAAACGATAAAATAGTAAATTATATTGATACTCTATAAAGATCTCTTATCACTGTAATACCTTATCACTCGCAAATCCAACTTAAACGTTGATTTCATTCTACGAGCATGCCACGTTCATTCAATGCCGGATATAAGGAATTTACGACACACGAAAGAAGATATGCTCGATCTTAAAAAAAAAAAATATGAATTTAATGGTGCACTTACCGCAATATCGTTCCCAAGTGTTATAACATGGTGTTGTGTCAGTAAAGCCATTATTGCAGTGGGTCCAACCGTGATATCTTTGCAGCTACCGAAAACCACGTAGACGAAGCATCCCATGAAACTGCTGTAGAGGCCGTACTGAAGTTTTCAAAAGTTCACCTAACGATAATCGCCTTTCCAACTATTATCGATAGATGTAACTATCTACTTTTCCCAATTTTTGCTGCTCGTAAAGGATCAACGACAACGCGAATGCATATGCAAGGTAAATCGTACGTTGTTCCCTTTTATCTTTTATCTGTGTGTTCTTCCTTCCTATTCCCTTTCTTGTTTGTTCCGGTTTCGTTTGAAATGCAAAATTTATTTGCAAGTGACAATAGCGTTCCAATTGTAAAAGTGGTTCATGGTAGTGGATTTTTATTTATTCTCGAATAATTTTATTTTTTACTAATCCCTTGACATTTTTCGCTGTTTTTCTTTTGCCATAAACAAACTGATTTTTAATGGTAAATATTGTTATGAAAAACATGAATAATATTTTTTTTCGGATAATAGCTTTCAAACATATAATTATATAAAATCAACTGAGTGGGCTGTTAATGTAATTCATCCGCCATGGTTTTAGACTCATTTTTTTTGTTCTCTATGTACAATATATTACTACAAATAATAAAAGGGCAACATTTGAAATTGAAAGTAAAACTTCTGGGTTAATTTATTTATGACGAAGTGTTGCACAAGAATGAAAAGAAGCTTTCAAAAGATTTATTTGCACAAAGACTAGCTTAAGAGCCTGTTTCATCTGCTACACATTTACCATAGTAAAACCCCTACTAATTACCGTAATGTATAAATTACATTGATGCTCATTAAACGATGAATCCATTTGAATGAATGGTTCTATATGTAATTATTGTCAGCAAACATAATTGTCATTCACAACAAGATATTTTTACCGCATGAAACCCCTTTCTACCTTATTTTATGTTCAATGAAATAAAATACCATACTATAATAATAAAAGTCAGAGAAGCTAGCCTTACTAACTATCAAAAATCGCCATTTAAACATATAGGTATATGTAACTGGTTCAAATAATAATGATAGAAGAAACAAAATAACAGTAGCTGCGATACGAAAAAATTGCGTCCCCAAGAAAGAAATCCTGTTTCGATTTTACACCTACGAAATGTTCTGTAAATACCTTAACAACTGTGACACTACCACATTGAATGTGTACACACCTGAGGTGGAAGCCCGGCCACAACTGCATCAGCTATTCCCTGTGGTATAACAGTCAAGCCAACAGTCAATCCTGCTAAAATGTCTTGTAGAAATCTGGACAAATTGTATTGAGGCAGCCATGCAAGTATCGGTATCCTCCGTAGAAGGAGCTTCTTCAAATTGAACTTCGAAGTCGCGTTTCTCCCTGAAATTTCACATTTCCAAATTTTATTCACGATAGACTATTTTTCAACCAATTATTTATTTAACAACTGTACAAAAGTAATAACAATTGCTCTTACTATCATTATCATTGTTATTATTATTATTATTATGGGAAGCATCAAGCACCATTTGGTGCAAACACACATGCATAAAACAAACCTGTTGAAGAAACTGAAGAAGGAAAGGGTATAGGTATGAAATAACTAGTTACCACGGAAACAACCTCCACGCGAAGTGTAAATGAAAATGAAATCGGTCTTTCAGTATGAATTGATAATTAAATCAATTAGTTCAATAACCAACGACGAAGTCATATATCTAAATTGGTAAGCAATCGATAAATTAAATAATTAATCGCGAACGTATGTATCTAAATCAACGATCGGTCAGCTAATTAAATAATTAGTTGAGGATTGAAACGTTCATCTCCCAATATCTTTCCCAAATAAATGAAAATCTGCCTCCTTTGGCACGTATCAGCTTGATTAGCGTAGTTTCGAATAAAAATTCTTTTCGATCAATAAAAAATTAAGTTTGCATAAGCACAGTGTGCTTAAACAGACATTTTTCGTTTCTGGTAATTAATGAATCATCGGAAAACCAAATAAACATGGTTGAACTGTTAACAGGGCGTTAACACTTATGTTAGCAACCGGCTACCCGGCTACCCATTTCTATATTTGCTTTAATAATTTTTGTATGTTCTTCATAAAATATCGCAAAGCAGCTCCAGATCTAGATTGTTTGAACAATTTCACGTCAACACACATTTTGTGGAAACAAATTTATGGAAAATATTTTAAATGACTAAGCTCCGAACTTCTTCACCATTTTGGTTGCGAACATACGGGCTAAGAAGTAGCAAGTACTTATGTATATACATTTTTATATATGTACATTATTAGACAAGCCAGCACTGCGGTAGATAGATATTTTAGCTACGAAAATAATGCATAGTCTATGTCTATACTATCCTTTTAGATCGATTTATTTCAAATATGCCGAAGATAACAAAATTGCACTCTATTTTGTAGAATTTTTATCCGAATGATTATTTAATGAACAGCTAAACTAATATTTGGTTGAGTTGAAATCATACAATACAATTTTAATACATATTAAAACCTTCCAGACGAATTCAGAAATTCGAAATGTCTTTTGAAATCAACAAAATTACATAAATGATTACAATTTTTACTGCAATCGC
The DNA here is from genome assembly GCA_907165295.1 of Nomada fabriciana. Taxonomy (NCBI): domain Eukaryota; kingdom Metazoa; phylum Arthropoda; class Insecta; order Hymenoptera; family Apidae; genus Nomada; species Nomada fabriciana. Next base: position 16,843,628 of record OU015694.1, read on the forward strand.
TTCAATCACTTCAATGACATAATCAGTAAAAATAATTTTATGATATGTATTATTATGTACCCTCTGATTATTAAAAATTCACATTGCTTTCTCACTTCGCAGAAATAAAACCAGAATTAGACTGTACTTTAACTTTGAAAAAGAGTAAATCGAATAACTTCGTAATAACATAGGAACATTATAGATCGAACTTTTTCTCATTACTTCCACTTTACATTTATAAAAATTGTCTATACTGACGTGAAATGAAATTGAAACACACATTCCATATCGACAACTTTAGATAACAAGAATATCCATGTATAATAGATATTGTACATATGTATATGAAAAGGTTTCATTGAACACATCTCGTCTATCACGTGCGCGAGACGTTTTTATCTATTCATCAATTTAAACATGCAGAATAATTCTTACTCGTAAAAATCGGCGTGTACACCGTTCCTGACATACTTCGCGTACTTTTCCACCGTAAGACTTCCTATTAAAAACTACCATCAATTGTGGCTACAATAATCAAGCTGAATCGGATCAATATTTCGCGAATTAGATTTGATGGAAAAGGAGCCGGTTTTGTTGACAAACTTGTATCCCAGACGAATGGAACAAGACTTCCGATCTTGCACAATCAATGCCGGATGAGACATGCGAGGAACTGAAATTAAATTCTCGATAAAGAGCCATAAGAACATATCCATTATCCCGACCGCAACTTCTACATCGTTAGTGTCCTCGTGATGTCAGCACTTTTCGCGAAATTACTCTAATAATAAATCTCTACCCCAATTATTGTATCATTAGTCCTTGTGAAACAAAGAGATAAAAGAAGAAAAAACACATTTACTGCCCATAATATTGTAGACTAATGCAATAAGACTTTCGCGATCGAAGCTCGACAAGTATTTAATTGTATATATGTAATATGAATATACTTAAGTGAATGTTAATGTTGTGCGCACACTCAATTTTAAATACCCTAGCCTTAACACCGTACTGAATCTAAACAGATCCTAGCAAAACAGTCCACACTGTTGCTTCTACCTAAGGCACCTCAAGCCACACTCTGACACTCATTCGGCAAACACTCCTTAAATACTAAGTTCCTTAGTCTTGAGGGATGACAATATTGTTGTTAACCCCTCAACGACGACATTCGCTTCCCACTGTACTATTCACGTGGCCAGCAGTCCTGTGCAATGTGTTTAAGGTCGATAGTATCCGAGGGAACGCCAATCCACACGATGCGACACGACGGAATAAAAAGCAAAAATTACTTGAACGACTACGATCTAGACAGTTTTAATAAGAGAATATGTAAAGGGTTCTTTTCTGGGCGATCGTAGGCAATTTTCATAAAGTGGTAAAAGAGAGATACTAGAGAACAAGTTAAAAGAAGAATATATTTTACACAGGTATTTATTATTACCCTGGAATAACTAGTGCCAGAAAATGGAGAAATACTTGTTGAACGTAATTGAGAAATGCTATTAGTTTCTTGCCAGCACAGTTAAATTGATGATTTATAATTAAATCGCTCCATTGTCTAATACTGCTATAGATAATTCAAACTAAAAAAATACGACATTACTTATAGCCCTTGTACATACGTACATAAATACTTGTCATACAAATTATTAAGAGACTAAAATATAGAAGACTATTATGTCATATTGGAAATACGGTAAGACTATACTATAGAGTTATTTAATTGCTTTATCGTCTGCACTAGTGCGAATACAGAAGCAACGAACAAAACGTAATCGCATTTGGCCACGTATCGCAACGTGTAAGATTGTTTAAGTAATATTAACAATCGATTAAAATATTAGTATACTGTTCGCGATTTTCTAAAAATCATGATGACTTTTTTAAAATTTCAATTGAATATCGTAGCTGTGAGTGAAATATTCTCAATTCTGCTTCCTCAAGGATTTCAATACTATTTGCAAAGCACCATAACAGAGTAATGTAAATTCAGCATGACCATAATATAATACACTATTTATATTAAACACCTGGTTGAATTCATTATTGGGGACTCTAGTTGAAGTTCGAATATTACGTAGAAACTTAAATAACATCAACATATTAACCATTCTCGTATGTGTAAAATTAAAATATTATTCATATGCAAAAATAGTAGTACCAAAAAATCTTGTGCGACAGAGCCGACATTATTTACGTCCTTTTTATGAATCCCTCCCTCGGTTTCTCATAAAAAAAGTATTATCGACGTTAAGTTTATACAAAAAAATATACGCTGTAGTCTCTACACAGTTTTTGTGAAAATCGGGTGACAGAAATTCAGAATATTTTCCCATTCCATCGGCTCACATATCACGTACGTCACTCAAAGTCATTCAATAAACTCGAAAATATTAGTAAAGAATACGATCTCCACCTTTAAATATTTTACAATAGAGAAACTTGAAATAGACTACGTCACATATCTTGAATACATCACATCAAAATTTCATAGTGTATTATTCCAAAATGAAGAAAATACTGTACCATGAGTACCGTATTACAATTTTAACTTATCGATTTGCACTCGTTTATAAATTCATCCCCTAATATCTCGTGGACCTCATATACGTATACATATATGTAATTACATATATTTACTCACGTGAATATAATTATTTATACAACTATTGACTTTATACGGGTGCATACGTACATAGTACCATGATGTCTATGAGCAGAATTTCCTTCCGATCGATGGAGCAATCTTAAAGCACTGTTTTCGATATCGATGTAAAATCATGCATCTACTCTATTCGGTGCAAGATTCGTTACACGCTGCACCAGAGGACACTTTTACATTTGTCCACAGCTTTCACGATGTCACACTGAATCGTGTTTCGTTATAATGAAAACCATGGTAGTCGAGATACGGTGAAATACATTTTAAGATGCAAGATCAACGGACGGATAACACGTTTACAGAGTAACTTGTGATTACAGAAGTCCCCGTAGATAACAGTGATTCGAACCGACGCCGACGTTTCATTCTCAGTGGAACCCTGATCTCAGCAGCAGGTTTTATCGGATGGGTTAAGTAATGCCACATGATAACAGATCACATGGTAAATAACAACAGTCGAATTGTATTTAATATCGGAAAGTCTGTAGTGTACTCGTCAATCACATTTCATTGGATCATCTCTTAACGTGCAAAGTGTTTACGAGTCAATACCCGATATCTTTTCATTTCCGATCCCAGTATGTATTGTGTGTATACTTTCTTGCACCGTACAACAACAGGAAAATGTCAATTTCAATATCGAAACTTCTTTAAACTTGTGATTATACAATTAGATATATTTAGAGCCGCTTGGCTAAATCATACATTTAAAGTTTATTTTGAAATATGAAATTTGTATGGTGATATTTAATTTTGAATTCATTTTGATTGAAGATAAGATATGGATGATTTTATTGTGATAAAATTGAAAATTGGCGAACTCAACCACAGCATTTCATTTATCCCATCAAAGGACGAAAAAAGTAATTAATAATACCAGCGGTCTTTCCACTTGCCAAATAATCACGGCATTGTGATAAGTAAAAGGTAGGAATTAACAAAGTGGAAATTGAAATGAAAGAGGACGTACAAAATGGAACGCGTACCAATCAGTAGAATATTGATTGTTTTGCCATACAATGATTAAAGCGTGAAGTTCAATGCATAAACGAACTATTAAAGATTAAACATAATCTGGCATGATTATGAAATGACGAAGTAAATCTATGCATATGAGTTTCTCAATTAGATATTTCGAATAATTCAAAGAACTGCGGATCAAATAAAATGTAATATTGGTTTTGGAAGGTCTTGCTTTACCTTGAAACGTATAAAGCCAATCATCTCGCACTTTGTAAGTAGATTGCCTTATAATAAAGAAAAATCTATCATTCGTATTTAATCAGAAGCACGTGACACTCAAAATCACACTTCAAACGCTATCCTCAAAAATCGTACTTTTTCGATTGTGTAAATTAATTCTTGGAAAGCTACGATCATTCTTGTGCGGCATTCTACTTTAATCAGTAGAACATCTAGTGTTAATCAGTAAAATGTACACATTTTACATCAGTAAAATGCATTTTATGAAAATAATTAAGATGTAAAATTATCACGACTAAAAATGGTAAGAACAAATCAATAGTACCATTTTCTAATAATTACAGATCATGGGTAAATGATACTGTTATAGCAGTATTTAAAATGATCTTTAATAATAATTTTGAACTAATAATATTACAATCATAATTTGCGGTTCAAAAATACCCAAATATACAAACCTATCTTTTTCACCTCATATACTGGTTATTGACTTTATTGTCAATATAACGGCCTAAATAGAAGAGAAATGAGAATGTACGTAGAAAGATAAAAGAATAATAATTCTGATAAGAAAAAAATAACTTTTCTACCGCAGTCGGTAGGACTCGAACCTACGCTCCCAGAGGGAATCTGATTTCTAGTCAGACGCCTTAACCACTCGGCCACGACTGCTACGGTTTCTCACTTTTTATATTCGCAATAAACATTGAGTGGATTACACCAAATTTGGCGATACCAAAATTTTAAATCAGATACGAGCAATCAAAGTATTAATTTCGCATTAAACTTAACGAAACCCTTGTTTACAGAGATAAGTGCATTGTACATCAAATACGACCAGTATAAATCTCGGAATAGAAATGATTCATACGTTCTACATGATTGGAAAGGTATATAATCTAACAAAGAAAAAGTTAAATCATCGTGCAAAATATATAAAAGCGAAATGGGGTGCACATGTATAGAAATGAAACGTTTAGACACAATACTTACTTAATAACGGAGTTGTTTCCCCAATACATCTTCTGTCGTGCGACATTTTTACATAATCGAATACTATGTGGAAACAAGTGCCTTCAAATGATCTACACAAAAGCCTCGTAACAGAACTGGTGATGTCGATAAAACAGAATATGATTATTTAAGCACGATTGATGATTCAATGTTATCATTGGAAAATGTGTGCACAATGCTATGGACATTATACATAATAGAATTGCCTCGTCTATACTACAACTACACATCCCAGACATTACGTATATATAAAAAAAAACAATGATGATATTAATTATTAAACGATGAAACGAGTGCTAGTATTATTTAAAGGAAACGTTCATTTCTTTTTGCATTGAATTATAAACAAAACTCCAATATCAGTATCAATTTATCTGATAAATTCAGTTTTATTAAACAAAGTAGTAATATAACATTATTAATATTAAATACTTTAACGATTCAAGTTTTGTAACATAAAGATAGTAGAAATATTCTCCATGAAAATATATAAATTATTCTTAACCCATACAATGTAAATTACGAACAGAAACACCTTGAATTAATGATAATCGATATTTTCGAAACGCAGCGCGCTAGTGGATACATACTTAAATAAATCTAATCTTGACAAGGGCTGCAATATATGATCACATTTCCTTCTATTTATCGATTAGATAACCTTGATCAACGCGATATCTGTACTCACTACAATTTGCAAAATAATTATCTCGAGAAACATTTTAACAAGCACGCGGGAATACATTGTCCTCGTTTCTTCTAATAAATAATGAGCACACGTAAATCGCACGTGACTAGATATGTCGATAATTTATTAACTGTTCGAAAACTTGAAACATATCAATGAAACTTTAACATCAACAAAATAATGCATGCATACATTCCAACCTGTTATCCTTCTTTTGAAATAAACAACTTTTTATACAAATTATTATGAAATAATGTGGCTTCAAAAAGATCAATAAAATATTCTCCTTTAATGTAATATTCAGATACAATTACATTTACAGTACCAATGTTACTACTTTCAAAGTTCATATAAATCAATAAATTTCCACTATCAAAAGCTTGTCGTATGTATTAATCATTAATAATTATGTAATAATTATGCATTCATATGCATTAGCTTTTATATTACAATATAGGTAATTGACTCTCTTATAAGGAAAATAAATTTTCATACAATTTGTAGTGAAATATTACGAATCGGCATTTAATCCGATGCCTTATTATTTCGAATATAATATAAACATTACAGCAAATATAAATTAAGTACATAAATCAAAGTATTAATAATATGTGTGAAAAGATTTATTTTATTACTAAAAGTATTTCTGCAAGCTACCAGTGTTATGCTTCATCAAACAACTGGATCGTAGCTCAGATGGTAATTTGCAATTAACTATTTCGCTAATGCGCACATTCTTAATGTCGTGAATGTATTATTGTGTCAGGTAATCATTTATCAGTGTCATAGATGCGATTGTTTCTTACGATATCGTTTTCGATCAAATACGTCATAAATAATCCACAGTGCATAGGTGTTTCCTGTTAATTTGCTCACGGAAGAAGATATCTGTGTTCAATCTCTTCCTTCCATTCCGTTCAATTTCTAATTCTTTCGACGTCAATACTCGTCAGTCTGCTCGAGCGTTACTAGCAGTTAAATTAAAGCATTCCAGAACACATCAATAACAATAAAAAAGAATTCATGATTACACACAAAGTGCATTCCACAGTTGCGTAATTGATTGTGTAACGCTGAGAAACGATCGACTGTAAAACGACTCCAGCCAATGAGCGTATTTCAAAAACTTAACAAAGAGATCAAATTTTATCTTCTTGTGGATATTCACTTTGGAGAAGAAAAACGAGCGTTTATGACGAATACGCTTACAGATATTTATGTTAATGCATAAACAGAATATGTGGTAATAATACTCAACAAGTCCAATGCACCTTTTGAAAGCAACGACAAATTGATAAACAAACGATAGGAACTATTCTCAATAAATTATCCAATAATAAAATTCAGTTATTTAATACTGCAATTTACTAATACCGTTCTGTACAAATGATAAGGCGTTTCAAGATAATATACAAAATAATAATATGTCTGAATTAAAACAAAACAGACGTCGCAAAGAAATTTCGTAATTGCATACACCGTTCCTTCTTCCGCAATTACAATCAATTGTTTTCAACTTCAACAAATTCTCGCCCAGTTCACGAAGAATATATTCGCCAATTTTTTCAGAGACTTTCTCCACACGTACGTGCAGTTCGAATAAGTATTTTTGCAAAGTAACAAAAAGCGAATCGACGAGGATGGGATTCGAACCCACGCGTGCAGAGCACATTGGATTAGCAGTCCAACGCCTTAACCACTCGGCCACCTCGTCCGATGACTACCTGTGTTCTACTGCTTCCATTTTGGCCACATCATCCCTAAAACGAACTAAAATTAGAGAATTTTAATATTTTTTAACACTATACGACCAAATTCGCCATTGACGCATTCGAAATATTTTCGTGCACAGACAAATAGATGGTAAGGTTTACTTACAGCCTTTCTATGATTTAATCATTCCGAATCAGTGAAGGAGAATATTTAGAACGGTTGAGCAAACGCTTTTCCTAACGTTATATGAATCTGGGATATAATCTGTTAATTACATAATCAACGTTGTTCAACGGGCGAAATATAAAGTTAGAGGATTATATCTGTCAGTCCAAGACGTGCAGCATACATACCTATATACATTTCGTACAATTTTATTGGCGTTGACACGTTACATAAATTTAGATACCGCTGTAACAAAGTTTAACCATTGCACTTGTGAATGATATACATAAGATATAATGAAAATAAATATAGTAGATAATATATATACAATATGTAAATAACATATAGAAAATTGTAATAATACATTCAATGGCCGATTATGCATACCTAAAAGTTAGTTATGCTTGATATAAATAATTTCAGTAATAATAAAAAAAACTTTATTACATTATGAGAATATAAAATTAATCAATTAAGGAGCCATCATCGTCGCTTTGCTATTGCGAAACGTAATTAAACAAGACGAATTCATTTATCATAAAAAAAAGAACAAGATATTCAAACATATTTCAATTACAAAGGCGAAACGATTTTCAATTTACAATGATACATGTGTATCTTATATTATCTGCACAAAGAAACAAATACACAGCAATTGAGAAAATGAAATGAAGTTCTGGAATAACGTGCCTAAGTAAGCTTGTTTTACAAGAATTCCCAAAGCATGCCAATAATTGGTAAACGGAAACAATGCATAGACAACGTGCAATCACGAAACAGCCGAGAAACTTAGAATTCTTTAGATCACCTGATTACCTATTGAGCCAACGCACTTTATTTCCATGAACTTCACGTTTTAGCAGAGCGCTTTCTAACCAGTCTGCGGGGAAATATTGCTTACGGCTTTACGAGAAATGTTATTCTGCTTTCTCCCAAGTTTAACACCCAATTGTATGTGACGTATCATTATAACCAATTAAAAGAATAGATCATATAGGTATTTCATAATACATAATAAATATGGTTTGATCGTGATAGATATATTAATTGATAGTAAAACTCATTATACGCACTCAGGTCATGCTACAAACAATTTTCGTATATCTGAATTAAGTAAACGAAGGTCTTCGTGGTAACTGATAAATAAATTTCGTAGCAACTACGAAAAATGTATCCGTGAGAATTTTTCAAGGCGTGGAATAGTTAATGGAAAATTAACTTTTTATTATCGGAAAATTGGCGTTTTATTAAGCAAAGCAATTAAATACATCAATTTTGAATGGGTTGACTTTGGTATTTAATTCGACTACATTTTTTATCAGAGACAATCGGATTGACCATTTCGCCGCCATTTTGGCCCCCTGTATATACTTAACATGTAACGCATTTTATTTACTTCTGCAATTGAAAATTACTTTGTTAACAAATTTATCTTGGGTTAATTCTTAAACTATGAAAGTCCGATTCTTAAGTAGAATACTATATATTAATCGCAAAGTTATTAGAATCTATTAAAAGGAATTAAACATTTGTATTTATACAAACTATTAACATATTGCGAATCAAAAATTGTATTGATCTAAAATTGTACATCTACGTACCTAGAATAAAAATATTAGGCCATTGAATAAGGTTTTTATCAAAATAACTGCATTTTTTCAATTAAAATTTGTTTACTGTTGCCATCTGTTGCAAAGTAATAATCGTTTTTAATCGATAAATGGGAAATGCGAAATATCTCACCACCGACAAATTGAAATCAAAATTTGCAGAGTATTTCCGCCAATCTATTCTACCTGCATAATGTAATTGCGAAAATATATACGAAGTATTAAATGTCCATTTAGACAAACTGTGGTCTAGTCGGTAAATTGAAATTGACGACTATCCATTACTTATATCGTCCAAAATAAATCCACGAATATTAAGAAAGTGCCACTAAAAAGCACAAAAATTTCAATAAATAAGTAGTGACCCAATTTTACTCGTCACTGAAATGAACGATCTCCAAATAAACCAATAACATATTCACCAACATGATTCAACGGATAGTCACATGATCGCATTTCCATTACGACAGCTGTCTAGAAAAATCTATTTCGATAATTATATCGCTTCTGAATACAAAGTTAGCGCAAAGAATATACGATAGAATGAAATTTACTTTGACTTGAAGCTGTTGAACAATAGCGTAGAAATGGATTATATAACTGAAAATTTACCAACACATCCGTCCATGCAATCATCGAAGATGATAATTGTATATAAATAATTGAAGGTGCGACAATAGAAGAATGATACGCTGGCGAACCGTTCTACGAACTTTCTATTGTTTCATTGAAGGAAGTTTGTCTGATATTTCAAAACGTAACACCGTTCACCGATTGCATTAACTTTGGGGGTAATTCCAATGCACACGAACAGAATTCAACTTTTCCATCCTTGGTTACACCGCGTGACGTAGGAGAGAATTACCGGTATCGTAACATTTCCTTTTCCCTCTAGTGCAGTAAATTCTGTTTCAGATCGACGGCCCATCGTTTCCACCTGTTTCAGCGAAACGAAGTTTTCCTCACAGAAACGCGTGTCGCGCACAACGACGGCGGAATGTTAACTAACAGAGAATCGAATTATTCAACGGAATTGACAACCGCAAATAGTTTTCCATTTCGTCCGGTCGATTTTCGATATTCTTTGCGCTGCGATATCATTCCCCGGCTTGATTACTCTAACAATAGCTATGAATTCACATGAATTCCATTCGCGGTGAATATGCGCCAGTATGCTTGCCTGTGATGTAAGAGAACGGAAATAAAGTGCAAGATAGCAGGCAGATAGGTAGGAAAGATCTTGGACTCGTAAAGGAGGCAACTGAGCTTATCCTTAACGATCCACGCGACTACCGGCCGAATTATATAACGCTGTAACTGGTAAACAGTAATTAATTTTGCCATGGTAATAGAATTTTTGAGAAATCGTGTTTTAATATCGGACGAATTCTATAACGAAATAGGCAAAGCGATATTCCTTATTACCTATGTACGTGATGGTTAATTGAGCATTCTTAGGATGAACAGACTTTTATGTAACCAGTGTCAAAACTTTCTGGGTTTTACTCGCATATTATTATTCGTCGAACGTATTAAAGGAAACATTTTTTCAATATGGTACACGCACAGTACAGCATACGATGTGCACACATGCTGCGTGAGAAACGGATAGCGTGAGTAATTTGCAAATTAATTGATTACGTTACATGGGTTAGCGATCTGTAAATTATTTCTAACAATGACTTGCGCATATAATAATGAGTGATGCAACGGTTCAGCTCGAAATAAATATTTATAATGATTTCTTTTAGTTATCGGTAAAGACCGAAATATTTAAGTACTTGCCACAATTACTTGCTTCGAATTATTTTATGCAAACACTCTTGTAGGTACATATTCGACAAATCTCTCGGCTGAATTAAATGGCACTTGTCAAAATTGAAGAGGTATCCGAATTGATTTATCCACATTTATATGTAAATATCTAATAGCAAAAAATGAAAGTTACGTTAGGTACAAAAAAATATTAATGATATTTATACACTATAATGGGTACGAGGTATATCTTCTTGGTTACCTTGAGGGGAATTCCCTTCCTTCTGAAGGAACTGGTTTCGGTATAAAACCCAGAACCTCTAATAAGTGGGTTAGAAACTACGCAGTTTAAGATGAACAGGAACTCTAATTTAACAGGCAGGTCTACATTGATGCTTCGTGACGTAGTTTGTAATCACGATTTGTTTATTTTATTATTTCAATCCTAGTCGTTTCTCACATTTCTATCGTAAGTCCCAAATTACATTATAAATTCGTGAAATCAAAGATTCGTTTGATCTAGGAGCTCGACTAATCTTCGAAAGCAAAAAAACTGAGATATATTTGAACCTTATACTGACCAATCACAAGTATACTCGTGTTTTCATGTGCAAACGTTGCTGACTAGTGCCGAGTTAACTCGTGTTTCCATACCTGAACGTTGTTCACTGGTCACGAGTTAACTCGTGACTGCAGGTACATTAATTTATGCAGTTTTTAAGACTGCAGCAATGTATGTAATGAGTTTCATTTCAACGCTTTACTAGCCAATAAGGCACGGCCAGACTCCATTTACCTTTGAATTTCTATCAACTCAACGAAAAATCATAGCTGATAGGGAAAATTCAATGAACCATTATACGAACGACCTGCTTATATGAACCTACTTGTACCCCATAGGTTCATGTGTACGTACTTCTACTGTATATTGAGATTTATTTGGATGTTTTCATTTTATGCACGGAATAATTTTGGTTTGAAATAATCGGTCAGCAAAGTGGTGAACGATAAAATATTTGAAATTGTTTTACGTATTTCGGTATCTCTTTAGTATCTGTGATATATTTACATAAATATAGCGATACAATGTTTCATTACGCGTTAATGACACTCGAGAACATGTTTCCAGATACAATCTATTTAGTAATCTGATTCTTGTTTAAGAAATTCGAGCGTTGCATTTTCAGCACGCTGATGATGAGGCATCATCCTTCGATCCGATTTGCGATTTGTATTTTTTTCTTTTTACATCTTTTGTTATGTCGACGATTTTCAAATCATTGGAGAATGATATAAAGTAATAACCATGGTTATCCTTAACAAGCAAAAATTGCATGATTGACATCAATTTGATGTTAAATGTATCCGAAGTATGCGTCTATATGTATAACATATTGTACACATTATTTCTTCTACGCTCAATCTGAGATATATAAGATAAATTAATTATTCTACGCAAATATTATGGAATCATTGCATGTAATATTCTGGCGTTACTATCGCGAAAGAAAGTACAAAAATTGAAGCACAATCAAGATTGTACAATAACTTCATAAACCAAAGCAGACAAAAAAGATATATATCTATATATTGTAGAACAGCATGTTAAAATTGCATATTATTCGCTTAAAGTAGACATATTTTCCGCACTTCTAGCCCGTTCCCGTATATCAAATTCGTTTCGCATACGTGAGACATAAACTACCGATCACATGTAGCAACGCATGCCGAGGTATTAAGTCGAATTTAGGATTCGACGAACAAAGGGAAAATTGTAAAAATTCTACGAAACGCATACTTCAGAAGCAGGAACAGGTTCCGCCGCGTTGGAGTCCGTTTACCGCAAGTTCTATTAGAGAAACAAATATACTCACCGTAGAAATTTCAATAAGGAAAGTCTCTGAGCCGGGTCGGGTTATTCACTTTTTCAAAGAGATACTCATGCATACTCGGGGATTCCAGCGTACGCCAGCTAGTCCTACTTTTTTTTATACTCTCTTTCCTTTTTTCTCATCGTGCTCCAACACACGGTGCAGGTAGCGCGGTGACCAGCGTGTAGCGTGGACTGGCTCAGAAGCACGTGACGATGTTTTTTAGGAGAGATGGGTATTAATGCGCAGACGCGTCAGCGCACCGCGCAAAGGCGAATTCTCGGCTGTCAAGTTTCAACTCAGGTGAGCGTTCCCCGCAGTGCAGACACGGTGACGTTTACAACGTTCGAACGTTTATAAAGCTTTCTGTTCGATTCGTGTCGTATCACACGCGAAGAATTCAACGGAAGCACGCCGTTGTCATTCTCCCTCGGACGATCGGCTAACCAACATCCTCGTAACAATAAACGTGCAGCTTTCCGCCACCTCTGTTTCTTTCCTTTTTTGGAACGCACAGCCGGAAACGAACTTTCGAATTCACTTCGTGCGCGGTTGTCGGCGAACACGTGGTGAACATTTCGCGTTGATTTCTCGTGCTCGTTGTTCAACTCTCGATCGTGAAGCTATAGCAGAATCCTAACGGGGCCGCGTTTACCGTGACGTCAGTGTGCTGTTCGCGAGTGTGCACGAAAAGGAAGAGAGAAAAAAAAGGAACAGGAACGTTCGAGACGCTCACTGGAAAAATTGCACGCGAGTGGACACGCTACTCTTGGTCATGGTGGCTTCTGAAGTTGCATCTGCTGTGCTTCATTGTCGGATGTGATGTGACGCCGACACACGAGGTATGTATTTACGTACGGAAGATCGCTGCGATGTTACTTATGCTAGGAATAATGCGAGTATAATCAATAATCCAACGAGTAAAATAGAATGAATTAAAAAGAAATTTTTGCACGGAATATAGAATACTTTAAAAGAAAGGAAATCGAAGTTTCGCGAACGCGTGACACCTGTGACACGAGTGCCAACGTATTCATGTAACAGAGCTTCGGAAAATTTACCCCGATTTAAATCGCATTCAATTACTCATTGGGAATGGTTATTATATTTTTCAATAAGTCTCGTATACTAAGAATAAACTCATCCAAGATTATCAAAGCTCGTGTACCTTTTCCAGATAAAACTGGGGTTATCAGGATAGTACTGGTAATTAGGAGTACGATTGAAATCGATTATTGCAGTGGCAATTATTGTATGAGAACAACTTCAGGATTAATCTCTTCATCAATGAACAGTTTACTACAGGGATTCCCTAGCTAGAGGTCATTCAATTTTCCTAACAAAATTCTCACAGTATTTTACATAAATCAATTTCTGCTCATACTTTGCTACATTGGTTTTAATAATAGAGGTATTACGGCTTAGGTAAGCTAAGTTATTTTCCGTACAGTATATCTAATCTATAAAAAACGGTGTAAGTTCAATCGTACGAAACTTCAAAGGAGACAAAGGAGGAATTCAATTCGTAAAAATTTTCTGCTTGCAACATATTGTTTAACGTGCATATTAAAAAAAAAGTACAATACTGATTACATGCTGCACAAACAGCGCCTCGATTTTCATTTTACGCGTCGCCAGTCGAAACCTTAAATAATGCGTTATCAGATCGCCGATCGCGCTATATTATTCGTTGAAATCGCACAGAGAAAGCATCATCCGTCTTTATGTAGGATTATAGGCCTTAATAAACTTTCGCACACACTTAAGTGAACAACTGCAAACGCGCAAGTGAAACGATCGCTACGAATTTAGTAGGCAAATTTCATATACGCACCTTACGGACGGCCTGCACAGGTACAGAAGCTCGTGAAGTAAAGGAATAGTAGATTAAGAGGTGAAATGAAAAGCACAGGAACGAAAAGGGAAAAGAAAAATAATCCCCTAAACGAAGAACGTCGTGTCTAACGTCTCCGATAGACTCTGGAATTCAGTAGAATAATAAATTAGACCAGTGCAGAACAAGATTAAACTACTTACAATGTTGCAGGAAGAGAGGAACGTAGTATTGACCGATTGAAATTAAAATGTCATATTATCATGATAAATATACATTTTGGGTTTCTCTTGGGAATATATTCTCCCGAAAATGTTGCTCTAAAGGTTTGTGTACTCCAAGCAAGTATTATGACTATTGTGTTTCAAAAAATATTGTGTATAGTGTTTCAAAGATGCACTTTATTAAATATGAAATGTTTTACATAAGAAATAGGATTTTGAATAGCCCGCAGAAATATGTGAAAATAATGAATGTGTGAAAGTAAAAAATATGGAGAATACACTTTGCCGCGCTTACGCACACATATTTTTTTACACCCAAATTGCTGGTGTTAGTTTGCACAATAATAACCAAATATCAGAATGCAGCTTTCGCTCCACATGTTCTTGCATTTAGAACGTATGATAGCCTTAATGACTTTTTTTATAATAAAGTCTGCGTACTTCATCTGGGATACTGTAAACTCAAAAATCAATCTTAACGCAGTAAGTTAGACAAATCGACTGGAAGTAATTTGAAAATACAATGTACGTCAGAAAGGAGAGAGCTTGGTAGTTATATGAATAAATATTAAACAGAAAAGAAGGATTCTGATATAGTTTGTCATATGTTTTAATTAGAATAAGTTCAAAATTCTTCCTCCTTAAATCAGCCACTCTTTTAACTATTTACGCAGACAAATTTTTATTCCGAATGTTTCATGCGATCGAATATAGGTATATGCAGACACTTTGAGTATTTCTGTATTAAGCAAAGACACCTGGTGTAACTATTCATTGAGCCATGTACATTATCGAAAACTTATCTTGGTAATTAATTTACTAAATTCTTATACCATTTTATACCGCGTTATGAGAAATGATATTCTTATCTGTGAGCAACTACATCTTTGTATCATTTTCGTTCGTGTAGCGTAAATCGTGAAGGAAAATGAGCTATTCAAATAAAAAAAAATAATGAAAAAAACGGTGGCAGTTTGATGACACACGAACTCTGCCCAATAATCCATGGCGAGAGCAGCTAAAAAATGCTGATATAAAAAACGTAACCACATTGGCATAACAATTGAGACCTTCGATGCTCTAATTAGCCTCGAAAAAATGACAAAATCGGCAAACTAACTGTTTCTCAAACCAAACGACGTGGTTTGTGCAACTCGAGGAATCGTTTCTTTTTTCTTTTTTTTGAGCAAAAAACCCACCAACTCATAAAACCGGATACAAATGTATGGAAATACTGCAAACACTCCGCAATTGACTTCTTCGATACAATTTCGAGAATTACGATAATTCTCAAATTGCTTTCCCCCGACTGGACTCGCATGGTGGGACCCGAAAAAAAATCACGAGCTATTCATGCTACAACTGACTCACGCCTGGTATGCATCTACAATTATTCAAGCTCTTCCATCTATAATAGTTTCTTCATCGTGTCGCATATTTAGGCGACAACTCTCGGCTCTTTAATTGCACCGATCATTTTAAATTCAGATGTTAAAAGAAAATAAAGAGCGAGCTACGTCTGTATAAACCGCGAAACGAGGCAAGATCTTATCTTGCCTTTGATCCAACGAAATCGTATCGCATAATAATGATCGTCATTTACATGCAGAATGTGGCGGGCGTGTTATTAGACCAAGTTACTCATCGGTAAACTGGTTAGGAAATTGTTTGGCCGTTTAGAAAGCCAATTCGGGCTTCAATATTATAGCAGCGGATTAATCATTTAACACCTTCACGAAGTGATCGCGTGCTGACGCGTGGCTTTATTACTTATGTGTTATATGTACCTGTACGTACTTATAAAGGAAACGTGTGCCAATGACCCGTGTCGTGTCCCCAAGGTTCGCCGGACGATTAGTGTTTCGTAAAACGTCCGATTGATATTGGAACGAGGAGGAAAACCCTATTTAGCCTGTTCGATTTGCACACATTCCAGATATAAGTACCTGATTTCCTATGTTACAAAAAAATGAAGAGAAAAAAATGGAGGGGGGGAAACAGAAGCGAGTAAACATTAATAATCGATAACTGGTCAACGTTTGCCGCGTGCAGTTATCGCGCAATAATCATTCGATTTATTCATTCGAATGAAATATATTTCTCTCGGTGGCTCGTTGTGTTATTACACCTGGTGGACGATGCCACTGTATACGATCGATCGAACGTAATTCTTCTATCACGAGGAAGCAGTGTAGTAACGCCAACGGTATCTAATTACGACGTTGACACAATTCTTTAAGCATCAAATCGTTTCATATGAATGAGCGTCCCCGTATGTAAAAACTCTGGTCGGCTGATGAAAATGAGAAGAAAAAAAAGGAGCGTTCTGGAGCAAGCACGTCGATCCGTAGTCCGTTGACGTTTACTCCATCCGGGGATTGTATACCAACGATTCCTCAGAGAGACCATTGGCACGCGAAGTAAGCGGTACGGAGTGCTATTTTTTATGCATTTGGATCGTAAGCGTTTATTGGAGGCAATGTCGATAACACTTTTTCAGATCAAGCTCCGAGACCACAGACGGTTGATGGTATTTCGATTTTTTCGAACTGGGTACGAAAAGAAAATTCTGATTCCGTTTTCGAGTTCTTTGACATTTTTCAAATAAATTTTTACTTCGATGTTAAGTCAAATTGCGAGTAATGCGAATATAACACAATTCATTTGAATATCCGCTGCCAATTCGAAGCTACTTATAACGTTACTGATCTAATTGCATCATTTTCTGTTGCTTTTGCTGTGATACTTCGTTCTAATGTATCGGAGGTGTTTAATGATTCATTTTTGCCCTGAAACTGTTCTTTAATAATTGTGATAACAAAATTTCGAGTAGATTTTGAAAGGGAATTTCACGAATCCAACAGTCTCAATATGCAGACCCATTTTTAATTGATGGTGTAGCGAAGTTGGGGATATTATTTATGGTAATTTGTTGAGTGCATGTGCTCCTCGCTAAAATGTTTACTCCGTTGTAGTAGATTGATTTCAACACACGTGGAGTGCAAACCATCGAGTCCCTTTAAAATGTGAAATAAAATCATAGCATCTCATTTCGTTGGGCACAATTTAAATGTATCTCCAATTTCCATTTATCATATTATACAATTGTCCAAAGGTATTATATTCTCCACCAATGATGCCAGTTTAAAATCCGATAAAGAATTTATAGGATTTATTGATAATTATTATTAATAGGATTTATTTATAAAATACAAATAAGAACGAAACAAGAATTAAGTATGCAATTAATAATTCACATGTGCATATACCTGACGTAAAAGTATTATGTGTATTACATGTCCAAATACGTTTACAGCGCAAAAATTGAACATTTCTTATACCGTTATTTATTGCGTACATACACATCTGTGCGTATTCTGTCATCGTTACCAAATCAACTTGTACAGCCATTATATTAAATGTGAAAACAATGAACCATAAATCGTTGGAATTGACAAAATATCTTACCATTGCAACGATGAAAGTCACATACGAGCAAAAACAGGAAAATGCTGTTGGCGTGGAAACTGCAGCCACTTTAACGCCGTGTGTTCGTTTACCTTAACCATAATTGTATGCTTACGGGCTATTCCACATGATCGGGAACGTTGAACGGGAATTCTAATTCGTCGCAAAGCCTGAAACTCGGTGGTGGAAAAGGCCAAAAAAATGTCTAACGCAAGGATAAAACTTTGAAAACATTACGCCTGTGCAGCTATTGAGTCAGATCTGAAGTAGATGAACGTATTACACGCCGGTTTTCTTGATTTTCATGTCGTTTAGTGACGGTATGTTTACCGATTGTTGCATCGTAATGAAAATTCTAGCGCCTTTGCGTTATCTAATACGATTTCCACTGAAACAACAACGTTCGTTATGAAGGCGGAATAAAGTGATAAATCTAGGGTAGAAAAAACTTTTGACAACTGGAGTTAACCAGTTCGTTGTGACGTAAATGCAATCACTGTAATCATAGTTGCTGAAAGTGCTAACTAAAACTAACTACAACGTTGCCTTATTACAAAAAAGTGCAAACTTACCTGGCCGTTTAAAACACTATACTATACACGTGAACGAAAAATATTGTGAATATTTCCTTAATCCTTAACGCTTTTCGATATCTTACGAAAGAAACAGCAAGATTTTTCAGATTGACATCTCTTGCAAAGGATTATACATCTCGCACGTGTATTAATATATGACAATGTTCTTTGCAGATAACAATTTTCTAAGTATATTTGACAATTAATAAATGTATCGATATTGCTATCACAAAAATCGACATTTTAAATTAAATGATAAATGACAGGGGTAAAGACTGATTTCGATCGGTATTGTTCTTATCTCGATCATATTCCAATTGTTTTGCATTTTAACGGAATCTGTAATATTGATATTGAAACTAAATGTAAGTACATAATTATTGGATTCACTTAATAATTGAGGAAAACCTAATTAGGATTATTCCACTTTTAGATGGAAGTAGATAACTAAATTAAATGAATCAATAAATTGTACGAATACATAATAACAAAAAAATATCAGCAACTCTGTATTAGTTTGAACAGTATAACGTTATAATTCAATCATCGCTCATCACGAAATATCGTTTTTCATCGAGAATACGTAGATGAAGAAATGGATACTAAAATGTTCAGTAATTAGTTACGCTACAATTATGAATTTTTAAGCGTGGAATGAAATAGTTATTACGTATTATTTACCTGTCGAAAAAATTCTCGAAGAAACCGCAAGACCACAATGATAATTAGCAAATTATGTATCACTGGAATATTTTCAGCGTTCCTCGAATAGTTGTTTGATATATACCTCCCTGGTTTGTCATAGTAAACAAAAATGATTTACTTTAATCTGTGCCCCGATAATCAAATTCTGCATTGTTAATAGAAATATAGACTGTTCAAGGAAATCAAACACTTCAATAATCATTTTCGTTTCTTGTTAACGAAGGTGAAACTAACATTTTCGTTATTTATTACGCAATCCGTTCTCCGATGAATGGAACACCTGTTAAGAAATTGTATAATATCGTATTAGTATTCCCTGAATACTTGACTGGACATTGATACAACGGAATTATATCCATTTGCAACCTTGAGCACACAGCACTATGCGTGCAAATTCGTACGACATTCTGAACGTAATATGGCATAAATCATGTTATAAGTCATGATATCAACAGTTTCGCGTTTTTGCAGATTCAATATTATCATGTTACTGTTGAGCAGTATAATAAAGTCGATTATTAATGTTATCAAAACTTGTTCAGTTTTATTTACAATTGGTATAAAAAATGAAAGTTACAATTAAAGTGTAATGCTATTGGCAAAGCTACTTTGGTTTCCTAGTTGGTTACTGCTATTTCGAGAATGAAGTAGAAATTTTAGATTTTTCTGATGAAAAAGGAGATCGCCGTTCGCGTGCAGACTTCCAGAATTTTCAAAGGAATCGAATTGCCTACGCAAAAAGTTACTGCGAAAGCCATATTTAATATAACTGTTTTCGTAAGGCATGTTGCAAAATATTGATTAGCCAGCGAAATTTCTCGCAACGCGATTTTTGCGTTCTTATTTGGAAATAACATCTATAACATATGGAAACATATTATCACTAGTATCTGACTTCGTATTGCAGTAATGATAATTAATTCCATAAAAATTCATAGTCTGTCGTACAGTTCTTTGTTCACACTTCAAAAAGCTGAAACGAATTACAATATTATAAATAATACATAATTTAACACGGTTCACGTCGCAGCGTCTGACCTTTCATCTTCTAAATTTCGCGAACAGACGATCCTTAATTTTAAACGCAACTGTCGTATTTGAAATAACAGAAAAAAAGAAGGAAACTAGAACCGAAGACACCAAAAGTAATTCTTTTAATGAAAGACCTTTATCTCTTGCTTGTGTATATTCTGTATTCTATTATCATTAAACTACTGAAAATGAATCAATTGAAAAAGAGAAGTGAATGGAAACATTTCGCGCAGGCAGAAATAAAGATAAGGGATCGAGACAAAGGAAACATGTGGCAACTCAGGAAATAGAGGTCCTTGAATCTATGTACATATTACCTATTATGAAATTCAGCTCAGTAAAAGGTATCACGAATCACACAAAAAATCAGCAAGAAGAGGCAATCTTAAAAAGCCAATTGAAAAGAAAATCTAACGGTGAAAGGACTAGAGGGAATGAATTAACCGAATATTTTTGTTTTTCAGGGTCGCCATGCGTACAACGTGAACAATGGAGTCTGTCTGAGCCATCACTCGTCAACTTTGCTTCCCCTAAATATCGATGACTAGGTGAAAAATCGTGAAATCACGTATCTAACGATTATCTGCAAACATGTCCAAGTACAATATTCAGGAGATCGACCTTGAAACGGGGAAGCAGGTCCGATTAACCGGATACAGCAACGCCGCCTTCGAAGATCCACTTCGGAACAAAAATAATGATTGTGATCAGTCCACTGAACTCCAGAACAGGCTAGGCAGTGTCCATGCATGCAGCCAGGATGGCAAAACTGCGAATGTCGATGGTAAGTTTGCATTTATTTTATTTTATTTTATTTTAAAGTATCGTTGCTTAAGGTCATATGAGATTGCCTGTAAAAATTAAACACTGTCTGCAGAAGTTTTTAAACATTGATATTTGCGAAGACAAAGATTCTAACGTTAACAGACTACATATTGTCTATTTTAGAAATACGACTTGAAGAAATGTATTCGTTCTGTAATTTGAATATTAAAAAAGATGTAAAAATTAATGTACCTCAAATATGAGAAATATCTGGGTGATAATATTTGAATGTTTATCTTTCGATATTCCTTTCTATGAGGTGTTAAGAAATTTTGGGGTATATACTTATGATAATCAAATTCACGGTTTCTTGTATACACTTTAGCTGAAAAATATATAGACTACTAAGATATGTTAGAATTTGTTCATAATTCAGATAAGCTGTTTCTATTAAAGTTTCGACAGTATATTAAATCTTTAATTACATTTGTGGCGGTGAGATTTATATCCATACACTATTAACAAAACATTTAAAATCACTTTTCTCCCGTATACGTGTATAGTATCGCGGAATCATAATTGAAACATAAATCATTGCTGACAATTCTTAACTACGAATTGTCCACTAAAATTTTTTACGGATTTTACCCGCACTTTTATTATGTATTGTTGGCAAGCGCTGAGATAATATTTTACGAGACCCACAGATCATTAAACTCTTTTACGACCACGTTATGTATTTTTGCGTGATTGAAATTCTTAAGGCAACGGAGGATGTGAAATAACTCCTGTACCTTATTAATAATGCTAATTCTCACCCTAATTTTCGTCGGATTAATTTACAATAAAAATTTAAATCTTCTCTTCGTTCAATGTTGTGAAATATAATTTGTATGTGACACGGCAGTAGATGCCTTAGCAAATGCATGAAAAGAATATTTTTTTTTCAAATAAAATCGAAATAAGCATCAGTAGAAATGTACCATTCGATATGAATATAGAGTGAATAAAAAAATTGTTGTCGCACATATTTCAATGAACGATTTGATAGAATATGCGCATATATTGATTAACTAAATGGTATTACGAACTATCTATTTTAAGCATTTTAATTACTCTGGATCAACTTCTTAATGGGGGAAACATTCTTTACCTTATTGACAATAATGAATTATTTATTGCCGCTATAGTAAGTGTAGTTTAGAAGTGGTGAACGATAAATAACGTTGGTCGTAATTTGTATTTAGTAACGCAAATTTACTACAGGTATTTCAATAAGTATTTGCTTCTTCATATTAATAACATTTCAGCCATGAGAAACAAGATTAAAAGTTGAATATCTAATGTGCAATACTTACAAATTATAATAAATGATACCTAAAGTGTCAAAAATGTAAAAGAAATCCTTCCCTTTCAAAAAAATGCATAAAAATCAGCTCATTTTAAAACCACCTACAGGTATTTCCCCCGGAACGAAGAGTTCTAAGAAATTAAATCCAAAGCGGGAAAAAACGTATTATAAACGTTCACTTTCGTGGCGAAACACGTATACAATTAATATTGAAAATTCATTTTATGGTACACGTTTTTTAAACCTTGTGACTCATTTCGTTGTATCGACTGACATCATCTACACCTTTCTCTTTATAAACCATATTCTTTATTGCCCTTATCATTTTTTTGTATTATGCACAAGATGATATAACATACAAGAATTGAAAGTTAACAAATTGCAGACGCGAATGAAAGAAATAATCCACACTGGTGTAAAATCCATTTACTCGTGACTTTTAGCTAGTAATTTTAGCTTTGCAAAATTGTTTCTCCCAGGCAACTTTTAATTGCGATACCCTTATGGTAACAAACACTGCAACACTTTGCGTATGAAACATCTACACCCGAAGTCAGAAACTTCATGAACGAATGAAAATCTTTGCTACCGATAGGTAAGCTGGGATTTTCTGGTAAAAAATAGAAACGTGTATAGCTTGCACCGTTAGTAGGCTTGCTTCCATAAAGTTTGCAAGTTAAAATGTATGTTATGCCTAAATGTACGATTCTAACTGTAGATAATTTATCAAACTAACATAATCAACAGTAATATTTCTTCTTAATTTATTCCTGTCGGATTGGAACGAAGGCTTTGTTGATAATTTATGGAACGTCTTTTTCCTTTCTCTTTACAAACGTTGACCAAATTGGGATATTCGTACTGCTTTACATAAGAATATTAAACAACTCGAGGGGTAATTTAAGTAGGAGAGAGAAGATGACGTTCTTTGTATGTATATGTATTAAGAGATCCTGCAGACTCAATTGACGTAATCGTACACTCTGAAGGGTGACAATGCCCACGGCAAATTTTCAGCCTGAAACACCCTGTCACTTGACAAATTTAGGAATAGGGATATGGAAACTATGACGATCTTAAAATAGGATAATACTGAACAGTTAGTTTAAAATAAAGTGTAAGTTAATCGCGATGGATTTATAAGTATTGAAAAATTGAAATTGAACACCGTATTTCATTATGGGATAATATTATGTAAAAAGAACATAGAACGATGTGACATAATTAAAAACATTAATACAGACTTAAACTCAGAAAATGGAAATTTCCGCATTTATGCCGCTGACGCAAAGGGGACGATGTATTAATAAATCTTAACAAAATAATTCGGTAGTTTGAGATAAGTAAATTTAAATAGATAGAAAATGCATAGACGAATTCTGTTTTCATTGGTAATGTAAAGCAGCTATAATACTAATAATATAAGACACGTTTAATTGGTACTTATAGTTGACGAAAAACTAAGAAGAAACTTGCATACATACTTGCCTGAATTACAATATTTAAACACTCCTTATTAACGTATTAATAATGATTCTCTAATTATAGAATATATGCGCAGATTGATGAAGCTTAAAGCAACACAATTAAACAAGTCAATTCATTTCGCTATTATATTTTCATAATATCATTTGTTTTGGTAAATATTTGTAACAATCTATACAAGCATATCGCAATTATTAGATCATCATTTATTTATAACCCTGTAAATAAAAGTAAGAGCAACAATGCACCTACGCTTAAAGGCCTCAATAAAAATTGTTGCAAACCTAACAAGGTATTTAATTCTTGTTTCTATGCAACCCAAGTTATGTCAAACTAATCTCTCGAATAAAATCATAAAGAACGGAAATAACATTATCTAAGGAAGAAATAATCAATAATTCAACCGTGACTGTACGAAGTTGAATTTTTAAATGAATAATAATTTGATCCCTAAAAAGACATTTTACGTCACACAACATAAAATAATTCAGATTGTATGCTTGTATTCAGTAAATAGTATCCAAACACATTTTAGTCGACAATCACTCAATTGTAAACTGAAGAACCTCTCGTATAGAATTTAATTGTGGCTGATATTCAAAAAGATAAATGCAAACAATACACTATTACTTCACTTTGTTGCGAATCAAAAATGTGCATTTTGTTAACGTGAACCTTAAAAAACAATATCAATCAAGTGTTTGATACTCTCTATCATATATTAATGCATTGTGTTATTTAGCGATATCGCAGTTGAGTACGAAATGAGTTATAGCTAATTGATGAGCTTGTCATTCGCGACAAACGTTCAACGAACGCATCGAAAGATCATATGGCTGCAGTGATGATAATAAGTTGACAAGAAATAATGACGGATAAAGCATTCACAGTTTGGAAACAATACAAAATGTGTGATTCACGTGGGTGACTAGTACTTCGCGAAACTCGATAGGAATAAATAAAGTATTCTCGGCTGAACAATGTTATTTCCTCATTAAAAACCTATCGATGAATCAGAAATTCGACAAAATCGTTGTATTCCTCTAATTACATACACTAATGAATCTTTTCCATATAGATATAAAATTCATTTAAATAACATATGCACATAAGTACATGTATAGTACAATGTAGCAATATTAATTTATTCCATTCGATTGGTGATAATGAAATAAATGTATGCATCGTCGACTTTCGAAACAGGCAATCCATTAAATTTTAATGTGCCTAATTGAAAGGTAAATTGCAGTGAAAATTATGAATTGGATGGTACTTAATTTATTGAAAGAAACAAAATATAAATTGAATGAAAATCAGTTTTTGATCGAGCAACTTTTTCCTAACAAGCGTCACGTGTTAACATGTAAAACCAGCTAGACCTGTTTAGCTTCACTTTTGGACGCAATTATCACCAGTTATCTGGTAATTCCAGCAGCACGCATACTTGCATGCATTATGGTAATCATAATATGTAGATGTCTCGTGACTACTATTTTTCTTCCACCTTTTTCCTTTTCCTCGTTTTATTCCAATCGCAGTATATACTTTCTAAAGTTGCTGTTTGAAAAGGTCGTCACGCGGTCTGATGAATCTACATCTTTATCTCTGGAATTCCGCATACTATTAATAGTATTAAATATTTGTACACGTTCAATTACTGTTTGCCTGCTATAAACATGTGACCGATAATTATACGATAATCTTTTTGTTACAGCAGTATTTAAAATGTATTATGGTATCGGGCATCAAATCTTCTAAACATTGCTTATTTGTTGTTCATTCGTAGCTTACTTTATTGGATAATTCCAAGCAATTCCAACACGGCACATAAATTATATGTAACAGTGTTATAAATAAAAAAGTGCATTGGAAAAATAAATAAATAAATAAACGGTTGACCAGTGAACAGAAATTAGCAAAAATATTATAGAATAAATACTTTGTTTCAACTATATACGAACGAATATTTATGATCAATAGTTATCAACAATCTGTTTGTTATGCGTCATCAGTTGAGCATAGAATTAACAAATGTACTATGGAACAAATAAATTGCTACAAATTCTCATCTAAAAATATTTAGTATTTCGTACATTCACCTAAAATGCTCGACCCACCAAAGGTTGTAAAATTCCGAATTATCAGTCAATGAACTAGATAGAACGAATTAATTATACAGCGCTGCCAATGACCTTCCATGAAGCAACGTTAAATGCCAAATAAAATTTCATGCATTATTTCTTTTATCATACAGTTATATGTATGTATAAAAGGACGATCTACATGTATATCACACAGTGTTCTAAACTTGTTACAGTTCCACAAAGTCCCGAGAAGAACCTTTTGTGTTCCTTGGGAAGGAAGTGTTTGTACCAACGAATTAAAAGATCCTGCAGGAAGAAGCTGCTGTATAAAAGGATACCTATAACAGCGTGGCTTCCAAAGTATCGCAAGGACTATTTAGTAAGCGATCTTGTTGCCGGTATTACCGTAGGACTTACCGTTATACCGCAGGCAATAGCGTATGCAAACGTCGCAGGACTTCCCCTACAGGTAAGAAATTTAACCTTTATTCACCTTTGGAAATTAGTCTTAATCGAATTATTTGATGTTGTAGTTGATCTAATTTAAAATTGACCTACGATTCTTCATTAAAGTATTCTAATTTAAGTATTTACCCACTCTATTTTTATCACACTTTTACCATTTATTTTTATAGATGACAATTGTTCATATAAACTACTAAAACTTTATTACGATTTAGAAGAAATGAATTGTGATAATGTTTCACGTGTTTGATTTTTTTTTTCTTTTTTTCGGGAAAATTTCACTTGATTCGATCCTCGATTTTCGGTATTATAAAGTAGAAATTATCCAAGTTCATGCTAATTCTGAAGCTTTCCACGATACGATCAATGTGAATAATGAATAGAATTCTAGCCTAGCACTCGAGGATGCGCATGTAATTGCAAAATACTTTCCATCGAATGATTGATTTCCAAGATTTACCGCCGGGATTCCGATGGAACTTCCGTATATAGTAAATCACATTCTATAATTATTACCATCGTTTCACTTCGGTACAATCATTATTAGCAAAGATCTACTGAATACTTTGTTCCTAAACACTTAATAACACCAATTGCAGTGCTTTCGTATATTGGAGACGTAACAAATTATAATAACCTTTTCATACTTAAAAACACCTGAGGCGTCTGAACATTGTACCCATATTTAAAACAATAAGTCTCGCAGCTCGTCGATAGATGTTTCTTCTGAAAGCAATTAATAAATAATTTTAGAAATAAAATTACTTCTACTCCTTAGTTTTATTATTAAAGGATAGAACGAAATACAAATCAGATAGATTAAATATTATTCGGACGATAATAGTCCCTGAAAAAGTTGAATGATTATAATAATACATTTCCTTTTCGTTCAGAAGTATGTTTTATTTTACAGTACGGTTTATACTCATCTTTTATGGCGTGCTTCGTGTACACTATCCTAGGATCCTGTAAAGATGTGCCAGTCGGACCAACAGCAATTATCGCGATCTTAACCAGAGAAACATTACAAAAATCTGATTTGGGACCCGATTTCGCAGTGCTCTTAACCTTCCTCTCTGGTTGTGCGTGCCTATTAATGGGAATTTTACATTTAGGTAACCGCACAGTTAATTGCTTTTTCATCTAAAATGCTAATAAGTTTTTATTTGCATTTAATATCAATTGAACGTTGTATGTTACTCTTACATTTAAAAAATGATCTCGAGTGGATTCCTTTTCTAAATTAAATTAAATTCCCATTATCTGAAACGCATTTAAATAAATTTCCTGAAATAATGTATTGTGCGGTAAGAAAAGCACGTAAAATATTAAAACATTCATCTGTTGCCAGGCTTTTTATTGGACTTCATATCAGGACCAGTATCGGTTGGATTCACATCAGCGGCAGCAATCATTATTGCTACCAGCCAAATAAAAGATATTCTAGGCATTCATATCACTGGCAATAAGTTCCTCGAAGTATGGCATAATATATTCGAAAAGATCGGTGAAACCAAGCTCTGGGACACAGCGCTGGGTATCACTTGTATCGTCGTCCTTCTTCTTTTAAGGGTTAGTATCGTTTCATTATTTAATATGAAAATAATATTTCTCCTAATTTTTGTGCAAATAAAATCGCTAGCCCGAATTCATTCATAAGTACATATCTTTGTATTATTAACGAAGTAGGACCTCCTTTCTTTAATCCCACGACCATTTACGCATGGTCGAAATTTCCTGAAATTTCCTGAAACTTCGCTGAAACGTTATTACATACGGTCATTGTGCATAAGAAACGATTCGAGTAATTCCTTGAAATTTATTCCAACCATTTGAGACACCAACTTTTTTAACGTTTCGGCTATTGAAATTTATTATTTTACGTATCATCACTTTTACCTAACTTCTTTCTTTTTTGCTTTTACAGAAAATCAAAGATATATCGTTTATGCAGGAAGCCTCAAAAATGTCGTCCAGAGTACAAGTGATTGCGCAAAAATCCCTCTGGTTACTTTCTACAGCACGAAACATTCTTGTGGTCCTTGTTTGCGGCGTTATGTGCTGGTTTTTAGAAAGCCATTTAGGTTCCTCGCCCGTGAGATTAACGGGCCACGTTAAGCAAGGACTTCCGGAATTTTGGCCACCACCGTTTCAAACCAATCACAAGAATGAAACTTACAACTTCGTCGATATGGTTTCCGCTCTCGGTTCTGGATGCTTAGTTATTCCTTTGCTGAGCCTCTTGGAAACTATCTCTATCGCCAAAGTCTTCAGTGAGTTCCAAATTAATTGCCCCTTCTTACACCTCCACGGCGACAAAGCTAAATAAAAGTAAAATCGTTTTCAACGTGCCGCTAAAAATGTCCTTTAGGACATATCTTCCATGGACATCTGTAGATAATATTTAAATTTCAAATGCAAATTTTTCAAGGCCAATTTAGACGTTTGCTCGTGTATATAAAGAAAAATGCAAAACAGCTATATCTGCAAAGTATTATAATTAAAAATGATAATTGACGAAAATGTTGTTACTTCAAATTCGAACCGTAGCGTAACACCAAGATGAAAGGGCTCATTATGCGTTGACCCTAAAATCTGTACGTTTTATATGCATAAAACAGGACACCTTGTTTGTGATCAATGTCTCAAAATGTTTAAATCATTCGGAACGTAAAATGTTAGTGTTCAAGTATTCCCATGTATAATACTTCCTTTTTTATAGTAATAAGGACATGCTTATAAAGGGATTGGAGATGGACGTTATTCATCAGGAATCTCTGTGTTTTTAGATGAAGGTAAACCAATCGACGCGACACAAGAAATGTTGGCTCTGGGCGCCTGCAACGTTGTGTCAGCTTTCGTTTCCTCTATGCCCGTCAGCGGTGGTCTCAGCCGTGGTGCCGTGAACCATTCATCCGGTGTAAAGACTACTCTTGGCGGTGTTTATACTGGCCTTTTGGTACTCGTGTCCCTTCAGTTCCTTACCCCGTATCTGTACTTCATTCCTAACGCCGCCCTTGCGGCAATCATCATCGCCGCAGTGATCTTCATGGTGGAATTGCACGTGATCAAACCCATATGGCGAACAAAAAGTATGATGTTCAATTTTCTTCTATTCTTTGCTTTAGTCTTAGAATAGTTTTCTTTTTATTATTATTTCTAGACAATACGTATAATTATAGCGCGATTAATGGGCTCTGTACTTCCAAAAAGGAATGCGATGGTCGCTTGAATAGTCTGAGAATTTTTTATTTTATTTTGCAATGTATTAGTAGTATAGACGAAAAGTAAAGATATTTAATATCGTCGCGCTTAACTTTGAACGAATATAATTAACGTCACATGTCTTTTCCTTTTTTGCAGAAATCGATCTTATACCAGCAATAGCCACATTTCTGTGCTGTCTTTTCATAAGGCTTGAACTAGGTATAGTGATTGGTATCGGTATAAACGTCCTGTTCCTACTTTACGCTTCAGCGAGGCCGTCGTTACGAGTTCATAAAGACACGGTAAGGAAGCTTTCATTTCACAATGCACTTGTTCTTTTACTTTCTGTCTTCTATTTATTGAAGGGGAATATACAATTCAGCAGCAAAGACTGAAGTCGACGTAGAAAATTATACAAGTTTCTCAGCTTTCTCTTTTAATAATCACAAAATGTTTGTTCCATTTTCGCCGAGCTATTTACTATATAATATTTGTCTGTCGCAGAGTATTAACGGCTGTGAATATCTTGTCATAACGCCCGACAGGAGCCTTGTTTTCCCGAGTGTCGAGTACGTGCGGGCTGTAATTAGTAAACAAGGTACGAAACAGGGAACCGCAGTACCTGTTGTCATAGATTCTACGCATATTCAAGCAGCAGATTTTACGGCCGCGAAGGTATGGTTTAACTGAATTACGTAAACATAATAATTACTAAATTATCGATCATTAATTGCACTAATTATATTGAACTTTGTGTGTCAATTATTTAGGGAATCAAAAGTTTAACGGAGAACTTTTCTAAGCGTGGACAGCCTTTAATATTTCATAATTTGAAACCGAGTGTCATTGAAATTTTCAAAGGTGTAAAGCCCTCGGGCTTAAGGTGCAGTTCTAGCGACATTGAGCTTAATGAATGCCTGAAAGGTAATTGAAGAAAATTTTGTTTATGCACGCATATATACTACATATGTACATATGTAACTCATGCAAAGCTATCGTTTCTTTCCAGAATTTTCCAATGTTTCAGCGGCTACTGGTAATAGGTACTGACAATGCTTAGGATCGTATCAAAACTCCGTCCTGGAAGTACTCTTTTTATATATTATATGTATCAGTATTATAGTAACACGACACAGTCAACGATATAGACAATAGTGTAGTAGAAAGAAGCAATGTATTTTAGTATTTTCTTTTAAGATAACGATAACCTTTTCGACATAGTATGTACTTACATCAGCGTTGTCAAGCGATAGGATCCCTTACGCACATGCTACCCCTTCAAATCGTTCCTCGTGCACAGTATAGCTATGTTAGCATCACTGTGTGATATAAGATCGTGAAACTTTGTGGCAAAATCGAAAAGATATGGTTTATGAAACCGATATAACAAAAATCGCCCCAAATTATTGTTCTAACGCCCAAGATATGACTTATGTTTCTTTATACCAATTCCGTCTATGTATATATTAATTGTATTAACTTTATAAACAATACGTTAACATCGCACAATTTCCTAGCCGAATCAAATGTTCTTGGTAAAACATTATTTTATACATATTAATAATATAAGCGATTAAGAACGATGTAGAAAAATATGTAGAAAAATAACACCAATATTGTGCCAAAAGGGACCATTAGGTAAATATAAGTATAATCATAAGATTGTACATACATAAACTTCTAAATGAATATATCGACGCAAGCCCGTGTAAAACTGGCAATAGTATTTTAGATATTGTACTTTTTGTTTCTTTTATACGTCGTATGCATTATCGTAGATGTCTGTTTAAAAGAAGTACGCGGTAAGGTATTTTTAAGCTATTTAACGTAATGTTAATTCAATGAAATGTTCATCATAAGAATCGAAGTATGAACAAAATTATGCAGTAATTTCTTTAAAAGTATCACCATAGGAAAACTTGTATAACATGAGTATAAGAACAAAATTTCATAAATTAATATATCTTTTTCAATAGTGAAAAAGTTTAATAAAAAATTCCACTTTTAATAGTAAAATATATTCTCGAATTTGTTTGATCATTCTTCACAGACGCATTTGTTTAATTTATATCCAAAACTCTTGCGCCCAATGCTGGACTTGCTATATAGAATGTTGCCTTTCCAGGATATCTGTAACAAAGAATTATTCGTAAAAATCATTACTTTATAAAAGCAATCAAAAATAATAGCAATGTCTAACTTGGTCTGCATGTGTTTAATAGCTTTGTCGGTAACATCTTTCTTCAGTAATGTTACTGTACATCCTCCAAAACCAGCACCAGTTAACCGACTTCCTAGAACCCCATCTATTTCCCTTGCTGCTGTCACTAGAGTATCTAATTCAACGGAGGATACTTCATAATCATTTTTCAACGAATCGTGACTCTCGTTCATTAACTGGCCAAATTTATCAAAATCTCCAATCTCAAGGGCAGATACAGCATCTGCTGTCCTCTGAATTTCTGTGACCACGTGGCGAGTTCTTTTTATAAATTCCTCCGGTACATTTTGCGATTGCAAAACTGAAAGTAATATAAAATGTCAAACAACACACGATACTCAAATATTCCTCAAGCGATTCAGTTCCTTAAAGAAAGAAAAAAGAACGATCCTCTATACTCTATACCTTCAATATCATTTATAGATGCATCCCGCAGACTTTTCTTATTTAGTATCTTTGCAGCTACATGACAACAGTCCCTGCGTTTACAGTATGCACTTGAACTTAATTTATGAGGCGCATTAGAATTAGTTATTAAAAAGGCATAATCATTTATTTGTGACATCGGTATTTGCTTAGTACTAAGATCTCTGCAGTCAAGAAGAAGAGCGTAGCCTTCTTTACCCATCACAGAAATAAATTGATCCATGATGCCGCATGGAACTCCAGCAAAATCATGCTCGGCACGTTGACACGCCAAGGCCTGAAACCAGTTTCCTATCAAGGCTGCTGTTCTAGTAGAATTACAGAGATGTACAATGAATTCTGTAATTATACTTTATCTTCCAGCCTCCTTGCTTTTACACCAGTCAATGTTTCCAAAAATGTATAAGTAGCAACCTCTAAAGCAGCAGAGCTGCTGAGGCCAGCTCCGACTGGCACAGACGATGCAACCACAGCATTAAAAGGTGATACGTCGCCTGAAATGTATATTTTAGGTAAATTATATGATACTATTGTATAAAATTTGTAATAAAGAATTGCAACTCACAAATAAAATTTGCTATGCATCCTTTTATATAATTGGCCCATTTCGGTTCCCCTAGTTCTATACTTTCACGAGGACTAACTTCGAATTCAACTTCATTCTCAGAAGTAACTGTATCATTGAGAGATATAATCTTGCATTTTTCTGCATTGCTAAGCTTCCCAGCTATTACTGTAACCATAGGTAAGGCCTAAAAATTTATAAAACTTCATTCCATCAGATTTCAACTTATATTATTACTGTTTCCTAAATGATTGTTAAACAATTTTATAATTACTCATATTTCTTAATGCAAAGTAATAATTATAATGCTTATTTCTGTTGCATTTATAAATTCAAATATTATCAATACATGTATTCCCTTTTCTTATCAAAGATTTTTCCAATTAATCATAAATTCAATTATTTCACATAGGCGTGGACGAAAAATAGAATTCGTTTAAACATATGGAATTTTACCATTGGTAAAACGAGACCATTATTGTAGTCAGTATGTTCTCCGATTAAATTCACACGACCAGGTGCGCATACACAAATATTCGCCTCCTCTTCAAATTCCTTCGCAAAAGCTCTTAAAGCTTGTAATTTGATTTCATTCACATTTGCTACAGTTGTTGCCATTTTTTAATTCTGATTATTATTACTATTATCACAGCCTACTCTAGTACTAGCCGTGCTGATGAACGTGGCAACACCGCGTGTTTACCGATCGGGAGGCCTACTTTCAGTAATGGGAATCTTGTACTTGGGTTTACAATTAACGCTTTTTTTTATAGAAAATTACGTTAAAGTACACAATTCTTGATTAATTATGTCTAAGTTATATATAAATATTATAACTATGGTAAGTAGAAGTGATATTAAAGTATACTAATAGTTATAAATGTGGTTTACATTTTGTGGTCTCTCGGACTGGTTTGGTGATGTAATACATAATATTGGAAATATTTTACAGTGGTTTTAAGAAAATATAAGTATGAAGCGAAATAGAATCATCTTTAAACTAAAACGCAACATATGGAAATGAATGAAGTGATATAAAAGTTAATAGAAACGAGAAATAGACAAAATAATTCAAACGAAGTCAAAGAGGTTAAGTGAACAC
Source organism: Nomada fabriciana (assembly GCA_907165295.1). Taxonomy (NCBI): domain Eukaryota; kingdom Metazoa; phylum Arthropoda; class Insecta; order Hymenoptera; family Apidae; genus Nomada; species Nomada fabriciana. The sequence continues at coordinate 16,877,803 of OU015694.1, forward strand.
GGAAGGAGGATAAATAAACACGAAAAGAGGTTAGATGAACACGGAAAGAGGTTGGATAATGGGTTATTGAAGGGAAAAGTTGTGCAGGTAATTATAAAATCGTATTAAAGGCTAGCTTTGTAATTGTTACTTGTAATTGTAATTGGTGGTTCGCCAATAGCCATATCATCCCATTTTATAAAATAAAATAAATTTCTGAAAATAAAACCATGATAAAAACATTTTTGTTTTTATTCTCAGTAAAAGAAAAACATATATATCACTTTAATTCAATGAAAATTCAAATAATCTTTCAAATAAAAAAACAAATTTTAGAATAGATAACAAGAAATAAAATGATATTGAATAATATTAATAACAAAACATACATTCTCTTGAAATACTGCTAATAAAACCTTAAATCTTGTGAAATAACATTAATAATAAGAATATAAAAAGCAAAAATATATGAAAATAAATAAATAAATATAGATAAAGACAAATAAAAAACTCTATTAATGCATTAAAACATACTGGAAAGAATAAGTCAAATATATGAAAACTAATGTTTTAAAAAGAGTTAAATTGAAAAAGACGAATTGAGAATTTAGTTTTTATTGAAAGTTTTTATTTTACGATTTTTAGAAATTATATGTGCATGCATTTCTAATTGACTATTGTTTATAGTTTTGACGTAATCATTTAATAAAATATTGGACAAAATTGATAATAGTTTGAACAAAATACTGTGATAATCTTTATCACAAATGCATGTATCTGAAAATGCCAAGTGATGTATATTTGATTGAATACTAATATATGTTAATTTACATAAAATGTGCTTATGATTTCCAGATTTCAGAAAATCTAATTCCAAATTGGTACCATTTATTATGGCTTCCATTATTGCACACATATGAGTAAATAAGGTTATTACTTCTTCTGTAGGAATGGAAAGACCACCTCTTTGTAAGTGATCAAAATATACATTATTTATAGCAGTACCTTTATCCTCCACAATTAATAATTTACATATATTACAATTTAATTTTTTAGCAACAGAATGGGACCCATAACCGGATATATAAATCTTAATAGAATCATCTACAACAAAATCGGATAATGCTCATCTTTGGGGAATAAAAATATAGACTTATAATTATTTTCTTTTAAACTACTATCATAATTTCCCTTACAATTCGGAACACAACAACGTCGTGGCATTATTAACTAATAAATATAGTACCAAGTTTGTGAAAAGATCAATGTAAAACAAATTTTCCGAAAACTCTATATGTATATAATAAATATAACTTTGTAAAAATGTATATATGATACTATTAAAATGTTATTAATTCTAAATTGAAATATATTGAAAAAACAATAGATCGTATTAAATAAATGTGCTACACAAAAAGATAAAGACCTGTACAGTTAATAAATAAAACTTACCCGCATTATTGCACTTACTTTTAAATTTTGTTAAATAGCCTACTAATGATGAATACGCATTGGTGTGTAAACATTTGAAGATTAAGCGGGAAACTGAGAGTTCGGTAGAGGGAGCCTGGAACGCCGGTAGGGTGCGTTGGGTTAGGTAAACATATATGTATATCACAACTAGTCTCTCGCGGTGTTGCCATTTTTTCCTTCAGCACGGCTAGTACTAGAGTAGGCTGTGCTATTATCTTTGCCGGCTTTCTCACTCTAATTCCTATTGGATGTCACTTACAATCAATGCATGAAGAAAAAACTATATAATTGATTACACAAATTGTGCGCAATATTTATAATTTTGTATATTGTACAAATTGATTTGCTGGGTAAAAAATTTACAAATGGTTACAATTTTTACGTAATCGGCACAATACTGAAGATAAGAATGGACAGTTACGCTTCATGCGAGTAAAATACACGTTATCAAATATACATCGCTAATGTGTGCAATTATATCCGTGTGAATACAAAGAATCATCTTTAAAAAACTTGTAAATAGTTGGCTTGCCGCGTATATGCATACATGCGCGCCACGAAACTATACATACATTCATTAAACTTGACGTTTGATGCATGAACACTATTTGCGTACAGTTAAAACAATGATACGTAACTTTAAATCAGTTTAAAATGATATTCTTTTTAATGTCTAACAGTTTCTAATGGACATCTGATATATACATATTTATTGCATTAATTGTATGTTTATAACAATAATCCCAATTCGATAATGCCATGACGGTCTCAAATCCTGTCATTAAAGAATTGAAAGGTAATGAAACATTACAAATTTGTTAGGTTAAAAAAATTCTACCTCTAATTAAATTGTTATTTTCGAATGACATGTATTGACGGTACAATAAATTGACATTTTTACTGGACTGAAGACTGAATTGCCATTACAAAATTTTCTAACATTTTTAAAATCTCTAGTTTTACACAAGTTTTGCTCACTGTTGATCCCTTCCAACATGTCATGATAAATATTTAAATCGTTAAGAATATATCATTTCTATTCTTATGCTGTTCCAAGTTATGCTGCAATTTCTATATGCAAATCTGGATAAATCGACGTAACACATACTGATGAATAAAATGAATATACTTTTGTTTCTCAGGTTGGACCAGAAAGTTAACAGAAAGTGAAAAAGGAATAGACGATGAAAATAAAGATCTACCTTTCTTTTGCAAAAGCTTGGAAAAATGTTTCCAGAAAGGTATACTGATGCGTTTAAATCCTATAGGTTTTCCAAAGTTGCCTGAAGCATGGTATTGGCTAGAAGAAATCGCAGAGAAACATTTTAGGTACTTCAAAAGAAAAAAATAAAGTATTGGCAAAATACATGAAACTGATATAATTATTCTATTGGAAACATTAAATTACTGTTTCTCTTAAGCTTCTACCTCTTTAATATTTTTAAATGTAAATAACATTGTTTTAGTTCCTGTTCCACATATTCTTTGGTAATTGAACAAGTGAAACAAAATCCAAAAGTATATACACCTACTGGACGACTTAGGCTTTTAATTAGAACATGTTTGATGCGAAAGTGCCTTCATATGCCAGTCGAAATGCTGGTATGTATATATAGTGTAGAACATTTGCATGGGAACACCTAATTCTCTGTTATCATTGAGAAAAAATTCTTTCCATCATCACATGTACACCTTGAAGTAGTATAACTTTGTTCTCTGTAGTTTTTTCATGCGACCAATGATAGCAGAGATATTTAGATGCTCCCATTTAAATGCACCACCTTGTATATATATTTTATATTGAACTATATAAGATCAATGATTTTTATCTTTGTTTCTTTATAAGAATCTTCTATGTGAAATATTGATAGGTCAGAACACCATTAATGGCTACAGACTACTATGATAAGAACAGTATACTGGGAGATAATATCCTTGGAGAAATATTCTTATCAGTATTGCTGCAAAGCAGTAAATTGAATTTTAAGTTGAATTTACGAAATTCCAGCTTTCTGGATGAATTTTGGCAACTGCCAGAATGTCTGGCTTTAGAATTAGTACCATGTAAAAGTTTAGGTATCTCTGTATGGTAAGACATTTAAATTCGTGAACATAAATATTCAATATAAATAATGGATTATACTATTGTAGCTTTATTAAAGGACGAGCTTTAATAATTAACTTGGACAAAAACTCCGTGGCTGCAGAGGATGTAAGAATGTTTTAATCAACTGAACATTACAAGGAACTATAATATGTAAAATTCTAACATATTTCAATTTCATTCAGGATAAGATTGAGATTGGAGATATATTGGATGAGATAAATGGAAATGCAATAACGTCCAATACTAAAGGACATTTGCGTAAATTCATGAAAAAATCAGTAGGACAACCAGTATGCCTATATGTAATTAAGGTACGTATTTTAAAGTAGCATGGTATTTAAATTGCTAGAATGTGTGTGTGTGCGTGTGTGTACGATCTTACGTCGTGGATTTTTAGCATCGCAATAAAGAGACACGTGAATTATACATACCAATTGTGCATCTCATAAAAAGCTCTGGCATTGATGGATTGAAAGTAATCTTAAAAAGATTCAATTCCGAATTACACGAGGAGGATGAAAAAACGAAAACAACTAAGCCGGAAAACAAATCATTAAATGCTGGATTTTCCGTAAAATATTGTGGTTCTGTATACATTGGTTCGGAAGGAGATGTGAAACAGATCGAAAGAGCAATAACGCAAGTATTAAAATCGGAAGAAGTGAAGTCGTCGCCTGTAAAATTTGAATGCTTAGAACTGGGAATTAGAGTGACACAAGATTCGGATGACACAGTATGTAAATAGAACTTTTGTTACATACATATATGTACGATACCATAACAGTATACTCTATTTAAATGTTCAGGTAATATGTAAACAGAGTTACATGGAAATCTCATCTTGCGGGCGTACTGGAAACATTCCCAATCATTTTGCATTCGTTGCAGGGTAACATAAATAATATTGATATTACCTTAATAGAAATAGAAATATTAAAATTGTTTGATACTTATGTAAGTATATTTTACATTTATATTACAGGGACACCAATTGTAACTTAGCAACTAAATTTGATGCATATGTGTTTTATCATCAAAATGAAACTGAGGTGCAAACTATATTGCAAAGTTTGGGACAAGGGTTTCAACGCACCCATTTTGCAGTTTAAACGTTTCAAATAGAAAACTATCGTTTCGTGAAAATTTATTCTTTGACGAAATTTACGTTACAACGTGTTCCTAAAACATTCCTATTTATACATATCTAGTCAATTATTAATGAATTGTATTCTCTATTTATGGTAACCCGCGAAATTTTCCTTTCGAATAAAAATTATTCTAAATATTTTAAAATTGAATAGCGTATAAGAAAAGAAAATAAAACTATAAACTTTTTGCTTTAAAAGCATGATAATAATGGAAATATTTTTATTTATACGTGTATAATTAAATAAGATCATAGATCTTATTCTATTTTAGATGTTTTATCATCCGTAAATGTAAATATATTTACGAGACAATCATTCCTGTACATAGAAAACCAAAACCTGTTTGAATAAATGACTTTAAAACCACTATATGTATATACATGCATACTTATTTGTACAAAAATTATGACAATATAAACCGTAATTATTTTTTAAATTCTCTATTTATTATTATCCTACAGTTAAAATAATTTTCAAAAAACCGAAATACTACTTTCTATTGGCACTACTGTGAACTAACGCGACCTGTTAAATTAAAACAGCCCTTGAAAAAGATTTTATCAACAACCCTTTAGATATGTATCATATACACAAATGTACATACAGATGTACAAGAAATGTAGGTGCATACATACAGGGTCTACCACGTAACTCGCAACCCGTGCGCGCGCGAACTTGTGTAAATGGCAACGTCGCACGCCGATACAGGCGTCATCTATGAACTGCTGGTGGAGGTATAAAGTCTTGTAAGGGGCGCAAGGTTTGGCAAGATCGGAGACTGGCCTGAGATACGGTTTGGGTTATGAATGGGCGAACGAATGGTTCGACTTCGGCTGAACTCGGACGCGATCGGCAGACACCGCACCGAAGTCAACCCCAGGTCAGTCGCTACCTGAGGGTGACCGGTAGATTCTTCAATCATGCGGGGTTTGTTTACGTACATCGTATTACCCGTATTTACCGTGGTGGCCACAATCCACCCGATCCTTCTGCCGAAAGGAAAACTTGCTACGGTCAGGCCGATAGACTTTGGGGTTTTCGAGGACTCGCACATTTACTGTTCGCAATGCATTATGCACCTCTTATTCAATAATGAAATGTGATCCAAATTATGTCGTCTTTGGACTCATTTTCATCAGAATAATGTCACCAATGTCTGGGAATACGTTTCATAGCAAAAGAATGAGCAATTGCAAAGTTTCATCGACGGCCAGAGAAAGGGCCAGCGAGTGAAAGAAAGAGAGAGAGGAACGAAAGGTCGGGCGACAGTAAAAGATTGCATAAATGTCTTTGTATCTGTGAGGCAACACTGCTGCAATGATGAAACTTTTTTATACTTATTCATTTTGTTCTGCAAATTTGATTTTGATATTGTTGACGTTTTTATGCTTAAAATGAGTCTAAACACGATACAATTTGAATCATATTTGCGTTATTAAATTACAGAAGCGGGTTGCAATATAAAGCAACATATTACTTAATATATTACTTTATAATAAAAATATTGGTAAGCAAATATTGATCATTATCATATACTTAGGAATTAAAAAAAAATGATTCTAAAAAAATTATACTCGACGGGGATCGAACCTACCAAGAAATTTCCAGCCGTTCAGCAACTATGGCTATGTCCGGCAGGATTCAAAATCTCGGCTCGGCCCGATTCATTTTGCTGATGGTCAGGATTGTAAGAGATACGGCAACAGTGCGGCAAAACCGAAGATTTGGCAACTATGCCTTCTCACTTTCGGTCAGCCTCAGGTAGCGACTGACCCGTGGGTGACTTCGGTGCGGTGTCTGCCGATCGCGTCCGAGTTCAGCCGAAGTTGAACCATTCGTTCGCCCATTCATAACCCAAACCGTATCTCAGGCCAGTCTCCAATCTGCCAAACCTTATACCTTCACCAGCAGTTCATAGATGACGCCTGTATCGTCGTGCGACGTTGCCATTTACACAATTTAGCGCGAGCATGGGTTGCGCGTTAAATGGTAGACCCTGTACATTGCACGCAAACTATATACAGGGTGTTTCGTTTATAACATACATCGTAATATGTATCTTCGTTATTTTATCGATACAAAAAAATGTTGGAGAGCAACGTTGTTTGACTTATGACCGTTTTCTTTGAAGGTAATTATTGTGGGAGTTTTTATGGTCCCGAAGAATTTTTCAAAAATAATGACACATTTTTAATATCATTTTATTATAGCTGCTGATAAAAAGGGATTCCAATCATGTATGATATATTGACCTTCAAATGTCTTTGACTTCCACATGCAGATGTTAGAAGCGGTAACGCCATAATCCTTATTCAAGCTATTGTTAGTTGAAATTCAGGAACGCATCTTATTCGAAAGACATTGAAGTTAATAGAAATCATATCGAATATTTCTTACAGAATGGAAATAAACATTTTGGGCATCAAGAAAATAATGCTTCATTCAATTCCCACATCTCGCTGGCCTTTAAACTATCGCGTTTTCTTCTTTCAAACCGCCTTTCATCAACTGCCGTACACGTTTGAATCCATCACAGTTTTTTATCTGTTATAACTACACGATAATAAAAATATGTCATTGCTGTCGTGAAATCAAAGATGACCTCAAGTACACGGAAAAGATTGACCTTAAGCGAAATAGGACGTGAATTACAATATTTGCCGGTCCGAGTCGAACATTTTTTTGTTTGCGTCGACAAAAGTAACGAAGAGGATTACAATGTGTGAATATATGTATATACGACACAAACGAAACACCCTGTATATTTGATGAAAAAGGATCGTACCTTAATAAGATATCGAATCGAACCTATTTTGACAGATGCTTTCAAAGTGACGGTTGAACGATGAGGAATTCTCGATTTGAAAACAATCGATAACAACTCGATCGGTGAGGATAATCAAGAAAAGGCATCTCGAATCAGTGATTCCCTAAGTCGGGGTTGGGGTCGGGTTCGGGGTCGGAGTCAAGTTCCCTGCTTGCGACGTGCGCTGTAACCGTTGCGCCGTGTAACCTTCTGTCAGCCGTCGTCGGCAGAGAGCGAGTACTCATACAGTGATCAGAGGAAAGATGGCTACGAACTTTGGGGTAGAGTGTCAGTACTTTTACGAGGATGTCGTCTACCGTGTGGATAAGAAAGGTAACGTTGTGTTCGGAATCGTTATGGAAAATGACGATCAAGATTTGTCCGAGGAAAGTTCTGACAGCGAGGAGAACCCAAAGAGGAAAAAGGGCGAGATTCGCGTGGTCTGGCATCCCTCCGGTGTCGAGGAATTGGTCACCTCGAAAAAGGTATCTTTAACATAGTAGAAAAATGAACATATCATGCAGAGTGAACGAAGCAATAAATAAAGCATTTATCCAATATTACACTGTGCTTTACACTTTTATCGTATTTGTTTTTAATTCGACGAAAAGCGACACCTGTCATACGGGCGATATCTGCAACTGAATGTTAAATTCAAATTCGAATGAAAGATGTGATATAACAACGATGACCTCTCTGTACTCTGTACCGTCAATAGTTGTGGTGATTAAAGAAAAATTACATTTTTTTTATCTCAGGTACATTTGGCAGATAGGACGCTCATGCCGGGAGATGTTGTACGCCGAATGATCAAAGGGAAGGATACGCAGAGAGGATACTGCAGGGATATTGAGCTTACTGCTTGTGTTCAAGTGATCGGTACTAAACAGGTCCTTACTAATATTAGGAGTGAAGATTTAGTTCCTTTGGAAGTATGTGAAAAACATTTATAATCGTTAGTTTTAATAGAGAAATGCATATATTATAATTAATAGTTTACGCTTATAGGAATTTGGGACAGACATAGCTGTTTGTATGGATTCATGGGTTGGTGGCATAAAAATGGCGCACTTTAAATTATGGCTTACTACACCCGATGGATCCCATTGTGTTATAAACGAAACTGATTCTCGTGTCTTAGGACATTTGGAGGAGAGACGCGACAATGTAAGTATCGCATACAGAGTACCTATTTGGACAGAAATGTGAGACAATTTTTTTTAGGACAATGACTTTCCTCATTCTTCTGAATTTTATCCTGGTCAAAGTTTGTGGGGCCCAGTTCACTGCCTGGAAGATGCACAGTGGATTACATGTACAAAAGAGATGAAAGTAAAGAGAAAAACTAAACCGCAGAAACTGACGAAAGTAATTGTAGAAAAGGTAGAAACTGATTGGGTAGGCGTGCACTGGCAATGTAGAGCATATTCGAAAGATGGTACTTGGTCGGACCAAGCGCAACCACAATTTGTAGTAGAGGGCGAAAATTTGAAGAGATTAAAGTTGTTGAATATTTTCGAGCCTTCCACTGTGCAAGTGGGTGATCGAAATTTCTACGTGATTAAAGGCGATGAAAATGTTATCACACGTGAACAATGGAGGAAACAGCAAAGAGACGTTTTTCAAGTTCCTAAACATAGCCCAAAGAAAATGCGTCCGAATATTAGTGTCACAAAACCGGCTGAAGATCGAAAAAAGGATAAAGACAAAACTCACGATCAGCAAACATTGGAAGAGAATGCTCAAAATAATATTAATAATTTACAAAATTTGACAAGCAATAATACTTTAATGCCTCCAGTACAAAACCAGAACACCGAAAGTTCTGACGATTGGGATACAGAAGACACGGGTTCGCAAAGCGACAGTGCTTCGGTAAAATTCCTTCTAGCTTTATAAACTATTGTATACCCCAAATGGTGCTAAGGAAGATAACAATATTTGCAGGTATCTAGCGGATGTTCAAGTATGTCATCTATGGGTAAAAAGAAAAAAGGTCCAGCACTGATGACAAAAGTATTAAAGAAGAAAAAGTTGTGCAAAGCGAAGAAGAAGGTGCCACCGGCCCCCCTTATTCCTGGAACTAAAATTGTTGTGGAGACATTGTCTACAAATACAAAGGCTAATGTCGTATGGCAAGATGGTTCAGTTGAATTCGGTACTATATAAACCATTTCATTTCAATATTTACCATAATTCCATGATATGAAGCTAATTTCATTTTGGTCACCCTTACTTTAGGTATACCGTCGACGCAGCTTTACCCAATTCATCACTTGGACGACAAAGAATTCTTCCCAGGTGATTTCGTTGTTGATCAAAAGGAAGAATCCAGAATGTACGGTGTCGTTCAGAGCGTTGACCATCAAGGTAGGACAGCAAAAATAAAATGGTTCAAGACATATACTTCTAGTCAAAGTCCACAGTAAGTAATTGAAACTAATGTATTTTCAATTTCGTCTATAAACGAATCAATAAAGGGAGAGAGAAATGCAGCAGCACTAAACTCGATAAATATTTTTATTAGGCCAACTCTGCTAGAAGAACGCGAAGTGAGTGTGTATGATCTGAAAGATCATCCAGACTTTCAATATAGACCAGGCACATTGGTAATTCGAATAGCTAATTTTGAAGGAGAAGATGCTGGATGCACTGCTGGTCAAGTGCTAGATAATTATCCAGAAGGACGTGTGAAAGTGTGGTGGGTTGATGGACATGTAAGTATGTGTTGGCCTCAAGATTTGTATAAAGTAAGTGAATATGACAGTGACGAGGGAGAACTATGGGAGGATGTATCGTCTGACGCATCATGGGAGACGGAACTAGAAGACTGTTTTATCGCTGATACCGATGGTACAGAGCAAACAGAGTTAGAAAACATAAAACCAAAATTAGCCGCCCATATAGAAAAAGCTCGTATTGCAATGTCGAGATTGGAAGAAATATTTACCCAGAATCCGTCACTTCAGACGACAGAAGTTATGAGAAAATTATTAGAAGTTTATAAAGATTGCCGATATATGGATAAACTAATGGGTACCTCTTTCTTCCATGAGAGTCATTTCCAAGGATTATTAGAAAGAGTTCGTGAACGTGGCCGTGCTAACGTAGCACAGCGTATGGCGGATCAAGTGACAAGACTATTCACGCACAAATCAGATGGGTCCGAAGAAAACGCTGAAAAGGACAGTACTGAAAATTCTAATGGTATACAGTCAGGAAGTAATAATTCTGAAAATATCATTACCACCGTAACGGATATGACAGAACCCACTGATAATGAAAACGATGAAGATAATAATACACAAAATGCGAAGACCGAAGAATCTGTTAATCGTTTGTTTATTAATGTCAATCCTAATCCCGAGGATTCTGGGTTGTATTCTGCCGAAAATTCAAAGAAGGAGTCGGGTTCCAGCGAGTCGAGCGGAGAATTTCTACTAAGCGACGATGTGAATAACTTGCCTGATCGTACGGTAGAAAAAGCAGAAGCGAATAAAAGTTCTAAAACACAGATGCACATAACGAGTTCTCACGTGGCTAGTTCTCAAGTTTGTGTTAAACTGTGTACTCTGATAAAAGCGCAACTTGTGTTGGCGCATGCAGAGGTCTCCAGGCGATTTGGTTTATCAAAAATGTCGTTATCCGATGCAGAAAAGGGATCCCCTTTAAAGAAGCAAAAGAAAGAAGAGGAGAAACGTATAGAATTGTTACAAGAACCATCAGAATCTTCGATAGAAATTCCCCCGCCGATCTATACAGAGGGAGAAGGATTTTCTATAGAGGAAACAGCGCCAGATAGTCATAAATTTAAATTAACAATGTTCCAGCCTACGGACCCTACAAACTTTTTCAGAACTGTCTCCAAGGAATTAAAACTTTTGAAGAGTTCACTACCTCCCGGTATATGGGTAAAAGGATTTGAAGATAGAATAGACTTGTACTCTGTAATGTTTCGCGGACCTGAGAAAACACCATACGAAGATGGTCTATTTCTTTTCGACTTTCAATTATCTGCCGATTACCCTGCTGCTCCACCACTTTGCCATTACATTTCTTACTGTAACGATAGGTTGAATCCTAATTTATACGAAGATGGTAAAGTGTGCGTCAGCTTACTCGGTACATGGTCTGGCCGTGGAACAGAAGTATGGACAAGTTCTTCGACGCTCTTGCAAGTTATAGTATCGATCCAAGGCCTTATTCTCGTGCCCGAACCATATTTTAACGAAGCCGGATTCGAAAAACAAAAGGGGTCTCAATCGGGAAAAGAGAATTCAAGAATGTATAACGAAATGGTCGTACTGAAACTAGTTCAAGCGCAAACTAAGTTGTTACAGTATCCACCGCCAGTGTTTAAGGATATTATTATTGAACACTTCAAAAGACACGCCAAAGGCTTACTGCATCGTTTGGATTTATGGATGGAGATTTCCGAACAACATAACAATCAACATCCATTATCTCCAGTAACGCCTACTACTTTTAAACAAATATCGGATGTCGGTGTGTAAACATGTTTCATTTTCATTTCTTTGAAAAAGACACGCAATTCATTTGTCTAAATGATTTATCTTCTTCGTTTTTCAGATGATCAAATTTTGCCGGAATTTCCATTAATACCAGCTTCTAGGGGATTCTGCATAACGCTTCGCAAAACTTTAGCCACATTCAAGGAAGTGCTAATTAAAGAGGGCATTATAGAAAGAGACAGCAAAACACAAGATTGTGAAACTTTCAAAGAGCAGACGAGGAATGAACGTCACGAAGCAAGTAAAATCGCCAACAGTAATACCATGGAACGCGACAGTAAAGGAAGGAACAGTGAGGAGAATTGCAAATTAACTCCAAACGGTAGCCTATCCAATGAACGAGTCTCATCTTCTTCAACGAGTATTTCTCCTGCGCAACTAAGTGAAACGAAGAAAAACACTTCGGATCGTACTATCAGCTAGCCACAAGGTAAACCTAAGTTTACACCCAAAAATATAACACATAAAAGGTACACGATTATTCGGTAATATATTCAATTAATTTATTATATGTATACATATGTATATATATATATATGTATATGTATATGTATTGATATATACATATATATATATACATATATTAAAAACATATGTTTAACGATGTTTGCGGTATCTATTTATTAATATGAACACCACTACTAACAAGCGATAACTTTTAACAGAAATGCCGCTGTCATTGCTCCGCAGCTAGAGATACTTGTTACTATAGAGTAACCACATAGTAACGTAATAAGTACGATCATATAGGCACTTACGGGCAAATAAGATCTTGTTCTTGTATACAATTTCGTAATCTTCCGGGATTATATTACACAAGTTAATTTATAATGTTATATAGTATAGATAGCCATGTATTATATATAATATATAATATTATAACTTTCTCGAATGTAAAATTAATATTTGACCAGGGGATAAAAATATATACAGAATATCATATATGCATTTAGTTCTATAATTCTGCAATGAAAATAGAGAGCATTCCGGAGAAAAACGCAGTAACAACTTGACTGAATAATTGAAGCAAAGAAAATGAAAAAAAAATCGAAGAAAAATGGTGTCGTGTATCGGGTAGATGAAAAAAGGATCATCGCTCACTAAAACAGTGATGAACATTAAACGAAAGATAAAGTAAACGGTAGCAATACATTGAGCCAACATAAGAACACTTCGCAATAGTGTTTAAGAGTAACACAATAATAATAGTTATTATTTCTAAATGCATTTCAGTGAGTACACTTCGAATAATAACACAAGCGACTTATAAGAAGAATACGAAAAGTCCATTGTCCTTCGATTACCTTAAAAATTCATTATGCCATCCACTAATACAGTTTTTTAGACGAAATTACGAAACAATTTTGATTGCAAAAAGGGCTGTAGCCTAGGCACAAAACATTCGTATTTAGATGAGGAACCTATGACAATTAATGTCCAATGTTATAGACACTTTGAATGTAGTTTGTAAATTACAGTAAATTATTAGTTGCTCTATTATCTATGGTAAAAATTCTTTCGTACATTTGTAGAAAATAATTGTCTTCGCAAACAATTCCGGAACACTTTTCTTTTGATATGCCATGAGTAATTCGACGATGAAGTACTTAGAATTGTCACGAAAAATTGCGGAGAATCGTTACTACTTATTCTATAACGTAAACGTGTTACAGTATTATTTACATTTATTTCGTTTTTTTTATTTAATTTTACTGTTCCCCCCCAATGTAACATATTGTATACCTATTTACTATGAGGGATTCGTATTTCTGAAAATTTTGGAAATGAATGAACACGACTAAGAATGTGGAATTAATGCATATGAATCAGAATTATGTGGCAATACATTCTGACGAGATGTATTTCAAGCCACGAAATAATCAAAGAATGGCCAACATGTTTAGAGTAACATATACATTTTTCATTTCTACTTTTTTTTAAGTATATGTTTAGTATCATGTTGTAAGATTATGTTCTATTTATGTTATTATATTTTAATTACTTTCCATATTAAAGCCTAAAATTACATGTACAATTCAAAGTAACTATATGTACAATCGCCCGAACTGTCGAAAGAAAAGTTTCTTTGAAGAAATAAGAATTCTATTGAAAATTATGGCTTCTTTGAAGGGTCGGTTATATACAACTGTCTTCGTATGTACACTTTTAAGTTATATGTATTTATAATATACTCTTTTTTCCTCTTTGTTTATACACTTCTATTTATGTATTAACTATCGTAGATTCCGTTAGTTAGGTGATGCTTAATCATATGGATAAACTATAATTGATGAGAATGAGTGTTAAAAACATGGTGTGTTGATTCTTTTGCAATATTAATACATAATGATACATTATTGGTATTTCAAGCTCGAGCAGATATTTAGTTAGCTATAAAAATAAACGAAAACCAACAATTTAATGTACACACACTATATTATACGTTTCATCTACATGTTGTTTCAGTTCCAATTTATGAAGTATAACATAGAAAAGAATTTGCGCGAAATGAGAGATATACGATCACGTAATACTGTATGTATACATATGTCAAGGCATATCTCTTCTGCAGGGGAAATCTGCAGATTTGATATTCTTCGACAGTATTCCGTGTCGTCAGGGGATCGCTATAAATGTGCGAAGACTTTGGAATTTTTGCGTCAACAGGGCGCGATTCGATACGAGTACAGCAGCAAGAAATTTCGAAAAATGTATGTACTTGTGCGAAGGTTTCCTTAAAAACTCATGGTGCTGATTTCATTAAGACAAAAAAGGAATGAGAGGAAAATACACTTGTATCAAGGAAACTAACAGTTTCTAGGCAAACGAGGGAGAGAAAGTGCGAGAGAAAATAAATTAAGTAGAAAGATAGCGAAACTAACTGAAGAAAATAAAACGATAGAGGAAGGAAAGATGCGAATTCTGCCGTTGAAGGCAGGAGGGAGCTTGTTATTGTAAAACGTGATGTTTTGGAATGCCTTGTATATGTGCCAGCTATTTATATTTACATTATTGTGGTAATTATATTCGTAAGTTGCATAGTGATTTATTTTCGCTGCAAATTAATTTGATGTTACTTGAAAAACGAATAGAATATATTTAATAATTTTGAGTGAACATGCAACACGTCGATACTAACAGCTTTAAATATCTCCTACTTGTTTAATTAGTCGGCTCCCACGGATCTTTGAAACATTATTTATACTTTACTAATAGTTTATTTACACTTCTCAAACTTATCGTTTAAGTTTAGCTATTACACATATTGCTTACTTACATTCATTAGGGATTTCGTATCACGAGGCGAAATAATTATTTCAAACGTCATATTTAACGGAGCTCTTTCTATCTCGTTGGTATCGACAAATCTAATATTACAACGATTATACAATAAGTTATCACTTGTAACTTGGTTTCCTCGATTTTAATTTAATAAAAACTCGGTATGCAATTAAATATTATTAATTGACTATATATTTTTTCTGTTTCATAGATCCTACCTATACCCGAATCTTCGACCTGCATTCCCGATATTCTACTTCATACCCGCACCGTTAAACTCCAACTATTTGTACATCCTGGATTTCTACATTTCTTTAAGCGGATTTATTCAATGTTAATAAAAAAGAAAAAACAGTTCCTGACTGTTAAATCGTCTCAAGTCAATACAGTGTACAATTCTGATAAAACATTTTATATAAACATGTACATATGTTATTGCGATTGTATAAATTTATTTTTAACTAAATCAAGGCATTTTTCATTTTCATTCAGACGATTACTCAACATCTATTCCGTTTAATTTGAATTATATTTTATATTCTTCAATAAGGTCATTAAAATAAAATGCAATTTTTCAAAAATATCTTTTGGCGGAAGGATATTTATTCAATTTTAATATTTACGATCGTTAACAATTAATGTTTCAAACTTAGTAGGTCTACGTACTAGGAACGCCCTTTATCTCTTGTGAAAATAAGATAAGATGCATTTTCCACCTGTTATCAAGATTTCTTATCAAAGCGTTGATTCACGACACAATTCACATTCATATCAGCTTGGTGTTCTAACGTGATTCGAACGTTACCTGGATATTCCACCAGCAAGTGGTTTTTAATTGTGTTATTTTCCTCAATTTGTATAGTTTTCGTAGGAAAAATGTGTTCCAAAAAATTATTGTGTTACCTTGCCATTGGCTTTTGTAAGTAAACTTATTAATTTATTCAATATTTCAGATTTAAAAGTCTGTGGATGCTTATTGGAAGTTACTGTGTACATATATGCTTAGCACATTTTTCTTTTCCTCAACTTATATTCTTTCATTTATTTTTATTTATGAAGGCTATTTGCATATAATGGTACCGATAAAATCTATATAGTTCATAGAAATGTATAATTTGATGATACTTTTTCAAAAGATTATATTGGTGATAATTTTTTGGGAGATTTATATTGATGCTAAAACTAAATGGTTTAAATAAACTAGTACTGAAATTCAATGTGTACCAATAATTTTTTCTGAATTAAAGTACAAAGAAATAATATACAAAATTCTATTACAAAGAATAATTAACAAAATACATAGACGTAGTATGTTAATGAAAATATAGTTTTACACAGCAAATACAAATTACAAAAATTATAGAAAATGCGCTCTCATTAGTTAAAACATTTCTATAAAACTACGACATTGTTCAAACAATTACTGCTATAGTGTACCTTATGTATTATTTATAAAAATGTTAACACGTTCCATGCCACATGGGCAGTATGCGCCTGACGCTGTCAAGACCAACATTTTTGTTTATGACATATATGCGGTGTAATATTCATTAGATTGCAGAAATCTTTATTATCAAGAAAAAGGTATGACGTTTAACATACAGTACAGATAGGGTACACATTTTTGTTTGAACAAACTATCGACATAATTGTTGCACAATTTAAGCCAAAGAAAGTGACCAAAAATTGGTCTGGCACGGAACGTGTTAAGGAAGATAATATTAGAACATTGCACTATTTTATTAATGTTAAACAGTAATTATGGGCGTCTTTATGGATGGAGTTGAAGCAAGACGTAAGATTTTAAAGGGCCGAAAAACTATTACAAGGCGTTATTACTGTAAGTGAAGAGTACAAAAACAAAATAAATGATCAAAAATACTGTACAATAACGAACTATTTGCAATGTTTTAGGGGGAACTGCAATTCCAGCATGGTCTATAGTGCTTCTAATAGGAATCAGTATGCTATTCGTGGGTGGTGGACTGTATGGATTATTACAAAAATTTGTTATTGATAATGCTGACACTGGAGAAAGCCATTCGTATCAACCTGCGTCACAAAATGAGGCATAGACTTAAAGATTTGTAAATCCACAAAAAATTTATATATGTAATTAGTTTCCACTGCATTATCTTTTTTACTTCAAAAAGGACGTAATCGCATTAAATCATTTTCGCAAAGAAATCTTATATAAACACAGTGACACTTTATTGTTTATTTTCACATAATTCTGCCTTTGACAATGGTTTATTATTTCAATCTCACTAGTTGGTTATCGAAACATATAATGTCAGTATTTGTATAATCGCATTCCTCGTAGTACTCTTCTTTTTTTTTTTTATTAGCACAGAATCGAGAAATATTCTGTTTCATAAATTACATACTATTTATATATACTTATGTCATTGAAAGATAAGTAAATTACAACAATTACCGTTTAATGCACAATACAACCGAAAATCAATCATATTTTGTTTTGTACATTTTGATAAAAGGGAGTTATTAATTTTCGGGCTTGTCAGATTATTCGTTCAATATATACTATACATTGGTGTCAATCATTAACTGGTACGAAAGAAGGGTAATCTATATAATTTAGAATTCTCTGCGATGATACTTGTCAGGATCGAAATATGATGTTACAACGACGCGATTATTGAATTTACGTCCTGTAAGTGTCTGCTGTGCTTTCTGGCAATCAATCACGCTATTAAATTCGACAAATACCTGTGAGGCAAAAGAAAAGAAATATATTAATACATATTTTTAAATCAAAAGAGATAAACATGTTTCTGCATCTCGAGAAACATACTTTTCCACATCCAGGTACATCGACAGCTTCTATAGGTCTTGGTATTTCCACAGAACGAACCACGCCATATTTATTACACTCCTCCTTAATATCTTCTAAGATATCTTCGTATTCCTCTTCCTCCATTAATTCTTCAGGTGTTACCATATTCAACAAACAGAGGACCTGCGCATACATAACATATATCTTTTTGTTAGCCGTATCTTTTTATACTTAATTGTAAAAGAATTTATAATTAAATAAAAGTAGAATAAAAGCAATTATAAATTGAATCAATTTTATGTTATCTCACCTCAGTAGCTGGTCCACTTGTGCCCACCATAGACAATCCAGGCACCTGAATTTGAACTGGAGCTTGTGCACCAATCATAGGATTCTTGGCACCGACACTAGCCCGTTGTACAATCAGTTTCTTGTCTCCGAGCTGCATTCCATTTAATCCAGCAATCGCTTGGTCAGTCATCGATACATCAACATACTCGCAGAAAGCATAACCCTTGGAAAGACCTGTCGCCGAGTCCTTTACTAGATTGAATGCTCTGAGTTGCCCGAAGCTCATCAGCAACTCCTTTACCTGTATCGTAAAAAGAACGTTATACATTAAGTCACGAAATATTTATATATTAAATCAGTATAGACTATGCAACTTTTAACTGTTACTTCTTCGTTTAACAAAATTACAGAATATAATTTTTATTACAGTAACATTTCTAATTATTACAATAGTAGAAAAATATGCATTCAATTTTTATTAATTAAAAATGATATACAATCAAACTGCAATCAATGCTAAATTAAATTTTAAACTTTGTATCCAAATTGAATTTACGGCCGACTTTTTTGCTTAAAATTGCAATGTACCGCAAGATACATAATGTAAACTTAGTACGAAAGTTACATAATCCCAAAAAAAGGTAAATTCACTATGAAAGCATAGATGTGTCTCGCCTATTCGAGTTCCATTTGACGTCTTCGCTTAACGTCTTTCTTACATAACAAAGTTTTACTCCAGTCTGGAACAGATCTTTGTCAATGTTTCAATCAGAATATTCTTGCTCTTCGAACGTGGATTTCCCTCACATTTACTTTAATTCTTTCTCTTCAAAAAGAAGTGTCCCTTAAATTTACTTACGTCTTTCCATTTCCAAGAAGTACTGAAAACTCTGAAGCAAAGATAACAGCATGTTGCGTTCAATGAAGATTTATTTATCTTCGTTTTAGGAAGTCAAAACGTTTGTATAAACACATCAGTTGATATTTTTTCATGGTATATCCAAGAAGCACAATATGTTTCTTGTATAAGCATTATATATACGGGATTCAATTCACAACGTGATCTATGAGGTTGTATGATATTAAACACAGGCATTCAGAGAGTATCTGTACATGTATCAATGAGAAGAGTATATTATCGTAATTCCTTAGATTTGTGTATTTGACTATTGCTACTGTATAGAAGAATGAACTATTATTTTACGTAATTACATGAAATTCCAAACTTCTATTAAGGCCGAGTAAGTGTTCCCTGTTATACTCTTTCAACATTTTTCTGGGTTGGCAACACGCTATTATCAATGAAAAACTATCTATTTTGAAAACGCACCATTTTGCACAGAAGAACCGAGAGCATCAGAAAGGGGTCTGCAAAATTCGCATAAGCCCAATACGAAGGCATGAAAATGATATAAGTACTTGCCTCGAGGGACTGGGCTAGACTCTCTCCAGGCAGTGTGGTATTTTGTCATGTTCAGTAGTAGTAGTAGTGGTAGAAGTAGTGGTAGAAGTAGTGGTAGTGGTAAGCAAATGCTTTTGATCGGCGCAACCCTAAGCTAAGAAATGGGGAGAAAGGGCACTGGTATCAGTCCACAGTTACTATATAATAACCAAATGGTTATATATATTTTTTTTTCTTTGGATTGTATTATTCCAACAGTGTACCACTGTGATAACACAGTATTAACTTTTTCCGGCGTTTAATATTCACGTTTACCGATTTTTATTTCTCTTACTTTCTCTTTGCACTTTGTCTTTGCATTAATGCACATTACTGATACTCGAACACATACAAGTTCGTTCGCGTAACCTGTAAACGTAACAAGGCACAAGGACGAAGAGCTGTAAAGCCTTGTAAAAGCCTGTAAAGAAAACAGCTGCAAGAGAAATGATACTCCTGAAAAGAATAAGTGCCAAAAGACTTGGAGCTGTTACCAGATGCACATAAGATTATGTGTTGACCCTGTAATCCCATCCAGGAAAAAAAAGACAAAAAATACTGATGTACTCTAGACAAAATTCGCCTCTTGTACCGCTAAAAAAATCTTTTCGCACGTATCACACCACTGTATGGAGACAGATTTGTTCTGCAAGAGTTTCAGATTTTAAAATACGAGGACCTTTACTTCCGAAGAGTTTTCCACCTAACAACTTTGCGTGATCGCTTCGAGTACAACTATTCCTCTTCTCCCCTCCTATTTCAGTCATTCATGGAAAAATTTCGTATTCCCTTGGCTGGGTCCACGATGATCCTAGAAAGACTGTAAAAGAAATGCGACCGCTGCGACTGCATGCCACCTGAATGCTGCAACGCCACTAACCATTTCCCTATCCACTATCTAAGAACGGCGCTCGAAGAAGAAATACGACAAACGAAATGCTACATTGCCCTCGGACCAAACAGACAAATGGAATTGGAACATGAGTCACCTAGCTAAATAAAACCTAGTCGACGCTGGAATCCAATGGATACACATACGTACCTCTATGGCACTTTGGGTAGTAGACACATCTTCGTAACTTTGATCTCCGCTAAATAGCTAAATACCTATGTTATAATTTAATCCTTTGGTATAACTCACAATGCTGAGAACTAGCATATGTTTCAAGTAATTCTACAGCATTGTTATACAGCAGTGCAGTTAGATTAATCGCTGATGCCATTTCATTGTAATTAGTGGGTTTACCAAATTTTGCAAGGAAGAACATTAAATACACATGTCAAGCAGATTTTAATATACGTATAGGCATCAGTGAGTAAGAACTGCTTCCAAAGGTGTGCAATAAACAAAATGATGTTATAGAGTTGTTTGCATACCTGTTCCTCGTTCAAATAATTGGGTAAACCACCGATGAAGATCTTGTGAGGCGAGTCTGTAATAAGAAAAATATTAAATTCAATATTAACTTAAAAAAAATCAATATTTTATAATATGCATAAAAACGTAAGAAGTATGTATAAAACATACCGGGAACCGTACCTGGCACGTTCATGCTTGGATTATCAGTCATTCCCGGCATTGGCTGATAATCGTGGGGTCTTCGTATTTTTAAGCTTTGTCCTTTAAAGTTGATACCATCGAATGCCATAGCTTGTGTTGTTTCGTCTATCGATCGGAACTAAAACAAAATTTTATTAATACCGTGTCTGATAACCATACAGGCTATACCTTTGGAAATCTTATTTTCATGTAAAATTTCATTGTACCTCTAAGAAAGCAAAGTTTTTATCTAAATTGATCTGACACGCTAATACTGGATTTCCAGCAGCCTGGGCAAGACCAGATAGATGCATTTGCTGATTGAAGAATTCCATCATTTCTTCTTCAGTTACGCCAAATGGAATGTTCCCTACATAAAGCCTCCTTGCTTGACGAGTTATTGTACTACCAACAACTGGTACAGCTGCTTGAGGTGTATCCGCTACAATGTTTGCAGGTATTTGTCCTGCAGCTTGCATAGCTTTATACTGTTATAATTGAAATTAAGTTAGTAAGCTTATTAAAAAATCAATTTATCACAAATATAAATTTCGTAAAATGCAAGTTATTTTACCTGTAAAGGAGTAATGTGTTCGAATCCAGGTGGTGGAACATCCCAATAGAGAGATGGCTTCCTTCTCCTAGAGCTACGATTCTTTTTAGGAGAGTTACTTCTTTTTCTATCTCTTCGATCTTTAGAACGTGAGCGTGAACGTTTCCTGCGATCTCTGCTACGAGACCTGTGCCTCCTATCACGCTCCCTGTCCCTATCTCTATCCTTATCACGGTCTTGACGGTCACGATCTGTGAAAATTAAATTTATAAGTATATTAATCTGATAAAACTATAACCTGTAATTAATAATAACAAATAATATACATACAGTTCATTTATAAAACGTAAATTGTTTTGATTAAAACACAATTACGTATTTTTTAAAATCTAGATACATATTTTATTAACAATTTTATAACTTTTGAACACACATTAAAACACCTGCTGTTTCATACACATACAAACGAGAATTAGCTTTTATTTACATGCATTATTTGTAAATATATAATATATATATATATATATATATATTATGCATTCTACATCTGCTGTACATTTCGGTATTTAAAACATAACCAGCGAATTACGATTCTTAATAGTCATAAATATTTTTCAAATATGCTGCGATATGTTTAAATTAAATAGCAGAATTCATTAGTATACCATATTATTATTAAAGTAATTTAATATTCTTGATATATATCATAAAAAATGTACCCATAAGAACGATCTTCGTAGATGCTTGTTTACAGGTTATCGATGAACTCTCCAGAGTCCGTGTTTAATACTAGTATGATATTCGCGATAATTTAATCGCGTCGAAAGTAAGTAAAGCGTTTTGCGGTTTTAGATTCTTCGGAACAAGATACTAAGGAGAAATGCTTCGAACTGTGTTTACCACTTTCACGAGTATGTTTCTCCGGCCATTACAATTATCAGACTTATTTACTTGCTTGTACGCGGGAACAATGACGAAAGTACAGTATATTCAGGAACCTTTAGAACGCTTACCTCCATTGTAATCTTCACCCATATTTCAACTGATTATCTAGAACTCACTTATATCACAAATGACTAATAATATAAATAATAACGATGCTAACAAACGTCAATTGCTCGTAAAAGAAATTTTTATTCCGAAATGGCGATAGGCTAGGTATATGTTAGCTAGTGAATAATAATTTCGATACAATGACGGTTTCCAGGTGGCGTAAAATTCAATCAGAATTGATTGCCTTCTTGTACCATTATAATAAATATTTAAACAAGGAACTTCTTAATATTAATTAATACATATTATCAAATCTATCATATGTAATTTTTCAATGTTAGAATATCACCCAAATACTTCTTTAATTTATTCTGATACATTCTTGTCGCTCATATGTAACTACGGCGGCTAGTACCTTTTTGCTCAACCAAAAATAAAGTTATAACAAAATAAAACTAGTATTGATTATTCAAATCAAAATACACGAATCTCATTCAATTCAAAGCATTTTGAAAATTAAACGTATATGAATTACAAAAAATAATAGTCTTTATTATAATTTAATAACATGCAAACAAAAACGTGCGAAAAATATTGATCACAGAAGAAATCCTTATGCTGTTTGTGTTAGCTCTGGATAGCAATTAAAGCCTGAGAATGAAGCTGCATTATATAAGTAATTAGGTACTTATGAATCCATGGCCTTATTTGTTATATAATTTCTATTTGTTGTAAAAAATAATTTCGAGCATATGCGTCAGCCGGTCACGATGCGGCGCCATATGTCGGCTCATTCGCCCTATCGTGCTAGCCCTCATCATTCGAACCTCGCTGCTTGAACAATCAGTTTTTTATTCACATCCTTCCGAAATTTCCTGATACTTGAATCAGTTGTTGGCGCATAACATTTTCCTCGTTATTGATATCAAACATTTGGACAAGAGGATCGTTAGCTACTTACTTTTACTGAGTTCTACGGAAAATTATACATGAATTATTTATCCTCTGGGATAGGCATACAAATTACAAAAACTATGGATTTTAGTGTAGGACGAGAGTGCATCCATTTCGCGGTACTTTATAATTCTTCGATAAATCAAACTCTTAGATGTCAAAATATATATCTTTTATTTAAGTTATTTACAAATTCCTTTCATTGTATGGTTTTATTTAATATACAGTTTTGTTAAGGTGGGGCTATGTTATATCTTTACATAACTATGAGGAAATATTTCAGCAATTTATCCAGAGCACATTGCCCCGTTCATATATGCGTATTTAAATAAAGAAACTAGCACATAACACCACAAAATATAGAAATAAATACATATATTAAATTTAAAGTGAAATGCATAATTTAGAAATTTAAACATAGTAAAACGTTCAGGTTCCCTTAATAACAACTAGAAGTCGAATTTTTTAATTTCTTTATTCGATTTAATAAAGTGGCATAAAAAATGAATACATTAGTTTATTGGTGCAAATTTTATTTTGGTGTTATTTCTCTTTTTCTTCTTGTAACAGTGATACTTCCTTCCGGAGTAAGACTTACAGAATCTATACCAGGAGCTGTAGTTAATTCTCCTGATACATTGTTATATGCCTTTGGTCTCTTCGGTGCTACCACTGGCACACTAACTAAATTCTTATTTTCTAGAAACATGAA
Organism: Nomada fabriciana; assembly: GCA_907165295.1. Classification (NCBI taxonomy): domain Eukaryota; kingdom Metazoa; phylum Arthropoda; class Insecta; order Hymenoptera; family Apidae; genus Nomada; species Nomada fabriciana. The sequence goes on from OU015694.1 coordinate 16,902,411, forward strand.
AAAAATACATTGTAATCTCCAGAAAGTTCAATATAATTTAAATGTATAATTAAATAAAACTCACTTAATGTCGCGTAAATTGGAAGGCCAAGGCTAGTAGAAGTTTTAATACGCACTGAACGTATATTAGCCCAACCTCCTGGATAGTTTTTAGATAAGTAACTGCATGTTGCTAATATATTTTCCAAAATTTCTTCTTTTGCCATCAAACTATGTCCAATTTGTATTATATGAGTATCCCCACAGGAATGCATTTGCATAACTGTCTTCTTCAAAGCATACTCTATCTCGTGCTTTAAGTCTTTACTCTGCATTCTAACAGATGTAGGCAACTTTCTTTTACTATAAAACTCTTTGCCCAATAAATGAGATATATGGCCAGCTATTTTTCCATCAACAAGGAAATAATCATAGCTACCAACAAGCTTTCTCTTCAATTCGTACTGATCGTATTCAGTTTTGAGTTGATTCAATGGTATTATACTCTTTATTCTTGTACAACCATTGTTGCGTAACAAATCTTCATAATGTTCCACAGTTGGCTCATAATCTTTTCTTCTACCCTTTTGTAGATCGCCAACAAAAAGTGCTACATCATCATTTGATGTAACTAATGAATACGGTAATAATCTGTAAATTAAATTGGCTTATAAAATAATGCCCTGTTAAAATCTATATTATTATTCAGTATAGAAAATTAGGTTTATTTTTAAAAGCCCAATAATGGTTTTCCATAAGGACCTATTGAAGATTAAATATAATTAACCCTCCATTGGCATAATGGTTTTTCACGAACGTGGTTTGCTTAATGGATCTTTCATTCCCAGGTCTTTTTTACTGTCCTAGGCTTTAAAAAAATTCTGAGACCCTTATTAAGGTCAATAATTTAATGCATAAGTGATACTTAAATGAAATTCTTAAGCCTTTTTGTATTAAAAATAAAAATTCAAATGAAAGTCCCAAAAAATAACATTTTTAACTGTACCTCAGCACTCCGTTATGCCAATGTAGTGTCAATCTCATCTGTAACTCGTACATAATACAAGTATGTGTTGTTTCATAACAAATATAATTAAGATTTAAATATCAAAGATAATACTCTATTTATTTGGTGAAATAAATTAAATTAAAAAGAGGCAGGAACTTAAGCTTACATCCTTATACACCTTCTTGGAGTTTTAGGTACTCTGATGCATATCACCTGCATAAACACGGGTTGACTCTCACCATCAAACAATGCGTTTTTACTCTTCAGCTGTTCCTCGGTTAAATGAAAAATCGCGCTAATACATTGTAATATATGTTCCTTTGACAAATCACGCAGATTTAGACAATCCGTGTTTTGTTTACTGCCCGCATTATCAACTCGTTTTCGTTTCGGCGATTTGACAGCCTTAGCAATTTTATTTGTACGGGCAGGACTTTTTTTGTTTTGTGCTTTGTTACTTGTGGATCGTTTTCTTTTTAATATACGTTTTGTTGTTCCGCCAATCTCCATTTCGATACCTTTTTTACCGTCTGCTTTATCTGCATCCACGTGTTTCTCAGCTTTCATAGTATCAACATTTTCAATTTCGGCACTACCCCGAATGGCGTTGCGGTTTATATTAACGCCTTGATTCAATTTCTTTTTATTCAATTTATCACATTTTAGTTTCACATTTTGTTGCTTCGACCCATGCAACAATTTCACGACACTTTTGCGTTTCTTGATGATTTTTTGAGTAGTTACCATTTTGTACACATGTAGAAATTAGTCTACTGTGTCCACTCCAGAAACGGAAACGGAAGGACTGATTTTGTCCATAACTTGCTTAAACTGCAGCGCCAAGCATAGACTACATGCATCTAAGTGTGGCTTGTTCGCGCGTAATTTTATTTATATACAAATCACAAATTTCTAGTTTAATTTGCTAGAAATCGATGACTGTTGTACTAGTATTTGTCATGTAATTCTTAATAACGTGCATAAAGTGAAATATTGGTGATACATTAATGAAAAAGTATGTGATGGAATGAAGGAAGGAACATTACTGTTTAGAAGTTTCACTTCTTAAGAACTACATGTGCAACGTTTAATTGCAAGTAGCACAATACATACAAATAGAATGGATATTATAATGAAATTAGATTTAGCTTAGGAAATTAAATTTAATAGAATGAATATAATCAATTAAAGTTTTAAATATTAATATATAATTATTTTTAAATTTATAATAATTAAATACATAAATATTATATGTACATATGTACATATTATACGATTCAAACTATTCGTGTAAAACGAGATACTTTTAACAGTTACAAAGAACTTTCATCAATATTTAAATCGCATGAATTAAAATACATATAGTTATTGCATTGAAAGCTCCACATAAATACGTTTGCATAATTCGAAAATTGAAATATACCAATTTTTCAATTTCCAAATACGTCTATATATTACGAACAATAAATTATAATTGAACTGCAGGGGGTATCCTATAACGAACGGCTTTACAACGAACAAATGCTAGAACGAACAGTTTTTCTGATTAAATTAAAACGATTGCAACGAACAGGTAGTTCGCCAAAAGAAGCCGAATTAATAGCTCCTCGGCATCCTGTTCTTTCTATTTTTGCTATAAATTTACGCATGTGTTAAATGTATAAAATTTAAACACAATAAATTAAATTTATAATTCGTATGTTTGCTCTTCCCTTTTATCATAGAGGTTTTCATGGTGTGGATTCTCGACTGTATATGTATCTAATAACGAACGCGGTCCTAGAAGGACTTACATCGTTATAGGGTACCTCATTAATGATAGATGATAGCAAATGTAATGTTATCAGTAGATTAGAAATGAATGGCTAATTTTATAGATTACAAACATTAATGTATTCAAGGTAAGCAAGAATGACGTACTACGTAAGACCGCTAACTTTGAAATAAGAACAGATACTGTTCATCGTGTTCATATTAGAAATTTGCACAAAAGCATAATCTCCAATATTAAATCAAGAGAACCGTCTTACTTAAATTACAAGAGGAAATAATACCTCCGTATGACAAATTCAAGACGTTAAGCTTTTCTTCATTTGCGACATATTATCCAGCTTAAATAATTTCAGGCACTTGTTAAAATCGATGTTTTATCACCGTTGCGAATAACGTTCGCAACTTACTGCACTGAGGACAGTCACACTTGGCTAACCAAGACAATCGAGATCAACGATCAGTTGCACAGCATACGTCAAAGGTAGCCTCTACCGTCCGTCAGATCTGTTTTCTTTTCTTCTAAGCTAATTTATGTCACCCTTCACCTCGTTACATTTAATTAGTTTTTAGACGGTGAACAATAATTCGTGCCGTTTCAGCGCGTTGTTACCGCGTCACACAGATGAATAATGTCATACTGTGCTGCAATTTCGTTTCATTTATAAGCGATTCGTGGTTTCAGTACAGAAAAGCGACTCAGCAAAGAATAAGGACGCAGTCACGAACAAGTGCCGATATGCTTCGGTTAACATTTGCCACATTCTGTCGTCGAAAAAGTCGGAAGTACGATGCTCGGAATTTCACGATATATGCAAATATTGCTGCTTCTATGTGTCGGTTCTATAATTTTCTGCACGGTTTTCATTACCTATTCAAATCTCCCTGGCAAGGGACACAGCAAGGAATCGTTAGAAAATGAAACCAATCATCAGAATCAAGGAAGGAAAGATTTAACAATTTTACAGAACAGGCGAATCAGTGAAAGAGGACAGGTACGTTCGCGTTATAAATATTTTTATACGTAATTACATATTCAATATGTATATCGTTTAATCTGAAAATGAAATGTTTTTAATTCGTCGTGTTTTCACGTGTAAACATCAGTTTAAATATTGATATAGTTTTATAATAAGTTTGACAGAATTTTCGTAACGTCTATAACCGTTATTAATTCGCGCCTTTATTCGTATCAGATTGGTAAAACTTCATCGCTTGGAAAATGGCTTCTATCTTCCGAGGGAAGTTTACCACCGCCGATAATAAATAAGAAAAAAGGACCCTATTTGATATTAATATGGAAGCATGGAAAGTTCTTAGAACGTAGACACATCAGACGTTTTACAAATAAAAAGTTAATGAAAACCCATTTAATATAAATTATAAATATACAATGATTGATATAGTAGCACCAAAATATGCTAAAAAATTTTAAACTTTTTTCAATTCAGTTCAGTTCAGCTTAAAATGTAATTTCAATTTCCCATTTTAGATATTCTCCCTGGGAAAATTGTACAGTAAAGGGATGCATATTGAGCTACGAATCGAAAGATTTGGATAAAGCTGATGCTGTTATATTTCATTTGCATCTGACACAAAGCGTGTCGAATTTACCAACTAGAACTCATTGGAATCAACGATGGATCTTTTTAACCGACGAATCACCGTTGCATACTTTTTTGTATGGAAATCAAGAGTTATCAAGCTATAATAACGTATTTAATTGGTCCATGACCTACCGAATGGATAGCGATATACCGGTACCCTATGGTCGAACAATTTCCAAGTCATTTATAGATTCACCGGATATCAATTTTTCAAAGGATGTTATAAAAAAGTTAAAAACTAAACTCGTTACCGTGATGGGTAGCAATTGCGCGGGTACTAACGGACGATGGAACTACGTGAACGATTTAAAACTGATTCTTGCAAATAATCTCGATATATATGGAAAATGTTTAAAGGGTAACGCAACTGCTTGCCCCGGTCATTTTGACAGAGATTGCGCCGTTTTAAATGCATACAAGTTCTACCTAGCTTTTGAGAATTCAAACTGTGTAGAATATATAACGGAGAAAGTATTTTGGCATGGTTATCACAAATTAGCTATTCCCATAATAATGGGAGCGCCGAAGAAAGATTGTGAACGATTATTACCACCTCGTTCATTTCTTCATGTTAGCGATTTTGCTAATCCGTTTGCTTTAGCAAATTACATTCGTTACCTTGACAAGCATGATGATAAATATTTTGAATATCATGAATGGCGCAAGTATTACAAAGTAATCAATGAACACGGTTATTTTGGCAGTATTACACGGCATTACTGTCGTATTTGCGAGGGTCTCCATTATAATACACCTTCTGCAAAGGTATACAAGGATGTAGAATCATTTTGGAATAAGAAACGAGATTGTGTTCTCTAATACTTTATAATATAAACTTTATATTATATGGATATATTATACATAGTTATAGGTATCTCAATTTTTAGTCTCATAGTTATTGTACATACATAACTAAGTACATATATATACATATATAGTTTGTGAAATGTTTATATCGTAAATTATAACATGTAGATATGTACTATTATTAATTATTACTATTATATATAATTAATAGTTTCTTCATTTTGGCAACTGTGCAATATTTGTTGTAAACAAAATAAACCAAAAATAAATAAGTTAATTATATATATACCCAGATATTAATATATGTTTTTGATAACGATACCCAAAATGATTTGTATGTAATAATATGTCTGTTATATAATAAAAAAAAATTGTTCAATTGCGTTCAATTTTTTATTATATTGTTTATTTCTTCATTTTTTAATGAAACTTTAATTTTACGAAATCTGCAAACATTTTGTATAACATTACGAATGTAATAATTATATATATACTGTTAAATGTTTGATCAAAATTGTGTAATGTTGTAATTATTGTGTTAAATTGGAACTATTAGGTTAGAGAATTCATCATTATTTTAAATATCGCACATTTATAGAATATAAAATATCAATCATGTTACGTAAAGATTGTCTACATCATTTATACATATTTGCAAGGCAAGATAGTAAAGTGCCCAAGCGGAAATTTTTACAAAATCTTCATCGTTCGTTTAGACTCGTGAATGTTCCAATGTACAGTACTGCAACTTTAAAAGTCTGTTACGTTACCACGGTGCGAAAACAACAATCTTTACCAAAATATCGAACTTTCCTTTTCCCTTTATTGTGTTCGAGAACACATTGCACTAATCTCTCTACAATCATGGCTTCGCAGTATTTTAAAGGACATAATGACCACTTCAACGGTGTAACCGTCGATTCAAACGAAGAACCTTGCACACCTGAAGAATTCACACATCGTCTAACAGGTGCGTGCGCTTTTACATAGTTAGCTAAAAAAATTAATTAATTTAGTATTAACCGCAAATTTTAAGAGTACATTGTTTTTCGCAACACATCGCTGAGAAGTTAATATAATTATTGCTACAAAAAAATATATTCAGTGCAACAAATTCAATTTTCATAGCATCCTTACAAAAGTGGATACAAAATAAGAGACGAGTAGCATGGTTTCGCATATATTTACCACATTCAGGATTAATACCAGTACTTGCGACAGAAGGTTTTAAATTTCACCATGCTAAGCAAGAATATGTTATGCTTTATCGATGGTTAGTTAAAAATGAAAAATGCAATGTCCCACATTACGCACATACTAATTTAGGTATTGGAGGATTTGTTTATAACAAGGAAACTGAAGAAGTATTAGTAGTGAAAGAAAAATATTCACATAGAACAGCACTTTGGAAACTGCCAGGTGGCTATGTAGAACCAGGTATATCATTTTATTATAATTTACCAAACAGTATTCGCATGTGAAAAATAATTTCATTACTCCTGTATAAAACTGAATAATTTATAAAAGATATGCTTTATTACTTTTTTTGTAACAAATAGGGGAAAATTTAGAAAATGCTGTGATAAGGGAGGTTCTAGAAGAAACTGGCGTTCAGACTACTTTTAAGAGCATAATAAGTTTCAGACATATGCATGACAATGCATTCGGATGTTCTGACATGTACATGGTTGTTTATTTATCTCCTTTAAACCGTAATATTAAAAAATGTGAGGAAGAAATTGCTGATTGCAGATGGATGAAGGTAATATTTATTATTTGCTTGTGTATTTTCTAATACCATTATTGCTTATTACTTTTGTAGATAAGTGAATACGTGGAGCACAAAGAGGTACATGAACATAATAAAATGTATGCAAAAAAAATGTTAGAATGCATCAAACACGGAGTGGGAGTTACTATAGAGAATACAGTGCATCCTACACTTAACAAACCTATTTGTGTATACAGTATATCAAAGGTTAATGGTGCATAACAATATCTAAAAGTATTAGGAAACAATTTCAACTTACAACTTACCAATTTAAAAGAAGGTAAATAAAGACCTTGTCTTACTGATTCAATGAAAATATTAGGAACGTAACACGTTAGAAATTGTGATAAACGCAAAAACGCTTTTTATTGTTTATTGCTAAAGTATACTTACTGTATTTGTTTTTTCTTTATTCCTTGTTCTGAAGCTAAAGCTTTTCCTTCCTTCCGGGTCTTTCTGTTAACTTTAGAATCAGAGTGATTATTAGACTGCAGATGTTTATGCAAATTTTATATGTCAAAATATGCGAAATATATGCAAAATTTATGCGAAATATATGTAAAAATTTATTTAACAAAGTGCATAACATACATCTTATTTATTATTAATTATAAAAATTTGCATTACAATATGTAACAAAAATCTCTTCTATATTTTCCACTGTCAGTTGATATCTTTTCTGTTCTTTCAACATCGCATGATGTGATGGGTGCAGATTTGAATTGTCTCCAATATTGTGCTTCTATTTCTCTTGGGCCTTCAGTAGATTGTGATGTCTGAGCATACAATGTTGTGTATACGTCAAGGGTTAGAGTAGGACTGATCCGTTGGGTATGGACGGGTGCGGGCCGTATGCATATGTGACAAGATGAACCATTTAAGATGTTATTCAATTTGCATTGTACAGTAATGTCTCGATAGAAGCGAAAAAGAGGTATGCGATACAAGCGAAGAGTTCATCCCCACCACTGACGGGTATTCCCCTCGAGGGCTCCGAAGTTCGCTCGGCAATCGGTGTAACGTGATCCGGGTTCGGGTATATCGGTGAGCCAATCCTAATTGAAGGATGCAACTTTGCTATTTCTCATCCTTTTCTTATGAATTTTTACACAGCATAGCTGACATTTTTCTGATTAAAATGACACCAAACACGATATAATTTGGACTATATTTACTGGCTCAATTAACGTTAATAAGTTTCGACCGCAGAAAAGGATAGGTAGTGAGAAGAAAAGAGAAGCTGCTATCTTTACTCGCTGTCCTTTTCTACGTTCGACGCTGTCGGCAAATTTCAAACAACGTAGTACATATGTAATTACACGATAGAAGCAAACGTTCAGTCCTGAGGCTTTCGCTTCTATCGAGGCATTACTGTATTTCGAATCCTGGCTTGTTCTGGAAGACATGTTTATATCCTGTTCGAACCTATTCTCCACAGGCAGTAGGCACATGATTTAATTTTGTTGCAGCCTTTAATGATAAGGTATTTGTCTCCAATTTCCTTATAGTAACTAGCAGAGTGCGGAAGTTAGCTTCAATGAATGCTAATTCGTCAGCAAGACGTTCATCATGTAAAATCTCCTTTGCTGATTTAATGCATGCCACATTTTTTTCTTTAAACGATTGGGCAATCTAAAAATGAATGCGAACTTGATTGTCTTGTACAGAATTAATGATTCACTTAATCTTAACGAAGTAAAACATCAACAAATACTCTTACCTCTTTTATAACATGCACATGTTTTACGTAAAACATCGCAGCCTCTAATCATGTTCCCCATCGTGATAAAACAGGTTCTGGTGGTAAGGGAACATTTGGTTGTTGTTGTGGAGCTTTTAAAAATATTTGTTCCATAGAAGCTACCCAGCTAACCATCTGTCTATGAATGGATTACAGATTGGCGCCAGAACCTGTGACACTGGCGCGGAATCGGTTTCCATCTGTGTCCGCATTTGGCGTCCTCTTCGAAAACAGATTTGTAAACCGATCTGGCAACTTCAGCCACTTAAATTTTATATGTATCTGCTGCAATTCTGCTATCGCAGACTCTTTTTCCCCTTCTACCGCCAGTCTACTGCCATAGCCGGGGTTAACACATTCTGCATCCAAACTGTCGCTGACCAACTTGGTAGCAGAATCTGCTCTGACAGGTTTGGCTGACTGAGTATGAACTTATTGTAATGCGTGAAATCATGACATATCTATTAATACGATATTTGTCAAGTTTCACGATTTATCAAAAATAAATTTGCTATTTATGCAAGAAAAGACATATTCTCTTATCGTCCTCTAATGAAAAAAAGGGGTTCTGTCACGATTTCATTTATTTCTCTATTTTCTACAAAAATATGCATTTGGCATAGAGGTAAACGTAAATCTTAATAAGTTGATACACCTTGAGCGGTTAAAGTTTATCTGTTGTGGGACGTTACTACAAAAGATTGGTATAGGAATGGATCAAAATAATGTGTTTCTTTCAGCGGAGTCCAACGATTATTCTGAAGGGCTTGAGTCATTGTACCATTGCGGAAGGGGTGGTTCGACTGCATTCACTCTGTGATGACCAAATAAGTGCATAAAGCGAAAGGAGAAATGGAAACAGAGTTTTCTTACGTAACAGCATAGACATTCGCAGTCTAGTCATCATCCTCCATTTCGCATTCTTCTACTCTACTAATATCTTGTTGTTGAAGTGATATATCATTTAAGGAAGTAGAAGGGGCTTCTTTGACCTTTTCATGTAATATATTAAATCTCTCATGCCGGTCATGTTTGATAAGATTGTTCAAATAACTTGTTTTGTTTCCTACCTTATCAAAACAAAGATCATGCAATTTCTCAAAAATAGGACGAATATTAATTCCTACTGCACATAATATCTTTGATAAATTTTTTGGCGTAAAAAGGTCTACCTCGGCCAAGAAGTGATTTAAATACTTTTCTTTAATAAAACATAATTTATGAAAATTTCTTAAAATAGAAGTTTTGAAGTAAAATAGTATTTCCTGCTAAAGATAATATATTGGATAAATTACTCGGCATAAAACCTGCATTAAAGAAATTATCTAAAAGCTGTGTTTTATTTCCTGTCTCATCGAAGCAAACATCATGAAAATCTTTTAAAGTGGAACAAATATTAGCCCTGGCGTCAGTTTTGTGTTTTTTGTATACGTTGAATGCATGTTTCTTTTCTTTTATGGCCTTCTCGCATACCTCATTCCACCATGGTACATTTCTTTTTGCAAAGGCTATAGCCGGATAAGGGGGTCAAATGTGCCCCTAAACCAAATTCAACTTGTGAGGTGTCATTCGATAGCTTATCAAGAAAAACCAATTCGTACCAAGTTTCAACCCTGCAGCTCGACTGGGAGGGTAGTTACAGGGAAAAAAGCAAAATACAGTTTTTCCGCAATATCTTCCATTTTAGCGCATAAAAAATTTTGAAAAAAATCTGAGACATTGCAATTATAGAGGCACATATTGTAGAATTTTTACAGCTTTTCAAATTACAAACCCGAGCTGCAAAAATTGAAAAACGTAAAAAAATGCCGAAAAACGCCGATTTTGTATTGAAGGAATTGGAGACGCACTTTTATATTTTTTTTGTAGGTACATATTAGTGGTACTATTACTTTCAATTTTTTTCAGATTTTTGAATTGACTGCGCCGCAGTTAAAAAAATTAAAAACCGATTTTTTCGCCGTTTTTTGCGTGTCAGAGTAACTTATACGGCGAACTTTTGTCTAGTCTTTGCGAAATAAGTGTTTTATGCTATGTTTAATGTTTTTATATTCAGCAGACCACCATAGATATCGAAGAGGGTAATAAAACGAAGCGGTTGAGGTCACGTCAGTCGCCTTATATCCTAAAGTATTCACAATATTTTCAACGGCATCGTTGGTCCCGCGGCAAGGTGTCGGACTCATAAACCGCTGCAAACTTTTTGTAGGTTCGAGTCCCCGAACTCAGGTTGATTTTTTTTTCTGCGAATTAACTTTTTTCTTATTCCCAACAATATGACAACGATTAATATTTGTTTAGAAATGTTTTAAGAACATTTTTGTAGCATTTTAATTTGTAATGTACGGTAATATGATTTGGGAGTCATTTCGATTGAAAATTCTTATTTTCCAATTTCAAGGGATTGTTCCAATACACACATAAACCTCTTTAAATACTAAAGGCTATGAACCCAGTCACAGATTCCCTGGCCGTTTCGATATTACCACTGTGTTCCGTTCTTAATTACTTCAATAGCCAACGGAACAAATGTCTAATACCGAAAGGCATTTTTATTAACGTGACAAATTCATAACATGGATCTTTATAGCAGTTTTTTGTACAATAATAATTTTATTATTGTTATATATTAACATATAACATGTACTATTAACATGTACTGCAGCTCCGCGTTCAGAGCCAAGTTCGTTTATGATACACCAACAGTTATTGAGGATATAGGAACAAACCTTTGCAGAAAACGTGTAGAGATTTGACAAAATTATCTATTATTCTAAAACAGCGCTCCAAAATCATATTACCGTACATTACAAATTAAAATACTAAAAAAATGTTCTTAAAACATTTCTAAACAAATATTAATCGTTGTCATATTGTTGGGAATAAGAAAAAAGTTAATTCGCAGAAAAAAAAATCAACCTGAGTTCGGGGACTCGAACCTACAAAAAGTTTGCAGCGGTTTATGAGTCCGACACCTTGCCGCGGGACCAACGATGCCGTTGAAAATATTGTGAATACTTTAGGATATAAGGCGACTGACGTGACCTCAACCGCTTCGTTTTATTACCCTCTTCGATATCTATGGTGGTCTGCTGAATATAAAAACATTAAACATAGCATAATACACTTATTTCGCAAAGACTAGACAAAAGTTCGCCGTATAAGTTACTCTGACACGCAAAAAACGACGAAAAAATCGGTTTTTAATTTTTTTGACTGCGGCGCACCAAATTCAAAAATCTGAAAAAAATTGAGAGCAATAGTACCGCTAATATGTACCTACAAAAAAAATATAAAAGTGTGTCTCCAATTCCTTCAATACAAAATCGGCGTTTTTCAGCATTTTTTTCCGTTTTTCATTTTTTACAGCTCGGGTTTGTAATTTGAAAAGCTGTAAAAATTCTACAATATGTGCCTCCATAATTGCAATGTCTCAGATTTTTTTCAAAATTTTTTATGCGCTAAAATGGAAGATATTGCGGAAAAACTGTATTTTGCTTTTTTCCCTGTAACTACCCTCCCAGTCGAGCTGCAGGGTTGAAAGTTGGTACGAATTGGTTTTTCTTGATAAGCTATCGAATGACACCTCACAAGTTGAATTTGGTTTAAGGGCACATTTGACTACCTTACCCGGCTATAGCCTTTCTGTTTGATTATTCCGCGCTTCTCCACAAGCAGAGCGGTTCAGCGCTCCACGGGCAACCGAACCTGCACAAAGTCCCCATATCCCACCAATCGCGGCGCCACACTATATTCTCCCTCTACCAAGCGTTGTACGAACCAACTCGCGTGGAATTTAAATTGCAATGTTGTGAAGTCAAAGCAATGCGGATAGAATTTGTTTAATGGATTAAATGTCATTACTTGCATTGCTTTGGCGTTAAATGTTCGTTATTTATTGATTAGCTGGCAATTTCAAAATATTAGCCAATAGGATTAGTTTTAATTAATTTGTTAAACTTACGTTAATTTTAATTGGCGAGAAACAAAGTCGTTAAATGTTTTAATCTTAAGAGTTGAAAGAATCTCTTTTGGACTCTCACTTCTATCGTAAGCTACAAAGGCGATAGCACGCGTGTCAAATTAAAGTTTTCTTAAAGTTTCTTAAGCTTTGTTAACCAGTTATTAAAAGTTTATTCGTATTTAAATAGTTCTAAGTTTATTTTTCATTTCGTAATTAATTTTCTCCCACAAGCAGAGCGATTTAGCGCTCCACGGGTGCACGAACCCACTAATAAAAAATTCCCTAAGGACAAGTTCGCAACACTTGTGTTACGCTACGCGTTTAGCAGACCTTAATATCTAGTGATATCGAATCAACGATCGACAATATAACTATAACAATCGACAGCGATAATAAATTAGGAGCGCTATTCGAAACCGGATGAGCATACGCGCGATAAGTAAAGCTGTACATTATTCAAGTACCAGCCTTAGGTTCTCGAACAATAGGAAACTCGGAGCATTCGAATCTTAGAACACTTCACTTGGAAGATTCTAAAGGTTATTTATTACGGAGCGTAAAGAATTAGCTAAAGTCTATTGAGACACGTACGACCTCCGGAGGTTGTCAGACCCCACGATATCCTGTTCTGGCCGCCACATGTTCTACCGTTGAACAAAAGGACATCCCAAGAGCCACTTGACTCTTCAGCGCGCTTTCTCCGACCCTCGCGCGTTTTTCCTTAGCTTTCCCGCGTTTTCCCCAAATACGCGCGTACCCTGACGCCCTTACCGAGAAGCGTAGCACTGCCACCTCCACGCGCCCAAGGACGAATAGAAACCCACCAAGAACCAACCCTATTGGACAAGGACGATTTCGAAGGAGGACCAAGGAACCTAGGAAGAGGAAACAGAGCTGTAATGGGAAGAAGAAGAAGCCCTGCACATCAGATAGAATTGAGACCTGAACAGAGCTACTGAGCGAATTACTTGTACAAATAAATACTATCTCTTGGAATAAAACAGTGAATCTTTACAAAAGTCTTTATAAAAGTTAGTGTTCTTTGAATATTCCGCGCCTTTCCACAAGCAGAGCGGTTCAGCGCTCCACGGGCAACCGAACCAACTCCAAGTCCCCATATCCCACCAATCGCGGCGCAACACTTGCAAAGTCTTCTAGGTTTATAACATTATGTTTAAGTTTTTGAATCTAGTCATTAGCGCCTAACTTAGTGTAGTATAGAAAGAGCGTTCAGATGAGGAACATCAGGTCAACCACGCCAGAGCGTGGGTGTTTTAATAATATTACAAATAAAGAATATTAGGGTCGGTAAAGCCGTTGTCTATTTTATTATACATTCGTTTTACCGCCGCAAGTCTGTAGCGGTGAAGCTTGTGGAGAATGAAATGAAGAGAACTATATGATCGACACCGTTCACTAGCGTTTAATATTCAGGAAGTACAAATCGCTTCTGACGATATTTCGATGTTTGCTGGCCGGACGCTTTTCTATAACTAACTTAAACTAGGCGCTTCTTGACTAGATACAAATTTCTTAAAAAGTAGTGTTATAATCTAAGGGGAACTTAAAGAACTAGGACTATGAACTAGCCTTAAAACTAACTATAATAACACTAGTCTAGTTAAAACTAATCACGCCTGTCGCCGGTAAAGTTGGGAGCTACTTCGCGACCAATGTCGGTAAACACCGGTCGCTACAAGTCTGTGGCGGTGATATGAGGATGGAATGAACTTCACGACGGTTTACCGACTCAAATGCTTTATTCGCAGAACGTGACTTGCGTTCTCGTTTACTTAATAAATGCTCTTCACTGGAAGGCTTACAGGATACTAATTCGTACGCTAGGCGCTAATGACTAGATTCAAAAACTTAAAGGTAGTGTCTTAAACTCTAAATACTTAAATCACTAGAACTAAAGCTAGTGTCTTAAAACTAACTATAAAAACACTAAACCTAGTTAAAACTATGAGCGCCCACCGACGGTAACATTGGTCGCTGCTTTGCGACCAACGTCGGTAAACACCGGTCGCCACAAGTCCTCCTGAGTAGGCGCCATCTCGTCACCACTACCTGAACTAAGTTTATCACCTGACTGCTCTGTTTTAACGGCAATATTAACAGCAGACGGCGGAACTCGTCTGTGGAAATGCAATTAGAAGGATTCATTATTTGTCCTTCTATGAAGAGATTTTGAGCTCGGTGAGGGCTCAGTCGAAAGAGGAAGGTTCAATGCGGAGCGCGCGATGCTTCGTTTGTGTCACAAAACTCTCTTAGTGACCTAAAAATACTATTATTCTGCGAGTGTTTTTTGTCGTTTTTTGCTCTACTTTGAATACTCATATTGTTAGATATCAACACAATCTCGTTGAAACATTTGTGCAGCGCACTGTGTTGAACCTTACTCTTTCGAATGAGCCCTCACCGAGCTCAAAATCTTCTCATATAATAAAACATTGCATGCTTCTAATCCATGTTTCGGGGCCATATTTTGTCGGTATACAGCTCGCTGCATTACCCGTGTCTAATGGCCACAGATTAGATGCGTTGTCTGTTACACGTAGCTGACCGGGGGCAATAATATAACATCAGCAGTAGTTCTACATCAATCATTGTCATTTACCAAACAAAAAATGTAAATTATAACTTTCAATACTATTTCATTTATTGATACTAAAATTGAAATGAGAAAACTTGTTATAATGTGTTTTTTCAATAACCATATGTTTAATTAACATTAATTGATTGATATCCCCTGTCGCCTTTCATTGCGGCAAAGAACAAAAGAATTCTTTAAAATTGTTTAATTTTAGCATCGTTTTCTATAATCTGTTGGCAACGTTGCGAGTGACACGGAAATGGTAATGGGACCCGGGGTCCCAGAAATTCTGGCCGAAAAAATGCATTGGATGATTTGTTTATTCCTATGTCTCATCTGTGGTATATCTATGTATGGAAACTGACATTTGGCAAAAAATATAGGTTTAATAAAGACTTTAAAATATAACTTTTCCTTTTTAAATCTTTCAATGAATGCTTATACAAAAATACCAAATCAATTCAAATGTATAATTAGTATAAATATATAAAGTAGAACGTTTTTTATTTACAGAAATAACATATATAAAGCAAGAAAAATGATAGTAGACCATAAAATTTGACCAACAGAACGTTGTGGGTAGAAATAAAGAACATTTAAAAGTAGTCGTATGTACAACAAGATTATATATCGCGCACAAGTATTTTATCTTACTCAAACAGATTCTCGAACGATGTGTGTTCAAAGTAATTTAATCGGATGCATTGTTCTCTACTACTAGTATAAGCTTTTCTGATATCTATCTTCGCGAAATGTGCAATTAAAACTGATAAAAAAATTATTTATTACGCTCGTTCATTGTGTCTATGGGCCATGTACATAAACCAACAAGCAATGGTATAACAGTCCTCATAAAATGTGACAACTAAATGTAAGAAACCGGGATGAACACGTTCATTCTTAAGGAATACATATGATGTATTTATCGTGATGCAAACGAATATGGGAAAATATTGAATTAGTGCCACCGACAAAGGTTTGAAAAGCGTTATATGTCCCGTGTGTAACCTATTTTGTAGTATAATTCATTAAAGGTAAGTTTAATATTAAGCACTTGTTTCGACAAGTATCGTTCATTTTTATTTACTTTTTTCTTTAACTCTGTATGGTAATTGGCTAACATTTAATTGCCGTTCAATTGATCTTTTTGTACTATTTCTTCAATACATATGTCCTTTTGCAATGTTAAATCAGTTTGTCAAGCGAATGTAGCCAATGTTAAAGTGTAGAAATAGAGAATTAGAATTCTTTTGATTAATGTGTAAATATAGAGCCTGTTCTTTTCCTACATTTCGTCCGTATAATTTTATATTTTGATCAAACCTATCCATGTTATTGTTGTAATAATAATAAAGGAATTTTGTTATTGCAGATAGTTTTATTAATTGGAACAAAATGAAGTTTGCGGAACATTTGTCTGCTCACATTACGCCTGAATGGCGTAAACAATACATTAGTTACGAGGTAAAATACTCAAATTATAATACATGTAGATAATTGGAAAATATATATCTATTTTATTCAAATTTTATAACGACATGCTCATGACTGTCACAGTTGTTAATAATAAAAGATGTAGTATCAACAGGCTAATAATTAAAACGACCTCTTTGGGTTAATAGGAAATGAAGGCAATGCTCTATACTGCTGTAGAAGAAGCGCCGTCAGCAGAAAGTGTTGAACCAGAAATGATATCTCGACACTTTGCATCTTTTGATGAAGTATTTTTCACATTTTGCGATCGTGAATTAAAGAAGATCAATACTTTTTATTCGGGTGAGGAAGGATTTTAATGAACGTACACATATAAATGTAGCCAAACGAATGATAAATTGTCTTTCTGGATGAGGTATTCAATATTATTGAATATCATTGCAATCCTGTACTTTGTTTCTGTTTTTTGTAGAAAAGTTAGCAGAAGCTACGCGCAAGTATGCAGCCCTGCAAAGCGAATTGAAAATAGCGTTAGAGGTACAGCATGGCGGAGGAAAGCACAAGGGAAAAGTAAATGCTAGGCCTCATTTACCAGCAAGAAAATTGAGGGAACTGAAACTTGCGTTTTCAGAATTCTACTTGTCCCTTATACTTCTTCAGAATTATCAAAATCTAAATTACACCGGTTTTCGAAAGATCCTTAAGAAGCACGATAAGGTATATGCGAAAAAGAGGTTGCTCGTTAAGATAAGATATATCCATGCTTAACTTTCTTCATATTTCTCTAGGTTTACAGGTTCATTTAAACAGTAATGAAAAAAAAAAAGGAAAAACTAGTACTTCTTTTAAAGTCCCCTATTCTATTAAGCACAAGTAAACACCCAGCACACCTCATACATCATAGTACTCGGTGTCTGTTATTGCACGCGATGTAATAGTATTATTATTTTTATTTTTAGTTATTGTCTGTAGATAGCGGCTCGAAATGGAGGGTGGAATGTGTCGAAACAGCGCATTTTTATACATCGAAAGATATAAACCAACTCATACAAGATACAGAAACTATGGTAACAAACGATTTAGAAGGTGGAGACAGGCAACGTGCTATGAAACGTTTACGCGTACCACCCTTGGGAGAGCATCAAAGCCCATGGACCACTTTCAAAGTTGGATTATTCTCTGGTAGCTTCATTGTTTTATTTGTGGCGGTGGTACTTTCAGGTAACAATAATAATTCTATAACCAAAGCAAAACGTACAACATCTATTGTTACGATGTCTCCATATTTTTTCGTATATTTTATTTCTAGCAATATTTCACGATGGCAAAGAGAACTTAAAGGTAGCATTTAGATTGTACCGCGGCCCTTTGCTTATTATTCAATTCTTGTTCCTTATCGGTGTGAATGTTTATGGATGGCGATCGTCAGGCGTGAATCACGTATTAATATTTGAACTGGATCCTAGAAATCATTTGTCCGAACAACACCTCATGGAACTGGCCGCCGTTCTTGGAGTCATTTGGACACTTAGTTTATTAAGTTTTTTGTACAGTGCTAGTTTGGGCATTCCACCGTACATAAACCCGTTAGTCCTAGTTTGTATCATGTTAGCATTTCTTTTGAATCCATTAAAAATGTTTCGTCACGAAGCACGATTTTGGCTGTTAAAAATCTGTGTAAGTACCATCAGTATAATTTATGCATCAGACGAACCGGAGCGATACATGAAAAGTAATATATTATTATCAATGTTTCTTTTAGGGACGAGTTTTAATATCACCATTTGCGTATGTAAACTTCGCCGATTTCTGGCTAGCAGATCAATTGAATAGTATGGCCACCGCACTGTTAGACTTCCACTTTTTAACTTGTTTTTATATTACCAATGGGAATTGGTTAGATGCGGGAGATACCAAGTGTATGTCTGGATCCTTTGTCGTTAGGCCCATCGTTAATTGTTTACCCGCGTGGTTCCGTTTTGCGCAATGCATTCGCCGATATCGGGACTCGAAAGAGGCATTTCCGCACTTGGTTAATGCCGGAAAATATGCAACAACATTCCTCGTTGTTATATCCAATACTATGTTCGTTTACCATGCTGGTAAGTTACAAATATAACTATTTGAAACGTTTAAGATTATTTTCAATGAAATACTTGACAAGAATTATTCACATTAGCGGAGTATAAAACACGATGGGAAAATCCTTGGCTGTGGTTTTGGGTGGTCAGTTGTTTTGTGAATTCGATATATTCGGTAACCTGGGACTTGAAGATGGATTGGGGCCTCTTAGATAGCAATGCTGGCGAAAACAAATTTTTACGCGAAGAAGTTGTGTATTCAGCAGCAGTACGTAAATAAAAATGTATCTTAATTTTTCTTACGCACATATGTAGACAATTATATTTATGGCGCTCAATCTCTATTAGGGATTCTATTATTTTGCGATAATAGAGGACTTGGTACTGAGATTTATTTGGATTGCTAGCTTCGTTCTTATCGAATTTGGATACGTATCCACTGATTTAATGACATCTGTGGTAGCACCCCTTGAAGTTTTTAGGTAAGCTTTTAATCACTTTATTCGGTTATTGAATGTTATTAATTAAACTGTTTAACGGTATACGGAAACATTTTCATTTTAAGGCGATTCGTTTGGAATTTCTTCCGATTAGAAAATGAACATTTGAACAACTGTGGTAAATTCCGCGCTGTTCGTGATATATCCATTGCACCGATAGAAAGTTCCGATCAAACGCAAATTTTACGTATGATGGACGAGGACAACGGTGTACTTAATAGGGGCAAACGTAAAGTAGGTGGTAAGAAGCAAGCTAATACTAAAGAAGATAAACGGGCCCTGCTCAAGGAAGAAACAATTGATATAGATACATCGAATGCTAGTTGAAAGTAGCTCAATTATTTTACATTTGAAAGCAGATTAGAGCAATACTGTACCGAATTTATTATAACTTTTGTAAGTATTTGTAGTTTGTTACACACAACGCAAGTGAAACTTGGAAACGGCTAACGTTATGGTCTTATATTTGTCAAAGATAATGACTGTAAAAGTGAAGCTATTGTAAGTGCCTTGTATACCGTTCTTCACGAAGCTCTGTGTTAAACAGTGAATTTAATCATTTGATACTGTGTTACTTATACTATAGTGTCTTCCAGTATTTTGGCACTTAACGCATGACTTATCGCTGATAAATTATTGAAAAAATAGACTTGTTAATTGTCTAGTTAACGGGCTTGAATTATTTGAACAATGAGTAAAATTGTGGCAAACATTTGTCAAAACAATTTTGATTATTTTGTCCATTGATAAGTATTACCAGAAAGAGGTAAATGAAATTATTAGCGTTACGTTATGTGTTAATAATGTATACACTTGCTAAAAATTATGATCTTCACTTTTTATTCATAAATGCTGTGTCTTATACTTGTAAATGCATAAAGTGTGTCATATAAAATTGTAGTTGTACATAATAGTGAAGTATACATATACGCTGTACTTATAACAGGATTGTCAGTTCAACGTGTGCATTTGTTCGTGATGGTGCAACAGATGATAGTACAGAATGCATAGTATTATAAGTTTAGGAAGAAGGAACGCTTATTTTGTAATATTTGCAAGTGTTATTTTCGAAGTTAAATTATCCAATAATAAGTAGGGAAACATAGGTCCGCAGTTTACATCGTATAGCAATTGTATTCAGCTGGTTTAAAATAATTGAATTCGTCTTATTCGAAATATATTGGACCACAATATCTGACAAATTACATAAGCGTTACTTTTCATGTACTGTGTAAGATATCGTTTTCGTGATAGAACACCGATTTATTTCTGATTATTACATGCTGCGTTGCATTTGTTCACTATTTCCAAAATGTGTTTTATGAAATACAAGAGTTTGTATTTGGTGAATGCAAAACATCAGACCTCACTATCTTGTTTCAACACAGCTGTGTGGAAGTGAAGCGGTTCTTCCATTATGAATTAAAAGCCGTGTATTTTAACATTACATATACATATAACTGCATTTTTCAAGAACTATTTACACGTTTATATTCTGGAGAGCAACAAGTACTTTAAAGTATTGCATAACTTCTAGTTAATTTCATTTAATACGAACAATAGTAATAGTACTGATAACAAATATTTCAATGTTCATACAAGTATATAACATTTATGGGCCTTGTTCTTTATTTTGAACGCATAATTGGCCACAGCATAAATTGATAGCGTTCTTCTTTTTGTTTTGTATGAAAAGGAAAATTATCTTGGGAAGAATAAAAGTCATGCGTTACCAGAAAATAACGAAGAAAAATTAATAATCTAATTTTATGTACTCAGTTGTGAGTTTAACAAAATTGTTTTTTTATATTGAGTTATTCATTAATCAGCGAAACGTATTGTTCACTATCGCGCTAACGTATTTGAATATCAAATATTCCAATTATTGTGATGGTTTTACATATATTTTTATATATACTTTGTTATAGAAATCGTATGAGTGACGACGACACTCTGAACAATACTTACTTTTATTGGAAAATGCCAGATATTTTTATATTTCGTATACAAAATGTATACCAATTCTATGTATATCTTTTCCCGAAATACGCGCAATATATGTATATCATGTGTGATTAAATATGATTGTAAGTAGCTAGCAGTTAATTATGTGCATATATTTCCATATAAGATACGTATATTTCGTTAATAAACTATTGAGTACTTGAGAAGCAACATGTTGTATTTTGTGTGAATTCACTTATCAATAATAATTGCGCTTGATAACGGGTCACATATTTTAAATTTATTTATTCATAACAGTAAAGTTATACAGAATATATACACGATTAGAGTCTGCGTCGATTCAACTTCGAATAATAAAGTTACGACTGTACAATGAAGTGCTAAAACTAACTCGGCATCACTTGTAACACTTTATATGCTAAGTTATATCTAGAAGAAAGCAGTAATTACAAACGGCGTGGATGATTTTATGCGCTATAGATCTGTTACGTTTCGTATACGTAACTAATACTATTTGTATGCTTTAAATAACTATTTTAACATCAGATATCTTAACAGTTTATGATACAAAATGGAATGGTATTTCAAAGACTGTATTAAGTACTTTAGTATATTTGAACTCTCTGCAATCTTGTATCCATTGTTTTGGGATTTATTTAGTAACTCCCTTTTGAATTAAATGCAATGAAGAATATATATTAAATGTTAACTGCGTATCGCTTGTACGATGGTTTCACTTTTCTTTCAGTTCCATTGATTGATGTTTGTAATTAAATTACAAAGAGATAAATATATATATATATATATATATCATTGACTAACTGAAATAATAAGCAGTGCTACTACTATAAAGTACTGGAATGACTGGAGAGATGAGAGAAAAGTAAAGGAAAATGTGATTATCCATTCATCAGCGAATTAATAATTTCTATATTAAGTGAAAAATATGTAGACGACTTTGGCAGTATAAAATATAAAATACGAATTTTTTTTTCAACCATTGGAAAATGAGTTCGAATTACGTTCTTGTCTTTTCAATTAAATCTTCGATGTTATTTTTTAAAATGCTTGAGCGTTAGAAATTCATTTATTCGTTACCCTATATTATACAGAATGAAATATTATAGCTACTTTTCCTTTGGAATTATTGTATAACAATTACACAAAGCTGTGTGCTGTTAATCCTTCAGAGCCTGAACATACTTCAGTACTTCTTCATGTGTGATATACGCGTAATATGAACTAATAGGTGTAGAAAGTATCATAAGAAATAAATAATTTCAAATTATACTTGTTAGACGTAGCGGGCCATTTTTTAATAATACAGAAAGACGGCGCCGTTCTTTATTACAACCGAATTATACTGGAATAGTTCAAGCAGCGAAGGATGAATAATTAACACCTACAACAAATAATTAATCGAATCTCAATGGGCGGCCGTGAATACACGAAACAAATGGACATAGCAGTGGAATAAAACGTATCAGACACTGCGGATATTGAGCCTCGAACGAAGAATACCGAAACGAAAATTCAATGTATTGACAACTGAACAACTTACTTCATTAAATACTAATTTATGTACATTTACACACGGTAAATGTGGGCGAATTTTTTACACTGATATGGAGTTGAATGATACAACTTGGTAACGTGAACATGACTTCAGCAGGTTTTCGTGGTACCAATTTCGCTACCGTGACTACTGGAGGCTTTCGACTTCCTTTCTGGATCCATGGCAATTGAAATGAACTCTTCTGAAATCTTTTTATCTAATCCCGTGTAAGTTTGAGCTAAATCCACTTGGTCCTCTCCTATAGAGGACATCCTTTTCGGGGATTCTGTTTTGACCTCAGTGTGCTTCTTCTTTTCCAAAGTCTCCTCGTGCTCCACGGATAAATGACGCTTATGCTTTGGTCGAATCTGTAACTGCATAGACCTGTTGTATCAATTATTGCTACAAAGTATGCAAACCTTGATATCAAGAATTTTTTTGCTTTTGCTAGATATCTTCCATAAATAGTTATACCCCGAGTTTACAATATATATTATGATTTTTGTCATTGAGTATATGCAAAGTCACCCAGCTAGCTGTCTGTCTACAAATGGATTACAGATTGGCGCCAGATCCTGTCACACTCGCGCGGAATCAGTTTCCATCTGTGTCCGCATTTGGCGTCCTCTTCGAAAATAGATTTGTAAACCGAACTTACTTGCCAGATTGGAAGCAGATTTGGCAACTTCAGCCATTTAAATTTTATATGTATCTGCTGCATTTCTTCTACCGCCAATCTACTGCCAGAGGCGGGTTTAACAGATTCTGCATCCAATCTGTCGCTATTCTGTTTAACCAACTTGCTAGCAGAATCTGCTCTGACAGGTTTGGCTGACTGGGCAGGTGCAGTTTGTAATTTTAGTTAACTTTTCTTTAACTAGATGTATCTGTGCAGATTTGTAGAATGATAAAACGAATATGGAATATCTTATATAATACTCTCTTCCTTCATTTGTTTTACATAATATGAACAATTATTGCAAGAAAACTGCAAAATATATTAGAATATATTTCCAACAAAAAGTGGTAAGCGCAAGATTGCTAACTAACTGTTACTGAATTAATTTTCCTTAACTACAATCAAAGAAAACTTCGTAAAGTGCCCTCTCAAAGGCAGCATGAATCGAACTTTAACGCCCTGAGTGTTAAGAATTAGTTAAACCAGACTTAGAGTTAATTAAATCTGAAATTATTTATTGCCCGGATCAACGTTCAAGAAATTGCACGCAAAAGAATTATTTTCCCTTATTTTCCACCTAAAATTTGCTCTTGCTTCCTTTCTCGCCCATCTCGATTCCCCTTTTTCTTATATCTTAGAAATCACAGAAATGTCTACAAAACTTCCATTTCGTATCGGACACGAAAGTACACGCTGGAATTCGATACGTTTCGCTTTCTCAAGTACTAAAATCTCCAAAACGAGGAATGTTTCGAAAGGAGAATTACGGGTGGCAAGTTCGAGCAGCATTAAGTGTTTAAGGAACTTTTTCCACGGTTACACAATTATATGCAAAGAGAAACGGTATTCCAATCCCGACTGTTAAATGCCGACGTCGAAGATGTCAACAGCTATTTTCACACGACGATACTTACTGGTGTACGAATCGTGAGAGGAATATGAAAAAGTATCACGACGCGGATGATGCTTACCATTTGCGATAGAGGACGAGCTGCGTATGGCATGTGGGACAGTATAGGAACGGCACCATAAGCTGGAGCAGCCATTGGCAGAGGCCCAGCAGGTACAAATCCTCCTGGAAATTTCGCAGGGGCACCAGGCATTGCGTAAGGGGCCTGAGAGAAAAAAAGAATTATCGTTATTTCTATTATAATTGCTTTACTATTATTTATGATCTGATGCTCGTGCGACTGTGCAAGTCAATCGTTCGATTCACCTATGCTTCAAATCTAACGCATTTAATGTTCGTTAAAAATGGAATGTACCATCCTTGGTTTTATGGCTGCACCATTTCATTTTTCAGGTACCTATTTGGTATATCTGTGTCGCTAATGAAAACGATTAATAATAAATGGAACATCTGTTACCCATTAGTATCGAAAATCTGTACAGATTGTTTAAGGGGAAAATATTATATCCCCTCAGACCATATTGATGTAATATTCATTGCGTTGGTAAATTAGAAAATTAATCAATCTACCTCGAGTGCAAATTATGATGGAAATTATTTTTCATATAATATTTTTCGTCGCGTTCAAACATACGTATATAAACATACGTACATGTGCCATGAAATACGATCTAATTCGCTCTAGAACCTCGTACGTTATAGGATACGTATAAAAGAGAGCAGCATGCAAATATACGTATCATAATTTTAATTTATTACGTTTAAATTTTATACATCGCACGCACGTGTAAATTTATAACAAAATTGTAAAGAAGAGAGGCGAGGAGTTATCTATTTGTCTTCTTTTGGCGTACTATCCGTTCGTTGTGACATATTTGTTCATTGTGAGCGTTTTGATTCAATAAGAAGAACTGTTGGTCGTAGCATTTGTTCGCGATAGCATACCCCACTGCACTTTCAGAAATGTATAGGGGTTATTTATAATGTTATACCATGCTTCCAGTTTACATATTTTTGTTACATATAATGATTTTCTTAATCTTATTAAAATTGTAATACACGTGTTCTATATTAAATGTGATTCGAGCAAAAAGATTTCAGGAAGGGCAAAAATAGACGAAACTAGTTCAAACTATTCCTATTCCTTCCACAATGAAGCACCACAACCAGAACAATAATTAAATACACATGTACGTGTATAATCTGTTTTAAATTAACTACGACTAACAGTCTGAGACATCCTCCCATCATACAACTGAACCACAAAAAAGAGATCCTGGAGAACTTATCGAATAAAATCACAGTCAGCAGTCAATCACTTTAGCTATAAAATATCAACTGCTGAACACTACTATTATACATCCCTTGATATATACTTGGCACACAGAAAACTTGAACTAATTAAATCTTATGATCGGGAAAAAAATTCCACCAGAACTAATTTAACACTAGAACTACCAAGCCAGTCAAAATGACTGGTTTCAGATTTCTTGCTTTAAAGTTATTAACATATAGGTATTGCTGAAGCAATTTATGATGACTTTCAATAAGGCAAAATGACAATTACAAAATTTTCGTGTTCATAATCTGTCTAACGTATACTGTCTAAATAGTATCAAACCCTATCGGTAGTTCTAGTGTTAAGTGTAACCCTTTTACCACTCTATCTGCAGCAAGAAAATATTACGTCTCCACACCACCGTCGTACTTCCCTCGCGAGTGCAAAAGTCCCGCGAATAGTACGAATATTCCGAGAAACAACCCAACATCCAATTCACTGGACCAATCACACATCTCTAAAACTCTCCTCGCACAAGAAACAAGAAACATTCTAAACAATACTATATCTCGGCGAAAACAATCTCCAACAAGCAGAACAAACATACCCTGCATTCCGCTGAAAGCAATTACCGTCATCCACCGCAAGAATCTCGCGGTCATTCGAACCGCAAACGCGCATTCCACCACGGTCGTCCTCCGATCAAAGGGAATCTGAAAAGCCACGGCTCATCCTGCTGACACAGAAACACCTGCACCGTGCCTCGTGCATCTCCAAAATGTAGGCACGAAGATCGCCCGGAGCTGCAGCTCGACGAGTTTCTCTCAGTGCCCGTAGTCTGAACTTTCTAGCTCGCGTGTCACTGACCTATCCCTACCTCTATCTCATCGGAGGTCGAGCAGCAGTGGCAACGACTGAAGGGTTGTGGAATAGGGCACTGTCTCACCTGGATCATCGGGTGCATAGGTAACATCGGCTGGACCACGTAAATCGGTTGACTCTTTGGCACGTGGTTCTGCGCGCTGACCCACTGGTGGACCATGTTGCGTGTCTTCAGTCGACCATCGGTTGCCACATCGTCGGTGTTGCTAGTTCGTAGACACCCGCACAGCTT
This sequence comes from Nomada fabriciana, assembly GCA_907165295.1. Classification (NCBI taxonomy): domain Eukaryota; kingdom Metazoa; phylum Arthropoda; class Insecta; order Hymenoptera; family Apidae; genus Nomada; species Nomada fabriciana. The sequence goes on from OU015694.1 coordinate 16,929,172, forward strand.
GGGGGTCAAGGTCAGACAGCTATAGCCGGAGACCAATAGTTCGGCTAAGCTTGTGACAAGTAGGCCGATGCTCGCCAGCAGACCTGCCCAGCCACCCTCCATTTCTGATGTGTTTCCGTCTTCATCCTGCAACAGTGTACATATTTTGCTTGTTTAAATGATTATATGCGCATATATGCGCGACCTGCTATAGGAAGTACTTCGAGAAGTTTATCGACAAAAGTTGGGAGCAACTCTGAAATCAAGCTCATTTGATACAGCGCGATGTAACATGAATAATAAGCTAAAAGAATTTTACTTATACCAATAAGAAATGTAATAGAAACGAAATTTTGAATGAAACTCTAAGCGATTTGTTTCAGCAATCAGCAATTTCACAAATAATACTGGCTTTCCTTTGTGATATACCTAATAGAATATGAATTTCGGGGAAACACTGCAGATATAAATGAAGTTTACAAATTGAATGGAAGTATCGTAGAAAAACATTGATCAAATTTGCAACTTTGGTATTATGCGTTTTCTAAAAACAAGAACGACGGTCGCTTGAGATAAAGGTGTGAGGTTGGGATAATGTCCTGGTGCTTGAGAAATGTACATGTACAGAATTATTTGGTTCAAGCCACGACACCTGACACTCTATACAACGTGCTACCAGTCTGTTCTTTTATTGTTCCTGCTGTCGTATGTAGGCACATTTTGGTAGCAAGTTCGCCATTTGAATATCCTTTTATAGATACATTCGTTAAATGTAATAATAATGATGGTATACAGGTGTTAACATAATTTATACCGTTTACTTTCCTGCAGCATGAAAAATGAAAGTTTAGTCGGTTTTTCTTCAACTTCTGTGAGTCACAGAGTAGAACGCGATTCGAAGACAACAGAAATATTCCCAACAATTACACGGTGTACGTTATTGCAGAGAAGCAATAAAATGGGACCCCTTCAAGTGAAAAATGAAGATAAGTATACACGCAAAAGGTACATCTCTACTCTAGAGTACTTTCTCTTGCCAAATGGTTGGAAGAAGGTACAGCAATTTGTATTCGTCAAAGTCTACTTGCTTCGACCTAACATCGTTATTTTCAAGACTCGTTTGACTTCGCATTAGCACACTTTAGTTAAGCTTGCAGTCGTTCCACGAAAACTATGGAATGCTTTGTCAGAAATTTAGAATTGCACTGCTAACTACTTTATCTATTTTTATTTCAAATTATTTTAATGCGTGATATTTTTAGAATAAAATTGAATGGACAATTGAATCACATATCTAGATATTTACTCCGTTCTTGAAGTCACCATTTTTTAATTAAATAATTTAGCATCCGTTACGAGACCGTTTAATTAATTTTCATTTTTCATATCGAAAACGCTAAACTATTAAATTAATTCTACCAAATCAGAAAAATCCTGTATCACTTTTTCATTGCATTATTATTTGAACTATTATATACTCATATTTCCCTGCAACAACTACTACTAAACGATTGTCGTTAATCGTAAGTCATAAAATATTTCGATTCTTATTCATGGCTAATAATAATCATTTCTTGAAACGTACAATCACTAATCACATTCTAAAGAAATCCCTAAATTGTCTTTTCACACTCTCTGAAAGAAACAATAATCACATTAAATATTGAAAGTCCAATCTGAGTAGCTAAAATTTCTAAATGTTTTACAGCAAATCGTACTTTAGTAATTCCATATTTGTTACTTTATAAACACAACTTCTGACAACATTGAATTGAATCCTCTAACCACCATATCTTCGAATAATCCACTATTTTGTATTCATTATCTTTCTATCCCCAACTGAACCCCTGCACGTTTCGCGATAGATCATCGACCGGAACAGACGCGTTCCATCAGGGTCCAGAGGCGAGGCAATCTGTGAAATTTCACGATGCTGTGCCCTGACCGCGTTTTAGCCTTGGCATTGGAAACTTTCTCCGGCGGTCAAACGGTTCCAACGGCCCTGTTCCGCCTTCTTTGTATCGCCGAAACTCGCCGATTTGCCCAGCGGTCAAGGAAACGATCAGAAATGAATTTGGGCCACCAGTGATGATAACTAATTGAACTGTATATCGATCAACAAAAGGCAACTTTAATTATCGCTACCTCTAATGACTTGGAATTGTTAGAGTTTTAGTTGGAGGATTCTATCAATTTTATTATCAATATTAAACATGGTAAAGAAATCTTTAAATATCGGTAAATATTATGAAAAATAGTTAGATATGAATTTACGAAGAAATGGATGAACAGTATTATCTGTGGCATCAAAGGTTTTTTTTGTTGATTGAGCACGATAATACTAGACTGAGTAAACATATTGAGACTTCTGAAGCTCAATATGTTTCGTATTACTAGCTATTTCGAAGAGCGCAATAGTTTCTTAACAATTTATAGTTTCGTAGAAAAATTTCTTATTTTTTTAGTGTTAACAAACATTTGAACGGGAACAAACTATTGTTGATCTCTGGAATATTAATTTCAAACTAATGGTCGGTTGGCCAGTGGTAAATATTTGCAAAACTAAGAAAGTGATTAGTGGTTAGCAATTATTATTGGTCCGTAATGCATATTTAGAACACATGGGAATGTAAAGTTAAATCCAACCGTAGTAATTTTGCGTTGTACATTCGGATAAGAGTGTTATGAAAATTGCGTGTGAACGGTTATGCTTGGGTCGATTTCAGATAATTTCATTGTATTCGTCGGCAATCCAATCGTGATGAAATATATGTAACACGATAATTGAATAATATTGAAATATTTTAAACTCTATGCACAGAGCAAGGTTTTAATAACCGTGGAGGATAACGTTCGAAGAAACTTTTCTCACAGGAGTTACATATCGTGTTGAATAAAATTAAGTAGATGCAAAATGGGAAGGTATCGTGCATATTCATATTATTCATCCAGCTATTCATCCCGGTGCGTATACCACAACTCGTAAAGTCTCGCGACTATGTACATACTTTTCAAACCCCATAGGAATAGCAAGCAAGAGAAATGATAGTAATTTGAATTGTATAAAATTATGGAAAAACTAAAATATGCCTACCATATTTCCCAATTAGAGCCAAGAAACTAGTGCACACAATTTATGCACAAAGTAGAATAAGTTTTAATAAATTAACGCCTACGAAATTATATGCACATTTCCAACAGTGATTGCGTGATCAAAGACGGAGGATCTTACAACGAAACAATCATGATGAAATACAATATAAATAAGGCGCCATACGTTACGTTCCCATTCATAATGTTACACGCGAACACATCTGTACAGTAGAGATTATAAATTCCCACAGCTATATGGTCAGGTATATTCCTTCATTAAAAGCAGAAAAAAGGTTACAGGAGCTGGTAGTTTTGCGTTACGTGGATGTTCATATCAGTTTATCTATCGATGCGATAAATTTGTCTCGATTTCTGCAATACCTGTATCCCGTTCATAGAGTAATAAGTATAGAACGATGGCACTTTAATAATTTCCTGATGAAGTCACCGTTAACTTCTTGGTGGCTTCGCGAATAGGCACGTGCCAACAGAATCTCCTCCGGCATTGAATTGTAGTTATCGCTTCGTTAATGATTGATCGTAATTGATACCTCTGCGTTTTAATAACTATGTTCAACAATTGCTAATGCAACTTGAGAAGTGGAGTTTTCCGTTATTATCGAAAATGGGTTAACTTGAACGACAGACTTGCCGTAGCTATGAAATATTCGGATAAATATAAAATGAGTTTAGTTAGAAAGGAGCAATTGAGCGTTACATTTGGGGAAACGCCTGCAAACATTTTTTTTAGCATAACGTATAGCTTGCCTCGTTGTTCGTACGAATAATACATTCTTCAATATGAAAAATACAGTGGTTAAGTGGATGAATTTTCTGCGTTAATGGACACTGTAGCATAACGCAGTTTTTAGAACTGTTTTAGCGATGAAGGTTGAGGTAGATATGGTTGTTTGTTGGAAATTAAAATAATATCTACTCGATGGCTTTTTTGGAAGAAAAAGCAGTTGCAAATTATAATAATGAAAATATTGAAATTGCGCAAATTGGTTTAGCAAGACAGGTAAGCAAATTAAAAGAATTAAAGAATGAAAAGTGAAACATTAAAAGAATATTACTTTAAATGCTTGCGGAAAAACCCGGGTTCACATTTACTATCTGTCGCGCACAAAAGTGCACAATTAAAACGGATTAAGAAATAAAATCGACCAACCCTCTGCTGCAACAGTGAATACTAGTTAAGTCCGTTGTTGGAATAGCAGAGAATCGTTTAGGAGGAAAAGAAATTAGAAAAGTGGGTACTAGTGAAAGTTCAGACAATACGTACTGGAGCAGAGAGCAAGGTCACTTCCGGTGCCCTCTGGGAGTCTCTGACGATGGCTGTCAAGGCTGTAATTGCAGCCATATTGGAAAGGGCAAGGGCGATCAGGCACGCTGCAAGGTGAGCCGTCGAAAAACTGGAATTCGTCTTGCTAGACGATGTTGCAAGTGTCGCGACAACACCCAATGCTCCTGCTACAAGGGCACCCATACCTGCCCATAGTCCTGCACCAGAACCACCTAAAGCGGCGCCATGGACCAACACTAGGATACCGAATACTACGAGGATAATACCTGTGAACAATAGATACACATTTCAATTCAATTATTGTCGTAGCTCGAGAAATTTTTTAAATGATATATTATGGATAAATAATTAAGATTACAGTTGTGTCGGAGAAGGTTGTAATTGTGGGCTGTTTGAAACTCACTGTTAAAGTTGGTCAGCAAATTATTCGAATTTTTGTTTGGAACAGGTGAAAGATCCGATATTGAGTGAATAGGATATAATTTTATAGTTCGTTGCTACACGTGTTATAAAGTTCCACGTACGAAATTTTTGAAAGGAAATGAATTTTCCTAAAACTCATATAATTAGGAATTGTAGATGAAAGTAATGATGTACATATGTGATATTTCGCTTCTCTCCTTACTCTCCCTTATCTTCGTTTTATCTTTTCTTAAGCCTCGCAAAAGTTAATAATGAGAGGAACATAGCACATCATTTTCTTTCAAACATAATTAAAATTTGAATGTCTTCTTATTAATAAGTTATTAATTTAAAGCAGACGCGTACATAAGAATTTAAAAATTTCAGATAATATTAAAAGGAATGCTAAAGAATCAATATCAGAGTAACAATTCATAGGGAAGGCCCTATTATAAAGAATATCTTTCAATTCTCTTACGTTTAATTTTGATATGAAAAGGAATACATTTTTTCCTTTGAAAATCGAAATTCTTACAAAATGTTCATTGATCGGAATATGAGTGAATGACAACTGCTGTTTTTATTTTCTGTAAGGAAAGTGATTTTTGCTCGCTGCTCAGAGTATTAGTGTGCGCACGACCATTGTAATAATTACAATTATTAAAATACAACCCGAGAATGTAAAATCACCACAAATTGCAGTGCGGCAATTCTCTACGGTTTGCAGGCCCGTGGAAAAAGTTACACAAGTATAGCTTTCTAAGAGAAATGTTTTCACTTTTATGCCGATTTCTATGCACTTCGGAGAGATGAATGCGCAGTGGGTGCGCTATGGAAATTCGTGTGTTCTTCATGTACAAAAGTATGAAGATGCTATGCGAAAGTGGAAGTCACACTGCCGCAATTCGTATGCATTTATTTTATTTACGTAACGTGTAGTAATTTCAGAAAGAATTATCCGCAAAATTTCGTCTCAAATGAACGAAACTCTTACAAGCAATAGAATTCTATACAATAATTTGGATTCATTGATTTGGTTGAAGTAAAGTGTTTGAGGATGTAGGTTCATATTTCAGTAATTAACATGGTAGATGCGGAAAATCAAATAAAAAGCAATCGATATTTGTTTCTATTATGCTGCAAAATGTCTAATAAATTTAAATTATATGTATATACTATTATATATTAGAAAAAAAAACAGTAATTAATGAAACCATATTGTATGCATATTTACTATTGAAACATTTTTGCAATAAATTTAACAACACAATTAAATTTCAAAATTGGACTTATTGTTAGTGGAAGACATATGATTTTGTAATTGGGCAATATTAAAGTCTATAAATAAATTTTTTTGCCGCCGTTTTTATTTGCATCTTATGATCATGAACTGCGAAAAAATGTGTATAGAATTAAGTGGAAATTATTTTCGTCTCTTTTCTTTGAATTAATAATTGTCGATTACTATAATGCTTTTGGTTAAAGCGTTTAGATTTTAAATAAGATGGACCATTAACATCAATGGAGACTTATCTTGTGCGGAAATTACATTTGCATTAATTTGAATGATATTTACATTAACTATATGGGGTCACACTGAATCAATCTGGAATTCGCTATCAGTGTGAAACTAAGACCCTAGGCGAACACGTTTATCGCGAGTCCGTGACGTTATTAATTGTATTAGCTTCGATCAAACAGGTTTTCAGGATCTCAGTATTCCAAGGCTGATCCCATCATAGCTTTCAGTTATGAAATTATTCACTTACTAAAGAATTGATTATATGTTACGGTCAAAATAGTCCGACTTCCATGAAATACTTCAACGAATAAAAGTAATAGAAAAAATTCATCACACTTTAAGCAATACGTGACAACTATACCTTTTGCTTATTTCCCATAACGAAATCTATCATCTTCAGTATAGTACGAGTAGAATCAATACTTTCTTAAACCCCAATACCTGTCCAAATTAACAGGAAAACAAAAATCGAAAGAGCATTTGAAAATTTGAATCGGTAATATGTGAACCAACGTAAATCAATTTCTTTTCTTAAATTGCGCTATACGTTGAATCATGTTTCAGAAACGGCCCGAATCACGTAAACATATTTAACAAAATACTGTCGTCATTAATTGTTCGGCAAAATATATTTCCCGTGTTTAGTTATTTATTTATTTCCAACCTTATCGATTCATTTGACAGCACAAAAATGACGCAAGAGCTATCTGCCATTCTTCGCGAGACAGAAATGGAATTTTCGCTTCGCAGGTAAGAAAATACAAATTCGGTGAATTTTGCAAAAAGGTACTCACCGAGAAGCAACTGTCCGCAGGAGATGAACATGAGAAGATTCGATTCATCCTTCGACTCAGTTTTCCGCAGCTTCTGTCGATCACCGGCATGTTTTTGCGCGTGTGACTTTTGCTGTCGCTGTGATTTTTCAGAAATCAGAACCTCCTTCGAGTGTTTCGACTCCAGACAGCTTTCTGGCTTCGAGTCAGACGCGCTTGAATCCTTCGACGCTTTCGAGTCCTTCGATTTGCTCGAATCCTGACTTCTGACAGTCGAGTCGAGCGCAATCGCCGCGTTCTCCATGCTTCTTCTTCTGTCTGTTCGTAGGCTTCCTAATTCATCACCGTGCACACTTGTTCCTCCTGTTTCTCTTTGAAGTATCCAAAGAATGTACTGTCATTTACTCCAATCGTGAATTCCTTCCTCCTCTATTATTCTTTTCCTTTCCTCCCTCTTCTCTGATCTTTGATATATTTTCTGCTAAAGTTCTTTCGTTTATTATGTTGTTAAAATTTTCTTCGAAACTTTGTTAAAATAGGCTTGCCACGATTATCGAGATTATTGTTCAGTTCTTCCAGGCTTCTTTTGCCATCCAACGATTTGATTATTTGAGTAGTAGGTGCGTGTGTATGGGTGGACGACTTTTTTTGTTAGAAATTGATGGACAATTTAAACTTTATATGATATTCTAATGTGGATCCGCATTTTTTGATGTAATTAGTTTGCAAGGACTCTTCGTGGTTGTACCGTTCACGTAGCTTAGCAATGGTCAATAGATGCTACATGTAGTCGTTGATCCGGTTGACACAGTCCGTTGAATCCCAACGATCTGTAAATTAAGTAAGAAAGAATTGAGTTGCTAGCAGTTGGACAGTATCGGGATTGTGGTAAGAGAGAACATTCGATTTCTACCGAGAGGTGCAGTGTGACGTAAGGTTTTATTGAAATACAAGTTTACTATAAGATGAAGTCCGTTGCCGCTTTTAGTTTAATTATTTTACCTAATCGATTAATTAATTAATTGCTCTGAACAATTATTGTCAAGATGAATTTATAGTTGCCACTAAAAACTTGTCGAATACTGAATCATTTCCTCGTGAGAACATTTGTTATGTGCAATTTTAGTACTATTCCCTTTATTCTCTGGCAGCACTTTTTTTATCATTCTTATCATCAGTTCGTGAGTCGAGAACATTAACTCGCACAATTAGTTTTTAATCAATTTGCTAACACCTATCAAGGCATTTTCTTTTGTATTACTGAAACTGTAATTGTTGACTTTTAGTGACTACTTTTATGGTTTTGTTCCACTATCAATTCGAATATTTGTACAATACAATTACTATTTTGGATTAAATCGGAACGTTTTAAATGCAATTATTGCTACAAACTTTAATTGCTCAATTATAGTAAGAGAAAGAATTGCTCCAAGGTGCCTCGTTGGTATACTAATAAACCATTTCACCGTCTACATTGTACAGTTACTTGGCATCTAGATGTTATCAACTTCTAGGTGTTAATTTGATGACTAATACTGGAATGTATAAATTCCCGGATGTTTCTGGGCCTAGGTTCCGCACATTAGATGAGTTATTCGACCATCCCTAGTTTAATGTTAACGTCAACTTCAACGTTACTGAAATTTAATTTCGATTCAGCTCCTACAAGCTTTCTTTCGCCAAATATAAATGTAAGCAACAACAACAAATAGTAATGGCATAAAGGTATATATGTATGCATCTGCCTTAAATAATTGAACCTTTAGGTGGTATTAATAGAGACACGGACTACGAAGTCGCAATGATTTATTTATGAATTTCTTTTCTTGCAAATTCATTGAAATCGCGATTCAGATTAAATACAAGCGAGCACTTATCTATATATTAATTCGATTATCTATTATTCAACTGCATAGTCGAGAAACAAAAAGTATTTAAAACGAATCCTTATAGAAAGTCAATAAACAATGAACACAATAAAGTACATATAACGAAACGGTTTTCATTGTTCAACATGAACTCCGGTAAAATGAATCGGAAATAAATTTTGTGCCACTATTTTCTGTACCGTATTACTGGCAATTGCATCTGTTGCCTTTATTAGCTAAGGAAAATACGACGCAATGCTCGATGCCCGCGAATCATGTACAGTTAAGGCGACCAGCCAAGAAAAATTCTATGGTTCACGATGTGCAGCGACCTTGAAGTAATCCGAACTTGTCCTTGTTCCACGGACAAACCGGTGATATTTCGAAAGAACAAACTGGACTTTCATTCAATTCCGGCTTCAATGAATGGGACACTCACGCCTGTGAGATTTTGAAACCCGTTCAGTATGTTCCTCCGCAGAATTGGCGGGGACGAATAAGTAGCATTGCATATAGTTTTGGCAAGCTTGAAAGATTTCTTTTTGGCTGTTTTTCCGTGTACTTTAAAAGGAACGGACAAAGAATTTCGAAGGACTAGCGAAGATTGTTAAATAATTAGCCACGAAAGCATAGAGAAACTGATATGCAAAATAGATTTTTTATTGGACACCATTTATTTTCATTTCTTCGACAAGTATTTTCTTTTTATGGAATCACAATTTAGGTTCAAAATGAAATTTCGATAGTCAAGCTCTGAACGTTACGAAATTCAACTTATATTATGTAAATGATAAATATAAAAACTTTGTTCTCTTAAGGTTTTATTTCGATATGTAGTTACGCTTGTACTAAACGCAACTCTTAAATATTCTTTGATACATTACAGCAGTTCATACAGTTAAACATTAGAATGTGAATAAATTACAGAGATATTGTGATCCATTTTGTCATTAACATTACTTAAAATTCCGTTTACGTGAAATTAATGATTTCCCGTGCACTAAGAGCAGCGTTTACCAAAAAATTGCTTCAATTGAATCACAATCGCACCAATCTTGGCTAAAGAAAAAAGCTAATCTCCAGCCATATAATTTCCATAATTCGTCGCCTCGGGTCATCAGACCTCTGCACCTTTCAATTAACCATGTCCAACCCACTTCACACTTTTACGTCGGAGCTACGCAGAGATTGGTTTATAGAATTCCAGAAGACGTCGTTTGCTCTACGCTGAATATTTCACGCTAGACGAATCTGGCGTGTACGGTAAATTTCTAACCGGAAAAGAATCCACGCGTGTAGGCTGGCGAGCAATCGCGATGAACTGCGGGCAAACACGCGCGCGTTGATTCTTCTGGCGTGCGCTAAATGGTATTGTACATACATTTGTTGCAAACGGAAGAACATGTGTCCGTCACAGGAACAGTGGTTTTTCACCTGTTCGAAACGATATTTTCATTGGACGGCGTACAAAACTTTCACGTGTAAACGCGCAGCTTTACAGTTACATTCGTGGCTACACACACCTGTTTCATTTTCCACTAACAAACTGTGTAAACACGATTTACCGTGGATTGATTCGATGCATACATTTGAAGAGATTTGTATTTGTGTGAATTGAAGCTGAGGAACAATTTTGTGCTTTATTAAATGGCCGTTCACGGGCCAAAGCGTTTAGCTCCAGTTTTTTAGTCTTTTTTAAACTTTACTTTCAAAGAACTCGGCTGGTGCTTAACTTTTTATTGTACATTGAACAGAAATTCCCTTGATGATTACGTTCAACGTCACTATGTAAATGATAAAACTTTGTACGGTAGATGATTAATTAATAATTTACTTTCAGATGCCAATGTGATTAACTTCACGCGCTAAATTATATTAGGAAAATGTTTGTCGTGACATACAAGGTACGTTTTATACAAAATTTTGAAAAATAATGTGCTTTTTAACAATTTTTATATTTTCTCCTTTGTGATGTTAATCGTTTTGCCAAATGAACGTATGGCAAATCTAATCTTCTTATATAACATTGTTCAATTGACTTTAAGGTTCTATTTAGGTAAATTGATTTTACTTGAAGCTTCATTTATTTAGAATTGTGAACTTTACAATTTTACATACTTCTTTTTTCAATTGTGAGAACCGAATGGTATAAAATTGTATCGTTAATGGAAACGAGTGTTATTCAATAGCATACGTTTTTAATTAGTTTAGTGTTAAAACAGCCATCGTGTGCATTTCTAATTTTTTGTTATTCAACGTAGAAAATAGCAGTTAGAACAATACATAGTTAATAAAATTAATTTTTGAGTAATTTTATCAGCAGAGTAGTATTAACTTTAAGTAAGTGATTAAAAAAGGTGTATGAAGGTCATTTCCTAAAAACAATTTCCGTTTCATGATTGTCTTGAAGCAAACTATAGTAGGTAGATGAACTACATGCAAAAGTGCTAATTTTTCACATGGCCGAGTTTTTAGAAGAAAGCAGTTCACATGCAAGTATCAATGTTTATAAAAAAAGTAATTCACATTCACTGTTCATTTTATTGCCACACAAATTGATCGTATACTGAATGAAAAATATAATCTGAACTACGTACGTTCCCATATAATTTCGCTATTGGTTCATCGAAAATCATTCATACAACTAATTTATATAGAAACTCGAAATAATTAATTCAAACCTTTCACCAAATTATCGGGAGAAAAAGTTGAAGATTCTCGAACAATCAAATGGATTACGTTTTGTGTCGAACTAGAACGAGCTCCTCATACAGAGATACACATCTTTCCCAGCATAGTAATTTGTGTAGATCTTTCTCTGAAATACGAGAAAAATCGTTGCAGAATCAGAACCACTGTATGTACATATTTCCAACGGACAAATTTCTATGATCAAGGATCTATTTATAAATCTTTTCCTTCCTAACAAGAGATAAAAATCTCATACCAATTAAAGGAACATTGTTCTAGCACGTGTAATTCCTGCATTGTACCTTCGAAAAAATTAGAAACATATGTTTTTGTAATTTTCCACTAAGTAATGAACAACGTAATTCTTTGTTTTAATAAGTTTATTAGAATAAATTACGTATAAAAAGATATTATCTTTGTCGACAAATAATTCCATCTTCCTTCCATTCATTACAATTTCAAAACTAGAAGGTCTCCTGTATACCATTTATCAAGGATACAAGAGTAGAAGTATAAGAATCTAAACGCAACCTTAATAAAATGTTTGCCTTCGTATAACTTATCAGTTATGTTATCACATTATAAGAAACATAGTTAGGAGATTGTTTAACGGAAATAAAAAAAAATTTAACGTGTTCATAGTTTACCGAAAAATTCTTATCATTTCTACTTTGAACAATTCTCTGAAACTTTACACGAAATGGTAATAAGCATTCTACTATTACTATCATTTGTATCTGTATGATTGACGTCAGAGGACCACATTTCTGACACATTAAACTACCTCAAAGAAACTCAGCTCTATGACAGAAGTTAACTAAAGGATAATAATGTGAAATTGTCGCTAATGACCTCGGTGTCGATGCGACGTCAAACCTTAAGGAAAAAGCAAAATTGTAATAAATTTTACAAACTGTAAAATTTACTTTCTTATTAAATGACGAATAATTACATAATACATATTCCGTAAGTAATGTCACTTGTATCGGCTCCTGTTAGTTGCTCGATAAAGACTTTCTCAACTGCCAATAACTTCTCTGTTTTATCATACAAAAATTCACTTTCACAACAGCTTATACAATTTGGTAACAAATAATTGTGTCTATTATCATTATCAGTTCAGATTTTACCAATAACAAATAGTTTTTTCTTTTTTTACATTTTTTTCCTTAAAAATCCACCAAAATGATAAGAAACATTTTTCTCGACATACCGTTGAACAAGTAATAATTGTAAATGAAACACCTTTAACCCTTCTGCCTCGAACTCCATATTTGCGTGACATAATTGCATCGTATTGGCTTACAAATCTTTAAATGATAATTACATTTGCAAAGTCAGTTTTCCTTTGATGATCATTTGTACTCTAGTTTACCTTTATATGCAAAATTTGTTCCTTTTTGATGGTGTAATTCAAATATTGTGCATTCAAAAGCATTTCAAAGTTTAAAATATAAACCTCGTAGTATACTAATTAGAATTTCTCTCACAAAATTGAAGATCACTAAACGTGATCTGCACGGTGAAAAATCTTTACAAACTGTTTGATAGAGTTTAAATATGAAATTCTAGTGCAGTTTTAATCATGGATACAATACTTGCAGAAATTTTTATTTTAAATTCCAGACAAAATTTCAAAGAGGTCTAGAAACCTGCTCCCTGGTTCATCTCACAATCTCAAATCCACGCTTCTTACTATTAATTTCCAAATCCCCAATAGTTAGTATTAACTAAAAAATTCTAAACCGCTCAAGCTGTACAAAGAAAATTCATTTCCAACGTTTACTTAGAAACAGAATAAACTGTATCCTGTTATGAAAAAGCTTCTGTAAGTAGAACGTACAAACGCCCTATAAATAATTTATTATATTACTCTATTTTTATTTTCAAACTAAATATATCGATTGCTTCGATTCCCCTAGCAAAATTTATGCGTATTGATTATACTTCTCTAAAAACGACACAATTTCAGTAAAATTAAAAAACATCGTCGGTTTAAACGGGAAATCACTAAAGTAATTTTACATATAAAACCTAATACCAATCAGTGACGTGAACGAAAGTGTTCGAAACACCTTTAGCCACCTTTACAGACATAGCCCCCAAACTTCTTCTGTTCAACCCATCACATTTGCTCCGTCATAGTATACCGATACATCAAACAAATATAAACATTTCTACATCTCTATCATCAACCTGCTTGTCTGTTAAAAGAAACTTCCACTGGATGTTACTTAATATCGTAACCTCATCCTGTTCTCTCATAAGGTTCAATAGTGAGTATGATGAAGAGATTTCGTAATCGAAAGACCCACAATGACCCCAACTAAACACAAAGAATTTTTCTCACAAGCATTCCACTAAGGTTTTTTCAAGGATTCATGTTACTCTTGTTCCATAAATGATTTTTGCTTTAACAGTATTTGACCATGGCATGTTCTATTTACATTTTCCCCTATCCTATGTTTAAAGCTGCTTGCCTCTGTTTAAAATCGTTCCGAATTTGTCTAGTAACAGAGAAAGTTTCATCTGAAAACTGTGAGTCCTTGAGACTTATTAAATAAGACAATATGCAGGGTGATAGAGAAATCGATAGCCAAACTCAGGTTCCGCATTCCACTGTACCTAAGGATGACAAAAGTTCGTCTAAGAACAGGTCCTAAAATTCTTCCTTCCCGAGATGTAGACACTTTTCGATTATGGAGTATTGTAGGAAAGAGGAATTAAGACTTGCGGAAAGAAATTGCGGAAAATGATTTCCTCCTGCAACAATACATACTTCGCATCAATGTTTCAAAGAACATTGAAGTCGTTCAAAAATTGGTACTGGTATTCCGAATGTTTTAGTATAATGTCGATAGTGCTTTCAATTCTATGCCTGTCAGCTATTCAGTCCTACCTACCCCTACTGCGATAAAATGCCCCAACAGCATTTCAGAAGTAAACTTGGTAGGTGATACATAGGACACTATAAACTAGTAACATAATTTCAAAAGCAGTTAGGATAAATAAATCAGGCCGCTTCTAACCATCTACATAGTATGCAGGTCTTTCTACCTTTATTCAAAAGTTAAAAAACTCGTGGAACTGAGAAATATTTCAGCGTATCTTGAAAATGAAAAATGCTAGATAGGACATTTGAACTAAGGACGGCAGTATTCTAGTAAATCTTCGATGCAAGCAAAAAGTGTCCCTCGAGATAGAAAAGAGTTTAAGGGTTTTCGGACTTATGTTCACATGTTTCCATCCTTACGACACAGTGGAATACGGAATCACAGTTTGCTATTTCCTTGCTACTCTGTATATCCTACACGCCTAATCGATCAACCTATCCATCACAACAGGTCAAATCGTTCGTATGGTCCAGCAGCATCTTAAAATCTCCTCGTCGTGAAAGACAAGCCAGTGCTCCATAGCACAGCCCCGGCCAGCTTCGTCGCAAGATCAACGTAACAATCTCCGCTGCGTCCCGCAGTTTCGCTCACCGGTGAACCGCGGGCTTCTACTACAGGTGAGAGGGCGGAAGGCTCGCGAATTGAACGTACCAGGTCGACGTAGCTTCAGTCGCGATTCGTCTTCCTGGTCATCGCACGATCCCGCCGCAGGGGGTTGCAATGTACACTTCACTGATCGAACGTCGCGCACTTGCGTTACAGGTGCACCACCGTGTGCGGATCGCGGTCACGAACACGGGCAGAAAGCTGAAAGACGGGAAGGTGACTCGCGATACTCTGGCGCGACCGGCTACTCGTACTCCCGATCGGTGACTGGAGTGTTGCTCGCGCGGCTCAGCTCGCAAACTATTCTCCTCGCGCCTTTCTCCGTCGCTCTTTCTTCCTTTGCATCAGAACACGCCGATTTTCCCCTACCTCTGTCCCACTCTTTGGACTAAATCGCTGTTCTTTCCATGGAACGGGCCGAAAATTGCTCAACGATCGACGATCCCGAGGCGCTAGGTAAATCGCGGCAAACGCGCGCGTTCGCCACCGTGAGAATTTCAAGCTTTCCGGCTGGAGCAAACCTCGTTGGGCTATCGAAGGGCGTCGAGTTGAGGGGAGGAATATTTGCCGAGTTATTGTACATTTTCGCGACGTTTTTGGCGAATTTCAGTGGATGTTGTAGGGTTGGAATCGTTTGGGGAGCGGGCCAGGTGGGGTTGAACTGCGATGCGCGAACTGACAATGAGTCGAGCAATTTGAATGTCAAGAATATTGTTGCGGTGCTGTCCAACGTGGAGAAGAATCACGCTGCATTTTGAATTTTCAAAAGACAAATCGGGGATGTTAAATTTAAAATCGACAGTGGACACAATAAAAAGCGCAGTCAAAAATTATGACAATTATTAAATAATAATATGTACTCATTGCATTCGAACTATATGTATATAATAAGTTGACTGAAACTGTTTATCAAAATATTTGAATACTTTCGTATGGAATTATGAAAGGAATACACGAACGTAAGAACAATAATTTGTTTGCTAATTTTCCTTATTAAACCTAAGTATAGTATTTCGTTACTGAAGATGGAATACCTGAATGGGAAGGGTGTAGCCTATGTAAACGGAAAGGTTAAGACTTTAATTCTCGAGTGTGATGTAATATAGTTCTGGATCTTTCTGCCCGTCGTTATACGCCTGGCAGAATTTACGATTCGTCTTGCAATGTGCTTCTTAGTATTCTAGCATGGCGTTATTTCTTGCAGGGGCTATAAATTTTACAATACCGATGATCGAAATTTCGTTTGTTGTTCGCAATCACACTCTACTTCGCATTCTGTAATAATTCCGCATTCCATTTCTTCGAGAAAGATGCACTTTTTCTGCAATTTTTTAATAATAGCTAGAATATTTAAAGAAAAATGTTTCATTGAAATTAGAGTTTCAAGGAAGCCTAAAAGCGTCTTTCCGCTTCTTAATAATGCTTGATGCATCTCGAACTTAGGATTGTATGCGATCAGATTTCCAATATTTTTAATTCCAAGAGAAAGTCGTATATACTAAACATTAATTTTTTGATAGTTTCTTTTGCAGGCAATATTCTCATTTCAATTTTCTCGTCATTAGAATTTCTATCTCACATTTAGCTACTACGTTTAGCCTATGTTGAACAGCGATTACAACACAATATACATTTAGTTATTTAAAGTATTACTATTAAATAACGTAAACATACGCGAATTAGATAATCAAATAAAACTATTATAATGAAAAGTATTTAAATTAAACAAAATACAATTTATCATTTGAGATAGCATCGAAAGAATACAGAATTATCTGACAATCAGAGAACTTGTCCTTTAATATTTCACATGAAATATTCTACTATGAACTCTTAGCACAATTTTAAAATTCCATTTTCCAATCTTCCAGTGCACGCTGTGTTAAAAAGACAAAAAACGATAAATAAAAAGGGGATCGCGAATTACTTCACATCCCGTAAAAATTTCCAAGGTAATTTTGTGTTATGGAAATTGCATTACTTCCGCGTTGCGTCAGTGCTTTATTATGGACGCTGCATTTTTTCCTCGCCCACTATGGCTAGGAAATTAATTAAAGGAGACATTTTTACAGTGATATAAAAGGTCGACGTGATTTCTAATACTTTCTACCGGCAGGTGCGAAGTGAAACGTCACAGCGAATTGATTTTCCACCGGTGCAATGATCGATCACTTGTGCGAAACAATACACCTTGCACTGCCGCTTTTGACAATGAGCAATTTTTAACCTGATCTAGTGACATTTGTTCAACATATGGGAACGGCGCATATACATATGTTACATATATGTATTAGTTATACGAATAAGTAATGCACTATTTTGTGGACACTTCTATGGGTACACCTGTTGTAAAACAACTTTTTCTCTCTTTCAAATTTTAGATCAATGGAAATGAAAAACATAAAGCATTGGTCTTTACGTACGGTAGAATAACACACGTACAATCGGCATAAATAAGCGAAAACGTGTGAGATAAATTGAAATAAAACATTTTTTGATCAGATTGCCAAACGAAATAGATATGTTTTGTTATTCTATAGAGGTGAGATGTTTAGGTTAATAAAACAAAGGGAAAAATTCCAAAGACACGACGATGATTAGTATGATGAACTATCTCAACATTAAGTAATAATATTGAAGAAGGAGAGGATTACTTATTTGCACTATTGGTACACCTACCATATGTACATATGGTATGTATACCCGCTGCTTTGCAACATAAGGGTCCTACTTTCAGTGATGAGAATAGCGAATGCTCATTATCACATTGAATACGACGTATCTTCTTTGTTTAAATTAAAAAACCATTTTTAAATTAAAAACCATTTGTCCCGTAGGCAATGAAACGAATAAGTCGTTGAATCATGTGTAAAGTAATGATATTGTTGTTACAGTTGTCGATAATATACTATCAAATTTTTATCATTACTAATTTTATTTATCACGAGGTTTCAATTTTGCGGTTTAGTTTTTGACTTCAGCTTGTAGTTTTGGTGAAACTAAAATTTTATTAATTAACAAGATTCT
The DNA here is from genome assembly GCA_907165295.1 of Nomada fabriciana. NCBI lineage: Eukaryota > Metazoa > Arthropoda > Insecta > Hymenoptera > Apidae > Nomada > Nomada fabriciana. The sequence goes on from OU015694.1 coordinate 16,947,333, forward strand.
AAAATTTCCTAAGAAATTTTGTAGAAATCCAGACTTAAAAAAGAAAATTATGTTTCTTTATAGGTTGCATATTTCCACAAACTAATAATAGAATTATTCAGAATTATTCATTTGAATCGTAAATATTTTTGCATTATTATTATACTTGAAATCCATTTGATACCCTGGTTTATTTATTTTTATATTAAACCATTTGCACAAGTTCCTGAATAATGCGAGGTATAATATGTAAGGTACAATAACCTTTGAAATAATATAATAAATAACTGTATTTCAAATGAAAGTAAGATACATTCTGAAACAAGGATATTCCTAATGAAAGTTCTCCATTCTCTTCAGATAGCTCTAGTCCAATTCAAACGAACTACATATATTGTTAAAACAAGACCAGAAAACAAAGATGCGATAAATAACTTAAGTGGTTATCACTGTTTCCAAGCACGCAGGATATTATAAATTAGGGTTGTAGTTTCCTTTTACCGACTTTTACCTTTCTATTTTTTATCCTTAAAGACAACATATTGAAGCATTAGCAGGAAAAACTCATTAACTTGAAACGATATTTTTAGTTTGCAGAAACTACGAATTAGTTTCTAGTTTTCTTGTCTGGTACAATAAGGAAGTTCGTGTAACTGATTATAATAGTTAATAGATACGAGTCAAGCAGTTTATCACCTACAGATCCTATACTTATCATAATATAGAATTTGAATTGCAATCGAATACCTGGCGTTGTGAATATATTACATTACATGGAAACCCATCTTATTTCATTTACGGTTGCCATTACTGTGGCAATTATGACTAATACAAATGTAATAATAATGCGTCCCATATCTTTTGCCTCTGACACAAAAGTTTGTTTTAGGGAACACTTATAAAATGTCTTATGTTATTGCCACTGATAGCAAGGTGCATTTACAAAGTAAATCATTCTTCCTATTTCTTCAATACAGAAGCACATGTTTTATTCCAAATAATAATTCAAGCAATAACTATACATTTCTAATTCCATGAAATCTCTCCAAATGCCTCTCTATTACTCAAGATTAGTTCAATTCATCATTACCTAAACTTCCTCGATCATTTCCTGAGAAATGTTCTCTAAGTCGGCATATGCATTATTCATTCATGCGGTCCATTACGAGTGTTTTAATAAGGATTACTCCTAAATTGCAAGCCAATCATCCGCTTGTCTAGTTAGAGTGCGTGCTCTTCCTCCACGGAACACGCGATCTTTCGCGTGCATCGCGTCATTATGCGCATATTCCATATTTGTCCGAGTAAACTCTCACGATCTATGGATCTATTCCACGAACGCCGATCCATCATGGTAGAAAGATCTGAAACTTTATAGGGACGATTTTCTCTGAACGACGAATATGAAGTGCAATATTTCTCAAATTGGTTTAAAATTGGCGGAACTTAGATTTCGAAATTAAATACTGTTTAATTAAGAATTGTTATCAACGGGGTGAAAATATTAAGCTGATCAAACAGCAATGGCGAATTTCTATTATGCACTAGATGATGCTTTCGTATTTCTTACCAGAAATAGTTCTATTCGACTCTTATTATTATGAAAAGTTGTGGATCAAAATGTTCAATAAATTGTTTAATAAAGCTTTCCATATGTAAAAAAATCTACTATTTCATGCTGTAAATTAATAGGAGGATATTTAAAATAACAACGACAAGAGTAGTAGATAAACCATGACTGCATTGTTTTACAACGTGCGCGTAATAAGCCATAAAACTGGCCATGAAGCAGTATGCATAGGTGTTATTTATTGCTACATCTAGTACATTATATAAATTATTATCAATTATTAATTGGTAATTATTTTTGTTAATTAACAAATGTTTCGTTCTCTAATATACATCATTTTGACACTCGTATCAATAATACACTTCTATTTCAATATCCCATACACGGAAATATGTTTGAAATCAAGCAGCCTGGATCGCTCATTCACGATGAAAGACGTTCTTTCCGGTTGAGCCTCGTTGCGTTACGTGTTGCACGCTCGTCTTACGGCCTTACGGTATCCTTGGTTCGCTTATGCGTCCATTTATGCATCAACGTGATCCGTGATCACACGAATGCACATAGGGACGTTCATTCCGCTTGCATTGCCGAGTTCGCCGTCCTCTTGCTTCAAAATCCTCTTCCGTGGCGGCCTCGGGGGCGCGAACTTTGCCAAGATCGCCTCGTAAACTCGATGGGCCAATAGAATATCCATTTCAACCCGAGTAATACGCCAAAACGATTTACGACGCGGTCATTTACTGGCTATTCGTGTTTCGCACTATGTAAGTGTCGGGTCGACAAGTGTGCGATGTTCGAAGAGTGACGCGAAATTGTGAAAGATGTTGATTATTTGGAACTGTGAACATTGGCAGCGAATTGATGATGGTACAAATAAACGATTAATGGGGCAAATAAAGAAATGTGGGGGGGGGGGGGGGGGGATTAATTTTGTTCGCAGATGGATTTTGTTTTATATCGTCCTTGAGTTTGTTACAATATTATGTAGTTCGTGAGAGTTTTTTTGATGGGACAATTGGTAAGCGTACGCTTTATTGGAGTAGGTAGTGTTAACTAGCTTGTAAAATGTAGCGAGATGTATACATATGTAATATACTTATACTACTTAATATACTTATGAATAGGTACTATTGTTTCATCTAATTTTACTTTTGCTTATAAGTTAACGTTTTCCTACTTAAAAACCTTACTTTCCTCATTTTTAGTTTTTTCCGAACATACGCTTCTTATACTTCTTCTAAAATACTGCACTACTCTACACAATGTTTTTTTATTTTTATTAACATATTCAGCACCTCTTAAACGTACAAATACACAGCTGAGAATGAACTTGTGCATCTCTACTGTATAATATATACAATACTGTTACTCTAAGTAACAGAATAATTTATTTCAAATTATATGTACTAGCCAGAAATCCGAAATTGCATCAAACACTCAACATCTAACATCTAACTGTAAGCGACACAAGCTCTGAATTTTCCATCGTTTCCACATTAACGGTCGTCTATTGATATAATGATGACCGGAGGCACGCGACGTTCGCTATAAAAGGAAGATCCATGATTTTCCTACGGCTGATTACACCCGATTACACAGATAATTTCATATCGAGCAAGCAGTTTCATTAATTATAACGTGCTTCACGAGGGAAGATCTTTCTTTCACTCCGTGTCACTTTCGATACTCATGTTTAACACGTTCATTAGTTTCCTACAGTAATGCATTTATACGTATCTGAATAGATTTGCGAATAATTGAGTTAAGTTCAGTTAAGTTACGTGCATTTTTGTTAAATATCTATTAAGATAGCTTAGGTGTTTTGCTTAAATGAAAATATTTGTTAGATGATATTAGAAACAATATTTAATTTGTGGAATATTATAATCAATTTCCTTATAGTAGCTACCAGTGTAGTTAATATTTTCTAATAAAAATTCCTATCGCATGACCAAGATTAGGAATGTGTTTTAATTGTTTCTTATCGGGGGCAGTTGTAAACTCGTTCGATTTCTAATATTGTAAATTTGGAAAAATAAACACAAAATTAAATAACGAATGATATCTGAGATTTACTATTACTTGCAAACCACGGAAAATATTTTACAACGTTACCCATTCTTCAGTACTTAATTAAAATATCATAAAAAAGAGCATTACGTTATATTTGCGCGCGGAAACGTTATGGTTTAATAAATACCAATTTATTCATTTAAACATACTGTCCTCGTACGCAGGTGTTCAGTTTTGAATTAAGTGAAAGTACTTTTACAAAATGAACGTGGAGTCTGTTCAACTTTATACGCATAATATTTATACGGTGCTTATGCATGAACACTTTTTGTTTAAAGTTCAAGGATTGGATTGTGAATGCTGCATTCCACGGGATTAATCATCGATCAATTATCACCGTCGTCTCGAATAGCAGCGGAGATTGTTGCCATGAAAATAGTAACTGGTGTTGGCGCTTGCTAGAGGAATGCAGTTAGACGATATATCTATTTAATGAAATGGTGTAAGGCGGTAGAAAATTTCGCGGTCTGAAAATAATCGTAAATCTCTATGAATTGCAATTAGGAAATTCAACTTCCGTTTGTATAAATACGGAATGTAAGCCACATTCATCTCCGTTTGGAAGTCGGTGTAAGAAATAAATAATTGTAAAAAAATGTAGTTCCTGCTAACTTATTTTTACATATTGATTCTTATTTGCATAATATGCATAACACCAAAATGCTTGTGCAAACTACTTATTACAAAGGTAGAACAATTTTAGTATTAAAAAGCTTGATTCTTAATATACATTAAATTATGGCCGGATTCGTAACAGTGATTCCATGTTGTCCTTTCCTTTCCAAAAGTATGTGTACTATTAGAATCGATATATTTGTAAAGCTGTAAAAAGAGTTGTTCTAGACAATTAGTTCGCGGTACTGTCTTTTAATCATTATAATTTCAGAATGACAATGCAATCTATCAACTTTATTTCGTTTTCTGTTTAAGTTGAGCATAAATTAAAATCAACGTAGACTCAATCTAACATTGCATGCAATCAAACCTATATTTCTTGTCTAGATGAAAGCAATACAACGAGCGTGAAATTAAATATATTAGCAGAAGAGTTCCTCCATAATAAGCGGCAATAAAATCTGTACTAATCATTTCATCTCAAGCATCACAGTTTCAAACTGTAAAAAAAATCACGTCAAGAATAATAAAACTGTTCAATAGTTATTTACGACGTTATAGAAATTACAAAGCCTATAACAAAATCGATGAATTAAAAGCTTTCCTCGTCCTTATGCACGGTACGCTTCCTTAATCCAAGATAATTTTCTACAAATTTCTTCATTCGACACCAATTAGAAGCGAATGGCCGCCAATCATGTTTGAAATACAATATATATTTTTGTGTAATTTCAAGTCGCACGTACATAGGTAGCACGTACATAAGTATATTTATTATTAGCGATTATGTATTATATATTCTTCTAACATTTGTCCGGAAATATTTCAAAAGGCGATTGGATTTATGAAAAGAGATAATTTCATTCTGCACTTCTTTATCGTTAATAGCTATATCAGGATTACTTTTAATTTTAACCTTTCCACTGTTGCTCAACTGTCTAATAAAAAACAATCAAAACGGTTATGGTCGACAGTAACAAGATCAAATATTCGTGGTGCGTTAAATCCCGATTAAATGTATAAAATAAGAAATATAGTTTATTTGAATATTTAGGTACAATATCCTAACATTCAGCTACATTCCCCACGCAACAGTTTTAAGATAATTGATTCTTCCCTCTTACCCAAATTTTGAATGGTGCATTAATAAATGGAAAAATAATAACAATAAGGGAGTATTCTTGCCCCGATTTGAGGTCAGTCCGTCCGAAATTTCCGGCAAATCCGGGTAAGTTCACGATAGTTTCACCACCAAGAGAGGCCGGCCAGTGTTACCTTTTTAATATCGAAACAAAAAAAGGTTCTATATCTCGTTTAGTTAAAACAAATATCAGCTTCAGTTGATCTCGCGAACATAGTATGTAGTTATCGCAAAATATAAATATCTAAAAATTACGCTGAAAACTTTGTGTAGTTACCAAGACCTTATTCCAAAAAGTGGCAAAACTATCCCGCACTTATTGTAAGGGTCCCTAAATTCCTTTTCCCTTTGTTTCATGTGGTATTCCAATATTCATCATCACGTCCACGTATGTGTCGCATTTTAAACAATTGTACAAAAGGTCTTCGGCGTGCCTTCTGGTTTACCCCCTTTCCTAATTCACATTTGGAAATCTACAAATCATTGCGCTAAGCAACAAATCAATAAAGGGATAAGACAATAGGCGAGTGTACACTTGTAAGTATACTGAATTGGTATTGTAAGTATACCAATCACCGCCACTGTGCTGTTAATTACGATCGCGATATCGTCGAGCCCACGATCCAGTTTTCTCCGATAAAGAAAATCTGGCACGATTACTATGGCAGTTTGCTTTAGAATATCTCAATTGCTGGAAGAGAGTATTAACGCTCGCACGGGTAACAGTGAAAACATTGATACGGACCGCAATCGTTGGGTCTCCGTAGACCCGAACTTTATAATTGTGATAGTTATGTTTTACAGGCTGACAATGTACAATAATAGTGAATATTTGTCACACTCATTTCAAAGGAGTCACGATTATTCTAAATTGTTCAAAAATATGTTTCACCTTTATTAACAGAATAAATTTGATTACTGCTGCCCCGATTTACTTATTTCGTAGAAGAAAAACGTGAAAACAAATTATAACGGACTCGGCTTGTGTTAGAATTGAGTGCAGACTGAGAACAATTTAGCTTCTTTCGAAAAATTCGCTGGTCCTGATTAGAAAATGGGAAAGGACTGCCTCCCCTCTCTACAGGGTGGCCCGGGACTCACGCAGTATTTTTAAAAAAGGGGTAGCTGATGTGATTCTGAACGATTTTTTCCTTGACCAAAATATTGTTTAAAGCTTCGTTTTCGAGTTATTAACGAAATACACTGGCGAATGAGAGCGGCCGTATAGCGCGAGCTCAGTCACAATCGCGCGCGGCCGGGATCGGGTGCATCGAGGGGCGACGTACGCCAAATATTACAATCGTCTTACATTAACAATAGGGTGTAATTCTTCGTCATTCATCAATAACAATTAAATTAACAAGTCGTTTAATAACTGTTCCATACTTTTATTCGTTTTCCGAAACGAATAAAGTGTTTTATTAATTATGAAAAAAGTGTTTGGATGATTAATTTTAGAAAAGGGTAGTTAATTAAACTTACCCTTTCGTTCACGAAGTAATGGCATTGACGTTCATTGTACCGATCCTGACCTATCTTAACAATTTTATGCCACGTCCCGTCGATCGATACAGATCTGATTCGCACTTGTTTCCACACACACATGACACACACATTAACTTTCGTAATGTTCGTCAGTGTGTGTCGTGTGCGTGTGGAAACAAGTGCGAATCAAATCTGTATCGATCGCCGAGACGTGGCACAAAACATATGGTTACATACACATGGTTAACATTCACATGGTTAAGATAGGTCAGGATCGGTACAATGACCAAGTGCCAAGACACCGCGAAAGCAGGCAAATTCGCGGCCGAATGGATAAGTTTATTTGACTACCCTCTTCTAACATTAATCATTTAAACACTTTTTTCATAATTAATAAAACACTTTATTCGTTTCGGAAAACGAATAAAAGTATGGAACAGTTATTAAACGACTTGTTAATTTAATTGTTATTGATGAATAACGAAGAATTACACCCTATTATTAATGTAAGACGATTGTAATATTTGGCGTACGTCGGCCCTCGATGCACCCGATCCCGGCCGCGCGCGATTGTGACTGAGCTCGCGCTATACGGCCGCTCTCATTCGCCAGTGTATTTCGTTAATAACTCGAAAACGAAGCTTTAAACAATATTTTGGTCAAGGAAAAAATCGTTCAGAATCACATCAGCTACCCCTTTTTTAAAAATACTGCGTGAGTCCCGGGCCACCCTGTATACATTATCGCGGTCTATGCTCGTCGCGTTAAATAAAAACAGCACCCCGTATTACAAATACCAACGAAATATAATCGATTGCGATGATACAACAAAACCTTCTCTGTAGAGAATGGAGAAAAAGAGTAAAAGAAAAAACGGAACCCTAGGTCTAAAAAAGACCCATAGATGGCCGTGCGAGTGTTAATCGGAAGGGATCCGAGATGAAATGCTGAAAAGTTAAGCGTACGAGACCGATGTGCACCGGTAGCTCCGGAAAATCCTCGTGGAACGGTACGTCAGGGATCGCGATGCGAAACCAAGTGGTCGCACTCGGCCTTCCAGACGTTTCTCCGGCCTTTCTAAAGCGACCTCGAGAGAAATGCGCCACTGAAGACAAGCCGGTAAGCCCGGAATCCTCCTTCCGACGCGACATCGTCGGATTGTCTTTTTTGTCCTTTACACCTTACACTTTAATGATAGCTGTCACGTAGCAACAGAGTTTGCAACTTTAAGTTATCGTTTAGCTGATTTATTTTCAGTTTACGTAAGCCTGTCGTGTTGTATAAGATTTTACGATTCGAGGCTTAGTGGCTGTGTTAGATTGGCGAATCATAAATTGCCCAGGGCGGTTTATATGGCTTGTGTTTATTTTTCGTTTATTCCGGAGTGAGCGAGTGATTTATTAATATTTGTTAACAAAGCAGAGGAATTGGAAGTGTCGATAGCTTTGCAGAGACTCTGTAGTGTTTGAGTGAAGTAGTTTGGAACAAAGCTTTCCGGTGATTGGCACTGCGCTTTATTTTTCTTGGTGACAAAGATTTTTCACGCAGCAAACTCTCCCCGAGTTTAAAAATGTCAGTAATGAATCGTTTGAGATAAATGTGAAAAAAGACAGGAATGTGATGGAGTTTTATCTTTAAACTCGTTTCGTAACGGCAGGATCGTTGATTATAATCAACGACTGCCACCGCAACTCATGCCAGACACGTTTGAATCAAATGATTGTTTCCCAAAAAGCTACTATTTACAGGTACGACATTCGCGGTATCTTTCTGTGTGGTAATTCATAATATTTTTATCCTACACTGTTACGTGGTTAAAATACATAGAATAACGATAAGAGTTCAGACGAAAAGAATTACTGGGGAATATACAATTCCTGTTACATAAAATAACAAAAGTTTAGATTAAACTTCACTGTCATCTACTACGTTCTATTCTAGCTAGTATGGTTTTAAAACATATTAATGTAGAGAAAGTTTTGTTTTAAGCAATCTCGTACGTGATTAAAATAATAGCAGCGATTATATATAAGTGAAACGCCAAATACATTCAACAGTCATCTATAAAATTGATAGAGCATTATTTTTCATAAGCCCCTGTCGGCTTGCAAAGTGCACGAACAACGAAATATATTGATCCTTTGAGATATTTCAACGCAGATAAGTGTATATTATATTATTATTGCATTGCTTTCTGTTCTAATAAGATCGATTAACAAAGTGACGTGCTATAACTGTAATCTATTAACTATAATCCATTCTATATTCTTTCTACCTACTAATATCAAAGGCAGAAAGAAACAAAAGGGAAAGTCCTAAATAGAGGAATTTCAAAAATCACGAGCATACATTATTCCAAAGAAACTATCCTGGTTGACGACCCTGAAGACGGATTTATCGTTTTATTTGCTTTATTGTTCGCATCGGAGTTAACTCTACTTCTAAAGGAATTATCTTTTTACCCATAGTACCGCAAATTATTCGACAGCGTGACTCGTGAGGAGGAAATCGGAAGATGCAACATCGGCGAAAGCGTCACGATGTGTCTATGGTCGTTTTTTTTACCAGACGTGTAGGTCGAAGAAAGTAGCGGCGATTAAAGTTGCCCGAGGATCGATCTGTCGTAATTGTTTGCCATGCGAATCTTCGAAAACTCGCTTTCGACACGGTTCATCTTTCGCTAATCGTACGCTGGCCGAACAGAAAAATAAAATTACAGTCGAGAAAGTATTACAAGCGTCGGTTGACGTTGACGAAAATAAAAGATCGAAAGCGAAATGAGCATTTTTTTTCGTAGATCGCAGGTGTCTGATATTTATTTCCTGTGTATTTTAACTTGATAGAAACCAGCAATCTCCTACGTAATACAAATTATTAGGACCCATCAAACATATAGCATCAGCTTTTTGCTGCTAAAGTGAACGGCGATAATGGATTCCGTATAGCACTGCAAGCTGTTAAATGTTTCTATACTTATTTGGTAGGATAGCCCGGGGCGAATCGGATCACTTTTTATTTGATGGTGAAAAAGAATAGTTACAATTTAGAAACGGAATATTTTATTATAAATTCGTAACTAGTACCCATTTAACATGAACATTCATAGTAAAAAATATACAAAAATTAAAAAATTCCTCTTTTATGGACAAAAAACGAAAAACTGGAAAATATCCGATTAACCCCGAGCCTGGGGGCGAATCGAATATTCCGAATATCTCTACGAAAACAAACAAATTGTCGTAAAATAATCTTTGGTTATAATTTTATAAAATATAACTTAATAATAATAATGCCGAAGACTTTACGTAGTACATGGCTGGCAAGTATATTGTCCTTGAACACCACTTATGTTAGCACACTATTCGTGCCACCACTTATCACAGATATTGCACTGTATCCAATCCTCTACCGGTGGATGAATTTCTCGTTACAATAAATAATCTTTTATGTATGCGCGAACCTACTTTACCTACATGTATAAGTTATTATCACATTTAAAGTCATACAACTAATTAAATAAACAAAAAAAAGAATGATCCGATTCACCCCATATAATAATAATTTTAATTTTCTGGTCACTGTACAAACTAACAATATTAAACACATTTGGATGTTGAAGCTTACATTTTATTTTTAAATAAGAAATTGTAAGCTGTGCATTTTAGTATGCATTTATCTGCATCAAAATTATTACGTTCGTCCGCGAAAGGTAAACTTGAAATGCGTGTCAACACTAAACGGTATTGTAAAACAATAGAAAGACAATCGAAAGTGGTGCATAGAAAGGGCGTGAGGAGTGTTTGCAGGACTTAAACGATCTTTTCGATGGTAACTTAACTTTCAACTAAATTCTTATTTCGATCCGATTCGCCTCGGTCTACCCTATTTTGTGATTATTCACTATCTCATATCTTAACATCTGTAGGGAATATTATGTGCTTCTGCGTAAGTTACTAGTCGTTGCTACAGTGAAGAAGTAGGTACTTCTTGCACTGCCAGAATCAGACTGTTATGTCATTTTATAGTTGCCTTAATGATTTAGATGCATCATTTCGAATTCACAATCTCTACTCATATTACTTTTACAAGCAGAATTCTTAGATTTATTGATATCAAGAAAGTTAGTTACAATTTTTGTGAATGTACCGCAAATTTTATAGGTGCATGATGTTAAGTCAAATTATTCTTGTACTTTCGTGAATTTTCTGATTCTTTCTCTCTAAATTCATACATTTATCAGAAATTAACCTATTAGTTGTCAGTGTATCATTTCAACGATCTTCCTTTCAATGTTACACCACAAACCTGCTTTGCGTTATGCAAATAAATTTTAGAAAAAGAATAATTGTTGCGTAAATAGGTAAAAAATCGTCTGAATTAGCGAATGTATTTATAATATTATATTCGATCACGAAAGTGAAACCAAATATGTATACCTTAAAGATATTTGCGCGCCAAATAATTCAAAGTATCCTAGAATAATCTGATAATTATGCATCTACAGTCGAACCTCGATAACTCGAATCTCAAGGGAAGAGAGAAAAACTTCGAGTTATAGAGGTTTCGTATTATCGAAAGTTCGACTTAGAAGGCTTTGTTGGAGGCTTTGTTTGACGGTTAACTTTCCAACTTGCGAGGACGGAACGGAAGGCAAATTAATTTTTTTCGCGTGAATTAAATTTGTATTGCACACAGATATAAACGTAATCAGAAGACGAAAGATAGGTCACAATACATACATATATGCACCGACTTCTTATTATTCAAAAAGTCCGTAATTTTGTTCCGAGTTAATGTATTGACACATTGTTTATCTATAAAAATTGACGAAAAATGGTTAGCTTCCATGGATATGCACGTGGTCATTTTATGTTTTGAGACAATCCGAACGGTTGAGAGGAAGGAAATACTTGAATGATTCCTGACACAATGTTATAAACTTCGAGCTGCAGAGGCAGCAGCGATAGAAGTTCGACTTATAGAGGTAAACTTCGAGTAGTAGAGCTTTGACTATTCTAAATTCGAGTTACAGAGGTAAAATGATGCATCGAGACATGTGGCAAATACTTCGAGTTAATGTAAGTTTTATTTCGACTTGTAAAGGTTTTTGCAACGGAGCGGAAGGGAATTAGCAAAATTTTCGTCTTATTGAGGTTTTCGAATTATAGAGGTTCGAGTTATCGGGGTTCTACTGCATTATCTATATTAACAGTACCTTATCCACCCACCATGTTTAATGTTTAATATGTATGTACTCTGTTCATAATATAACACTTTACTACTTTACATTAAATCTACTCATATGATCCGTCATACTGATCTCTATGAAAGATCCCTCGAAACGAAACGTTCTTGTAATATTCTCGCCGAATATGTACATACCAGAAGTCTGCAAAACTGCTCCAGTTCTGTGGTGGCGTGAAGTGTTCGTTAAAGACCGATTTATGCATCGATTACGAGGGCACGAGCGAAAGTTCCGCACGTTTGACTGTCCACTTTTTGCGAATTCATCTTAGCTGGATGCCGAGGAAAGTTAGAAAACGGCGGTCGTGGGAAATCACGACGACGGCCACGTATAGAAATCGCGATAAAACTGTGCCTGGTTGTCTGTGCATTCGCCAGAGAAACAATCTGCCTGGATGCAATAACCTGACCTTTTCCATCGGCACTGCGTTCCTTTTAGAGATCTGTGTGGCACAACTTTGAAGTGTCTACATTCGCGTTCCGTTTGGATTGTGCTTAATACGTTCGCGAAGATTCGAATCGAGAGAATCCAAGTGCTTATTTGATTTATTTCTGAAGGGGTTGAACACAAATAGTTTTCGACAAGGAGATTGCACTGTTTAGGCAAATGCGCCGGTGATTACGAACGTGGTCTAAGTAAAAGGTTTAGAACACGACTTTGTTGCTTATTTTATGTAGCACTAATTTATATTGCGACAATGTGATTTCTGGGAAATAATCGAAAATTCAACTGTTAAATTAATTTTGTAATTGCGTCATCAAATAGGATTCAGATGATTTTTCTTTCGACAGTTGCCCGTGTCACGTGCTATTAACAGAGTACGATCAAATATGTATCAAAATATTCAAGTACTTCCATTATATGCCATGATTAGATCTGTGATTAAGGGAAAGTATAAAGGTATGACGAGCTTATTGCTGTATATCTCTTGAATTTATCGCGAATATTTAAAAGACCACGAAACATTAAAAATTGAAAATCTTTTTATCGAAGAAGAGAAAAGAGCCAAGAAAAGTGGTGAAAATTAATTAATCACAATTATAATTAATAACTGTGAATGATAAATGTATGTACTTGTTTCTATCTTGTTTGTTAATCAAATTCATTATTTTTCATTGCTACAAGTCACTTTTAATATGTATGAAATGATCCAAGTTATTCGTGTCATAAAGCTCATTTATAAGCTGTACATAATACTTTACAATCATAGAAAATATTTACGTTGCAAACATCTTATGGAATATTTTCTAACATAGTGACAAAAATATAGGTATTTGAATACAAACGTAAGGCTTTAAATATCTCGAAACAAAAAACATAATAATATAATTTAAAGCATTTTCATAATTGTTATCATAAATAATGTAATAGTGTATTATAGACAATCACGTGTAAGTAAATCTTCATTTTTTCACTGCATACGGTAGAAATATTTCGATCATTGATGTGTAAACGCGAAATTCGTACAGTTCAGTGAACCAGAGCGAACCGTGGAGCAATGATCGCTTTCCGCCAAAGAATTTATGCAAATCTATGCAAGAAGAAGCACAAATTGATGCGATTCGTCGCGGAAGTAGTAAAACAGCCACCGAATCGGTTGAAATTTCTCATTTTCTGGCATGAAATGTTGAACAAACCGCGAAACGTGTAACACAAGCTGCGTCCTGCCAATTATGCACGCTTGCAAAATTTTAATTTACATAACTGTCGGTATACGAAACATGGTACGCGGTGAAGTAATTACCTTGCTGAAGACAAAAGAGGATTTTTGTGACGTTAGGCACGCGTTTCGTCGTCCCTCTTGCGCGAATTAGATCACTTTTGAGCAAACTCTTGGAAACATCTCTGATGGAGATATGTACATTGAACCTCGATATCGTTACTTTATAAAGTAAACTATACACCCGGGCAAACCTGCACTTTTTTGTTATATTTTATTACTATTATTGTGTCTTACTATGTTTTATTACTATAAATCTTGTTTAATTTTGCAAAATAATCTGCCAAAGCATTTTGCAGTTGTACCACTCGATTGCAACCAATATTATTGTCGTATGCCATTGCCCATTGTAATGTCCGAGTAACAAGATTTTCTCTCCTAATTAACTATTTAACATCGTTTCAAGCGTGAGAATAAAATAAGGTACAGCGTATAGATGGAGGGTTTGGTGCACTAGTTTCCAAACTGTGGATCCAGAGGGGGTCGCGATGTGTTATCCGAGCGTTCGCTGCGGTTGTTTTTAGTTAACGATTTTGAACTTTTATTTACTCCGGTTATATTACCGTGCTCTGCTTCAGTTATGTAATGCTGATTGTAAACGAAAGAGAGGAAATGTAATACTCCAGTAGCATTTTTAATAAGCCTTCTGAACCCCATTAAAGGGTAGATATAGATGGATAAGGGGGCCACAAGTGCGTCTAAACCAAATTCGACTTGCCATGGGTCATTCGATGGCTTATCAAGAAAAAACAATTTGCGCAAAGTTTCGACTTCGTATCTCGAGTGGAAGGGTAGTAAGCGGTACAAATAAAAAATCACGTTTTTCCTCAATATCTTCCATTTTAGTGCATGAACAATTTTGAAAAAAATCTGAGATCCTTCAAGCAAGCACATAATATTATAGAATTTTATCGAGATTTTTGAATTGAAAAGCCAAGCTTACTTTGCATTGGGGCTTTATGTTACAAAAAATGATCGCGACTCTAAAAAAGGTTGGGAAATACTGGTATAAAGGAATGATTCATCTCAGCATAAGAAGCCGTGCAGAAATTTTTCTCAGTACATACGTACAGAAATTTCTAGACGTTGAGAAAAATACCAGAACGGATTGTGTGTTCGGCAAGTTTCAATCAGCGCGTGTTACGGTTGCCGGAAAATAGCAAACGCGATCTCTATTTGCATACGCTGAACCAGTTTGAAGGGGGAAGGGAAACCGTGAGATATCGAAGCAGATCCAATGGAAACGAGATCGATCGCCGATTATTCGCAGATATAACCCGTTGGCAAGTGTAATGGGCCGACTCTGGTACGCGTTAAAAGTAAATTGGCCTCGGTTCGCTTTTACTTTCGTTCCGGCGCGAATCGACCCGCCGCGCTGCGCTGTGCCTCTCGACTTTCTTAGAATCGGAATCGTGCACTTCCTCCTCGGATGCTTCTGCGAATCGAGATTAAGATCCGCGCTGAAGAACGGCGTTTGGATCTAAATAATGTCGTTTGGTTGCTGTTTTTCGTCGAGCTGGAGATTTTCATGTGTATTTAATGGCGGTGGAAAGAATCATGTGGCCGTTTTATGGTTCGGTTTATAATATCTTTTGGGGTTGAAAAATTATAGGTGCTGTTAGGTGCTTAAGTGCGATGCTAAAATACTTTAATAACTTGCGGTTGTGTCATTAATTTTAAACGCCGTTAATGATGCCGGTGCGTAGTGGTGATTATGTATTGGAATTAGGAAAACTTTTATTAGCCGGTACGTTAGTAAATAATGTGATTAGTTATGTTGCTATATTGCGGGGATGGTTCACGCACGATATATGCGTATACACTAATATTTACGTCCTTACATTAATTAAATTAATAATCAAGCAGCTTATTGCTTTGAAAAGAAAACCAAATTACTTGTCTATTCAGAAAAGCTTCCTACGCTCTATATTAGAAGAACTTTACCGTAAGGTTTTACAAATCAAGGACCAATGAGAAAAATACTATTGAAAATAATGTCTGCACGAATTCTAATTAATTGGAAAAGGTTTCAATACGTTGTGTTTCTGATACAGGTATTAATATATTATAGCATCAAGTATTTGTTACGTGATGGACAATCGATTTACTATTCTGCGATCCCGTAATTGCAGCAAACCAGTGTGTACTTTCTATTTTTTACAGAGGAAAGTGTAGAAGGGATCAGCAATGGCGGTTGTCGCAAGAAAAGGGAAAGAATGTGATCAATGTTACATGAAGTCATCGTGCAGGAAACATGCAGGAAACGTGCAGGATCTTGCGTGATACCTTAGCCGTGTAAAAAGTAAAAACAAGTTCAGTGAACAGCCTCGCATTTGCGAGCATTAAAATCTAAAAGAATTCTGCAACAGAACCGATCTTCATGCAGCTGTGTATTATGGAAATGATCCATTCCGTTTGATTGCTCAACATTCATTTCAATTACTCGTGCACCGTTCGTTAAAATCATTATTCATTTTCAAGGTATGCGATATCTCGATCAAAAATATATTTCGGCCGGAAAATTACACTGATTGAACGATTCAGACGTAACGTTTCGTTAAACGACTGTTTATGAGATCCTGAGGCTATAAAATCTGTTACTATTACCGCGGGGAAAGTAAATTAATTAAACGCAAAAAGCATAATTTTATTAAAAACTGAATAGTGAACATCATACATGTTCTTTCCTTTTTCGAAACGTTTATTTTTTTATATGCAACAAAACTTGAAAATGTCGACAATGTAGGGTTGTTCGGAAAGTCTCCGCCGATTTATGTATTTAATTTACTTCAAAAATCGGCGGAGACTTTCCGAACAACCCAATAATAATAAATCAGTTTCGCATTGCTGTTATTTCATTGCCATATATTAATTATATGTATATTAATTCTCAATGGACAAACGTGCAGTGCAAATTTAGTTGCAAATACAAAGCAGCTTACTATAATGAAATTATGTTACAGCATGCTATTATCTGCAGACATAAACAATTTAATAGATTACTGCAGAATTAAAACGTCTGGCGACTCGTTCTACAGAGCATATATGTACGCGTAATCAAAAGAAAAAAGTGAAATTCAACATTCTGTAATAAAATACTATTTCCTCATTAGTTTATTCGATTTTATAGCCCGAGCAACACGATTTGCATGCAAAGTATTATTAATTCTAATCTAAAGTTCCTAGCTGTGCATTTCAATGAATCACAGCAGAAACTTCTCCTGTGTTTTTTACAAGAACTATGTAATTCTAAAACGGGCGATCTGCAATCCAACATTCCCAAATTTAATCTTCCGCTGGTAATTATCGCCCAATCAATTATTTTGTTAACGCGTACACATGAAACTATGTCTGCCAAATAATAATAAACACCGGCAACCTGAAAATCCAGTTTCTACGACGTTGTGTGCTTCCTTTCCCCTCTGTTTTTTCGCGATTCACGATAACGCACGATAAAATACAACACCAGTGGAGTGGAAAGAGGAAACCAGGGTAGCCTTGCCTGACACAGTAGTAATGGACTATTTTTCGCATTCGACCACGCGATACATGAATCAAAATGTCCATGGTTGGCCTTATGGGGTCGAATGAGAAAGATTAATTCGGAATCGGTATACTTCGCGACGTTCGATTCTCCTTCTTCTGGAGAAGTTCCACCGCGGGAAAGGAAATCATTACTTTTAAATTCCTGCGTTACTTATTTTCATCGACGTTTTATGGACTAGTAGTCCTCGTTTAACTTTAATTTAGGACATACACAGGTACATGTATACGCGCAATCTCGTTCGACGTGTAGCAAGGCTTGCTTTAATTCGACTTGGCCTGGAATGCGTTGAAACGTACGCTTTAATTAGAAAGAAGATGAATTTTAGTTAAAATACTTTGCTGTAAAGCGTTTCGTTTTTTAGCAAATAAATGAGGAAGATTATGGTGGACAGAGATTGTTAGAAAATGTTGCTGCACTACTCACAATAAATGAAATAATAAGTAACCACGATAATTGAGCAACAACTAATTCGAGAGTGTACGCATTTATGGATCGTAAAGGGTGAATCAATATTTAAATAATACCTATGATTGCAGATCATGCATCTTTGAAATTATTATTTTTTTGAAATCTAGTCACGGCGGCATCGACAATATCAAATAAAAATACACCGGCAAACAAGCTTTGCAATAGTTATTACTCAAAAATACGAAAATGTTAAATTTCAAAGACGTGTTCAATTAACATAGAAATTATCTTCACATTGCACGAAAACATTTTAAAGTTTAAAGTTATGTGACTACTACTTTTTTCCCCCCTCGTTCATCTCGACATTTTCAATCATAAATAATAAATTCAACCGCATCTTACGATTCTCTTGTCCCGCGTTTCAATATCTTGCAGTTTCATTGTACCCTACACAATACTATTTCTAATTCTACAAATTTTGCACCCTTACAAATCCATTGGATCAACTAACAAAAGAGACCGAATACCACTTATTGTTAGCAGAGAAACAAAACAGTTCGCGTCCAATAAATGCATCGCGTGCGCATCTTAATAGTACCTGCGGTCCGCAAAGTTGATGCATCACCCACCGTATTCACCCAGTCGAGGCAATTATTCGTGCCTGTACTGTAGCGATCAAACCGGTCGATGAAAAAGTGCTCGATTTCAAAAGCTCGCCAGCGCCGGTCTCATTAAGTAATTAAACGGAATATCATAGCGTGGCTCAATTAAAAGGCTACAAGTATGAAAGACAAGCGAGGATAATTCGACGAATACCTTTCGAGGAATAGATCAATGTCGATCAATCGATAAATACACGTCACGGTGCCTTCGCGTTTCTTCTCAAACAATTCATTTATTTAACGACGAGAGAGGAGAAAGTCTATATACGTGTCGAGGGGATAAAGGGGGGAGGGAGTCATGAATTCGTCTACAGAAGTTAATGACCGTCCGGCACCTGATACGGTCTTTCGTTGCATGGATTCTGTCGGCTGGTTTTTTTCATTTTCAATCGGGAAGTTCGTTGACCAACTCCTCGATACATTCACTCGTCACTATCTCTCACGGTATTCATTCCTCGCTTGACGCATTATCGATCTCGAATTTTAGACCAGTACTTCGGTGGACGTGCGAGTGTCACGCATGACTTTTTTTTACAGAAGTGGTACCAAGTACTTACGTCTTCAGTCACACTTGTCACGATACTGTAGGGTTTATCATATTATTTATTGCAGCAGTGATAATGTAAGTTTCTAAGTAATTAAGCGTGTATTACTATCAATGTAGCATTTTAATTAGCCAGTTTAATTGGAAGAAAGACAGGTGAATAATTTGATCCAGAGATGATTAAAAATATATTTATCCCAGGTATTGGAGGTTGTGACTCGAAACTGTAACATTTTTAGTAAGATGATAATATTATCGTATTATGATTGCACGTGTAATATTAGTGAAATCGAGGGACTGGGTAATCGCCAACCAGTTAATTGATTACTTGATCAATTTTTCTGCGTCATTGGAGTTCGAGGGAGTTGAAGGAAATTCAGTTACGAATAACATATTATAAATTAATGTAAATGAAGATAAAATATAACGATAGCTAATAACTCACAGACTTATCTATAGTTGCATGCAGAATTTAGTTTGTCGTTTAAGAAAAATACGACCATAATAATGATTTAAATTTTAGTGATAATCTTTCCAGCCTTACCTAGCTAGACGTTAATTATTTCAAACATGGTTAGCTGTGATATATTTACTCATTATGGAAAACATTTTGAACTACTTGCTTTATAGTAACGTGTTAGGCTCGTTTTGCAAGTGGCAAGGAAAAATTGAAAAACTTGTGTGTAACTTGTAGTACAGCATAAAATGTAAATACACGTGTTTGCCATAGTTCTTGTATTGCAATATGTATTCCCGTTACTTAAAAAGTGACAAAATAAAACAAATACCAACCATACATATTTGATCAGAAATTGTTCTGTCATCCTGGTTCTAAATTCATGACAGCATTTTAACACTACATCTACGGACATTGTTTCTATACTTATTTTTATTAACATCCTTCACATTAACGAGTATCAATAAAACTGTGCGTTTACTTAAAAAAATTAGTTCACTTAATTTCGAAATAACGTATAATTAATTTAAGTATTGTAGGGAAAGTGAGAATTAAGAACAGAATTGATTTATTAATTATTACATCACACTAAATGTTTAAAAAAAAGTCCCGCTTCGTTATCGGTTCGCTTAAACTGTTGATCTCGTATCCAAGCTCAAAACTCAACTCTCTTCATACGTTTCCACAAACAGCAAACGCAGCCATTCAGGTCACTCATGCAAACCATCATATACACAGTATTACAGTCATTCCCATTATTAGCATATCCCACAGTGTGCAATATCAGAAGACCTTTGTTAATCTTTTGGTTTCAAGATTTGATATTTGTCCAATTGACAGGGTCCGTACATCTATCGTTAATACAAGTGGTATCAGATATAGTCAGGCAATAAAGAGTTACATATATGGACAACTCTGATGCGCCTCGTAATGCAAAAAGTCAAAATGCAATATTGGATGACTCAATGCCTTTTTTACAAAAAACATTTATTTCGCTGGCTTCATAAAAGCTGTAAACAATTGTCCAACTTGAACACCACTGCAGTAGCAAACTACAAACCCGTGAGCCTGGCAAGAAGTACATACACGGATAACATCGTGAAATTCGCGATAAAATCGAGCATACCATACACTCTGGTCGTTATAACGTACGATAAAGCGTATAAGACACAAGGAGGATTGTTTGGGTCGATATTTTTGAGCACGCGTCAGGATCACCTGGTGGATTCTCAGTTTTTCAAGCATCGTTTCCGCTTATCTCGATTCGCTAATGACTTCCCCGACGCGGCTTACAATGAGATCCGAGCATGCTCTCGTAACCATTAGCGGTTGCCATTAATTACCGACTGTCTAATTAAACATCGATCCTGCGACGTGATTAACCCAGTGCTTTATGTTGTGCCGCTGTATCCGACGAAACATCCGATGTCACGGATGTTGCAGGAACATACATGTATCTTAATCGAAATGATAAATAATTTGGGAAATAATTGTGCACGCGAAATTGAGTAACCGTGGAATTCTTTTATATGCTAAAGTTATACACCTTTGGCTCTCTTTTTGCACGATTCATGCTGACACTGTTTTGTTTAACACGCTGCATTTACAGTTGCAGGATTTATGCAACACGATTTACTTATTTTTCGACGGTTGCATAAAGACACGCTAATTAGTTTTCAGAAGACAATTGTGACTCTGAGCCATGAAAGCGATTTTCTTCCAGCAGTAAGAAAACAAATTCGTTGTAGGTACTATACATATTAGAAAGCGACGAGGAATAAAATGTCGATATTGGCACCAAATATTCCAAATACTTTCCTCAGCGCATTAATTTTTGTCTTATGCGTTTATTAGATAAAATGTTTTTAGTGAATGTATTTTCCTATTTTAAATTATTTTTTGCACAGTTTGCGCTAGTTTAATTCGCGTTTTATACTTTGATGCAAAGCAATTTTTGCACCACCCTTTTCACACGAGTTTTCTGCACGGTACGCAACCACCGTGTAAACAGAGAAGATCCACGTGTATTTTGTTACAATTTGGTGGATGGGGAGTATCAAATATACATATTGTACAGTGCGAACGGACTGACTTCTGTGAGATACAGAAATGGGGGTTCTTTTTGAAAATTTGATTACAAGTCTGAATATTAATATAAAATTATCTAACTAACTTCGATATTGCAAAGAGTGTCTTCAAATATGGATATAAATTTATGTATAAATATATATAAAATGTTTACATGGTACTCTTTATATGCGATAAAAAAATACATACCTTTCCACTATTTATACAGAATTCCTACTTGATTTACTTATTATATGATTCTGGCATTGTTTTACTAATTTCCGGGAAATCATAACTTTACTGTTTATACAAATAACAGTTATTTGCGGCGTTTATTGTACATATAGATTCATACTACCAGATAATAGAAGCAGGAGTATAGGAAGAGAAATTACACTTTCTTTGATTTTCGATTCAACGATAAAAATGGGAAGGAAAATTCATGACTGGAAGAAATTAGAAAAATGATTATGCACGTAATCGATTATTGAACTTTCGTAAGTAAATTGGAAAGTAGACACTTTTTTACACAACTACATATATTTTATGTAAGCGGAGAGGAATATTTGCCTTTCCCAAACAATTCAGGGACAGTTCAATTTGTAATAGACAAAAAAAAAGGAACAGAAAATAGACAAAGATGTCGTTAAGTCCAAGATAAGAGGTTTCCGAAGCATCAACTTGTCTCAATATGGTTGCATTTATATGCACTACGATGTAAATACTTTTGTAAAATAATAATGACTAAATACATTTTCATTGTAATTACTTTTTCCATTATTAATTTGTCATCAAACCAGTACATTTACCTTATTATTTGAGTGTCTCGTTATCATAATATGAAAATTTCCAGATATCAATTTTCCTAAATGCACACAATACAAATACAATAATAAATGGAATAATCTATGTGCTATAAAATTGTAATGTACCGACCCACTTAATCTTAAGCTATACACCAAATATTATTGCATCCTGCCAAACTTTCCTCATCCTTGCCCTTACCCTGTGACTCACCCCGTTTAGTCACCCATCCTATGATTCCAACTCCTGACCTACGTCCCTAACTATTTTCCATTCCTACTTTCGACCTCTCCTATCACCCCTATCCCCTACATTTCAGATCCCTTATAAACCTTTGACCATTCCTCCTCAACAGCATTCTTATTTCTCAAAATCCCAGTTACAAGTCCGTCATCGTCGTACAAGTATTTTATAATCTAAAATCAAAGCCAGTCCTCGAATAAGGTTGTTCCGACATTATTTTCTCGTGTAACCCATCCATTACAAAATTAAGAAAATTAATTTGAAAAATTTTGGATCATGTTAGTAACTACAATTATTAAATAATACATTAAACAATTTTGATTATCAGAGGAACCATTCAAAATTCAAAAATAATTCCAGTTTTCTGAAAAAAGGTTTTATTTCAATTTTGATTGTCCCATCAAATAAAAAAGCTCCTATAATACTTCATTAAGGTTTCTCTAATGTTCAATATATTTATCCCAACAAAGAATGTAACATTTTCATATTGATTACGAAACAAGGCAATTTTGCATAACAGAATCGTTACAGGTGCAACTGTGCTGTCTAGTGTTCGTAACAAAGAGCACATCAACATCTCCACGATACACGCATTTTGCTTTGCAAATCGTAACCTCATTGCAGCAGGATACGCAATGGGGGCCCTGTTGCAGAACAACGTTGTTCTCCGAAGTGAAAATGGTCAGAACACGCGTTAAATCAGCTTAATTCAACGTGGGCAATAACGTGGACGTTGCGTTGCACAGAAGAATGCGAATGCTTCTTTTGCAACGAGTCGTTTCAATACTCTCGAAGATGAAACGCGTTGGAAAATGCAGGCAGCGTTCATTTTAAGCGAACATGAGGCGAGAATCGTTTAAGTTTCTTCTTTACTTATGACAGCATCGAGTATCAACCTTAAAAATAAACAGGTGTTAAACATTTGTAAAAAGACGGACGGTATTTGAAAAGTCGATAATAAAATGATTTTCCACTATGATAGTTGGTACGCGATAGTTTTGAGGAAATTTTTAGTACATCTTCTTCTATTTTATATAAACTCATTTGTTTAATAATGCATTAGGAAGTAGGGCATTCGCTATCAAGTAAGATAATTGCATTGATTATGTGATATTTATTTCCAACCTATATACAGCATACCAGGAATATTTCACTTGTATACTATTTTTATAATTTATATGATAATTATAATTAAATTAATTCGTCTTTTATGAACCTTTACGAACTGAAGATCCTTTTCTTTTCTTCAATAACATCCGCATTTCCGCCATCCTACCACATATGACTCGTAAAGATAGTTCGATGCGAATGCAATTACTTACAAATGAAGTCCTGTTCCAGAATCATTCGAACAGGATAACAGCGAATCGTAGCTCACTTTTTCTCGGGTCACTGATTTACCTCGATCCACCGTTAACGGATACGTACCGTTCTACAAAGTAAAACCATTAAAAAGCTCCAGGCTTTTCATCTGATTCGATTTTAGTAAGCACGGTTACGCACGAGTAACTATAACCGGGATCTCAACGCGAGATTTTTGTACTATCATGAATGGATACTGGAGCATTAATTGAAGTGACTATATCGTTCGATTGGGTACTACATATTCCAAAACTTGTACAATATTATGGAAATTAAACGTTCCATAAAAATGTTTTTAATTAACAGCTTTTTCTTTGCTTCAAATATTTTTCAAAATGTTCGGAATATTCAAAGCTAATAATAATAAAAGAATTTATCTGGTGTAGACGATATGGATATTTGTGTTCTGCGATAATAACTGGGGTGTTATTGATGGATCAATATCACGATTCAACGAAAAAGTAACCAGAAGTACAATTTTCAAATTCAATTCTTAGTTAGCCTTAATTATGAAGTTGAAGATTGTTACTCGTCTGCTTGTATATGAATAGGAACAAAAGATATTGTAACATAATATTCAATTTCAGTTATATATCTTCTCTACATTCCCTATTTGTGGCCCTCGCACAAGCAATGAAAGTAGTTTTGAAAATTGATTAACCCACAATAATACAATTTTCGAGTACAAATAATTTTCAAGTATTCGAAATAAATCTTTAAATATTAATACAACAATAACATATATTCCAGGAGTACCCTGTAATGGTATCCACGATTTTTAATCCGTTTCGAATGATTTGACAGGAAAAGTTGATACATGCAATTAACAAGCTTTAAGTTACCAATACATTTCAGTAATTAGGATTTTCATATTACCTATAATATTTCTATTGAACCAATTAATGCAGCTCGTTGTCCTGTATAAAAAACCATTAAACTATTTATTCCCAGAAACCATTAGTTTAGTAGCTATTTTAATTTCAATGTTGCAAAGTGATACATAGACTAATTGACAGCACATTTCGTTTCGGAGTCGAAGCTTCTTAAACCCTTTTACCCAATACTTCGTTACACAATATTTATGCAACAAAAAAAAATAAACGACTGCTGCCAATGTTCAAAGAAACGTTTAAGACAGTATGTATGTACTATATTATTAGCACACCAGTATCGTTTCTGAATATGTTACATCCGTGTTACGAGTTTCCATGCACATTCTCCTGGAAGTAGGTATTTAAACGAAATTCCACCTAAAAGAATGCGTGTCCCGCGAACGATTGAAGTTTCGAAATTTATGTAATGAAACACGTAGCATGTAAAATGAGGTATGTGAGATATGTATGCAGAAACGCTTTTCAGACGGTTAACGCAAGGTTACAAGGTACGCTGGAAAAGGGGAAAGTTTTGCTTCGGAATGAGTTGTAAATGCAAATGCAATGTCATTGGACATTGTACACGCAAGAAAACAACGTTGTTCCACTAACTGTGCAATCACTACTTTATGTAAAGGTGTTGCGAAAAATGAAAATATGGGTATTATTAATCCTGCTCTCCATGAAAGTCGAAAGAAAATTTTCTAGTTTGGTTTGTATGGATTCGTCTGAGTTGATTGAAAAATATATGAAAATATATGAAGAATGTTTTTCTTATTACAGGCTTGTACTTTTTGGAAAAAGAAATTTAATAATATGGGATACATTTTGCACAAATATTATTGCTATCTTGTGTCGTCATCTTAATATTAACAATACCTTAACAAAAATATTGCGATTAATCTTCGTGCACATTATAATTTCTTCAATATACTTTTTAAGAAAACGTAAATTTGTTTAATACCGAAGTGGATTTATTTCAAGATTTGGGAAAATATAAATAAAAATATTCATTATTACAGTAAATACTTTTAAATGTTGTTAAGATTAAGCGTAAGCAAAATTTTATTTTGAGTTCTCCTTTGCTTTAAAAAAATAGATGAGGAAAAGTTATATAAAATACAGTAGAATTTCATTATGCAAGTAATAACGATGGAATTGAATCTTGCCGCAGCATTCAGGATTGCTATCAATTCAGACCCATGTTTATTAACTAATTCGTTGCACCAAATATTAATTTTTCTACGAGCGATACGGTCTGAAACCGATAGCGAGGAATAACATTGCTATACCTGCAAGGAAGTACGAACTTAAGCTGAATTACCCTTAAAAAGATATAAATTTAATCGAACAATTAATATAATTTACGTAACAGCATCTGATCTCAACGCTCTGATTCTTATCGTTGTTGTTTAACCATTGCCATCATCACCAATACCATTTTGTGATCAACACGGCGCCCAATTTATCAAAAGTATAAAACAATATATATATTGTATATGAAACTAATAATGAAATCATAATTAAGATATTAACAAGTTTTTACAAACTCTGAACATCTAGTAATCATAATATTACATCAATTTCTATATTTCTTCATTGTAGAAATGATATTCTGAATTATCGTATTATAATTCTGCTTAAAATTAGCACTAAATTTTAATAATTTCAATAGCACGGCAGCAATGTCGTAAGAAAAGTAATACACATTTACTATTATTTCATAATACCAGAATAGAGTGGCCCGATATATTCTGTCACTATATTGCATAAAGGCAGCATTAAATACAATATAACAGCATCATAGGCAAGACATTTGTTAACAACTGATGTCCACGTGATGCAACATTCTCGAAGAAAAGAACGACAACCTGTGCCGCTTAAGTGAGCAGATTCCGTAATCATGTGGTACCTCCAGGTACTTCACATTTTACCGCGAAATAATGGGTAAAGACTAGAATAAATATTTTATAAATCGAAATTCAAATGCACTATTAGCGACTTTTTTGCATTATTGAATTTGCTCTTAATAAACGATCATGTACTATGATTTTTATTGATACTTCTTCTTGAAAAAATCGTGAATACCCTTCCATGAAGCGTTTCGAAATTTCCTGTTCCCTAAAATTCCGAAAACCTATGCCAATAGTGTGCAATGTGCATAACTTATAAATTTATTATCTTCTTAGATTCGGTAAAAATATTCAAAACACTAGATTTAACAAATAACAAACAATGGAATAAATAATTTATGCGACTTGCTAAGCATAAGCATAAGCATAAGACCTGTCACTCATTCTTCTCAGCCCACTAAAATATTGAATGTATCGGATACGATTGAATTCTGTCTATTTGAATCAGTCATATAACTAGGTTCTCTTCTATTACATTGCGCACATGTACATAATTAGTGTCATCTGAGCCACTTTCGTTTACGTTTCACAAAGGAAGAAGTGAAGTTTCTTATAGATTTCGAAAGGCCGTTGCCATTCGTGGTGTCACTTTCATTCCTATAAAGATTTAAGACACGCTCTATTTTAATTAATGTGCAATAGGTTTCACCGTTGAATTTACTTTCGGCGTCGCACAGCCGGACGCGTGATAGAAAATTAATTTGTTCGTCGTTTAATGGCGATCGCGGAAGCGATCCACGTTGCGAAAACAGCGTTTCCTCAGGATATTTTTACCAACACGATCACGTCCGCTATTGCAATTTGTCGGATAAGGAATGCATTAATTGCGTCAGATAGAAAGTCATGGGTAACCGACAATCTCTATGACAGACTCTTCTTTAAACATCCTAAATAGTACATATATTCTTTCAAGAATACCTCTTTATTTCGCAAACGTGAGTTGCTTTGAAAAACATTGTCACCGCAGAATATGATCAATTGAAGTGACACGAAAGTAGAGGTTTAGTTGAGCTATAGTAGAACTGCATGATAAATGATAATATTAGCTGGGCTGGGATGTTCGTGTCGTTCTGAAGCATACAGGGTGAATCACGAATCGTGATCACTAGAGATTACTCTGTTATTAGCAGTCCGAACGAAAATGTTTTCATCAGCTTTTGCATGGTTTCAATAGAGCTTTAACGTGATTATCAAAAATTATTTTTAAAACTTTTTTTGTTTTTTCAAGGTCACCTTGAATTTTTTGCAAATAAACATATAATTTTGTTACGCCTATCTGTTATGGGATTACAAGACTAATTCGGTAAAAATCGGAACATAACTTTTTTTTATCTAGGAAAAAAATCGAGAAAAAAATTAAAAATGTTGTTAACGTCGATTCGTCCATAAAGAGTACTTTATCGAAAAATGAAGCTTCATTCTCGAGTTGTTGTAATGCCCACTGACAAATGCACTCATGTGCTATTTGACGAGAACTAATCTGTGGCTTATTTGCTACTGCGGCTAAAACTATTCGGTTCATTTGCATTGTTCGTTTTAGATTTTAGATGTTGAGCTAACACTGAATTACGCCCGCACGCCCCGTAGAAGAAAATCATCCCCAACTTTTCATCGATACTGTAACTCATCATTAATACCTATACGCTCACGAATACCGCAGAGACTATTAACAATATAGATGTGTCCCAATGTACAGAACGAAATGTTTACAAAGAGTAGGCAAGGGGTCAGAACAAATTTCGATTTGTCAGCAATATGATGCTCGGCGTAGTACAAAGGTTTTAAATTTTTTCTCGACCCAGATGAAAAAAAAGTTATGTTCCGATATTTACCGAATTCGTTTTGAAATCCTCTAACAGAAAAACATAAAAAAAAGGAGTTAACAAATAATTTTTTATAAGCATGCTAAAGCTCTATTGAAACCATGCAAACGCTGATAAAAACATTTTTGTTCGGACTGCTAATAACAGAGAAATCTCGACTGATCACGATTCGTGATTTATCCTGTATAGCATTCAGTCAATGAATAAAATATTTATTAAGCCCGATTGCTTTTATATAATAGTGTTTTACGCAATAAAAATTGGATTCTATTATTTATTCAATACATATCATTCCAGATTATTTTAATGATATTTAATTTGTACATAGAAAATGTTCTATAGTTTACTCTTTATACGAAACGTTAGAAATGATGTCTTCAGTCTCTTCGTATCGTTGTTTTCTGAATTATTATAGTATAGTAATATTATTCGCGGAGAAAGAACATACCCTTCGTTGTTGAATCCTCAAAAATGGAATATGTCAAAATATGTTTTAAAAATTTATTTTTTTAATAACCTTTCCCGGTATTGCCATGGACAATCGTAATTTATCTTAATATTGATCCCAAAGTAAAATTGTATACATATGAACTTTTATTCTGGTGAGAACTTGTATTACAATACGTATTTACTTAATTGGAGAAGAACAGCGTTCCGAACTTGCAACACTTTAATTTTTATTACTTACGCGGCCCTATGTATGTATATTGCATTCAAGAATATCTTGTTTTTATCTAATGAAAGTTTTGCCTCCAGTAATCGGTGACCTACAGAGCACAGAACGTATGAAGTTGTTAGTTTCTTGCAGACTTCTTGGAGAAAAGTCATTCACGTTGTTACTTAACACTTTATCGACCGGTAGCTTCGCCATGCGACTCCATTCCTTTCTTTAACAATACGCGAACGCTAACCGGTAAGATTTAAAAAATTATACAAGAATATGGGAGCTTACAGCACAACCTAACAGTTGTACCTCAATAGTGTTAACGTACTATCTACAAAACGCGTAAGATCTTCTAACGTAATACTTTTGGCTTGATAACTATACGAATCAACGCAATAAAAGTATCAAATATTAAATTATTAAGCTGCAATTAGGCAATAATCTGTTGTCTGTAACTTGCAATAAAAACGTTATAACGCAGAAGGGTAATATCACATATTCTTTACATTCATGCTCTGCTGTTAGGTGACGTAGTAGTACGGTTTTTCAAAAACATAAGCCGAGTTTCGCCGGTCCTGTACAATCCAAAAATGTATAAGTTCTCTAGTTTCAAATTGATAAGTCTGCAGGCTCTCAGCATACGATCTTAAATTAAGGCCTCCCATGAGCAAATATTAATATTATAATTATACAGGGTGTCCGGGAACTATGGTAAGATCGGGAAATAAGCCATAGCCGAGGTGCATGTAAAAACTTTTTTCCTTTGCCAAAATATGGTTTGTACATTCATTTTTGAATTATTAACGAAAAACACTGGCCAATGAGAGCGCCCGACGGGCGGCCGCTGGCGCGCGCTCAGGGACGAACCTCTCACAATCTGCTGTCGTGATGGGGGGACATCGAGGGTACCGATGGAAGCATGCGGCAAATGTTACATCGTCTTAATTAAGAATAATGTGGAATAATTTGTTATTCATGAATAACAAATAAACTAATAAGTCGTTTAAGAACAGTGTTCGATACGTTTATTCATTATCCGAAAGGAATAAACTGTTTTATTACTTACGCAAAAATATATTTTTTATCAGCACGTTTTCAGGTGGATAAATTATGTTTCCAGAAATTGTTTGCAGAATTAATGTTAGGAAAAGTTAGTTAAACTTACCCATTCGTCCACGAATTACCCTGCTTAACATTGTGTGAATCCTGACCTAGGCAACGCTCAACAGCTGATGTTACGGCCGGATTAGTATCCTTCACTTCACGATAACTTCACTTCAAGATCATTTCACTTCACGGTATCTCGCACTTGCCACTGTGAAATGTGGGAATATTTAAACACAATTTATTATTCCTACGTTTAGACATTTCGTAATATTCTGCGTTTGTACGATTCATGTTGCTCGTTCTGTTAGATTCACACAATGTTAAGCAGGGTAATTCGTGGACGAATGGTTAAGTTTAACTAGCTTTTCCTAACATTAATTCTGCAAACAATTTCTGGAAACATAATTTATCCACCTGAAAACGTGCTGATAAAAAATATATTTTTTTCGTAAGTAATAAAACAGTTTATTCCTTTCGGATAATGAATACACGTATCGAACACTGTTCTTAAACGACTTATTAGTTTATTTGTTATTCATGAATAACAAATTATTCCACATTATTCTTAATTAAGACGATGTAACATTTGCCGCATGCTTCCATCGGTACCCTCGATGCCCCCCCATCACGACAGCAGATTTTGAGAGGTTCGTCCCTGAGCGCGCGCCAGCGGCCGCCCGTCGGGCGCTCTCATTGGCCAGTGTTTCTCGTTAATAATTCAAAAATGAATGTACAAACCACATTTTGGCAAAGGAAAAAAGTTTTTACATGCACCTCGGTTATGGCTTATTTCCCGATCTTACCATAGTTCCCGGACACCCTGTATAATTAGTAATATAATTAATATTAAAATTTAACCAAACATTATAATGTGCAAATATATTCGAATATTTATAAGCGACATATTAAATAAACCATCTAATAATCTCCCTTGTAAGTTTTTAAAAAACTTCCGAAATTATAATGGTATTCGAACGATTTGCGCCTATGTGCTTCGTAATTACGCATGAAAATGAATTGCTACAGAATTTGCAATTCAACATCTTTTATGCTAATCCACTGCATCGAATTCTTTTACAATATTTCGCACTTCGTAGATCACAGTCCATGGGCCATAAATTCTCGTTTAATAATGCGTTCAAAATTACTATCGTTACGTACAATTTGCGCGGACGCGTTCATGAACTTTCCGGCTTAATGAACAATGAAGTTCAATAATGTGCCTCTCATCATTAGAATTATTAAATGGTCTATCACGTCCACAACTACTAATTAAAAGTTATATTAAGGCTTAGGCTGTTTATGGATTCCTGTAAAATGTTTTTTAGAATCATAGTTTTGATTGACACATTATTCTATTCCTTTCCCATTTCCTAGAAAACCACAACATTGAATACTTTGCCTATGACGTCTGATACTTTCGGCAATCAAAATTTGTCTACGTCGTGATTTTGTCCTTTGAAATGATTTCTTACTTGATTGCGTCTGTAAATAGAGAAGTTAACGTCAAACTGCACTAAACCGCATACATGAAAGATAGCATATTTATTTTAAACGTATAACATCAGGCATTCTACAAATCATATAAAATTTATGTATATACGCCTGTTTTTCTAGAGCTTTTATTAACTGCCTCTATCGTTTTGTGATTTATCAGGTAATTAATTCTCGGCACTCGAAAGGCGACTCTCACCTGGCATTTGGTTTAATACAAAAGCTGGAATGGCGACTGAGAGGCAGCAATGAACTTTTCCATCGACTTGTCCTTCTTATATTTTAGATGTTTAAGCTATGTGCAGTTCGTGGTACAGCGTATTATTTTATTATTATTATTGTTAATTTAATCTTTACCGAGTTACCACTTTCTTGTACCAGAAAACAAGAACTTCGAGGGCAAAGGGTAAAGTTTCTAGCTGCAGTTTCAAAATTTGTACTATTTTTTCTATCCTTTCAACAGTTACAAATTCTTACATTTCCGGGGCTATTTTAAACACTTCAAAATAGTCCAGAAACAAATGACCATCCTACAGAAAAGTAATACCCAAAATACAGAAATAATATTAACTGAATTAAACCAATACAACTTAAAACATTGCTAAAGCACTGCTCGACAAGATTACATTTGTTCCTACAGCAAGTTCTATACAAAGAATCCGTACTATACTTTACATTCATCCAGCGTTTAATAAAAATAAACCCTCATGCTTCCCGAACTTCTAGATTCCCCAACTATTCTAAGCATCGTGCTTCAGGGGGAAAAAACGTAATCGCCCCGCGGAAAATGAGAACACCATAAAACTTCAAGCCCCTAGATACAACGAAAATCTCCAACAAACTGCCTGAAACTTTGTAAACGATCCACAATTCTCGACTCGTTACGTATCTGACCATCGTGTTCACCGAGGAACAGTTCCGTCCAAGTTTCAACGCCTCATCTCCCACGCTGCAACCCCAAGCGGTTAACTTCCCGTAGAGCAATCTTAGGAACAATTTGATCCGCTCTACGAGCAGATTTCGAATCGACCAGGCAATCGACTCGATGACCAGGCACGTTTTACTTTCGCGATACGATGACTGCGTTTAGTTTCAGGAAACACGAGGTGGAATGCAAATGTGCTCGCTCGTGATACGAGACGAAGAGTGGCTGTCCCGTTGAAAATGTTCCCTTGGTCGAGGCACGAGCCGACATTCGACCTTTCTTCTTCTATTCCCGTGGCGTCTCCTCGTCCGCGAGGGACCAACGACTAGATCGCCTTGGCCGGCCAGGAAAACAGTCTGATCTCATCTTGTAAATATGAAGGTTCCTCTCCTCTGGTTGCCTCCCAAGAAACAAGTACGAAATACCAGAGACTTTATGGAAATGGCACGGCTGTTGTTTCTACGAAGGGGGCAACCGTAGATGCTCATTGTTTCACTACTTTCGATAACAATATATTCTCTTATTTCAACTGCAATAAATGTTGTATATGTTAGTTTTCATACAGAGATTCAATGTGCAATATCTTTCTACCGTCCGCAATTTGCGTTTCTATTTAAATCTTTTAGAGTGAAATGGGCAGATTCGCGTGAATTGTATTTGAAACTGGACGCGTTTAGCCCTTTCGCTACGAATCCATGAAAACCTCTTCTACAATAATGTATCTTTACTGCCTTTGTTTATAAAAATGATATGCTTCTTGTCACTCGAATTACTAAAACCAGTACTGTTTTGTCAATCGAGGACATTTTTCTTTTTTCAAGTACCAAGGCGAAAGTGTTCACGAATTGAAATTTTGTATAGCTTCTCCTTCCTTTCTTGTTAGGAGAATTTAAATTGCATGAGATACAAGTCTTAGACAATGAGATTGTTCCGATGGAGTAATTGTGTGTGGCCTGTTGCGATCATGCAGATCATCATTTTGAGGGGGCGTAACAAATGCAAAGCCGTCGCTGCGTAGATTGTCAGCAAGTAATAATCCTGTCTGGTGTACGAACATTTGATGATATTTACTGTCAGTCCAAAACTGTTAGTAGAACTTAAAGGGAAAGAATTGAAGTGTGAGGATTTGAAGACCGCGTTGGTAGTTCTTGTTGTTTTATTTGAATGGAGATTTGAAAAGATATGCTAACTAGAGAAGCGACACTTGATTTTGTAATACAGGTAGAGAGACATACAATAGAAGGTGAGATACCGTCAAGGCTGTGACTGTAGGGGCAAGTTTATAAATGATTCACTGATTTCTCTTTACTTTAGAGAGCATGCTTGGAAATTGCCTTTTATTAATAAAGGCAACTGTTTCAAAGTAACAGATGAAATATAATTGATAGATGGAAAGGCAGAGAGAAAAGTAAGTCGGAACAAGCTTTATAAAACAAGAA
Source organism: Nomada fabriciana (assembly GCA_907165295.1). NCBI lineage: Eukaryota > Metazoa > Arthropoda > Insecta > Hymenoptera > Apidae > Nomada > Nomada fabriciana. The sequence continues at coordinate 16,981,492 of OU015694.1, forward strand.
AATGAATATGGCAGACACAAATGAAAATCAAATAAATAATTTCTTTCAAACTTATTCCAATTGTTCATTCGCTTTTATTATTTATTACACTAAAATTAGATTAAATATATACTTATATGAAACGACGTTCAACGTTTGCGAATGCTTTAATAGCCCTGGAATGTATTTCTAACCAGCTGCCTTTATGATTTCATAGAGATATAAAATAGTAGTAAACATTAAGCTTCGAATTTTTTACACTTGCCTACTATGATAATTTATATAAATTCAATAATTTATTAGTCCGTGATTCGAACAACTCCTCCCAAATCAAGTCTCACTAATATAAGATTTTAATCGAATATTCTTTACGTTTTGTTGCAGTACGGAAAAAAATGCTGATGCATAGGAAGCGCACTATTCATTAAAGCAGTGTAAAACTGTACGTAGCAATTGAAATGCTGTACGGAGATGTTTCTAAGATTTCACCGGGAAATTATTTGGTCGTTGACCCAATAGAAGTGAAATAGAAATACACGTACATATGTCATTGAACCGCCGCGGAAGAATTATGTCTTTCCATCTAGAAATAAACCCAATAATTTTTCGATAACCCTATAAATTTTCGCGGTCAGAGTCGTACAACGAAGCTGAAAACAATTTGCATACAAACTATCCATTTACCAATATTCACGCTGAATCAAATGAATGAGATACACGAAATGCGAAATTAAGGATAGAGTGAAATCGCAAATCATGAATTTCTTCAAACGTTTCAAGAGTATTCATATTACACATTTGAATGTCTCTTTTCTCTGCGCCAAGAATTACAAAATTTATGTGTTTTTACTTTTAATTTTGATTTACATTCCTATTGATCGTATCCGTACAAATTTATATAGCTATATTATACAAACTTTCTAGTTTTAAATGGTAAACAGGCAAAAGGATTAAAAATCAAAGGAATTGTTCGGAAGTATATAAATTATGGTTCGCTACTACCAAGAGTATATTTTCCAAAGAAATATGTGAACATCAATATGGTGCTTTCTATTCAGGCTTTGGTAGAAAATGTAAGCATCGAATCTTTTACTATGGATTGCTATTAAAAGCACCACGCTAATCTATTCAGCGAACTTTACAGAAATTTTGTTGCACTGCTTTGATAATGGGCACGTTAATTATAGGGAAAAAGGAACTGAACATTTACGAACTTCGTTTCCATCGTTATAGTGCTTTGATTATTAGTTATTTTATTTACTTTCCTTTATGCTCATTTAATTGTAACGATTGTTTTACTTATTTCAGTATGGAGATTATGTATGTCATCTGGTAGGAATTTCCGCCACTAAATTGTAAAAAGATTAAAATAATTTTAAAATCTTTGCAAATTACGTTATTAACTTTGAAATACAAATTCGTTATGCGGTATGACTTCTCAAGGTCATTCCAAGGTCAAATACATATATATTTTTTATATTTATTATATTTGAAATATATTTTCCTATCTTCCATAGTTATCGAGACATTTGCGCGTTTCCAGATAAAACGAACACGGTGCAGACATATGTATGTACTTACAACCACCCACGTGTCTATCATAAATTAGATATAGGCTATCACATATGTATATTCTATCAATTGATTACATTATACATATTTATAATTAAATTTATATAAATCTATGATCTCCTCATAGTAAAGTACATTTCTATTGTAAAGAAATATTTCAATATTTATTGTTCGTAGGTTGATGTCAAATTCAGAATACATGGCTTGACTATACTTTTATCAAACGTGTTTCCCAGATTTGTAAATATTCAGCGTTAATATGTCTTTAGGATTATTGTAACGATCATCATCGCTTATTTCACACCAGGGTCAACAGATTCTTGGCATTCCCATATTAAACCACATATTTAACGTCAGTATGTTTTCGGTATTAATTTATTTTCAATATCAGTGTGTCTTATCACACTCACTGTAGCCGTACGATTAAATTATCCATTAAATTATCCAAAAATCAGTCAATCAAGCCGGTCTATTATTTGTCATGACAAAACATTCGTAAGCATTCTATAAATGAATATACTACAGTAGGGCCTCCGTTATCCGATTTAATAGGGAGACAAGGCCGTTCGGGCAAACGAATTTTGAGATAACCACGAACCTTGGACAATATAAAAATAAAAGCCGTATACTCAGCGGAGTGAAAAGTCTGATTTATCCGACAATAGCAAATTATTTGCAATTCTCGAAACGAATAAAATGAGGAAAATAGAAATGATAGAAAAGTTGTCGAATATGACTAGTCTATTTCCTACAATTTCTCCCAGCAAATTATAGAAATAATAACACAGTTGCAGACTGGTGGAAAGAATGCGCGGAAAGAGGAGTGCTCTCTTCGAAGAAGCACTCCAAGTTACGGTAATTCCTGTAAAACACTTCTAACGGAGTTCAACACCCACTTTGTTGCTTCCTACAGGCGGATGGAAGCTGGAGGATGCACCGACCCGATGAAGGAAGAGAAAAGTCATTGATTTTCCGTCGTAAAACCGACCGTGGTGGTTTAGAAAGAAATACCGCCGGAGACAGCGCAGGTATACTTGCCAATGAACGCTTCGACAGTACCTTTAAGGACTAGATACGACATTCTTTCGCTTTATCGACCATGACAGAGACGATGCTCATCGAGAAGATGATTATACGTTCGCTGAATCGTACGGACTGATCAGTCGTTGACGTAATTTAAACACCGCATCAAGGACCTGAAGTATTGTTATAGTGATCGTCTCAACAGCATCGAGCACAGAGAGGTAGCGGAACATTACCTTGTTGTGAGAGATCATTGTGTGGTGTTCATCGCGTTTTCGAATTGGTTTCGGTCGTACACGATTTTGGTACCGTTTATCGTCCCACTTGTCAAGTGAATTTTAATTGCACGATGCTTCATTTTCGATCGCCTGTATTTTTAATTATTTTACCATTGTTTTTCGTACAATATTATTAAAGGTCACGAAAGTTCACCTGTATTTAAATGTTTAATAAGAACTTACTAAATATCCAACTTCGGTTTAAATTCCTGATCTTATCAACTGGCGCAAGTTAAGGTCACGTGAAGGTCATAGTACAATATTATAGGTCGCTGGATTAGTCTTGATGTTGAATTGATAATTCAGTTCAAGATAACATCTATTTATTCAGAAAAATGTGACCTTGAGAAAAAGCTATTCTGCCGTAATATTTGCCTCTCCGAAACAAATAATTCATCCCCTTGACATTTTTGCATAACATTGCACTTAACCGAGATAAAGCCTTACAACCGAGTTACTGGGCCAGCCAGTATAATATAGTAATCACCACTAACCAACCCTATAGTGGATGCGATATAAAATTACAAATCGAAAGCAACTATGCGCCACGCGAAGGTGTGCATGACGCAATTCACAGGTGAAACGACGCCGCGAAAGAAAGAAGGAAAGAAAGAAATGAAGTCTTATAATGCAAAGTGTAACGGCAGGTAGAACCGCAGAAAAATTCGACCCGATAGCCGCAAGAATATCAATGAGTCGGTCGCATTCTCCTGTTACAAATGGTAGTTGTTGCGACACACGGCACACAGGACGTAATTTGGGTTGCCCACTCGCGATTTGACTGTTAAAACAAACGAGCAAGCGGCCCGTGGCCGTTCGCTTCCAGAACATCGGAGCCGTAATGAATGGCGCCATTAGTGTCCGTCGCACGCCCGAAAATTGCTGCCACTAACTTTATCACCGTGGTCAGTGAAACTGTTGATTATTCTTGGTCACGGTTTAACATGTATTGGTCTATTTGGCAACAGATTAATGGAACGTTTCGATCGTCTTGTCCAGTATCCTACTAATATTGCTTTTTTTTTAAATTGTTTCTCTTGTACAGTTGTGTACAAAAGCACCCGGCGCGATGGCCCAACACGATTGAGAAATCTTTATTCATATTTAGTTATTGTATAATAAATATTCAGAAGTATTGTTTCATAATTGTATTAAAATGAACTTCAAAATATTTGTGAAAAATATTGGGCTGGTGCGTATGAAATGTTGGATTTTTAATTGAATATTGCAAAGTTCGTGTCCTTTATTAGGAGATGTTTGTTTAATCAAAATATGCCCCATTTGCTTCCATACATTTACCCCAATGTTTTCACCAACTATAAACTCTGCTATGGACCTTCAAGACTGCCTTCGTTTCCGAAGCGTTTAATCTGCAAAAAGAGTTCTAGATGTTTAAAAAAATGATAATTTGTCAGAGACCCGGTGAATGAGTTGCATGTTCAGCAGAAATTTCATACTTTAATTCAGGTAATTTTGCAATTGTATGCAGTCGAACGTTATTGTGGAAAAGTATCGGTATATGTCCATTAATCTTTTTTGGCAAAATATGACTCTGAAAATGAACAATAAGACTGTAAAAAAGGTTTTGTCAGAAAGAACAACATAACATAACCAGAGAGACACGTAATAAAAATGCGACATTTCGTGGGCACCAAGATAAATAGATTATGAATTATTTTGTTTTTACTAGTATGTAATTTTGGGTCCAATTGGCAGAATGCATGATGTACTTGAATACTTCTGTGACCAACTGTATGCATGGTGATCTGACGTCAGTGGTTAAATCGAAAATAGATAATTTGGTTCTGGCGAAAGGTGGTTGAAAAATGATTGAAAAGCATTTTACATTTAATTTGATGTATTTTTTACAGTGATTTAATTACGATAAATCCATTGGAGTAATATTATGACGAATAAAACTATTTACATTATTCAAGGAAGGAGCTCATGAACATAAGTTATTACAAATTTCTAGTATTTATTAATGATGTATCACAATAGTCCTTAACTTCTGATTTTTACATCTATTCTTCTTTGGAAAATTATAATGATCCACTGGTACAAATCTTAACATTTTGCGTTAATTAATACGTGTCGTTAAGATGGATCACCAAAATATCGAATTAAGATTCTCGGTGCACTGTTTTGCATGTCGTAACTTAAATAGAATTTTCAATTATGTATTTTAAATGGCTTTTCATTTTCTTGCGCCTTGAGCATTCTCATATTTTAATGTAACGCCATCGTAATGTTTCATTTTTCTTCGGTATTATAAATAATAGTCTATACATAATTTATAAGATATTGAAATGTAGTGACAAAACATATACACAAAATAAAATAATTTCTGCAGCGTTACACATCGAACAAGGATACGATAATAATTGCAACGATTATGTCAAAATTGAAATGGAACATGTGGGATGCGCTACATCCCACAATTGAAGATATTTCGCATGTCATTGGCATTTATACCCACAAATAATGCCAACAAGCATGCTCCCTTTACAACTACCGTTCGTTTCGAAGTGGGTGTTGCCCATTGTCAAGATTTGTAATACAACGTGACATGAATTTAAAAATCGCGCAATATACCAATTGCGTATATTATCGATAACGATTCAATCACGTAGCGGTCTTATACTAACACAATTTTTATGGCAGTAAAACGAGCATCATTTAATATGTTTTATGCAACGTGTGCCAATTATTATATCCTCGGTGGACTTTCTATTCAACTGGATTAATATTCCGATTGTTAATGAATGAAGATATATGGTGTCGTAGAGCGCTTCCCTTATTCCATCTAGGTTTTCATCAGTATATTATTATCCAAAACATTGAGTCTGTAGAGATATCATACTGTGCCAAATAATTTCTATTAACTAAATGTTTGTATCCTGATTATTGTTCAAGTTTAAATTCATAATTTAGTTGGTGCGAAACGCAATAAACGGTTAATTTATATATTCTTTTTATTGCTTTTTATTACAAACAAACACGAGTGTAATCATTCGTGGCTCAAGAACATTAGATTAATTTAGAAACAGCCAATTAATGAAAAAAAAGTTTCACGAGAATTTAGTAGGAATTACTGCTTTTATTTCGAGAACAATAATCCGACGTGCAAAATAACGAGGCATCTTTAAATTCGTCCAGTCACAAAGGATTCACACATTTTTTTTCTCTTGTTATGTTTTTCACCGACACCCAGTGCATTGAAGGGGCATAATCACTCTCTTAGTCTGCGTTACCAGTATCTCTACCGCTCTAAAAAAAAAATAAAAAAAATAATTTCCAGTCAGGGTACCTAAGTAACCAATAATAAATAAAATGTCCTAAGAAAATCTCCTCGGCTTATTCGCTGCATTTTAATCGAAATAATAATTAATAATCATGTACAATGCACATCAATCACAGCCGAGCATATCTGGTGTAAGTATGAAACCGACTAATGAACGAAAAAAGCAGTGGAAGTTATGGTGTCGCGACCTCGTTCGTACGACCCCATTCGTTCTCCATATAAGAAGACTCACGGGCATTTTTCGTCCTTCCGGCAAGCAAATTACCGCCACGGAATGCAGACCCCTGTGTACCGTGAGAATAATAACGAAACAAACAAATCGAAACGTAGCAAGCCGCAAAATTGCAGGTGAAAATCGACCATTAACACGAATCAAAAAGAAATGAACAAAATAAGGGGAAGAGATTAAAGTTTACGTCCGCGGACTAATAACACGTGGACTACAAATAAGAAATAGCCTTATCGCGTAATCACGGTGCCAACCGGTGAAATATCGGGCGATAAGTTAGGTTGGATAGGTGTTCTATCCTGAAACGTCGGTGTTCCTTTCACTAAAGTGGTTCTCAAAGGCGGAAAGGTGTGCATAGACGGCCCCTGATCGTTGGAGAACAGTCCTTTATACTTTTATACGGTCGAGGACCTCGTTTACCAGCGATACACTTTTATCGTGACGCAATGCACCTGCTATGTACACTTCTCCGTAGAGTACGGAATGCAAGCGACAGGATAAGATACGAGGAGTGGACTTACCGTTCAGGTGTCGCCGCTTTTGTTCTATAATGATCTCCCCCAGATAGCAGACACTCCTCTTCGAGAAGGATACACCGATCTCGTTCACGGTCTTCATGTTCGTTAGGTAAACGCTACAGATAAAAAAAAGGAAATTCTCTGTTAGAGCTAATTGCACGATATTGACTTGCTGATAGGAACGTGACTTTGCGATTGATTTTCCCCTTTTTTTTCTACTCACGGCACATATAAACTAATTATTAAAATTCTACGGCAGATCAAGGTATATTTTTTGTCGGTCTGATAAGAAAAAGTAATTTTTTTCCGTTCTTACACCAAAGTCATAATGAAACAGCTATAACCCCACTCTGTATTAAATGACATTCACACATGTAATTAAACCAAACTAAAAAGAGATGTGATAGATTTTTAATCATTGCTGCCACGCCACATTAAGTTTGTGACGTACATCTCTCGCGATATACCGGTGGAAAATCGCTGTTCTAGAGTCTAGAAAGAGATCAGAAAATGTATATTTTCGAACAGAGAATAGACAATGTTCAGTATTACAATTTTAATTGACTTACTTGAAAATAAATGTTTCAGATATTTTATTTGGGTTCAATTGTTTTTGATTGAAACAAAATTTGATGTACAGTTCGATTGGTCCTGTCTTTCCGAACATGTAATTTGAGATACGTGTATACTTTGTCAAATGGAAATAATTGTGCATGTATTCAAAGTAAACAGCTTTAGTTGGTACGCTTCGTGGGGAAAGTAGGCCGATTTAAAAATAATTAAATTAACAGAATATATTTTTTTTCACTAGTGTAAAATGATAAAAAGTTAAAAGCCACTAGGGCGCCAAAAATTTTCCAAGCTGCAATTCATATTCATCTAGAATCTAGAAACTCTCCTTTGCTAGCCATTACATTAGATTACGGTCTTGCATCGCACTTGGCAGCAGCAGATCCCAAGAGTGTAGAGAGAGTGTAGAAATGTCTCAAAATAAAACGCATTCTCTCGAGAATCGTATAATTTTAATAAGTCTGTTATTATCTCCCCAACGCGTATATTGCTACGTCTATGATTAATATCAAAAGAAGATGAATAGAAATAAAAAAATGCAAACAGCAAATATATAGAATGACGTTTTTTTCTAAAGTAAAGTTAAATAAGTAACTACACTCCTAAATTTGTAATCAGTACATTTTTCCTCCAGTTCTTCCATTTTCAACAGAATGTATCTACATATAAGCGACGTAACAGGCATCCAATAGTATTTAGTTACTACTTCTGACTATGTTCACATAATACAAAATTCTGCCTTTACTACAAGCGTTCTACATGTTCAAATATATACTATTTACACTTACCATTTCTTCCATCTCGAATTCAGGTTCTCCAATTTGTAATGGATTATCGATTTTAGACCGGTGTCGTTGCCCAGAATTAATATCGGTTCACTTCGACTACCATTCGATGTAGATGATTCAATTTCCTCGTACACAATGGTTGCCTCGATATCTTGTTCGAATTCTATATGGACCAGAAATAATCTGTACACACGGATTAAAAGTACACGGTTAGTGTGGAAAATTCCTATTCTTATAAAATACAGGACACTTACCTATGGTATGATCGAAGATCGTTTGTAATTAATTTCAAACAACCACCGCCCTCGAATGAAAGTTGATTGCAAAATTCAAAACAATTTACGTCCATTATTGCCATTTTATCCTGTATATTCACGATATTTTCTAATATACGAATAACGTTCTTTTTCGTTTCGTAAACATACTGTATAGCCTTTTTCGGACATTCATTTCGATCATTTTCACTTTTTGGTTCATCCGGTTGCGGAAAATGTGTGAATTGCAAATGTGGCATAGGTACAGATATTTGAGGCTTTTGTATGGATAAGTTGTAAAACGATTTCTCTTCGAACGTGTTTCTATCCTGAATAACACGCGTGTCCAGTTGTATCTGTTTAATGATACCATTTAGTCTCTAATATGTTTATTTAGCAAATGCTTTTCATATAAAGATTCGAAATATTCTGTTTACCTCGCCACAACGATAGAACGATCTTCCGCTTCCATGGCAAAACGATGTTTTGAACACTTCTCCTTCATAGATAGGTACATGAATGTACAAATAAGGAAATAATTGTGCCCAAAATAAATCTTCTAATTCTTGAAATGTTTTGGGCCCGAAATATTCGTGGGTCCAACCCGGCGCAAAAATTGCGACGGAAAGACCTTCTTCTCTGATCTTCTCTAATGCCTGCAAGTTATAATAATATCGTTGGATACAAAGTAGGTTATTAATTAAATGAAATACGCAATACAATTATAATTACATGTGTTGAATTAAATCCACCACCACCGGGACAGCCTCTTCCCCAAACATCTAGTCCCACATAAATATCATGTATGCTTCTATTATGAGATTTTGCAAGTATACAACTGTCTTCTAACTTTGATTTGTTCCAATTATAATTCAAGTAAATACCATCGCAGTTTAAGAAGAACTCTCTGGAATATAATGTTTATATTACCATGTTGAAGATATAAGTAATTTTGCAAAAAGTCAGAAAAATTGGTATATAATGGCGAGCTTACATATTTTTATCGTTCAATTTGTTTTGCCAACTTAGTGTCCCTGCATTAGTTACACTGTCATACCATATAATTTCAGAATCTCTAATCGCTTCATGAATACTTTCTGTCAGGTATTTTACGAAATAAATTAAATTATTAACTTGCTCACTTTTAATCACATTTTCAACATTTATTAACCAGCCATCAAAGTTATAAAATTTGGCAACAAGTATTAGTGCATCTGCAAACCTTCTCGCTTCCTCAGGAGATTCGAGTATCGGATCCCAAATACCTTCTCTCTCTGTAATTATAGTACCGAGAACTTTAACACCATGTTCGTGCGCCGCATTAATCCATCCGAAAGGTGGTATAGTAATAAAATAATGACTGAAGTACACGAACGTATCGATAATACTCCAATAATAAAACAGATAAGAGTCATAAGATTTGGATCCGTCTATAAATCTGCAAAAGCAAAATAGTATTACGCATATTTATAATGTAATAAATATATTGAACTCGCCGTGTATTAAACATATTATTATAAAAATATATTACCTATCTTCAAGGTAACCACCTTTCATGTCGTGACAAAGTAGCGTTCTCGGTTGCTCTTGTCTATCATGTTTTTCCAACGTTTTCTGCCCATTTATTTCTGAACCGCGATACACATAGTCCGCTGTCTCCCTTAAACTTTTAACCCGTGGCCACGGTTTTAAATTACCCACATTGTCGTACAGTTCTTTCAAATTTTTAAAAGGCTGCACTTCTGTTACTTCACCGGCCATCTCTTCCATTTGTGCTCCTCCGCTGACAACTTTCAACTACTTTTCTATTCTCCGATTCGAACAAAGGGCTTCCCTTTTATTTACATCACCGGAACAATTATAACGATTTAGAGCATCTATTTCGCTGATAAATATTACAGCAAACGGAACTAGCCTTATCAATTCATGTTCAACTGACGACGCTACCATCGACCAGCTGTTATTTGTAGATAACGTGTGTTGGTTTTTCTGGTCTACTTATCTAAAATAGAACAGATAGGTGAATGATAAGTTCGCGATACATATACGTATGTTTATCTATTTAAACGATGAAATTGAACGCATTGTTTAGAGCATATTAATAAAAAAAACACTTACGAAAATGCATGACTATTGAAATTATATAAATTTCATATCGCAACAGTCAAGTTAAAGTGGACCTCACTGAGCAACAACCGTAACACATTGTATTTCAATCAATATTTCAATGAACGTTTGACATATAACCTTTATCCTCTTTATACGTGAATATCAAGCGATTACATATGTCATACGTATCCATAGAATAGTTCCGATCAGCGCTGCTAGAGGTATGCGCGAAATATTTCTATTTTCTATTGAATTTGTAATTTCATTTCAATTCTTCAACGAGTTGTCTTCCCCTGTTTCGTTATTCATTTTTTGACACATTCAAAAGTCAATACTTCTTTCACAATTTTATGGGCTAAAATGTTATCCAGTCATCCGTAGAATAACATTTTATTACAACGTTGTGAACTATTAATTTTTGTTGTTTTTATGATAAGTACAAATTGCAAAGTAGCTAATATAATTTATGTTATATTAAATCACACAGATATTATCTAAACACACACAAATTTTAAGTTAAACCATGCCATTACGTATAATTAAATTAACTTTGCAAACTAAAACATATCGATAGTAAGTAAATTATAAGTAATTTCTAAAATATTAATTTGGAATTAACGGACCACGGGCAGGAGATTTAATACTTTTAAAGCTAATAAAACAGTTCAATATTTATGTCCATTAATTATATGTATACGTATTTTACTTAAAAATCAATCAGTTATGCTTAGAGAATTGACGAACGTACGTAAAATTAAATAACTTTCATAAGCGCCATCATATATTATAACAAAAATATATGTCTGCTAATTATTTTAAAATCAAACTTACCACCACACATATTTGATTAAAACACCGGAAAGAAACTGAAATAATACATTTTTTGGTGCGTTCTTCAGATTGACGAACTTGTTATTTTCTTCCAATGCCACTAATATTTATATTTGTTGTCATGCGTTCAACAATTATATAAACGACTCTTAAAGCTTTCTTCATTAGGAATCTATAAAAGGCAGTCATTTTTGTAACACTCTATCCATTTTCAACGGAATATGTACTTACGTAATATACATTCATACAGGAAACGAAAATAAAGTGGGTGACTGTGAAAGAATATCGAGTATCGTAAGATCCTTCTTTATTTAGCGTACAATCCTTGTTAAGAAGACAGGAGATCCCACGGGTACAAGATAGACACAACAGCGTGTGGGATGATTGGAAGACATACGAGATTGTTACGAAATGTAAACCAATAACAGAAAAACGAATTTCCATGATGGTCCCGCGTGATCTCGTGATGATCCTATTTTCCCCCCATCTGATTTTATTCTTTGTTCTTCGATTCTTTCGTAATCTCGCGTTTTATGTTCACTAATTTCTCGGAAATGCATACTTCATTATGAAATGACAATGCACGGATTGTCCACGTTGGTACAATTAAAAAATAGTAGTCTCGATTGTTAGTCCACAGTGGTCACAATATTCGAGATCATCCTGTTCCCTATTTTAACTATATTTTCTTTAAAAAATAATACGAGTACAGGCCGTGTCATGGTGATACGATTAGGCGGGCTCGTTAACGGAAACGCGATTAAGATAATCGACAATAAAATTGTAGTCGTTGCAATGAACGAACTCTACGATATTGTTAGAGACGTTGCTCGATTTTTCAATTGTATCCACACCTAATCGAACCGAACGAACATTCGCAGAAGTCGATGGTTAAATCGTGCGATAGGATGTCGTATCTTCTCTCTATGTATTGTAAAACTTTTAGACAAAGTTACCTTTTTTTTCTGAATGTATATATGTATATCACATTGGATCTCTACCTAACTATGCGACTAACTATGAACAGTCAACTTGTCGTCGTAAAAGTATAATTACAACCCTGCGCTTTTCTCGTATCTGATTCGGTAATCGTAGTGTGTGTTACCATAAATCGCTAACTATTTGTACGCCAAGATAGAATCTCTTTATAGTTAAGTATAATCGTGGTACTGTATTCGAAGGTAGATGGAATATTTCATTGATATTTGCCCACTGTATGCCAAAGGTGATTAGTCGTCCGCAAAACTTTCGCACAAATTCAAAACTTTAGAGTAACTGATGTTCTTCCGTAAAATTGTTCCGCATCAATTGTCTTAAATACTGCGTAACAAACGCAAAATTTAAAAATGTGCTTCACTGCCCCGTATGGAGGTAACTGACCCAATAGTAGAGAAAGGATCAACAATATTTTTCTTGTCACAGTTATTAATTTGAACTTCAGAAGAAATCATACGACCTCTAATCGAATCCACTTCAATCGAGTTTTCCATCTACCTTCAATATTACATTCATTATTAGCCGCCTAACATAACGCATGGTAGCTAATATCCCTGTGCTACTTTTCTCGTAATCATTTCGTGTACTGTTGCAATCGTCGATCAATTATTGACACAGCGTGATCACCCAGACAATTGTACGACAAAATGAAGAAGCGGATGCATATCTACAAAAGGTGCACAACAAGTCGAAACGATTGGGTATCCTACTCCTATGTTTAATTTATATGTATAATATAAATACATATATCATATGAATAGGTAGGTACAATATTATCTCTCAATATTTGGTTCTTCGTGTAATGGATATGGGTATATACGTGTACATGTATACATATACGAATATATAATATATACGTATGTATAATATTAATTAACTGTATTGTGCATATTGATTCATACAACGCAAGATTTCTTTTGTCTCTGTTCTTAAGAAGGATACATACACATATAGAACAGGGGGCTATTTCAGGTTGAATTTAACCGGCGAAATATGCAATCGATTTTTATTAAATAATTATTAATATGTATTGCCTGCTTCGCGTGCAGGTAATACAAAAAATCTCCTGTTAGTTTTCCCAAGTAGTTTTAATGATATACGTTTCCCATTGTATACTCCTCACCTTTACATTCACTAATTTATTACTTACGTTAAGTCGTTCACTATACTAATCGTCCCATTTCGAAACACTGGTATTTCTCGATGATAGTTTAATCATTTGCGATATGATGTAAAAATGTACGAGGCGTTCGATCAGACTGACACTAAAGTATCTACACGAGCTGCCTTTACTTTATAAATTTTTGTTCAAGGTAATACATAATGTTTATGTACAATGAACTGGCAATAAAGAGCTGAAATTAATTTCAACCATCTAATGATATCAGAAGCCGCGATGTACCTTTGAACAGAACTACAGTTGCTGCGAATTTGTAATAAATTCTTATAAATCTTGTAAAAAGTAATGATAAGAAATCATCAAAGATAGTAGTTTCAACTATCAATAAACGGAGACTGTTATTTTAGGAAAAAACAGTGGTCTCAAAATGCACATTACTACTCCAATAAACAATTTATGCATTCAACAACACTGCAATTGTTACCAAATATCAAAGCATATAATATTTCAATTTAATATTCAAATAAAGAATACGAAAATCTAACAATAAGCACCCATCATTCACGATTGCATAATGCAACACAATTTTCAGCCCTTCCAACTTCATCTACCTAGAAATACCGAATTCACTCGTGTCCGTTAAACAAATTAAATGAAGAACGATAGTCGCCAACGTCCACCTTTCATCGCCAAACCGTTTTCACCCGAAACGATACTTTAGAAACGTAGAGATCGTTTCAGCCAAGATTGCCACGTCGCGTTGCGTCGTAAGTCACTAGTCAATCGAGCTCGCTCGATAAACTTCCTGAACGCCTCGTACAGGTCTGTACATCGCCAAAGTACAGGATATTTCGTCACCGTCACGACCCGCGGTGCCACGGGACCGATCGGAATGACCATGATCAGGATATGTCTACGTCTCGACTAGAATATGATTGAAGATAATGAATGACACGAGTATTATCTATTATTATCTTACGACGAAGATCGAGAACTAACAAGCTCCATAACGCGTCTTGTCTTAAACGGGTACTCGATCCCGCGACTCACTCAGCCCGGTCTTCTTGTACCCGATTTATTAATTCGTACATTTGTAGGCCGACGTCTACAGAATTATTTTTGTTCATCGTTCGTATCGTAACGTGGAAATAATTTCCCCATCCGGAACGCGTACAAAACATCGTTCGACAGACGAGAACGAAGCCTCAACTTATATGTATCGGGAGCTATGTCTACGGGTGTCTACATAGAGATTGTGCCGACCAAAGTGACCGAGAGAGTTCTCCCTCGATCACTCGGTCAATACTATGACGATCGTCGCGAGGATTCGTTAGAAACGATGATAGATCGTCGACGGATCGTCGTGTTATAGAAAAATTCGTGGTCGATTGTCTACCTTGGACGCGAGTCTCGATTTTTGTTCGCCAAGAAGAAGTATTTTGAACATTACACAAGGCCGAACAAGATCTCGCAGAATTGTGATGCGTGTAAAACAAGGATCACAGTTAAGCATCTCACAATCGACTGCCCTAAATATGGAAGTGAAAAAAATAGCGCAATACACCCCATCGTTTAAAAATAATTCTGAACATTTGCTAAGCTTTTTAAGATCGGCCAACGTTTTTCAATTAATCTAACCAACTTATTTATCCTTAGAAGTTTTATCCAATATGTCCCGTTTATTATACCTTTTAAGATGGTAACACAGTGTAATATAGTATAGTAGTCCCTGATAACCCTATATATTGTAAATTGTAAACGAAATAATGGGGCAGTTTGCAAGAGATGTTTTTTGTTCTGCTTTGGAATTTTAAAGAGTTAATAATTTCCATTAAACGAATCATTCATCGCAATTAGCATAATTCTAAAAGTACTAGCGCGAGGAACACTTTTTTCGAGATTGTTCATCGTTATTCTTAGATGCTGGTAAATAGTAGCAGGTGGTACTATTAATACTGGTATTGATTCTGACGAAGAAAATGCAATTTATAAACGCAGTATGACTAGGTGAAATTCGTTTATAATTAATCGGTGTATAGATTGATCGTTTCTGAGATATAGCGTTTGATAAATTAGGCCCGTACCAATGAGACACACTAGAAATCCGGTGGAAGGGGTAATAAATTACAGTTCGCCCGTACATCTTCGAAGAGCATTCTAACTTAGAGCTGCCTATCGATCTCACTAAATCAGTAAGTTGACCATAAATGCAACGTTTAGTACGATCTTAATCAATTTTAGTTACTAATTGTTCTGACGCTAGATTGACGACGTTGAAATTGAATTTTGGTCGTTTTTCATTCATCGTTGCAATTTGACGGAGTATTATTCCTTTAAAGTTGAAACTGTTTCATTTGTAATTTTTGTTATTACCATTACCATTATTATTATTGTATACATATATGTATATCTACGTCTCGTTTAATTATCCAACTATGTGAAAGGAAAGCGTTTGAAAAGGCTCTTTTGTTTCATTATCGGTAATCGATTTTACAGGAGTCCTTCTCTTTCTTTCGTGGAACTCTTTCAACTGGAATCGCGTTTCAAACAAAAGGAGGAAAGTTTGAAGCGTGCGAGAACACGGATAAGGAGGTATATAAATTAAACTAATTAGTACTTACGGATCCTTCAACCGTGTAATCACTTTCGGTTCAGAATATTCTTCGCGTTGAAACGTTGCAACTTTTGAAAGACCATCAAACACATCTAAAATGCTTCGATAATTCCTTCCGCTTCAATAAAAAAACAAATGCAATCTTCAACCTGATGTAATATTAACGAAACGCTTGTTCCATACGGTTGAATGGTTGATAAGCAATTAACTATTCGTACCGAATGAGATTCAAATCAATGTTGGTACATGGATTAACATTTCGTTGATCGATATAAAGGTATTTATGGAATAAATTTTATTTAATACTTATTGTATAATTTAAGCTATTTACAATTAACATACTGATATGTTTCCCAAAATATTGAAATAAATTTCTCCTAGTAGTTTCTTTCCTTGTATTTTCCTAACTGATTGCTTTAAATAGTGCTACAAATGCGACAATAAACTTTCTACATTCAGTTTGATGTCTGTCTACGATTAAAACGTTAATGCACTTTTAAGATCCAATTAATTAATACCTTTCAGTGGTATTAAATAAAAAATCTAGAGTATGTCGAATCACTCGATAAATATTTTTCGATAAATATTGAATATTAATATATCTCTCAAAATCAATCATTCCTGACAAATTATACATACCCCAAAATATATCACATTTTCATGAAGCCTACACCTCTTCGAACACATATTTCCAACTATTGCACGTCTCAAATCCGGCCACAAAAATGAAATTAACAGCATGCCTTAAACCCCATATTAATCCCAATATTAATGAACTTCCATGAATAAACTCAGATCGATCAGCAAACTGTTGATTAAAAAGAAAATAACAGCTTAAGAAGTTAGCATGACACACACGCTTAGGATTGCGATCATGCGAAAACCGAGCCGCTCGCGTTTCACGCGTCCGAGGTATGCACCGAACAGTCGATGATCGTTATTATCGAATTCCTTAGAAGCTCTCGTCGATTCCTCGGTCCCTGGCAAGGTTGAACACTTCGAAATCGCCATCCGGTGCGTCCGGGATATCCGGTGCAACTGGTATCTCGGGTCGGAGGGCCACACAGTCCCGTGGCGAACACTCCACGCGGCCCTCGGATCCGCAGCTGCATTCAATGCAGTTTCCGGTCGAGTGCGGAAGTACCTCGCCCTCGCGATATTCCCTTCCTGCAATCAGAAATTCGTGTCCGCCCGGACACAGTATTTCATTCCCATTTTCGCGAGCCATGGGTAAGACGTTGAAAAATATGGCATATGGCACATGGCTTTACGCACACGCATTTACTTTTTTATTTTTGTTACAGCATTGGATATACAGTGGATTCCAGATACTTACGACCGCTTGATAGTTCGGCAAATAAACGTTGCACAAATTTCGTAAATTAAAATTTTCGTAGATTAAACTCATATATAATAATCTCTGAAGCATATTATATAGTAAATTACAAAAACTGTATTTTTAATACAACAAACTACACATATTTCTAACATTTCCTTAGCTGATGTCGTTATAACAGCAGACAAATACTTAAGACCGATAGATTTTTATCACCATTCGCTTAGTTACTGTCATTGTGGATATAGTTGCTATAGTTCGACGTGTTCAAGAATATGAACAATTACAAACCAGTCTGCAATCATGACTCGAAGAAAGAATGTTACTGGTGAGCAGAGAATTCAAATAAAGTTCTTGAGGGATGAGGGATACTCATATTCGATAATCGCTGAAACATTAATTACTTCGAAACGGCGTGCGTACAAGCGAGAGCTTCAAGCAGTTCATATCAAAGGCACATTCAGTGAATAATGTGTCACGGAAAGAAAGGCCTCGGAAAACAACAGTCAGATATGATCGCGTTGTTCATCGCACCTCTGAAGCTAATCGACATAAAACAGCTGAACAAGTTCTCAATGAATCTGGTATTGAAATTAGTTGCAAAATTAGTGTTCGGACAGTGCGGCAGATTGGATGCATAATTAATCTTATGGGTCGTGTTGCTCGCAAGAAGCCACCCATATCTGAACGCAACAGAAAATTAAATGTAGAGTTCGTTAAACACCTTCGGCATTGGACGGTAGCTGATTGGTCAAAAATTATTTTTACCGATGAGTCGAAATTTGACAGAATGGATTCGGATGGCAAAACGTATGTTCGATGCCGTGTTAACGAATCAAAGTGTGTAAAATCAACCGTAAAAGGAGAAGGAGGATCGGTGAAGTCTGGGGAGCAATGTCGTTGCAAGGTGTTGGTCCGATTCATAGAATTAATGGAATTATGGACCAATACGTATACATGAATACATTAAATGGAGTACTACTTCCATTTGAAAGTGGAAAAATGCCAGAAAACTGGATTGTACAAGCTGACAATGACCCGAAACATACGGTTCGCACGGTTAAACAATCTTCAAATGAAGAAAACATAATAGTATAACCTTGGCCCTCGCAATCTCCAGATCTCAACCCCATTGAGATGTTATGGATAGATGTCGAAAAATATGTTAAACGCTAGAAACCAAAAATTTAAATGAACTCTACGCTGTTATTGAAGAAGGGCGGAGTAATATTTCAGTCCAAAGGAAGTTATTCGGCAAAAAGGAGGACCAACGCGTTAGTAATTACCTTCTAAGTTTTATTTCCCCAGACGTCTTAAATTTCATTAATTTAAACTGTGTTTACAATACTAATCGAATGCGGTCTTAAGTAGTTGTCCGCTGTTATAACGACATCAGCTAAGGAAATGTTATAAATGTGTATATGTATGTAGTTTGTAGTGTTAAATATACAATTTTCGTAATTTACTTTACAATTGCTTCGAAGATTATTATATATGAATTTAACATACGAAAATTTTAATTTATGAAATATTTGCAACGTGTATTCACCCAACTATCGCGCCCGCCACTCTATGTTCAGATTTCTCGACTTATTTTGTATGTTCGATTTTATACTCGTAATGTGGTGCAAGAAATGGCTGTAGTATGATATACAAGGTGTCGTTCGCAAATGGGTCGATGTTTAACGCTAAAACGGTAGTTGATAGAACAAAATTTCATTAGGAAACATTAAAATGGTTTCAAATACTGCATTATCTGGTATATAAATCTTCTCTAAAAGTGGAGGAATACCATAAATTTTAAAACCAATCCTTTTTTTGTTTATTCCTTTCATGCATCAATCGATGCATTTTTTACTTCTCTACAAGAAAGCATTAGAGTACTTGGCTCAAAAAATGAATAGTTTCCAAGATATTTTATCCACAGTTTCGTAAGAGTTTTATTGAAGCTAATAAAACATGCATTCCCGCCTTATTCAAAATGCTCAAGGTATTATCTCTATGCATCCAACTACCAAATAGATAATTACGCACAATTACGCCCCCCTTCGAGACTGTTCAACGTTTATCTGAAACATTTTTTAATATTAGCGAAAACAAGCGAGATATTCCAGGGGATACAGTATTAGGTTGTCCACCCTGTATATCTTACTTCATTTTATTCTATTTTGTTCTGAAACTACGAGTAAAATTCGAAGATTCAATAGTATTTTATCTGTATTAATTATTTATGTTTTGCATCGAGTATGATAAAATTGTTATTCCACTATCATTTAGTTTTAAATATTAGGGGCAGGAGAAATGCTTCAAAGAGTATCGAAGTTAATGATGGTATTCAGCAAAATTAAAGGATTTAAAATTTTGCTTACGTTAATTTTGATGATGAAATTGCCTATATAAAATAAATTATTTAAGATAAAATATGATAAACAGGTTTTCGAGAGAGGTACTAAAGATCAAGAAACTAATATGACGTAATTATACTCTGCAAACATGGTGTCAACTAGCTTTTACTCTCCTCCATACTAATTAACTAAGCCCTTTCAATACTATTTAGGTATACAATAGTATACATACTTCAAACTGTCACAGCCATTCGATATGGTTCTTCCAGTATCCCCACTTTACACCCTAACAGAACCATTAATTCCAACTGTAAAAAATGAATGACCGCCACGAGCAATAATAATTTCTACAAATTAGTAACGATTTAACCCCTCGCTATGCATACTACCTTTCGCGTAATGACGCACGCCAGATTTGACTACATAATTTCTGCATTGTGCGATTGCAGAATTGTAACGATACAATTTATAATAGCTAAACATAATGCCAAAAATTATCACGACCAACATTCGTATTTATTATATTTCTGTCTTATCTTATGCTTGGAGCAGCCCTCTTATTTTGACATATTTTCACACAACGCGCATTGCAGATGATTTATCCGCAGTGACTGTGAAAAATCAAAGCTGGAGTATGCACACCAGGACAATGGTTGACTTCATTTCACCAGTTTTTAAAACGTAGGTGTCTGAAATTTTGTGTGTTGGGAATGAGTTAAAAAGTTTGCCCTTGCAGAAAAATAGCGGGAACTATTAGAAACATCAATTTTGTCTGTGGTTGGTAAAATCTTGGATTCGATGGCGAGGACAATTGTTAGTATGATGCTACTAGCATCAACACAATTGTCAGAGGAACTTGTAGAAAATATTGATAGCCGCCTTGGAACCATTTATATAATAATAATTTAAAAATAAGCGAAACTTAGTTAGATTTCCTATTTGAAAAAGTTAGTTCTTTCATACAGAAGGCCGAATCCTTCTTGAAATTAGCTTTGCCTGCAAGTATCGAATCATCAATTCAATTCATGCAAAATAGGGATTGACAGTAGATGTAATGTAGATGAAAATAATCCTTACACCTTTCACTGCAGATTAATCAATTCGCGATGCACATCCAAGGTGTCGACTCTAAATTTGCCTTATCCCAATCGCCACTCGTCATCGCAAGACAAAGGATTTATCTTTACAATACGAGCATGCTCATGATGAACTGTTAACAACGGGCGTTTAATCTTCTTCCTCGAAAATAATTGTGTCTCGACATTTCCCATTCGCCACACGCACCAATGATACACCCTCTCACTATACACCCTGCTTTTACATGCAAATGGTGTCCCCCGTACATCGCGAGACTAATTAGGCCCGCAATTCAGCCGAAGTTTCTCTCGCAGAAGAATCGATGGCTAGCGAAAAGAATCAAACGAAATAAACTCCGACTGATCTATTACCCATCACGAGACACGATGTCGGCACTGGTTGCGAAGTACTCGAATAGGTCGCGTTAATCTCCGCGTATCCCTGTTGTTCGACAGAAGGCTCCTCCGCTGGATCACCGGAAGCTTCCAAACTGTCGACGGAATCCGTGCTTCCCTCCAGCGACGGTGTGTAATTACTTTCTATCGTCGTCGATGGGAGGAACGAGGGGCCAGCGGAAGGGTCGGTGCTCGGATTGTAATTCTGCCACCAGCAATATACCTCACCGGCGACGCACAGACAGTGTGAGTTTGGGTCGTACGACGGTATCTGGAACAAAAAGAGAAAATTCATACGTTCTCGTTTGGTGTACAGGGGGTTTCATTTTTTCCCTTTCGAACAGGTGTTGGTTTGTGTTCGCCGAGGGAAGCTGAGAAGAAACTCTTATGTTATGGAGGCATGATTGAATAATCTTTAAAGTTTAAGGCATTATTATATTTTAGAAAAAAAGGGGTGGACTGTATAAGTGTTATTTGGAGTGTAAATAGTGTTATTTACAACTTGTATCTCGCCATATACTTTTAAGATATTTCTCGATTTTTTTTTATTAACGAGGCCAGTTTCACGTTTTATGCAATTTTTGTTGCGTAGCATAACAATTTTTTTAATGCAATATATTCATATTGAATGCAGGTTCATATTGAAATCCGGTGAAGTTTAGTTCATGAAAGATTGTTTGATTATTGAAAATATGACTAAAAATAATTAACATCCAAGGGAGGCTAATTAATAGTATTTTTCATAAAAGAATTAAATTAATTGCTTCAAAGAATTTAGTTTATATATTCTTATATCCTTTCCTCTGCTAAACGAAGGTTATGCAATAATTAATTAAATATATACATGTGAGGGTTTAGTCTATTCCAAAATACAAGCTATTCATTCCTTTGTCGGGTTCCAAGTAAAAAAATTAATTTTTGTTCCTGAAACATGCTTTGAAACTTTCATTCGAATTATTTACACTCGCGTTAATAGAGAAATTTTATTAATTCGCCGCGGGTGCAGTATTTGAATATTATTGAGAATTAACAAGATTCTATTTTGCGCTTTGTTAGAACTCATTCACTAGCCTTACTTCCAAAACTCTGCTTCACAATATTCTAATTATTTATAACCACATTTAAAACGTACACACTAGTATTGTCTTTAAAGAAACATCTATTATTAATTATTATGAATTGCAGTTTTGTACAATAGTAGAAAACGGAATTTAACAATATATTTATTCAATACAGAATAAAATAGAGATTTACTAAGCCGATAAGAAATTGAAATTTCCATGCCGAAAAGATACTTTCAATATTACTAAAATGAGATACCCTACAAGAAGATTCAGTGAAATTACTATTTCAGAGATTAATATTTTCATAAATTCGAAGAATTTCATAAATTCATTAATATTCCTATATAAGTCCCGTAAACCACAAACAATCGTTACTGTGTATGCATTTGAATTCCAGTTTCCTTGGCAGTTATGTTGTAAAAGAAAAAGAAAGTATTATTTAGCTCGCAGTGGGCCAACAGTTGAAATCTACAACTTTACGCGGGCCGCAATATTAAATACTCAAATATAGTAACCGAATAATTTAATTTAAGACGCAAATTAGCCATTTCTTATTTGATTTATAGCAATCTTTTCTTATGTTTTTTTAACATATACATACTAATATACAATACATCTTATAGTGTAAAAGGGTATACGTTTTCATATTTTTTTAATTAAATGTTAACTAATTATTGAAATTTAATTAATGAAAAAATATCCTTGATGTTTTTCGAGTTGTCAATACTAGGTTTTAACTTTTGGCCAAACGTTGTTCAAAAATCACGCGTGGCCCGCGTGTCACACGTTTTCGCGGGCCGCAGTTTTGCTCATCACTGTACTACAACAATAGACAATAGAATATAAAACGTCTAGACTACACTCATGTAAACAGAAGCACAGTTTCCATATCAAAATTGTATTTATTCCCAGATCGGGGCACAGCATTCAAATAAAAGTATCACAATTTGAATTGTACTTAAAACTGTTAAGTATTAGACGCATTCTAAGTTAAATACACAGCCCCGCGCTGCACCAAATTATTACATTTTTATCGTAAAAATTCATTGAAAATCAGTTTCTCTAACATTTTATACTAGAACTACCCAAGAATATAGATATTTTTAAACATCATTTCCTGCTTTGCACGTCTGTATAAAAATTATCTGGAAAATAATACCATAAATCTTAATAGAAATTTTCATTAAGGTCTAGCAGTAATTGACGTTCGGGACTGTCGTAATTAATATTGTAACAAGTTCCAAAGAATAAAGTTTGTTACAGTTTCGTTCGTTAAAATTTTCAGATGTTGTAACCTTTGTTACAATAACTCTCCCATTTGTTATAGCTTTGTAGTTATCTTTCTATAGCATTGCAAAGAAGATAACGTTTAAGTCCAATGATTTTCAGAGATTATTACACTCAAATTTTCATAGTTCCCCCCGCTACTATACCTACAACTTGCCCAATCTTAATTGAAACGTTGCACAAATAGTGTACGTAGAAAAACGAATACCAAACCATGTACACGCCGTATCTGACAAATTGCATCAGACGTTCACTCGTCATTAAAAAGCGAGTGAAAAGGGGACAGACAGGAAACGGAAGCGACGAACCGACGGAATACATCATTAATTACTATATACGGTTCTCGTCTATCAGAGAAACGGTGGCGTCGCGCCACTCGAGATTCAGTTGAGATCGTCCCGCAAACTCAGCACTAATTAATTATTATTAATTGACACCTCACGCTATATCGACTGGCAAAGAAGTAACAACCCCCCCACCCCTAACTCAAAAGCAAAATGTAAAAGAAACAATGTAACCAAACGAAAAAAAATTGAAACGAAAAAATAAAATAATACGTCACTATCAAAGTTGAAACGAGGGTCGGATGGACGGCACACAAAAATAGTCTTCTCCGAAGGGGGGAGAAGAAAAAGAGAGGAGTCGAATGAGGGTGGAAAATTAGAGAAGCGCCACGATGCGATTAATTTCACCAGAGAAATCCGAGATACGGCGACTTTCGATCTATACGCGCAAGTGTCGCCCTATAATTGGACTATCCAATAAGACCCGTTAATTGGACCACCAACGATCTATCCAGAAACGTGCTGGTACTCACAGATAATAATGACGGACACACGGCGACGAAATGTTTACGGAACGCGCGGGAAAGTATTTATGATTCACGAGTCTGATCATTTTTAGAATTTTTTCGTGCGCCTGTCGCTCAGACATATTGATCGGCAGAAAATTGTTGAGTTCCCTCGACTCGAGACTATTTTTTCAAACGATTGATTCGAGATGAAACTGAACACTATTCGCAGAAATGAGAGAATCGTGTCGCGCCACGGACAAATCAGGAGCTGCAGACGCTTGAAATATCAAGTGTATGAAAATGGAGTGGTCACAGTTAATTAAAATTATTGTCCGAGTTCAATTGAGGCAAAGCTTCTTGTAGTTCCTTGATATTTTTCATTAGGTATTATAAAATGATACTAAATGATAAAAGGTGGTAGTATTAACTTATTGAAAGACTGTCATGTGGATCAGTTTGCTGCTGGAAATAACAGATTGTTCGCGGTTCTATTTTTGATCTGTGGCTTGCGCGTTCGTCCGAGTTTGATCGATCATTTTTATTGCATTCCCAAACAGGGGTAGAACACCCTGTATACATATATTTCGTTTTAAAATAAAGAATTTCAAAAAAGTAATAAAGTATTGCAATTGTACTAATAGCTGAGTAACCTTTATAGCCTTTATAGATAGTAATCGATATTCAAGTCAAAAACCGTAATGGTTAAATCTCTCATAATGGAGAGATTTGGTTTATAAAAATGCATTTATATGAGACTAGTACATTAATCTCTGACGCCTGTACAAAATGTCATTATAATTGCTTGTCTAGGTACATGTCATAGTTACTGTTTAACATGCGATTTAGTATGCTCGGCCATTGTACAGGTAAGTGGTGGAACAAAAAGCACCGGCGTCTCACAATGATATTATCTTCTATTCCGCGGAATGAAGAGAACGGTGAAAGGTCAAACTTTTCAAACCATTGCACAGTATTTTTGTATTCAATATACAAGCAAAATAGTTTGTCAAAACACATGGCGGCGGCAGTGGTGCTCTATGATGGCGGCTCCCCGCTTATCGCTCTGCATACTGGAATCACCAGACGCGCTGATTGTGAGCGTCACTGTTGCCGCGGCGTCTTTTACCAAACGACATATTTCTCTTGTATATTGAATACAGAAATGATTCTGTAACTTCCACGAATACATTCCTTAGCAGAAAGGTCTGCTGTATCGCGTGGCATAGCTAGATATTCCCCTGGACCAGTAGTTTTTGAAATAAATTGAAAGACATCAGCCAAAATGGGCGTATTATTTAAACACATTTAAATGTTTATAATTTAATTACTAATTATATCATTTTATTCGTGAGACTTTAGAGAATCATTTGGCCCGAAGCGGACCTAAATAACTATTACCGTAAAAGTACTAAAACACTTCCAAAGTTGAAAATTTGCGATTCTGTTCAAAATTGATTTTTTCAAAAATGGTACATTCTGGAAAAAACGGATTGTCGATTCGTGTTCAGAACATTTACAAAATATTTAAATTTTTCTCGACCCAGATAAAAAATAAGTTATGTTCCGATATTTACCAAATTAGGCGTAACAGATAGGCGTACAAAAATTATACGTATATTTGCAAAAATTTCAAGGCGACCATGAAAAAACATAATAAAAGGAGTTGACAAATCATTTTTTATAAAGCTGGTAAAAATATTTTCGTTCAGACTGCTAATAACAGAGTAATCTCTACTGATCACGATTCGTGATTCACCCTTATACAGGGTGGGGCAGTAACTATTAGCACCTCAGATATCTTCGAAACTATAAGTTTCACAGAAATATTTGTTGAAATAAAATTGTACAGTACGAAGTAGCCCATCCGGTGGCCATAATAGTTTTTTTGCAGGTGGAGGTACTTCGGACATTTGAAGGTCACCTCCATTTTTTTAAATGGCTCGGTATGTTTTGGCTTCCGTTTCACGATAGAGGATCTTAAAAAGAGTTCAACGACCTATTGCATAAGGCCATTGAAGGTCATAGAAAGGGGATAATACTTACGGTTTTGGTAGTAAATGAAACATATGTTTATAGTAGGCGTTCGAAATGATGACCATCAATAAGTTCTGACGCTGTAAGACTTGCAAGTCAATCAATTGTAAAAAGAATCCAATGGTGCATTGGCATTGATGGTCATCATTTCGAACACCTACTATAAACGTATGTTTCATTTACTACCAAAACCGTAAGTATTATCCCCTTCCTATGACCTTCGATGGCCTTATGCAATAGGTCATTAAACTCTTTTTAAGATCCTCTATCGTAAAACGGAGGCCAAAACATACCAAGTCATTTAAAAAATGGAGGTGACCTTCAAATGTCCGAAGTAGCTCCACCTGCAAAAAAACTATTATGGCCACCGGATGGGCCCCTTCGTACTGTACAATTTTATTTCAACAAATATTTCTGTGAAACTTATAGTTTCGAAGATATTTGAGGTGCTAATAGTTACTGCCCCATCCTGTATAGAAGTACATATATTAAACTTATGTCCGGCAGTTATATTAAATAATAAAATATGCTTGGTAAATAATATGTATGTGCTGATATACATATACGCCAACCAATGTAACAATTCTTCCAATGTTGATTAAATGAAAGAAAGTAATTTAACCAACATAAAGTTGGATGCATTGCATCCCGCATGCTTTATAACGACTTGATCAATGTATTTAAATAATAAATCTTTTTCTTACTTAAAACCATTTTATTCTTAGTTAATATCATGTGACTCTTTCATTTTTTCACGGGGGCCTTCGCCTATGATTTCAAGTTTTTTGTAATAAGTGTCGAAAATTAATTGCTTCCACAGGCTAGGAACTCGTTATAGAGAGCAACCTTCCTACCTTTTCATACGCGCAGCGGCCTTTACCTGGTATAAACTGGCTATTGTTGAACCAGATTGTTTCAGTCTAACAATGTTTCCATAAAAGATTAACCTATAAAACTAATATTTTACGAGAATTGGACACCTCAGAAATTAACTAAATTTTAAAATGATGATGAACGAGCATAGAATAAATTGTTATATAATATATTAATATATTGGAATGTGTGATGATGACAAGAAATGTTAGCAGTTTTCAAACAAGTAAACGGCATTGAACTTGTAATGTATTCGCCCCTAAATATCTATATTAGTCTTATGATATATATTCCTGTATTACTCTTATTATCTACTAGTCACCTAAGGATTCATATATGTATTCAAATATTTTTAACCTCCGTCGTCACAAGCAGTCATCATGCAACCTTATCGCGTCAGCGCTTCCAAACCACCTAGTCATACTGCCTACAATCCCTACCCATCCGGATTCCTTTGGAACTCGCCCTCACCATCCCTACTACATCCTTTCCAACACCCTTTAAAAACCCATGGTTCCCTGACTCTCCAGCTCACATCATACGAAAAAGTCAATCGTCATAGTCTAACAAGTCGTAGTTGTAAGTCTAAATGATAATAAAACCTCTTGACAAAACCGAAGTTGGGAGTTAAATTTTCTCTGTGTCCATTACAAACTAAATATTTATAAAATGTAATTGGAATGCTCAAGTACAATTAACAACAGCGACTGTTCAAATAAATCATTTCATACTTACAATACCTTGTATCGATACGTTAGTATTATCGCACTATAATAGATATTACCAGTATCTATAATGATTGTAAGCTTTTACAGTCAGCGTTCGCAGAAAAATAATTAAATAATGTAAACCATGATACATTATGTTATTTACACTACTATACATAGCTTTGAAAACCCATTCTCGACATCAGTATTTTGTGAATATTCTCATTTTATTACATTGTTTAACCGAAATAGTTTGCAGCTACACTATTCCATTGCACTCAAATTGTTCACTACGTTCCTACACCTATTAAAAATTTAGAATCGCAAGTTTCTATCTGATAATTAACTGTTCCGAATCATGTCAAGCGCGAAAATAAATAGGGATGCAAATGG
Organism: Nomada fabriciana; assembly: GCA_907165295.1. NCBI lineage: Eukaryota > Metazoa > Arthropoda > Insecta > Hymenoptera > Apidae > Nomada > Nomada fabriciana. Next base: position 17,009,981 of record OU015694.1, read on the forward strand.
TTAATTTAAACGGTGGTTCTGAAAGAAGCATTTATTGTGACAGAACAGTTATTCGGCGTCAACGCCAGGATTCATCGAGGTGTCCCAATTTCACCTTGATTTCGTATAAGAAAATAGGGAAGCGAGGTAAACGAAAATGAAGGAGGACAAGACAGGAGGGTGGGGGGTGGTGCAAGAATTCTGTAAATATTCGTTCTACTTTCTCGATGGGACACGAAACTTCCTAGGCTGAAAGCCGGCGAGTCAATGCGTTCTCTAGCGTACATGCAAAAGTGCAACCATGTCAGCCGAGATTTTCAGGGCAACGAGCTCACCAACATGACGTGGAAACTTTTTCAAACTTCGCATCCCTAGCGTCGATTTGTTCTGCTTCTTCGAGAGAAAAATTACTCAATTTCATTCGGTCCACAGAACGTACTCGTTGATCCAGTTGAGATTGCGAAACGAAATTGCGACAGAGTGGATGACGATTCATGGACCATGGTATGCCTGGTGCAAAATATTGTTTCAAATAGAAGTACGATTTTATAAGACCTCATATATATATTGTGTAATATTTGTTTTAATCTATGATTCATTTTTAATTTAATATACAGGGTGAATCATGAATCGTGACCAGTAGAGACTACACTGTTATTAGCAGTCCGATCGATAATGTTTTTAGCAGCTTTTGCATAGCTTCGAGAGAACTTTAACGTGATTATAACAAATTATTTTCCAACTCTTTTTTTCATTTTTTTTTTCTCAAGGTCCCCTTGAATTTTTTACAAATAAACATATAATTATATGCTACGCATATATGCAATAAACATATGCAACGTCGTTGTACGCGTTTCAATGTTGTTGACAAATCGAATTTTACCAACCTTAATTGTAGCGATGTTCAAAATGGTGTTACTTTAATTTAGAGTTACGAGACAAACGAACATTTCCTGCGACTCACTGATTTCACATTAGGTTCGTTCGCACGTCTTATCCAAACAAGCTCCCCGACCTCCCATAGGGTTCATCCACGAAACCTAACCCATCCTACAGCTCCCTGGTTTCGCACCAGGTTCGTCTGTATCCTACGGCTTCCTTATTTCGCATCAGGTTCGTCCGCGCACCTAACTAACAAATTCTCAACCATACTCCTTGGGTAATATTAATTACCCAGCCTAGGCGTTGCCCACAGCCCTGGCTCGTAACATTACTAAGGCTTTTCTACTTTCAGTACAGTTCTATGTACTATGTTCTATGTTACATATAAATATTGAATGGGTTTTTTTGAGCAAGCTGTATAATTAGTCTTGTTGGGATTCTTATGCGAAACCATAATCATTATCACATAGGTACATACAAGTTCCAAGGATATCTTAAGATAGGATTTATTTCAGTAAACATTTGGTACGGTTAAATATTTATCATTTTTCGATGTTACTAAAATTCAACTATCCACTGTAAGATATAGCTTAGAAGGTACCTTCTAAGGTATAAATTCATTACTCCACAACAGTGTTCCCATGTATCGACAGAAAAGAAGGGCAGTCAAAAAGGCAAGGTTGTTGGATGACCTGCCCTTGAGTGACCTATGAGTGTAAGGTCCGCGGATCCTGGCCTAGTCAAACTCAATATTATGCACTAACGCAATAGTCAGCGATATGACTACTGCCAAGGGTCAGACTCGGCGTTGGCTAAGGTGTCAGCAACAAGGGCCAAGGTCAGCCTTTCCTCCCCTAAATATCAGAATATATTGTATAGTAGCGGAATAGCTATTGTAGCAAGAATAGTTTTGGACGCGACGGACACCGTTACTTTGTCGCGCACACTCGTCACGGGACTCCTAATATATTAAAACTCTCAGTGCAAAATTAATTGTTGAAACACGATTTCGGTTAACCCCGGAACCCAACAAGGTATTAGACACACACGTATATATTTTCACGAACACCACATTGGGTGTGGTGTGCTTGTAGGGAAAATGCCTCAGAGCCTCTACTGTCTAACCCTGATTTTCCCTGATCAACATGTACGCCACAATGTACGCCACAATGTCCACCGAAATATGTATGTACATACATTCCGTGCGCTCTAACATTCAACCTAATGGCGGCGCAGAATTATTCAAGTAAGGGAGCTTTCACATAATAGAATGTTCGTTTTCCTAACGTTACCTCCTGTGTATTTCAGACCAATCAATATACATATGCAAAGCACAGAGTTAGAGATAAAGAGCTGTTTAAAAAATAAAGCTGCTTACAAATTGGTAGCCGCTGTACTTACTCCTAAAAGACCACCATTAAAAAAGATTGCAAAGTTTGAGCTAGAGCAATTGCAATAATTCAATAATCTGTATTTAGCTGTTTCAATTCGTAATCGTACTAAATAAATTATAAACCAAAACCAAGAGTACAAAATAGATTTCCCCACAAAAATAAAAAAGACCCTTGATTTATACATATATTACTCACAATTAACTTATGTTATGCACTTAAAGGCCATATAAAAAACCCGGACTTTTAATCAGTACCTCTTCAAGTACTTTCTGTACATATCACTTACAGTCAAATTATCTGCTGTGTTCCTAGACTTCGGAAAATTATATCAATCCGGTGCACGCTATTTTTTTGTTGATCAAATTCCAAATAAAATCGCAGCAAACAAAAATGGAAACGATCGTACTTACCAAAGTACGTTTCAATTTCAAAACCATCTATGCTCTGTATCACTATCACGTAACATCGACAAAACCCGCAGCCACAAATTGAACCCTATGTATTATCGATCCGAAACTTGCTAGCAAACCACCACGTTCAATCCTCGAGTCGGTGGCATCGAACATTATAATCGTTTCGTTGCACGTATTTCATTTCAACCGAGGAACGTTTCACGCGGAAAACACCTTTCGATCCTTCGTTATTAACGGTAGATCTTATCGCGTTATTAGCCGGCTGGTGTAACACTGATAATATTATTGAATCGTGACGCGCCTGTTCGCCGTGCGCTTATTTGTGCACAGCGTACTGCAAAATCCGTAAGGTAGACTGGTTGTAATGACATAATCCAATCATCGAAAAGGTTGAACTGGTTTGGAATCTTCGGTACCACGTCATATGTAGGTGACCAAAATAATATACATTCGTACAAAATGAATGAAAAGAGAAAACAGATATTGGATTGCTTAATAAATTCGGGAGGCTTTCAATTGGGAATGCATTTATGGTTAGATTGCCTGTTAAATATTTTGAACAGCTATGTATGATAAATTTTGTGTTTTTTCTGTCAAAGCTTTTGAACCCTGTTGCGTGTTGTTTCTCACTTTTCTACTAACAATGCTGTTACATACGTGAAGTGTCCAATTACCAATTTTAACGGAACTTTTATTCATATTGTAAATGTTTATTTGTTTAATGACGAGAATGGGAGACTCGTAGGCGGTGCTAATTAATGTATAAGTGCATATACATGTTACAAGACACAAGCGTCGAGCTAAGCTTAAATAATATTTATGTAGATGCAGTTACCGTCTTCGGGAGTAATACTTTTATTAATTTTGCAGCGAATTAAAATGTCCTTTCATTCGCATTCCGTACTTTGGTTAGTATATAATTACCGAGCACACACTTTCCAGACCAAACGATGAAAATGAGATATTTTGTAAAGTCTATTTTAAAGGAAACAACTTTTTTCAATTATATTATTATGTATTTGTTCCGTTGACTATTCTCGTTAAAAATCATGAAATTCCAATCAAATACATCAATTCCATATTTCTTATAATATCCGAAATGTTACATCAATCTAAGTCTATTTCTGCAACTTCGGGAGTGCCTTTCATCGTGTCCCATAAAAAGAGCATCTGCATATTACTTCTTTTCCTTTACCACTACCTCATGCTGAAATTGCCTTCGGAGATTCACTCTTGGAGCACGTATGACGCAATTGAATATTATATGTACACCCCACCTATAAAAATGTTATTCAGTGTATAACATTTTTGTTGCAACTAACTTCTCTATTTCCAGGCTAACAATTTTCCTTTCGACAGAAATTACGATGATAAACATGCATATGCATTAAAATGATCGGTTTACTCAATTTACTATTGGTACTATGAATTTTTATATCCTCTGCATTTTCAAAAATCCGATATCGAACTGTACCTGTAAATGTTTCAACTGACAACATGAAAGCATTTGCTGATTATCGCGTGCATTAATCACTCTAAGGGCAGACGTCGTTATTAAATAATCGTTTAATTCCACGTAGCGTATGCAAACCGGAATCATTGGCGTCGTTCCACGACCGTTTGAATCTCAATTGTGAATGGTAACTTGTAAAATGTGCAAATTGGAATAAAGAAAAAATGAAAAGAGTCGGTATGTTGGTTTACGCACCGTCTGGCTGTGAGAATATGCGTTTCCATCCACGAAGCATTTTTTTAGATACGGTTCCTCTGTCGTTAGTTCATTCCCATCGTTTTCTGGCACAGCTATGTCGACTTCACCGAGAAGAACTTGTCCATTGGTTCGTACTGGAACTGAATAAGAAATCAGGATTTACTAGAGGATATTGCTCATATAATAATTTGATGAATTTTCCAAATAAGCGTGGAATCGGTGGCGCGGCGGACTCGTGGAACGTGTCAACAAATGCTACTGAATTTTTTTGGTTTGACGCGTGTAAGAGAGAGAGAGGGAGAGAGAGAGAGAGAACGAATGCGTTTTCGAATTTAAATCAGATCGCAGAGAGGCGTGAAAGAGATCGTGTAGAGGCGTGAACAAGGGTGGTGTGTAATAGAAACTGTTGTCTAATGAAGAATTGAACAAGATATTAAATTTTAATAAGTGATGTTAAAAGATAAAATGTCGCGATATGTTTTGCGTTTTGCGAAGATCGAGCAGGAAATTGTGGAAAGCAAATCGAGAACAGTATGATATAAAAAATATATTCTAAGAAATTAGAGAGCTCAAGTACAAGACGGAAGGAAGTTTTAGTCTATAAAGGTAATAAAGTTAACAATGATTCAATAATGGGCGTTTTCATGTGTAGATTGGTGTACTATTCGTAGCCTTAATTTTTTCATTGCAGTTTGCTTCGAATTTCTATTCGTTTCCCCGCTGTATGTATACAGGGTGGCCCACGCAACTTGCACACCTCGATAACTTCCAAAGTATGCGTTCTACGAAAAAGTTTTGTATACAAAAGTTGCATGGTTTGAGGGGCTCGGAATTCGACACTATTCCATATTTTGGTATAAAAAATATAGCATTTCATTTAAAAAAACACAGTTGACCATCAAATATCAAAAATAAATACACTACGTATGTAGCCCCTCAAACCATGCAAATTTTGTATACAAAACTGTTTCGTAGAATGCATACTTTGGAAGTTATCGAGGTGTGCAAGTTGCGTGGACCACCCTGTATATTTATATGTAGCTAATAATATATTTCAATAAATAAATTCACTGGTTACGTGTAACTTCAAAGTCTGACGATGCATTTACTTATACCACTTGCCCATCCATAAATACACTTATTCTCCTTACTCGTTGGCAAGACCAAACCTCTTATCTTAATTACATTCTATTGTTTGTGCATTTTGCACATCTTTGTTCTATTTATAATTGAAGATTTATATGTTTCGTATCTTTGTTCATAATAAATACGATAAATTAAATGTAGGGGATTTTACGTAGGCAGTCTGCATTTGCTCGGCCATGGTGGTCTACGTTAGGGCCTGAGATCGTCGCACCGATCGAGACGGTTCGAATCGGGCGCCAATTAACGTAGACCATCCCAAGGGCCGTGCGCCGTTTTCGAAAAGAAGACGATCGCGTAGAAAGATCGAGAAGCGTCGTCGAGACACGTGAATTACACACAGAGTCAGAGAAGCGTGCATTGTGGGAAGACGTAGTGTATAAAGAATATAAAGATTGTGTGATCCATTGAATTGTTTAATCGTTAATTGAAACAGTGTAATAGCCCCGACGCACCCAACAGCCTTTTCCCCTCATAAATGTGGTGAAAATTTCAAGTTATTTAGTCGATCGTTTTTACCCTATTAGCAAATACATATCAGGATACTGTGTCAGCAAACTATTATGCAGAATAACCAAACGGAGAAACGATTTGTCTTTTTCAAAAACAGAACACACACTATGGAAATCGACGCATAGAACGGAATGCGAGCGAGCATAAAAGGGCTTCTGTTTTCTGTTACGAATTCTCTTTCCATCGACACAGCGAACGGGGAACCGTTTTAATTTTTACGATACACTCGCCGATGCGACCGCTTTGGTACAAAGTTTTTCCATTTTCTACGAAAAGTGGGTCGTCCGCTGAAAGTAACTCCAATAATGAATTTTCGTCTAAATGATGCTGAATATTCTAAACGCATCGATTAAGTATTACGTAAGTGGCAAGTTGGCGAACAGCATGCGGACAGCGATAACATTAATCTCCCTATTCGCGTCTGCCTCTTGAATAACCGCCATCTTTGAAAGCCCTTTTTCTCAGAAGGGATTACATTACCCAGAGGATGCAAAATGAAACGTTTTAGTTCCGGCTGGAATTTATCCGACCTTTTCTCATTTTCTCTTCTTTTTTTTATTGTTTTCCATGTTTTCTTATTACAATTTTAGCATAGTTTACCTTCAATTTACCTGCAACTTTCGAACCACGTTATTCTAGGTCTTTATGGGAAAAGTTCCAGCCGTTTCACGCAAAACACCATTACCCAAGGAGTTCGACGTAGCTCGATTTTTCGCGATAAAATTTACTTACTTCCTCAACATATAATACCCTTTTATCAAAGCTTCGTTCTCAGACGATGGTTAATGAAATTTTTATCGTTCGGTGTTGCAAACTGACGGATATTTTATTAAATGTAAATGACTTAAAACCGTAAGTTTCTGCTTCGATTGGTTACTTTTAAACGATTGTACAAAACATTTAGTCCAGAATGCGAATTAATCTTTGTACGAAAATAGGGATCAATTGGACTCTAAAATTAGACTAGAATATCCTTTAAATATTTTTAATCTACCATTTAAACTAATATATTCGAGGGAAAAATCAATTACCTTAGAATTGTTTTTTCTTTTATTTGCATGCTTAAGGTCACATGCACTTTATTAGGTTATTAGTTACGACGGTTTATTTGGAACAGTGTCACGCACAGGTAAGTTTTAGACTTGATGATAAAGTCCCATATCTTCGAGGGACATTAGGACTCTTATATCTGCATCCACTTCTTGTAGCGTACTTGCTGAATTGGATATATTGTATCATATTGTGTTCTTTTGGCAGGGTATTTGCATTTTATTTGCAGCACTGGTCTAGAATATGTTCAATAGAGATTTGCATTTTGCATACAGGGTGTTCCGTCTAACGTGACGCATGATTCTTCACTCACTAGCAGCCATCTGACAAAAAAAAATTTAGGACAAAAGTTGCAGGGTATAGAGTGCAAAATAAATATCATAAACAAAATTTCGAAAACAGAATATTTTCATGGCGAATTCAAGGACACCTTGGGTAAAACAAATAGGAACACATATATTTATTTTTTACCATATTATATTGGGTATGAGGACATCGAGACGAATTCATAACACATATTACATTTCCAATCTTGATTCCATAGTTTCCGTGTGGCTTTGGTATTTTTCAAGATCATTGTGGGAGACAGGTATGGAGTGGGTTTCGGATGTACTTGTACTTGCTTGTTTTGCAGCAGTATCTGCTTCTACATTTCCGTTAGTGCCTACATGTGATGGAATCCGGGAATACAAGAAGTATTTACCAGTGCTGTTAAGCATGGTACTCTTTTCAATTATATTCTGGATCTCTGTGTTCTACGTTTTCAAATTTTGTAGCGCGGATAATTCACTTTGAGAGTGGCGAATATAATACATTTGTTGTACGACGATTTTTCTATGTGTATCTGCTAAGGATTGAAGAATAGCATACATGTATGCTTCGCTGGTCCCTTGTACAGAAATTTGCCTTTAGAAGTACATACTGCACATCCTGTCCCCTCTTTTGACTTGGAACCATCGGTATATAGTTGATTGTGGTGTAGGTAGTCGTTAGCTAACTCCATAAATAGGGTTTGGAGAGTGTCTCGGCCAGAGATTTTAGTTACTGTTAAAAATTGATCAATTATGGAAGGTGTTGCTATTGTCCATGGTGGAAGCATGAATTGTTTTCTTGGAAGAACTGGATGAATTTCATTTTGCACGTCTTGTTGGCATTTTTTAGTCGGAAGTGCAATGGTTTCGGGAGCTTAGATTTTTTAGAGAAGTTGTTAAAGTAGTTTTCTGCTGTTATTGAGCCGTATACGGGATTTGATGGTGTTGAAATTTTAGTTATGGCACAGGTTAGACTTATTGCAAGTTGATGTCTGGAGGTTTCAATACTCTTCTAGTGATTCTGGTAAAACGGTTTTTTACAGTTCCATGTTTGAGTCAAGGATATAGTTCGTGCATGAAGACCGCCAGGTTACTTACATCTTTGACATATTCTGTGGCTGTGTTTTTGATGTTGGAAGGTTCTTGGAATTTTGTACAAGGATTAAAGTAGCAATTTATTATTGTTTCTAATATTTTTTAATAATTTCATTTACGAATAAATCGAATTTGAAAAGAAAATTAAAAATCTAAGGAAAAGAAGTACTAATGGGTACCAATGATTTCTATACATAGAAATATTTATTAATATTAAAACTGAACTAAGGAGAATTCAAATATGGATATACAGATATTATGACACACATTGGAATAAAGCATAAGAGAATTAGAAGCATACGAGAAAGTATTAGAAGTAGAAAAGAAAAAAGTATTAAAAGACAAAGAAAGTTTCGATATGCGTCCAGGATGTGATAAATTATATGTATATGCAGAGCCTTCTTTAGAGGACTGGACACAGTGTTGCAAGGGCTAAAAAAGGGGCATGAATTCCTCGGCAAGGGACCATTACAAGTTCACCATGAGCTCAACATTTAACAGCTGCAGTCGCTAGCATCTTCACGTGCACAAGACGCAACTGTTTTGTTCATATTTCCTGACTCGTCTCGTTGAAACGAGTATAGTCTGCATGGCACCTTATAGCACAAGCAAACCAAATAAAAATGTGCAATGTATTGAAGATGAAGATTGGGCACATGAAGGATGCACCGGCCAAAACGTTTCTTATATTTCCCACAATTACGATACAGAATAATTGCTTTTACTTTTTTCCATTTATTATTGTAATTTTAATCAATAAATATTATATTTTGTTCAGTTAAAGGTGTGTTACCATCTACCTCATGCAGTGTTACACCTTTTCCACTTCACATTTTTGATTAATAACTTCAATATTACTTGACGTACAGCGAAATTGTTGTGATTCAATATTGCCAGATAACTAAGTAACACTTTCGTATAAAACGTTTTGCTGTAAATGTAATAGTTTTCCCTTAATCGCATTCCAAAGTCAACGTGTTACTATCGCCCCCGGTCTACCCTACCTATGTATATTACGCGCAAAAGTCTACCCGCCAATTCCATTATAATAACGTGCCTACTGCCTTATGCATTCCATGGACGATAATAATTCTACGAACTACGATAATTTTCACCGCCCATATTCGAGTAGAAGGTGCACGTCTCTTCGCGTGTTCTCTTATTCAATGGTTTTCAATTTACAAAAGTGGCACGAGGCAAGAAATATCGAAATTACACGTTCTGTTCACGAGTCACGAAAGTAACCACGAAAGGGAGAGGGGATGAAACAACAATCCATACTCGGTAAACCCTGTCTCGTGCGAATTCAAATAACGCAGGGCACAAAATTGAAACACCTTATAAATATTGACAGGCTGTCCACAAGGGGCGGCAGATTAATGCCATTCGAATTAATTGAACCACACGGTATTACGAAATTACATCGAGTCGATTGCAATATCCCAGGCGGTTGTCTTCGACCACCATACCTCCATCCTTCATATCTGTTCCACTTCGCATCACTGGAAGCTCGCCCACCTGTCCGCGTGTGTGCGTTTAATTTGATCGGCACTATGACACTGACAGACGCATCTACATGAGAATGTTCGATCGAAACTGTCGCCAACTTTTCCGATAACTTTCGCCCTTTTTATTTTGTTGGCCTTTGCCTCGTCCCTTGTTCCACGTTAATTTCGATGCGACGAACAAGTATTCGATGAGCGCAGAAAGTTTTATAATGTCGGCGTCGAATGTTGAACGCGGTACAGAATGCGAGCTATTTTAATAACGTCCTCGATGAGGCAGGTTTTTATTCGCGTATAAATCGCACGGAATAACTAGAAGGAAATTTGTAATTTAGGAAGCATTAGGTTGTTGGATTCCGGGGTTTAAGCGAAATCGTGTATCAACAATTAATTTTGCACTGAGAGTTTTTAATATATAAGGAGTACCGTGACGAGTGTGCGCGACAGAGTAACGGTGTGTGTCGCGTCCAAAACTATTCTAGTTACAAGAGCTATTCTGCTACTATATATATTGTAGTTTTTAGGGGGGAAAGGCTGACCTTAGCCCTTGTTGTTGTCTCCTTAGCCGATGCGGAGTCTGGCCCTTGGCATTAGTCATATCGCTGACTACTGCCCTAGTGCATAATATTGACTTTGACTGGGCCAGGATCCGCGGGCCTTACACTCATAGGTGACTCAAGGGCTGGGCATCCAACACCTCCCCCCATTAAGATTGAAGATTATTACAGCGGAATAATCTTCAATAGATTATACGCTTATGTATAAAATATCGATACGTGTATGTATATATACATATGTATAAAAATAATTGATCTCGATAAAATAGTAAATATAAGTAAATGGATATAAGATGTAGATTACGTAACGAATACAATGACAGAATAGAAATAGTAAATATGGTACAAAATATTTAACACGTCAGCTAATAGACGAGCATAGTTAATAGATATGATAGCGTATAGAATATAGTTACACTGAATATGTTAATAAGTAAGTAATATGAATTGAATACGGAAGTATGAAGTATAAAAGTTCGATGAAAACACAGATTGCCATCTCGTGTGCTTTACATAGGTGTATCGTGTTAGAATTCTTCCGTGACTGGTTGTTGGTTGAACGTCTTCTTCTTCTTCTGGGACAGTGTGAATTGTCCGAGCGATGTCTCGATGTTGATAATAGGCCATCATTTCTTGAATGTGATCGGCGGGTTTGTAAAGCAGATCATCCCTGCTCCGTTTAGATATTCCAGGTGGATGAAATTGTTTATCTCTCTGGAACCCGACGAAATAGCAAAAACAGCGAAATAGTGAGCGTCTTTGCGTTTGGAAATAGTGAGCGCCCTTGCGCTTTAGGAAATAGAGAGCGTCTTCGCGCTTCGATTTAGAGAGCGTCTTTGCGCTTTTTGATAAAGAGAGCGTCTGTGCGCTTTTTTGATTTAGAGAGCGTCTTTGCGCTTTGATTTAGAGAGCGTCTGCGCGCTTTTGGATTTAGAGAGCGCTATGCGCTTTGATTTAGAGAGCGTCTTCGCGCTTTTTGATAAAGAGAGCGTCTGTGCGCTTTTTGATAAAGAGAGCGTCTGTGCGCTTTTTGATTTAGAGAGCGTCCGTGCGCTTTTTGATTTAGAGAGCGCTATGCGCTTTGATTTAGAGAGCGTCCGTGCGCTTTGATTTAGAGAGCGTCTGCGCGCTTTTGGATTTAGAGAGCGCTATGCGCTTTGATTTAGAGAGCGTCTTTGCGCTTTTTGATAAAGAGAGCGTCCGTGCGCTTTGATTTAGAGAGCGTCTGCGCGCTTTTGGATTTAGAGAGCGCTATGCGCTTTGATTTAGAGAGCGTCTTCGCGCTTTTTGATAAAGAGAGCGTCTGTGCGCTTTTTGATAAAGAGAGCGTCTGTGCGCTTTTTGATTTAGAGAGCGTCCGTGCGCTTTTTGATTTAGAGAGCGCTATGCGCTTTGATTTAGAGAGCGTCCGTGCGCTTTGATTTAGAGAGCGTCTGCGCGCTTTTGGATTTAGAGAGCGCTATGCGCTTTGATTTAGAGAGCGTCTTTGCGCTTTTTGATAAAGAGAGCGTCTGTGCGCTTTTTTTTTGATTTAGAGAGCGTCTTTGCGCTTTTTGATAAAGAGAGCGTCCGTGCGCTTTGATTTAGAGAGCGTCTGTGCGCTTTTGGATTTAGAGAGCGCTATGCGCTTTGATTTAGAGAGCGTCCGTGCGCTTTGATTTAGAGAGCGTCTGCGCGCTTTTGGATTTAGAGAGCGCTATGCGCTTTGATTTAGAGAGCGTCTTCGCGCTTTTTGATAAAGAGAGCGTCTGTGCGCTTTTTGATAAAGAGAGCGTCTGTGCGCTTTTTGATTTAGAGAGCGTCCGTGCGCTTTTTGATTTAGAGAGCGCTATGCGCTTTGATTTAGAGAGCGTCCGTGCGCTTTGATTTAGAGAGCGTCTGCGCGCTTTTGGATTTAGAGAGCGCTATGCGCTTTGATTTAGAGAGCGTCTTTGCGCTTTTTGATAAAGAGAGCGTCTGTGCGCTTTTTTTTTGATTTAGAGAGCGTCTTTGCGCTTTTTGATAAAGAGAGCGTCCGTGCGCTTTGATTTAGAGAGCGTCTGTGCGCTTTTGGATTTAGAGAGCGCTATGCGCTTTGATTTAGAGAGCGTCCGTGCGCTTTGATTTAGAGAGCGTCTGCGCGCTTTTGGATTTAGAGAGCGCTATGCGCTTTGATTTAGAGAGCGTCTTCGCGCTTTTTGATAAAGAGAGCGTCTGTGCGCTTTTTGATAAAGAGAGCGTCTGTGCGCTTTTTGATTTAGAGAGCGTCCGTGCGCTTTTTGATTTAGAGAATTGTGTAAGGAAACAGCAATCATCGGTAATGATGTCGACTTTGGAAACATAGTGTGATATGTTCCGATTCGTGCTTGCTGGTTGTCTCGTTCACAAAGAAATTGGTGTGCCCTTTACAAGGCGGTTCCAATTGGAGAATCCCGGTTTGTTCCAGTATAAGGTCCTTCATGTGATGTATGTATGTACTTCACGGCAGATTAAGTGCTGATCCAAATACTCAATACAATCCGTTAAGTCATAAAGGATTTTGGAATAGATTTTGGGTTTTTGATAATAGGAGGAAGGATTGTTCATGTTCGATATAAGAGAAAATACTACGGGAATTATGTTACACTGGAAAAGGGATTAATTCTTATAAGTTAGATTTTAGCTTGTTGTTTTTTTGTTTTGTTTTGTTTTTTGTTTTTAAGACTGTACGTTGTGTTATTTATTAGCAATTTACTGAAGATTAAGAGGGTTTCTATTTAAATTAATATGCAATATTTTCGTTTAATACGATTTGAGTATTAAAAATGACTTGAAACCATTGTGATTTTAACATATATAAATATGTTGTATAACAATTCTTACATGGTTAAGCTCTTGAATATCGATACACATTATTTGGTATACGAAATATTATAACTTTTATTTTATTATTTTTTTTTTGTAAGGATATATTTTGACTCGTTATGCTCAATACTATAGTGGAATGAAAACTAAAATTTCCAAATTTTAAAGATATTGAATTTTTAAGTGGGAAAATATATTTATCGAAATTATAATTAACAAATATGTTAAATTCATATTTCAAGTTTTACTTTATATAGCACAAACATTATTATAAGTGACCAACAAAGATTATAATTATAGGAATTATAGTACAATGTGTGACTTGACAAATCCTCCAAAACTTTGATGTATACTATTTTAATTTACTGGGATTTCTAAGTATGGTATAAAATATCACAATACACGTGTTATGTTATTAGAAATGCTGACATACAGTTGAAGACTTTTTCATAATACATTTTAACTGCATTATACAGATATATAAATTTAATATTTTCCCATGATATACAAACTAATGCATAATTGCACAACCAATGTAATACATCATTTATAAATATTTAAATGTGTCATATTCTCTATATCTTTATATTAAGATATATCATGAAATTCTAAATATGCAATTCCCTACAATCTGGTGATTTAAAATAACGAATTAATAAAATTATTAGATAATTGCTAGGCTTCTTTATGTTACAAAGGAATATTTCATATTATGTATTTTGTTTTTGATATCGGTATAGTCTAGGTGAATCTGCAATTTTTCGTATTTTGCTATCTAATCTACTTGTAAACAAGGATAGAGTCATTAAAAGATGAGTAATTATAGTATGCAATTTTAGTTCGTCTAGATATTGGTTTGTCTCCGATGACAATCTATTTATTATTTCTATATTTTTGTTTAACCTACTTTCATTTAGTTGTAAAGAGGCTACCGAATTATTTAGAGTTTTTGTCGTACTAGAAATCACTTGATTTTGCGTTTGTTTGCTGTCACTTAATAAGGTTTTTATACTATCGGAGTAATATTGCACGTCGTCGGCATCTGGAGTGTCGAACAACTGATTAAGGATATATGATGAACCATTAGTTAGTTCGCGATGGTTTCGTGATTGTAATTTTTGTCTCGTGATTCTACTCTTTATATATAATAATAATGATGTTATTTGACTAGGATGAGCTAGTTCAAACACGGCGTCAACTTGCTTTATAAATCTTCGAAATTTATATCGATCACCGTCGAAAGAATCTGGTACTAGTTTAAGTAAGGAATCTAATGACAGTTGCGGATTTAGGCTTGGGACACGAGAATCTGTGTTTCGTGTGGTTGCCATTATTTACGAGTAAGGAAAAGATTAAAAATGGAGTGGAAATGATATAGGAGCGACTAGTTGGATTGTGAGAATAATTTTCCTTGGATCGCACTCACCACGATGGTTTCCTGTGTGTATATATTTGTCCTCTTCTTGCAATTCGGTGATCCGATTCACAACTGAAGTTGTCGTCCAAGGCTCGTGCTGGATGTGTTTTCGATCCAGGAGTACAGCGAGGTCGATGAACGTCAGATCATCCCACTTCTGACACCAAATTTATGTTGGATTCCGGGGTTTAAGCGAAATCGTGTATCAACAATTAATTTTGCACTGAGAGTTTTTAATATATAAGGAGTACCGTGACGAGTGTGCGCGACAGAGTAACGGTGTGTGTCGCGTCCAAAACTATTCTAGTTACAAGAGCTATTCTGCTACTATATATATTGTAGTTTTTAGGGGGGAAAGGCTGACCTTAGCCCTTGTTGTTGTCTCCTTAGCCGATGCGGAGTCTGGCCCTTGGCATTAGTCATATCGCTGACTACTGCCCTAGTGCATAATATTGACTTTGACTGGGCCAGGATCCGCGGGCCTTACACTCATAGGTGACTCAAGGGCTGGGCATCCAACAAGGTGAAATGGCGTTACACACAACGCCAGTGTTTTTTACGCTTGTGCACTCGGGTCAATCGACATGAAATTGCAAATGAAATAACTTTTTGACAAAATATTTAATTCATATTTTGGTCAATTTTATCGATACTACTTGAAACATGTATCAGCCAAAGAAGAATGTATTTAGTTGCGCCTTGTACGAGATAAACATTTTTGTTACACTGATAATGTTCGGCTCAATTTGACTTGAAATCAAAATAATTTTGGAATTGAATAACATTTTCACCAAATATTCGATTTATACGAGATTTGTTCACATTTATCAACTCTACCTGTAGAATGTATCAAACAAAGAAAAATACATTTGTTACTATCCGGATCCTGTTCAACGAAATAAAAATTTGTCTTACTTTTTAAAACAATGTTCCTTCATTTTCAGTTACGTATGTAGTATATTACTTTTCCTATATATCTGGTATTTTCAATTAGCTTTTATAATCCGCACTTGAAACTGCAAAATGAGAAGTAAGTTGTACATGTGAAAAACATTCTGCAATTATTTGTGAGAGATGTACTGATACATAATAGTTCATACATCTTATAATTTTTTACTCATAATGTAAAAGAATTATTTGGTTTCTTATTGTATAAGTATACTGCGTAAATTTTGTGTAAGCAATTGTTCAGTAACTGATTCTACAATTACAATCAATAATTGTTTTTGACTGGATGTCAAACGTATGTAAATGTTATGTGTAGTCTTTTTTCGATGATGAGTTTGCCGCTACATCTTCAGTGTAACAATTGCTTCAATAGTGTAAATGGGTTAAATTCATCATATATTATCTAATCAATCGTTAAGACCGTACAATATATTTCGGAAATTTCCGGAAGTCTCCGCAAATGCTTTCACGAATTATACATATGTTTTGTGGAATGAGGGAACACTAGAAAATATTTGTATATTAGTGTAGGGGATTTTACGTAGAGGGTCTGGTTTTGCTCGGCCATGGTGGTTTACGTTAGGGCCTGAGATTGTCGCGCCGATCGAGGCGGTTCGTATCGGGCGCCAATTAACGTAGACCATCTCAAGAGCCATGCGTCGCTTTCAAAAAGAAGACGATCGCGTCGAACGATCGAGAAGAGTCGTCGAGACACGTGCATTGCACAGAGTCGCAGAGAGACACCCATTGTGAGAAGTCGTAGAGTAGAAAGTAATAAAGATTATATGTTGTGTGATCCATTGAATTGTTTAATTGTTAATTGATAGTGTAACCGTTCTGACGCACCCAACAGCCTTTTCCCCTCATTAGAATATTGCATATAAAATGGCACATTCTATCGATTAAAGTGAATATTACTTCCATTTTTAATATCTAGCCATGCAATTTTTATTCCTCTTTTGTACAAAGACCGTCAGGGTTAAATATTTAATTTCTGCATCAGACGACTGTGTAATCGTATAAATCTATTGCAGTTGGATATACAGTATTCCCTCGATAGTTGCACAAAAAAGGTACACGATAGTTGCACAGAGTTCATCCCCACTACTGGGGGGTATTCCCTTCGAGGGGTCCGAAGTTCGCTCGGCAATCGGTGTAACGTGATCCGGGTTCGGGTATATCGGTGAGCCAATACTAATTGAAGGATGCAACTTTGCTATTTCTCATCCTTTTTTTATGAAATTTTGACACAGCAGAGCTGACATTTTTCTGATTAAAATGACACCAAACACGATATAATTTGGACTATATTTACTGGCTTAATTAACGTTAATAAGTTTCGACCGCAGAAAAGGATAGGTAGTGAGAAAAAAAGAGAAGCTGCGATCGTGGCTGCTCGGCCGCTTATCTTTACTCGCTGTCCTTTTCTACGTTCGACGCTGTCGGCAAATTTCAAACAACGTAGGAACAACACGATAGTTGCACACGTTCAGACCCGAGGCTTGTGCAACTATCGAGGGAATACTGTAGTGCCAACGGATAGAATTATATTTAGAACTGGTTTTTTCATTTTCGAATACAATCTGCGGTCAGTTAGTCACGACCAAGCAATGTTCCTCGAAATAGAAATGCACTATAAATACAAAACCAAGAAGTCTTACTTATTACAGCATAATAAAAAAAGGAAGAAGTTTTCCTTTCTACGAACCAAACAATTGCGCCCACCGACTACAGAATTTCAGCACAGTTCCGCAACAAGCAGGACGACCCTAATTCTCGAGATTTACGTTCCTGAGGCGGATTAAACGCTGGAGAAAAGTTGCTCGAGAGCTTAAAGGTGGCTAGACGCCGGAGTGGTGCTGCCAACATTTCCATCGGGATGATGGCACGGAAAACGCGAGAGATCCTCCTCGAGTGGAAGGTAATTCGTGAAAAGGAAGGAACAACCAATCCTTCTTCACCGGGTTAATCCTACATCCCATTACCCCCTGCATTTATCCTCTGTCTCCCTCGAATTCGGGGCGTGAACACGACAAATCGATTTCTACGCTCTGCGAGACCTCGTTCGTCTGTGCACAGACAGTTTTCACCGTCACGGTTTAACCCTTTCAGTATGGAGCACACAATGAACAAACATCCTGGCGAATTTCTTACTCTGAGACCGCGTTCTAGGTGCCGACAAACGAAAATGAACTTCCTTTCTCGAACGTACATATGCACCAATCTTGTACTCAAGGGGTTAGAAATATTAAATACAGGGTGTCTCACTTGATTTTTACATCCTGATTATTGTTGAGCCATGAATAGATTCTTTTTTCTTGCTTTTTAGATAGCCTTATTTTTGTATTTGGTTTGAATCTATTTATTTGTAACGGCGCTGAGTGCTTGGCCGGCGTCGCAGTTCGAGTGTAGGATACTTTGTTTATAGTACTTAAGAGGTGCGATACGCGAGGGTTCAGAAACGCAGTTCCGAGTATCGTAGGGTTATCTCAACGGGATCATTTTCCCACCATGGATTTTCTACTAATCAGGGGGTTCGACTATTTCCACCCACTATTTTTAAGGCGCCCAATCATTGGCGTCTCCGAGTTTTCTTCGTGGACGAATATGCATTTGAAAGGGAGATCGAAAAGAGCGCTCGAAAGGAGAACATCAACTTTGTAAATTCCAATATATTTTGTCACTGAACCAATTCTTCGTACTTTAAAATACAGTCCACTTAATCGTTTACCATCAGTGTAATTATCTTTGACCAACCACACGTTAACGCGGCAATAAGAGATCGGATACGGCTCGGCAGCTTCGTCGAGCATATTCGTACTCAACAATTATCTCGGTATTTGTTAATCCTAGCAGAAAATAGTTTAGTGTAGAGTTGAATGGTGTTGTGTCGGGCATCTTTTGGTCTTATTAGTTGTTTCGGGTGTGAACGCGTAAAGGTCACATGAAGCTCAACTTTGTTTTTTTAAATGGAATGATGTATTTTTTAATGTGTCAGTCGATGCACCTCCACGTCCGTTTAGTAAGTATTTCAATTTAAATAATTGGGAAGTTCAGCAACTCGAAAATTCAGAAAAATTTGGGACTGTGCAGACATGCAGTTCATATTATGCTAAGAACGGAACAATTTTTGTTTCCTGCTAAAAAAAACGATCTTGGGGGTGAAAACACCCCTCCAAAGAAATCTTGACTTTTCATATTATCGTGAAAATTACGAAACTGTTTAAGATACAGGAAAAACAGCTAATTTCAAAGTTGGATGGCTCTCTATGGTGTATAATAAGGACGTGAGAAATATTGAAAAACAAAATATTTATAAAAATTCATAAAAAAAAATTCTTTTTAATTTTTCACATCTGTATTGTGGACCATAAAAATTGTTCCGTCCTTAGCATAATTTGGACTGCATGTGTGCAAAGTCCCAAATTTGTCTGAATTTTCGAGTTGCTGAAATTCCCAATTATTCAAATTGAAATACTTACTAAACGGACGTGGAGGTGCAATCCAATCCTTGAGATATGTATTTGGAGTTTTAAAAGTAAGCATGAACTGAATTCGGCTGAATCTCTAATTACTTTGTTAAAAGTGATTCCACATTACTGTAAAGTAAATCGTTGGAATGCAAACGATAAGTAAATTGTTTTTTAGTTTGTACTTATTAGAGTAATTGCTTAATCACACGCACATATTAACGAAAAAGGTTAAAAACATTGTTAATTCTTTTTATATGGAACGGCGCAAAAAGAAGAACGCATTGCAGCTAAAACGAAGCTAGAAGTAACAGGCACTGTCAACGAGAATTATGACCGTGCATTATGTGCCAACAGGACAAAATGAATTTCTTTCCCTAAGTGCGTACATTCAGTGACAAAAGTCTAGATAATGCTTCCGTACTTCAAGTATTATGTGATTCAAAATTACAAGGTGTTACATGATAGTGTTTACATTGACAAACTTTCTGAATAATAATAAGGTGAAGCATATATCATTTGTTAATAAAGTATTCCAAACACTGGCACCTCTTAAAATATTTGGAATTTAAGTGGTAGGTACAGTACATAACAGAAAGATTAGATGTTTTTAGATTTTTGTCAATTTTTGACCGTGACAAAATAATAGATGACAGAAAAACAAAAACTTCAAATAATTAAAACATAATAAACTTAAAGAAATAAATATTTCAAATAATTTATTGATTTTCCACCACTTTTAATTAAAAAATTCTTTCTCTTGGTCATTGATTCTGCTAGATTTTGCACCTGTTTCGGTCTAACGCGAGTCCAGTCCTCCAATACCGCAGTTTCCAATTCGGCGACGGTATTAAATTGCCAACAATTGTCATACACGTCACGTACAAGAATTTCTATAGAGTTTATATTAGGAGATCTCGGTGTCCAGGTGAGAGTGCTGATTTTTCTCTCTTGCAACCACTGTCGAAATTATCGTGCATAAATTATAATTTAGCTGTTGAAACACGACTCAAGTATGGTACAAGATGACTCGCAAGTACTTTTTGGAAATGTTATATAAATACTCCCTAGTGTCTAGGCTATATGTCGAATAATTTTCAGCCGAATCAATTTCAATGTAGTAATGCTGCTATACTACCATCTGCGTATACTACCATCATAGGGAAATGAAAATAAAAAATTGTATGGGAAATAAAAATTTAATCAGTATTTAAATGATCTGATGGATACAGAGAACTCTTTAATTTAAAGAAAGCCTCAATGCGTGTGCCAAAATCGTAAATTCTTTTGAATAAGAATCCTGCGAGATAATTCGTGAAATGATATTCACGAGTGCCATCGCGAGGAATGTTTGCTGTCATATCTCTCCACAATCTTTCTATATTTTTTGTGTGAACACCAGTTTGCGGATCCATAAAATTATCCGAATGGTTTAGTGTACCGGCAGGGCTCAGCCCATCACTTCCACCTGAAATAATATAATCTAATCCAAACCTAATTCAGTTTTGAATCAACTATCTTAAAGATAGATTAGGTTAGCTTAGGTTATTTTATTCAGAGCCCCTCCTCCGCCAATACAGGAAGTTTGAAACAAATTTTTCAATTAATAATAATCAAGTTTTACGATATATGTATATCAATTTTATCGCAAAGTTGGTTTTATTCGTAACCCATTTTCAGTAGGTAATAACATTTTAATAAAAAACGAATGACGGCTAAAACCTCCTGGGAGTTACTCGGGAGGGTGACCTTCGTAACATATGTCAAAGTCAAGGTAATCGGAGCTGCCTCCCCTAAACGTAAGTTTTACCCTCGAAGAGTTAAAATTAGTCTATCTCCACTTGTTCCTGTTTTGTTACATCAGTGTATTGTACTGTAACAGAGGAACGGTCCATCGTTGGTTAACTGATGACTTTTGGCGTTGGCTTGAGGGCAAAAGATTGTATAAATATAATAATGAAATACTGTTATATTTTTCTCATATGTTATGAGCCAGGGCTGTAGGCACCGGCAAAATTATAATACAAATATAATTGTCGCGATGAGATTCTATTATGTGTGAGTTATTACTTATTACCTATGCTTGCACGTGGTTGACGCAATCACGATGCGGGATCTGAGAGCGGCCACAAGAGTATGCCGAAAGAACTTCAACTGAACTCGCCGATTCTACCGGGTAACTTGTGATTCGAAATGTGCCCTAGGCCCAATCTCATTGAATGCAACCGACTCTGTACGAGGATGACGCGGCGTGGCGCACAGTGGTCCCAAATTCCGAAAACGTGGACAAAATTATTGTAGCGTGATTTGAACACTTAAGGTAATAGTGCAGTAGGTCGTCGAATTCGTATTGATGTCAGGTATCACATTCTATTGTCAAAAAAAAAACAATAACGTTCAAAAATTGAAGGTGAACTTTAATTGGTTATTAAGAAAAAGATTTTGTACAATTTTTTATATTGATATTTGTAGAAGGCTGAATACTGATTAAGTTTTGTCTGAAACATTTTTTGTTAAATCATTTTTATTACTCCATACCAAAGAACATTTTCTCAAATTACGAATATAATTGAAAAATTGAAAAAACCAAATGGTTCCTTTCAATTTTTGGAATAATTCGTAGTGGTTAGGAGTCTTGGAGTGTTTATGAATAAAGAGTGGGTACATCTTTTATCTAAATACGTTTATTACAAAAATTGGAAAACTATGTATAAAGTAAAGTAAGGTACGGAAAATGGTGCCACAAGTAAACCTGCAAATTTCGGCAGGTTTTTTTTATTGGATACCATTCTTGACATTCTCCCTTACATAAGCTAACTTATCTCGGTATGAAGTAACATGAATAACATAATTATTTTTCTAACGTTTTACCAAAGTATGAATAAAATTCACGATATATTTGAGAGACAATTAAATGAGTAAATTTAATGTTATTTTGTGTTGCCAAAGTGCCGGGTTCATACCTGTAACATGTATTGAAAGAGAAAAATGTTTTCAAATAAAATCTTTAAGATACAGAGTATGCCTGACACACTAAACGTGCTATGAATTATAAACCGTTTAATACTAATCAAATTTCGTCAACTTTGGAGGTCCTCATATTAGTAAGCAGTAACTACATTTTAAAATTCCAAGCGCCATTTATTACATTGAAATATATGTATAAAACAAAGGTACCATATTAGCATAAGTCTGCTTTATACTTCTAAAATTGTATTTTAGCCAGCTTTTCGACAGAAAGTGCCACTGTGCGACGTGACTCTACGCGTAACTGTGTAGCTCTAACCCGAAGATGATTGAAACCATAGGGTTTGTATAGTACCCACAATGTATGAGGTGGATTCATTAGAGGTTTCGATATTAGGTAAAACCTTGGAATCTTCGTCGAGTCACGCTTGCACATCGGTGATAATACAATTGCATATACTAATTTGTTGTACTGTTCCAGTGAAAACTTCTTGTAATAGCTTGAGAAATTCGTTGATCGGAAATTTGTGAAAATCTCGGGTTGCCGATATTCGGAATGATTTTATACGGTGTTAATCTAAGGTGTCTCTAAGAATTTTCAAACCTTCAAGAACGTCTAATTTTTGAATGTCATCATGAAAATTGTCTGATAATATTATACCGAAAGATTTATACGACGCATTATCGAAGTTCAACCCGCGTGTCTTTTCTGGTCGCTTGGCAAGAAGATCTTGTTTACTTATTATTTCTGTATCCAGTAATAATTTCCTAACGTCGCGTCGGTTTGAAAATTACAGTCGGCAGATATAAAATGTACACAATGTCCTACTTCAGCCGTGAGAGTGTTTGAAGAGACAGCAATTTTATGTGTTTGTTCCGATAACACCTCCTCCAGATCGTTTTCATCAGTTGAATTTTCAAAGTCGGTAGTGAAAAATGGATAAGAGTCGAACCTATGGTCAAAGAACTCACATCGAGTTGATCCGATATCAGGTGATTGTATAACACTTGTTTCCGTTAGGCTACCTGCAGGTAGCTGGTTTGCTGAGGTTTGTAAAACTACATCGGATATTTGTGATGAGACTTGCGGTGTACTAACAATAAGTAAATCTTGTTGAACATTTCTTGTGTTCTCTACCACAATAGTTTCGAACGGTTCCTCAGAAGATATCATCTCGTCGTGCCCGGTGTGATCCTTATCTGATGGAAAGATTTGAGTAGAATTTGCTGCAGGTAAGAAATTGTTGGTGATTTTCTGGCGTTCATCCGGCATCGTTATCTATGGAGATAGGCTGGGAAAAGATCGATGGTGTATAATCGGCGTGCGTTGAACCTTTCCGTACGCGGCACCTTCTATTTCATCAGAGCTGCTGCTCTCCCGATACTTGGGCCGGTTTTTCCCTATCTCGTCCAATTGAATCAATATTAGCATTTATTTCTGGTATCTGAACTTTAAATTCGGAATCCCTGCATTCCCGTGGAATAAGTGGTAGACAAACAGAAATGAGATTACGCGACAAAGCACCTGCCTTTTTATTCGATTTACCAGATTTATGTACGACCTGACACTCATATTTCAAGAGTCTAAACTTCCATTTCCTTGGTCTAGAAGTCGGATCCTTAACAGAATGTAGCCTGACTAATAGTTTGTGATCTGCACCATGGGTGAATTTAGTTCCATAAAGTATGAAGTACTTGACGGCGTAAACAATTGCCAAACATTCTTTTTCCGTAGCTGAATAATTTCTATCAGGTTTGTTTAGGACACGTAGGCAATCGGCAGGTCGTTTCTTATCTCCCCTTGACTGACTGAGTACGACTCCGATAGCAATCTCAGATGCATCTGTTGTTGCCATGAACAGCTTGTTGAAATCCGGATACTGTAGAATGGGTTGCTGACACAATTCGCTGCGTAATTGTTTGAAATTCTGATCTTGTTCTTCTGTCCAATTTCTTGAAATAATATGTCCGAGATATGCGACTTACTTCCGTAGGAATTCACATTAACTGATCTGAGAGGTTAATCCATGATCTTCAAGGCCGTTGAATAGTTTGATAACTTTGATATTATGTTCTTGAAGGGACGAAGCGTATATCACTATGTCGTTCAATTAAACGAAAAGATCTGCCCCTTGAAGTCCAGTGAGTGCTTGATCCATGAGGCGTTGAAAGGTCGGTGGTGCGTTCTTCAATCCGAAAGGCATTCGAGAAAATTCGTAATTCGGGGTAGTGAATGCTGTTTTCGACGTGTCCTTCGGATCCATTTCTATTTGATGAAATCCACTTGCGAGATCGAAAACTGAAAAGTATTTAGCTCGTCCCCAACCGGTCTAATATTTCGGTAATTTGCGGCAATAGGTATTTATCAGAAATTGTTTCTTCATTGAGTGCACGAAAATCTATTACCAAGCGCCAGCGTTTAACTCCCCTTTTTTTGGATCAATCCATAAAAGCGAGTTAAAAGGGGATTAAGAATGATCAATTATTCCAGCTGATAGCATAACACTGATCTGTTTTTTAATTTCTTTCTGATGTACGGACGGATAGCGATATTGTCTCGTATTAACTGGAATATCATTAGTCGTATGAATTGAATGATAATTGTATGATAATTTTATATTACAGTTCCATAGTAATAAGAAATCTCAACTTCTTCTTGTTTCAAAAACGGGCTTCCTATTAATCTATCCGCGTCTAACGCAAGATTTTTTTCCACATAAAAAAATGCTGGGGCTCCATTGATACGAAGAATTGTAGTTCCGAGAGTGTGAATCGGCGTTCGAGTGAGCCCAGTTAATTCAATTTCTTCTCCAGAACTCCGACAACGTCGATGACCACCAGACTAACAGCTGCCCCACCATCAATTAAGAATTCTCCCGTTCCTGATTCCAATTCCGGAACCTTGATCTTGATTCTTGATGCAGGTGCTTCTTTGACGAGTATTCTTCCATTCTCGTGGCTGAATCGGATTTTCCTTCGGTGATCTTTCTCGTTTCCGCTCCTCGCGTCGCATGTACGTTGACCGCGATTGAAGTTCAAAGATTTACTTGATTCTACAGATCAATCCCGTGAATCTCGTTGATATCGCGGACTGCGTGGACGGCTCGTACACGATTTTCCGTCATGTTCGGTCATATTACAATGCCAACAATACAAACTTGACTTGCGATTTTTGTCGGGAATTTTTAAAATTGAAAGTGTATGCCCCGATCATCTACATTCGATGGATCGCGGTGATTCGAATGGAATTTCGAGTGGTTCCTTTGACGCAGGGTCCAGGCCGTCGTGCGTCCTTGTCTCTCTTGTTCCTCTTGAAATTCGGATGTTCTCGAAGGTCGACCCCTGAACCGCTCATATCTACTCTGAGAGTGTGGGTGCTACACTTCACGGTCGTGATTACGAGAATATTGAACGTAGCGGTCTCGGCGAGACCACCTGGAAGGTGATTCATTGCTGGGCGACTGTCGACGATTCCTTAATTTTCTGCCTATCTGTAGCGCAATATCGTAAGCCTGTTCAAGTGTTCCAAAATCTTCAAGCTGAGCCGACATTTTCCAAGAAATTCGATCCGGTAAACCATCGATGAAGTTTTCTTTAACGTCCTTTTCCATTTCTTTGACGAGATCTTCAGCGGGGCCCAGATATCTTTCCCGAATAGCTCCGCGCGCACAATAAACGAGATCACTTGTTCTATCGACGTATTGTCGTAGACTTTCTCCTTCGCGAATACGTAGTTTCGCGATTTCTACTCGCAACTGTGACAAATTTTTAACCGGCGCGAATCTCTTTTTCAAATGCTTGACTAACGTCTTAACAGAGTCGAATTTATGTTCTACCGTGTATGTACGTGCTGGACCGATAAGTTTAGTTAGAACAACTTCAAGATACTCCGCTTCCGTACCCTCAGGAATCGAAGCTAACCCGTCTTCCACATTTTGTGCAAAGTGCGCCAACGAAGGACTTTCACCGTCGAAGGTCGGAATGGACGCCGTAATACTCAATATACACGTCCGTTGCGTCAATAGTGTTAGTGAATTAGCAATTGAAACTGTCAGTTTTTGAATCTCATTAGAAAAGACGTCCGCTTGTGGATTTCCCATTTCAAAGTTACTAAAGTGATCAAGTAGAAAAAACAAGTATATTATCAATGCTCACCTAGGCGTAATAGATGGTATTTTTAAAAATCAAAATTTACGCTAATCTTAAATTAGTAACACCTCACCGCTGTCACCAGTTTGTTACGGGCCAGGGCTGTGGGCAACGCCAATGCCGGCGAAAGTAATATTACCCAAGGAATATGGTTATGAGTTTGTTAGTTAGGTGCGCGGACGAACCTGATGCGAAATCAGGGAGCCGCTAGGATTATTGAGAGCGAGGACGAACCCGGTGCGAAACCGGGGAGCCTCTAGGAGGGGGTACAAGCGCGGACGATCCCGATGCGAAATCGGGGAGCCGCAGGAGGGTGAAACGTCGTGGACGAACCCGATGCGAAATCGGGGAGCCACTAGGAAGAAGTTCGCAGACGAACCCGGTGCGAAACCGGGGAGCTGCTGGGAGGTTGGTTTATTCACAGACGAACCCGGCGCGAAGTCGGGGAGCTGTTCGGAGGTTGGTAAACGTACGGACGAACCTGATGCGAAATCAGGGAGCCGTAGGATACAGACGAACCTGGTGCGAAACCAGGGAGCTGTAGGATGGGTTAGGTTTCGTGGACGAACCCGATGCGAAATCGGGGAGCCACTAGGTTGGAATATGTAGATTGCTTGTTTGGATAAAGATGTGCGAACGAACCTGATGCGAGATCAGGTAGTCGCAGGAAATGTTAGTTGCCTCGTAACTCTAAATTATTATTTGATACAACTCGAGCGGTAAAGTTGTATCGGTGGGTACGTTGTTACCAATATGCAAGATTTACGGAGTAAAGATAGGTTTAACGAATCTACGCGATTTATAAGTGAACGTATAAAAGTTTATATTCTGAATTCAAATGTTTCTGTCGCGATATAATTGAATAGTGTGTAAATTATTACCTAAGCTGCGCGGTGTTGACGCACTGGCGATGAATATACCGAAAGAACTTCAACCGGACAAGCGGATTCTAACAGGTTAATCTATGATTCGAGAGGTGCGCTAAGCCCAATCTCACTGGATACAACTGATTCTATACAAGCGTTACACGACGTGACTTTACGCGCGACTATGTTACTCTGAACCCACGAGGGTAGAAACCAAAGGGTTTATATAGTCCCAAAATGCATGGGGGTGCACTAGAACTTTCCATATAAGGAAATATAGGAGTCGTCGCAACGCCTATCTTGGACATGATGCAGCTGGCAATGCATGCTCTCAGGCCCCCCTTAGTTGTTTACGATAAGCGAAAGAATTTTAGGGCGTTTTCCCTTCACAGACGCGAGCTCGAAAACGCGTTGAGAGCGACGTATGGAAAATATTCTCTATACGTAATAATCTTTTAAATATCTCTTTTATGTTCTATGAATATTTAGCTCATGTTTTCTAAATATTTATTTTATATTTCTTGTACCGGGGTACAATATCAGATCCAATATTTCTTGAATCTTAAAAAGTGTGGCTAAAAATTTTTTTTATCAATATTGGAAAAATATATTTATCCAATGTTTTTGTGCTACTAGGGTATATAGTACAAATAGTTTTTGTATAGCTGGAACACTAGAACAGTAAAGCAAATTTCAAGGTCAAGTTAATGTTTTTAAACGAAATCTTATATTTTTTTGTTCATGAGCGTTACGCTAGTCTTTGTTCAGACGAATTAAACGATGTGCTAAATATTATTTTCAGTTAGACTGAGACCAATCGCTTACATTTATACATTTAATTTGAAAGGGTCGGTTTGAGATATAAATTATCAATTTAATTATTATTACCTTAATTTTATTTAGTCCATTAATTATTTAATTATTGTGGTGATTATTTAATTTAATGTTACGAGGGTACCATTCTGCACAGATGTATATCGCACAGAGGAAATTGTTCGACGAATCGAGGACAGCGTTCCTAATAAACCAAAACCATTGGCGACAGCAATGCACAAAATTGTTGAGTTATTTAAGAAAATTGGATGTTCAAATTGACATCAATCATATATGCTATCTGAAAGATCTTTTTTTTCATATTTGCACCAATATTGACTTCCTTTAGG
Organism: Nomada fabriciana; assembly: GCA_907165295.1. NCBI lineage: Eukaryota > Metazoa > Arthropoda > Insecta > Hymenoptera > Apidae > Nomada > Nomada fabriciana. The sequence continues at coordinate 17,038,337 of OU015694.1, forward strand.
TGCCAGGTATATTCCGCCAAAACCTGAAATGATCTGGTACAAGAATCACGGATAATTCATGACTCCCAACAATTCCCACTAACTCTTCTCACGAATCATATTATAAATAACAAAACTTGGGTTCTATTTAAAAAATGTAACTTGACCTTGATATCTTCTTTGCTAATCCACATACACGAAAACCATTAATAGTACAGTGGATGCCGGTTAAGCGGGACCGCCGTTTATTTGGGACAGATGCTGAAGAACGTAAACAAAAACTATCCCTAGCAGCACAAAAACATTGGATAAATATTTATTTCCAATATTGAAATATTTGTTAAGCCACACTTTTTAAGATGGAAGAAATAGTGGATCTGATATTGTACACATGTACAAGAAATATAAAATAAATATTCAGAAAACATGAGCTAAATATTCATAGAAAATAAAATAGATATTTAAAAGATATTCAAATCTAAAAAAAACGTTAAAAAATTATAACAATCAAAATTGCACGTGTTATGTACGAGTTCACACCAATCTTGGCCTTGTTACGAGCCGGGGCTGTGGGCAACGGTTAGCCCGGCGATGGTTGATATTACCCAAGGATTACGATTGGGAATATGTTAAGTAATGTTAGATTGACTCGTAAGTTTAAATTAATATTCGATACAACTCGAGCGGTTAAGTTGTATCTGTGGGATCGTTACTACTAATGTAAGGAATTACGGAGTAAAGAATGGTTTCAACGAATCTACTCGATTTAATGGTGAACAGTTAATAAGTATATATTGCAAGCAATTGTTTATACAAGTGTAATTGTCGCGATATATTTGTAGTGTGTGTAAATTATTACCTAAGCTGCACGGTGTTGACGCACTGGCGATGCGGGGTCTGAGAATCGATTACGAAGTATACCGAAAGAACTTCAACCGAACTTTGCGGATTCTAACGGGTTAACTTGATGCGAATGGTGCCCTAAGCCCGATTCTCACTGAATGTAACCGACTCTGTTTAAACGTAACGTAACGTGATGATGCGCGTAACTGTGTAGTTATGAACCAAATATGATCAAAACCGAAGGGTTTATATAGTGCAAAAATGTATGGAGGGGACTCATTAGAGGCCTCCATATATGGTAAGATCACAGGGCTTTCGTCGGGTCACGGTTGTATTTAATCTGTCATGATGAAACTAGTCGATATCAAAGACCCTATTATTCGCGTGATAAGTAGAGAAATCCTTGAGCGTCTTCCCTTTTTACGCAAGATCGAACGACACGTGCGAGGGCAGCATAAGAGAGTATTATTCATACGTAACAGCCTTTATTGTACTACTTATTCTCTTAAACAATTTTTCAACCTAAGGAATTTTTATTGATGTCGACCGGAATCAAACTCATGGGACTCATGGATTACTAATCATCGTACTTTCCCAATGAGCTAACATGTTATAAATCAGAATAGATAAAATAGCATTTCCTTAGCTTTTTTTAGCCACTCTACGTTCAAGCGTAATTTATTATGTAGCAAAACTCAATGATGATTCATATCGTGAAAATTTTCAAAATCAAAATGTGTCCGAGCACTAGCGTTATGGTTTTCATAAATAACTCGTTTTTTGTAATATGTACTCTCTTCTGTACATCTTTCACAGCTATTGCGACCTGAATTGAACTTTGAACTTAGCGTCTTGTTGCTAAACAACGCAAAACGTCAATTATTAATTATTATTTCGTCACGCAATGGTTCGCAATCCATACATTCCAATCAATATCTCAATCGATATATTGAAAAGGAAGTACAAACAAATATTTCATATTTAATATAAATTAAATTTTTTTTTCTCTTAGAAAAAATATTTTTTTTCAAATATTAAATGAATAGGTATTTATTTTATATTAGGAAATAAATGTTTTGCCGTGATATCAAATAAATATTATATGACAATTCAACAAAAATATTTCTTCCTGAATCTAGAATACATGCAGTATGTACATTTACATATTAAAAAAAGATTGAATCCCTCTTTAATATTGGATAAATATGTCTTTAATATTTTCTGCTACTAGGGTAACGTCTCCCTTCATATGAAACAACTTTCGAATGAGGGTTCCATGGGAAGATCAGTTAAGACGTGTCCTCTTTAGTATGTAAGCTCGGCTTTCAAGATTTATTATCGTTATCGACTTCGATAGAGACGAAATTTTTCACAAGCGTCGTGTCCTTACTTGAGGTGCAAAAAAGGAATACGAATGTTTTCGTAGCGCCGGATTTCAAGATTGGGGTAGAAGGTTAAGTGGCGTGTTGAAGACATTGCTCTTAGTCACCAGAAAGAAACCGATAAGTTTTAGTCGTTTACTAGACTGTAAATCGATATCTGCAGTACCCGGTTCTAATTGAAGGAGTATTAAATGGTTTCCTCTTGTCCATTACATCCTTAATTTAGTCTCATATAATTATTGTAACTCGGGTCAAGCGGGAACGACTTACTTATTGTAATTGTACGACGTAATGACGATTAACCCTTTTTAAGCCTTTTATTTGTAACGTATGGAGAATATTTCTCACACGCTGCTCTTATACGTGTCGTTCGAGCTTGTGTAAGAACGGAAGACATCCAAAGATTTCTGTAATTATACGGGTACGGTACGGTTATACGTATACGGATAGTAAGGGCTTTGATTGAGTCGGCTGCACCGTGACCGATTAGATACATGCGTGACCCAACGAAGACCCCGAAGTCTTTAACCGGAAGCCACTATACATAACGTAGAAGTTAATTTCAGTAAACCTCACGTTGTTTGGAATAGAGGGCAGGTAGGGTACTAAGACTTCAGTCTCCTTCAATCAATAACTAACTTTATTAATAAAAAACGTCGACACACGACAATTCTCTACAAACAACGACTCTCACACTATTCTCACAATACTCTCTATATGACTCTCCTTAACTCTCCAAAGTATTCTGCCTACGATTCTCTCTACTCTCTTCGATACTCTTCAATTCGCACAGGCATCGTCCACTCTGCATATAGATTCTTTCACTCCTAGTTACTCTCTCATTCTGTTCCCCAATTGCTCTCAGTCTTTTAGGATACACACTGCAGACATTCCTTGGCGACAGTCAGTCGCGTCCACTCGAATCCTTGGGTCGCTGCACCCTCCGTTCACACGATCTTCCCAAGTACGTGCTCAGGTCCAAACACACCTCGGAATCATTCTAAACAGTTACACAGTATTTCCACCCCACAATCATATTCTCCTTCATACCCTACAACGTTTGAAAGATCATTTTTTTATACCGTCAATCGCTTGGGAGATATACAACTGTTCTCACTCAATTGTAGTTCCCTATAGGTATGAATAATTTAATTAACGTCATTCTAAAATAATTTCTGCTCCAGAAAGACCATTTGTAGATATTAAGAGACAAAGAGCGAATTTTGTTTAGGAATTTGCACACTGTACAAGACAAACAAGTTTCTAAAACACACCATAAAACACTTATATTCGTATCGTGGTGAGCATGAATTAGAAATTGTTTAAACATTAGCACGCGACTCCTTTTCCACATTTATCCGGAAAGCTTATTTTGTAATTACTTTAATCACTGTGTATACGTAGGTATTACTATAACATTTCCCTAATTAACTCCGAAGGCGTAACTACCTACATTACCGGGTTAATAATTAAAACAACCTCAACTTCTCATTGCTTTGGGCAAATGCTGTATTACATAAATTCTGTTGTTGAAGAGATCTCCAAACACCTTAATCTGTATACAGCAATAATAAATTGCACTTGCGACTACTGCTTATTATCATCGTGCAACTTAACAATCTTCAATATCTCAAGAACTTATCGTCAATGTTAAATCAATGTCACAGAAACATCAAACGTATAAACGAAGTGCACGAGGAAACATGTAACTTTAAATATTCATTAAATTTGATGGATATGCATAATTAGTATAAAATTGCAATGAATAATAGGTAGGATAGGGTTAAAAAATGATTGCACAGAAACTAAAATGGAATAGAAAATATAATTTTGTAATAGTTAACACGATGGAAATGTATGAGCAATCAGGTACGGTGAATGAAAATGTACGAATATTATCGACCATTTCTCTCATACGTGGAATCAATATAACCATGGCAGTTATTACTTTCAGCTACGATTAAATTTTGCACCCGATTTCCTATTATACTGGTATAAACTGATTGTTTCATTCTATTCCTAAAATAAATAACCGTATTGACGATATACATTTATGTTTTTAATAGTTTCCTTTACGATTTGACACGATGCACTGAGAATTACATTCACTGAAAGCAATTAATTGCTTGGTATATTGCTTATATGATGGGAAAGTTGACATGACTGATGAACTTTATACACATGCATATACACACACAAAAATTTGTCGTTCTGGTAACACGTAATTAACAAAAGTATGAAAATAAAAGAATTGAATTAATGATCTAATTATATGTGTATGGTTTGAATAACCGAAATTATAAAGCCACTTGTGATACGACATGATACACAAAGGGATAACAATATTTGTTTCACTTGTACATTATTCTTTCTTGCGAAACCTCTGTAATAATTAACTTGCACAGGATATAGCAAAATATTGCAAGACTTTCTTGTTCTGCTGAGGTTCTTTAATAAACTTATCATAAACGCCACCTTGCAATTGCGTATATACTCCCTTGCTTTAACACCATACTTTCCAAATAACGTCATATGACACTCTTATTACAAGATTAAAGCGAAAATTAAAAAACACGAGTGCAACACAGGATAAGATCCATATAAAAAAAATATTAATGATGAAAAAATAGTCGTTGGCAATAAATTCGAGGAATTCGAATTGTTTGAAGTGTACAGTTGCCCAATGCAGGTGTTTACACCATGAATGCCCATGTGGCCATCAGTACCCCATGCTAATCCATTCAAACCGTTTATTATCATTTCGGCGGGAAAGGAAACGTTATCATAAAATACATATATCCTGCAAACATATCGGCGTACGAGACAGGAAGATATCTCGAGTACGACGAACTAGGGCTTCCAATTTTTGAATACGCTTGCCTTGGAATTTGTACTTCATAACGGATTAAACAATTTCAATTGGATTGGCAACGGGGAACTGAGATGACCAATCCAACGCGTTGATACAATTTTTTGTTTGCCCTGTCTGATACTGTAGGGGTTCTACGTAGGACATATGGTTTGGATCGGGCCATGGTCGTTTACGTTAGGGCGTGAGATAGTCACGTCTGTACCGTGGCGGTTCTCTTCGGGCGCCAACTAACGTAAACCATCTCATGGGCTGCACGTCGCGTCGCCTTTGGGAAGGGACGATCGGTTGAGCCGATCGGCGCACAGTGTGCAAAATGGGACATTTAGGTGGACAAAATTCATTTTCGAATTTCGAAAAAAAAATTGTTTCAATGTAATCTAGAATAATCATACATTAAAACTCCAGAATATTAAAACATTAAACCCACTGGTTCAATGTTTACAGAGCGGTCAAAGTACGACTTCTAGCAAACAATTTTTTGAGCATTGATCGAGCACATTTCTTTGGTCAACAGAAATGGTCTGCAATGTTATTAAAATGCATTTAAGTTCAAATGTCATGATGGATTTAGCATCTCAAAGCATTTATTTTACCTTAAATAACATTAAATTATTAATAACTTTGTTGTATTGTTGTAAATCGAAGTTCTAGTGAAACAATTAATTCTTCGTAAAAACTGATATTATGTTATGATTCATCAGTCATGGAAAATATGCTCCACGCGCTAAAATTAAGTGTACAAAATCTAGAGACTTTAATCTTTCATTTAAAAAGAAGTTCTACCTGCAAAAATTTGCAAACGTATGCTAAACGTCCAGCATGAGCACGGACAAGAAGAGGAACTAAAAAAAAAAACGACAGATATTTTTTATTGCTTACCCCGGATTATGTAGTGCGATACAATGGAAAGATACTATTGAACATAATTAAACGTCAAATATTCCATCACCATTTGAACAAGACTGCGCCTTGTCCTTAGCTTCTCCGCTTTTGACGCGCCCAGACATGTGCGAGTACTTGGATATAATGAAATAAACTATAATGAAATGAAATGAAATATGTTTTTATTCTATTCTATATTTAAGTGCAATAGGAATTTCTGTTGTTATCTAGTTTTGTTAATTTTTTTATTAATATTTTGTAGTTTGTCCACGCCGCGGGAATTCATTCATGTCATTCATTGTGTATCGGTCATTGGGAACAGTAGTAGCGTAGAAGTTAATAAAGAGTATGTATATATTGTTGTTTTGACGTAATACGCGGTTCCGATGCTACTGATTAACTAGTATACGGAGGTCGTAAATCTCCGTTCCGATTTCGTATCGACACCGTTACTCGCGTATGACCCTACGACCGTTTAGGGAGATAGGGGTGGTATATTGAATGAATATTCGTTTCGGTAACAAATAAACTCTTTAATAGCAAATAGTGTGTAGTGTTGAACAAGTATAAGTATAAGGATCAGAATGATGTGTTTAATTTACTATCTAGTGAATGGATGTTTTTTGAAGTCAGAGAGAAAAACGGTTTTCTTCTGCTTCTGAGTTAAGACGACTGAGCGAAGAAGAAGATTGACGTCTCTTCTCTTCGTAGTGCTATGGATACGATCCTGTCTTAGACTGCCTTCCTCGTCGAGTGTATCCTACAACGTCGACTCGGAAGGGTCTTTTGAGCGTACTGATTGGGTCCAGTAAAAATGTATGATTGCCAATCGGTGTGTCTAAAACGTAGACACACCTTTCCTTTGGGCCCGAATCGGGGGTTTTTCCAAAGGAGGCGGTGCGACATTGACCGTGCCAAACAAATCGCCAAAGCACGGAAATTTCCGCCAGGGTCCCAGAGCTTGACCTGGTTGGGCCTGCTGGGGCACAGCTGCGAGACCCTTTTGGAAACTCACGTTTATGATACATGCAATTAACTGTTGAGGCCGTGTATGTTTAATTTCGTCTACCTTGACGGATTACAAAATAAAACGACTTCCTCAAAAACAGCTCTATTACTTGCGTGTCATAAACGCCCTAGCCATCTGCACGTTTGGAGGTTCCTTTTCGTACAGATTGCTGGCCGTCTTTTTATTAGGTAGGCAATTTGTTTGAGGTGTCGGTTCCGCGGGTTTGCCGCGTAACAATTGTGTTACATCCAACGTTTAATTGTGTTTTAATTGCTGTACTCCCAACAGTCTTTCCTCCTCAATACGCATTCGAAAAATTGGTTAAAGTGTGCCGCATGATCGCACCATTAGTTTTTTAAATGTTCCTTCGAAATATATAAACATTTTTACAAAAAGAATTTAATTACACAGAGCCATCGTGGGTACGCTCTTGCGATAAACTGTATGTAGTGAAAGCAAAAATGTATACCTTCATTAGCCTATGGGTACAGGACGTTATTAAAAAATGTGAATTTAATTCAGCACCTAACGTGTCAAATAGAGAAATCTGGCGCGCTACGTAATACGAAAACCCGTGATATAATGGATTAATGCGCCACTATACAAAGATAGTTACCAATCGATAATTTTCCTACAGAATGTACACAAATGTCCTCGTGTACACACTCATTGTCACTAACAAAAGCGAACACATTTTTCTGCGATGCTCCAAGTACACAAGAAAAAGAGTCAAGCACAATATTTCCAATGAAGTTCGCACCCTGCTTAACAGTCATCATCAGTGCATAAATGCAGTAAATTTTCTAAAAGACATTGAATTGTATAACCTTATATAGCCACCTAATACGGTACAAAGCTCCCCCCGAATTTCATAACAAAGGAAAAAACTAAGGTAACGACAGTGGTCGCTAATAACCACAAAGGTGTATGCGACCTTAAACAATTAAATTAAATTAAATTAAACTAAAAGAATAAATGGCGAATCTTTCTTATGTTAGCCACACTCCAAGCAACACATACCACGAAAATGTACGAGCAACAGCAAGATCTCGAATAAAAACAGATGCAAACTAGACACCGCGTGAGAAGACTTACAAGGTGTTCAGATACAAGCGGACATAGGATAGGAGGAACGAAGAAACGATCCTTTTCTCACGTCTAATCCCAGATTCCATTATTCTCTGATTGTGAGTGTATCCTGCGTCTTGCTCTGGGTACGGGTCGACACGGCAGGAATCGATTTCTGCCAGCCGTGGAGGTTGTTGCACGCCTCCAGTAATCGGGCCGTTTACATTTGCGTTTAAATTGTAACCCTGGACGCACCCCCTCCGAGCCTCCGTGTGTTTTAAGTCAGGAACTGAAAAGCCTCTGGTTCATCGATCCGCGTGTGCATTCTCGTTCTAGAGAGAAAGGAATATTGCGTTCCACCGTGCGCAATTTGAAATCACTGGAAGCATGCCCGGGATTTGGCCCTGCCGATCTCCTTTTTCGAAATATTTGTTGGAACATTATATCTGTTTTGCGATAATGCAGTCGAGATACTCTGAACAAAGTGCAGAGTATAATGCTTTGTCACCCAGATGCTTGAAAATCCTTTGTTCCAATACCTGTTGTTATGTTGTGCATTTTATTCGGTGCAACGAGTGCTGTGCAACTTGTATAGGTATACACATACAGGGTGGCCCAAAACCCAGGGAACATCGGGAAATGGGGGGTAGCTGGGGTGAGTCTGAACAACTTTTTCCTTGACCGAAATGTTGTTTGTAGCTTCGTTTGTTAGTTATGAACGAAAAACACTGCATTGACACAGTGACCGAGCGCAATTGAGAGTCGCGTGTTTGAGCGCGCGCTCTATGGGCGCTCTGATTGGCCAGTGTTTTTCGTTAATAACTAACAAACGAAGCTGCAATCAACATTTCAGTCAAGGAAAAAGTTGTCCAGAATCACCCCAGCTACCCCCCATTTCCCGATGTTCCCTGGGTTTTGGGCCACCCTTATATAGTTTATAATATGTATACATTGTATTTGTAGGTATAGAGGCTGCGGGGAAATTAGTATAGCTGGGATGGGTAATTGGAATTTTATTGTTGAGGAATATGAACGAGCAAAATATTATGAGCAAAAATTCTCCATGATAAGGCAAAACGTGTTTTGTTTTCGAATGTTTGAAGATTAAAGCCTTTGATTGTGAAAGGCGTATGTATGTCTACAGGTTGGGCCAAATAAAGTGTTAGGCTGTTTTTTGAGAAACTACTGCAGAAATTGACGTCATGTTTTAGTTAAATTAAATGTCGCAGACGAGTGAATTATATTATTTTCACATTTTTTGAGCCAGTAAAGAATGGAACAACTGAATAACTGATCATTAAAAATTATTGTACGCCACAAATTTAATACACTAATCACTTGCAAAAAACATTCCATTATTTTTCTGCCTGGAAACACATTTCACAGGAACTTTGAAATATAACAAAACTAAATAACAATATTGTTACAAATAATTTTATATTATTTCTCAACTAATCAATATGTACAAAGCAGCAACGATTAGCTGCGATAAAATATATTATCAAATACATTATATTAAAATATATTTCATAATACAATATGATAAAGTAATAGAATATTATATTACCCTAAGGTGTTTTAGAACATAATGCATAATAACACCACCTCCAACGTAACGAAAACTTGAACCAGCCGAAAAACTACATTTCAAAATGACGACCAAACTAGCATTTCCCATCAGCTACTTAACAAAACACAAACTAAAAATTTGCACGAAGCAAAATGGCAGCGTCATTCCCCCACCCCTAGTGAACCGTTTCATAAATTCAACCCTCAAACGTGACCACAAAATGAAGCCACGTGAATACAGTAGGCAGACGTTGAATATGACAAATAAGATGGCTCGCGTCACCCCTTTTATGCATAAAATTTACCGTTCGTAGAAACGAGAAAGGACGGCCACGTTTAAACGACCCTATCCCTCCGTAGACACTACATCGCCGTGACATTTACATTTCCACCATTTATTTTTCTTTACCCATGCTTCCAAAAACTCTGTTCAATCTCTGTCGCAGCTTGAGAATGTCAACTAGCAAATAAATATTAACGAAGCGTGCTACTTTGAAAGGAAGAACGACACTTGGTCGACAATTTTTTTTCTTGTCACCAGCGCATACTTCACGAACGTTACAACTACAACATATGTATACTTTTGTGACGATGTTGACCGCGCATCGATCATCCCCTCGCCAGTAAAGCGAAATTATCGCACCGTCGATTCCTTGATTGGAGTGCCTACTGTGTGAGTTCGACAATTCCAATTTAAATCGCCTAATCGGTTATTACATTTTCGTAGATTTAATCCAACGAGCTGTCTGTTTCATCTTTAAAGCTATGTCGGTGTTCAGGATATTGTAACAAATAACAAACAAAGTTGTATAACCAATAAAAGTATGACGTTGAAAGACTATTGGCCACGTATAATATTAATTACAGGATCTAATAGATTGATACAATCGATAAGAACAATACGTATAGTTCCCAGACTTTTCTATTATATTCGTTCAATTATGTTGTTCAGTACGCGTGGTACTCTCAGGAAATACTTGAACAATCGGATGTAATCGGATGAACAATATGAGAACTGGTGCATGAACGAATTAACGACAATAAATAAGAGTTTCGCGAAGCCTTATAAAAAAATCGTTTACAAGGGAAAGCTCTTAACTGGTCGACACGGATTTTAATGTACTTTTGCAGGGTTATATTACACAGGTTCCTGACGGTGTACGTAAAATATTAGGTGTAGTTATTTAGAAACTTTAAAGATACTAACAATTAAAGTTACATACCTTCTATGTGTTGTCCATATCTTCTAGAAATAGAAAAGAATCTTTAAGAAGATTGGTAGCCAAGATAAGAGTCTTCCCTTGTCAGTGTTAAAATAATGAAGAATATTACAGAATACAGTCAGAATACAGAATTTCGCAGAAAAATTGCAGACTATTAAAATGGATCATCGGAGACGATGGATTTTATACTGTATTAACTCTGTTTTGATGGTATTTTGTTAACTAAACTGAAGCTTTATCATTATCTGGCAAAAAAATATAAATTTTCTAACCCAATAAATTGTAAGTGCGTTAGGCACAGCTGCAGTTTGCGCGAAAGGATTGTGTGAATTTCCACTGGACATGGACCATCTGAAAAGACTCCCTAGCAACCTGAAGGACGTCAATTTTCTTTTACGATTTCATCCCAATCAGGAGATGAAACATACAGGGTGGGTCACATAAAGCTGGTTTCTTAACAACTACTACATTTTTACAAGAAATTTAATGTACGCGAACATCCAAATTGTCTTTTCTTAGAGCTGGAATTCCAGGACCTGGTTACATACATAAGTATTTTGAGCCTGGACGTTCATCTACGAGGTGTGATCAAGAAATTCGTGCAAATGTTGTCTACATTTATGTTCAAAATAATTTAAATTTCTTTCACCGTTCTCTAAAAAATACTCATACAAAGGAATCACATTTTAAGAAGCTAAACGTTCCACATTAGTTATTTTAGCTAGCCAAAAAAATGAAGAAATTTCTAACAGTACAATAGAAAGCAAGGAAAATAAATTCCCCTTGAATTTTGCACAATATTAAGATTTCTTGAAAATGTTTTTGGTGTAAAAGATACAATTGACGTAGTCAACGAATATACTGAAGATTTAAATGGTTCAGTGGGAACAATGGAAACATATACTCAACAATACAACAACGCAACTTAAAAATAGGATCCATAGAATTTGTAAAAAACTTAAACAAAGTCTGATGATGTCGGATTGTTAATCGAACAATGATCCGAAACTATGGTTAAATGAACCCGCCCTTCCTCTGATTTATAATCTTCAATTTTGTATACATAAGTATGAATGCATTTCATGGCTAATGTTCATTACAATTCAGAATTTTATCTTGAAATATGTATAAAACGTAAATTCAAGCGGAAACAAGAATTATAGATGATCCTGCAAGATTTTGACGTCTTCATCTTTTAGATGGCCCATTCTAGACGAGTACCCATAGCACCCATTCTAGACGAGGAGTTATTCTTATATTAACTCGAAAGAATTTAACTGTCGAAGAATTACACTGTTCAACACGGGTCTGATTTTGTAACCTTCAATAGGCGTTTCTTGTAGTCTTCAACGCGCTGAATACGAATCCAAAATCCGTTTTTCTCCAGAACGTACCATTTTTGAAAAAATCGATTTTGAAAAAAATCGCAATTTTTCAACTTTGGGAGGGTTTTGTACTTTTACGGTAATAGTTATTCAGTTCCGCTTGGTGCCAAATGATTCTTTGGAGTTTCACGAATAAAATGATATAAATAGTTGTTCGATTATAAACATTTAAATATGTTTAAATGATGATCAAAGTGAAAAGGACACCGAAAACGCACCCATTTTGGCCGATGTTCCTCAATTTACTTCAAAAACTGAGGGTCTAGGAGAAAATCTGACTATGCCACGCGATAGAACAGACATTTCTGCCAAGGAAAGCACAAACAGAAGTTGCAAAATCATTTTCGTTTTGAATATAAAAGCGAAATAGTTTAGCAAAACACGCGGCGGTGACAGTGGTACTCAATGACGGCAGTCGCTTCGCTTTATCAACTTCAATATTTTTGCGCTTGTTATAAAATAGTTTATAAATAATTAAATAATATTTTTTAAATGATTGCATAAACTAAGTATAATATTGCAAGAAGGTAACAGAGCCGTGCACGTGTAGCGATTCCAGTATGATGAGCGGCAAGCGAAGCGAAAGCTGTCATTGAGTACCACTGCTACCGCCGCGTGTTTTGCTAAACTATTTCGCTTCTATATTAAAAACGAAAATGATTTTGCAACTTCTGTTTGTGCTTTCCATGGCAGAAATGTCTGTTCTATCGCGTGGCATAGTCAGATTTTCTCCCAGACCCTCAGTTTTTGAAATAAATTGAGGAACATCGGCCAAAATGGGTGCGTTTTCGGTGTCCTTTTCACTTTGATCATCATTTAAACATACTTAAATGTTTATAATCGAACAACTATTTATATCATTTTATTCGTGAAACTCCAAAGAATCATTTGGCACCAAGCGGAACTGAATAACTATTACCGTAAAAGTACAAAACACTCCCAAAGTTGAAAAAATGCGATTTTTTCAAAATCGATTTTTTCAAAAATGGTACGTTCTGGAGAAAAACGGATTTTGGATTCGTATTCAGCGCGTTGAAGACTACAAGAAACGCCTATTGAAGGTTACAAAATCAAAAAAAAGTTAAAATTTGTCGAACAGTGTTATGTGACATTAAGTCTCCACATCAGTCCGTTGAAAATTGTGGATCAAAAATTACGAATGTGAAACCATCTCGTACTCTGATTACGTGTTATAGAGTTCCAGGTTGCATTCTCACACAATTCCAATAGGATGTAATAATTGAAAATATTTCTAAAAATCGACACAGTGCTCTGGTAGATGATTTCTATGCTCACAATACATTGTGGAATTGCATAAATTCTGACACAAATGGGCTAAGGTTTGAATGCACTGTTGATAATAGGACCTTATTTTTGCTCAATGAAAACTCATACGCGGATGTAGAACTACTAAACCGATATTACTGTATCTTCTATGAATATTGCGAACCAAATGAATGTAAACGTTAGCGACGAAAACTCGTTTCAAACTCGAGTTCTGATCAATACACCATGTCTATAGCGATAGATGTAGTCAGAAAGAATTACAAAAAGATCTGTCAAAATTAAATCAACTCGCACTGACTCGTCTAAATTTGAGGGGGTTCGGCGAAAGGACTCCTCACATTTTCCTTGCGGTGACTACGATAAACTTCCGCCTAGCTAAACGTATGAACCCTTCGTTAGCATTATAACTCAAGCTGTTAATGCTATCACTCCAACGAACACCATTGGTGTACACTTGCACCATTGGTGCAAAGGAGAAATCCGGTCCCATGGTGGGATGCTGACTGTAATAGAAGCTGCCTGCTCTGCTCGAACTAAATTCATAAGCAATCCTAGATGTAAATGCAATTAAGGAGGTCAAGATATTAATCATGTAGCGTGGACAATATAAACTCTATGATCCTCAAAGAGTAAGTCTGATCAACAGCATGCAAAAATATATATTTTATAGTATAATACAACAAAAGTAGAAATAATAATAAAAAATGTGCTAGAAAATCACATCGCGGATCAAACATGCGTGGGAACTATTCAAACTATGTCACATTTTACGAGATAATTTTCAATCTTATTGAGTCCTTATTCGCGCTGTCTACAAGACCGAACAGATTTCCAAGTGAAGCTCTCGCAGGAACGCGAAAATCGAGCACACCCGGCGATACATTTCCGCGTCGAAGCGAAAAAACAGCAACAAAGCATTCTACGCCCGAGAAAACTGCACGGCGGTGAAAGTTCGTGATTTAGAGGTCCATACTTTGAAAACCTTTCAACGTTCCCTGTGAAACATGTTGTCTATTCCCGTTCTCTGCCAGAGTTTTCCTTCAGTTTAGCCTACTTTTAACCCGTTGGCCGAACAGAACGGCGGAATGTCCGTGATGAATCACTTTGAGCAGTATGTACATGTTCAACTATTTAGATGCATTTATACGTTAAAGTATGTAAAATTCAACTGTTTATGGATCGTGAGTTGCGTTTGGGTCAGGTGTTTCCTCTGAGAAACGAGTAAAGGATTAAATCAAAAGTGTGGTGTTTCACTTTTACGTTTGCGAATTTTTTATTGGATTTTTAAGACTGAACTTTTTAATTGATCTTTTATACTGCCTTAATGGACTGAAATAGGAAAGATTTTTTGAGAGATCAGTTACTAGTAATTGGTTATATTTAAACTGTGACAGCAAAACATATTATTGACACTGGTAGTAGTAGTAATAGTAATGTTATTACTAATACTATAAAAACACCTGTAACATGCCTCCTCTCATTAATCTACCAGATTTTGTTAAACAAATTCTACCCACAATTTATACATATACGGAAATATCATCACAGATTATCCAGAAATAAATTTCACCTTTATCAGTGAACGCATTCGACTAAAATTTTTGTTGTATTTATCATGCAGCACCTCAACACCAATACAACGTGGTCCGCATTCGAACATTACCTATTCTCCATGATTTTACGGTCGACAATTTACGCGGCATACTCTCAACAATCAGTATTGTTATGCCAGATAATGGAGAGGCTGGTGTTCTTTGTTAAGATCGGTTCGTAAATGGTAAACGAACGGGTTTGCCGCATCGTTCACCGCCGTTCCTCTTTCCACGTCTACTCCGAATCTTTTATCGCTCGTTATTGAAAGGGGACACGGGCCGAGCAAGCAAAAGAGCAACAGTGAGCAGCGTAAGCATTCGAGGGTAAATTCAGCTGGTGCAGATATTTTCTAGCGTTTAAAGGGACCCTTGAGTTCCGGTATCTGTTGCTATGGGGCGAGTTTCCGCGATTGCTGCTGATCTTGTGATATGATATTCAATTCAACGTTATACAGATTGCGGTTGCGCTCGGTCGTGTGTCACCGTAGATAAATGGCAAGATTTCGAACTTGCCCAATATAAAATTATGAAATAAGAAAAAGGGTGGAGTCGTTGTGCTGAAGGTTTTTTATTGATTTTAATTAATAAATCGAACTTTTATTTGTTCATTTATTTGTTCGTTTATTTGTTCATTTAAGAATTTTTTGATTGTATTTACTAATTTATCCATACAAGCTAAGAGGTTATTGTAGAACTTTTTGTGTTAACTGTGTATTTACAGTGTACTGATTGCGTTATCGGTGGTTGCCATGCTGGAGATTTCAAATCATTCTGCTGCTTCCTCTTCAATAGATTTGTCGCATTTATTGGAAGCGGTTTGCTAGAATATTTCCCGAGTATATGGAATATTTGAATTGAAAATATAGAAATATTCAATTTTATTTAAACGGTTATTATGTGGTAATTGGATTTTCTTTTCAAAAATCAACTTCTGCATTAATTCAGTACACGTTCAGTACAATGCAGATATATTCAATACAATTCAGTACTTATTTTATATATCTACAGCTAATAAATTACAGTGAATATCTCAGGTCCAGAACAGACATCGATGATCATATTTATTATCTTTTCTTCTATCAAAATATTGCGCCCATTAAAACTCCATTCAAATACAGCACGTTCGACTAACCGTAATGAAAAATCATGAAATTACGAGCAATTCCGGAACATACTTGTTCCGACTAATTTTTAGACATGAAATAGTCGGGTAATTATCGAATTTTTGCATAATATAATATAATTTATTATTAAAATAATTATAATATAATTTTAAAATATGAACCATAAATATCATATATTTCAATCCGTAAATATAATATTGTCGTTCAATCGAAACGCAAATCCAAATGAAACTTTCCCATCTCAAATGGACCTATGTATTCACAAAGCTGAAGAGAGAGGGAGAGAGTGGGGGGCGAGTCCAAGGACATGAAAATGTCATAACTCAAAAAAAGAGGAAAAGCGAAAAAATGGAAGGTACTTTGGAAAAAAGGCACGCGCGTCACGTAGATCGGAAAACGTGACAGAGAACCTTTCGAAGCAGCTTTTTCATCAGTGTCCAATGAATGGGGAACGAGAAACGCGCTCAAATCCACGAACGATTCCTATTTCTGGTGAACAAACACGCGCCGCGTGAACGCTGAAGAGCAAACTCCGACGCCCAAAGTACACAACGAATTATCGCGGCAATCGCGTTGGCTCGCCGTTCGATTCGATTTCGATCTGAACGCCAGGCATAGGCGTCAATTGGTACGATTAAATTGGCTGGTCGCAACATAAACATAACAAATAGCGAATCGTAGATAAATTCCGCGTGATCAGACGGACACCGCGTATCGACGTTGCCTGTGTCCGACCAAATGTCGGTATCGATCACTGGCAGGGAGAGGAACGGCCACCCCGGCTGGCCCGAAACGGTCGTTACTACTGTTTATCGAGCGCCTAATCGAGGAGCTGCCTCGAAATAGACGTACCTGGCCAAGTAATGTCCCTAGACATCGGTCAATCTGACCCACTGCTCGAACTCTGACATTGTTCGAGTGCTAGGGATATGATTGTTGAATCGGTCAGTTTCGAGAGAAATTTCGCACATACCAATTGCAAGCCGAGGATCTAGATTCTCAGGGTCGCGCGCTTGCATGTCGTCTCGTGTTAGAAATTGGGTGTGTTTTATTCTTTTAATTCGTAATTTGTTGTTTAATAATTTCTAATTCATTGCAAGTCCAAGTGGGTGGAGAACAGATTTATGCTTGCTAAAAACTTTCTAATAGCATTGAAAATGTTAATCCAAAATAACAATATTATGTTCCAGCAAACATCTTGCTGCTATGTAACGAATTTCGTATGTATGGCACTACTTGCAGCGAGAGATAAATAATAATACCGTCTTGCCCCACCTTACACTACGAATGTACTTCGATGAGAAAAATTTTTAAATTTCCATTGAAAATCATGGTTTGTTGCTTATTTATTTTCCAACGTGTTTTCATAGAAATAAATGATATAATTTTTTATCTTCATACTACAATAATAGACATGTCACCCCCACTATGAAATACAGTAAATTGAAAGATTTCAAAAAATTGGTGTCAAATACATTACATTACATTATTATTATTTTACATTATTACTGAAACGAATATAAGAGACGAGTTTTCTGCACAATCCGTGGAATTTCATTCGTTCGGCGCTATCGGCTCGGGAATATTCTATTCACGCGGTGTCTTTTATCTGAATTTCCTGACGTAGATTTGCATCTCGTATCGAATATGTGATAACCGTACGATAAAGACCACTCTTGCTCAAGACGTGATACGTGTCCAGCTCTTAGAATTGTGAAAGGCGTGATTTATGGTCCTCGACCTTTCAAGAGTAATTCCACTCTGGCATTCTCGAGACGAACCGTTTCCTGTCAAGTGAAAATTGCATCTTCTGCGAGGCACTTGTAATATTCAATAGTGACTAATTAATTGGTGCACGGAGGTTATTGCACTTCATAGATTTAAAAATTCTATTTTCCGCCCCATTCATTGAAAAACAGAAAATGTAGGATAATGGAAGGAATCTGGAATAGGTATCCAAATTATGTGGGCGTATAAATATTAAAAATCTGTTGTGTTTATTAACTGTGTTCTCATGACGACCATAGTCAATACAAGAATGCCTTTCCTCGGCAGAATCCCCGGTCGTGAGGATGCCTACATCCCCATGGCCGTATGCTAGAAAACGATTGACGAAATGCACAGGACCTGCCTCGGCTGTTCGCGTACGTCGAGTATTCTAACGGAAGCGACAGTAAAATTATTGCAAAGGAATAACAAATCGGTAATAATGATTTCAATGCATTTGCGCATATGAATGAATGACCACTGTATAATTAATAAAGGTATGGAATTCCTTTAAACTTCAATAATGGAAGTTTAATACATTTTTCATGATAATTAAAAAAAACTTGTACATGCATGAATTTTCATACTAGAATTAAGTTAATGTTAGAATTGTAAGAAAATCCGAGAGTTCGCAGCGCCTAGCATGCCCATCTGGGAAATGTCACCGAGAGGCCGATATGCGAGCGGGAACGGTATGCATTTGGGGGTGCCGTAAAGCAGGCCCTTGAAGGTAAATACTACGTCGTGTCCGACGAGCCCGCCTTTTGGGCGCCCATGATGCGGCGTCGGGGCACTCTATGGAAAGCTTACGTGGAGAGCGTACGGATAGCGATTAGTAGAATATTTTTTACTATCAGCGTATATTTGGATCAAATACGATTATTACCATTACTGACTAATTTTACCGTAAAATTAGTCTTACAGAATATTCGAGGTACAGGGACGGCCGAGGGGGGCCATGTGCATTTTGCCGATGCACGCTGTCTTTGTCTAGCGTAGCTTTCCTTTGGGGCGAACCATAAAATGGTTAAAATGGGGCATGGTGACGTAGACGTCCTCATGACCAACGCTAGTTGCCAAGGAAATGCATTCTTGTATAGACTACGGTCAAGAAAGCCCATTTTTAATAAACAGAGCACCTTTTTAACATATACACGCCTACATAATCATTGTAATACCTAATCGAGACTCCTTCGATTATCTTACAATAAGTTCGATAGATTTAGATATAACAGTGTTATGAAATTCCCCCCGACGTCACTTACTGTTTCCATTAATTACAACTGTCAGACTAGAGGACTGTGTCGACGTCCGCAGGCAATCACTTCCTGGCTGGGTTTAACAATTAATACGTCAACTATGTTTCCCAGCAAGGAGAACACGAGCGCTATTGATATTGAAGCGCGTCTTCGGTGTATTATTATTAAACGCGGCCACCTTCGCGAACAACAATGACAACCGTAATCGCTGCATTATTCAGCGAGACAACGGACGCGCTTCCTTCGGTGGCGGAACAAAGGACGTGGATATCAAAGATGCACTCGTGATCGTTCAAGATTAATTAGGCAATTGTTCTCGCCAAGGATATCGTGGAATTTGCTTGAATGCGCGATACGATTTTTGCAATTGTATTCTTGAATATATTCTATGAAATCGGTGCTCCCATTGTTTTTATAGCTGCTAATAGTCAGCTTATATCGCAAGCTGGATAACAGTAACGACGATTCAACGTTCGATCAGAGTAGCGATGAGTATGGTTGCAATAATAAAATCCACGTTTCGATTAATGAGGATCTATGCGATCAGCTATGCGAATTTCCATCGAGATGATCCTCGCGTATCAACTGGTGCTCTTATCGGTCTCCACTAATGAGCGTGGAATCCATCGTTATCCAATTCGCGATGATTAGGCGGAGATTATCGGATCTTCGCAGCGGATCGAGAACGCAGCGCCAACGCATGCACGGGACGATGAATTTGAATCGCTGGTTACTTGCGTGAGATGGAAATTGCCAGTTTGCCTGTAACTACGTTGGTAAGGTGATCTAACCCCTCGTGGTGTAGGATAAATCGAGCATTTCGCCCTGGCGATTTAGTGATGGGATAAAAAGCTTTGAATCGTGAGAGCGATGGGATCAGTATCGATTAAATTAATAATGACTCCGTGCAATTACGTTCTCAACAAATTCTAATCTTGTATGCATGAGCGCAAAAATATTAAGCACCTTATTTTGCAACACATTAAGCAGATATTAAACGGATTCCCATAGGAAATATTCAGCGATTCGTATTTCCGGAAATTAAATCGTTATGCAGCGCAGATCGCCGAATGAAATTGCGAATCGATGGTCGAATCGTTAACTGTGATGAATCTACGGTCAAGGGATTTCGCCGTGGATCGGGGCAAACTTTTGGCAAACCCACCTATCGCATGGATAAAACGACGGTTAGAGAACACATCGATTTATGTGAATAGCCCACGGCTGCGATTAATCGACGGTACCATTTCATTGCTGATTCTATGCGATACTAATGCAGCGATATAATGAACCTTGATTGTTACCGATGTTTGACGAGTTATCTACGAGGAGTATAAATTAAGAAGGGAGCTGTTTAAAACGTGTTCCAATGAATTTGAATTAATTTGGCCAAAAATAGATTAACACAGTCTCTATCTGCGTTGGATAAGTGTGATGCATTAATTCTGTTTCGAGGGCCCAAGGTCTGAGATTAATACATATTGTAGGATGCCGAATCCAAAGAGCGCGGGCCGCTCGACGCAATTAATGCAGGGCGACCTATCGTATCGTTGAACATGGGGAAAAAAATCCGAATTTGAAAATTTAACTTTATAGGTAAGAAACTATGAGCCTTTTACAATTATGTACAACAATTTTTTTTTATTTTTTCGTACTGGATAATACAGGGTAACCAATAATAAATACCTATGTAAAATATATTTCTTCCTTTATTTGTTGTTTAGTACGTCTATTTGACGATTTCGCTTAAAACCTTTATGCAGTACATAATCTTGCAGGTATAACCATTCCAAAATTAAACAAAAATGTAAATTGGAAATGGAGCCTTGTTTCCCTTCATAATAAATGTCATATAAACATTACTTAATTACGCAAATTGACCAGGTTTGCCCGAAAAAAACTCTTCACCATTATATTCTAGAAACTATATAGATTATAGTTATCCAAGCACTTATGGCATGTAGCTACTTTTCCGTCAGATATTTAATGTAATTGTCATTGTTGCATTAACTAGAAACCCGAATCTAATCA
The DNA here is from genome assembly GCA_907165295.1 of Nomada fabriciana. Taxonomy (NCBI): domain Eukaryota; kingdom Metazoa; phylum Arthropoda; class Insecta; order Hymenoptera; family Apidae; genus Nomada; species Nomada fabriciana. The sequence continues at coordinate 17,059,609 of OU015694.1, forward strand.
AACGGGGCATGTTTGTCATATTTTACGTAGGATAACTAGACATTAATATATGTACAAGTATTAAATAAATAAAATATTGTTTGTTGGTGGAGACAGACACCTTACAGAACACCACATACTCAGTGAAGAACGAAAGGAATGCACAAGAAATAGCCAGGGATGAAAGGAACAACTGATCATAGACAGCATAATCATGAGACTAGCAACAAAACAAAAAAGAAACCTCCATACATGAGGGATCGATTTATTCGGATGTTTCCGTCTAATGTCGGAGAGGTGGTGGGCCTCGCTTGTTTTGTTTTGCGCGTATTGCGTCGGAAGGACACCAGTCTTTGTCTAGCGGTCGACGGGGAGAGTGCGACATTCGCCTTTCGTCTTATTATATTCTTGTAATATCGTATTTAACTATTAATAAATCATATACACTTAATTGCTGAGTTTATTCGGACACGATTCATCACCCTCGATATCCCAATCCTACATACATGTTACATAGACTACAAGAAAGCGTTCGACTCTGTACCACACACATGGCTGCAAAAATACTACAAATATACAAAATAAATCGGTCATTCCACAACACAATCATGCAAACATGGAGAACCAAAATACACCTCAAAACTGCAACAAACACCATACAAACAAATGAAATACAAATAAAAAAAGGCATATTCCAAGGCGATGCACTCAGCGCACTATGGTTCAACATGTGTATAAACCCTTTGTCAAACCTACTACATAACACAACACATGGATTCGACATCAGACACCAAAAGAGAAAACAATACACGATAAACCACTTCATGTATATGGACGACACAAAACTATACGCAGCAACTGAAATACAACTAAACGGACTACTTAACATAACAGAAACATTCACAAGAGACATCAACATGGAATTCGGAATCAAAAAATGCAAAACACTACATATTGAAAGAGGGAAATGGACGAAGAGCGAGACCCAACGAACGCTAAATGACGAAGCACTCAACAACATGGGCAAACATGAAACATATAAATACATGGGATTCCAACAAAACACAAGGATTAATCACACAGAAATTAAGCAACACCTACAACAGAAAAATAAAAATCGACTCACAGCACTCCTGAAAACGAAACTCAACTCAAGAAACCTATTCAAGGCAATAAACACATACGCGATACCACTACTAACATACTCATTGGGAATTATAAATTGGACAGACACAGGAATTACACCAAACACACATAAGAAGCACCTGACCCAACTTCAACTACCACCCAGCATACATACAGAGATACAGAAGGCCGTCATATTAAAAACATGCAACATAGTTCGAGCATTCCTAAACCAAACAGAAGAGTGAGATGAGACTTGATGAAGATCCGTCTCATCCGCGTAGCAACTCCGAGAACGGAGAAGAAAGTGATAGTGTAAAAAATAATAATAATAATTATTATTTTATCATAGTGAACTGAGTTTTATTCGTTCACTCAATTTCTCACAATATTCATATGCATATGGTAGCGGCAACGTATTTTTTAAGTCAGGCATATGGCTGGATGGCAAAGTGGTATTCATTCGATGGAAAATTTATGATAGGGACTTATTGTTAACCCTTTGCACTCGAGCGGCGCCGCTACGGCGCCCGAGCGGTTTGAAGCCTCCACTCGAGCGGCGCCGCTACGGCGCCCGGGCGATTTGATGCGTTCACTCGAAGTGCACCGTATCGGCGTTTCGGCGTTTCGGAACTCAATATGTTTATTTTCGATGTGAGATAAGATACTCTTATGGCAATTACTTTCTTGGACCAGGCTCAGCCTGCGTTCTTAGACAATTCTTAGCTTAGCTTAGTTAGTATCAGCTTAGCATTCGCCTAGAACAGTCTTTACCGTGAGAATAGTATTTTAAAAGTTTTTGAGCCCTATAAATATGGATCAAATCAGCTCAAGTTCTGACGAATTCGATTTGTCGTGTTTGAACGAGCAAATTACATCGATTCACGATGGATTATGCTACGAAACGGCGGAATCTAGTGGGGAAGATAGTGATGAAGTGAGAGGTGTGAGACGCCGAAAAATCAGAATTATAGAGAGCGATGATTTTTTGGGGCATGGAAATTTGCCTCAACAATTTGTAAGAATATTCGAGGTACAGGAACGGCCGAGGCGGGCCATGTGCATTTTGAAGATGCACGCTGTCTTTGTCTAGCATAGCTTTCATTGGGGGTGAACCCTAAAATGGTTAAAAAGGGCCATGGTGACGTAGGCGTCCTCACGACGGACGCTTTTGCCAATGGAAGGCATTCTTGTATAGACTTCGGTCGAGAGAGCACAGTTTTAATAAACAGAACACCTTTTAACATATATATACGCCTACAGAATCATTGTAATTAGTAAACCTAATCGCGATAGAGAGGAGACTACGAATACCCCCTCGAGCGATTATCTTACATAATCAGAAGTGGGATATACCAATTGTTTAGTGCACATTGTGACGATATACGTATATACTCGCGTACTACGTGCAGAAACAATTATTGAGTGCCGTGTACAGACAAAGTGAGTAATCGTTATCGAACTACAGAGTGTGCAGTTGGTGTCGAGTTGAGTTTATTGAAACTGTGTATAATTAGTAATAGCGAGTTACTAATCGTCTGAACTGACATTTTTGTGCAATATTTTGTACTATTTTGAACAATACGAGTCGTGAATCAATCGTGAGGTTCAGCCGATAGAAGGTACGAGCCGCGATACAACGGAGTCGCGACTTGGAAATTTGGAGTCGATGATAGAGCAATTTTTACGTCGATCGCGGTCTCGCGCGATTGTAATCTCCGCATTGTAAATCGGGTACGGATAAAGTGCGCGACGATGTGCCGCAGGAGCGTACAGTGCAAGAAGCGCAGAGCGGGAAGCGTGAATACGCGTAGCAGCTTCGTGACACGAGCGATGGGAAGCATATCACGCGAGAAGGAAAACAAGATGGACGAACGAATATCCATAGCAGCCAAAACAGCAATGGGAAGCAGGTGGGACACAGGTGACCAAAATTGTCCGCAGGAAGAGGTAAATATGAAGATACCATATTTAAAGGATTTGCCGAATGATCGGTAATGATGAACCAAATGGAGCCGATTATGGTAAAAGTCTGTAATGTAACTGCAAACATTAATTCTTTTACTATACTGAATGTATGACTTGACGAACGCGCCAGTTGTTTTTCTACCGATGAATGCAAAAGATTCTTCGACCCTTGAAAAAGATGAAAACCACTGCCTTAGACGATAAAGTATTACCATTGAAATCTGTGGGAGAGGGCATAGGAAAACTACGGACCGTTTTGGAGGCTCTTCGAACACATGGGCTGACACTTAGACTCGGGAAGTGTTCTTTATTTGGGAGAAAGAATATTGAATACTTCGGTCATGGAAGAAGTGAGCATGGGGTAAAGCCAGGTCAACGAAAATCGACGCGGTTCCAGACATGCAGACACCCGAAAATGTAAAGCAAGCAGGTCAATTTTTGGGACTGGGACGCGCAGGTCAAAAAGTGCCAAGTGCCATAAACACTGCGCACAATGGAAGTATCATCGCAACGCTAATTAACGCATTGACCGGTTGCAATGTAAACAACCATACGAGAAGAAATAGATCGACTGGATCTAGCAGCATCGGGAGGAGATATCAACGAGCATATCTCTGAAGAACAGAGGAAGCGGAAGGAACCACGGATGAGTTGGTGCTGATCCAGGTAACCAGCCAAGCTGCGACAGGAAGTAGCCGGAAGCTGCTACCGAAATTTAAAGGACCAACTCGGATTCGAGCGGTGCTGCCGAACGACCGCTATGATGTAGAAGAATTGAGAGAAGGCTCGAAACGATTGAGAACAGTCGTTGCAGACGACAGGATCAGACCATGGATCACGATCCAGGGAGATGCCCAGGATGCATAGCATCGTTTCGATATCCTTTTTCTTAATGTATATTTTGGTTTAGGGTCCAGAAATTAAATGTTGCACATTATTTCACCTCTATGTTCTGTCCACAGAAAGGAAACTTTAGACAGAAGCCGAAAGCTTTAGGCCAAGGCGAAGGATTGAGAGAGGGGGAATAAGCGGTGCAAAGGGATGTTGCCCGACGACCAGGCAAATTCCACCAAAGAGAGGCAAAGGCTTCTAGACGGCAGTGGCCAATGACGACAACAGATGTCCATCCACTAGGGTGCCAACGGATACTACCGCAGAGAGGGGATGACGCAACGAGCGTTACGACACGGTGGCTGTCATTGGTGCTGAGCATAGGTACATTGGTACCTTAGGCATAGCCCAGAATAGGTACAACGGTACCTTAGGCAACGGTGCTGAGTATTGGGTACGACGGTGCTCATAGGCATAGCCTGGCATAGGTACGACGGTATCTTAGGCACTGGCCACTGATAATTACAACGACATGCTATCGATAGTTGGCCCCGAACCAGAAGGACACAACGGTGTCTCAGGCAGGGCAGTGGCAACTGATAGATGTCATTCTTTATCAGGGGGTTGTCACACACCAGAAGGACACAACGGTGTCTCAGGGAGGGCTTGGCAACCCGAGAAATGCAAAGGCATTACCTCAGGTCAACACCAAACCAGACGGACACGCAAGTGTCTCAGGCAGGGAGGTGGGGGATACGACGGTATCTAGGGTGTTCGTGAACGATACGACGGTGTCGTGTCGCGGCCCCAAGTACTAATTTGGTTTTAGAATTTCAGGAAAATAAATGTGAAGTCTGAGGACAGACCTGACGTCAGTATGGCCGAATGTAAGAATATTCGAGGTACAGGAACGGCCGAGGCGGGCCATGTGCATTTTGAAGATGCACGCTGTCTTTGTCTAGCATAGCTTTCATTGGGGGTGAACCCTAAAATGGTTAAAAAGGGCCATGGTGACGTAGGCGTCCTCACGACGGACGCTTTTGCCAATGGAAGGCATTCTTGTATAGACTTCGGTCGAGAGAGCACAGTTTTAATAAACAGAACACCTTTTAACATATATATACGCCTACAGAATCATTGTAATTAGTAAACCTAATCGCGATAGAGAGGAGACTACGAATACCCCCTCGAGCGATTATCTTACAAATTCTTATATACTGTATAAATTAGAGAAAAAGAAAAGAGGGGAAAGGCCACACAGTCATTTGCGCTTTCTAAAAACGCTTGTGGAGCAACTGAGAGGATCCTATCGCCTGCATCGTGCCCAAGCGTCGACGTCGGTCACCGATGAACCCCGACTAAACGGAAAGCTCCATGTTATGCTACAAGGGGCAAAAAGGGACTGCAAGGTGTGCTCTAACCGTAACAAGCCTGGCGGTAGACGAGAAATTTCATATTATTGTGATACATGTCCTGACAAACCGAGGATGCATCTTGGGGATTGTTTCACGAATTATCATACAAAAACTAATTACAGGGTATAATATTGAACAGATTTTGTTGTATTTAATGTAACAATAAATAAATTAGTGAAATTTTATTATTTGTATACGCTTGGTTGAGTATAAAATGATTTTAAAGTACCTGTAAAACACTTCCCTAATATAGCCGAAATCGTCTCGAGTTGCTGGCTCGCCCGCGCGAAAAAGGCCTCGAGCGCAAAGGGTTAATCTGCGTGTAGTCAGAGAGAGTATTTTGAAAGTAGGCAATCTAGGCGACAAACGATGTTCCGGTGACCCAACGCCATTCAGCTATCGGATGTCGCAGGCTTGATTGTTAAATGTTTAGAAGAAGACGTGAGAAAGTCAGGGGTGGCAAGCACCTCAACGTTGCCTAGCCCTAATAAACAGGAGCATTGCTCCCCTAGGATCTGACCACGGATTGGGGAAGGCAGGGGTGCCTTCTGGTAGAAGTATTATGTTTACCCGCACGGCACTTACCCCAGGACCGTCAAAGCGCAAACATTTTCAAAAAAGAAGAACTACCTTTAGCTTTATTTCTGAAATACAATATAGCCAATGAGCGATTTATTGTAATCATATTAGTTATACTAGGCCCGGTCGAATGACATGCACAAGCGGACACAGGGTTATTCATTATGAAAAAATGAGAACAAAAAAAGAATACAATTTTTTCGTATGAGGGTTCGATTCCGACAAAATCAAGTTTGAACAGCCGAAATGTTTTTTCACCAAACAATATGATCGCAAGATAACGACGCGAAAAATAAACGAAACAGAGTAGTGTAATAAAAGAGACTAGGAACAAAATTCCAATATTAATTGTGTTGAACTAGACAGTGCATCCTATTAAATCGTTGAGGGTTTTAACAAATATTTTCTTAGTACGACGTCAATATACATATATGTATACCGTGTGTCAAATATTATCTATCTATATACATGCACATGTATATTACATCCATGTTTTTGTACAGCCCCTGGCCATCTAATTAGGACCACGTGCAGAACTTTCACTTTTCCAACTATAACGCTGTGACATAAATTGCAAACTGTCCTTACCTATCCAAATTGCTATTAAATACGTAGACGTACATGAATGCATATGCGCAGCAATTGATTTATTCCTACTGCGAATGCCTGCTCCTACTACCAAGCAATTCTCTCCAGTTGAATGCCATTGAAAATGTCTGAGGCGTATTCAAGCCATTTGTCTACTAATCCCCAATCATCACATTACCCGAATTAAAGATAAGTACTGTAGATATTTGGCAAAAGAATAAAGACATAAACAATATATAAGTTGCAATCAAGGCAAAAGGATGAAGCACGACATATTAATATGCGTCTGTCTAAGATCTTAAAGGTTACTAAACTCTATTATTAACGTTTGTTCAGGCCTTAAAGTTTAAATAAAGAAATGGAAAGCAGGGAAAATTTTGAGTGGCTGTACTTGCCGGTTCAGCTGCAGAAGATAATGGAATAACTATATCTAGTTTAATGCGTCTAGAGGACAGAACACGTGGAAGGTCTCTATTACGCGTATCGCAGATTCACCAGTGAGCCGATTAATCACTGTCTACTCGCGTTAAAGTCATGTCTAATCATTTCATAACGCCTCCAATGGGCTGTCATGTCGACGAACGAGAATCGGACACTGATTCGATGCCGACCATCAAGGCCTGGGGCTCTCGGTGTGGATTTACCTACTAACCTAAATATTTCAAATGTGCCTAAATCCGAAGGATTTGTTTGCTTCAAGTACTCAGCGGAATGAAGCCTCTCTCTGCTCATTCTTGCGGGAGGAATTCGAAACTCCCAAATGGCCACAACTATTCGATTCAGTTGCAGTTCAATTGTAATTTTAAAGTGGAGCGTACGAAATGAATTGTGATGCAAAATCTTCAAATTCGTATAAAACTCTTCGTAAAACAGCTGATTAGATTTAGAGAAGTTTTCGTTGGATTTTGAGAATTTATGAAACGAATACAAAGGCAATTACAAATAGTTTATATGTATAATACAGAGTTCCAATATCTTAGGTCTGTTTGAACTTTTGGAAATTCACAATTGAATGACAAAAAATAATCAAACAATTCTGGAGATTTTCATCTGAATATCAATATTCATTTCAGATTTCAATTTTACTATAAAATTATCTTTTATTTCAGCCGGAGCGTGTGTACCTAAAGAATGAAAATCTGTATGTTCACAATTTCCATGTATGAGGGATTAAATATAGAACCAGCCAGCAGAGGCCACTATATTATGCACGTAGATTAAAGTATTTTATAGGGAGTGAAAAATAATACACTTTGGCGTTAAAGAGTCCCCAGAGAGACACTATTCATTGTCAATATTTCTGTCTTGTCAATACGTTAAACATGTACACGTACAGTGAATATTAATTAAATTCATAATTATATTAATTTAATTATTAAATATAATTAATTAGTTTAATGTTGTGCGCTGCATGCACGTTTTCCAGTTATCCGACCGGGCTTAAAATTTGTACAGATTATTTGTTTGTTATGTGAAACGATTCTGAGGGTGCCGCGGCATGCCGTGAGGAAAATTAAAAATTCGAAAGTAAGAGTCACTGTAGTGAATATATATTGAATATGCAGTGAACGATGAACATTGCAACATTTAAAATATATTTAAATACTGTAACCATGTATCTTACATGACTGAGCAGAATAATTTTAAATGTCAAAACATTTTCTAGTCAGAATAAATCTCTCAGTAAACAATCTCTCGAAAAACATGCAATATGTCTGGACAATTAAAAAGCTATTCGAAAAAAATATTTCCTGGCTAATCGTTTCTACTTAAACGCAGTTTATGTACTTATGTACATATACAGGTAATCCTTGTGTAACACGGTATTAAAGGCTTTTTTTAAAATACATTGTATGCCCGGCATTGTCGGAGTCACTAGTGGCAAAGTGGTTTATCTGATGGGTTCAAAATGACGATCCTTGAAGTCCACACGAATAAAGATCTGATTGTGAGTCTCGCATAACGCGATTTATATGAGTTATACGAGTGTTACCTGTACAGACGATTACAAAAGTAATATCATTAAAAATAACTGACCAAAGAACACCAGCGAAAGCATAATTGCTGGCAATTAATTGGATATACAAAAGCTGAAGTAAGTCAATCAATTTATGTTTGCAAGAAATGATGACTTCGTCTCCTGCACAGTTTAACGTTCCAATCAATTTTTCTGACGATTCGTGTGAAATTCATAATTACAGCTTACGTAATAACGATATTCATTACCCCAGAAATACCAAAATTCCAATCATCGTTATGTCCTGCGCAATGAATTTCAAAGGTAACATGTGGAAAAGGTAATTATCGTCTTACTGCATAATGCGATTCACGTTAGACCATTTGCAATTGTGACTGCGTACAATTGAGAAAGAAAGTGCAGAGGGTGGCGAATATTTCCTCTTTTATATTTTTGCCTTTCTCTTGTCTTTTCGTCCGAGCCCGTGGTCGAACGACAAGCCCCGTGGCCACTGAAGGATTCTCCGTGTAATTCATAAGTTCCTTTTGTCTTCACGAGCTCGTGACGGAAGCATTTTTAATTAGGCTCCTAGCTGCTGGCTTCCACGTCGCACTGTATACCAGCTGCTTCTTCGACGAAGTGCCATTGTTTCACACTTTCGACAATATTTGGATTTTCTTGGCAACACTTTGAGTAATAATAAGTATATTACGCGTGCAATTACATGTAAATTATTAGGAATGGAAAACTGTGGTGCAAAGATATTAGCGAATAATATTAATACAAGCGTGATTTTGATCGAGAATTATATGTATACAAAAATGTTGCAGTAAAATTTCATCGCTGCCAACAATCATCGAGCAAATTCCAACGCAATCAGTTGGTTACATGTTACACAAACAAAGTTGATTTTTTTATCCACCATTAAAGCAACCCTATAAACAGGCCTTGAGCGATCATTGGTAGTCCATCTTCTATCCAATTCTAAATGGATCTCTACGGGAAGATGGGAATTGCTTCTTCCGCCAGTTCACAGTGATTAATAATATTCTTTCACGTCTGAGGAAGATAAGGATCCTACTACCTAGTGCGAAATGTTTCTCGTTAAGCGGCCAAGCGTTCGAGTAGGTTCTTTCCAGGTATGGCCGATTAGTTTCCAAGCACTTGCTTCTAGAATCGAATCTATCAAGCGTGACATCGACCCCCATTGTTCTCAGCCTTGTGACGCAGCACCCACCTCGTTGCCCATTAATCGTCCAAAATTTAATTAAGGACGACAAGGACGGGCCTTGGCCCGCTCAGACCTCATCTAGAAGTCTACTGCTATGGCTCTGCTTTAATAATTTTCAATGAAAATCGAATAATCATTGTTATTGAAGACCGCGATTGCCGCCGCAGTGATCCGCGTGCAATTGTTTGGGGTTTATTATCGTTTGAATGTGTTCAAACCAGGCTGGTGAAAAGCGTGTCGCTTTGTTCAACCATCTTGAAGGTATGAACTGTGATGTAAACATTTGACGAAAGATAACATAATATATGTATTATCGCTTGTTATTTAAAAGTTTGCTTTATAATGGTTATTCGTGTGTGCCTTTACATTTTAATAAATTTATTTGGGTTCTATAATTGCATTAAATCAGGTATCGGTGTTAGAGTAATTATAATCCTATTAATTTCGTTGTGTTCGAAACAACACAGGGGAATTTTACAATTATTGGAAAATTATAATTAATTACAATTGGGCTGCAAATTACTTTCTCAAATAGAAGTAAAAATGACAAAAAAATGGAATACTTGTTTATAATATTTATTAAGAATTTGAACCAATTAAACTGGTACCAAATAGTAGTAATTTTGACATTAATTTGGTAACGTACTAAATATGCAACATGTAATACCCAATTTGGTACTCTTGTCTATAAATACATTACGTTCAATTAGCACATTGCTCTATGAAACATGACTGATTAATTATTGCACCTGCAGCACCCAGATATAATATGCGAACATTTAATATATTTTGCATTTAAAAATCTTAGATCCATACCAGACATATTAAACTAAACTCCCATTAAAATACCTAATCCTATACAACATTAAATACATTATAATATCAATCTATAATAACAAAAATGTGTAACGTTCAATGTATTACATTTATGCTTTATTAATTATACTTATTTGATTAAAACCTACGCAAATTGATAATATTTATTGTCACGACGTTGTCTTGTTTAGTTTCGTAAATTGTTTCAAAGTCACAAGCAATATATTAATAACGTATGACCGATAAATCTATTGCGCCATTTTAATTAGAACCGTCAAAAGATACTGGTCTCGGGAGTGCCAAATGAATCGTCGGTCATTCTACAATCCCGAACAGACTCATAAAAAACTGAATAAAGCGTTCATTGAAATTCCTAATCCCATGAACAAAAAATACCCGTTTTGCTCACGAAATCACTGCCATCCACCATCGGCAATGCGACCCAATATTTCTCCCCTTATCCCTTCTAAAAATCAACCGCTCCATTCTCGTAAGATTCTTTCAAAGTCATATATTCTTGCTGGCTCCGTATTTTCCATAGGAATACGGACTTCGTTCGAAAGGCTCGGCCACAGATAATCCCGCTTGCCAGCACAGACATAAAGAACCGTGTTCCGCATTCCGTACGAGTGAGCCGACGTTTTTCTCAACTGTTATCGGTGAAATGAATCCATAAAACGTTGCAAGGAACGAACCACCACCCATCGACGTACAGCCGATAAATAACATTTTGAAATTTCCTGTGTCAAGCAAGAAAGCATTCAGCCATGCGGAATTAACAGACACTTTACCATTGTCACTGGAATTAATAAATATCTTTTTCAATTTCCCGCTGTTAGGTCTTGGATACTTCGCGAAGGGGCCTGGAAATTGGAATCAATGATGTACAGGGCTGAGCCAGGTCGTAAAACCGGCCAGAATATTGCTCTGTATGCAAAAATAAGTGAAAAATATGAAATGAAATGTTTTTGTCTGATACTTCGTCAATTCAATTCACCAATAAGTAATATAGCCCTTTCGCCGAGAAGGATACGCGTATATGCTCTCAAATATTTAGCAACTGCTCGTTAAAAGTTGATTTAAACGTTCTCTACAACAATTTATCGCTATTGCAATTATTTATTCAAATTATAATTTAGGTCGCTGGTTCTGAATCAGTGAGTCGCGGGACCCTCCAAGGGGGAAGCCAAGTACTGTCTAGGGGGTGTCGTTGCGTTTATTTTTAATTAACGATTTGTGGCACTTGTTTATCTTAATACAGTTACATTACCACATTCTATTAATTATACAATGCTGACTATAATCAAAGGAAGGAAATATAATAAACCTTGAACATTTTTCGTGTCTTTCCTTTACCTGATTAAATTTATCTTATCTTATATTGGAGGATGGTTTTATTTTAATATTAAAAAGGAGGCCATGACTTAAGAAAAGGTTGGAGAATATTGCATCAGATATTTAGACATAATTATTAAGTGTTTATACGTATATCTTTGTAATATTAATGAAATCTGCACTGGTTTGTGCAGATTTCCGGTACCGAAATTTAACGGTACCGAAGCATGGGTTGATTAATGGAATTATTGATATAACTAAAAGGGTATAACCGGATAAGCCGGGCAAAGGTGCCCCTAAACCAAATTCAAGTTGTGACGGGCCATTCCATAGTTTATCAAGAAATTTCAATTTGTGCCACGTTTGAACCCCGTAACTCGACTGGGAGGGTATTTACAGGGAAAAAACAAACATCATGTTTTTATACATTAATATCATTTGCGACATTATTAATATAGAGCCAAACGTTTACCAAACCACATCACCAGTATTCAAATTGAAATTAGTGTTGGTCTCAGATATGGTTACTCGTTTTAATTCTCGTATGTAAATTTGGGCAATCGAATCTGAAACTGTGATAAGACTAGTCTGCTTTATATATGGTGTATCAGTTGAACTGATACGTGAGAAAATTAATAAAATGTTAGGATATTAAATCGGAATTTACAAATAAACTATATTTATCTATCTTCGTTTGGTATTTCGTGGAATATCTGGGGGGTTGGGTTATTTTGTCCCGAATTTCTTATTTGTAATACATGTAGCTATTGACACGAGTATATTCTGGGTTTTTGACTGCGACTTACTAAAGTGAAATACACTGGCGCATGTACAAATAAATTACGACAATGCAGTACAGGGTACAATATATTTAAGGTGTGGCAGACAGTGTTGGATGCCCAGCCCTTGAGTCACCGAAGAGCGTAAGACCCGCGGATCCTGGCCTAGTCAAAGTCAATATTATGCACTAAGGCAGTAGTCATCGATATGACTACTGGCAAGGGCCAGACTCCGCGTCGGCTAAAGGTGCGTCCACATTTGTTACGTCCCCGCATACAGTTACCAAGATAAGGACCTAGTCAAGTGGTCTAGAAGAGGTTTGGGAGCAAATGTGGAGTGTTTCTTGTTTCCGCGTTGCATTAGTCGTTAATTGGTTCGGCGGGTGCAGAAATTGTCGGTAATTTACCCGCTCCAAAGGAGTCAGTGAGCTGCCGTAGATGTATGCACTCGTCCTTGCGCCACTGCCATGTGTTAGCTCGCCCCTGAACTGCTTTACAGGTGTGAGCTCGTTTGTGCGCCGCTGTTTCTATGTATTATAGACTATTTAGGCCTGGGAGATAGAGCTCATTCAGCCTATGCCCATGGGATGGACAACACCCCCTTGGCGACGTTGGACTCTTGTGAGAGCGTGCCCAGTTCAGCCTTTGGTCAAGTTTATGACGCGGTCGAAACTAACGCTATTTTTTGCGGAGTAATTTTTAGCCTTTCGCCCATCTAAGTGCAGGATTTAGATGGCAAGGACTAGAATAAAAGAACACATGGTAAAGAGCCATGCAATTTCAATCGGTACAACACTTTCCCTTTTTTAATACAATTAACGCCATTAATATTGATCAACAGACATGTCAAAGTCAACGCCGCAATATATCAACAAAAAGTTATTTGTAAAATATTTTTATAAGTATTTTTATAAATAATGAAGATTTATTATATACGACTTAGAAATTATTATTATACTAGAATTATGAACTTTAGTCAACCTAATCCGGCCAAAGCCAGCCAGAAAAGATACAAATTCAAAGAAAGCTATAACTATTCACGAGCGACTCAAGTACTTCCTTTGGAGCGGATCAAAATACCGACAGCGCATGGAACGGCCGAACCAAGTAACAAGTAACACTATGAGGTATCAAAAAACACTTCACATTTCTTCCCAGACCTTTTCTAGACCAGTTGACTAGGTCACAAATCCCGGTACGGTAACAAATGTGGACGGACTTTTACGTGCAGATGAATGGAAATACGTCCAAACCCACACGTCGTTACCAAAAACTGACGTCACCGGTGTCAGTAACAGAAGTATGTAACAAGTCTGGACCCACCTTAAAGCGACGCAACAAGGGCTAAGGTCAGCCCTTCCCCCCCTTAAAAATCACAATATACATATATGTATAGTAGCGGAATAGCTATTGGTGTCAGAATCAGTTTCGTAGAGAATAAGAGCGGAAGCTATGTCGAAATACTCATCGAACTATATTGAATAAAACTCTTCTTTAAAGTGCTTAATATATATAAAACGTGTTGCATTTGATTCTCTTCACACGGAATCCAACAACAGCACTAAACATTCAGAATGAATATGAAAGTTATTTACGACTCAACATAACAGGATATTTAGGTAGATGTTGGAAACACTGATTGGAAATACTATTCATTAGATACTAATCAGACTTTAACTTTAGTTCATTTTCAACATCGCACAGCAGGCTTAAAATTTTCCAAAGTTTGGTTCTAAATGTTCTCCATATTAGTTTGGAAACCATGTTACGGACCATTCCCTCTGGATGCCTAAGAACAACAGTTTTATTCTACCCCTGAGAAACAGGTTGTTGACGAGCTGAGGACCAGTCGTCTTTTGTCTATGCCTAACTTCGCTCGGCAAGCGCGGGACGTTTATTTGGAGATTGAATATTATTCATTGCCATATGCATCGCAGGACAACCCGACGTCCATAAGGACAGGCAGCAAAAATGACAGGGCTTCTTATAATTACGCATTCCTGTTAAGAGAAAGGGAACTCACGGAAAGAGAGCTGTGGGTAATGCAGAGGGAGAACGAATTGTTGCGCAGGTCATCCCGGTCCAGCAATACCACGATTGATACAACCATTGGCATCAAAGCGGTAAGTGATTTGCTTGGTGATTTCGACCGGTGTGAGTGCTGTGTTCAGCAATTGGGAAAAGCAAGTTAGATTGCTGTGCTCATCGTACCATCTAGACGACAACGCTGTCAAAATTTTAATTGGCACGTGACTGAGGGGACGAGCACTTCGGTTGTTTCAGTCTCGTCCAGAGCATATCGAAATGGATACTACCCGATTGCTGCAGGAAATAAAAATAATGTTCGAGAAAAAGGATAGCAAATTGATATTAAGAAGAAGATTTGAAGAGCGTGTTTGGAAATCAAGTGAACCCTTCGCATTATATTACCATGACAAAATTGTTTGGGGCAATTACATATACATATTCCGGTGGACGAAGAGGGGATGATTGAATATCTGGTCAATGGAATACCGGACCGCCAAATGCGAAATCAGGCATGGATTCAGGACTTCCAGTCGGCATCGGATCTATTGTCGGCGTTTCTCATAGCATCGCACTGACGGATGGAAAGCAGCCGATGAACCGAAAGTTAGCGTGCGGAAGCAAGACAGAAGCGCAAGAAAATAAACTACAGCATCAACCTAGAAGCGGCTCTCTTAAGGACGAGAATCAAAACCAGATAAGATGTTACAATTGCAGCGGATACGGGCACATGGCTAAAGACTGCAAACAGCCTCGCCGAGGGGAGGGCTCCTGCTTCCGATGGGCAGGGTTGTCTATGCGTACATGGATTGTAAAAGTAAGTTAGGAAAATAAAAAGTAGCTTGTATAGATAATGTATCCAAGCAGCGAGATTATTTTACAAAAACTATTGGATTAGAAATTTGTGACGCTGACGTGTAATCGAAATTATTCTTAGACACGCGAATTGATACGGGTAGCCCAATCAGTTTTGTGAAAGAAACCTTCGTTCCGCGATATCTGATCAATTGCACGAGTATTTCTGACAAGGCATTCTGTGGTCTTAATGGTATAAATTGGTTATTTCAGGGTATGTAGTAGTGAATATCGAATTAGATGAAATGATGCAAAAAGAAATATTTTTGTATGTGGTACCCGATGATACCATGACAGTCTCGGTAGTATTGGGCAGGGATTTGATGCAAAGTTCAACATGAAATTGATAGTACGGCCAACAATTGCTGTAGATGAAGCGATTTCGGCGATTTTAAACATTGACACTGGGGAAACTTGTGTTGACAATACTGATAATTTGTTAATTGATACAACAATACCCGAGTCTGATCAATTACGCGTTAAAAATATTTTTGCGGCAAAATATTTACGACCCATGCGTCCTGAACTGCCAAAAGTTCAACGTGAATTAAAAATAGTTACGACAGAATTGAAACCATTTAGTTTTTCTCCACGTAGACCATCATATACATATATGCTGAGCAAACCAGCTCGGGAAATTTTAGATAATCTACTAACAAAGGGAATAGTTCGTGCAAGTGAGTCAGAATACACTTCGCTATGTCGAACTATATTGAATAAAACTCATAAAACTTAAAATGGTTTTACTTAAACCATTTTAAGTAAAATTAAATAAAGGAATACCATTACAAACTTCAGAAGTGGGATAATGGACGAAACTTCAGTTAACAAAATGAATCCAAATGATTTTAAAGTGTTTCAGCTTAAGGAAGCCCTGACAAATTTGAGATTGTGACTTATGGTACGAAAAATTAATCGGCCGATTCTAAGAGGCGGACCCCAATGGATTGTGGATGAGTGAAATGAATGCTTCTGGTGCAGGGGCAGAAGGTGAAGTGCGAGACTGTACGCCTCAAGAAGGCATGCGCGTTGTTAGAAGTGACGATCGCGATGTACCGAGGAATTACGATTTGTTGTTAAGAGAACGGCAACTTTTAGAAAGAGAAAAAAGATTGTTAGAACGAGAAAACGAATTGCGCGATTCTCCGAGATCTGTGAACAATACGCATGAAATACGGCCTAAAACCAGTGTGAAAGCGGGTAGTGATTTGGTCAGTGAGTTTAGCGGAAGCGCGGATTCCTTTAATAACTGAGAAAAACAAGTAAAATTACTTTGTTCGACATATGATTTGGAAGATAATGCATCGAGAATATTAATCGGGTCGAAATTGAAGGGGCAAGCCCTCAAATGGTTTCAGTCACGTCCCGATTATATTGAATACAGTGCAACAGACTTGCTGCAAACAATAAAGAAGATGTTTGATCGTAGAGAGAGCAAGTTAATGTTAAGGAGAAAATTTGAGGAAAGAATCTGGAGACACAATGAAGCGTTCAGCTTTTATCACCACGACAAAATTGTTCTTGGCAACCATGTTTCAATAGATGAGGACGAATTGATAGAATGCCTGATAGATGGTATTCCGGACAAGCAGTTAAGGAATCAGGCGCGAAGTCAGAACTTTGATTCATTGGCGGCGTTTGAGAACGTGACACTGGTTGGCGGGCGGAACCGAACACCCCGTGACGCACCGTCGCGATGCACAGTGGAGCCATTTCTGAAAAAGCTACCCAAAATTCGTAATTTCACACGGTTTTCATAAAAATGCATATTCCTATGTTTTTGGGGTTGTTAGTCGTCTATAATCTTAGACACATCATTATTATTATTAATTATTATTTATTTACTATAATTTATTTACTTATTTATTATTATTGTATTAATGTTTTCGGTAGATTTTTTCATCCCCACCACTGGGGGGAATCCCCCCGGGTTCTAGCCGACATGTCCCGGCGGTTGATACTTGCGGTAACCCTTGAAAGATTAAATGCCTTCGTATCTGTGAGACCACACTAATGCAACCGCGAATTTTTTTACTGTTACGTAATGCGATATAAAAATTAATTTAATAATTCGTGACGTTGCTGTGATTAAAATGAGACTAATTTGGATCATATTGACTTATATGTTTAAATAATTTTTATGCTAATTTACTATCTACTATTTATGCTAATGCTTGGGTAGCAAGAACGAAAGCGTGTCTCGTCGACTCTGGGCGATCGCAAAGCGTTTCTCCTCGGCCGGGGGGGTCGTACAGAAGCGTTTCATGCTCGGCTCGGAGGGATTCGTTTTTGTAATTTATCAACGCAAATATGATCCAAATTATATCGCGTTTGGTGTTATTTTAATCACAACAGCCTCAGCTATATTTTTATAAAATTTGCAGAACGAAATAATTAACAATAAAGAAGTTTTATAGTTGCATTAGTGTTGTCTCACCGATGCGAACGCATTTAAATCCTTTACTGACGCCCGACTTCTCATTCCTCTCTTTCTTTCGCTCGCTGTCCCTTTCTATGGCCGGCGATGTCGGTGTCTGCACAGGTAGACGGCTCGGCCGAAATTTCTAAGAACCCAAAGTTGACCTAAATTCGATAAGTGTCCGCAGCCGGTCCGAAGTAGCGAGCGTTAACCGAAGAATTACTGTATCATGTTTCCTGATTCGCCCTTTTCAAACACACACCTAATTACACGCATGGCATTCGCGGGTGGCGCGAAGTTTAATCCCACAATTACTATTATTCTCAGTTGCAATAGTTAAAACCAAGTGGAGGGGCCTACGAGACACATTTCATAGGGATGGGAATAAGCAAAATGGCGAAGAAAAAGTCCGGAGATGCAGAAGGAACCCTGCATCAATCAATCTGGCCCTACTTTAAGGTCATGATGTTTCTGGAGGAACAGTTCCTGGCAAGAAATATGCAGGGAAATATTCCTTCAGAAACAGAAGACAGAAGTTGTGGCAACGGTACAACTGTGGAAGACAGTTGTGGAATCCACAGTTGTTGGACAAAAACAAAGAAAACGACAAGAAAAACCGACTCTTCTCCACCAATTGATGGACATCGAAAGGACGAAAATGGAGGAATGGAAGAGGAAGCGGGCGGAAAAGGACGGAGATCCCGACTTCCTTTTCATGATGAGTCTCGTTCCGTGTTTAAGAAAAGTACCTGAAGAAAGAAAACTGATAGTACGGACCAAACTGCAACAAGTATTTTACGAAGAGGATGAGCTGGAGCGAATTAATGCTCTTGGCCTAAGCTCAAATGACCAATACATATTCCAATCAGGTAGTCGTACTTTTATTCGCATGACAGCAGGTCTCACTTCTGCACACTTTCGTTTTCACAAATGCACTGACCAAAACTTGATTGTTTACAGATACATTCTTCAATCGCATCTGATATATAAAAGAATGTTTGAGATGATATTCTAAAATATTCATAGTTAAATATACCTCGTTTATCACTCATTTCGGTCAATTCCAATTTGTAAAAATGCCATTTGCCCTGAAACCAGCGCCTACGAAATTTCAGCGGTTTGTGTTAGTAGCGGAATTAATTCGTTCGGGTGACGTGATCGCATATATTGATGACTTTTTGATAGCCACCGAATCTATAGAGTATCATTTAAAAGTGCTTAAGCGTGTGTTTACATTAATGGTAGAGAATAAGTTAGATTTAAAGATAAATAAATGCAAGTTTCTGTCGACGAGAATTGAATAGCTAGTGTAGGGCGTGAGATTGTCGCGCCTATACCGCGACGGTTCCTATCGGGCGCCAGCTAATGTAAACCATCTCAACGGCTGTGCGTCGCCTTTGGGAAGGGACGATCGGTGAAGACGATCGTCGACGAGAGAACGATGGTATTCGTATATTGGGAGTCGTTCGTTAAACATCGCAGTCGTGTATTGTACAGTATTGTTATATCGTCCTGACAAATGGTTTATTAAAGTATCGTTTTATATATTGTATTACATCAATCGTTTAATTGTGTTTTCATCGTTACCTCCCAACAGTCTTTTCCCCTGACTAGGCCATTTTATTTCTGCGGAAGGTATTGGTCCGTCAAAAACTGTCATCGAAGCGGCGTCGCGATTTCCAGTACCACAAAGCGTGCGCCAGGTACAAGGAAAGTAAGACGTTGTTACGTGGTGGGTTGATTAATTGAAAAGGCTGTTGTTGGTTTTCCTTTCCTTTAATTTCCACACACGATATTTTGTAGTAATACAGCACTTATAGTCGACGCACGAGTGCAGTCCTCGAATTGCACTTTACAGGAAGATGTTACAGACTACGCAACTAGAAACTACCAGCCTGACGGTTCGTAGATAGATTAACCTGCTACCCTTGCTTCTTCGTTTCTTATATATGTATCGCTTGTTTTCGAGGGCTTCGGTAGCGTCGGCATCGCGACCCTTGGATCCTTGGGCCTGGACGAGGAAGAGGGGGGTATGACTCGTCGCTGGGTCATACGGTCGGTCCGTGTCGTTACTCATTTCTGCATGTCATACTTTAGTTTCGAAGACAAAAACAGTGAGTAGTCTCTGACACATCGTCAATCCGCGAAACGCCAGATGGGCGTTAGAGTGGCAAAATTTGGATCATGTATTAGAGCTTCGGGCAGCGGATAGAAAGAAGCATGTCGATGCACTGCCAAGGATGGTTAGGCAACCCGAAGATTCAGAAAATTATGAAACTTTGTATACAAGTACGGTATGTCATCCGTAATACAACTCTATTTTTCGATCGTGCCATAATTCAGTTCTAAGGGGTGAAATCATCCTTTGAAAAAAATTGAGGATTTTCTTCTTCGTGAAATATGTCAGGAACGCTGAGAGATATCTCATAAAGTTTATGTAAAACTTGCATCGTTTTATTGTGTTCACTAAACTGTGGAAAAAATTTATTGGAAAAATGGTTTTCGAGTTACCCCTCCCCTCACCCTCTCCGCCCAAAGAAAATACTGTTTACTATTCGTGCTGAAATTCCTCTGGGTACTCTCTTCTCATATCTCTAATTGTAAGTGACATATGTGTTATTATATTTTTTTTTAAATAAAAAAAACCATTATTAACGAATTTGGAGTCCATTTACACACTTTTCTTTAATAAGCTGGTCTCACAACGCAATACTTAAATAATTTACGCCGCGGCGCGGCGCCTCATCCCCTCCCCTGCTCACCAGAGGACACCATAGCTGGCCATAGCACATGGCCGAGAACAGACTACACTAAGGATGCATCGGGATGTACACAAGAAAAGAAACACAGTCAGCCTAAATTTCATCCTCATACAGATTACTTCGTTGTGCATTTATTTTCTTCTCATCCTTTCTTTATCCTGGCTGATGCTCAAATCTATCGATTTGTCATCACATGTCTATCTACATATTATATGTATAACTGGTGTCTTTTTCACAAATTTCTTCAAATACAGTCTAGCATATTCACATTTATTCACAGCTAAGTCTTTAGACCATAATATTCTGTAACCAGTGTGAAGGAGTAATAGATGCCTGTATACGTCAGTTGGCAATTTTTTTTAAAGATAAGAGGTGCTGCATATAACCGCAAAGATCGGTATTCAGTGACCTTGAATTTATGAAAATATGTTAGTGATCTAGTCTTTCGTTGAAATTCAGCAGGTACTTTAATCTTTTGTAGTAAATTTGATAATGGTATCTTAGTACGATCGCTCAGCCTCGACCTTTTCACATTTCCATCTATCCAATAGTGTAATAGTTTTTTCATAATTCCCAAATACACCAAGTGCACGGAGTCTAATAAAAATTGGTTGATCATCTCAATCTTCGGATATAAGCGAAGTAAGGGAGATATTCCTAAATGACGTTGTGCGTCAGTTTGATTTCTAAATGATAAATCACTTCTTTTTTCACTCTTTTCCAATGGATAAATTATTCGGTTTTTGTATCTGTCGCCACTTATTGTCATCTCTCGCACGCCTAGTATTGTGTGTGACCTTTAATACATTTCAGAACCGAATGTGCAGGTCTGTCATACATATATAACAGCTTTGATAGATATAATAAATGCTCTATTTCCTATAGCGATACCAGTACGTTGAAGATGGTTAAATTCATTTATAAATTGTACCAAATATCGTTTAAGATTGGTTGGCTTTTCATCTCCACATATGCGGCAACAGTAAAAGGTTGGTAAACATCAGGATGATGAAAATTTGTACACAAGATTGGCCAAAACTGTTTTCTGCTGGACTTAAACAACGGTAAACCATCAACGTTACATATCAATGGTATGTATATCATTACTTTCATGGATATCTGGATTTACACATTTTTCAAGAACTTTACTTATCCCAAAATACACAAACTCATCATCGTTCCAATTAAAGCTTTCGATGGTATAACTGATGGATGTTGTACTTAGAAATGTTTTGGCTGTTTTAAGTAAATTAGGATAAGTATGTCTCCTTAATATGTTCATTAATACTTCCAATCGAGTGTGTGGTATTGTTGGATCCATGAGCGCCAATATCTTGTATGTTGTTAGAATAATCGATGGATGGATCTGGATGCGTGCTGCCGTCGTGGCGCATATAGCCGAGCTAGGCTTGTGTATAGCAGTTGTTTTTTATATTGTTGTAGATTCGTTCGCGCCTATACGTACGGAAGCATCGTGCTACAATAAATATATACAAACCCGACTTGTTTAATTGTATCCACGCCCAAGCCACACAAACTGACATATGTCATTAAAGTTACAAATTTCATGAACATTCTCTGCAGCCTCTTCTTCTGTCTCATCGCTTATACTCTGATAATGCATACAAGTCTTTGTTCGTTTATTAGAACTACTATATCCTGCATTCTCTCGTACTTCGTCTTTCTCTGATGATACAATATCATTATTAATTATTATCGGTGTTGTGGTGTCGCATTGGTCACGAATTTTCGTGACTTGGATCACGGCAGGAATTATGGAGAATGGTCGTAAATCAAACCCCGGAGAACTATGTGGTTAGTTTATTGGTACAAAGGCAAGACTCGGCTTGCAACCTCTAGTATAGATTCGCTTATGCTAGAAGTATCGGTATGTTGCCAGTCTATCCGTCTTACTCGCGAGACTTTAATAGTCGGACTCTTGAGATGATGACTGCTCCGTAGCGTACACAGTTCTGTCTTCTGGATTCGTCTGAGGTTTTAAGAAACCTCGGATGTAGGTGTGGTTTTAGGAAAATTAGTGTTAGGGTAGGAGGCGCAGATGAGGTTGGCTGACCATTGCTTAATTTATCGCGACTTACAATTAGCGGTGTGCCAGGGCCGCGAAACACGTGGTGGTCAGCTACGTTTCCTTCGGGTGTCCTAATCTCTTAAATTACTTCCTTACTTGCAAATTCCGCACGGGGCCTATGTTTATTGCCGTTTTTTATGACATTCCGGCTCGGTCTGTCATCTGGCATTTTAAGCCGGACCTAGGTAGCAAGCCTGTCCCTTCGTTCGGCGGGTTTCACGACGGAACAGGTGTTATATTTCGATCAACTTCCGACTTTTCCTCAATTTGCACTCCCACGTTCTTCATAGACTCTTGGTTGAAATTTATATTCTGGGCATTGCTGATCAGTCAATAATCTACCCAGCTTACGCAGCCGTTGAACTCTGAGACATGTGAGTTTACGCGTTTTCAGATCTCGCATATTACCAGGCATCGTTAAATTGATGTAATGGAACAATCGTAAAAACTCTTATCATTTTGAAGGCCCTCTTACGGTAACCCAATTTTTATACACAAGCGTACGTCAGATACTGACATGTCTGCAAATATATTATTCCTGCATTTGTTTGAGCGCCCATTACCCCTAACTTAGGCGTGCGCTCGGTCAGTCCCCTCAGACAAGGAAACATCCCGAACTGTCCGTCTCAGATTTTGATGAAATTTGGTGGATATATTAAGCAGGTGAATTTAAGAGACACGTATTTTTTTATAAGGGTCCAATCGTAAGTTTAGGGGGTGAAAGCACCCTTTGAAAAAATTCAGAATGCTATTTTTCGTGAAATATCTCAAGGACGGTTATGAATAATTAAAAAAATGCGGGTACAAAACTGCATAGAAGTTATGTTTAAAAAATCCACGGAAAAAAATAAAAAATCATGGATTTTTCAAATAATTTGTCTACGCCCATTATCCACCAAGTTTCATCAAAATCGAAGACTAATAGTTCGGGATGTTTCCTTGTGAGACACGTATGGCCACTGTTAGGAATGCTTAACTTAGGCGAGCGCTCTGCCATCCCCATCTGAATCACGTATAGCCACTGTCAAAAGTGCCTAACTCAGGCGAGCGCTTGGCAATCCCTATCTGATTGTGAGCCAAGTATGGGCGCAGTTAGGTATGCCCAATCGTTTTCGCATCAGGCCCACATTCGTTTTTAGGCATGGGGATAGACAAGCGGTCGCCTAAGTTAGGCACTCTTGACAGTGCCCATACGTGGCTCACAAGGAAACAGCCCAAAATGTGCGTTTCCGATTTTGATGAAACTTAGCGGATAATGGGCGTAAACAAATTGTTTGAAAAATCCATTGGATAGTTAATGGGAAAGCCTAGTGCGGCCCTATACGCAGGTTTACTAATATGGGCCTCATACGGAGTTCCCAATTAGGCAGTCACGGATATTTCGCCTTACATTTCGCAGGTGGGTCTGATGGGGCTGCCCCATTAGGACCAAACACCCAAATTAAGACAGCCGAATGCTGACCCATTGTCTGCCTAACTGAAATTCTAGTCGGGTACGTACGTCTTTAGTCATACATAAGGATTCTGAATAAATATTGTCACCGCAATGCTGGTGATCGATAATAATAAACCCATCATTGAAATAACAGGAAAACTAATAATTAAAATTGTTTAAATGTTTACCTCTTTCTTTCGGTTTATAATTATTTTCCCAAAATAATTACCGTTTTTGATCAAAGTAAAGTAAAAGCTTCCACAAGACAAGGGGAGACCTGCTATTTTGGCAAGAAACGGTCACGATTCCGTATAATATATACATATGTACATATATGAACTTCAAACATAATACACTGGGAAAATGGTCAGAATAATTTCGATAAGACGAATTATTTCATCTTGATGGAAAAATTAGATTTGGGCAAGGTACTAGTAAACTTTTTTTATGAACAGAATAAATAGAATTCAATGAGTAGTCACAGAGCAGTTGCGAGGTATACGATCCGTCTACGGAAATAAATGAACCCACTAACTTTAGCAGAGAGTCTAGACAATTCTTCTTAAGAGATTAAAGTCAGATAATTCGTTAAATTTCGAGATTCCCGAGGAATGAAAAGTTGCGATGGCATTAGGTAAATTAATTCGGGGATCAAGATTCCTGCAATACGATTGCACTTGATTATCTTCTTGCTCGTTCACAAATACAATGATCCTTTCTTCCTACTTTCTAGTCGAAAAAAAATTTACTTCATTCATAATAAATAACATTGTGGTATAAAAATGTCAATAAGTTTCAGTGTGTATTCAGTCCAAAATGGAATAAATGTTTATGTATTGTATATTTATAATTAGTCGAACATTTGTCGAAACGTCTATAGTCTAACACACATGTTTAATTTAAAGGTAGCCAGCAATTATTGCAATTATAGCCGGCAATTATTATAAGCTTAAAAGAGATTACGGTAACCTATCTTACAAGAACCTAAATGATCGCTTGCACCTTACTGTTTTTCTTACAATCAAGTACTTACAAAATTGAAATTTGCGGAATATTTTTGTAGGATTAGCGTATATGATTATATCAGATTGTCTATAGTTAGAAAATCGAATCTGTGTGTTTGCAAATAGAATATTACTTGATTACAAATATCACTGATCATGCAATAAAAATTATTCTTAAAACCCAGAAAACGACTATTCAACGATTATCCACTTGAGTAAACAGATAGCAGAAATTAAGGTAAGAATCAAAGGAAAAGTCTGAATAAAAGAAATGTTAAAACTATGTAAGAAATACTTAGCAAGGGTGAAACTGGCGATCAATACAGACAAAACAAAAATAATGGTATTTGAAAAAGGGAGAGGCCAGAAAAAGTGGAAGGAGGGGTGGAAATGGGTAGACAAAAACTAGAAGAGGTAAAAGATTCACTCGACGCGGAAAGTATGTTGACACGCATCAAAATCCTTTGTTTTGGGCTTTCCTCAGATGCAAACGAGACACTTAGCCAACCGAATGGGGAGATCTCCCCGCTGCACAGTGGTCCCAAAGGCCGAAAATGTTGTCAAAACCCCCAGAATGATTTTAACAACGCGTTGTCTTTTATCTTGTTTACTTTTTCTTTTATTATTAGTCTGACTTGAACTGGAGTTGTTTACAATTCATCAAATACCTTTTCTGCTTCTGTAAAACACAATTTTTAATCAAATCTATTAATAAGTTCAGTTAAAGTTATTGAGAGAAGTTACAGCTCCCAATTGAAGCTACATAATTTGTATTTTGTAAAGTATAAAAAGATACCCATAAAAGTGTCAGGTAGTATCAATGAAGGCTTGAGTGAATTGTACATGGATACAGTATCAGATTGTTCTGAAGACTGCGATTTTGATATGTTTGAGGATGAATTTGGTGACAATGATAGTGCCATTGCTCCTGTAAGTATACGTAATCGGAGAATACTTTCGAGCGATTCAGAGGATGATGTAAATAGTTCCTACTGTAATATAAATGAAGATGTTTTCAATTCTGCCGATGATTGGTCGGAGAATGATATTGAATTTCGACCAGAAGCATATGTATGAGCGAAACTCAGGCGTAAATGCACTACCCCACGATAGAAGAATTGTATTAGAAATAGTGCAATTGTTCCTCGGCGACGATTTATTTGAACTATTGGTAACAGAAACTAATAGGTATCGTTCTCAGGTAATCAGCAAGTACAAACAAACTAAGTCGGTGAAATGGGTTGATGTGACTGTAAAAGAAATGAAGAAGTTTCTGGGTTTAATCATCTTGGTGGGATAAACACGTAAAGATTATATGTATATATGTAGAGGGATAAATTAGAAGGGAAAAGGTTTATTGTGATAGAAGGTAATTAATGTGTTTACAATGGAATTCGATGTCCGTCTTTCTCATTCAAACGTCGGTTACTAACTAACTTATTTATTATGAACATATTTGCCGTTTGTTAATGTTTTATTATGTTTCCTCGGAAACACTCGGCTGGTTTCATTCTCTATACTGCTGGTTTCACTCTCTACATATATGATTACTGGTCAACCCTTCCATATATAGACACACCGATTTTTTCAAAAACGATGAGTCGTAATCAATTTATACAAATATGGCATTTTTGTAATAATGATTTACTGCAAGATAAGTCGGATAAACTATTCAAGATTCGAAATGTTTTAAATTATATTCAGCACAAATTCCAAGCTGTATATACTCCAAAGCAAGAGCTATCACTGGATGTAGGCATAATCCCTTGGCGAGGCAGATTATCTTTCCGCACGTACAATCCTGCAAAACTCACAAAATATGGAATCCTTGTGGGGATGCTATGTGAAGCAACGTCAGGATATATTTGCAATTTTGTAAGTATATGCAGGCGTGGGTAACAAATTGCATAAAACAATTTTATCACTTCTTTCTCAATTTGTGGGATTCAACCATCATATTTATATGTATTGTGCATTGAGACGATCGTGATGTTAGAGTAAGATGAGATCGTCGTCAAGTGCCTTAGCACCATACGTGACGTATTTATGCGTGCGGCGATCAGGGCAAATGGTCCTGCGAGGGGTCGACATCCTGTCGCCAGCGAGGGTCACAAGGGCCCAGTTTCAGTCTTATACAAACTTTATACAAGCCAACAGTGTCTATATACAGTAATTCTTCGATTAGCGCGCGCAGATCGGGACGGGCCGCGCGCGCTGAGAGCGCAGGGGACTAGTTTGACTGTTTAGAAATTCGACACCGACATCGACGACCGTTGAAAGGGACAGAGAGTGAAAGTAGGGTCAGATAGCTACGTATCTGTGAGACAACACTAATGCAACTATAAAACTTCTTTATTGTTAATTATTTCGTTCTGCAAATTTTATGAAAATATAGCTGAGGTTGTTGTGATTAAAATAACACCAAACGCGATATAATTTGGATCATATTTGCGTTGATAAATTATAGAAACGGATCCCACTGATTGTGAGCCGAGCATGAAACGATTCCGTACGATCTCCCCGGCCGGGGAGAAACGCTTTGCGCGCGGTCTAGTAAGTCGACGAATGCTACCGTACGCGCGTTCTCGGCCCAGCGTTCCTAGCTTTTTGTTATCTCTGAGCCGAAAATGCTACCGTACGTGCGTTCTCGGCCCAGCGTTCCTAGCTTTTTGTTATCTCTGAGCCGAAAATGCTACCGTACGTGCGTTCTCGGCCCAGCGTTCCTAGCTTTTTGTTATCTCTGAGCCGAAAATGCTACCGTACGCGCGTTCTCGGCCCAGCGTTCCTTGCTTTTGACCATCTGGTTCTTTCCTTATCTGATACTTTAAAAACATAAAGCCATACTACAATAATCATGAGTATCTTACAATACAGTGGGCATACAATACAATACAGTTTAGCACTCTGTGAAAACGTTGATAATAAACCTCCGCGGTCAACCTGGGTTGTTTATGACCGAAGCGGAAGTTCAGTCTTGGAGTGACATTTACCGAGAAAATGATAAAGAAGAAGAAGAAGGACGCAAGAATTGGGCCCAAGAACGTGTAATAAAAACGATTAACAAACTCCAAGCAGGGACCGAAAATTATCCGTCGTGCGTGCATTTACAGCTCAGAGCCCTGGAAGCCACTATTTCGCAGTTGTATGTACACATATAAGTCAATATGATCCAAATTATATCGTGTTTAGTCTCATTTTAATCACAGCAGTTTCACGAATATTTTAATATAATTTTCATTGCGCAATACGTAACAATAACAAAAATTCACGGTTGCATTAGTGTGGTCCCACAGATACGAAGCATTTAATCTTTCAATGATTACCCCAAGTATCAACAGCCGGGACGTGTCGGCTAGAACCCGGGGGGAATCCCCCCAGTGGTGGGGATGAAAAGCGCTTTCTCTCGCTAGAGGCCTGGACACGCACTCTTCAAGATATTACTGTATGTATATTAAATAAAGTATCTCCTATTCAACACGAGCTTTTCTCATTTTACTGGACCTTCCACCTCCTGCATTTATCTATTGAACAACAATGTGGATAATTATTACAACAGTGTAGATACAGCTATATTACTCCTGCAGAAAAATACGAGGATTTGTGGAACAATTAGATTAAATAGAGGATTTCCACGCGATTTAAAAAATATGAAACTGCAAGAACACGAAACAAAATTCTGGTGGAAAGGTCAAGTCCTTTTACAAATTTGGCAAGCGAAGAAAGACCGACTGGTTAAAACAATTTCAACAATTCATTCTGCAGAAATGGTAAAGGTTACAAACTGGCAAGAAAAAAAATTAAAACCAAAATCTGTTGTAGAGTACAATAAATATATGTGGGATTTTCTATGTTTAATATTACTCTTTATTGAAAACGCCTCTTTCCGCAGTCTATTCTCGCACAGGTTATAACACGCTCTGCCCTGGAGGAGGGGAAAGCTCTCCTCCATGCATTCTTTCTCTCTCTCTCACACGCTTCAAACAAAACACGATCGGTGGCTGTTCAGTGGCAAATTCCACGAGATCGGCGCGCTGCAGCGAGGCCGATTCCACATATGTATATGAAAGGACTCGACCGTGCAGGCCAATATACATACCTGTATGTATGTTTTATTATAATATTCTTCGGAAAAGTGGCAAATGGACGAAGAAAGCAGTGTTCAATTTTGTTTCTGCTCCTTTTAACGCATTCCTAATCCAGAAAAAGTTTAATAATAAAAGCACATATAAAATTTTGCTGCTAGGCGAGGCAATAAAATTCATAGAAGGGAGCGAGAATGAAGATTTGAATACCGTAGAGGCAGAACCTTCGATCACGATGGAGAGGACAAGGCCGTCACCAAAATGCGATGCACCAGGAAGACTATCGCGGTATTTTAAAAAACTTATACCAATTGTAACGGGTGGCAAAAAGAATATTATTATTATAAGAATATAATATCCCCACCGAAGATGCAGAGTATGCTCTTCTAACAGGCAAAATGGATATACGCGATACAGTAAAACCTGGATAAGTGTCCAAAGATTGGGACCCAAACGGGACTTTTAACCAGGCAGGGTGTCGAATCTATTTTTAGAAGCAGCTCGAGCCGAGCGTGAACTAGAAAGGGACAGACAGTGGAGAGACAGAGAGGTCCAAAGAATCAAAGCTCTCTCATCGAGCATCGCTATCGCGAAGGGGGAAATCCCCCTAGTGGAGGGGATAGTCAGTGGACACTTATCCAGGCAGTTCGTTAGGACATTTATCCAGGTTTTACTGTATATGTATTTGTCAGTATTGAAATGTACCACTACATAAAATGACCTGTTTCGAACGCTACCACGAAAGAGTTAATATCGCTGCAGAAGGTGTCAGAAAGATAGTAAATTGTTTAAAAAGGAATGGTACTGCAGAAAATCTTTCAAAATCGGGACGGTCGAGAAAAACTACAATACGACAAGATCGTTTTATTACCGTGAAACAACTAAAATCTGAACTGTGTGTCTTCCTGTACAAAAGACGCAAGTTCGTACGCAAATAAAAGAAGCAGGATTGTATGACCGGGTATCAAAAAAGCGACCATTCATTGGTAAGCGTAATACTCAAACACGTTTAGCATTTGCTAAACAATTTGCAAATAAAACAATGGACTTTTGGAAAACTGTTATATTTAGTGACGAATCAAAGCCTCAATTGTTATTCCAACCGTTAAACATGGAGGTGGATCAGGTTTAATAAATTAATAGAAAGTATGCCGAAAAGGTTCCAGGACGTCATCAAAAATCGAGTCCGTAATTGCCCTCGTTTAAAATTTGATCTTGTTCCTAAATTACTGTTTGTCAACATACTTTCCGCCGCGAGTGTGTGTTCTGCGCTGGAATTTAATGTGGATTGAACCATCCATGATAGATTTAGAAGAAGCGAATTTGACGTACATGGGGAAAACTATTTAAGAATTCGTCCGAAAGAAGAATTTAAATGTTTGAGGGACTGTTGGAAAGTGTGGTGTTGCGCGGAGCAGAGATTTGGTGGTGGAATGATGAGACACGGATAGAAACAGGGAAAAGAAAATACATAAAATGCACACTAGGGCCGGACACGGTTGCACGAAACTATATTATTAGAAAGGAGAAAAAGTTGGAAGAAATACAGATAGTAAAATATGAAGGAAACGCAAGGAAATATAATAAAAGACTGGTAACAGAATGCATAAGGAGCAGAGAAGAAAGGGAAGGAGAGAACAACGAATAAATGGGAAGAAAAAAGAATTAGGGGAAAAATAGAGGAAGTCGAAGTGCTATTCGCATTTTTGCTGAAACTGTGAAGCTTCTGCTACAATTTTTCAAGATTTGCGGTTTGCGATTCTGTACCCATCAGACACGAAATAGAAAAGGTGCATGGAATTCTATGGAAATTTAATGAGACTACACAGCATAATGAGAACAATTAAATCTTAATTCTGGTTTAAAGTTGACGGAACACGTACCGCGTTTTAATTAATTTTCACATTTCGTGTACATATGTATGTTTGATTATTATTTCACTCGTTGTTGAAACGTAATGAAATACAGTGGGGCCCCGGACTTACGTACTATGAGATAGTAACTGATTATGTACTTGGTTCCCGAGTGGACGACGTAAGTCGGGGTACGAAGGATAAACACTAGGGTAGCTTCTTATTTACTATTCAAGAAAATTTGTGTACAAAAATTTTCGCGGCACCCTCAGGATAGTCCATATTAACAAAGAAATAATTTGGGAAAAGATAATGGGAAAATGTAGCCCCGTGCCCATAAACATTGAAATAATTAATTAAATGCTCACAAAATTGGATTTATTTCGATTATCTTTTAAAGTATTGATGATATCGAAATCTATGTCAGACAAAACTTGTAAATCTATATATGTGACGTCTTTTATCTGCTATTACGTTTTGTCGAACAATAAACGATTTAAAACAAAAGGACAACAAATTTAATTGACTTATCTTTTATTGGATATAATTTTTCAAACATTTCATAGATTTCCTTTATTAGAAGTTAAAAATTGTTTTCACTTTAGCAACGATATAAAGCAACTTTCATAAGGGTTCTTTACAATGTCGTTAAACCAGTTTCAGCCTTTAAAAATGTTAAAAGTGTTAAGTCCGTGCGTTGCACAGTGGAGTATTCGGCCTGAAAAGCTGATTTCAAATCCATCCATTATGCGAAATGGAAGATGTGCGAAGTCAATTTATTATTTAGAATCTTTTTGCTCAGTGATGAATTTCAATTAGCACCGGAGGCGGAAACTATAGTAAACGATATGTGCAACATAATACATTGTACATTGAAGCGTGGCTTTGTGCACCTGTTGCTGCTACAGCACCATATTTTGATTTTCAAAACAAACATTTGATTGTGGTATTTCTCTGTGGCATTAGCAAACAGAAAAATGATTGATGCTTTAGGTCGCAGATCGCAGTTGCCAAACAAAAATATGAAGCGATTCCAATAGCCAACTGACAACATACCTGTAATTTTTGAAAACGGAATTGAACAATTTGTTTCCAACGGAACTGGAGTATTCTTTACCAGATTTGAGTTAGAAGATCAATCTTTACGAACAGATCCTTCAACTTGGCAAATTTAATAAGCAATTTATTTTCCATTCAACCTTATCAATGCTTAATGTCTGTAATATGTAACTTTTCATTACAATAATTTATAGAAATATTCTGCCTAATTTTCAAGCTGCCAACCACCCTTGCAAGTGGCTGCCAAAAATTTCCTTCCAAAATGTAATTTTGTTTCATATTAGATATAAGTGTTTAAAAGCGTTTTTAAAAGCAGCAGCTATGTAATTGCATAGGTACAGCTTGTACATTAGATTATAACGTGTCGCATCGCAATAGTGCACCCCGCAGAGGAGGCTAGAACCCATGGGCAAAGGTTTATGGCACGATCGGCGAGTAAAACTATTTTTGAGGATAAGTTGATGGTTTGGGTGTGAAATGGAGCAGATAGTCCCCATTCTGCTTCCCATTGTAACATTAGCTGATCTCTTGACTCTTCCGATGTGTTCAGACAGAGTGTCCCGTAACTACCCTTGCATCGGAAAATGGGGAGTAGTTGGGGTGATTTTGAACAACTTTTTCCTTGACGAAAATGTTGTTTGAAGCTTCGTTTTTGAATTATTAATCAAAAACACTGCCCAATTAGAGCGCCCGTAAAGCGCGGCCTCAGGAGCGTACCTCTCTACTGCGCTCGGTTAGGTATGGGGGCCTCGAGGGTACCTTGGGAATCGTACGGCAGATGTTACATCGTCTTAAATTAAGAATAATGTTGAACTTTTGGTCATTCATTAATAAGAAATAAACTAATTATTGTTTTAATTAATCGCGTACGGTCGTGGTCGTGAAAGAATGCATTGGCACGGTGTGTTACATCGTCTTTAACGTTTTACGCGTTCGCTACCAGCCGCCACATATAAGTGACACATCGGTTTGTTATCAGAGCCCGTCGTCAATTTATGAAGACATGTTGAAACGCGTTGGTAGCGAACGAGTTAGACAAGGATAATGTGAATTTTTTTGTTATTCGGGAATAAGAAATAAACTAATAAGTCGTTTAATAACAGTGTTCGATACTTTATTCGAACGATTCGTTATTACGAGAAATATCGCAATCAGCTGTTTGATATTTGAAAAGTTTAGGCAATACTCTAAAGTCAAGATATGGTACTTTAGCAGCAGACCGTGTACCAAACCATGCTTCAAAGTACATGTTGACAAGAAAAATGCAGATATCGCTTACTGTAGTCTCCTTCTCCGATGCTAATTAGAATTCATCCCTGAACAACCAAATTTTTAAACAATAAATAGTTTTTTCCATCCACCGCGCATGATGAACTATCTCAAGAAATAAAATTTCAAATACTCCACTGGGCGACGTACGGACTGTAGGTATGTACGGAATGTAGATACTACCAAATTTTTCATTTCATTTGTAGCTCCTTATTTCTTAAATGTTTGCATTTTACAAATTCATATTAACACCATAGGCATACTGGCAAAATTCTCCATTCTACTTTTAAATTATATTATTTGCAATATTTAATGGCCCCAATTAATCTTAATAATCTACCCAGGATTAAAAACAAAAAGAAAAGAAAAAAACATTATTTACAGCTAATGGAATGGTCTACATTAAATTAGTATAAACATCAGGCTAAGTCTACGAAAGCTTCTCAGACTGATCTCGTCACGAGTACCAAGGCAAGCTAACTGTAATTCGTAATTAGAGCGGCAGGCTCTGCTGAAACCTGGACGAGCATATACTTCTCGCTATTCGCCACGTGAGAAGGATTTTCTTAGGCATTGGGGGATTTTAGGATTAGGATCGTCCAGGACTTTTCCCTTCAGCGAATCCAGCTGTGCAACGAATTTCTGTTCGAGATTACGTGTCGACGCGTCGCGACGTGGAGAAAATTGAAAAGTCCCTATGTGTTCTATTTGCTCTGCTTATTTTCTCTTTCTGACCATCACCGCTTCTATCGTAACACCATAGCGTTATTCAATTGCCAAAAACTTCATATTTCAAATTATTTTCGACACGCTTATTTTATATAATTAAAATCAATATTGCGTTAACACGATTGCTGCCCCTGTGTTGCGTATGTGTGACACGCCGATTCTGCTTCGCGTGTTCAAACTATCGTACATGCAGGACAACGAACAATGATAAAAATGATAAATTTGTGAACAATGACAAATAAAGTCCGTTCTGAAAATCTACAGTGAATTATGCAGAAATGTGAAAAAAACGAAACGTGGTTAGCGATGCACGTTTTCCTCCAACCTACAAAGGTAGCGAACGTGCTAAATCAGCAACTATCTTGTGAAACGGAGTCATATTTATGATACTGAAAACAGGAGTCACCACCCCTTCCTTCCAGTCCGTTGGTATGCCCTTTCCCTTCCATACATCTCTTAAAACCTCCCCTAATCTCTTCCCAACCTTCTCTCCTCCATATAACCACGCTTCGTTTCTGATACCGTCCTTTCCAGCCGCTTTCCTTACTTTCAGACGTTTGATTTGCTTAAGTATCTCTTCCAAACTTAGGTCCTCCTCCCCTTCTTCCTCTTCCACCCACTCTCTCATCATCTCTCCTTCCTCACTTCCCTCCTCTTCGTCCATTTCTTCACCACCCAAAATTGTTCTGAAATGTGCCTCCCATTCTTTCAACACTATCCTTTCACATACCCCCACTCTTCTTTTCCTAAATTTGCTTACATACTTCCATGCCTGCGCCTCATTCTTTATCCCTTTCAACTCTGTCTCCTCCTTTTCTTTCTGCTCTTTCTCCTTTTCCTTACAGAGCCTTTTGTACTTCGCCCTTCTGCTCTTATAACTCTCTAACTCTTCTGCTCCTTTCATCACCCTTTTCCAACTATTCCTCAGCTCCTTCTTCCTCACTCTACACTCTTTATCCCACCAGGATCTTTCTCCTACCTCTTTTCTCCCTCTCCTTTTCACTCTCTTACTCACCACCGCACCTCTTATTCCTTCTATTAGTTCTTTCCACCCGCTTTCCACTCCTATCTCCTTCCATTTCAACCCGTTTACTCTCTCCGTGTATCTTTCTATATCCTCCTTGCTCCAGTACTATACCTCTCTTTCTCCCACCTTCTGCTCTTTCACCCTTCTTTCCATAGCGTCTTTCATTATCACTATAAGAGGTTGGTGGTCAGAATCTATCCTGTCCCCGACTCTAAATTCCTCCACTCTGTCCCAGGTCTCTTCGTTAACTAATGCGTAATCTATTACGGTTCTAACCCTTCCTCTGTAGAATGTGCATTCCCCCCTCTCATCTCCATTCTTGTTCCCATTGAGCAACGACCATCCCCTTTCCTCTGTCAGCCTCAATAAAGCATCCCCTTCTTTATTTTTCTCCTTGTCCTTCGTCTTTCTTGTCACCAACAGCCTCTCCGTACACCCCCAGCATCTTCTACCCTCCTCCCCCACTCTTGCGTTAAAGTCTCCCGCGATTAGCAATATCCCTTCTTCCATCTCTCCGACCATATCGGCCAACTCTCTCAATTTCTCTTCCTTGCCCTCTCTGTTGTACACAACCACCACTACTCCCTCCTCTCCACTTATCTTTATTTGCCTTTTCACTATACCCTCTCACTGCTCTATCCTTTCATCTTCTTCCTTGCTTATCTCCCTTCTTACTCCAGTTATAATCCCCCCCTTCGCCCTTCCTCTTTTCCCCTCTCTACTCGCTCCTTGGCATTTCCAGTTCCATTTTGACGGCAACCTCTCCTTCCAATAGTCCCAATTCTTCCCTTCCACCCACGTTTCAACCAGCCCCACTACGTCGAATTGCTGTAAATATGTACTGCCAGAACTCCCTATCCTTGTTTCCTATGCCTGCCACATTCCAAACTATCATTTTGCACTCCTTCTCTTCTTTCTCTTCTCCTCCCCCAACTACCCCCATGGTTGCCGCCTTTTTATTCAAAAATTTCCTTTCTCCAATCCCCTACTCTCTTTCCAGTCGATCCTCTCCCCACCTACCATCAATTTTCCATACCCCACCCTTACTGTGTTTCCTTCCTCCCTTTCCCTTTTTGCCCTCTCCGAAATTTCTTTCTGCATCATTCTTTCCTGTCTCGTCCAGTCATTTCCTACAAAAATTGCCTTCCCTTTTAACCTGTTCTTCTTCATCATGATTTCTCTCTTCTCCTCCCAGCTCCCTATTTTCGCCACCATCATCCTGCTCCCCGTTCCCTTTCCGCCAATCCTAAATGCTTCCTCCACTTTTACCTTAGCCTCCAGCTGTTCCGCAAGTCACTCTTCTATTCGTTCCCTTAAACTTGCCCCCTTCACCTCTTCGAGACCCCTGATTACTATGTTGTTCCTTCGTTCTTTCCTCTCCCTTCTCTCTTCACCTTCCTCCAATTGTCTCACCCCTTCCTCCCTGTCTTCTCTTTCCTTTGCTTGTTCCTCCTTTTCTCTCTCCAGTTTGCCCAATCTTTCCAGCATTTCTGGCCTCTCCTCTTCCCATTTCTTTTCCTTTTCTTCTGTCTTTCTTTTCCCCTCCCTGATATCTTCCTTAATTTCTCTCAGCTCCCTCCAAATCTCCTTCATAATTTCCATCCATTCCCCACCCTGCGCCTCGCTTCTACTATTGCCTTCCTCCTTCTCACAACCCTTCCTGACTGCCTCCACCTGCTCTACTTGTACCGATTCCACTGCCTTTCCTCTCGTGAAGTATTCTGGGATAGAGCTGTTGCTCCAACTTCGTTGCGACCCCTCCGCCGCTGCTCCGCTTTCCTTCTCTCTCCTTCTCAGCCCCACTACTCCGGTTCTTGATACCGCGCCGCTTTCTCTACCCCTCTTACTCTTCTCTGCCGCCATTTCCCTGTATCGCGTTTACCGTCGCTCTTGCCGTTCTCTTCTTTACCGATTTTCGCACCTCTTTTTTTTTTCTCACTACCTTCTAACCTCTCTAACCTTCAATTAACGTACACTTTCCCTTATCCCTCTAACTACAGCTCCCTTCCGACACTACTCTTTCTATTCCCTTCTTGTCCCTACCTCCTGCTCACTTCTCCTAAACTCCCGCTCAACCCTTTCAATTATTTCTCTACTTCTCTATCACTTTACTTTCCTGACCCTCACGCACGTCCGCTCTCAACTCAACCCAAATACCAAGCCCCACGTGAAGAAATATATTTTTACGTTATTATGTTTTATATTTTACATATGAATTCATTTATCCTGTAGCTAACTGAAATATGAATATCGCCTATTACATGGTCATGATATTGGCCTCACATTCTAGAGAAACATTCCTCCATGCGATGATACAATATTTTACTGTGAGTTCTTACTTCGAGTATTCAATTAGAATGGATGTCCGTGTACGTTTTAGCGTGAAATCTTTTGCGAGCTACAATAAGACATTTTGCAAGCTTTTTATTGCAAATACACGTTTAAGAACATCCTCCTTCCTTTTTATTTATTTTTTTAGCCTACGAAAATGTTCTATTATGATAATAAACAAGGAGTTCATTTTTTCTACAAAGAATAAACTCCTGTATAATCATAAACCAAATTCAATTTCAAACCACAGTGGATCTGTGATTCGAAAGTGAAGTTGGTTCATGTCTATACATACCTATTTCATTGAGCCAATTATGTATTTAGTTCAAGTATTCAGAATATTAACAAAATCGTGCAGATTTTAAATGAATAAATACAATTTAAAATAGAGGAGCAATAATTTAATAAAAATTGTAATTCTGCAGAGCTCTTAGCAGGTTTTAAGATCAGTTTACGTTATAGACCTACGTTCTTTAACAAATGTATATTAAAAGTAAGATGAATATTCTCACTAATAAAATAATATGTAAAAGCATATCGATTCAAAAAATATAACGATCGACAAGATAATTTATATCACTGAAATTTCCTTTGTCAGACGATTACTATTTTAATATTTCAAATTTTAAATAGCGCTTCTGCAAAATTAAATAACGAAGCACCCAACTTATATAAAGTAATCCTATCCAAATTAGCTACCGAACTCAAAACCCATTACGTCCAAAACGAAGTAAGGATTAAAAGTTATCATTGTAAATAATTAAACCCTTTATGCACTCATGTGACTTTGAAGTGATGTACTCAACAACTATATTTTGTCACCGAAGTATTTTATAATTATACCATTATGACGTGTTTGTAAACTGGTTGTGTGATTCAGTGTCGTGGGTGTTCGGAAATGATAAAAATTAGAATCGAACTCGTTAAATGCAGTGATGATGCCCCCTGGCGATCATGGGGACTTACTTGGGGGATAACACGAGTACAAACAACATGAGTGCACGCATGTTTTGCAACATTGGCACTCATCTGCTCTGCATTTGACCGCTTATTTCCAAGGCTGAGTGAATTATTTTATCCAACGTTTGTCCATTAATTCCCCATGCTTTGATCGAAAAGAAATTTAAAGATGTGGGTATAAGGTGCGCCTCTCATTTACCGTTTATAAGAGCAGGTATGAACGAACCAGATTTCTCCTACATTTTAAGCTTTCGGCCACAATTTTACATCGAACCTAGTGATATAATCAATCTGCCTGATAGCTTGCAAAGCCAGTATGATAACGGCACCTATTGGATTTACATCTCAGCTGATAATCCAAAATGCTTTATCTGCAAACAAGATAATCATTTAGCTAAACAGCGTCCAAACGTCTGCACAACCTCGAAATCTGTGCTATCAGAGGATTCACCTAATAATCAGACTGTAGCTGATACACTCGAAGAAACAGTAGCTGTGGACCACACCTTTGGAGCTGCTGTATTTGATATCGACAATCACAGAAGAAATAACAAATGACCTCTGTGAACTAACGAGTCTTCTTCTTCAAATACTATGATCAGTCCAAGCAGCATTTATTTATCTTCAGACGGCTCTGACGCCAAGGTGAATCAAGAAACAATGCGCAATGGTGAACGCAAAAATGGAAAAAAGAAGCCAACAAAATACGGAGAGCCTCAGTTAGTAGCGGTAACGAAACTGACATCAACGTACTGAGAGCTCCAATCAAAAGAATCCTCGCTCAACACTCAACATCTACACTCTAAGTTACACCAGCCTGAATAGTTTTCTTGGAGAAACCGTTTGTAATACTAATCACCTGGATATCGCCAAAAGGTATGCTAATGACATTAATGCGCTGAGCAACATGCTTCGTGACATTTACCCAAGTCTAGCACACTGCAGTATTAAGAACCGGCTGACAAGAATCATAAAAAAACTAGAAAACTGTGGCACCGCCCGAAATAGCCCTTTTGATTTAACCTAATAATTTGATCTATATCAAATATGGGCAACGCAGCCACGGAGTTACCATCTCATCACAGCTACACATTATTTACTGGAATGCCAGGAGCATCACGCAAGGAAAAGAAGATCTACAATACATGCTTCAAGGAATTGATATTTTCATCTGCGTTGAAACCTGGCTTAAACCGGAGGCGAGAATAGCTTTCAAAAGTTTTAACGTTATGCGTAAGGATAGAATTGGTAGGACGGGTGGTGGTATTGATATTTTTATTAGAAAAAGTATCAACTTTTGTAGCTTGCCAGATATTAGATCCTCCAATAACCGCATAGAAACCTATACTGCTAAATTGCTGAACACAGTTCCCTCGATTAACCTGGTGGCGTTCTACAGACCGCAGGGTCTCTCCTCAACTCAAAGCAATTGGGACACTATTATGCAAGTAGTTTCGGATCTTTGGACGCGTCGTTGTAGGAGATTTCAATGCTCACAACGAAGCATATGGAACTGCACTAATAACGACACTAATAGAGAAAGGTTACTCAATAGCTTACAATTAGTAGGACATATTTTTCTACACAATCTAATACATTTACACATTTTAACTTCCATAATAGCAGTAAATCCAATATCGACTTAGTCCTCGCGACTCCGGACTTTGTTGGTAAGACTCATGTTGACATTTCTGATGATACTTGTGGTTCTGATCACTGTTTCATAAATATAAAAATTAACATCCAGAAAACTAAACACATTTACAGAAAGGTATTAAACAGATTAGCCTCTGAGAAAACGAATTCGAACAACTATCAAGAGGTCATGTCACAAAGCTTCTCTTTGTTTCTATCGCAGCACTTTCTTGACAACTGTATAAAAGAATCTCTTAAGCACAATACACCTCCGAGGAGAACGGTAGATGGCAATAACCATGACAACCCTGTTCCGTAGTGGGACTTAGATTGCGACCGAGCTAAGAGATTGATGAAAGCGACGTACAAGAAATGGCAACACACGCACGAGATGCACGACCTAGTTAAATATAAAAAACATGTTCCCACGGCTAAAAAAACTTTCAAACAAAGGAAAAGAGGTAGTACATATTTCTGGAATATTTGCAAGAAGTTGAGGAATAAGTGGACGTGCACTCTGGGCAAGTCACTGTCAGTTGGTCAACGTTTAGTAAAATACAGGAATGCCTGGAGGTAAAAATTGTACCTCCATGGGTTGATTTTAACCCTGACTGTTTTCGCTATCCGTTTTTGGACGGATCGTTTGATTTCACTGACTTCAACTGCGCTTCAGATTAAAAAAATGATAAAGCTGCACCGGGTAGTGATGGTATAGACTACTTAGCTATTAAACTCTTACCTAGTAATACCAAAGTTATTTTATTAGATGTATTTAACGAAATGTATGCCAGAAATGGTTTTCCTCAGGAGTGGCAATCATTCCAGATGTTTTTCATTGATAAAGCCAATAAATCGGGTGTCAGACCTATTTCACTTTCTTCGTTTATGAGCAAGCTCATAACCAAGAGCAAGGAATCAACTTCGACTTCGACATGAAGTTTAAGGCTATGGTTACGGTGGATGCGAATTCGTACGAACTGGCACTCTGATGAATACGTCCGAACAAGTGTGTTTAGGTTCGAAGGTACGCGTCTGGATTTCATCGAATGCAAGTGTTGGGCTGTTGTTCTGTATTTCGTTACGGAGGTTCGAGTCCTCGTCTCAGCCTTAAGTACTCTATTGTAAATAAAATATGCATATATATTATTGGATATTGTTGAGCCATGAATAGATTCTTTTTTCTTGCTTTTTAGATAGCCTTATTTTTGTATTTGTTTTTAATCTATTTATTTGTAACGGCGCTGAGTGCTCGGCCGGCGTCGCAGTTCGAGTTTAGGATGCTTTGTTTGGATTACTTAAGAGGTGCGATACGCGAGCGTTCAGAAACGCAGTTCCGGGTATCGCAGGGTTATCTCGACGGGACAATTTTCCCACCATGGATTTTTAATTAATCAGGGGGTTTGACAATTTCCACCCACTCTGTTTAAGGCGACCAATCATTGGCGTCTCCGAGTTTTCTTCTAGGACGAATGTGCGATTGAAGAGGAGATCGAAACGAGCGCTCGAAAGAAGAACAGCAACTTTGTAAATTCCAACATATTTTGTCACTGTACCAATTACTAGTACTTTAAAATACAGTCCACTATTAATCGTTTTCCATCAGTGTAATTTTCTTTGACCAACCACACGTTAACTCGGCATTAAGAGATCGGATACGGCTCGGCAGCTTCGTCGGAGCATATTCGTACTCAACACATATGGTGTGTATTTATCAATGTATTTATAACAGTACAGAAGAAAATTACATTCACTATGAAGTGCTCCCTGAAACTGACTGAAACTCCCATACGAATGCGTATTGTTTCATATTACCACGTAGGCCAGGAACTGTCAACCTTTTCTCCTCTGAGGGCCACCGAGTCCCCACTACCAATTAAACGCGAAAATAATTTGACGTTGATATGGCATTTAAGGGGGCCGACTCCAAGCGCCATGACCGGTGTGTGTGCACACACACAAACAACGGAAAGCATGCACGTATACGCCATGCGCGACAGAGAGACTCGATTTCTAATTTTTGATCTGTTGTGTCGATAATTGCCTTAATCAAATTTTCGCGGATATAGAACACACGGGTAGACTTCACCACAGCCCTAAAGGGTATATTTGAACGCCAATAAACACCATTCGTTGAGAAGAATAGTGTTTCTGAAACTCACATGTTGAGACAGGCAACGATGTAGGCAACAAGATGGCTGCAGACATCTGGACACATTTCAAATATAGCAAATAGGGGACGGTTTAATGGTTTATTCATGCTCAAACACCCTTTACACACCTCCCAAACACCTCCTTCAACTAGCACAAGATCACAGGAATTCGATTTTTCACAATTTATCA
The DNA here is from genome assembly GCA_907165295.1 of Nomada fabriciana. Classification (NCBI taxonomy): domain Eukaryota; kingdom Metazoa; phylum Arthropoda; class Insecta; order Hymenoptera; family Apidae; genus Nomada; species Nomada fabriciana. Next base: position 17,102,086 of record OU015694.1, read on the forward strand.
CTTCTGGAAAGCGGAGAATGAAAAATACGATTTGCACGCATCCGACGTAAGAATAGTTCAATAATTCTTCTCAAAACAATGGGAAAAAGCGATTGAAATGAATTAAAAATTATCAATATATTTATATTCGGTACTTTCATAAAATCTGTACGAATAAATATTTTGCTTTATTTCTGATTATTTGTAAAAAAGAAATAATTGTGTGGTCTAAAAGAAAGGCGAAGTAGTAGTAAAACATCACACGAGTTTTCCAGCACTTCCTCAAGACTGTTCAATCTAAGACGTCTGAAAATGCGCTTCATACATTTTATTTTAATGTTAAAAATATTAAACAGTACTATAATTGGCAAGATACATGGCAGGGGAAACGGCAGCACGAAAAGCGTGCTCTAACTTCATATTTACGTATATTAAATTAAAATATTTAACAAATATTTTTTAAATATTGGTAAGCAAATAGTGATCATTGTCATATAGTTAGGAATTGAAAACAACATTAATGTAAAAAAAATATCACCCGAGGGGGATTCGAACGTACGAAAGAATTCCAAGCGGCTCAGCAGCTATGCTATGCCCCGGCGGGAATCAAAATCTCGGCTCGAGCCGATTCATTTTGCTGATGGCCAGGATTGTAACAGATGTGGCAATAGTGCGACAGAACTCTCAAAGGATGTGATTTGGCAACTATGGTCTCCCACTCCCCGTTTATAATTCTACCTAATTACGTTAGATGGCACATCATGAGTTTATAATTCTGTATAATGACGATAGATGTCACACCGTCAAATGACGAGGCAGACGATTTTCTGTTTTCACTAACGCCCGTTTCTGTACAATGGCGCTTAGATCGATTCGGAGTTGGCCCCAAAAGAGTAACAATTTCAAAAAGGCACTGTCTAAGAAATGAAGGTCATCGAAGCTATCCATAGTGAATATTATTTAAGATATATCCGTTTCTTGGACTTTCGTCGTCACAGCTGTAGCGTCGCTGCCCGTAGAGACACTACCGTAGATCGACATGTGCGACCCCCAAAAACGAAAGCTCATCGCTCAGCAGGAACGTCGGTGGCTGCTGCTTTGGCGTTACACACGCATACATACACATAGACTGCAGCTATGACAGACACATGTTTGGTCAGACGTCTGCTGCTTTTTTGTAATAGTTCGGATATATGTTCGCCAGAAAACGCATCCACTATAACCGACAATTCTCATGTTTATCCGATGAACAGTTCGGATGTATTCGTCATAACGCCAGTGCGTACGGATACGCATCCACCATAATCGTAGCCTTACGCTCCTGTAAAAATCGTTACTTTAGGATGGAAGGGTCTTTCAATAATTGTAGGCTCTCTAGGGTAAAGTAAAAATGCTGCGTTTATTCTTCTGTGCCTTCGATGGGACTGGGCTCTCTCAAAAAACACTGTGCCTTCTCATGTCGAAGCCACGAATACCACTCCATGTGTGAATACCACTCCTCCGGCGTAACGGCGACTCCATGGCACCCTACCATAAACAGCGACAACGGCCTTGCGACGACACCCGATTCAGCCAACGCTTATATTAGGAAAAAGTGTTTCAAGCTTTTAGATATCATGAAATTTCTCTCTGGCGTCTCATGGGGCATCTCTCCCGAAACTCATATGCTAATCTTTAGCAGTCTTAATACACCAATTATGGAATATAACTGCTTTGTTTACTATGCTTCAAATAAATACCTAATTCTAAAGCTAGAACGAATTCAGTTCGATGTAGTAAGATTGGCATTGGGATATAGAATAAGTACACGTACAAGCATCTTGCTAAGTGAGGCTAAGCATATTTCCTTTTGGGATAGAATTGATTTCTCACGCAGAAAGTACCTCTTAAAATGTTAATCCTCCAAAGACCCTAAGGCTTCAAATAAAATTTTATTTAATAATGATATAGACTTTTTTACACTATTTTCCAGTCGCAGGGTTAAACCCTCTCTTTCAAGTGAAAATTTACTTGATATAATGGAAACTAGTCCAAATCTGGTGATCAATGAAAAACATCCAATTTTTACTTCTAACTATAAAATACAGTATTTAATATTCCGCACTGCGAGGTTGATTTGGGCATAAGGTTACGTGATACCACTGATCCCAATTCTCCGATGGCAAGCTTTATCAAGTCTAACCCCCCGAATACTATTGCGATCTACACAGATGGTAGCAGAGGAGAAAATTATCAATCGGTGGGTGCTGCATTCTATTGCCCGCAATTGAATATAACTCAAAAAATTAGCTTGGACCCGAAAACCTCAATCTTTACAGCAGAATTTTGTGCTATTAACCAAGTATTAGATATTGCCAATACATGCGGTGATAAGAACTTCCTTATTTTGACCGACTCCTTAAGAGCAATTAAATCATTACAGAAACCAATTGTTTGTTATAACATCAATAGGCAACTTGCTGAAATTAAATCTAAACATATCTCCTTTGTATCTAATAATAATAGCCTAACCTTTGTTAAGTTCTTTTGGATTCCAATCCATAATGGGATTTTCGTAATGAGAAAGCAGATCTTCTTGCTGTAAGCATTGGCTGGTTCGAGTTCGGGTGCAAAGCCCTTGTCGTTGTTGACAGGATAAGGGTTCATGGAGTCGCCATTGCGACGGAGGGGTTAGGGCTTCGGCTTGAGAAGGGACAGCGGTTTTTGAGAGGCCCAGTCCCGTCGAAGCAACAGCGGAATAAACAGCATTTTACTTCCTAAATTGCAACGGGAGCGATCTACGAATTACCTACACCTGATAGCAGGATTCCCCTTAATGATTCATTTATTGATCTCAAAAGTCAATCAAGAGTCTCTACCACTAATTTAATCAAAAAGCAAGACATAATCAAAGGAACAAACTACTTTGGATCCTCCCACAAGGAAGAGGATAAACCGTGGCACACTGGGCATGGTCCTTGCAGAAACTTCACGACTTTTGTTAACAGATGCCGTTCCAATCACTATAACTTAAATGCTTTACTGGCTAGAGTCAATTTGATTTCCAATAGTGCTTAAAACCTCAAACATGACATCTGGTAATGTCCGGATTACGAAGATGAACGCAGAGTGCTATTAGTAATGCTCCACAAATGTAAGCTCTACCTCCCTCTTGGCATTGACTCTTCCTTAATCGACACTGATATCCGGGTGCTGAAACTTATGCGTAGTTTTTTAGAGCAATGCTCTGCAAGAATTTAATTTTTTTTAGTGGAACATCATTTGTATTGGATATGTCTTGTAAAACTGCTTACTGGAGCTTAAAAAGTCTGTAGGATTGGAAAAATGTTTAAGTACCTACCATGAAATATGTAATGCATTACATATTTTGTATACCATTATATTCCAGTCAATATATTTGTAGAGCATTATAAATGTAATGTACCGACGCACTAAATCTTAAGCTATATCTCTTATGTACACCAAATATTAGTGCATTTTGCCAAACATTCCTCATCCTTGCCCTTAGGCTGTGAATCATCCCGTTTAGTCACGCGACCTATGCTTCTAACTCCTGACCTATGTCCCTAACTTTTCTCTACTCCTATTTTTTACCTCTCCTATCACCCCTACTCCTATATTTCAGATCCTTTATAAACACTTGACCATTCCTCCTCAAGAGCATTCTTATTTTACAAGTCCGAGATACAACTCCGTTACCGCCGTACCAGTTTAAATAATCTCAAATAAAGCCAGTCCGCAAGTAAGGTTATTTCGACATTATTTTCTCGTGTAACCTATCCATTACATAAATTCAAAGTCACAAGTTTTTATCGTTCTAATAAACTACTGGATCATCTCACAAATAATGCGATTGGCTGTCTTCCAAACATTTGTTTCGCGGTACTACCAACAAATATATTGAGTCACACGGAAAGAAGGTTTAGGAATTCTGCTACTTACTGCACTATATGTACACAGCAAACAGATAAATAATAATCGTAACGAGTTTCCGTGTTTTAAACTCCGATATTAGAAAAACCGCATTATTTATGGGAAAAGCAAATATTTAAAATTCTTTCAAATGAAAAAGTAACTTGGAATATCAATAAAACGATAAAATACACTCAACGTTATTCTTTTTCTGGTTAAAGAATTTGACGCTTACATATTGACTTTATCCCTAAATAGACGAATATCGAACGAACGGCCACCGCTGTCGTTTAACTAACTAATCTTGACGTAGGGACGCGTTGAACAGGAAGGACAGCTGATAAACTGCAGAACACAGAAAGACAGGCACCCTGATGGTCGCCTAGCCGGCCAGGAAATCGATCGTACACGAAGAAAATTGAATAGCACGGTGGCGTACTGTGCCACAAAACAAATGAACATCGCGGTCGAGACACGTGATTGACTATCAAGCTTGGTACGATACCGGGATATTAATCAATCGAGATGGAGGTTTCCATCGAGAAGCTTGGACCAGAACTTGATAAAACTAAGGAAGAAGAACAGGCGTGTCAAATATTTGTAGGTATATGTATATAATTTAGACGCGGATCAAGGACACGGAAACTACATTTCATACGAAATGCAGTTAGTCGACACAACCCAGGCAACGAAGCCAGACGTGCATAAATAACTATTTCATTCTTGCAACCATTGGTCTTCATTTAAACATAACATCATCACAAAATTCAGAATAAAAACATTGGTACGTCGAAGACAGTTCACAAATTCATTACCACCTTTCCGTACCGAACAATGCTATTGAAGTAGACTGTGCCATCTATACTAATTGTTCCACTACATTTAATAGCAACACGATTTGAATTTCGTCTATAGTGTAATCTATAGTTACTCTATCATCCCAATATATCATTTCGGAATTTCAACCTAATATTATTCGCAATACATTATTATTCTATAATATACATATAGGTATACATATACATATACTAAAAATAAAGTTGCACAATTATTCAATTAAAAAAGCCTCTAGAGTATTAGCTAAAAATGAATTTTGAATTATTTCTTTCTCTACTTATTTATATTTTGTACATGGTATTTTATACTTGACGTAGCCAGATAATTTTGTGACTTTTTGTATGTATGGTATGTACTTGCTTTGTACGTCATCATACAGTATACTCTGTTTAACACTAGAACTACCAAGCCAGTAAAAACGACTGGTTCCAGATTTCTTGCTTTAAAGTTATTAACATGTAGATATTGCTGCAGCAATTTATGATGACTTTCAATAAGGCAAAATGACAATTACATAATTTTCGTGTTCATAATCTGTCTAACGTATAATGTCTAAATAGTAATTCAAGACCTAACGGTAGTTCTAGTGTTAAAGAAGAAGAGGAAGCAGACAGAAGGTAGTGAACATGTAGGTAATGCTTAGAGGAGGTTCGATCAAGGCATCTGGGAGGCAGAAATTACGAACCAGGTCAGGAAGGCTTTAATGAACCAACAGGCGTGCAACAAGCAGAAATTGGAGGAAAGAAAGCTCGTTAAGAATCTGTAAAAGAAAGACCGCCAGGGACGCTTAGGGCAATCAAGAATTAATGGATAATCTCGATGAAGGATTAACGAAGCATCAAGATCGTAAATGATCGCTTTGAAGTTTAAGGGGGGAACCTTATGTAAATAGCCTGTTTTTCAAGAATTTTTTTTGAAAAATGTAATGCGCAGATTGATTTCAAATTTGAAGTATCATTTATTAACGTTATAATGTAAAACAAAATATTTTTTATAAATTATAATTGTTAGTAACAATGGTGCAATGGCGGCTTGAAAATGGCATCCTGTAAATTCGCCGGGCAGTGTACAATGCACAAAAATGATCTGAAACAAAAAAATCAAAATGGTATAGTCAGATTATGCAAAAACGCTCAGCATAACATTCTTCTTTTATTAAAATTTCCAAAATTGCAAAAATGGCAAAGTTTTGAAGAAAAAAGCGGCTTTTCGGTTATGAACAATTGTTAATAACAATATTTTAAATAAAAAATAAAGAAATCGGAGCTCGTCATGCTGAGGCCACTTATTTATAGAATATATATGCCAAGTTTCATAAAGATCGAGTAATCAGTTTTTGAGCTACGTTGCACGGCAAGCGAAATTTTACGTTTCGAGAAAAATGCGTTTAAAGTTTGAGTAACAGAAAAGTCGTGAAAAAATCGTAATTCATTTTAACTTACCGCGATTTTTTGCTAATCTGCGATTCCAGGGCCATAGAACAGATCTTCCTCTTCCCCAAAATGTTGCAATTCAGCCGTTTTTTCTTCTTTTCGAGAAGCACGAGCCTCTTTTGCGCAATAAAGACTGCGGCGCTCCTGCTGTTTAATACGGCGTTTGTCCTCACTTTCTATCTCAGCACTCTTTTTAGGAGCTTTTCGCCGTCTGGGACGATTCGGACGATAATTAAGATTGTTATCTTGAACTTTTCGACTCATTTTCAATTTATTCGTATTCTAAGAGGCTCTGTAAACGACCGATTTCACTCAAGAGACGCTGCTGAACTGACAATGAGCGAGGAACCCTCGCCGAAGGGGCATCTTTTCCAAAACCGTTATACACACAAATGTACACGTATAGATGCCGAAAATGGCAGTGCTATGGTGGGGATAACAATTGGTGTACATTAATATAGGTTTTAATACAGTCAGATTACGAAGGGACCGAAAGACCGAGCGTCCGACGATGGCCCGACTACCTGAGCCGCTCCGTCCAATACAACCGTTCACTTTATTTTGAAAGTAACGTACAAGAACATCTCTGATCACTTTCTAACTTTTTTTATCATATTCCTGAGGAAATTTCCTATCGATTTAAGCAAAAAAAAAAAAATGCTAAAAAATTTCATTTTACACAAGGTTCCCCCCTTAATTGAATCTCGGGCGATTAACCGACATTAAAGAAGCAAAAACGACCATTCTGATGTCACTGGAATTCACTACGGTTTTTTGCTTACACCAACTGATCAACGTGCGTATAATTATTGTGGAGTAAAAGATACGATAAGATATGGAGTAGTGCACCACGAGATTTGTGATAATTTATGTTTACTAAACTTATAAAAATCGATATCTGTGAAAACATGTTCAACACGGGTCTGATTTAGTAACCTTCAATAGGCGTTCCTTGTAGACTTTAACGCGCTGATTCTGAATCTGAAATCCGTTTTTCTCCAGGACGTACCATTTTTGAAAATATCAATTTTGCAAATTTTCAACTTTGAAAATGTTTTCAACGTTCAAGGTTATTCAGTTCCGCTTGGTGCCAAACGATTCTTCGAAGTTCCACGAATAAAAGGATATACATAGCCCGCCTTTTTGGCGACCACGATGCAACGGGGCATTCTTTAACCAGCCATTGAACGAGAAAAACCTAATAGTCACAGGCATATTAATTGAATAAATTACAGCACGAGTTTAAAATAGAGTTTAAAATAGAATACCCAGTCAGCCAAGCCTGCAGTAGCAGATCCTGCTCAGATTCTGTTAGCTGATTTTGTAAACAGAATGGCTGCATATTTGATGCACAACCTGCTGATGCACAATCTGACGGGAGATTGGCAGCAAAAATTGAACAGATCCTGCAACTTGAGCCATTCAAATGGATTTAGATGGCCATTTAAATGGCTGAACTTACAGGATCTGCTCGGTTTCTGCTACCAATATGCCATCAGATTCATTTTGCAGAAACGAAGCCAAATGCGGACGCAGATGGCTACGGATCTGTAGATAGAATCTGTCAGTTCTGTTAGCAATCTGCTGTGAATCTACAGTCAGATAGCTGTTAGGACAGCGTCTATTGTGATTTACTCGTCCTTTTCGGTCTTATCCCGAGTTTCGGCGATTTACTCTTACAATTTCCTCACGTTCAAGGGGGTCTGCTTTTGGTACTCGATATCTGATTTAGATATCGATATCTGACTTACTATAAAGGTGGGTATAGACGCGGTATGTGACCTCGTGATCATACATTGTATGCGTCGCGCCGAACCACCGTCCAACGTCGTCGAAATTGTCACGTCAAACCTGACGATCGACGGGGAAGACGGACGGTTGGATTTTTTGGATACAAAAGGGATGCTTGTCCGAACGCGCGTGTGAGACGGACGTGTTTAAGAAACGTGTACTAAATAAAATATAATAATTGTCCATCCTTGCATTTTGTATTCTATCCTTACCCGTCGAAACATCCTTACAGTGCCATTCATTTGAGCAATCAAATGGATTTAAATGATTTGGTACGTGATTTGAATCTAGCAAAAAATAAAACAGATCTTTTGGCGTCCAGACTGCAGCATCGGAATCTCCTAACACCAGAAACCTCTATTACTCACTTCCGAAAAACACATGAGGAATTTGAAGAATGTTTTCATACACACAGAAACTTCTGTTACTGTCCGGACATAAAAATTCTATTTGCCAAGCCAGATTTTGAACATCAACCTAAAGAATGGAACCTCTTCATAGATTCCTCGAAAATAAGTTTGAAAGCAGAGCCTCTACATAATGGAAATTTATACCCGTCAGTACCAATTGCATACGGTGCGAAAGTAAAAGAAGCGTATGACATTTACCAAAAAGTTTTACATAAAATTAGTTATGAAATGTACAATTAGCATATATGCGGAACTCTAAAAGTTATAGCCATATTAATGGGTCTTCAAACCGGGAACACGAAATATTGTTGCTTTTTGTGCGAATGGGACTATACACTCAAAAAATGGCCAGCAAGAAAAAGCTTCATCCCCGGGGAAAAAAATATAAAAAATATAAATTTAGTAGACAAGAATAATATTTATTTGCCGCCACTACATATTAAATTGGGAATTATGAAAAATGTTGTAAAAAGCATGGACAAAAACAGAACTGCGTTTAACTATTTACAGCTAAAATTTCCAGCTTTATCAGGGGCAAAGATAAAAGATGGCATTTTTGAAGGGCCCCCGATTCGCACGTTAATACGAGATGAAGAATTTTATCGGAAAATGGTACCAGCAGAAAAGAAAGTATGGATGGCGTTTAAAAATGTATGCAACACTTTTCTTGGGTCATATCGATCATCGGATTATGTCCCTTAAAATTGTTAAAGAATTACTCCAGGCTTGCAGAAAATTGGGATCCAATATGTCCCTTAAAATGCATTTTTTTACACTCGCACCTAGACTTTTTCCCCGAAGATCTTGGGGATGTGAGTGACGAACGCGGTGAACGATTTCATCAATATATTAATGTCATGGAAAAACGATATGCTGGAAAAGACAGTGCTGCAATATTGGCGGATTACTGTTGGCAGTTGAAAACAGAAGCAAAAGGATTTCACAAACGTCAATCAGGAAGAAAGTACTTTATGTAGCTATACATCTTAACTTCGGCCTTTTTTCGTTATAAAATAGTTTATAAATAATTAAATTATATTTTTTAAATGATTGCATAAACTACGTATGACATTGCAAGAAGGTAACAGAGAGCCGTGTGCGTGTAGCGATTCCAATACGCTGAGCGGCAAGCGTGGCGACTGCCGTCATAATGATGTTAGATGTCATACCGTGAATTTATATTTCTATATAACGACTTTAGATGTCATACCGTCAAATGTAGAACCTGCAAATTTTCTGTTTTCACGAACGCCCGTTCTGTCGAATGGCGCTTAAATCAATTCGGAGTCGGCGCCCTTAAAAACAAAAATGATTTTACAACTTCCGTTGATGCTTTCCTTAGCAGAAATGTCTGTTCTATTGCGTGGCATAGTCTGCTTTTCTCCTAGACCCTCAGTTTTTTAAACAAATTGCAAAATTTCGGCCAAAATGGGTGTTTTCGGTGTCCTTTTCACTTTGATCGTTATTTAAACATATTTAAACGTTTGTAATCAAACAACTATTTATATCATTTTATTCGTGAATTTCTAAAGAATCATTTGGCACCAAGCGGAACTGAATACCAAATATTACCGTAAAAGTACAAAACACTTCCAAATTTGAAAAATTGGATTTTTTTTCAAAATTTATTTTTTTCAAAAATGGTACGACCTGGAGAAAAACTGATTTCAGATTCGTATTCAGCGCGTTAAAGTCTACAAAAAACACATATTGAAGGTTAAAAATTCAAAATAAGTTAAAATTTGTCGAACAATGTAATTGAACAAAATTGATCGCGTGCCTTGTTACCATTATTAACCCCAGAAATCGTGATGCCCAAAGCTTGCGTGATCGTCGATTTCGTGGCGTGTAGTTCATTTTCTTTTTCTTGTACGCATAAGTTTTGTTGTATATAGCAATAACAGTCTCCGATTATCGTAGTTTCTTTGTATATAGCAATAATAATCTCTGATTATCAATGTTATAAGCGTATACGCCGATAAATAATTTCTCGAGAATTTGTTAAGCAAGTAAACTGATTGTAGTTAAAAACTTCGTGCTAAAAATTAACTAAAAATTCCCTTGGAAGTGTTATTAGTATAATTGATTTTATATTCTTCAGCATTAAGCTATTCCAAAATTTGTACAATTCAAAATATGTAGTTCAAGGAAATCAGTAAAATATGAAAGAAATATTGGAATAAATACTTCTTTACTATATTATTCTACAGATTTTTACTATTTGTCAAACCACGTTCAAGAAGTCCCTCCAAATTATTATTATGTTACTGTATTTTCTAATGTAAGCTTAATTATTTTATGTGCAAGAGCCTTAGTATCAATGTGATTAACGTAATCAACAGTGGTTGTCCAATGTCAATAAATAAATGATTATATTGGCGTGTTCACCCATTGTAACGCACCCGGTCTAACACCGCAGCTAGACTGCCGAAACTTGCCCCCCCCCCCCTAAATCGGATGATTAACCGATTGGTTAAGACGATATGCGGCGAGGGTCCCGCGAACCGGTATAAATGCACGAGGATTCGCGTATCCGCAGAGTATAAGAGTCTAAGAGTATAAGAGTCTAAGGGTACGATCAACGTGGCTCCGTTTTCCGTCCGTTCGACAGACGACCGGCAAATAGCTCACATGCACGATGCCTTGGGATGCATGTGTGTGTGTCTTTTCATCCGAATTCGTGGTTAGAGTGGCACCGAAATCGGGCGATGTGACGTCAGCTACCGCGTGAGCGTTTCGATGTATTGAGAAGCATGTGTGTGATCTATCGGTGTAGCCGTTTTTGTCGGGCAAATCGAAAGCCGGACAAACTCAAATTATTTTGAGTTTTGTCGTAGATACACTTCAGACGCCTCCTGGTTCACGTTACTACAAAAACAAACCTTTCGACGGCCAGATCGATAGACGTTGGGGTTCTCGAGGGCCCGCACGTAAACACTTGAACTATGGGCCCGCTGATAACAACAATGAAACTTTGCTATTGCTCATTCTTTTGTTATGAAACTTATACCCAGACATTAGTGACATTTTTCTGATTACAATGACACCAAACACGATATAATTTGGACTACATTTACTGGTTTAATTGATGGTAATATGTTTCGGACGCAGAAAAGGATGGCGCGTGAAAAAGAAAGAGAAGCTGCGACTGTGACAATCGGCAAAGACCAGATGCGTTTTTGTACTGATCAAGATACCAATGCATTGCAATCTTTTTTATTTTCAGTCCTTTTTTTATACAATTTTGGTCAACATATTTGTGATATTATTCCGATTAAAATGAGTCCAAAGACGATTCTCAATTAAGTTTTAAAATTAAAATGAAGTAACAAAAAATTACCACAGAATCTAAAATTGTTACAATCAGTTCAAAATATAAGTTGAAATAAATAAGGGTTGAATATATGAGATGAGTCAGAAAATAGTTCTTTGCGCCTTTCACAGGCAAATTGTACTCCACCGCGCATCGGAGGGCAATCTATGGCTCACACACATGCCTAACACGAATGCACGCATTGGACGACTTTGCCCGAAATGCCGGTCGTCTGTCGGACGGACGGAAAACGGAGCCACGCTGATCGTATACTTTAAGGTAATGATAAATGTTTAACTGTAAATAGCTTAAAACCTACTGAGTATCTGCCCCTATAATGCTATATATTCGTAAACAGGAGAACGAGATCTATACGTCCACAAAGTTTGAACTAAATCGGTGACCCGAAGGTCTTGCGCTCTCCTTGTAAGAGTGTAAGAGTCTAAGAGTTCAAGAGTTTAAGAATATATAATAAAGAATAGTTCAAGAGTTTAAGTAGCTTAAGCGGCTGAAGAGACGTGTTATTTAACTCCCCTCCCAAGTAAAACCACTTACAATTAAATAAATACTATTCTACACTGTTGTGAGTGCAAACAACTACAACATATTCTACCTTGGTGGATTATAATTTTATACAAACCTGTGTGAACTTCGTTCATCACAGACCAAAAATCCAAAAGAGTTCAGAAATTTTTAATTTGAATTTTGTAACTCTGGAATTCGAATATAAAAAACAGAGATAAATGAGCAATGAGAAATAAAAAAATTAATTGGAATATGGCATAAACATATTAAATAATCGTCTTACAAATTCTGTCGGTGATAATTACACGAAACAAGAACTCTTTATAGAATAACTTGCAAAAATTGTTTAAACCGAGGCTCCACATAAGCAACCATACCTTGCAAAATTTCCGCGCACCATTACAAAACGGATTCCCGACGAATCCAAGCAAGTACTAAATTCAAGTATCTGTAAGGGTCATTAAAAGCAAAAGAACGCTGAACGAGGACAGGGTCATGGATAATAAAACGCCCAGGAAGTTCGATTCAATTTTCCATGGGACTCGATTGGATCCGAGAAAAATACTGGTGGAAGTATCGAAAGCTCGGAGATTTTGAGTTTGATCGTCTGGAACAGTCGATATACGGGCGGACGTACAAGCAATGAGAAGCGGATAAACGAAAATAGAAAGGGAACAGAACGGAAAATGGCATGTTGCGTCCGTATGAGAGTGGAAAATGAGACCCGTTAGCGATTGCCCTTGTTTTTTTCAGTAGGATTTCGGACCAGGCAACACGCGAAAATGGGAGGAAAAAAGCCAGAGTAGACGTTAAGTGCCTGTACGTGTATGAGATATTTCCTTTTCGAACGTGTGCATGAAATGAACATCTTCCTATTGTCTCACGAAAATGCTGATTTATCGAATGCAATATGCGTGCCTAGCTACTTCTCTCTTTTCTTCTTCTTTTTTTTTTGCCCAGCTCGCAGAAGAAAATTTTTGTATATGACTACGTGTTCATCTGTGGACTCAATGGAGGGTGTTGTTCTGGATGATATATGGTAACTAAAACTTGTTGCGAATACCCAGGCACATATGTATATAGGATAGTGATATTTTTCGTTATTGTTTTATTCATTCTTACTCACTCCTTATCCTTTCATAAGGTGTCCCCGTTCTTTTCCTTTTCAGGCGAAACCTCCATTCCTCTACTTCCCCTTCTTTTTCTAATATTTTTCCTATATTTTCATACCATCCACACGGGTTACTTCCGTACCTGTCGCATATTTCCTGAGGGGAAAAGGCTGTTGGGCGGTCAGGCGGTTACAATATCAATTAAACAATCGATGGGTCACAATATATATACAATATGTACTCTTTATTAGTTTCTATTCACGACTGCTCATGATGCACGTGTTTCTACGACTGACTCTCGATCGTCTGTCGCGATCGTCTTTTTTCCGAAGGCGACGCACGGCCCTTGAGGTGGTTTACGTTAGATGGCGCCCGATAGGAACCGTCGCGATCGGCGTGACAATCTCAGACCCTAACGTAAACCACCATGGCCGAGCAAAACCAGACCCCCTACGTAAAATCCCCTACATTCCCAAACACGTTTTCACGTCTCCTAATCTTCTCCACATAACCTACATTATTTTACCTTTTCTGTCAACCAGTATTTTCCATCCTTAATCTGATTACCCAGTCTGAACATCGCAATTTTCTTTAATATGTCCTCGCTCCAACCTTTCTGCATATACTTTGGAATTCTTCCTAACCTTATTACTTTGTACCACTCATTATATCTTGATTTTATTATTTTCCCCCTTCTCTCTTCCGTCTGCTTTTCTCTTTCCATTTTTTTCAGCTTTTCTCGACTTAGATTCTCTTTCTTCTCCTATCTTCTCGATGTTCTTCAATGCTCATTTCCTTTTTACCTTTCTCCTCGTTTACACTTCTCCGCGAAGTTCCATGCTCTTATTCTTGCTCACGTTCTCAACATGTCTCCCTTTAATTCTTCCCTTATTAGGTATCCGGGTGTTTTTCATTCTACTGCTAATGTCCACCTGAAAAACTTGTTAAGTAGTACCTCTATTTCTCTTTCTTCCATCCCCATATATTTGCACCATATATTGCTATAGTCCATTCTAGTCGGTCGAACAACCAGATTCTTGTTTTTCAATCTCCTCCAAATATTCTTTTCCCTTATTCCCATACCTGTCTCGTCACCATCGCTACCTTCTTATTTATTTCTCTGGTGCCAGTTTCCTGTCCTCCATTTCTTTTTAAACGATATCCTAAATATGTAAACTTTTTCACATCTTTTATTTCCTCCCCCTTCCATTTCCATATTATTTCTTTCAACCTTCCTCCACCCGCTCTAAATCCTCATTACTTTCGACTTTTTCATGTTCAGTATCATATTCCTCTCCGTCAGGTATATTCCCAGGGTCTAGATCATTTATTCCCCATCTTTTCCTCTTTTTCTGCCAAGAACACTATGTATATCATCTGCCTATGACAGACAGTATATCCTTTCTTTTTCTATCTGCATTCCTCCTGTCCATCTTTCCTTGTAGAAATCCTCTACATCCGCTATAAATATATTACATATGTTGAGTACGAATATGCTCCGACGAAGCTGCCGAGCCGTATCCGATCTCTTATTGCCGAGTTAACGTGTGGTTGGTCAAAGAAAATTACACTGATGGAAAACGATTAATAGTGGACTGTATTTTAAAGTACTAGTAATTGGTACAGTGACAAAATATTTCGGAAATTACAAGGTTGCTGTTCTTCTTTCGATCGCTCGTTTCGATCTAATTTTCAATCGCACATTCGTCCTAGAAGAAGACTCATAGACGCCAGTGATTGGTCGCCTTAAAAAGAGTGGGTGAAAATAGTCAAACCCACTGATTAAGAGAAAATCCATGGTGGGAAAAGGATCCCGTCGAGATAACCCTACGATACCCGGAACTGCGTTTCTGAACGCTCGCGTATCGTACCTCTTGAGTAATCTAAACAAAGCATCCTAAACTCGAACTGCGACGCCGGTCGAGCACTCAGCGCCGTTACAAATGCATAGTTTCAAAACAAATGCAAAAATGAAGCTATCTAAAATGCGCAAGAAAAAAGGATCTATTCATGGCTCAACCAAATAGGTGCGGACTCGTCGGGCACTCCTGCTTCACTCCTTTTTCGGTCCAGAAGTTTTCCCCTATGTTTCTGTTTCCTCGCACATCGGTCTTTGTTTCCCTATATATTTCCTTGATTCCCTTTATCAGTTCCTAACTTATCCCTTTCTTCGTCATAGTGTCTCACAACTTTTTTTCCCCTGTCGGGTCGAAAGCTGCTTTCAGGTCTATAAAAAACGTTGCCATTCATCTTGTCTTTTCTTTTGTATATTTGATTATAGCATAGTTCAGTACGTAGATGCTATCTATCACCCCTATACCCTATCTGAACTCCGACTGTCCTTTCTTCAGTACTTCCTCTTCTTCTATTTCTTTCACTAACCTATCTGTCACAATGTTTGCATATTCTTTATTAGTATATTGTGTCCATTATTGTAACACTTCTATATTCTCCCCCCCCCCCCTTTCCTGAATTGCTACGATTATTTCTTCGTGCCATCCAAGCAAGGCCATTCTTCTCCATTCAAAACTTTTCTGCATATTTCCCATGTCCATACCTCCACTACTACTCCTCCGAATTTCACTATTTCCGCTGGCAGCCTATCCTCTCCAACTGCTGCCTTCTCCTTCTTTACCTTTCCTATTGCCCTCTTTACTTCCTCTCTTGTTATTTCCTTCTTTACCTTTCTGTTCCTTGGTATTCCATCTTCGGATCTGTCTCTCCTTTCCATTCCTCCCAACATCTCCATGAAGTACCTTATCCACTGATCTTCTGTTATGTTATTCTCTATTCGTTCTTCTCTATTTCTAATATAGTTTTATTATTCTCCATACTCCTCCTGCATTCCTCACTTGCTCTGCCTCATTTATTAAACCTTCTTTTACATCCCCCTTTCTTCTATCGCGTAGATCTCTGTATTTCATTCTTTTCTTCTTGTACTCTTCTCTGTTCTCCCTGCCTCTTCCCCAACTTCCGAGACTCTTCCTCACTTCTTCCCTTTTTGCTTTACATTCTTCGCTCCACCACATTTCTATTCTTTCCCTTTTTCTAGCTCTTAATTGCTTTCATAATATTTCTTGTTTCTTTATTTAACATTCCTTTCACCTCTTCCGAACTTACTCACAAAACTCTAATTTCTACCCTAAAGGTTTCTGTTGTTTTTTTAGGACTTTTCACCCTACACGCCCAGCGGCAGCACCTATGTGCGCCGGCCACCAATTAATATGTACGTATGTATATCTATTATTTTCTTCCTTTTTGTTTCTCATGTATTCAATCACTTAATGTATCTAATAATAATAATAATAAGTTCTTAGAGTCTATCATAACCATTCCTTTACTTTCGTGTCCCAACAAACCAACAGTTTTCCTATTCCATAATATCCTGCCCCCTTTGTATTCTTTTCTATCTTCTAACGTTTATTTTCTATTCTCCTCATTTTTGCCCTTATCTTTACTACTACCGGGAAATGGTCTGAGTCTGCTGTGTCCTCTATATTTATATTCTCTACTTTTTCTCTTCCTTCCTCGTCTGTTATCAGGTGGTCTATTACAGTCTCCCCTCTAACTCCTACGTATGTCAAATCCCCATCTTCATCTCCCCCAATGTTACCATTCAGTATCACCCATCCAGCTGCTTCTTGAACTTATTCCTTTTCCATAACATTTTTTATCTTTTAATTCTCCGCTTTCTTTCCTACTCAAATCCGCGGCGCGGCGGGGCGTCCGCTCATTCTCCTACCTCTGTATACATATAGCTCTCCGTTGTTAGCTTATCTTTTATTCCTATCGCTCTATCCTTCTTGTTTCTCCCCTCCGCTCCTTGTTTGTTCCACGAGAACTCCTTCGGTAATATTCCTTTAATTCTGCTTCAACCTTCTTACTCTATCCATGTTTTCATAAGTACATATTATGATATTTCACTCCTTCCTCCATTCTCCTTGTATTGCTCTGTCCATTCCTTGAGTTTTTCTCCTTCTTCACTCCATTTTCACCATTTTCCTTCTATCTTTCCTTGTCGCCTTCTTTGTTTGTTCTCTTTTTCTTTTTTATTATTGTAGGATTGCGAAGCGCCCAACGTCCAGGTACAGGGCGATTATGCCATGTTACCTGGGACACAGCTGGTCTGCAGGCGAGCAGTGATGGCCTGCAGAACCGTGCCCTCTGCAGTGTAGATCGAGCAGCAGCGTAGAGTAAAACCAGTGTAGTATAGTGTAGTATAAGATGGAGTAGAAGTCTTTCAATAAATATAACCGTTCCGCGTTAATTATATTACACTTACACCGGCTTGACTTTATTAAAACTTCCAATCCCACATTATTCATCCCTGTTTCCTCCAGCTGCCGCTCCTGTCGCTTCTTCTTATTGCTTCCTAATCTCTAATTCCTCGATTTTGAAGGACGGCTTTTCTCCGTCCCACTCTCTTTCGCACTTTTTATCATATGAAATTCCCAGCCTTGCCACCTCTGCTCCTTTACACTCGGGCCCCGTTCCTTTACTCATTTTATTTCTAGTACAACTCTTCCTCTGCCCTTTTTGTCTCTTACTCCTTTCTCATCAGTGTTACGAGCCGGGGCTGTGGGCAACGGTTAGCCCGGCGAAGGTTGATATTACCCAAGGATTAAGTTTGGGAATATGTTAATAAGTTTAAATTAATATTCGATACAACTCGAGCGGTTAAGTTGTATCTGTGGGATCGTTACTACTAATGTAAGGAATTACGGAGTAAAGAATGGTTTCAACGAATCTACTCGATTTAATGGTGAACAGTTAATAAGTATATATTGCAAGCAGTTGTTTATACAAGTGTATTTGTCGCGATATATATATGTAGTGTGTGTAAATTATTACCTAAGTTGCACGGTGTTGACGCACTGGCGATGCGGGGTCTGAGAATCGATTACGAAGTATACCGAAAGAACTTCAACCGAACTTTGCGGATTCTAACGGGTTAACTTGATGCGAATGGTGCCCTAAGCCCGATTCTCACTGAATGTAACTGACTCTGTTTAAACGTAACGTAACGTGATGATGCGCGTAACTGTGTAGTTATGAACCAAAGATGATAAAAAACGAAGGGTTTATATAGTGCAAAAATGTATGGAGGGGACTCATTAGAGGCCTCCATATATGGTAAGATCACAGGGCTTTCGTCGGGTCACGGTTGTATTTAATCTGTCATGATGAAACTAGTCGATATCAAAGACCCTATTATTCGCGTGATAAGTAGAGAAATCCTTGAGCGTCTTCCCTTTTTACGCAAGATCGAACGACACGTGCGAGGGCAGCGTAAGAGAGTATTATTCATACGTAACATCAGAAACGGAACCTCGCCCAATGATTATAATATTTAGATATATTTATGGAGAAAATGTTGTTAGCCTCCTAAAACAATTCTAACTAGCAATCATAAAACTTTGGATTGATGCATAAAAAAAGCTCTTTCAAAGTAGATTCTCTCTTCTCTAAGCTAATAGAAGTAAGATTGCCCACACCAGATTCACACACTCTCACCTCATTACCAAGCCAAATATGCAATTATTGTAACATACCCACATCCACAAAACTTGTCCTACTTCATTGCCATAAATTGTCGAGTCTTCGTACAAAACAGTCTTTACACCATTCCCTAAAGGACAGCTTTATCAATCATCAACCTTTGCAATGGATCCTAAACATTTTGAAAGACCGGGGCAGTTGATGCGACATTAAAGTTATACAAAAAAGTAAAGTTATTTTTTTCGTTTATTCATACGTAATAACAATAACACATGCTTTTAGAGTAGGCATGATTATGAGTTGTATGCGCTCAGTTTTTAATCAGGAGATTTTTACTTGAAAGTTGAGACTGCTTTTAAATATTTAATCCTTTCATGTCCATTTATATGGATTTCTTTTTCCTGTTAAAAATTTCTGGGTTTTTACGAAAAACAATTCCGTAGATGAGTAGAGTTTCGTATAACTATAATTATCATCTATTTTTTCACAATGATGACAATTGTTAACATTTTCAAGAGGACCTCGATTATACATATATTACACTTGGCATTAAAATACAATGTATCTGAGGGGTCTTGGATGTTTTACAACAATTACATTAAAACTAAAAATATTAAACTAACTATCACTTTGATTATTTTCTATACAATACCATTTTACATACAAAAAGAAATGATTCAGTAAATTCGCAAACCAAAAATTAAAAGTCTATGCAGAGCAAAGTAATCTTCAACATATCAACTAAATTGATCCAAACGGGGCAAAAAAATTGTTGGAAGATTATTTCTTGCTAAATTCACCACAGTCATCGTGCTGGCCATGTCGGAGAGCCACCAGGTGGAATCGTCCTGAACCGAATCGTCGGTTTTTCTCCTATGTAACTACTGTAATGAGAATAGACTTTGAATACAACCTGTGTTTTACTCTCCAAATTCTAACATTCCAAAACTAACAAAAATACCCATCAATATATATAGGAACAATTTTTCCCCAAGAAGAATTAAATTGGAAAATAAAGCGAAGAATTTGCATTTCGTTTAAAAATTCGGGAAGAAGATTCGATTAGTGCGTGTTTCACCATGCAAATAGGTAGTATCAGCTGGCAGATACGCTTTTTGGTCATCACAGTCTTCTCACCCAATCACCATACATGGAAAAATATTCTTTTCCACTGTTTTCGCCCGTTGAAAAATTTGTTTCCCTTTATACTTTTCGCGAAATGGTAATATTCACCGATATTTTTTTCCTATTTCTATTGAACGTAATATAATTCATTCTATTCTTCGTTGAATATTCCCATCCAGGCACGATTTTTTTATATCTGAACGAATGATATATGGAAAATGATACTTTCGAGTCTCGAGCTAAACTGTTTTGCGAAGGGATATTACGTTCCATGGTTTGAGCTCCGCACACATAAATATTAGCAGCACAGCGCGGCGCACGCGAACGTGCCGCTTCAAACAGCCTCGTCAGGTTGCTTTCAATCTGAAAAGACTGGAGCTCAACGTGGAAAAGTTAATAGCTTTGAATGTAGAAAAGTTAGCCGTGCTCTCGTGATGGAAATTATTAGACAGCTTGGCTAGGGAACTTTGCGAGTAAGTTTCAACACTTGGCAACACAGAGAAGAGCAAGTTTGTTTGCGACTTTCATTAAGGATCTATTGTCCAGAGATGCTTCTTTCATTAGGTGTGCCGATAAGCAATCCGCTCTTGCTTTAACAATTTTATATTTTATCAGCAACACTTTTTTGTTAGTGATAGAAACTTTTTTAATAAGAAATCCACTGTTTCTTTACCAATTTTATTTGTTTAATCAAAGCACTGTTCAACAGCATTTTT
Organism: Nomada fabriciana; assembly: GCA_907165295.1. Classification (NCBI taxonomy): domain Eukaryota; kingdom Metazoa; phylum Arthropoda; class Insecta; order Hymenoptera; family Apidae; genus Nomada; species Nomada fabriciana. The sequence continues at coordinate 17,122,738 of OU015694.1, forward strand.
TTGTGTACCAATGAGGAGTTTACTGTTTCTTGATCAACATTGTAACACATTGCACTACTTTGTTAAGCTAAACAAGTTTCAACGTTTTAAAGAAAAACTGGCATCCTTTTTCAAGTATTGCAATGCATGACTCAAAACTACTTTAATACCTTTCGTGTAACTAATTCTGGAGCCACAAAATACACTTACAAATATATCAATAATAATATACTGAAAATTGCTTATTATAAGAAATAATCTCTTTGATAACGAACGGAAACTAATAAAAGAACAATGACGAATTATAAATAATGTATTTGTAACGTATGGGCATAACAATAATATGCACCTATGCCATATGTCTGTGCAATCTAGATCTATAAATAAATCCAGAAATGCAGAGAGTAATTGGTGAATTATATTCATAGTAGGTATGCACCCTGTACTATGAATCACAGACGATACCAAAGGTGTCGTATTTTGAAGTTATTTTTGTAAATCTTATTCTGAAATCAAACAATAAAAGTATCTTATAGTTCGGAAAATTGGTCGAAGGCATCAGCGACCACGTGCAAACTGTGCTACAATCGAATCGGATTGAAAACGCGGAAACACTTAGCCTGAATATTAATCAACGAAAAGTCCTTCATTACAGCGTGCCAAATTGGGCTAAATCCTATAACGCAATTTACATAGTCTGTTGCGGTACTATAGGGCAAAACTTGCCGATATTGTTAGTTCATTCGTGACGTAATGCGACAGCATAGATTATTCAGAGCGTTAACTAGTTAAATGTCACCGTTGTACCGTGGCCTTAGCAAACAGCAAAACTCAATTTCACCATAATGTGTGAAATATTTGCGTCTGAATTTTGGTTGAATCAATAGAAATATCTTCTACACAAGCAAAATTAAATATTTCATTATCGGGATAACTAATAGGAGTTTCTCTAAGTAAACAAATGGTTCTTTTAATAGATATGACTAATCAATTATGGGAATTCAGGTAACCGATTTTTTCGTGACTATACATATTTATACATATGTTTTTATATTTTACGGACATTGAAAAAATATTTACAGTCGCGTCGATTTTTGTCATGTACGAGAAAAGTGAGAGAACCGTTTTGCAAATAGCAGTGTGACTAATTGGAAAATATATTATACTTCTGAATCATATTTTGAATACCACAACTTTAATAAATTATTGATAAAATTCAATACTACTCTATTCAAGGGACAATAGTGTAGGGGGATACATTAGAAGGGAAAAGGTTTATTGTGAAAGAACGTAATTAATGCGTTTACAATGGAATTCGATGTCCGTCTTTTACATTCAAACGTCGGTTACTAACTAACTTATTTATTATGAACATATTTGCCGTTTGTTAATGTTTTATTATGTTTCCTCGGAAACACTCGGCTGGTTTCATTCTCTATACTGCTAGTTTCACTCTCTACAATAGTAATATAGTAATATTTCCATTTGTACAAGTGTAGGAGAATAACAAAAATGGTTATTATTTACCATTTAATCTTTATATACTGCAGCTATAATACTATATGTGTAATTACGGGCATTGTATGGCACAACGTTAGAGATAAACGTCGATAACTGAATGAATGTTTCATGAAGTAATATTTTCATTAATATATCTCATGTAACAACGAAGCTTGATACAGTATATGTTCCCATGAATATTTTCAATTCCGAGGGAATGCATGTATTTAAATTTAAAGCGGCAACTTCGAACACAAATTGCTTACCCATAAACGGAACAGAGATATAATTGGATACAGCCTATCGAAATATTCAACTAAATACTTTTTAAACGATTATTTTAAAAGTGACAACCAAGACGTTCTATAATATAACAGTGTTTCCCAACCTTTCTTGTGCCATGCCCCACCTAAGCATTTCTAAAATTCTTATGCCCCCTGTGTAACATATACATAATTTTTAATATTCAATAATTGAATTGTTCACTGAAGAAACTTAAATGATAGGTTTTAAGAAGAAATCACTAGGAAATTGTTGAGGAAACGCAGTAAGTAAATTTTCAAAACATATAATGGAAACCCGAAATTCAAGTACGAAATAATTTTAATGAAAGATTTTTCTATATTATTTTAATTATTAGCAATTATTTATTGCCCCCATTAACAATCAAATTGCCCCCCTGTGAGGCGTGGGCCCCACGTTGGGAAACAGTCCTCTATAATGTTTATTTAAGCGAGATGCGTATATTTAACAATATTGAATAACTATAAAGCTACTGTATAAAAGTATATAAGATTATATTCACCGCAATTTTAAATATTCTCAAATGTATTATATTTATAGAGGGTGTCTCCCGATATGTGCCGTATGATGTAACTACTGAAGGGTAGGTGTATCATTCATCGTCAAAAGGCACATATCGTACGGCACCCTGTATCTTTCTAGATTATTCATGCAGATAGAAAAAATAATAAAGTAGTAAAGCGATAAAATTAAAGTACTGGACGATTATTCGAGCGCCTTAAATTCAGACCCAGAATACTAAAGTATTGTAATTTAAATACTATTGTAGAATATAGAAATTTCGGAATAATGTCTTATTCTGAATTGCAGATATATTTCTAAAACCACATTCTAAGGTTATTTTTATGGTATAGTTATACGAAAAAGACACCCAGTCAAGTGTCTCAACGAGATCTGTTATACCAAACAATCCTACACAAACAACAAATTCAAAATATATATTTTTGAAAAATTGATGTGTTCATTATTAAATTCAGCTAGCAGTCACTGTCGATTTTGATAGGTACCATTCAATAATAATTGCTCTCCAATGTAACTATTAAATCCGTTGTCAGTTACATTTCACGTTTTAATTTGGCCTTTACTTATAATTTCTTGAATGCAATTGTTTGTGAATATAATGCATACTCTAAATCAGCTAGAAAATTTTTTTTAATTGGATATGCTTTTTAAATGTATCAAGTGAAAAACTTGTCACGTTATTGTTAGCTTATTGTTAGCCACAGGGCATGTCCGTTTTCACCAAATATGTATTGACGGTAAACTGAAATGCTATCATTTAAACCTATCAAGAATGTTTTCCAGCCATACTCTATTAGCAAAAACAGAATCCAAACTCAACCGCATTTGACACCTCCATCTAGAATCTAGGATTTATGAACGAGTTTACTTGACCTACCACAAACAGTTCACTTTGCTGCCACACTGCTTAAAGTGTGCAACAGAATCATACGCACAATTCAAAATCAATTGACACAGAAATACTCATATAAAATACATACATAGGACATGATAAGAGAAAAGCTAAATATATAAAAGTAAATCCTATAAAACAAAGAAATTTGCATCTAAATATATTAGACTTGCATACAAAATGTTAGAATAATCGATGGATGGTTCTGGATGCGTGCTGCCCTCGTGGTGCATATAGTCGAGCTAGGCTTGTGTATAGCGTTCAGTTGTCTCTAATATACAATATTGTCGTAGGTTCGTTCGCGCCTGTACGCACGGAAGCATCGTGCTACAATAAATATATACATACAGGGTGGACCAGAACATGTGCATTATTTTTAAAAAAGGGTAGCGGAGGTGATTCTGAACAACTTTTTCCTGGACCAAAATATTGTTTGCTGCTTCGTTTTTGAGTTATTAACGAAAAACTCTGGCGAATGAGAACGGCCGTATAGTGCGAGCTCAGTCACAATCGCGCGCGGCCGTAATCGGGTGCATCGAGGGGCAACGTACGGCAAATATTACAATCGTCTTACATTAAGAATAATGTGTAATTCTTCGTTATTCATCAATAACAATTTAATTATCAAGTCGTTTAATAACCGTTTCATACTTTTATTCGTTTTCCGAAACGAATAAAGTGTTTTATTAATTATGAAAGAAGTGTTTGGATGATTAATGTTAGAAAAGGGTAGTTAAATAAACTTATCCATTCGACTGCGAATTTACCTGCTTCGACGGTGTCTTGCCATATGGTCATTGTACCGATCCTGACCTATCCTAACAATTTAAATGCCACGTCCCGGCGATCGATACGATCTGACTCGAACTTGTTTCCACACGCACATGACACACACATTAACTTTCGTAATGTTCGTCAGTGCGTGTCGTGTGCGTGTGGAAACAAGTGCGAATCAATTCTGTATCGATCGCCGGGACATGGCATCCAGGGGATAGGTCAGGATCGGTACAATGATCATATGGCAAGACACCGCCGTAGCAGGTAATTCGCGGTCGAATGGATAAGTTTATTTAACTACCCTTTTCTAACATTAATCATCCAAACACTTCTTTCATAATTAATAAAACACTTTATTCGTTTCGGAAAACGAATAAAAGTATGAAACAGTTATTAAACGACTTGTTAATTAAATTGTTATTGATGAATAACGAAGAATTAAACATTATTCTTAATGTAAGACGATTGTAATATTTGCCGTACGTTGCCCCTCGATGCACCCGATTACGGCCGCGCGCGATTGTGACTGACAAAGCTCGCGCTATACGGGCGCTGTAATTAGCCAGTGTTTTCCGTTAATAACTCAAAAACGAAGCTTCAAACAATATTTTGGTCCAGGAAAAAGTTGTTCAGAATCACCTCCGCTACCCTTTTTTAAAAATAATGCACATGTTCTGGACCACCCTGTATAATTACAAACCCGACTTGTTATATTTACGCCCAAGCCACACAAACTGACACAAAATAATGTATAAAAAGCATATAAATAGTTACGCAAATAAACACGTATTAAGTAATCAATATTTCACATTTTGTGAAACTTGTTAGTATACTGTGAATCTCTAGTTATCTAAAAAAGAAGACTAAATAAATACGTAATCATTCTTTCAAATAAGCTTGTGCTAACAAATCGAAGCTCTATATTTTCTGTGCATGGAAATTCAATTACTTCATAGTTTATGATTAAACAATTTGAATATATGCTAACATCTAAGCCAAATGGAACTTTACTTTTCCTGTCCTATGCAGACAAAATCAGCGATAGATACGAGACAACTGTGCGCCCGGCGGGCAACCTAGCATATACACACTATTCCAACATCGAGTATCAGCCCTGGAAGTTGCAAACGTGACCCTGAGGCTCTTAATGAACGAATGGAGAGCGGAAGCAGCGAGGTAACCTAGAAATGGACCAAGTGAATACACAGTTCAGAAAACTATCAATACTCATAGGTATTTGCATAAGAAAATTTGTATCACTGTTATTTAGTATTAAGTATTATTCAATGCAATCCTCGTCGCCAATAAGGAAGGAAAATAAAAAAAATGAAACACAAGATTGTTAATTAACTATAATACGAAAAACATTTTCTTGTTCGAACTACTAAAAAAATCATGGTCAAATGCTTGCGAAACAAATCACATAATTACATGGAAATCGCAATTCCTATATTCTTATAGTAGTACACACACAATTATATGAAGTAAACAACACTTTAAAGATATGATCAAAGACATTATTAAATACTGTATATGTTCGGAACAATGTCTTACAACTGTACCATCATGCTTGCACAATAGTTTGTCCTAGATTCAAACAACAGGAACTTAAATTTAAAATCCACTTTGTAAATGTCGAAGCAACGAAACAATTTTTGCAAACCATTTCTTGTATACTGTACACGTCCTTGTACCTCATCGAAACTTTAAAGTTCAAACAAAATTTCGCAATTCATTAAAGTACGATCTCCTTGTACATTTTTGAAAGCTACTTCAACCACCAATAAAATATTCAAATGCAATTAACCGATTTTTAAAGGCCACTCCGACTAGCTTTCAATCAAACCCTATAATTAAATCGCACGAATTCCGGGCATCATGTCGTAATTAAATGTTGGTCGAACGAACCGCGACTCGTTGACTCTATTATATGAACAGTATCGTTAAATTTTCGCAACCAATCAGCGGAAAAACCCATGTTTACATGAGAAAAATCAATAATCGTAAATCGCTGCTTTTGTCAGACGTTCAACTAAAAAAAAAGTGAGAAATGGAAACGAAACTATGAACTAAAAGTGCAACAAAAAATATAAATTTATAAAAACGTAAGAGAGAAAAAAAATGTTACACGAGAAACAATTTCCATACCTTTAAATTTACATACCTTACCAATGTACCGAGTGGAATTGAACGAATTAAATAAACACCGTATTCATGTGAACAAACATAGTGTGAAACGGCCACCAAATTATTTTAGTTAAATCGTAATTTCATACATATTTGACGGGGAAGAAAATATTGCCGAAAAGAATTTATATTAATGTTTTCTAAGGTTGGAAACTAGTTCTTAGTTCTTCCATCCTGTACGATACGAAATTTGTATTATTACTATAATTATAAAAAACGTTCTAACTAGTAGTTGAGATATAAAAACAACTGAATTGAAAATGTTTGAAGTTTCTAAATTATATGTAAATGATTATATGTATAAAGTGTACATAATTTGGATAGTAATCAGTTCGATTCCTATTCTACAGATATCGACATCTTCAGTGCGACACGTATGAAAGATGAAAACGAGATCGGAAAAACTACGGTCTCGATTTTAAAATGGAAAGGAATGCAATACCCCTATTTGTATTGCTGATTCCTTTGAAGACTGCCAGTGCTTCATCTCCTTTTACATTAAAGTCCAGGATATTCACGGAAGAATATTTTTGTCAGGGGTACCCTTATTCCGATTCATGCTTTTTTTAGAAGGACAAAACCACCCCTATGAATATAACTGTTCCGTATAATTTGTGGATTTTGGCGGCTTGTATTCAAGGTTTGATAATACGAATCCAAGTACCCAGTATGTTAATCCATTAAAAACCTATTGTTATTATCCGTTAATAAAATGGACTGTGCACAATTGTCTACATAAAATATTCGTTTCATCCATCCTCGACATGTGTATACGCATGAGCGTCACTATACGTATAGTTCCCATATTTTCCCATTTTTATTCCAAAGAGTTTTGTTGCGGACGAGCGTAATACATAGCTCGCAAAGTTCTCGTACACATCCGTGTGAAAATGTTTCTCTATATACAGCACAATCAGACCAGGTACAATGGCGCCCGAATGAAATTCATATTTTCACCTGAAACGTTGTCCTGCAACGAGAAACTGAAGCAACGAAATACATGTGCAACGTTGTGAAATAAAAAATGTAAATTGCACGATTTCCTCCGTTCCACGCGCAAAACGCAAAAAGAAATTCGTTGATCGTTGAGCAACTAGGAAAAAAAAATAATGCAGAAAGGAAGGGTAGTATAAGAAAATGCGGAACGTACAAAAGAGGTTAATTAGAGAAGTCCGCGGAGAAATTAGTGTGGCGACTGGCACGCTCTTAATGGGAAGGCAGAAAGTTGGAGGGAATGTTGCCCACTTCTCACAATTTTCGCTGCACCGGATGTTCAGCGACTCACCGGCCGTTAATTTATCCTTAGGAAAATTCTTGGCCAACCGGTGAAAGCTTATTTGCCAACGGAAGTAAATCGTGCCTCGCTTAAAACCGTAAAGTCAAGTTCATATTTCTCCCCTTACCTCTTCGCTCTTGGCGAGCAAACTCGCATAGACGAGTCCCTTCAGACTACCCGGACTCGTTAAGCCCAATTCATATGCGTATCGCGTCGTCGATCGGTACTAACCAGACGATAAATGGAGAAGAAAGACGGAAAATGTGGAAAAGCGGGAGATAGAGAGATAGTATGTATATTCACTATCGTCCATGAGATTAATCGGAGGCACATAAGTTGTTAACTCTAGCATACTAATAAGGAGATACGGTGCACTAAAAGATTTTTAACGAGCCATAAGATTTTTTTATATATTTTTTCCTTCAAAATGTCAAATGTATTAATTCGTTTTACAATATTTTGTAAACTTTTCAAAAATACGTGAAAAATCATTATTTGAAATATTATTAATTTAGTGGTTTTCTTATAAATTGTTGCTGTAAACATGTATGTTTCGAAATTTTTAATATCAACCCTCCAATAAAGTTAGAATCTTTCCAGTAAAACAATCTGCAAAGGACAGCAACTTCGACAATGACAACGACTTACGAAAACAGTTGCAAAACAAATCATATACCGGTTATTAAGATTATGCCCTGCACTCATAACTAGTCCTTGGGTGTTAAAAATTGCCACCGCAAGTAGAAATGGACCGTCTGGCTGATTCTCACGGTAAATGGTAAGTTATGTTTTCACATTGGCGCGGCGCGATCCGGAAACATTTCACCTTGGGGAGACATCGACGGTAAAATTTTTGGTTTATTCTATGCTTGTCATATTTTGAATTAATTATCAATATCTTTTTGGTGAATCTCATAGTAACAATCAGGTAAGTGTTTGATCAACGATATTCCAATTTCTACAGAAGACATGTACACTTATTTGGTTACAAAAAGACTTCGTAATAAATCGTAATGCAAAAACCAAATGGTTACATGCATTGGACAGCGTCAGAAATACGTCCCACTCCATTTTTCTTAAACTTGTTCACTCAATACCGATGTTTCTACGTGCTGTAATGACACATCCTGATCGTTGCGTGGACTTGGCCCAGCAAATAAAGCCTCAAGCATATCAACGCTAAGGAATATTATGGGCTACATCCGCCCGAAGACCACCTTCTGCTCATAAGAAGAGAAGGTTTTAGAGCATTCCCCTCTTAGTTAACCAGTTTTCGGGGGTCGTCGGTATAAAATCTTGCGCCAAATTAGCGGGTGTACCTTTTGTCGTTGCTCTCTCGCGCCACTCTCTTCGACAAGTGTTGTATCTTCCAACCAGTGTGAAAGAATGTCCAGTGACTATATTTGTATGTGAAATAATTGAGAAGAACCCTTCCCTGTCTCCTGCCGCGGCATAACAATACAACATTTGCATTTCTTTAATAACAAGAATGACCTGTATAAGATTTAGTCTGTTTATGATTAAATCAATTAAAAGTGTTCAAATTAATCTATGCATCAAAGCAGGGGCGGGTACTCAATATGTATATGGCATCATACTGAAACTGATATTATAATTTTTATTTTGTGTAATAGCAACCACATCTTTTCTCTCTTTTGTGCTATTATTTCTTCGTGGCCCACTGACAGAAAAAGATACAGCATGCCTGCATACATGAAGCGTGAGTTGATCAGCGCAACCAGATTGTAGCTTGCCTGCCGTTCCTCAGATATGAACGCAACATTTCAAAGTTGCTTCTAGAAAAACATAAGTATCGCTGTCCATTGTACCTGTATAAGGCTAGAGGTATATGTATACTCCAGCATGCAGCACATGACGTTTAAAATCCACGAGCCGTCACTGTGTAAAAGAATAAAGCTAAAAGATTGAAATTTGCCAGAAAGTATAATAGTAAAGACTTTTATTTTTGCACTGATATGTTACATGCAGACGGAAGAAACTTTATAGTGTACGGTCCAGATGGAAAAGTCATGGTCTAGAGAAAACACCGAAAATCTTGAACATGTAGTTGAAGAGTGGACCCATCATATGGTCGAGCTTGTTAGGTAAACAATGGTAGTAGCAACGAACTCGGAAGGCCTTCCCAGTTATTGTCATTACACAAGTGCGTGAGAATGAGAAACGGCCGCGGATATAAAAGTGCGAAACTTGAAACGAGCGAAGTCATTCTTCGAAGTAGTGATACGGGGATTTGTATAGTAAAGAGTTAACGCACTTTTCTACATTTCTTTTCATTCTAACTGTAATCATACGTTTTGTTCAATATTAACCAGGCCTTTATTACGTTCCCGCACCGTGCTCCTACAGTAAAAAATGGGTATTCATCATTTAGGCAAGGGTACGCAATTGATTTAACCGTCCAAACTCGTGAACGTCGCATTTCTTTATGGACCGAACCTTTCGAGGAATACGGCAACGCACCGGTCCATTCATCGCAAGTTATCCAGTAATTGGTGGTGAAACATGTCATCGTACAAATTCGTCAGCATCCGTACAGTTCTCACGTGGTTCCATGCGATATCGGCCTACTCCCAAAACTGAAAAATCCTCCGAAAGGACGAAGATTTATGGACGTAGAAGATATTTTGAAAGACGAGTTTCAGAAGTGTTTTCGGACGTGGAAGGATCGCTGCAACAAGGTTTCGGGTTCAAAAAGCCAGAGTACATTGACGGGGAGATACTTATTATTGATCTAGATCAGGCCTCGGAATTAAGTGATTTTTCAGGCCGATTTTTAGAGGCTACGCCCCTTTCCCCCGCCATGCGTCTGGGCCCCCGCGATCGCCAGCGACCCCTTTTCTAACATTAATTACCCAAACACTTGTTCTTATTAATAAAACGCTTTATTCATTTCGGATAACGAATAAAGGTATAGGACAGTTATTAAACGACTTGTTAAGTAAATTGTTATTGATGACATTATTCTGAATATTTGAGATGTAATATTTGCCGTACGTTGCCCCTCGATGCACCCGATCACGACCGCGCGCAGTTGAGTGGTACGCGCCTGATCGCACGCTATACGGGCGCTCTCATTGACCAGTGTTTTTCGTTAATACGTTCAACAATATTTTGGTCGAGGAAAAAGTTGTTCAGAATCACTCCAGCTACCCTCTATTTCCGAGAAGTCCCATAGTTACGGGACACTCTGTATGTACTTATATTGGTTAGTTTTTTTGTGTTGTTTATTGTCCACCGTTTTGAATTTTTTGTTTCGGACTCGCTATCAACTACCTCAAAAACCCTTAATAACATATTTTACCTGCTTATAATTACTTTATAATTACAATTTCATAAGATTCCGACGAAGTTTTGACTTTTGGCTACTTTTTCGAGGTTTTCAGACCACTGTGCAGCGGCTCGAAGCTCCTCAGGCGGGTAGCATACGAACCGCGCGGGTCGCATTAGGGCGTCACACGCATCCGTAGGTTTCCGTACGACATCCGTAGTGTCGCCCTAATGCGACCCGCGCGCGGTTCATGTGCTACGCGCTTGATGAGCTTTGAGCTGCTTGGCGATTGCGGGGCACAGGTCGTGCGGCGGGAGAAACCTGGCGTTGCCTCTGAAAATCGTGCCCGACAGATAACTTAATTCCAAGGCCTAATCTAGATTAACCCTTTATCTTGCTATAGCACAAAAGGCCCCGTAGGGAGGACCCAGGCGTAGGCTTGTCCCACCCTCTTTGGAGTGTCCTTAAGGGCGTAGCGAGCCCTCGTACGCCAGCTGGCCGACCCAGGAACCGAGGCTACAAGTACCTCAAGTGGGTAGTGGTGATCGCCCAGTCGCGAAGGGAATGACCAGTATGGCCCTAACACTGGTTCCACGGATGATGTTAAGGCCCGCGGAGTCCTGCTATGGCCGTTCACCTTCTCTAAGGGTCTCGGCCCTCCATCCGGACCGCTAACATCTAGGGTTAGTCGCTTGGTGGCACTGATAAGCCCATATCACGGGCTGGAGACGCGAGCGCTTCGTAGTGCAATGCGTGCCTCAGAGCGTGTGACGGCTCGACGTGTGAATTGCGTTTCAACTCGCGCTCCGTCCTGCAGAGACGGTAGAGATTTAGAAAGGTCACGGCCCGACCTGAGGCGATTACACCGCGTTAAATCATACTCGATTTATAGCACAAAAAGGATAGTTTACGGAAAGATCTCGAATACTACAGTGAAATCCCGTGCAACGCGGGGAATACTTTCCGCGTTATACAATACATGCATTATCGGGCGAATTTATGCAAGGTTAAACATGTCTCTGAATTCCAGCACCAGTCGCATATTGCTACAGCTTTCACGGTTTACCTGCGACCAAGTAGTAACATAGTTAATGGAGAGAGACAATACACGCTTTATCGAATGTAAAGAACCTATCCTCATATTTTCAAGCCAGAAATAATTGGGAACAAGTTCTTTAGTAAATGTTTAAATAACGACAATGATTGTTGAAATACATATAGTACATTGAAGATCTCTGCGTGGAACTTGTCAGTATGTATGTGTGTGGAAGTGTCAGGGTTTCTGCAAATCGCGATGCGTATGAAGTGTTCTGGCATTCAGTCCTTCGTATAGTGTCGTTACGGGAATTAGAAAACCGTAAGCAGAGTTAGCGCCATATGTATTACCGGAGGCAAGATCAACCGTATTCGTAAGTGCAATCACCTTTAATTGCACAATTTCACAACACTATTAACAACATAACGTAGTTGGAACTTCTTTCTCGGTACTTCCGATAGTAACTGCATAGTAAATAATGAAATATTTTGATTTTGATTGTAATTAAAAGCTAAATGAAAATCTTTCAATGCCCACTTTATTTTTTGTATAATCCTTTATATCTTTCGTAACTAGAAGAAATGAAATATAGGTTATCACGGTTTTTATATTTATATTTGTATATTTGGGCATTATATTATATTTGTGCATTCACGTATAAACCTAAATGATTTTGCAGTCGATCCGGCTATTGTCCAACGTAACGCTGAGAGAATAGCTCGAGAAAGTGTGGCCCATTCCAATAATATGGAATGCTAATACACTCGCAAATCGAACTGATAACATAAGTTTTCCTGAAGGAATCGGAACATTTCCGTCAATCCCAGTTAATTTGAACAGATTCTATCGCTATTATATGTATGGTCTCCTTCCCACCAATTCCCCGCCACGTCAAGTAATCTTTCCAATCTTGATAATAATTGGGAATTCTTCTTTGATGAGGAATTGTTTAATAATGAGGGTAATTTTTTTGTCTACCCAGCTCAAGACGCTGGAGATGATGCCCGAAGGATTGCAGAGCCTGCAAACTATGCTCCGCTCGAGGGACTTGAAAGGGATAAGGCCCACAGATTACGTGCATTATACTATATACAGATGTGGTTCAAAATGAAAGTCGTAACATTCAGAAATTCAGTAATGAGAATCATTCAAAATTTTAGAGGGAAAAAGTGGACACCGCAGTTACCATTTGTTCGTTTAACAGGATATGGGTCCAAATGGGAAGGGCTGCGAACAAATTTGTTATTCAAGATCATCTGGCTAAACTAATACAGTAGCCTGACTTCAATTTGCCATCTCACCAATGCCCAGGGGTATTGCTGCGTTTGCTGCGCTCTAATTTAAGTGGGACGTACAGTCTGAAGCTCAAGAAGGATGTTCTACGCCCAGCATCTTGCAGGCCGAAGTCTTGACCCATACGGCTGGGATACGGATGAGCCTGATTGTAATAATGATGAGGACCACGGAATATTTGATCCGCGCGTTCGGAATTATTCACAGTTACACCCTAGACCACAGCACCCAGGGAAGTTGGGATGTACTGGCAACAGTTGTCCAGACGTACATGAGTCGAGAACACTCCTCTCGTACATTTTTGTGATCTACGATACTTTGTAACGAATACTTTTGAGAGTAAGCATTTAGGCTTCACCCTTATCTTGCAAGAGTGTTTACAGGTGTCATGTCCCATCAACAAACTGGTGCACCATGGCGGTTCGGTGAAGAATGCCGTTTGGTTTAGAGTTTAGTTTAGAGTTTGGTTTAGAACTCTGCGAACGGGACTACAATCAATAATAAATGCAAATGCCACTATTCACTCCAGTAGTTTTATGTTTCATAGAACCGTTATTAAGCAAAGAATACTGCGTGACAACAGACAATTTGTATAGGTCAGTTGATCTTGCGAAATTTCTAATTCAACGCAATACCACAATCTATGGAACCCTCAGAATAAATACCAAGATACGCTGTAATACCAAACAAGGACTTACAAAAGGGGAAAATAATAACGCACCAAACAAAAATGGCGATGCTAATTAAATGATACGTTCAACGTTCAGTGTTCAATCGTTCAACATTCAAATTTTTGACTCTTACCGGCTATTCACAATTCCGAAATTATTATAATCGTTAAAATTAGTAAAGATGGGAAATTGCAATAGAAAAGCACGGATAGTTATAGAATATAATCCAATCATGGTGTTGATCGAGTAAATTAACGTTTTTCAGGGCGTTCTTTCACTGAAGTCACTTAAATTGAGTCATGAATATGTTTTATGCCATAAAAAGTAATAAGATATATTTAAGGATAACGGATTTATGCAAAAACAGATTGAAAGAGTGAAATTCCCCCCAAATTCTATGGTTAAGGGTTTAATTTATTACTCCCTTAGAATACACCAAAATAAAATATTAGGTTGTCTTTATGTATTAATTCTTAACATCCGAACGAATTTTCCGGACAACCCAACTGTCCCCCGGACAGTTTTATACAGTGTTCCCTCGATAGTTGCACAAAATAGGTGCACGATAGTTGCACAGAGTTCATCCCCACTACTGGGGGGTATTCCCGTCGAGGGGTCCAAAGTTCGCTCGGCAATCGGTGTAACGTGATCCGGGTTCGGGTATATCGGTGAGCCAATACTAATTGAAGGATGCAACTTTGCTATTTCTCATCCTTTTTTTATGAAATTTTGACACAGCAGAGCTGACATTTTTCTGATTAAAATGACACCAAACACGATATAATTTGGACTATATTTACCGGCTTAATTAACGTTAATAAGTTTCGACCGCAGAAAAGGATAGGTAGTGAGAAAAAAAGAGAAGCTGCGATCGTGGCTGCTCGGCCGCTTATCTTTACTCGCTGTCCTTTTCTACGTTCGACGCTGTCGGCAAATTTCAAACAACGTAGGAACAACACGATAGTTGCACACGTTCAGACCCGAGGCTTGTGCAACTATCGAGGGAATACTGTATTTGCGAAAGACTTTCTGTGCAACACGTGGACATAAAACATACCTGCCTTTGACTGCTCGCAGGCAAAGGGAATGGTCCAACTAAATTTAGGACCCTGAAAGAAATGCACTATTCAAGGCATGTTAAACACTACCCAACATTCTCTTCAGCGGTAAGGTGTAACTTCCTGCATCTTACTCGTAGATAGTTGAGAGATCCACCAATTACAGAGTTTTCAGATATCAACATTTGTGCAATTTATTATTAAATAATAATTACAATATACTGGTATTATTCTTATTACTTTATTGTGCCTCTGGTGTATAGGTCAGGGCTGGGTTACGTCTGTTACTTTTCATTGTTATTAAATATCTGTAGAAACGAATTTGTTCGAAGTATTGAACTGATATAGTATACATTAGTTTTTTCAAATTGAGTATTTAATTCTTACAGTGAAACAAAATATCCTGTTTGTAAATATAGGGCTCTACTTATTTCGTACAATTTTGGAATTATGTCAACAAGCATATGAGAAAAAGGTTCTATCAAACAATCAAATATTTCAAACAGAAACTCTTTTGCAAAATGAAGTTGATTTTATCCTGTTGTAACGATGCACACACGTTTCCTTCCAGTACAGGGTATATAATTTAAATAAATAATAATATTCGAATGTTTCTGTAGACTCACTCTGAACACGACTTTTCTTCGATTATTATAGACCATACGAAATATTTATACAGCAACGTAATAATATTCTTCCATTTTCCATTCGTTGCGGTTACAACTTATAGACAGTGAAACGTATGTAGATTGATGAAATCGCGACAAAGAGGAAACGGAAGATGAAGAGAGAAAGAGAGAAGGAAAGAGAAGGTGTTAGAGATCGATATACCGACCGGATAGCTAACTGATAATTGCACGTGTTGCAGATATCTGCTGGCAGCTCTGCATTGTGTTTTGGGTTGCCGTGTTACGTCATATCTATGAGCTTTCATTCAAGGAGAATATATAACAGTGAGGGGCCCAAGAACCGTAGTCTTTCGTGAGGCACGAGGTTAGTTTATATGTATGTTACATCAACGAGAATGTTGCACATCAATTCATTAATTACATAGCATGACATTATGGTGCAACATACTGTCTGAAATTAAGTTCAATTAAATTAAATTAACTATTAATGCAATGTAGCACCTGGTAAATACGTATTTTAGCAATGCAAAATTTATACAAACTTATGCTCCGAGGATTATGAATAGTATAAAATCGAATATCATTAAACCAGATTCAGGTTACAAACTAATGATATCATATTAGTTATCACACGTAGTTATCATAATGGTACATTGCATTTACTCTTTTGTATGTAATTTCTAAATTATGAAAGGTATTTCATGTTTTCTGTTTGCAAAAAAGAGGTAGAGAATTGTTAACGTATACTTCTGCGACATAAAGCAGTGATGCCTTCGAAAGGGGTTATTTATTATGGGTGTGTGATCCTGAAAAAATAAATAAAAAATTTGGCAAGCATGCAAAGCACTGCGGAACTACTGGAGAAATCCAGGTATAACCAGGCTAACCACCTTTAATACAAAGGATATTCTAAAATGCGTATACGAAAAAGGATGAAAGGCAGGAGAACAAATTGAAAATGTTTGAACGATGATTTTGTGTTGTAGTATATTAAGAAGAATACATGGATAAGTTCCTCTCTAGACTTTACCATACTTTTGGATTCAACTATATGTATAATATTTCCTTCAGTTGGGTTAGTGATCGAATTTAAGTATTCTAAAGGGGGGCGTATGTACCTAAAGAAACGTATACATAAGAAATCACATGATTTGAAAGAATATTTTGAATCAGGGAGTTTTAATCTAGAACGGCCCAGGTGAAATACCTCCATTTTTACACAAGTTTACAACATTAATAGAACTATAAAAATGATAAGATTGCCATTCACGCAGCCGCCGACTAAAAATATATACATATATTCTATAGACGACATTCGTTCTAGGAAGTCTGAAGGTATTAAAAATAAATAATTCTTTTACGATTTATCACGTTTTTCCTGTACAAACTCCAGCAGAAAGACATAAGGAAATCGGAAGACATCGATGCAAGAATAATAATAAAAAGATAATAATAATAATATTACGTTTAAATAAATAAAACAACAAAAAAATAATATAAAGAAATGCACAAGTCAAAAACTCGAAGAATTTTAGTAAACGCAAAGGAAGAAAAGAAAAGGGAGGAAAGGAAAATGCAAAATTATTATACGGCAAAGAAACAATTGATTAAAAGCAGAACAGACCAAAATGAGTTACAGTTTTGGAATAAATAAGCATGTAGTAGATGGGCAAGATGAATAAACAAAAAGAAGAGACAAACGAAATGTGGAAAAGTGCAATAGCAACGACAAATCTTTTAAAAGTACCGAAAGGACGAGAGGACGTAATTACTGCGAGGCGCTCCCTTTCACAGAAAATACGCCGCGAGGTATTTTTCGAAGCACTGCGACGCCTGCCAGATAGAAGTTGCTTAGAACCCTACCAATTAAACGCAAAATCCTGCACACAGATTTTACTACACATCCTTGCGTAAAAAAGTACAATATCTATTTTATTTCGGCACATTACATCTCAAAACTACCTAGATCAATCTCTGTTTTGCTTTCCTTTCTTTAGATGCTTACAAGTTATTAAATCTGTTATAATATGATGAGTAGTATGATGAGATGATACGGAAACTGTCAAAAACAAACAAGGGTATTAAAAATTGAATAGCGAAACTACAAGGGACATAAGAAACATTTAAATTCGCTTGTCCATGTACCTATACCATTAGATTCTTATCAAATTTCAATATTTAATTAATTTATATAGTGTGTGTATGTTAATTGCTTCCGAACAAAATATTGAATATGTATGGAAACGTGTGCTACACCTTTCCACTGTCTATTGACAAATTATCGCGAAGGGTTAAGGATGCGAGTCTCGAATTAAGTAGCTTCTATTTTTGTCTCAAGAGCCTGTTATCGATTCCAAGCTCCTTTTTTCGTACGACGTATGCTAAATTCAACGGAACTACTGTTCAAACGACACAAATGTAATTTTTAAATATCATTTAACCTTCCCAGCACTTTTCATAGAATCTAAAATAAAACCGAATTTGGAAATAAATACCTACTGCTCTATAATATTGTACAATAGTAATAAACTTTTAAATTTCTACTTCTGGTAGTCACTAAAATTTCGCGGTTGAAGTGGCGCGAGCAGTAGCCAGAAGTGCCGGAAGTAGCCGGCAGTACAGTAACCGAATAGTAGGAGAAGAGCAAGGACAAGAGACAGCGCGCTGAAATAAAAGTATCATCTTCCTCCATCCAGGAGTGAGACTGGTGATCGGGGGTACAAGATCACCACACTTCCAAATATACAGGGTGGCCGCTAACTCAGGGAATATCGGGAAACGGGGCGTAGCTGGAGTGATTCTAAACAACTTTTTCCATGATCAAACTGTGATTTGCAGCTTTGTTTTTGAGTTATTAACGAAAAACACTGGCCAATAAGAGCGCCCAAAAATTGTTAATTTTTAGAACCTAACAAACCCGTGTTATACGGGGGACACCTGCATGTTGATATCCTTAAATAAAAACTCATTATTACTAGATTCATATGTATACTGTATAAACTTGAAATAAATATTTCTAATATAGTAGAACCCCAGTTACCCGAGGTAATGTGGTCCGAGCCTACCTCGGATAACTGAAAACTCGGATAAGGCTGCGGTGAAAGTGGAACCGAATTTCGGTTTGACGACGTCGTACAAAAATCAAAGCCCTTAGAATCAATGGAAGCGGTGATACTGCATGTGACCCGAATCGTACGAAGATGCGAGGCACTTCGACGATTTTTGTTTTTTTCGTGCGATCTCAAGTGGCTGGCCGCACCGTAGCGAGAGTCGTGGCCGTTTTTTCATCATAGGTTCGTCCTAAATAAACAGAAATACGATCTTTTCGTCCGAATTCGCTAGCCGATCAAACGAGTTTGATTTTTTCGGATGCGAACTGTGCGTATCTCTTGAAATTGAGAGCGCTCGCGCTTCATTCCCGCCACTGCACCGGTCCCCTCGCCCAGGTTTGAGTGGAAGGAGCAAACTGATACATTTTGACTAGCCGACATGTCCCGGCGGTAGGCAACTTAAGAAAACAAACATATGTCTTCGTATCCGTGAGACCTAGGGCCCCCCTAGGGTTCGAGTGGAAGGAGCAAACTAAATGCCTTCGTATCCGTGAGACAACACTAATGCAACCGTGTAACTATTTTATTGTTACTTATTTTGTCATGAAAATTGTATTAAAATATTATTGGGGTTGTTGTGATTAAAATGAGCCCAAACACGATACAATTTGGAGCATATTTAGGCGTGCATCATAGAGAAGCGTTTCGCAGATTCGGTCGAAATAGTACATGCAGCCACTTTCACCACCCCATTTTGGACAGCCGAATCGCAGTCCACGGACGACGTCGTCAAACCGAAAATCGGTTCCACTTTCACCGTAGCCTAAGGCTGCGGTGAAAGTGGAACCGATTTTCGGTTTGACGACGTCGTACAAAAATCAAAGCCCTTAGAATCAATGGAAGCGGTGATACTGCATGTGACCCGAATCGTACGAAGATGCGAGGCACTTCGACGATTTTTGTTTTTTTCGTGCGATCTCAAGTGGCTGGCCGCACCGTAGCGAGAGTCGTGGCCGTTTTTTCATCATAGGTTCGTCCTAAATAAACAGAAATACGATCTTTTCGTCCGAATTCGCTAGCCGATCAAACGAGTTTGATTTTTTCGGATGCGAACTGTGCGTATCTCTTGAAATTGAGAGCGCTCGCGCTTCATTCCCGCCACTGCACCGGTCCCCTCGCCCAGGTTTGAGTGGAAGGAGCAAACTGATACATTTTGACTAGCCGACATGTCCCGGCGGTAGGCAACTTAAGAAAACAAACATATGTCTTCGTATCCGTGAGACCTAGGGCCCCCCTAGGGTTCGAGTGGAAGGAGCAAACTAAATGCCTTCGTATCCGTGAGACAACACTAATGCAACCGTGTAACTATTTTATTGTTACTTATTTTGTCATGAAAATTGTATTAAAATATTATTGGGGTTGTTGTGATTAAAATGAGCCCAAACACGATACAATTTGGAGCATATTTAGGCGTGCATCATAGAGAAGCGTTTCGCAGATTCGGTCGAAATAGTACATGCAGCCACTTTCACCACCCCATTTTGGACAGCCGAATCGCAGTCCACGGACGACGTCGTCAAACCGAAAATCAAAGCCCTTAGAATCAATGGAAGCGGTGATACTGCATGTGATCCGAATCGTACGAAGATGCGAGGCACTCCGACGATTTTTGTTTTTTTCGTGCGATCTCAAGTGGCTGGCCGCACCGTAGCGAGGGTCGTGGCCCTTTTTTCATCATAGGTTCATCCTAAATCAATAGAAATACGACCTTTCGGACCGAAAATGCGAAGAAATCAAATGAATTTGATTTTTTCGGCCGTCCGAAGCCCGATTCTGTTGGGAAGCGTAAAAACCACGTCCGCCGAACTGTGCCATTGACCGCGGTTCCAATACTTTACGGTGGACTTTTTGTTGGTATATTGTCGCATTGATTTTAACATTTCGATCAGGTTATATTAACAGGTCTTCCCCGCTGCATAGATTACTACCATGAGGCGCAAGGTGTTATAAAACTCCAGAGGGTTGGTGTGATAGCTACTATAGTTAAGCTGCCGTTGCATGGCCGGTCGGGACTCACGCAGTTTATGACAGGGTCGTTGCTATTGTGTTAAAAAATAGAAAGGAATGTGTTCACGGCAATTGCTTGGCTGTTGAAATTGTTATTTTATTCTAAACTTTGCCATCTGAATCCTGTAACTCAGATGGTCGAAGCGGTAATTTAGCGTAAATTTAGTAAAGAAGCAGCAATGGGGAGGAAACACGTGTTTCAACTCTCTCAGTTTGACTACTTCATCCCCACCACTGGAGGGGCCCCCCTAGGGTTCGAGTGGAAGGCGCAAACTAAGTGCCTTCGTATCCGTGAGACAACACTAATGCAACCGTGTAACTATTTTATTGTTACTTATTTTGTCATGAAAATTGTATTAAAATATTATTGGGGTTGCTGTGATTAAAATGAGCCCAAACGCGATACAATTTGGAGCATATTTAGGCGTGCATCATAGAGAAGCGTTTCGCAGATTCGGTCGAAATAGTACATGCAGCCACTTTCACCACCCCATTTTGGACAGCCGAATCGCAGTCCACGGACGACGTCGTCAAACCGAAAATCGGTTCCACTTTCACCGTAGCCTAATGCGGAAGGACCAATGGGTGTTCATAAATCGCGCAATAAAAGCAAAAAAAATTTTTTGATAATATAATATTGTACACACATGTATTTAAGTTTAACTAATTATTTAATAAAGTGATCTTGATTAAACTTTTGAAAAAAGTGAAGTTATAATTTTTTGCTTAATTGTATATCTTCTCTTCTTTGCTATTGTTCTCGCGCTCATAATGTTACAAAAGTTTAACCTTAACAAATAAAACTCAAACAAAACACGTTAAATACAAAACAAGTATAAAGTCTCAGTTAGTTCTACCCGTATCAAGGGCTGTGAGATATACATATGTATAACTGTTCAGCTGTTGAACAATTTTCGTGCCAGAAAACATTGCAGCACCTCGGATAATACTCGAATAGCCTCGGTTAAACGGGGCTCGGATAACCGGGATTCTACTGTAAAACCAAAATAATAGAATAATGACTTTTAATATACAAAATTTATTGCACTATTCTGAATTGTCTAATGTGTTACTTCACCTCTATACCTCTCATTTACTCTCGTTCATTTCGAATACGTAGGTAGACATCCTACTGCAGACATCCCTTGACGAGTAAGGGCACCCCATAATCACAAATAGTCACTTCGAAATACATTTCTTTCCAAGCCCACAATATGTATAAATGTGTCCTCTAGTATATTGCCCAAGAGTGACACATTTGGGGGGAGATGGAAATATCAGAAATTTATTAATATTCCCATTGACCACAACAGTTTTAATCTTTTTAACATCCAGCAATAGGCTAAATATCCCTTGAGCACGGGACGTGTTAATAAACGCACACCCTTCGTTACAAATGAAATGCATTATGAAATTCTATACTCCGCTTAAACGTATTAGAAAAGCAACACGAAAGAGCTCAAAAAGCGTCTGGGCGGTCCCACCATAGAAGGGAAAGCGTTCAGGAGAGGCTGCGTCTGCAGGATTCAAGCGGCGTCGACGAAAGTCGAAAGTCAGCGCGACGCTTTCAACGTCGGCGGTTCCCGGACGATCGAGTGAATTATTCAAGCCAGTGAATCGCGCCTCGACAACCGCCGCCAGCGTGTCCATCCGGGCAGAGGATTTAATCCAGCGGAAGAGGTTTGCGCTTAACACTGCCCGAGCCGGTTCCCGTCTTCTACTAGATCGCCAGCGAGTTTTCGCATGCGTCTACGAAATTACATACATTGTATCGACGGACGATCCGAGAGGTCGAGCTGCGAGAACCAATTAAGCCTTGCGTCGCGAGAGACAATTTTAGTCGACACCCATTGTGATACAATGGGGGAACGATATTGCTACTTGGAGCTGTTTCAGGCAAGTCACTTCCTTACGACTTTTGTGGAATGGTCGAGAGAAATATTCTATTTGGGCTCGTTTTAGACGAGGCACTCTGCGTCGACACTTTTCTGGCACAATTTAAAGAATTATGTATTATTTCTAGCGTCTGTTTCGCACAAAACACTGCCTAGGCGCAGTTTAGAGAAATATGTACTTTTTACTCGGGCCTGTTTCAAACAAGACATTCCGTGGCGACACTCATGTGGATGGTAAGAAGGTCTAAATTTTAAACCATTATATGTCTGTGGTAATTCACCCAGAGTCTATTGCAACACCTTTCAGTGGCGAAGTGCGTGTATGGAACGACCAATAAGGCTCCTTTCAGAGTGAACACGTCAACACTTTTTGTAGTACACTTTTGAAAAATTTGGTTACTTAAATTCGTTTCAGACAGATCACTTTGTTTCAGATTGTGCGTAGCTATGATAATCTACTGACAGGGAGACTCTGTGACAACACTTATTAGTGAGTATACGTAGACATAATATATGTATGGCACAAGCTACATAAGCAGCAATGTTTGTCTAGACTGCGTCACAAAAAATGTAGACACAAAGAGTCCGACCTGCAAGTACACTCATATACGTACCCTTTCAGATCCGTGTACCTACTCCAGAGAAACACTGTTGCACGGTATCACGAGATAGATTCTACCGCAGCGATGCAATGGTTTCGTGCAAACTTTCTGATTGCAAGGACAAGTCTTCACAAATGGTATAGACAGGAATCGAATGCGGACGAATCGCCTGAAACGGGGCTAATGCTTAATTTAATTTCGAAATGGAATTGTACTCGTAATTAGTAGCCACGCTATGGCTGGCATTCATTTTCGCAGGCAGATTCGATTAAAGTGGTAATACAAAGGCTTGGGAAACTTGGTTGGAACTTGTCGGTCGAGCGGACTTGTATCGGTGAAACCGAATGAAAGAGTAATCGAAGAAAGGCAGGCACCGGAGAAAACGAATGGCTGGATAGAGAAACAGTTAACTAAGATGACTGCATCATGAAATGGATCCAATGGAATATGAGTAACCCTCGTACGACGAGTGAAGGGTCATTTTGACCCAACAGACTGCATTCGGTAGCAATAAGCGGCAGCGTTCGAGCGATGAGTACCCGACAGCGTTCAGTATTTGGCTTTGTTATTGTTTTGCTCTGTCCACGTTCCTCACTCCACCCTCTTGTCGCGGACGGACAGTACGTAAATATGTACTTCGCTGCCAGTATTCACAATTAGTGAACAGCGAAAAAGTAACTTCACGTTCTGTGAACGCAATCAGTGAAACGGCGGAGTAAGAATCGTGAATTGTTTTTTTTTATCATTTATTGGCAGTCGTTTCTTTCCTTTTGTTTTTTATAGTATTATTATATTCTTGGAATCTATAATGTCTGTATTAGCTGCAGCACCTTACACAAATTTTACCATCATTGAATTTGAACAAACACTCACAACAATGAAGTATCATCGGATGAAGAAAGTGGGAACCTATTTAGCGGTGCCGAGCCAGAAGTACAACATTCTCAGGAAGCTGTTATGGCAATGGAATCTGATGATGAAAATATAGATAGGACATGAAATACGTTGCAACGAAGTGCCTCGAAATTCCGCAAAGAATTCCACGGAACCCAATTGTAAAAGAGCAAAGTGTGGGTGTTGAAACAGTAAAAGATGTTTCAATCCTTTTATTAGCAAGGAAATAATAGATATTATTATCAAATCTACCAAACAAAAACCCAGGATATTTTATGCTACGGAAGAATAAGGACAATGGAACCCAATTGATTATACCGAAGTTGATGGTATTGCTTCTGTGGTACTCTGTGATATTCTACGGCATTTTTGCTGATTGTTGATGAAAATTCAGGGAAACTATGGAAAAGGCAATTGACTTATGGAGAAAGGACAGTGCTTTGTCGAGACAAATTTATACTGCGATTATGCCTAGACTGATAGATTCAAGGAAATTTGAAGGTTTATCAGATTTGATGACAGCTCAACCAGGGAAGAAAAAAAAGCTAATTATCGATTAGTAGTCCTTCGCACGGTGACTAATGATATAACGCTTGAGATAAAGGAACTGTAGATGAACCGTTGGCAAAATTTCGAGGACGATCTATATTCAAGGTTTTTATGGCTTCCAAACCGGTGAAATATGGCTAGAAAATGTGGAATTGTGTGATATGAACACATTCTATTGCTGTAACATGAATATTTATATGGGGAAAACTGGTAACGCCGTGGAAACGGAACAAGCATATCGTGTTGTTAAACAGCTCACACAATTTTGGAGACACACTGGCATTTTGAATCGTTTGTCTATCGCAACTTCTGTTTTGCCAGGCAAAGACAGAAATCATGGGCGCACATAAGATCTTGCTCTGATTTGACGGGATCAGCAGGGAGTGCAGTACTACGAGCACTTGCGCCCAAATGAAACCGCTACAGCTGATCGCTACCAACAGCAATTATGCCGATTGAATGATGAGATGATGCGAAAAAGACCATTCGTAGCTAACAATCGACGCAGTCATTCTTTCGCACGATAACGCTCGAGCGTGTGTTTCGAAAAGCGCAAAGCAACGCTTCTAGAACTTGAACGGGAAGTCCTCAAGCAATCTGCGTACTCTCCAGACTTGGCACAGTCGGATTACCATCCCTTCCGGTCGATACAACACGCACTTACGAACACACACATCTCCAGTTACCAACAAGTTCAAAAATCGTCGTGAAATAGCCCTGTGGCCGGAGAAGTAGCAAACAGTAGTATAAAATGGAGAAAATCACTTTGATTAATAGGCTCAATCATCTTCTCTTCGAACAACATCAATTGTGGAGATAAAATAACGGCAGCAATTAAGTTTTTCACCTAATATAACAACAGATAATTTTATTACGGAGTTATCCTTAGCGAAAGATATATTGGACAATGGCATTTTTTTTATCGGTGCAGTACGAAAAAGTAGATAAACCTTGTAAATTTTACCTTAATATCCTACGGGTATGCATACTTGGGAAATGTGTCCATGTTACAGCCTACATAATTACAAACCAGAAATATTATATTATAATGTAGGAACCGAAGAGAAAGGAAGGGCCGGGTATCGAACCCGAAATCATCTGATGGTGGGCACTGATCAATGCCACTACGCCACGTTCCTTTCCCACTCTTCTAGGATGTTATGTTCCGCTTAGTTCTTTGATGGAGGTGCGCGATCCCACAATAATTGAACGAAAATCAGTGTAGCCTGTTAGCGTTAGCGTATTTTAAGGAGGAAATACGATCGGGTGGCGAAGTACTATGCACTCTGTGTATAGTTTATGATAGGGACGCGGTCCAGCGTGTGATCGAAGAGTGTTCTGGCACTCGTCAACCTGGATGACTGACGATGGCTGGTGGCCCGCCGCCTTCCAGGTATCGGATGTCTTAGATTTGACTGTCTTATAGAACGTTTTGAAAGCGAATAAATAGGACTAAACATCCTGTCGGCAGGCGGTGGTTGGCGACCACTCTGGGTCTTCCAATTATCACGTGTCGAGGGATTGTTTATTAGATAGAAGAGAGAGTTTAAATATGGCAAGTGACCCGACGTCACATTGCTAAAGATTAGGGACTCTGTTCCTGGAGGCCATGGAGTGGCGAAGGCGATGCCTTTCGGTAAGAGGACTGAGATGAACCTCTCGGCACTTATCACAGAACTTTGAAGGAGCACGCGTCTAAATCTCTCATGTTATTAAATATCTAACAAGCCACTTAACAAACTCATGAGAGAATTACCACTGCACTGGTAGTTTGGTTCATGAAACGTCCTGATTGGCAATCGGACATTTCTATGAACAGGAGATGAAAAATGTTTCATAAGGAAGTGGCAAAACAATTAATTACAGAAAATATCGAACAGCGTGCAAAACGATATGAAGATACCAGTATAGTACTACATAATCGTGTAGCAAGTGCATTTCATGCTATAAATAAGCCAATAAAACCAAAATTGTCATAAATTTGCTTGCAAAAATCGCACAAAAAATACACCCACTTCGTGTGCATAATGTAAATAAAACGTAAATAGAAAAAAATTATATACATATTTGGAAGTATGCACTTTTTACTTTATCCAATTCCTTCTTGAAAAGCCCGTATACATTAGAAATATTCAGTTTCCCTTGTAGCAATTTCTATTTAAAAAGAGGAAAGTTCAAAACCCAAAACTATTTCACAATTTTCTATAGAAAATGAAGACAATCATTTTCAATGTACTTTATTAACATACAACGCCCTAAGATATTCTCCACTTGGAAAACAAAATAAACACGAATTAAACGATTTTTCAGTAAAAGCGAATTTATTTTCTGTACGATAAGCATATCTACCTTTTATTCAATATGTACAGGGTGTAATATACATATAGTAATGTTTTGTCATGATTTTTCCACGTGAGTCTACACCTTTGGATCGATGGAGATCTGGTACAAAAATGTCGCATGATTGACCTTGACCGAGAAATTCAAAGTCAAATTTTTGTTTATTGCATCCTATAGTACTCACTAGGAGGAACAAAAGTCCTAAATGGACCATAGATCGCAACTCGAAAGTTATCGAAAGAAGAAGAAACAGAAGAAATTATTTCTGCCGCTTTAACGTACGTCAAATGCTTCGATGCTATCGATGAAGCATTATACCTTTGCTCGAAATATATGTACATATATCGCGAGTATTTAGTTAATCGCTGGCCCGAAAATCGTAGAAATATCCCAGTCAGACGTGATTTTCAAAGACTTGACCAACGTTTTCACGATTTAGAATTTGTTATTCATTGTGGATATGGAAGGAGGGGTCGGCCTTGCATTCATTGGAGGAAAGAGGAGTTATGCGATTGCCCTTGCACGTGCTCATCCTTTATTCGGGCTACGCGGCATCGCACGTCGGGTTCGTGTATCGCACATGACTGTGCATCATATGATTTGCGATGAAGGACTACGTCCATAACGCGTTCAGAGAATGCCAGCTATTCAATGGCAAGATTACTCCTTGAGACGAAAGTTTTATTGCTGGATGTTGAAAAAGCTAGAAAGCGATCCACAATTTCTTTGAAATATGCAAGTGAGTATCCAAAATTCATGACACACTAGAATTTGGGCATATAGATGTAATGTATTCACCCCCAATATATCTGTATTAGTATTATTACCTACTCGTCACCGAAGGATTCCGCTTTCTAAATACTTCGCCATACTGCCCTATGATCTTTACCCATCCGCAGCCCTTTTGGAATTTGCCCTGACCATACCTACTAAATAATTTCCAACATTCATTAAAAACCCAAGGTTCCTTCACTCATCAGTTCAGATCATCGAAGAAAAGTCTACTGTCAAGATCATAGTCTAAGTGTTATTAAAACCTCTTGAAACACCGAAGTTGGAAGTTAAATTTTCTCTGTGTCCATTACATAGAAACCCACATGCAATAATCGAAAGATTCAACCAAGGCCGTTTCTCGATAAATGTGTGGTGAGGAATCGTTGGAGATATCATTATCGGTCCTTTTTTTCTTCCTAACTCTTTAACCCTTATGTTAGCAACCGTTTACCCATTTCATGT
Organism: Nomada fabriciana; assembly: GCA_907165295.1. Taxonomy (NCBI): domain Eukaryota; kingdom Metazoa; phylum Arthropoda; class Insecta; order Hymenoptera; family Apidae; genus Nomada; species Nomada fabriciana. The sequence goes on from OU015694.1 coordinate 17,150,783, forward strand.
TTCCTACAAGAATATGTTATGTTCTGGTAACAATATAGCAAAACCCCTCTGGATCTCCATTGTTTGGATGTTTTTACGTCGATATACCAATTTTAAATAAAATTGGTTCGCAATTTTTTAAGTTATAAAGCGTTAAACATATCTATGCGCTTGTTTGGTAACCGGTGTATCCGGGACGCGATTGTTAGATGTTCTGTGCACATAAACATGAACCAATTTTTAACTAAAATGACTTATTTATTTATTAAATTACAATAATTAAGAATTCTGTGGATAATTTCTGCATATTGCTATAATATTTGCGTGTTCATCACAATTAGGACGGTGGCACTTGTGGCAAGCCTTTCGTGTTTTTCGTCGCTTCTTTGCGGGATCAGCCTGACACATAAACAGGATCCCACGACTGTTTTCCTTTCACTGTCGTGGTGTTCTTGTGTAGAAGTAGAAGGAGTTTCATTTATTTCTACTTGACTACTTATCATGTTCTGTATTGCCAATTTTGTGGAAACATGTCTCATAATTTGGGCAGTTGCCAATCGGGTCTGAATTGTTAGAAAACAAAGGTCTTCCCCTAATTGACGTGATCTGATAAAATATTTTTACATTATAGACTTCTAAAACTTACAAATTATATTTCACAAAAGCACTGGACGTTTCACCTAACTGCAAAGAATCGTGTGTGTCATGGAAAGCTAACAAATAGTCTCGAAAAAATATATGTAATTTCATATTTCAGCCACTCATTGGTTAAACCAGTTAACTCCACAGGACAAAAATAAATCAATTTATTTTAAATATAAGAAGTTAAGCGTAAATCAAGCGCTTTAACGATAAAGTTTTAAAAAATTCAATAGGTGGCGTTAACCAATTTGGCTAATGTGCCGATGGAAACAGTATGGGGTATCCGGGTACCCCGGTTGCCAGACAGGCGTTGAAATTTCGGTTGCTAACATAAGAGTTGATAGGAGCATTTTATCTTAATTTCCTCCGTTCTCGATTTACAAATCAATTAAGGCAAATTATACGCGTCATCGACGCCGTCACATTTATTTTATGCATGACGCTGCACCATCGCATTATATTAGGCCGGTGCGGGGAATTTTTATCCGATATGTTTGGAAACAAGTGGGTAGGACGTACACCAAAACCTAATTGTGCCTGCCTCGCTCTTACCAGAGCGCCAGATTTTACACTTATGGACTTCTTCTTTAGGGAAGCTGTAAAGCATATTGTTTACCAGTCAGGGCGATCTATTACAAGTATTCAACTGTTAAAATTACGAACTGAATGTGCTTTTCGAGGTGTACAATCTGTCCCTAGTATTCACGAAAAAGTTGGCAAGAATTTAATAGAAAGATTAAGGGATTGCTTACGGAATAATGGTGGACACATAGCTGCCGGCGACCAAGCACGATTGCTGACAAGTATAAATGTCGATAGATCTATTTTATGGCAAAGAAGAAGATACTGTAGACACAGAAGGCAACGCTAAACACTTTAACATCATTTTCCAAGCGAACGAGTCATAACATATGACTCATATGTGATCTATGGTTCTTTTCAGACTTCTGTTCCTCCTGGTGAGTACTATAGAATAAACGAAAATCTGACTTTCAATTTTTCCGTTAAGGTAAATTTTGCGGTAACTTTTTTGAACAGATCTCCACCGCTCGAAAGGTGTCGAATTACCTGAAAAGCCCATGACAAAACATTCTGTTACACCCTGTACATTTCTAGAGCTCAGGAATGCTCAAATATTCTTACAAAATAACTGAAGCTTTCGTTTGATCAAGATTAGCCCAGAGATATAGAAAATGTATTTCTGTCCTAAATGAATTCATCATATTCCTACTATGTACGTTCTTTTATGCCATAATATTCACTAGCACGCGTTTATACACTTTCAAGCATTTGCCCATTCATTTTACATCTCATTATACCGGCACCGTTTCATTGAAAGCATTTTCATACCGTGCGTATCCTCGCAAATCTCGCCCCCAAAGCGTCGCGTCGCCATAGAGCGTTTAAATCAATAAACAACCCTTCCCACTCGTTTTGGGAGGGTTTATACATTACATCAACGACGAGTAACTCCATGAGAGAAAAAATTCCGCCGTAGAAATCACCGATGGAGGATCTTTTCCTATTTATTTTTGACAGACGAGGGAGGCGGAGATCGCTCACTTCCTCCAACCGATGCAGCGCAATGCCTGTGATTATCGAACTACGTGCAGCGGCATTCCTTTCGTCCATTACGTTCTGTAACTGGGAGCCAGGTCGACGTATGTCGCATAGCTGCGATTTAATGGGGATATCGGATCAGTTTTGGTCGCAATCACTCCATTGCGAGACAAAAGGAAGCTCTCGTGTTTGGAACCGCCTTGCTGAAGCCAAAATTTTTTCAGCTGAATATCTGGATCTCGTGTATTCAACGTTGCTAAGCAATTTTCAATAGGGACAAGTAGATTATAATTCTTAGAAATTCAGAGAAATTGTTGGCAAGTAAGGTACAGAGACTATCGGGACATCCGACTGCGAATTATTGAATGATTTTCAATCTTGGTGCATTGAATTTAATTTCGTAGTAAATTGGAGGACATTATCGTATTTTTAAGAAAGATTTATAGGGGTTGATATCTGTAAATAATTATACACTTTAACATTGACTTTACGTAACGATTATTCTGTAGAATTCAATAACTTCAATTCAATAACTTATGAGTTATTAATTATTGTGCTTTTGAATTTGTTACATTTATTTACACTAAACAAAAGAATACTAAATACAGTATATTACCACAAATAATGTAATTAAAAACAATCAGCCTATAAAGTCATCAAACATGTATTTCATTGTCAGGCCAATGCTCAGACGTCCAAAATGGCAGATATTCTCTTTGCAGAAATTAAAACTTTTTGAATATCGTAGGTCGGTTTTTTGCATTATAAGTGCTGCACGAGGTACTTTTAACCAAAACATAGGAAGCAAGACGAAAATGTATTGCTGTACATCTAGTTATTTGTTTTTTCAATATGGAAGGCACTATGTTATAAGGGCAATGCAAATGCTTTAGTATGTTAAAGTGTTTAGTATGTATGCACAAAGTGTTTGTTAGTTATGCGGACGAACCAGTGCTTATTTCATCACTAGGACTCATTGGACTCGACTCTTCAGATTCTACAATTAGTAATGTACAGATTGTCGCGGAACTAAGGATCCACCTTTCTCAATCTTTACGGAACGGGAATATGTTATTTAGGTTTAAAGTTGCCTAACAGCAGTATTACGTACTGTATGGTAATAGTTGCTCGAAAGGGATTAAAACCCGATCTCGCTGAGGTTGAGTATGATCTATCTAGCTGGTACTGACGCGACACGCAACTAAAGTGTATTCAATACTGATTCTTGAGTACGAATATGCTCGACGAAGCTGCCGAGCCGTATCCGATCTCTTATTGCCGAGTTAACGTGTGGTTGGTAACGTGTGGTCAAAGAAAATTACACTCATGGTAAACGATTAAGTGGACTGTATTTTAAAGTACGAAGAATTGGTTCAGTGACAGAATATATTGGAATTTACAAAGTTGATGTTCTCGTTTCGAGCGTTCGTTTCGATCTCATTTTCAAAAGCACATTCGTCCTCGAAGAAAACTCGGAGACGCCAATGATTGGTCGCCTTAAAAGAAGTGGGTGGAAATAGTCAAACCCCTTGATTAGTAGAAAATCCATGGTGGGAAAATGATCCCGTCGAGATAACCCTACGATACTCGGAACTGCGTTTCTGAACCCTCGCATATCGCACCTCTTAAGTACTATAAACAAAGTATCCTACACTCGAACTGCGACGCCGGCCAAGCACTCAGCGCCGTTACAAATAAATAGATTCAAACCAAATACAAAAATAAGGCTATCTAAAAAGCAAGAAAAAAGAATCTATTCATGGCTCAACACTGATCATGAGCCGCTCAGAGTAGTTTTCGTGCCCTTTTTATACTCAACAATTGGTCTAAAAAGATGGTGGGAGCACGGAAAGTTCCAGCAGAATATAATGTTTTCATTGAAGGGCTTGTGCCACTGTACCACCGCGGAAGTTGTGACCCGACGGCGTGCACTCGGATGACTGAAATAAGGGCATGAACGAAGGAAGCGGAGGCTTCCTACGTAACAAGTATAACATTTCGTAGCTTTAATCCACGAGGAACAATGGTTTAAACAAAGATATTGCCACAGGGCGAGTGTACCGATGCGCTCGCATAGTATTATATCACAGGCGTAAACTTTCAGTGTATACAGAGAATCACAGCCATACTCATGTACCCTTTAAAAGAGAATAACTTTTTGAAATTGGACCAAACAATTTGAGCCTTTCTACGAAGTTACAAGGATTAGCTTTTCAGATTACGAGTTAAAAGTTTTGTGAAAAAGTTGCAATTAGTAGGATTTACATAAAAAATGAAAATGTCCCTTTAAAATTGTTTTTATTTCAGCCTGCGATGAACATTTCAACATGTTATTTCATCGAAATCAGTTAACCAACGAACACGAGCTACAACCAGTGAATTGTGGTGAAAATCGCATTTTTTATAACTTTTAGCCAATTTCGCTTCAAGTCCATAGATTCTAATCTTTCGCTGCGTGCCACTTTTTTCTGCGTCTACCGATTTCCAAGAAACTTTCAGCATATATGCAATATCTGGCATAGATCTAGAAATTGTTCGGTTTTAAATTTTCTTTAAGGTTTAAAATATAAAAATATTTGAAAGCGATTTTTTTATTTGTTATGTAATTTCCACTAATTGCAATTATTGCAATGTGAAGGATTTATAACACAGTGACTCACTGTAAGTAGTATAGATCAACAATAAGTTCTTCAATATTTTTGTAAGCGGTATATAGAATAATGATAGACCTACTAATATTGAGTTGTATTAGTATTGTGCGTCGATATAACCAGAAACGCTTATTTTCGTCTAAAGCATATAGGTTAAATGATAATATGTATGAATAAATATTTTCTTAGGTAGTACAGTCAATATGTGCGGATAAGCAGAACGCTTGGTGTATCCGAGTGACTGTGTTTATGAAATACTTGTGAATACTCTGAGCGTAACGCCAGGTTCATCTTTGAATACAGGGATCGTCCAAACTTTGACGGTGCGAATTAAAAATCTCAGTAAACCTCGCAAACTTTTACTTTACTTCCAACATTTGTCGTAAACGCCTATATCGTGTTTCAAAATCCAATGAGGTTTGGAATCTCGTTACGGCGACTTCCACAGCAGGTGCCACTGAATAACGAATGTCAAGTGATGATTAGCAAAAATTGTTAACGCGATTGAATGGCGGCTAATCGGCAATAGAAAACAAGAGGCCGGAGATTATGAACAGACCAAATAGTGGAAGACCGACGGGGAGAGGGGTGGAGGAGCCTGCGAAAAAGGGGAAAATGAAACCACGGAGAAAAAGGGAAACAAAACCTACGAACGAGCAAATAGAAAGTGAGGAGATGATATAGCTACGAAGGCGGGGGCAGAAAAGAAGCGAAAAGAAAGAAGATGATAGATGACAAGATAAACGAAGGAGACGGTATACCAGGATGCGAATAGGTTCCTGTAGCCAACCAACGAAGTGCATATACAGATATTCTTATTCGCCGTTTTCCTCCTCTTTGTCTCATACAAAAATTCCTCTTCCGGCATTTAATATCAATCTATATTCTCACAAGCCAGGGAAATAAAAAGATTTTTTCAAGAAAACGTAATTTACGAAGAGTATAGTATAATAACTCATTATTCGTACTATTATTATTTATTATATACAATATATATACAGCACTACATGTAAATAAACCTCATATACATCTTATATACATAGTAGGAGCCGATTGATTTTCCACAGGACTTCATGTTAAGATTCGTGGCTTCGAACGTATAAATAGAAGTATAGCTGCACATCACTCTGTTTACTAATTTGTTCGAAATGAATTTGCGAGAATAATAATCTCTAAATGTTTAATAATTTCAAAAGATAGGCAACAATACAGTAGAGCCTCCTGTATTTCAGTACACATTATCCTAGCACCCCAATTTCCGAACGTTCTACCAGGTAAAAGATTGTTATAAATTTATTAATGATGAACTAGTAACTTAAATAAAGTTTGTTTTCACATACATATAAGTATCGACTTTTGGCTGAAAAATAGAATCTGCATTTTAACATTTCATGTATTTGTTGCGAAGCGAAAACTATTGGAAATTAAAGATATTCCATCTTTTGCCCTATGCGTTTTCTACCTCATCTACTTTTTTAACAACTTTCCCATCATTTTGCTGAAAAATAATGGAGGATTTATACTGTGGAGTCATAAATTTGACCGTAGCTCAGGCCAAGAGGCCACCGTAAAAAGGGCCTTGCTTAGGTTAAGACTGTGTGTATGTGTGTGTGTCCGTGTCGGTCGCTAGCGAAATTTTCCAGATGCATATGATGCAGCCGACATTGGGGTGAAAGTCTAGGTTAAGAAAAAATAGCTTTTAAGGACAGTCGAGAGCGAACTGTGACCGAGGAAACTCTGACCTGCGAGGTGCGGTCTTGAGCTTTCGTTTTGTGTGTATAGTCAAGTGTATTTTTATTAACAGTTTATTAAGTATTACTCCGTAGTCTATAGTGTCATATACAATAAAATATATATATATTCTCATATTCTTATAATCACCGATATCTAGTTATTTTCCTTAATTAAGATCCCACAATACTTTCTTGGAACTTAAAGAATAACTTCCTTCATGCCCTTTTTACGTATTATCCTAGAACTCTCTATCTATATGACCCATATGTACCACGTGTCAGTGAAAAATCGCGAGAATTTCGACTCCTTTTCAATACAGAGAAAATACACTGCGAAACAATTTGATCGAAAAAAAACTATTTGTCTAGGGATTCCCCTTGAACGTTCGCGACATGGATTTCTTATCGAGAAAGCTACACAACACTTCCTGTGTGTCACCGCCGGAAAAGTTACCACTCGATACCACCAAAGAAATACCTCTTGCACTCACGAGATTTCATATCCTCGATCAAAGCGAAGCGAGACCGCAAAAGTGATTGCAAACATTCGGCAGGTTGTTGTAACGTGTACGTTACCGAACGTACAAGCTGCAGATTGTTCAAAGCATTCCGGTGACACAATGTGTACACAGGCAGATCGAGCGGATCCCATCGAAATTGCACTTGACCGTCGAGTGCAAATTACACGATGCCATCTCCAAATTGCTGCACTTAAACCGCAGCGCAACAGCGATAACGCCTAACACCCCCTTGCCTCGCCGTGAAAATTAAGTTAATTAGGACATTCGGTCAGAGATCCAATGCAGCTGGAAGATAATTGTCTGAAAGCTGCAGTGACGTGAAAATACATATGTCTTTTTTTCAAACACCAGAGGGGAGGAAAAAATTCGCGGCGATTTAATGATTGATGTCGCGCAGGGCATTGGAGAAGAGTGAGGAATAAAAAGCGCGAGGCTGAAAAGTTGCCGGGCCACGATGGTAAATGTGGTACAGAAACGAATGAGAGAAATCGGGATGCTTTGACGGTGCAATGAAGCGAAACCTCTGAAGTACCTTTGATATCAGGAGCTGACAGGTTTTTGTGCTACTGGTAAAATCGCTTCGTTGGATATTTCATTTTTAAGGTAGCTTTGTGCCGGGGCGTATTTATTATATTATATTTTCCTATGGAAAGAATATAATGGAACTTTTAGTAACATTTCTAATACTGATGCGTTGAAGTTGGTTTTGATAAGAAGGTATGCAATATTGGAAATTGTTCGAGATTAATGTATCTAATTGTGGGGAATTTCGGGCCGATTTTCAGAGGCAACACCCCCTTTCTCCCGCCACACGTCTTGGCCCCCGCGGTGGCCAAGCGGTAAGAAGTTTCTCAGGCGCGTAGCATATGAACCGCGCGGGTCGCATTATGGCGACACTCGTATCAATAGGATTCCACATCGTCCAATGTCCCATGGACCGCGCGGTTCATATGCTACGCGCCTGAGGAGCTTTGAGCCGCTTGACGATCGCGGGGACCCAGACGCGCGGCGGGAGTAAGGGGGCGTTGCCTCTGAAAATCGGCCCGAAAGTTCACTTAATTCCGAGCCCTGCTATAGCATATGTAGAGTACTCAAAAGTTCAGAATATATTTTAGGTCCTAAATTTAAGATATTGCGTATCGTTTGTTATAAAATGCGGGAGCATTTCCTTGCGCTGGAAACTTGTGTATCCATCTGTAAATCACTACAATCATGTTCTCATTTTTATCAAATATAAAAAAATAGCTAGTTGGCTTTAATCAGTGAATTATAATAAAAAAATGGTTGTAACTTGCGAAATCCTGCCGAGTAATTATCTACAGGAATTATTTGTTGCTGTTATCTAAAAGAACCAAGCTTTAACACAACACCTATTGGATATTGGATATTACATAAAATAACTTTTATATTATTCCTGAGTTAATATATTTAATACAGCTTGGAAGAAATGTCCCTTTTCTATAAAAACAGTCTTCGACTGACTTAGGTCCACTTACACCTACGAATGCGTAGTTTCACTTTACAGCCTAGGACCTGGGCCTAGACCATTTTGACTAGCCAAGTACAGGCCCATCTGGTCCTCTTACTATCTCTATTAGTAAGACATTTCTAAGAACGTTGAGTCAGTTTTGCTCTCGCGAGATATATTTTATTTACTGTCGCTAGTAACAATCGAACAACAACGCACAGAAATTAATTTAACACAAGTTGTTAGATACAGAACAAAGGTACTAATTGGGACATAAATTATACATATCCTCAACTAGCTTGAGCCACTTGATTAACACCTTGAAAGTTAGTTAATCCAATGCCACATGAGTGTTTCAATACCCTCGTGGAACACTATCCACAGACAATTAATTTGACGCGTAGTATCTAAGCTGTAGGTATCATAGAATCAGTGTCACACCGGTTTCATATTATCGTTTTGCAGCTACATATGTATTTTATTTGAAGAAATTTCAAAAATTCCTTTTCTGACATCTTTATCGATTTTTTAAATAACAAAAAATCACAGCAATGATAATAATCATTGCGATAATTATCATTTAATTTATTACGTAGCTATGGGTATGGCGGGGGGGGGGGGGGGGTGTATGGTGGGATATGGGGTCTTTGTGTAGGTTCGGTTGCCCGTGGAGCGCTGAACCGCTCTATTTGTGGAGAAGCGCGGAATATTCAAAGACTACTTACACTTTTATAAAGATTTACTGTTTATTCACTGCTCGAGTTAAAAGATACTGATTATTTCAAGAAATAGTGTTGATCCGATGAGTTTATATCGATTTGTCCTGTGGTTCTCCCAAAGTAGTTCTGTTCAAGGCTAACGTTGATCCCTTCAAGGCTTAAGTTGATCTATCCTGCGAGGCTTCTTCATCTTTTCATTACAGCTGTGGTTCATCTTCCTAAGTTCTTTCGAAATTGTCCTTGTCCAATGGGGTTGGGTCTCGTTGGGTTTCCTATTTGTCCTTGTGTTCAGCAGTCGAACATGTGGTGGCCAGCACAGGGTATCGTAGGGTCCGACTACCTCCGGAGGTCGTACGTTATTCTATAGACTTAGTTAATTCTTTATGTTCTGTAATAAAACATCCTTTAGAATCTTCCAAGCGAAGTGTTCTAAGATCCGAATGCTCTGACTTTCCTTTTTATTCAACTACCTACGACTGGTACCTAAACAATATGTAACTTTATTCAACTGTCTTCGAATTTCACACTTAAGTTATTATTGCTATCGATAGTTACTGTTATATTGTCGATCGCTCATTCGATGTTACTAGATATTAAGGGCTGCTAACGCAATAGCGTACAAAATGAAATGAAATCCGCCTACGTGGCTTGAGCATTGTCCTTTTATTTTACGTTGTTCTCACTCCTTGTACTTCACCTTTTACCGTTACGTTCGATCATACTTGTCGATATTCGTTAGTTTATCACACGTATATTTCCAATATAATACCTCTTGTTTGACGTTCGCTACTGTAAGTGGAGTGCCACGAGCTATCATTCTGTATCGTCGCAATCTTTGTTCATCTAGTAACTTTTCTCGTATCTTTCTACGTATAATAAAGTTTAATAATCATAACTCAGTCTTTAAATCCAATTTGATTTCTAAACTGTGATAGAACTCTTTTCGGAAGTATCGCGGTTTCTGGTAGTACGCGACTTTTGGCACTGAAGAAAATATAGATATTCACAAAACAGTTCATAAAGCACAGCCGCTGATTTTGCAACGCGCCACTGACCCATTTTCCTGGTAGCTTTAACTGTTCGACAAAGCGGAAAGAAACAAGGGTATTCCACGCCGTTGGCACAAAAGCTACCAAAAACGAAATCCATTCAAAATTGCAGTGCCATTATACATGTCGGCACCAGCTAATCCGTTTCATCAATAGATGGTTCGAAAATTTGAAAAATGACAGGCATTCTTACTTATAGTTTATTTCTTTACTAACCCATAAATCCATCATCTTATCCTTTGAACACATTAACTCTTTCGTGAACAAGGCAATTGTTTTTAACAAAAAAAGTTTTTTAATTTGTTGTTTTTTTACCGAGCTGTATCGTGCTGGCAATGGACGCCAAATACGATCAATTTTTTTCGAGTACACAAGTTGAACACAAGCACATTACTGGTTGTGGAAGACATATCAATTAAATTGTGTTAAAATGGTAATCTGAATATCGAAATGTGGAAGCTCTACGACAAATGGAAGAGGTATTTCAGCAGGTATCTTAAACATCATTCTTGGAGGGGTTTTGATGTGGAAGAGAGGTAACTCGAAAGCCATGGATTTTTCGAAAAAATTGTTAAGTGAGACCGAGGCTGGTTGTCACATGTGTAGGATGTCACAAAGTTCATTTCTGCTTTTGTATAAGCTGTATCAGGCGGAACGTTCGTCAGTACATGTGTTTTGATCACGCACAGTGGTCAGGTTGCTTTCTACAAATGAAAACGTTGTTAAACGCCAAACTAGTTTCTTTCACAGTTAATTTTGCTTTTTTGTGCTGAGTATTTTTTACATTGTTCTAAATTTTGATTTTATGTTATGAATAGAGGACTGTTGGTTTATACTTTTATATATGGCAGGATTGAAAAATTCATTTGATAGCACTCTACATATAAAAAACGTGGCGAGTTTTCAAATGGTGTTGGTTGTCACAGCATGCGTGGGGCTTGTTGTCTCGTGTGGCAACCGACTCCATTCGTACAAACCATTTAGTAGATAGTTAAATGGATTTCAGAAAATAATTCTACCCCATAAAATGGCGAGGAATTATAAAAAGAGGAGGAGTCGTGGAAACATTGCTCCCGATATTATGATGACGTATACATTTTATGTGTGTAACAAACTGCCAATCTGATTTTTCAGCAGTATTGAATTCTGATGATGAGTAATATTTTTCAGTAAAGGAATTTATATTTTTCATAGCTAGTCCATGCGACAACAAACTCAACTCAACCAACCCATGAATGGTGTTAGTTGTCACAATATTTCTCAATCTTTCATAATAGAAACAGACAGTTTTTTCAAACAAATTTGGCAATCTACAAAATTTCAAACGTGCATTAAATACAAGGGTTTCGAATGGTTTAATCGAAATTTCGTAAAAGGGTACTGCGTTTTTGAAATTTAAAAAGTTCAATTTTTGTGACAACCAGCCCCCGTCAACCCTACGCATTTTAGTAAACACAATAAAAAATATTTTTCAGGATTCTTATGATATTCCACGAGACAGAAAATTTTGAATATTTCTCAAGGGGTAATTTCAGCGCTTAACCCTGAATGATGGCGCCAACGAATAATCGGGTTGTATTACGTATGACATGTACGCAAAGGTTCATAATTTTCTGCATTTTCGGGTTGCCTAACGTTCCTTGTTAGTTTTCGTTTTCAACTGCACAGATTTTTCCCCATATTGCGAAATAATGACGTAATATGAAAGTAAAAGGTACTTCAAATAAATAATATGTATTTCAAAAATATTTGTAGATGTAAGAAATAATATGTTTTTAATTTTTCGAATTTGTAATTTCGACGACTATATGCTCACACTCACAACATTGACCCTGTCTGAGTTCAAAGGTTAATGACTTATAGTAACGTAAATTGACATAAATTTCGTAGGTATCGTTTTTTCACTGTGCCATTGGATGTAATATCAAATGTAATATCATCTTCTCAAATTTTATTTCATGGTATTATTACTCTAATTAATACTGTTCGACAGATACGACGAATATCATTTTCAATAACAAAATCCTACTACATGGAGATGGCTAATCTCCTAAAATTTGAACAATAATAATAAAGTGAAATAAATTTAATAAACATATCAATGCTGCTAATAATAAGGTCAAAATAGCCACATAATATTGTTCGACAGGCAACTCATTACATTAAACGTAGAATTATGCGGTACCCATGTATTTTGCAAACACAAATATGAATTCAAAGGAATTATAAGTGCTGAAGTAACGAATATTATTTATATATTATTTGGACGTCTATCAATTACAAATAATGTGCCTGACAAATCATATTTTGTTATAGGCATTTATCCAACTGACAATTAATATTGATCAATACTACTTACAATATAGCCAATATTACGTGAACCGAGTAGCGTGGGCTGCAAGATGCAAACTCAAAGGCACAATCATGCATAATTCAATATTACATACCTATAATATGTACTTCAATGACGTAGGCTATACGTCGATATATGTATCGTTATCACTAAATATACATATATATTGTATAATATATAAAAATATAAACGGCACACTTACTTATTATTTTATATCAGCTGAGGTGGCCGGTACGTAGTGTCTGAATTGCAACTAAAGACTGCCCGACTGTCGAACTCGCTCGCGTAAGGATTGTCGCGAGTCCTTTGTCTTCTGGCACCGTCATAATACGCTGCCCAAATGCATATACATAACACTACACTATGGTACATATAACACCCTACTATACAACCTAATGCATAATACCATATTACTTGCACACCAAATTCCAATTTTATTAATCTTTTACATTTGAGCCTAATTTTCAAGCTTTAATATGCAGAAAATATGCAATATTCTATCAATCAATATTAAGCAATATTGATCAATCAATATCAATATTAAGTAATCAACATTCCCCAGTAAAATTAATTTGGCCTTCTCAAGTACAGAAACTGCGGCTCGCCACCAAAACCGACCACTATATTAGATCAATCATAATCTGTGCCTCACCATAAAACGAGTACACGAGATTAATTTTCAGATAATTGCAACGTAGCAGCATTATTAACATTTTCGATTTCGTACGAAAAAGAATAAGATGAAAGACAATGAAACAAACAGTATATCTCTACAATTCACTGTGGATTATATAGTAGATTCATTATTTTCATTTTACCCAACGCAGTGGTATTGTCGACTAAAATTTCCTAATAAACAAACAGAACGATTACAATATGTTTATTAATAATTTTTAAGTTAGGAAACAGTATTTAATTCGTGTTTTCGTATAATTAAAATTTTTAAGAATTTATTTTCTCGGGCCATCGGTCAATGGAGAAATAAAACCAGAATACTTTCAGGAAATTGAACCAAACTTTAAGATATTAACTGACAGTTTCCAAATGGACTGTTACCTCCAATTTTCTATTCGTGTTTCTGTAAATACTTTGGTACATCGTTGAAGTCACTTTTAAAGTCCATTTTATAAATCTTATCCCAATTTATTAAATAACTTTCCGAGGTATTTTGCAATTGTGTCGTTCTATTACATTACTAATTGCGGACTCAGCATTAGAATGGTTTTTCTTACGATAAACTATTTCAAATCCCATTAACCCCTCAAAGACCGTCACGTATCACGTACGGACCCTACGTTTTTAAACTACGAATCTATGCGACTATTTACTTATATTGTATCTGTGCTCTTTCTGCAGAATCTATTGTGAGAGGTGGAAGCGAGCTGGAAGCTATACGCACAGCATGCGTGTGTGTGCGTGTGTGCATATGCTTGAACAAATGAACCGATGCAGGGGTAGAGCGCGAGGCAAAAGTATGTTTTAAGTTACTGTGATCGAGAGGCGCGAAAGGGGACGGTTTTTCTTCCGGTTCAATCCTTTTACATAGTAACTTACAATCATATTTTTTACCATTGTTGTATGAAAAGACCTGAATCGTACTGCAAATGGTATCAGAGCAGACTTTTCGCTGAATTCTAGCGGGCATCAAGAAGCATGGAAATAGTTTGGGATATAGAAGGTCAACGGAATATCAAAATGTACTAGTTTGAAAAATTAAGGAACTTCCCCTACCTGCTTTTGAAAGAATTTATAATATCTCCACACATCAATTAGAGGATCGGTTGCCACAAATAATTCGCCCGCCTCAAATTTCTTTGCATTTTCCTGACGTATGGAAATCGTTTTACGGCATAACATGTCCTATTGACTCAAAATTATTATACTTAATCGTGGCGCACTTAGAAATTCCGTAGAAAGATGAAACTGCATTCTCACAATGAGCAAAGCATATACATACATATATATACAAAACTCCCATGAGCCATGTTCACCACTACCCTAATGTGTTTTGCAGCCGAGCAGACGACCATGTGATACTTGTCGCCGACTAATTTCCGGTACCAGTTAAAGTCGTAGTTGGCGGGCAACTTTGAGGTGCGGCAATCTGTGTCAAGTGTGTCTGTAATTGGAAGGTACTTGTATAACCTCGTTCCACGCGTAAGCAGAATACGGCGCCCTTTTAATACGTCAAACCTCCTCGAACCCTCGCACACTTCGAGCCATTCTTCTACTTTAAATGCCGGAAATCGTTCTCGCTCGATTAACCAGTACGGACGTTTTGGGAAACGTGTCGACTATTCTTCCTGTGACTGTCGAAAATTACAAAAAGGAGAGAGAAAGGATATAAAAAAAACAATTACAGGATGGAGGAAAAACTTTTATCGTCTGGAACATTTCAGTCATTGCGATAAAGTGGAAAAATGTTATATACAAACTTGCCGGATAGAGAAGCAGACATAATGTGATGTGAATATTTTTTTGTGGATGGAGGTGTAGAGCAGATTTGAGAAAGACATAACCTAGATATATCTACACTTCTACTTCCGCAGGTAAACATTTTCAAAACCTATGCTTCACACTTTCAAACAGTTTGTTGTATTTAACGTGGTGATGAGGTCGAATTAGCGATGCATATTATCAAGAATTATCAAGCTATGAGGAGTTCTTAATTAATTGTAATTAATTCATTACGTTACATCAGATTTTAAGCAGGAAGATTTTATGCACATTAAAATTGTAATAGTTTGTAAATGATATTCAAGATGTTATCCGGCAACGTTCACATATTTTCGAATTAATTTTCCGAAACTATTTCGAAGTACTGAATGATAAATCTACGTTTTGGAGGGAGTTCCCCTAGCCCCGGACGGCACCTAGTATCGAACATTAGCTATATCTAACAAAATTTAAATGTGACGGAGTTGTTTGGACAATCGAGAATAAAGGAGAGGATAAAACAAACGTTGTGCGGAATTCGCTGGCTTCTATCGCGTTGGCGTAGACAATAAAATTAGTCCATCGTTAGCGTTCGAGTAGAAATCTGTGCTTCGTGTAAACTAAAAACTATTATATCTATCAAATTTACGTGAATAAAAAACATTTGGGTAGTGTTATTGTAAATTTTGGTAAGTACTTTTTCATTTACTTTTTGCTTTTTGTATACAGTATATATAATTTTTCAATCGATTCAACTGTTTCCTAGTATCGGACAGAACATTGTCCCCTATTATCGAACAGGAATGATCCCACTGCTGTATGTTCGTATTTATAATAATGTTCATGATAGACGTTAAAAATACACCTGAACAACGATATGGAGTTTAAAAAGCGAGATTTGCGGAACGAAGGGGATTTAAAAATTGCGTCAAATGAAGTTATCGCAAGAAAAATGAGCAGCTTTAAGATACAATATCCCAAAAAGCACATTAGCTGATAAGATAACGGCATTAAAATCAGGGAAAGAAATAATATTAAACCCTGAACTAGTTGCATTTACCACAACCTTTCCATTAGAATATGAAAATTAATTGATAAATCATATGAAAGACCTAAGTAATCGGTGTATGCCACTGATGAAAAAGAAATTTTAAAGTTGCCATATGATGTAACTGAACTCTAAGCTTCCTCGTCGTTTCAACACTGAGAAAGGAACAGCTGGCAAGCATTTTTATTATAATTCTATGGATGGGCATCCTGATTTATCGCTTAGAACTCCTGAATGTACAAGCTTGATGCGAGCTGTCGGTTGTAATAAGCTGCAAGTAGATCATTTTTTTAACAACCTTGAACAGCTCATGAAGCAATATAATTTCTCCTTCCAATGTATATAATTGTGACGAAACGGGAAACAGTTGCGTTCAAAAACACCAAAAGGTTTTGAAATCGGTTTTTTTCAAAGGTTTTGAAAAAGGTTCTAATCGAGATAGAGAGGAGACTACTATCCTCTCATTCGATTATCTTACACAGTTTTGGAAAAAAGAGGAAAGAAAAAGCTTCATCCCCTCCAAACGTGCAACAGTTTAGATGAAACTGAAGCTTTTACTGATACACGATACTTTCACTGATATTCACCCTTTCCCTTCTAAAACTGCAGAGCCTGCCCGAACGTTTGCATATTTAAAGAAAAAAAGGTCATCGCAATGTATGTACAGTATTTGTATTACAGTACAAAATTTGTTGCCAAATCTTTTCTGTGGCATCCTCCAGAACAGTTCCAATTAACAAAAAAATAGTCTGTGCCAAAAAAATAATCCATTCCAAAGAAAAGGACAAAGACAAGGACAAAATTTAATTTATTACTTACGTCACAAACGTTAATTGTGACATTCTGAATCAAAACAGGACCATGCGCTATGTAATTAGAAATGTATTATCTATGGGCTAAAAAAATGCGCTATCTGACAGCCTATAGGCTTTGCATGAAGCGTAGATGCTGGTCACACAGGGGGAGTCAGTGGTTGGGACAGAGAAGAGGAAAGGAAAGGAAGAGCGTTCGGCCCGCGGACCGCCATTTCCCCGGCTCCGTTCTAAATTATTGATTATTTAAAAAAATATGTCAGAAAATAGCTGTAAACCTAGATAGGATACGATTTTTATGCGTTATTATTTTTTCGTACGATGAACGGTTTACCGAAACAAATGAAAAAATCTCAGAAAATAATAAATCGTTTTTGCTGCTCAATTTTGAAAATTATTATGCGATTTAATTATTACTTGCATGAATAGAGTCTAAGATATGTGTATTTTTTATTTTGAACTGTTGGAACATTATATCGTATCATTTTTAACAAATTTCATGGATCTTATAATTAGAAGTAAAAAATTGGTTTCACTTTAGGAAAGGTATAAATCAACTTTCAGAACGGTCCTATACAATGAATCATTAAACAACTGTGGGATTCGAAGTTTTAATGAAACCAAGCCGTCGAAAGTGTAATATAATATTAACAGAAATGATTATTATATATTTATCAACAACAATACTAAACTATTCTACACTACGTTCTATTGTATTCTACACTGTTCTACACACCTATCTACACCGTTGAGCTCTCGACTCTACTTTGCTCCGCTGTTCAATCTAGTCTATTTCCATTCATACATCCATTCGTCGTCAGTCATTCTCGTCTCTCTCTCTCCCTCTCATTCATATCCTTAAAACATAGAAAATAAGGGACACGGTACTGCAGGCCACCGCTGCTCGCCTGCAGAACATTTGTGTCCCAGGTAGCCCGGTCAGCAATGCCCCGTGCCCGGACGTTGGGCGCTTCGCACTTCCACACAACTTCCAGTGTTTGAAAATGTTAAAAGTGTTAAGTCTGTACGTCGAACATTAGAGTATTTGGAGTAAAAAGCTGATCAGAGGTTGATTTAAAAAATTTTGCCTAATTCATAGAATTTCTATTTCATGAGATAGTTCAATAATATTTCGCGCGTGACTTTACAAAAATTTCAAGATCATTTATGGTACTTAATTCCCGAAGCTGAAGCATCGGCATATTTTATTCGAGTTTGTCACTCCAACCAGACAGAAGAATCATTGATGCATTAAATCGCAAACCAGAATCGCCCAACAAAAATATAAAACGAATCCAATTGCCAACTGAAATCATGCATGAAATTTTTGAAAATGGGGTTGAACAATTTGTTTCGAACCGAACTGGAGTACTCTTTACCAGATTTGAGCTAGAAGAACAATGTTTACAATCCGATCCTTCATTTTGGTCCGAAAATATTGGTTTTAATAAAGGTTTGAAGTAAGAAGTAAACATAAATAAATTATACAGCGGAGGGAATCAAATTGAGGGGTAACACCTTGACGGGTCTAAACTTTGAGAACTTTTTGGGCGAAGATAAATCAAGAAAATGACGATCCGTTTTTTGTGCTTTTTTATTTACATTTTAAACCGAAAGAATACATTTTTTTGTTTCAAAATAGCGCCTCGTAAGCCCTGGAAAAACCGCTAAAGTGAACGATCAACGCTCAACTACCGGGATAATAACTACCGCAATTGTTAACTTAAATGAAAAATACCACAGTTTTTTGAAAACTACATTAAATTTACAAGACAAGTACGTACGGAATTTTCAAAATCCCGATTTTTGTGACGATAGGGAAGATGTTACGGAAAGGGTTCAATTTCTCTAAAAAAAAATCGTGTTTCTATGTTTATAAAAAAAGGAAGAGACTAATCGAAAAATCTATACGTACTTCTCTGAAGAATATATTTTTGAAAATATGTACAAAGTTTCAGGCGAATCGGTTAATATTTGTTCGAGTTATCATTCCGGTAGATTCGTAAAAAGTCGTTGCGAGAAAAACGCGTCTAAAGTTTTAAGTACCTGTTTTTGTAACTAACGATGGGAATTTAAAATTTACTTCTAATCTTCTATTCCTGCACCGTACAGTTGACCTTCTAGAAGAGAATTTTCCTCGTTTCCTTCTTTTCTATATGATTTTACTGATGATCGAGCCTTTCTTTTCATATCCGTCAGGGACCGTTCTGAATATTTCACTCGGCGCGCGATTGCACATACGGGAAACTTGTAGCTGTTAACACCTATTTTGATTCTTAATACTTGCATAATTTACTTTAATGTGCTCATCCCATCGTTATACATGTATACAGACAGGCTATGCAGCAATTTCTACAATTTTTTGCTACTTCAAATAGATTTTGCAGCAACAGATCAAACGGGGTAGGTGAAACTCCCATTGATGTTTTATGTATACCTCCCTTAGGAACGATTAAGGACACCATTGCTGCTTAGATCTTCATATATTGGCTTTATAACATTAAAAAGGTTCTTGTAATTACAGGCTTATGAATATGAGAGTCTGAAGTATTCGTAGCCTTCGCCTTTTGCCAAGAGCACCAAGAGTCTTCACCAAAACAGAGGGGAAATGTTCCCTTATGGCAGGGCTCGGAATTAAGTGAACTTTCGGGCCGATTTTCAGAGGCAACACCCCCTTTCTCCCACCGCGCGTCTTGGCCCCGCGATCACCAATCGGCTCGAAGATCTTCAGGCGCGTAGCATATGAACCGCAGGATATGGAATATGGGACCATGTGGAATCCTATTGATACGAGTGTCGCCCTAATGTGACCCACGCGGTTACAAGCCTGAGGACCCCCGAGCTGCATGGCGATCGCGGGGGCCAAGACGTGCGGCCGGAGAAAGGGGGCGTTGCCTCTGAAAATCGGCCCGAAAGTTCACTTAATTCCGAGCCCTGCCTTATGGGAATGAGACCAATTGTATCGTGAAATTTTAGGACTCCAAGGCACCCTTTTAGCAAAAAAAATATCAATTTTTTGAAACCGCCAGATGGTGTTACCCCTTAATGAAAGAATACAGTAATTTATTTACCAAACGTGAGGAACAGAAACATTACGTTTTGCAGATTGTAAATGATTAACGGCAAAAGTTTCCAGGATGCAGAAAAGAGACTTTGACTGAAAGCCAATATTTGTGAATAGGTAGAAGTTAAAATAACAATTTAATAAGCAATTTATTTTCCATTTAGCTTTATTATTGCTTATTCTACATTATAAGTATCTGAACTTTCATTACAATAATTTATTCAAATATTCCAACTATTTCAAGAAAGGGTTTACTATACAAAAAAAAGGCCATTAGAGACGAAAATTCACATGTTTTTAGTCTTCATTGATAACAAAAATAATCAAAAGACACTATTTTTTTCAGAATTTGAAAAAACATTTTTTGATTTTGTTTAAAACTTTTTGGCCATTTTTGCCCCATAACCGATCCTCATACGGAAAAAAGAAATAAAACGTAAAAGATGCGTCCGGTGAATATCTACAAGTTTTCCTTGACATGTTTTTTGATACAATCAATCATTTAAAAGGTAATCGGGAAAAACGGTTTCATGATCATTTAATTAATTATTTTAATGTTTAAGGGCCCGGAGGCATGTTTTCCCATTATTCGATTGAGTTCTAATTTTGTATCGACAATTTTTTTTAATTGGAACTACTGTAGGGGGTGTCGCGAAGAAAATTCAATGGTTGAAAATAAGAGCCAGGTTAATGTACAGTATATCCGCTTTAAGTGTCTAATAAAAGAAAGTCGAGAACAATCATACCTAAATAAGAATTAAATGTATCATGAAGCAACTTAAAAGTGAATCTAGCATAATTTAATTCGATCGCGTTATATTTTTAGATCGACGATAACTATTTACATTCGTTCACGAAATTACGTATGCAAGGACTACAGAATGTATCGTCTTTTGTTCTTGCACGATAAAGGCGTGCATTAGCGCGCATCTGAATGTTCTTGGAAGCGTGCAACTTGTATAAAAAGCCCCAACACCCACACCAGAACCACCCGACCTGAGCGTTGTATACAAGGCCGAAGGCTTTTTCGCTAAAAGCGACCAGCCACGAAGAGCATTTAGGCGAAAAACGGCCCTGGCACAAGGCTTCTGCGTTATCTTCCCAAGTACCTCGAACTAGAGGACGCCGCACCGGTTGCCTTTTATATTTCACATTTTGCATGATTACGCTCAACGTTGTGCTCGCAAACCTTCCCTTCTTTTTACTCCTAGTTTACGATGAAACGTGTATCGGTAATCGCGTACATTTGGAATATATGTATGCATGTAGCACGTTAGTATTGTTTGATCGACTCTAATTTTGATATACAGCGATTATAGTAAAGCGATTATTCACGAATAAGTACGCACCTGATCTTCTGAAATGTAATTACTGACGAGGGCTGCTTGTTCACACTTGGAAAAAGTAACTTTTATTAAGCACGATATGCAAACGTGTAATTCTGTGTTTTATGAATTTTTATTGAAATTAAAACACTGTAGGCCTAACAAACTTTGAATGCCACTCGATACTGAGCAGCAACCAAAAGTAATAATAAAGTAACTAAAAAATTAGTCATCTGACCTGCCTGTCTTGTATGCAGGATATATTTCTCACACGTTTCACATATAATTCTTCTAAGTCATCAAACACATTTTTATACAACAATATTTATATCAAAAAGTCTTTGTTGTTGGATCTTTACTTTTGAGTCAAATGGCTCTGCTGGATTTCGTTATAGGTTGTATATTACGCACAGAACGCATAAAAACTCACAAAGCTCTTCACCAATAGTAAGCAACGATAAGGTGTTAAATGTAATTATTGAATTGCAGTACAATTATTTAAATTGTTGACACTTCGAATAACGATTATTGATTATATTGATTATTGATTAAGCGTTCTACTTTTCACGAATTTCCTCGCAAGTATTAATGTAACGTAAACTCTTGTATTTCCAAATTAGAAATCCCTATTATGAATTAAGATTCAATCACAGAAGGTACCAATGAATGCAATGAAAAAGCAGCTACTAAACAGAAACCTTGACCAATTCGGTGAAATTTTCATTTTAACCGTTTTAAATACTCCGAATAAACATTTGAAATTCTATAAACCAATTTTACCAAACAACAAAAATGTTGAAAAATATAACGTGGACGTGTAAAGAAGAAATAAAGCTGTTACAAAATACATTTTCAACTAGAGCACCTAAAGCATTCGAAATGTACCGTGAATTAAAAATCGGTATTGGTAAAAGTTCATCGGCCAATTTATTCCTCGTTCAGGTAACTATGTCAAATTCGCAGTTAAATTCAAGGCAGCGCGCTGCAGCGTCGCTAACGGAATCAAAGTTCATCTTGGCCCTGTCTGAATTGGAGTGTCTTTCGTGTCTTGGTTGTGCAAACTTCTTCCCAGGTACCGTGCTCAAATCCTATTCACCTCACGATACTACGTCAAACGTAAGAACTCTTGCCTCTGTGATCTAAACCGTATCGAAGTATGGCTAGACACACATAAATGTACACGCGTGTAACGTACGTCTTAGGGGAGCCCCGCGCAGGAACTATTTGTCGTATCGCTACTTCGCAGATCACTTCGACTTTCAGATAGAGCCATATCGACGTAGACTTATCGACCACTTCTGCTTTTTGCTTTCTTTTTCCGACATCCGCCATCGACGGCGATGGGACACGAATGTTCAATTGCGCCGACCATACGACAATATCGAATTGCCTCGGATAACAAAGGAAATCGATCACTCAACTATTCCTATTAAATTATGTAAGGATATTTGTTGTATGTATAACCGTGTGGGTGACTGATTGTGAGTGTGAGCGTGCATGCGTTAGCCGTTTCATATATATTTATTGATTGAAACAAATGTGTTGTTACGTTATGATTTTGTTAAGAAACGTCGTTATTACTGATTTTTCTACGAGCGTTCAGCCAATAAACATATTTAGCGCCTAAACGAGACATCTTACAATTGCTATATTCGTTGCTTTCACGGAAAGTAATGGCGGGAATAGAATAAGTGGTACTCATATACACTCGCCGCGGAAAGTATGTTGATACGCATCAGAATCCTTTGTTTGCGGCTTTCCTCACTTGCAAACCTAACACTCCACTGGTTTGCAATCCACAGAATACTTTGTTAGCATTTCTTGAGATGGTACAAGGAGTAGATGTTCGTTATTCACGTGGAATACAAGTGTTTATCGTTAAAAAGTTATTTAGGGCTGCGCGGAAAGTAAGTTCACAGATATTTTCAGTTGTATTTTTCTACAATTTGTTCAAGGTTTACATCTTAAACCATATTTCTTTATATTAGTTTTTAACATTAATTGTATCGTTTTAAGTAATATTACTGTAGACTGTCAAAAGTTCGTGGACTTACACCTTCTGAGAGATCACAAATATGTTACGGGCGTGTAAAAGGAGATACACTTAGGAAAATCGCGGCAGATTTTAATATCTCTGCAGAAGGTGTCAGAAAGATAGTAAATCGGCCAAAAAGGAATGGTACTCCAGAAAATCTTGCAAAATCGGGTCTGTCGAGGAAAACTACAATACGACAACATCGTTTTATTTCCGCGGAACAATTAAAATCTGAACTGTGTCCTCCTATACAAGAGACACAAATTCGTACGAAAATAAAAGAAGCAGGATTTCATGGCCGAGTATCAAGAAAGCGACCATTCATTAGTAAGCGTAATGCTTAAAAACATTTAGGATTTGCTAAACAATTTGTAAATAAAACGATGGACTTTTGGAAAACGATCATATTTAGTGAAGACTCAAAGTTTGAAGTTCGTTCGAATAAAAGGAGAATTTTCGAATTTTCTATGGAGAAAAGTGCGCGCACAAAGTGCTAACACTTTTCATTCACACATCTAGCGTCACATTCGATACTTCCCTTCACACGATTCATACAAAGCCCTTCCATACCATTTCCACGAATTCGTGCATCCCACATTTATTTTACAACTGAACAACGATCCCAAACACACTAGTAAAATTGCAACGAAACTTTTCTTTGGAAATAATATTAATTTCCACCCATGACCAGCACAAAGTACAGATCTCAACCCGATCGCACACCTATGGGACCATTTGGATAGAAACGATAGTCGAGCATTACAGAAATAATTAAATCTTATTCCAAAGAGCATTATCAAAAGCTTCGTCTGAAACAGACCAAAATACAATTAATAAATTAATAGAAAGCATGCCGAAAAGTCTCCAAGAAATCATACAAGATCGAGACCGTACATGCTCTCGTTCAAAATTTTATCTTTTTCCTAAATTACTGTTTGTCAACATACTTTCCGCAGAACATGAATACAAATATCATTTTGCTTTGTAGCTAATAATAATCTTGTATAATTTATCTTACCATAATAATTTTTGTTCATACTGTTAATCAATATCGGTGAATTACTGACATCATGCAACTTGAATTTTGTATCTGACAGCGAAGAACTACATTTTTCGAACTTGTCAACATGCTTTCCGCGGCGAGTGTAAGTATAGTAAATGGATTCGAAGGGAAATTCTTTCCGTTTGCGTGTGAAAATCAAGTGCTCTGGAAACTCATATCATACTATGTATTCACTTTTGGTGAGAGTTTTAATCATGGAGAGCGCGCAGATGAGCGATGCTCTTTTGTCTAGGTGGGCCATCGGTGGCTTCCACGTACTTCCACGTACCACCACTTTTGTATTACGTTTTTTCTCGGATGGGACGACTGGAACCTACTAGTCTTCAGGCAAAAGTCAATCATTCAAATCAGGCCCATCCATTCCTAAAGGTAGGTGGGTCGCCGCCCACCTGGTGTGGGTAAGGAAAGCAATTTCGCTTCCCGGAAGGGCGTCAGGCTAAAACAACTTTAACGATCATCTGTTATAGAAAAATAGTTAATGTCATAAAAAGGACGAATAAAAGAAATGTCTGATTATGCTCGAATTTAATGAAAATGTAGCATTCAGACCCTCGTTTTAATTCAGAAACAGATTTCTGCAATACAGCAAACTTTCTACATATACAGCTTGAATCTCATTATGGAACGAAGAGAAAAAATACTCGCAAAATACAGTTTCCCTATGGCCCAAGCACTCCAAGATAAATGAGAATTCAATACTGATTGATTCTTTTATAGGCTTTTGTTCTACACTGTCAATGAAGCCCAACCGAATGATCGTATTTAGTATCGAGCCGAGACACCAATATAAACTTTACCGCGCGCTTTATTACCTGCATCGTTATTGGAATTTTCGGATCAGTCGACAACAGAGTCTCATTGAACGAACGTATTTGTTCACAAAGTACCCGAGAGTGTGTACACTCTGAACGGAAATGGATATACAGCTACCCCTGAAAATCTTGCTTTTAGCTTTAACTCTGCTACGGTCCTCGATTCAATTATACACTTAATGTGTATAGGTGTTTTTTTATGTAAAAACACCCGAATATACGAGACACGAGTTTTTCATTTTATTGCCTAGCAAAAAGTTTAGAAATGTCCCGAGCTTTTACAAAATCTTATATTGCTACGAACCAATACCTGGTATTGCGGCTGGGAAAATATTTGACGTGTTACTTGTCACTACTTCGTCTTCCAAGATAATTTCACGTAAATTCCCGCGTGTGCCATACCAAAGTGAGCGACAGTCTTACAATTAGTGACCTCAAGTGATGGGAGTGACGCCAACACCACCATTTCAGCCGATCTCAGGCGGCGCATACGTATACCACACGTATTACCATGCTAGGACCAAAGAACCAACACACACATGAGATCTCTGAGTACCGGAATCTTATCCAGGTGATAAATGAACTGAGAACTATAATCATGAACGAAACAGCCCGAAAAATGTCTTATGCGAACGCCGACAAATATGAATATACACCAACCAAAGATCAAGCAATAATCCTGTAATCTGTTGATGGAATCAGCATCCAAGAATACCCTAGAGTCATAGCAAATTTAATAGGACAAAAACAATAGAACTTATATCACGAATTTCAAATGGACGAATCTGCATGTACCTGGCCAACAAAGTGACCGCTACTAATCTAACATTGAAATATAAATCCATAATAATAAATAACGAAAGCATAGAAATCCGTCCTATGATACTGCCAGGCCAACGAATAAGAGGATGCCCAATAAATTCCAAGTTCGTTCGTAATTAACTTTTCTGAAGCACAGCACAGAGCTTTTACTATTACAGACAAGCAGAATTGCTCCATGTCCAAACAGGGGGGACACATTGCCAAACAATGCCCAAGTACTAGCAAAACAAACGACAATTATTCAGATAACACCTACACCAACTCGAACACCAATCCTCCCCATAATCATATTGCAGACCTTCCAACACGCAACATACTCACTAACCCGCCCGAAACAGAAGAATTAAATTAAAGTAAAACAGACAACAAAAGGCCGCTGTCGATATCAGCAGAACAATCCCACCCCCGGACAGTATATAAACATAAAAGAAAGCTTCCCTATAACCAAACACAAAAAACAAAAACGATCTGCATCACCTGCATCCACCATAGACAAAACAGAAGAATTACTTGATTCCTCCAGGAACAACATAGAAGAGACAACAATAAACAACTATATCTTAAAGTTTAGGATAAGGAGTATATTTTCAAAATAATATTAAAACGTTGTCGCTATTTTTCACTATGTCTAGATCAAAGTACTGATATTTGCGATGTAAGTTAATTATTAATTTTTGTACGCACAATAGACGATGACTTTTCGGTCATCGAAGAACTATTGGCACTTGTGCCATTGCACGGTACAACGACGTGTTTCAATATTTTTAATGCACTCCATAGTCAAGTAGAAAAATATGGAGGATGCACTAAATGTACTGCCATGGTGACAGGCGAGGTCAAATCGATGGTAGGCCATGAAAAGGGACTTTGGGGACTTCTAAAAAAGAATAGGATTAATTGCAACATGCTACATCGTATCATACACCAAGAGGTCTTATGCGGGAAAATTATAATATTGAATTCAACCATAAAAATTGTTACAAAAGTGTTACCGACACACGATGCACCAGTAATTAGTTGATCACAGCGCCACACTACGCACCTTTTTTGTGTGTGTTCTCTTTTGCTCTACTCGTAGAAGGACCGCGTGTGCAACCAGACTCTTTATTCTATTTTCACTTGTACATGTTATAATATTACGCATATTTAACCACACTCGGCTACGCTTGCTTCTTTACTCCTGCCAACAAAAAGTCACTAATTTAATTCAAGGAGGCAACAGAGCATTGAGATATGGCAAATTTCAGACTTCTTTAGAAGACGTAAGTGCGACTTACGGAGATTTCCTTTGCATAATGAAGTGCGTGGGCTAAATGCAGGCAGGGCCTTAAAACGGGTTTTTGAAAAATTTCATACCACAATTTTTAAAGGAAGGTTTAATAAAGATAAATTGCTGAAGAACGTTCTGATGTCAGATTTATCGAATTTGTAGGGCCTGTGCCTCCCGTCGCGTCGGGGAAGAAGTTCGTCACTTTTGTCCTAAACTCAATTCAAATGAGAAGTTTTCAATCACCTAATATGTTTTGGATGGCCTAATCCACTAGAAATCTCCGGGTTATATGTACACTCACAATACTACAGTCCCAATACAAATGATGAACAATATCTATCCTGCACTGAAACAAAGTCGTATTTACAATAGATTGCACAGATTGTGCAAAACACCCAAAACTGAAAATGCAAAAAATTCCTCAAGTAATAGTCATCGGACATAGACAACGACACCTCCCAACTAAATTAAACCTGCAAAATACATCTATGTCATATAACAAAGAATCCAGCAGAATATTAACAGCTATTACACACACTACGAAAAACTGCAAGCTTTAATAAAGCACCTTAATCCACCATCTTCTGTCTGCGAGAAACAAAGATTAAAAAACACTATCATCCGACATTCAAAATCTACAACACATGTGTGAAAAATAGAAAAAACGTGAACCATGCAAGTGGGGGAGTGACGATCACGGTATCAGATCAATTTAGTACAAGTGGGGGCCTCCCGAACAAAATACACATCCGCAATGTATACATTCCAAATTGCTAGCCCTAGCCTACGAGGTCTAGAAGAACTAATCAACAAACTTGCGTCACTAATATTATTAATTGACGATTTCGATAGTCAGAGGACTCTCTGGGGCTCCTCCAACACAGACAGTTGTGGAAAAATCGTAGAGAAACTCCTTCAAGAGCCCAAGCACGTACTACTCATCTCTGGTGCAAAACTCACTTTAATGTAAGCAGAGGAACACTAAATGCAATAGACATATTAATTTGCAGTTGTTAATTCCTCGAGTTTAGTTTAACGGAGGGAGGAAGCTGACCAAGACACGATAATGGTACTTCCCGATTGGATAATTTAAATGAACTGCATCTTTGTATGAAACGATAATGTGATAGATACGACTCTTAAACCTATACGTCTCGATACTTCTTCCGTCTACTACTCGTACCGCTGTCTTTCTTAATAAATCGTTTGAGTCTGTGGTACAGCTTCCACGAAGACTCGGTCATTCTAAATTTCATGCTGATTGGTTGCCGTTTGATATTTTTAAATGCCAATCAGTGTATCTAATAAGAATATCCATCGCCCTTCCAATATACCCTTAGCGTGTTGTCATTGGAAGGGGGATTACCTGTTTGCATGGTGACAAAAGTTGGCCGCCATGGGTATTTCCGTCGGCTGATGTTTCGCCTGTCGATCCGTTACATCTACATGTGCCTTCAGAAACTATTCGGTTTTGCTATTGAGCGATTGTGGAGCGGTTTGCATGTTCGACCAAAAACTAATCTGGATCCGACATTTAAAACACTTAAAAGCTACTTCCGCACAAGGAATAAACATCATTAAGACTTTAGCACATACCAACTGGGGAACGGATTATCATGATATGTATATTAATATTGGTCTGTCTCCAGTCACTGTTATTTCTTGCAGTACATAGTCGGATTCGGCCAATGCCATGTACAGTAATGATTCACACTGTGTTCATCGCTCGGGACCGAATGTGAACAGCCATCGTGTACAGACACGATTTTCGAGCGTCAGGTCACCTTCAATGTTGTGGCAACAGAGACTCGAGGCAGCGACCAGGAAAAATATCAGGCAAGTTTAAACACCCGTGTACGTGTGAGACAATACTAACGCAATCAAAGTTTAATATTAAAACTTGATTCTTTTTGGCCCCTTTAAATGAAATCTTACAAACATGTTCGTTACAATCTCCAGATTAAAATGACACCAAACACGACATGGTTACGACAATCTTTACAGTGGCGTTCTGACTGATTTGCAATCGCTGATTCCAAAAATATGCAAGATTCTTTCAACCGTTAAATATTCATTTTCTCTTTCCCGCGTAACTCGGATGCCACGACACTCCTTCAGCTCTCCCATGTCTCTCATTTTCTACTTTTTAAAGACTATATTTTTGATCTCTCCTGTTTCTTTTGCATCATTGAAAAATACTATGCAATCATCAACGTACAAGGCACATATTGTGTTAACACTTTCAGTGATTTTTAAATATACGCAAGGCTCATACTTGCTACGTGTAAATCCAAGTCAGGTCATTGTTCCCTTAATTTGCTTATTCAAAGCTCCAAATGCTTGTTTTAGGCCATACATTCCTTTCCTCAACTGCCATACTGTGTTTTCATCTTCGTCTATAGAGAAAACTTCAGGTTGCTCCATAAAGACTTCCAATGTAGTCTGAAGTAACGCAGTCAGCACGTCCTAATGGTGAATATCTAGAGTCATCTTGACTGCTAGTGCCAAGAGCATTATGATTGTTGAATGTCTCACAACAGGTGAGATGGTCTCACCATAACACTGTTCGACAAATTTCAACTTTTTTTTGATTTTGTAACCTCCAATATGCGTTTTTTATAGACTCTAATGTGCTGAATACGAATCTTTAATCCGTTTTCTCTAGAACGTACCATTTTTGAAAAAATCGTTGCAGATAGGTCTGCTCTATCGCGTGGCATAGTCAGATTTTCTTCCGGCCTTTATTTTTTGAAATAAATTGAAAGATATCAGCCAGAATGGGTGTATCTTCGGTGTCCTTTTCACTTTGATCAATATTTAAACACATTTAAATGTTTATAGTCTAATAGAACACTCAAAGGTATAAAACACTTCCAAAATTGAGAATATGCGATTTTTTCAAAAATGGTGTTATGACAGGGCGTCGCTCTTATTGAAGGTCGTAAATCTTCACGATTCCCTGTCAATTCTCTTGCACACTGGTGTCGTGCAAGAGCCCCAACGTTTGAACTGGTGTTCAAGGTGAGGAGCAATGTCGAAGGTAAATGAGTGAAACAAAACACTGGACCGTTTAACAACAACAATTAGAATATATTGAAACTGGTCACCACTGTAAACCGATGACTTAAATGATACTCTTCTGGTCGCAAACTTGAGCGATATCTCGTCTTCACTTTACGATAAGTATCCAAAACACTTACGTGTGTAGTCATCTACAAATACATAATCGGTATGCTCGTTACTTACACACTCCGATAGTCCGTCGTGGACTAATTGTAAGTACATCCACATTAAAAACTTCGAATCATTATAATCAGAAAGACTTTCCAGCCTTTCAGTAGATGGTGCACTGCCACTTACACTAGCAATAGGAGACATATTCGACACGGCCACCTCCACATTCGACGGTTCTCCTAGATGCGTCATATTTAAATCGGCTTAGGTTCTTTGTATTTAGTTTAAAGAAAGCAAAAGTATAGACACGGAAACGATTACCACGTGGTTGCAGGTAACTAACAAAACGACCACGTTACTGCTTTAAAGCAAAGGTAGATCAACGGAATACTGTTGTCCGTGAGTGAAGAAGAAAAAATATACTGCACAATTATCGTACTTCACAATGTCCAGTGCCTGGGTCCATAACCTGATGTAAATGGATGGGCAATCGTCGAAACGGATTCTGTTTAGTGTATACGTAAGGAAGAGCTTTATTAGAGTGAAAAAGAAACAAAAGAAACAAAAGAAAAAGCATTCAATACACACGAAGCTGTTAGTAGCGGGAGATTATAAATCCAGGGCATTTATGAAGACTTGTTGCCAATATACAATACCGAAAAAGAAGAATCGAACAGGATATGGAACCCGACGAATAGAACAAAAATACACGCGGTAGCAGAAGACGTCTATCAACAAATGCCCATACTCAAATTAAATAGGAAAGAAAAGCCGACCATGTTGAGATTCATTGAGACACACTAAACTACCTGAAAGAAACTCAGCTCTATCACCAATTTAGCCAAAGGATAATAAATGGAAATTGTCGCCAATGATCCAGGTGTCCATGCAACTTCATACCATAAAGCAAACAAAATGTTTGTGAAAGAAAAAGGACGTGTTGGGTCAAAAAAGAGCCAAAGGGCGTTTCGGAGTTAATGGAATACTTTTTACATAAGTAAAGCTTCCCGTATACTAATACTCTAATATCCCAACGTTCTACTATCCGAACATTCTATTATCCGAATCAATTGTTTTATAAGAACAGAAGCTAAAATCTATTAACCAAATTCTCCCAAGAATAATAATTGCGTATTCTCAATCGTATTTAGCAAAATGTAAAAACTGCACACGTTGAGATCATAGAACTATAACTGATAAAAAACAGATTCTCGCAATAATTAGTACCCTGGTTTCTGCTTTCCACGTGGTACGAAATATATTGGTGAAAAAGTTGCAACGAGAAGCTATCGAAGATTGAATTATTCTCGAGGCTATATGTACTGACCGATCAGGGCACGTTTTCTCAAGTCCTTTTCAGCACAGAAAAAGCATTATGCGTCAAACCTCTTAGCGAGGCTTGTACATGTAGCGGTTTAAAGCACAAATAAGTCGGGGGTCCCTTTCACAATAGTTCCCCTATTAGGACATTACTCATCTGCCTAACCTCGTTTGGAATAGTAGGTTTAACCCTCAAAGGACCCAAAAGACCAATGTGACTTTGCGTCATCCGATATAAGTATGAAATAAATTTTTATACCATCCATTCCAAGTCCATGAAACTTTCCGGGAAGCCTGGAAGAGACATGAAGCAGGAACGAATCTGTTGGACAAAATTTCTATCTTCGATTATGTTAATTAATTTTTCGCGGCACGTTCATGCAGGCTTTGATTAACTTATGTTTGCGATACTCAAATACGCTCACTGCACAATGGAACCTTAAACTAGACTTGTACTTAGCATGCTCATGGCACGCCCACTCTCCTTTTTTCTGTATTACTTGACCGAAATTCCACGTACAGTCATATAGAAGCTCGATAGCAAGATAAGCAAGATAGAAGCTCGTAAATTTGAGCGAAAAATGCAAGTGCAAACTTGACAAAACCTATTGTTACACAGGTGGTATTTCAAAAGAAGGAACGCCAATTTGTTCAGGAATACCATTCGAATTCGGTGCCTTGCAAGAACTTTCGACCGAAGCGTGCCGTCTAATTCAGCTTTTCCGAAACTTCTTTCTTTCCCTCCAAATGAAACTTCAGGATATGTAGCTCTGGGTTCAGAAAAGTTGTTTAGAAAAAAAGACTCCGGCCAAGTTTCGGACTCGATCCTCGTGGGACCGTGTGTTATATCCTGCTCGCTTGTTGTTTTTTCTATCGTTAACTAGAAAGATGTGTAGAGTTCCCCAAATTTTTATTTCCTTATATTTAGAGTGCTCTAACATAGGAGCGATAAAACAAAATAAAAAACGAGTGTACTAGGTAACGAGCAGTATTATTCTATCTTAGATGCTATAATTATCGAAGTACAGTAATTTGAGTAGAAAAGTTTGGTTCGCTTGTTGAGAGAGTGGAAATTTCGCCTTGAAAGCCCATAATGTACTTCGCATGTAGTCTTTATTTTAAAGTGCTCTCAAGTGAACACAATGACAGGCAGTATGTGTCTTCCGATTCGAAGACGATAAGTTGAAATAATTGAAAGCAATTGTACACTACTGACTGTATAATTAAGACAATAAATCTTTGTACACTAATTGTACTCTTACTCAATATTTATCTTTGCTCATACTTACTATTTTATACCTAAGTTTGAGACCACTAGGCATTTGAAGCTATTCCGAAATTTTCTGACTGATTAACTATTTTAATTTCAAAGCAAAAGTGATTACTAACTATCAGTCTTTAAAATGTTACGTTCGAAACAGTTAATCGTTAACAAAGCATTGGATATTTTCAGAACTAAGGAAATGGCACGACACTTCTGGTTGCCAGTGTATCTTCTGCATTTCCAGCATGCAATAGATCATTACCTTTATTCAATTGTTGGACCTTGACACATTGTAAACTGACAACGTTTCACCTGTTCGAAACTTAATTTGCCAGCCGTTGTATTACACTGGCTCTTTGTTACGCGATGAGGGACGCTTGAACGAAAATGAAGCGTAGCTCATTACAATTACACTTACTTAAATGAAATTTGATAGTTGATTTTTATTTACGTTTGAGATCGCAATACCGATACAAAAGTCCGAGGTTCTTATAACTTGAAAAGATACTAAAAACACAGTTTTTAACGATTTTTGAGATATGTAAATTTATAAAGTTAAGAAAAAAAATAAAAAAACAAAATCAAAATATATTAATATATTTGTCATTGGAATATGCTTATGTAAGATAATCGCTGGAGGGGGTATTCGTAGTCTCCTCTCTATCGCGATTAGGTATTACTAATTACAATGATTCTGTAGGCGTGTATATACGTTAAA
Organism: Nomada fabriciana; assembly: GCA_907165295.1. Classification (NCBI taxonomy): domain Eukaryota; kingdom Metazoa; phylum Arthropoda; class Insecta; order Hymenoptera; family Apidae; genus Nomada; species Nomada fabriciana. Next base: position 17,184,621 of record OU015694.1, read on the forward strand.
AGGTGTTCTGTTTATTAAAACTGTGCTCTCTCGACCGTAGTCTATACAAGAATGCCTTCCATTGGAAAAAAGCGTCCGTCGTGAGGACGCCTACGTCACCATGGCCCTTTTTAACCATTTTAGGGTTCACCCCCAATGAAAGCTATGCTAGACAAAGACAGCGTGCATCTTGAAAATGCACATGGCCCGCCTCGGCCGTTCCTGTACCTCGAATATTCTTACACTTATTATTTAATATTTTTTAAAACAAATTTCGTTCGGTTATTTGGAATGGTTCAAAAGTTATACCAACATATCATTTTTCTCGATCCGGACCACTGTGAGGCGCGCTGGGGCGTATAAAGTTTGTTATGTAAGCTATATTTCCCATAACGTAATACTAGATGCTGTAGTACTGATTGAATAAAAATCGTACACGATTCGAGTTTCACTATTGAAGGGAATTCGATCCAAGCAATAACAAATGATTGCACACGATAAGAGTGGCAAGCATATAGCTACATTTCGCTTTATTGGAATCACTTCATTTTGAAAGGTCCCTATCTAAAGTTGTGTGGAATGTAAGTTCAAAAAGTTATTGTTCGTGAGCCGTAGAGTCTGTTTTACTGCGGTCCAATATTCTTACTACAAGTATAATATTTTCCTTAATTTGTAAACGATTAATTAACATGAAAAGAGAGTAAACTATGTGAAAAAAATGTAGTCTTTAGATTACCATGCACGCAATCCTCGATTTACACAGTAAATAATTCCACCCATTACGCGAAATTTGTAACATTCCTTTCTTCTTTCCAATTTCTCATTTTGCTAGAATACTGTGCAGATTAACTTTTTATTTTCAATAATTTCAATTTGGTTATCCGGCTATAGCCGGATAACCAAATAAGCCTTTTATAAACCAAATTCAACTTGTGAGGTATCACTCGATAGCTTATCAAGAAAAACTAATTTGTAACAATTTTCAACCCTGCAATTCGACTGGGTGGGTAGTTATAGGGAAAAATCAAAAATATAATGCGAACTCAACATCTCCCATTTTAGCGCATAAAAAATGTTGAAAAAAATCTGAGACATTGCAATTATGGTGGCACATATTATAGAAGTTTTTGGATTTTTACATTGGAAATTCGAGTTGCAAAAGATAAAAAAACGTAAAAAATGCCGGAGAATGCCGATTTTGTAGTCAAGGAATCGAAATACATATAACGCAAAAATTGTTAAAAGCAATAGCAAAAATGAGGATCACGTGAGAGCGTCAAAAATGGAAAGAGTCTAAGGTGCGGTGTTCAATATATTAAAAAACAGGTTAAAGAAGCAGAGAATTGAAAATGTGTTGAATATGTGGATGTAGATATACATATGTACCGTGCGCTCTTTAAGAACCGCACGTGAAAGGGAGCGTGCAAAAATAAAGTAACGTAGCCCGAATATAGAAAATAAAATTATAAATAAGACCGTCGTTGGCCTCGTTAATCACCAGTATTGATACGCGTGCAAGATAAAACTTATTTATTCCAATGCGATTACACAAATTCAAGTAACGCAATTCTGACCGTTGTAAAATTTCCTCACAATGGTTTTCCGCGGCATTCACGATTATAAATTTTATTATAAATTTCATGGACGTTTCGGTAGTACGAAATATAATATGTGTGTGATAAACATAAATAAATATTCTCTCACATAGAGATCTTTTATCTCCATATCAGTAAATTCTGTGTTTAAACATTCAATTAAGATACTAGTTTTCATGTTTCAAAATTTCGTTTATTATAAATTACATTTGATAAAATCAAACAGTAAATATTTAATACTTTAAGTACGCACTAACAGAGTGCGCACAAGATACTATACAATATTATGCAGCTGTGTTAAATTCATACGGCATGTATAAGCACACAGCACTACTCCCGATATCGAACAAAGGGAGTAAAAAACCAAACGGCATTGTACCTTGAACTAAATAACATTCCATTTGAAACGAGAGGCATTGGAGATTCGCGGATTATGGCCAATTACGTTCCACAAATTACTGACAAGCGTTCAAACTTTGAAACAAGTATGTATATGCTGCGGTTGAGTAATTTAATTAATTGCAATGTCAAACTTCAAATTTTATTGTTGCAACAATTTATATTTCACATCTGCAGTACAACCATGATGAAATTATTACGCGCTATTGCTCGTGAATTTATAGAAGTCAGCAAATGTTTAATTTTATTCCGGTTCAGTCGTAATTGCTCGCTCTCTGTGATGTTATTTTAAATGAAAATATTGTCTGGCGAAAACATTTACGAGCCAAACTACTTAGCGGAAAAGGGAATGATAACGCAGGAAAATCTGATTATACGAATTTACTGCGGCTGGCAAGGCTATAGCAGGGGATATCCTTTTTAGTAGAAACTGTATGTAACTGAAAGTGTTTCAGAGATATAAGGGGGTAATACTGTTTCCTTCGGTATAAAGCGTCCTGAAAATGTGGTTCTCAGCAGTGCACCATATAGAAATAAACGGGAAATCTTGATAAAACGATGAGCTAAATCTGATAATACTGTACATACATGTGAAATTGAAATTTTTCTATGTATTTGTTGCTCTATTGTATAAATTTCGTGTGCAATATTACTTGCATTGTATTTGTACAATACGATAAGTAATAACAATAATGAATTATTTATAAATTAATTATCTAAAACAAATAGTTATATTGTTTTTCTGTAACGTATCGGTATAAAATATCTGGCTCCACCTTGTAAATTTACTTCTACTTCTATTGGGAACTACGAAGTAGGCTGGCTTGGTGCTTGGTCCACGCACGCATATGGGAGAGAGATTGTGACTTTTTTCCTTTTTTCACGCGCAGTATTGTACGATCTGCCAAGCGGAACAATTCGTTTGTACCATAACTATGCATATTAATTAAAGTACCAAATACCGACAACTTTGAAATTGAAAAATATCTGTTGATAAAAGCACAATTGTCAAGTTAAAGTGTAACCGATTCAAAGTAAAATTAAAAGGCCATTAAACTGGAATATTAAAAAAAAATTTCCACACATTCACACAGGAGATAGTAGGCAAATAGGTTTAGCAGGAACAGTTTCTGGGAATATGAAAGGGGTAAATTAGGAACTTTGCAAAGAGATGAAGCAGGGCAGAAGACTTTCTTCAAGAAAATTTCGATCTTCACTTATGACGAAGGTGTGTTCATAGGAATCTAGGCTGATGCGAGTCATGTACACGACATCCCCACTGCGCAACTTGAATTTTAAGCTGAACTGTATTGAATATTACTCATGGTATACCACTCTAACTAGTATTGCTTGCCCGACATTGAATATGCCTTAGAGGACTTACCCCTAATTGAAGACCGTAATTTTAACAATATATTAATATACATATAGAGCACTCATTTTGAACCTGTTAACCGGGTTACCTCCAATCAGGTAAGAACCTCCTTGCTGTTTCAAGTAAAAAGCTACAAATTAACAAACTAATTATGATGCTCTAACCTTTGCAAAATCAAATTCAATAATGTATGTATATGAAAGCTGCAGATGTGCATTAGAAATATAAAACACTTCTGTATAATTCAACTAATATATCAATAATACTATTAAAGGCGCGATGAATTAATTCGCTTTCCCCAGTTAACAGATTGGAGACACAACAAATGAATCTCTAGAAAGGGTTCGTATATTAGAATAAACTCGTATCCTCGAAAATGGATTACGTCAATTGCTGGACGATGTCCGTTAACTACAACTGCATTTTGTTGAAGCTATTTTGCTTATTCCTTGGCTTTACATAAATAAGGATAAATGCGTTTCAAATGCAGCATATGCTAACCGAAGAGAAATTCGAACTATGCACTAAGCAAACACAGTGATCGTCTCTGGGATTGACTGTTCTTTATCTTACACACTCCGAAACAATTTCATTTGCGATTCTATCATCTATGTGTTCCAAAACGTAACGAATGCCAACTCTGAAGAGTTTAAAACAAAGCACAGGAAGGTATAACAGCGTTGCAGTCAGTGGGATAAAAGTAAAGCCGCCAGTAATGGCGAAAGTAACGACACTATACTTTCGTAACATTGATATTCGAGAGATGCACCAGGGGCTTGTTTCACAAGTTTACGGCTTACAGTAAAAACTCGCAATAAGACTAGAGATTTACGCATTCATCATAACTGTCCAAAATTAAGTAGCAAATTGAGCTTTCTCAAAATTAAAGTAATAGAACGATAATAGGACGAAGAAATACAATATCAATATATTCCATCCCATTCCTGATTTCAACACAATTGTACCGAAAATCGTAATAACAAATAGACCTCGAGAAATCCCTTAGTTCGAACCACTTTATTAATCTTCCAAACAGATAACTAAACAAACTAATACCCACCAATTTATCGCCAGTTTCTACCACAATTCACAGTTCCGAATCTTTAATCAGAAATATTCCATCCCACAGAAACTCCACCGGATCTACAATAACCATAATCACCCTCGATAGTCTGGAACGTCATTAGCCAATTGCGAAGCTAATCAAAGAACGATTAATCACCATCCACCTTCATCGAGCATCGAAAGCACGGACACACCAGACAGACAGGGAACGACGTCAGAAGAAGGAGCGCTGGCAAAGGATAAGTCAGACGAGGTGCACACAGTTGGTCTGACTACACGTAGGACTCTACCACTGCTTAAATAACACCGGCAAAGCCTGAGGGGGCTTTGCACGGAAGGCTCGTATCTAGGGCTCGCGTATATACCAAAAGCTGGCATATATTGGGGAAGAAAGAGGCGGTAGAGGATTCGAGACAGAGACGAGGGAAAATTCCTCGGGTCTCCTTTCAATTTCACTTTATACCTCCGGGCGTTTCCGCGCCTCTCTGCCCCGTACCCCGGCAAGCAAGGTGGCTCCGAAGGCTCTAGCAGCCACGGGGTGGAAACGGATTTCAAAGATAACGAGAGATTCTTCCACATCGCTTGGGAGAAAGGACATTTAAATTCGCGCTAATAACCGGCGAAGGTCGAAAGCCAGGGAAACACCGATGCTCGCTGTGTTTTTCGTCTGCGAGTACAAAAAGTAATATGTATGTGGGTGGGGTTGGTGGGTGTTCGTGCTTGCACGTAGGCGGCAATGTTGCTCAAAAGTTTCTCGGTCGTGGCCCACTTACACGGGGCAAAATATCCCGCGGACAAGAGCCTACTTTATTTTTCCTCCGCGTTTATTTTTCGCCCCCGTCGTTCACGTGCTTCACGCGAGAAACGAGGATAAGTAATGGGTTTATGTAGAATACGCGGCCGGTGTCGAGCATCCATCGCATTTCTATGCAATTATGTACGGACAACGCACGGTTTAATTTTCTGAGTCGATGTTTTTCCTGTACGCGGCTTGAAAGTGTGCGTTCGTTCAGATTAAATTGTGATTAAAATATGCAGAACTAAAGGTTGGATTTTTTCCTGCTTTTATGGTGCTTTTTCTCGGCTGTGGAGTTAGATTTCGTAGAAAAAGACGGAATCGGTATAATTCACAACAATAAATATAATGTGGTATGATCATTTGTCGCAGTATAATATACAATGTCAATTATGATTTTAACTGGCATCATACAATTGTTGAACGAGACTGCAAGGTCATTCCCAAATTCCAATCCAATAAAGTTTCTCCATGATATATAGTATAAGAACTACATATATCTCTTATAATAAACATTAATCATGTATTTGCATTGTGCCCTTGTAGAATACATTTATCGCATTTTCAATATCCCGATACTATAATTTACCATAAATCTTTATATCCAAGGAAAATTAATATAATGACATAAATTTCCTTTTTCAAATATGTACTTGCTAAAAACTAAAACCTAAATCGAAGAAGGAAATTTAAAATACCATATTCTGACACATTTACTTACATTTTCTTTACTCATCTCTTCAACTTGTTGATGCGAAAAATGTATGGCTTTTGTAAGTACGCCACGATCCCTCGAAACACAGCCAAGAAAGTAGAATAAGAAGACGATGAAGCCAATGAAATCTCAACTTTTAGAACACCATGCATAGGTCGGTGAATCAAGACAGTCAAGGATTTTAATCAAACTTCTCTTGACGCAATGCGCAATAAAGGGTGTCCCAAAACTCACGCAAAAAGTAATTGTGATAGAAAACACAGGTTTATAATTAAGAATTGTAAATTTTGTATTGATTCATAAAGTATACAGTATAGAGTTATCTATGGAATAGAATATCGGGTAAATGGCCTCCACGGCTTTGTTGGCACATACGCACTCTTTTGTTGAAATTTTCCATGATCGTTTCACATAAATGTGGCTGAATTTCATTGATATAGCGCTCAATTTCCTCCTTCAAAGCGTGGATGGTCGTAGGCTTGTTGGCATAAACCTTAGACTGCAAAAGATCTCCTAAAAAGAGTCCAACGGCATTAAATCGCATGATCTGGGCGCCAATTCTGATCACCAAAATGGGAAATTACACGACCAGGAAATGACTAATGCAGTAATTGAGTTGTTTCTCAGTCTATATGGCATGTGGGCTATCGTGGAGCGTTCCATTTTTAATAACCCTGAACTGTCAGCTATCACGCTGTCTTTTTTTCGTTGGCAACACTTTACCGCACAAATGGCGCAAATATCAAATGGAGCAAATATTTTGGGACACCCCTAACTGAAGCTATTCGCGTGCACTACAATGGATTACGAAAAATTAGGATTTACCCTCTCGATTAAGTCGAATTCGACGAGGAAACTTCTCTCGTCTGGTTTCGGTATCGACTCGATTCCTCAGAGCTTATGGAGAGCCCTGTTGACTTATACTTTTTCTCATAGTCTCTCATGAAATCGCTTTCTGCCAAGTCATACCACGATTGCAGGAAAGTCTTGTACAGGCAACCCTCGTATACCGCGATTAATTCGTACCACGTTATATGGAAACCGAGTTAAGTGAAACACGAAGGTAAGTACATACTGTACATATAAATCAGGAGAAGAAAACTTTCTTTTTAACTGTTTCTTTTTTTCATTTTTGTTAGACATTATGCAAATCTGTATACATACCGGGTTACTTGGAGATTCCCGTGGTACTGCAGGTATGACGGTCTGCGGACGTTTAGGGTGGAAGGTCAGATATCTAAGCGTGTATTTAAAAGTCATTACTTTTTCAGTCAGTTGATCGGGTATACAGTTTCTCAAAGAAAAAGACAAATCTAACCCAAACCTAACTTAAACTCATATCTGATTGAATGAAGATTCGGGTTAGGTTTGGGTTAGAAGGGACGATAAGCATAAAAGGGAGTGTGAATGAATATGTTTAACCAGCATGAATCTCTAAGCACCCCGCTGAAGTGATATGCATATCGATTACTAGGGGTATCTTATTAATTAATTTCCTTGCGAGGGAAATTAGTTGATTGCTGGGACGGTAGCTGGAGCCGATGGTCATTCTTGACTGACGGTAGTACAGCGGTCCCGGCACATGTGAAGCCCTGCACTAGGTGGGTTGCTGGGCAGCGGACTATAGTTAGATCCGTCTGTCCGGCGACCACCAGGGGTGTAGTTAGGCGAACGATGGAGCTTTGTCTTCTACAATGTAGGCGTTCACTGTCCTTAGGACAGGGGTGTAACTTTTGGGGCGTGTTTTGGGGCGTATCTGAATGGGTTTTGCGTACTTAGTTTTCTGGGTGTGCTGGGTGCTTGCACCCAGCAGGGTCCTGAACCAGAACTTGGGTGCACTTGTGCACTGAGCTGGACGTAGGGAAATACCCATCCAAGCGTGGTATTGTCAGTTCTTGGGAACCCGATAAGCTTTCATAGGACCTAACGGTTACGGGAGCTTGGGTTGTTGGGGGAGGTTGTGGAAAAAAAAGGTTTGGGTTAGAAATTTGTGGGAAGGAGCTCGGCCCCTCCCCTGCCAATATGAAATCTGATATGATATATCCAGTTCTAGAGGTACAATTTCGATGAGTTCATCCGGTATACAGATTATTCGCCGGTTGACGGATGGGCGGCGGCCTCACACGCTGCCACGAGCGTGCACACATAGACAAAATACAATGTAGTAGTAGCTACAGTTTTTTGCAAATATCTCGAACACTAAGGCCAAGCGGCGGTTATGTGCATAAGGAAAGGTTGTTCAGAACACTGACTTCCGGTAGTACCTCTTCCGTAGATTTACCATAAAATATACTTCTTCCAGTACATGGGCATAAGCTCTTTAACAATAAGATACAATATTACTAATTAAACTGTATAATCGTCAGGTCGCTTGTTTCCTGCTCGTCCAAGACGAGAGTCGTAATGTTCTATTAAGGTCCATTTACTTATACTAGTACTGAATTTGTTATAGTTTGATTATATCAAGTCCGATTCGTTCTAAGATCGTACAACAAATGACCTTCTCCCAAATCTCCCTCCCAGATATAACCTAAACAGTTTTCGTAGCGTCGTAGCGTTCAAGAGCGTCGCACAAAAGGTTCCTTATTCTAGGAAAACCCGGACCCGCAGATGTTTAGCCGCGCTATCGTGAGGGTCTAGGATACGTCAAGTGCCGCTGAAAATGGCGTGACTGGAAAATGTCACCTCGAAACCTCGGTCTCACATTCCAGCCAGACCAGAGCCTCTTCGTAAATACATAAGTCCTAAATTTATTATGGGTTTCTTCTCAAAAGCAGCTTAGTCCTCTGCGATCGCAGCGTAGACCCAACAAGTGTCCCCAACAGCGAATAAAAATCAATGTAACACACAGTTCTAATACGTCTGTATTCCTTTAGAACGAATCGTCTAATGAATTACGCCTGAAACAGATTCTCCAGGCAGCGACAGTTCTGCAGGGCAAGTTTTGTTCCGCGTTATGTGCAAACCGCATTATGAGAGTACCGCGTTATAGGAGGGCTTAATCTAAACAATATTTCAGCAGTAAAAATGCGAAGCCATATGAATATATTTTGAATAACTTAAATTTGATAAAGTGAAAAATCGATGACACTGAAGAGAAAGCGAGAGGAGAGGGGTGGAAAGAGCAACGAGCGCTAATTGTAAAAGGGTCAAGTGGGCGTATTTTTTACGAGTGCCGCTGTTCGCCGAGGGGATCCAGAGGCATGTACGTGAGGAGTTTCGTGGATTAATAATGGTTCTTGGGACACTCTTTGTTTGTAAAGGGTCGTTGGCCGATTTTGAAGAATTTCCTCAAACCTCATGCCGCCGAAAAATGTGAAATTTTACATACATTCATATATATATTCCATACAAGCTAATCAATTAATGTAAATCAATTTAATTCTTTATTCCCCTACTTACATTACTTCGTAGAATGAAAATTTTGTACCACGGATGATACTAGAGGTAATTCTTTATTAAAAGATAGTTTTTCCAAAATCACATCTAGATATTTCTTTTATACATGACTTTGTAGCTTCTTTCCTCGCAGCTGGAAGGCATTGAAATAAATTTCAAAAACTTGGTCAAACCAATGAGATATTGTATCCGAAGGATCGATATGATATAAAAAGCATTAAAGAGAGAAGTGATTTTTTACAAATTAATAAAGAAATTTTATTTTGCAGGTTTGCATGGAACCTCGGCAGAAATATCAGGTAATTTTTCTTCTGCTCCTTATTAATTCGGTGGCGTGAAAACACCCCTTAAAACTTAAGTTTTAGATCTTTTAAGTTTTAGAGTGTTTTAGTAGATATAAAAATGATTAGGCTGAAAGTTTTATAACACATTTATGACTTAATAAGGAGACCGAAAATTTGTAACATAAAGCTGATCAGAAACGGCCTTTATTTTAATTAGAAGTTTTTAACAATTTCAAGGAACAGTTTTATTGCATACAAAAGCATTCAATTCTCATGCTAAGAATATTTTCAAATCTACTAGGGTTTTTAAGATGCACAGGCAAAGACGAAACGCACAAGATTCTGCACGTGGTGCTTTGACTCTGATGAGCCAACAGAGTAAAACAAAAAATCGAAATTGTTGTATTACCGAAATTTTCTTACAAAACAAATGCAAAGTCAGTGAACTTACATTATGTATTTATTTAAATGGGCACTTTAAGTTTGTATATTTAATTACACTATGGATTAGTAATTAATAAATTAAGTTAAAGAATATTGCAGGAACCAAACAATGAACATTGAATAGCATGAAACGCCTATTTGAAAATTTTTGAAATAATAATAATTTCCTGGAATTTTATCGAATCCACCTATTCAATAAATATTTTTTTAACTGTGAGTGCTTAAGGCCGCATGCACCTTCTTAGGTTATTAGTGACCACAGTTTATTTGGAACGATATCACGCACAGGTAATTTTTATACTTGATGGTAAAGTCTGACATCTTTGAGGAACATTAGGACTCTTATAGATGCATCCACTTCTTGTAGCACACTTGCTGGGTTTGATATATTATATTCTGTTCTTTTGGCAAGGTATTTAGGGCACTGGTCTAGAATATGGTCATCAGAGATTTCCTGCATATATCGCAGGTCTTTGTATTTGATTTAGTGATGAGGAAAGAGTGCGTTAAGTTGTTGTGGCCAATTCTAAATCTGGTTAGTGTTACAGTAATTTCTTGGTTGAAGTTCACCACGATCTGTAGCGACGACGCTCGCGCGTCATCCCCACCACTGGAGGGGCCCCCCTAGCTTTGAGTGGATGGAGGAATCCGTCACTTTTTGACTAGCCGACACGTCGCGGCGGCTGACAGCCGCGGTAACCACTTAAAGATTAAATGCCTTCGTATCGGTGAGACAACATTAATGCAACGGCGAAACTTTTTTATTGGTACATATTTCGCTATAATTTTTTTTTAAATTTGCTGAGATTGTGGTGATTAAAATGAGACTAAAAGCGGTAGAATTTGGATTATATTTACTTAGTTAGTAATGTTATATGTAATGGGCAAGAATCCTTACAAGAAAAGCTTGCGAACGGTCGTGCTCAGTTTTGAATAAAACTTCACTGGCTTAGAGAATAGTCCAAATCTAACTATATATTCCAATAGGCTTTCTCAAGATATGATCCACATTTACTAGTATGGTTTTATGTTTTTCGTGTTTTATTGCCAAACGTACTTTGCGAGAGGCAATTAAACACAGATGACAATTCCTAGACTGAAGGCAAGTTCGATAGGATTTGTAGAAAACCATGCAAGCACATAATAATGGAATGCCACATGTAATACTGAAATCATTAGCCGCAATTAAATATAATAACGAAATGTATGGTGCGGTAGGAGCGCCGAAAACACAGCCGTCGGCCGTGCCCATACTCGAAAATCAGGTGGATCAAATTCGTTGTCTATGCATTCCCGGCGCTCGTCGAAATTCGTTTTGTGTTCATCGAGGAATGTCGACAAGCCCTTGTGTCGGCCCAACAGGTCGGGGCTAGCCTTGTCGCAACGATGCGAAAGCTTTCAGTAGCCGCGACTGTCGGGCGACACAACGGCTTGGCGAGGTTCCTCGATGAACACGACCGTTCGCGAGCTTTCCATGTAAGGATCTTCGCCCATTACATATAATATTACTAAGTAAATAAATATAATCCAAATTCTATCGTGTTTGGTCTCATTTTAATCCCCACAATCTCAGCAATATTTCCGAAAAAAATTATAGCGATATATGTAACAATAAAAAAGTTTCGCCGTTGCATTAGTGTTGTCTCACCAATGCGAAGGCATTTAAATCTTTGACTGACGCCCGACTTCACATTCCTCTTATTCTTTTGCTCACTCTCGAAGCTCTCGAAGACTGTCACAGATATAAGAAAACTTCTTAGATAAAAGATTCATGGTTTCTTATGGGAAAACAAAAAGTGGTCACAGATTTTGTAAAAAGTAATTTGTTTATAACAAAAAAATTATTTTTACATTACTTTAAGGGATACAACAACTTACATACGACAAAAAAACCGAAATATTTTTTGACTCCATTGATATGCATATAATATGATGGATTTTCCTCCTACAGTTTTGTAAATTTTCATATAATACGCAGATCGCGCGAATCCGCCGGGCTGCGGTCGCACGTGATATACACGTATATGCATAAGGGTGGCTATTATTATGATATACGCATTAATTAATCATAACAGGGTTATCTAATATCATCTAATTTGCAATAGTAATATTAATTACATTAGTATGCATTGCAGTATGCTTTTGTTAGGAACTAGTTTGTTGTTTGGCCATTAATATCCGTTAATAACAGAAGCGGTTGAATTCTTCCTGTTGTGCCTTTCGGTATGATAAGGTGTTTTAATTCTTTATCATGCGGCATAGCCTCCGAAACCATTTTATAACACTGACCTGCCCAGCAGCGGTCATATACGTACAAGTAAAAAAAGTGGTAGGCCTTATGGAATTTCATGTCTACTATGTAAGATAATCGCATGAGAGCGTATTCGTAGTCTCCTCTCTATCGCGATTAGGTATTACTAATTACAATGATTCTGTAGGCGTGTATATATGTTAAAAGGTGTTCTGTTTATCTTCAAAATGTACATGGCCCGCCTCGGCCGTTCCTGTACCTCGAATATTTTTACAACTACTTCTCTAATTTTTATACCAATTTTGTTATTAACGGATATTAATTTCCAAGCAACAAACTAATTCCTAACAATATCATGCTACAATAAATACTAATGTAATTAATATTACTATTGCAAATTACATGATATTAGATGACCCTGTTATGATTAATAAATGCGTATCTCATAACAATAGCCACCCGTATGCTTATTACATGTATAAGATGGGATTTACAAGTGACCGGATTGGAACCAGGGTAAAATGAGACAAATGATGAACTGTTAATTCAGTTTGTTATAAACTTAAGGAAACATGATTAGTACACACGTCTCGGAAATTGCTTCGCTCTCTCGCCTCTGAACCCGGCTAATTCGTCCCTGTTTCAACTCTCTTCTCACTCTCTTCGATTCTCTTCCGATTCTGCTTCGACTCTCTTCCGACTTTACTTTGATTCCAACTGTCGCACGCAACATCTACTCAATATATTCGTTCCCACTTAGTTTTCCCCTCATTCTATCCTTCATTCGTTCCCACTCATTAGATCACCCACCGACTCACACATCCTTGCCACGTGTCACAGGTCGACCACGGGCCACCATGCACTCAAGCCTCCACGTGCATTCTCCGAAACCGTTTGATCCTTTCTAGATATAAACATACCCTCGATCCACATTCAACATTTTGACTAACACTCTTCATTCATACCTCCGCCACATTCGATACTTCTTATCACACGATCCATACAAAACTCTTACATACGACTTCTACGAATTTTCGCATCCCACACATGTATATCTCGTGCGGCCGCAGCCTGACGGAATTGCGCGATCTGCGTATTATATGAAAATTTACAAAACTGTAGGTGGAAAATCCACCTACCATATCATATCGTAAGCTTTTTCGATGTCCAGGAAAATTGCGATTAGATGTTGCTTTTTGAGAAAGGCTTTGCATATACTACTTGTGTCTAACGTTACGAGGCTGTCGATTGTTGATCTGCATTGCCGCAAACCATTTTGATTATCCGCTAATAGGTTACTTTTCTCTTAATACCACAGTTTGTAGTAGTTTTCAGAGACAACTTGTGAGGGCAATAGGTCTATAGCTATCGGCATGGGATTTATTTTTTCCCAGTTTTAATATGGGGACAACTGGAGCTTCGTGCCAACTACTATCGGGAAACAAGTCATTCAGCCATATACAATTGAACAGATGTAACCAATGGATGAGTCCTACTTTTGGCATTTGTTGTATGAAGATGTTTGGTATATTGTCAGGTCCTGGACTTGAATTTTTTAATGTTTTTATCGCTGATTGATGTTCGGTCAGTTAGATTTTTGTGTTCAGCACATTGTTATTGGTTGCGTTGGCATTGTCCCATGAAATTTCCTCAGCGCGGGATTTGATAGCGAGGAAGCCGGGGTCGAAGTTTGCATTGCTGGAGTTCGTAGCAAATGTGTTTGCTAATATATCAACTATTTCTTTAGAGTCGTTAGTGATGGAGTTGATTGGATTATTTATAGCGGTAATTTGGGAGTTGGTCTTTTGACCGTTTATTTTCTTTAGCTTAGTCCACATTTCATTGTTTGGGGCTTTATTGTTTAACGAGGATATGTAATTAATTCTTGAGTTTCTTCTAGTTTGTTTCAAGGTTTTCCTTGCTAATGCCCTCCTCAATATGAATTCATTAGATTTTTAAGAATGTATAAGTGTGTGTATGAGTGCGTATGAGAGTAACAAAGGAACGACGACGGAGGACTGCGGCGGTCGCAGGGTCGAGCGACGAGTCAGTCGCAGTTTGAATGGCAGCGTGACCTATTGTATTATTTTATTAAACCATTTTAAGTAAAATTAAATAAAGGAATACCATTACAGATTTGCGTTAGCCTTGGTTCCACCAAGGGAGGCTTCTATTGCACTTGTTGTAGGGGGTTTTGGGTATAGAATTTGTAGCTGCGTTAATAATTAGTTTTTCGTGTTCTTCTACCAATTCATTGAGTCGTTTACAGTTTTCATTTTTGGGGATTTATAATAATAGGATACATATGGTCATTTAAGTCTCTTCCCATTAGCTCAATAAATAGAGGAAAGTGATCACTATTGTACAGATCATGAGATGCTGGGAATTCGATGATGTCACAGGGAGAAGCGCTACATAAGGCTAGATCACTTGAGCTGTAGGAATCATTTGATGTATCGAAATACGTCGGTACAGTAGTGCTTAGCAACCCGAGTTCAGACTTGAGTATGATAATTTTCAATAATTGTTTATGATTCCCATAGCGCGTTGTGATTATTTATGTCCCCCACTAAAATAAAAGATTAATTCAGCTTGTTGTAGGTAGTAGTTATTAGACAATTTCACGTCGATTCTTATTTTGTAGCAAAAATTTATAAAGAATGTTTTATGTAATTGGTTTTCAAAGTTAGCTCTACGCTTGTTGCACGACCAGAGTACCGGGGTACCCATATGAGGCATATTTCAGTTTAGTTATAAATGGAAACTTTTTCTGGTAGTTACGTGCACAAATTATTATTTATTTATTGACGTAAAAAGGTTGATTAATTATAATTATTTTAGTTGTAGGACAGTTTAAGATGACCCAATGGGACAACTTTTATTCTGCTTGCGTATTCATCGCCGACTGGTTTTAAGCACTTCGACAACCTTTTCTCGTTTTCCTTCTTTTTCTAGCAGTATCTGCTTGACACGTCTGGCATGATCCAACAATCTTCCTTCCTTCTTCCAGTTGCATCTAACGAAAATGACGGTTGTGACGATTGTGACGTTTGTAATGATTGAACTATGAGGAATGCT